>CM070102.1:12019239-13318888 GCA_036178185.1 Liparis tanakae | reverse complement strand
ATGTGTGAAAATATATTTCTGATATACAAATATGCTTTCATGTTTGTAATTGTTTTGTTTAAAACCCATTTCTTCACGAAACAAAAAAGTAGTTGCGACCTCAAGACGTACTCCTAGCAGTTAAATTGACGTCCAGTGAAAAAAAAAAAATCATTGTTAAGTTAACCAACTGGTTGGTTTTCACTTGGGGTTCACAAGGAGACGTTGCTTCAGCGGAAAAGGTTGAGAACCAGTGTTATAGTTTACTCGGCTGCCGCATCACAGCTAATTTGTGAACAAATAAAATGGCTCAGTACTTTTTACTTGTTAAATAATGCCTGCACCATGCATTATCTTCACAGGTAATTAATATAATATACTATTACAATATCACCACTGGTATCAGACACGATAAGTATTCTCTTTATATGAATATCAGAATTTAACATTACATTTCTTTATTCGTACTTTATTGACACACTTAAATTCTTCAGATTCATAATGGTTTACTTACATTATGAAAAAGTCTGCACTTATGATACATCAAAACCAAACACCAGATGTAATAATTACGTTTAGATTCTGTTATTTAAAAAAGTCAATCATACATCACAGACACACTTTTTCCATGGTGTCATCTTCGACACATCTGTGCATCTGTTGTCCTAAACTAAGCATTATGTGCAAAGCGTTAGCATATTATTTGTTAGTTCTCTATAGATGCGGCATGACCTAAACAGGCCAAATGGTAGCTTTATTAGTTGGAATGCTTCAGCAGTCCTACTATTGTTCTTTACTTCTTTAATAAACTCATTATTCTATTTATTCCGTAACTTTTTTGTACCTCTTCTATTCCTTCATATATGCAGCTTATTCAGGACATGAAGGGTATATCCTTTCATATTTCTAACTTTTCAATTTCTTTTTTTTTTTAAACCTTTTTTTTTACTTCATTAGATCCTATGGAAAAAAATATTCAACTTTAAAAAGTTTACAATATCTTCATACTTTCAGCTAATTGAATCATTACATTTTTTTAACTGTTGAAATAACCTTCAACTATTACTGTATATTTTCAGATATGTATGTGTTTTCAATGAGCGTGTTTGGGGGAGCCTTGAGCTTTTACGTCATCGCTAGAGTGCAGCGCTGCGTCAGGATCTTGGGACAAAAAGATTTGTATATCGTCACTACGGCCGCAATTTTCACTCTTTATGCATTTTTTTCTACCACAGTAGTAGGGAATCGTGTGCCAATGGACTCCAACAGTTTCCCAGATCTTTCTAGAGAAGCCTTGATGAGGGAGCAAGTCCACATTTTGCCCCACAGAGCGCCATTATATCTTTCCTTCCAAAAAGATTTCTCAAAGATGTACATGATTTCTAAATTGTTGCTAGAGACACATATCTTACCCGACAGTCCCACCTTTCACAGTATCTGTTCAAGTCATCCTTCCTCTCCTAAAATATTAGGGAAAGAAATGGAGCTACAGTTATCTGAGTTTTTTGGATATTTAGTTGGAATGCTTCAGCAGTCCAACTATTGTTCTTGTAATCTTTATTAAACATATTAGTTGGAATGCTTTCAGTTCCAGCATTCACACTATCTGTTCATCAAGTCATCCTTCCTCCCAAAAAATATTGGTGAAAGAAATGGAGCGACGGTTATCTGACTTATTGAGATAGTTTGATAGGAGTTCCCTAGCTTTAACTCCATGTTAATTCTGGCAACTGTCTTCCCTTTGAAGCGATCATTATGGCAACCTTTGATGTTGGCAGCACACAGGTGTTCTTATTAGAGCAGTTTGACAACCAAAGAGACACACACACTCTCATTTATGATATATAGTGGAGTCTGAGCTGCAGAGGAGGGATAGAAAAGGAAGGCATGCAAGGAAGGAAGGTAGGTAGGAAGGAAGGAACCTAGGCAATGAGGCAAGGAATGAAGTAAGGAAATGAGGCAAGGGAGGAATGAAAGTTAGGAAGGAAGGAAGGAAGGAAGGAAGCATGGAGGCGAGGAAGGTAGGAAATTAGGGAAGGAAGGTAGGAAAGGAGGTAAGAAAGAAAAGGAAGGTAGAAAAGTAATCAAGGGAAGGAAGGATACCCTCACCCTCTCTCTATCCACCCCCCCCCCCCATGCTCTCGCTATGTCTCTTTATTTATTTATCTCTTTTTCTGATTTCTGAATTCTCCCCCTCTTTCATTTCTTGGATTGTGATTCATATCTTTGAATATTTAGAGTTTAGAGTTAAATCCATAGGAGAACCAGCTTCAGTGTTTCTCAGGTCACATTTAAGCCACAAACTCAACAAACATATCGGTGTGTTCGGCTAAATCATTCCTCTCTATGGATTCTACTATTTTGGTGATTTGATTGTGTGTTTTTTGACAGGGTTTAACAAATGCTTTTGTAAAAAATCCACTCAGTGTTTAGATCTTGTCCATCCTTCATCCTGGTTTCTCCCTCTATTTTTTTATTTATCTTTCTCCTTCTGTCTCTCAATTTATTTCTCACTCTTGTCTGACTTCTCCCCCCCCTCTCAAATTTCTTGGATTCTGATTCATATCTGTTACAGACACACATATGTATTATATTTTGTTGTGTTTTGGTCTTGTTTTCTGTTGTTGCTTTGTCTCCCCCTCCTGTTGTCATTCGCATACTTCACAGACGTGCACACATGGTTCCAGTCATCAAATCATCACACCTGTTCCTGATCCCCATCAACCATTCCCCTTTAAGTAGTCCTGTGTTTATTCAGTGTGGGTTGGGTTTTTGGTTGCTGTTGAGCACGGACAGCTAGTCTTTGTTACTGTTTCGTTTATTGTTTTTGGTAAACTCTACTGCTTCTTTTGTTAGCCTACTTTTGTGTTGTCGTTAGGGATGGGCGGATGAGGCCTTGTGAAGCGTTGAAGCTTTCTTCCTATTTGTACCGAAAAGGATTCGAAGCTTCGGGGCTTCACTTTGAAGAAGAACAGCGACATCTGGTGGCAGACTGGAATTAAAGCAGCCGTTTAACAGTGTGACCGAAGCACCAGAACAACACAATGTTTCAATCTCACATTTCTGCAGTAAAAGTCAATTCAAGCTGCGTGTTCATTCACGGATTTCATGTTATATATAACCATTATCCATGTTGCTTCTGTTGTTTTTTTATATTGCAATAAAACTAAATGCCGGTTAATAATATTTAACGACGTGCTCATGATGGGATTCGATCCTCTCAACACCGGACGGAAAATATTTGACATGTGCATAACCCACTAGACTATGAACCAACATGAACTATTTAGTACATTTTTTATATATTATCATGGCTCTAAAGTTTAATGCCAACAGATTTATAAATAGTATTTGTCCTTTATAGTTTATATTAGTGAGGTAAGATTCGAATTCGATAGAAGTGGCTGTGCAACGTGCTTATGAACATGGGCAGTGATTTGTGCTACATTGTATTTTTCATAGATTTTTATTTAGAAATAATATTTTCTCCACTGTGCTGGGCTTCAGGCGGCTCCTTTTCTGGCTCACAATTTCCCCAGCCTTTGAACAAATTTGTTCACATGGAACAGATGATGCGGGTATACATAGATATCTGGATGACAAGTTCAACAGGTGCGGATACATTCTCACAATCTCAAAACTCACAAATATCACTATCTCAAAATTCTCGCTATCTCCTCTCACAAACCCCACATTGATGATTGACACTGTGGTTCTTATGTAGCAGAGTTAGGCGCCAAAAGCTTCAAGCTGTCAAGCGCGTCAAACCAATGAAACGCTTCGAAGCACCGGCGAAGTCCGAAGCGTCGGACGTGACAATTGTCATTTGATACAAGCTCCGACACTTTGCGCCGACACACGCCGATTCATTAGACTGACACAAGCTTCGGCGCTTTGGTATCGTTTTCCCATCTCTACACCCACTGTACTTTTAGGTGCACAGCACCTGTAAAGGGGGGAACGTAGGTTTTGTTATGTTATTTTCTTTGTTGCCACTGACAGTCCTTGTTGCTGCTTATTAATAAATACTTTTATTATAACTGTGTGTGTCCTAAGTTGGTGTGACTGCACCCTCACTTACGCAAACCTGCTGCCCTTATGTGCGTCCCACTTTGAGAAACCTGGAGGCGTAACATAAATTGGGGGCTCGTCCGGGATCCTTGATCCTTTTCAAGGCAAACGGTTTTCTGAGTGTTGGGTGTGTAGTGTAGGCTGATAGGATTGTTTAACTTACATGTCCTTAGATACTGTCTTTGGTGGAAAATGCACAAAATAAGTATTATTTTGGAAAATCCACTTTTGGTCTCTCTGCAGGCCAGAAATCACTTTAAGTGTATAAAAACGAGCTTGCTGCTTTAAGGCAGTAAAGTTATGAAAGCACCAGGTATCCAAAAAAATATCTTCAAACTTGAAAGCAATGTGTCCTTAGCCACTGTCTTTGGTGGAAAATCCACAAAATAAATATTATTTTGGAAAATCCACTTTTGGTCTCTCTGCAGGCCAGAAATCACTTTAAGCACATACAAACAAGATGTTGCTGCTTTGAGGCATTAAAGTAATGAAAGCATCAGGTATTTATGAAAATGTCATCAAACGTGTACGTTTTGTGTCCTTAGACACTTTCTTTTGTTGAAAACCCAGAAAGAAAATAGTATTTAGGAAAATCCACGTCTGGTCTCTCTGCCTGCTCGAAATCAGTTTAAGAGCATAAAAACAAGAACGTACTGCTTTGAGGCAGTAAAGTTATGAAAGCATCAGGTATTCATGAAACTTTCATGAAACTTGTAAGAATTGTGTCCTAAGACACTTTCTTTGGTTGAAAACCCAGATAAAAGCTTTTGTTTAGTAAAATCCACGTTTGCTCTCTCTTCAGGCTAGAAATCAGTTTAAGAGCATAAAAACAAGAACTTGCTGCTTTGAGGGATCATTGGACCCTATGGGACGGCATAGATCCCATCTGTTGATGGACCATCGATGGTCTGGGTCTTGACCTCCTGACACCAGCTGTGCCGCTACCCTGCTGGGACTCCGCCCACTGTTTGGACTCTGCCCACTCCTCCTCTCTGCCTCCATCTCCTGATGGATGGTGGAGGTCTCCAAACTCTCCATCGTGGAATATGCCTAAATATGAACTATTGATAAACTTAATCAAATTCATTGAATGTATTTTAACTCTAAATCTGTCCTTCTGCATTACATCTATTGCATCTGTCCATCCTGGAGAGGGATCCTCCTCTGTTGCTCTCCTGAAGGTTTCTTCCCTTTTTTCCCCCTGAAGGGTTTATTTGGGAGTTTTTCCTGATCCGATGTGAGGTTTTGGGGCAGGGAAGTCTGTGTACAGATTGTAAAGCACTCTGAGACAAATTTGTAATTTGTGAAACTTGGCTACACAAATAAACTGAATTGAAATGAAAAAAATGTACATGAAACTGTCATCAAACTTGTAAGAATTGTGTCCTAAGACACTTTATTTGGTTGAAAACCCAGAAAAAAGCTTTTGTTTAGGAAAATACACTTTTGGTCTCTCTGCGGGCTGAAAATCAGTTTAAGAGCATAAAAAGAAGATGTTGCTGCTTTGAGGCCGTAAAGTGATGAAAGCATCAGGTATTCATGCAAATGTCATCAGACTTGTAAGAATTGTGACCTAAGACACCTTCTTGGGTTGAAAACGCAGAAAAAAGCTTTTGTTTAGGAAAATACACTTTAGGTCTCTCTGCAGGCTGAAACTCAGTTTAAGAGCATAAAAAGAAGATGTTGCTGCTTTGAGGCCGTAAAGTGATGAAAGCATCAGGTATTCATGCAAATGTCATCAAACTTGTTTTTAACTTACAGTATTTTTTTTCAGGCACATTACTTACTGCTTGTTTTAACAATTTGAACTGCATGGCAAACTGCACACAAAAAAATAGATTATCTTGAGGTTACCTCACCTCATGGCTTCTTATCCACAGTTAAATAGCTATGAACTGTACAACTTCTAGAAGAGACTGGTATAAAAAAAGTGCAATTTGACTCAGCATTTTGGGACTTAATTTCTAACACAAAACATTTCTGAAAATCTTCTTCTGCTAGAGGTATACAATATTGAAGAGTGCAGTTCGGTTACATTCAGAATATCAATATTTGACTATGCATGGTCATTTCTCACTACACAATATCCATAGTGTAATAGTTACTCATCAGTACATTCTCCATCTCCACGCGCAACTCTGGGTAGAAGTTATATGTACAGGGTAACTCCAATACTGATCCACAGGTGTGTGCAACTGGTTGACGTTGCAGTCCCTCCAAAGCTGTAAACATGACTTCTATGTTTGTGACACAGATGATATCAGAGCCTGTCACAAATCTCAGCAACCTTCTGAGACCTACTTCATCCAGTCCTCGTACGTACTGCTTTAAAAATCCAAGGGCTTGTCTCTCAGCTGAAGTCTCTGGACTTGCTTCAATTAGTTTCAGGACTTTCCTGCAAGTTGTTTTTTTGTCCGTATACATGATCTGTATTTCTGCTGGTGTGGTTATGGTGGTCTTCAGGAGTTGTGCTGCAACTGCTGACATTTTTTCAAGAGCATACTTTGGCTGCTGTATTATTTGTTTGTGTGCTACTTGAAGGAGGACTGCTTTTAGGTTGGCTTGTGATGGAACCGATTTTACTCCCAAACGATCCAGCAGATCTAATAACTCATCCTGGCCATCACTATCAAAGTCTCCCTCTAAGGCAGCGGTAATGAGGTCTCTCTCACACTGACTCAGGTACAGCATCAAAGATTCAAACAGTGAATCAGTAGACACAGCATGCTCTCCAAATATCAGTGCTGTGGTAAATGCTGGGGCAAGGCGCAACGGAAAGTATCCCTGATCTAAAAATCCCTTGGCCAATATTCTTCCCACAGCTTTCCACTCTTCCTCCTGCCATTTGCCATTTTGGTGACAGGGATGGCACCCTCATTTCCGCCCCCTCTGCTGCAGAATCCAAAAAATTCAGTCCAAAAAGCAGCGTAGGCATCTCTGGACACACCATCTGCATCTGCACCTCTTTCATTAATAAAAGCAAACTTTAAAGGGTACTTCAAAATTGACTCATCTTTGAACTGACAAATCATTTCCTCTAAGAGATTTACTCTGTGAAGTTTAAGACTCACATATTGTTGGTCAAAGCCTACATCAAAATGTGAGTTGTTGTCAGCATGTCGGTCACCATCATGGTGCCCTGACACAGGGGTGGATGTGGAGGGGGCACCGTCGATGACTTCCTCGACTGCGGTGAAAACTGGGACAGCATCATCCAGCTGAATCTCTGAGGGTGGATCATTATGTTCATTACCACCAGAATGGACAGCAAAGTCAACAGAACCTCCCAAGACCAGAGTGGATGTGGACAGGGCAACACTGAAGACTTCATTTGTTGGTGTGAAGACTGGAACAGCGGCATTCAGTTGGACCTCTGAGAGTTGGTCACAGTGTGCACTTGAATGGACAGCATGGTGAAAATCATCTGCTAAGACAGGAGAGTTTGTAGTAAAAGAAACACTGATAATATCCTCAGTGGAAAAGAAAAATGGAACAGTGTCATCCCATTGGCTTGCAGAGGATACACCTGCAAGGCCACCAACGATCACCTGTGAATTATTAGACTCATAGGTGAGATCAACAACATTTGTCTCTTCAACTGTACCAAATTGGTCTCTTTGTGGCTCATTCAATCTGGCTGTTTTTTCTTGGTTCTTATCACAGTTGGTCTGTCTCTGCTGCTCTACTATAGTGACACCACAGTTGTCCCCTTTCCTGTCGACTTCGGTGTCAGATGAGTCTAGGAAGCATGTCGTGCTTAGGTAGAACCGTAAAATTCCAAATTTTGACACTGTGTACAACTCACCAACTGTACTGCTCTCATCAAGTTGTGATTCCTTAAAGTCATAAATATTGTGTAGGAAGACTTCCCATTTTCCTATTGTCGATTCACCACCTGGAAAAAATAGTTCTTTGGCATGTGACAAAATGTCTGCTTTGGTTGAATTCTTGGATACCTCAAGTGTTCTTGTGCCACCACCAGAACGCTTCCTCATTTGTTTTCCCTCATGGAGCCACCTTAACTCCATAATATGGAAGCCCGTTTCCGCCACAGAACTATACTATCTCATAATTATGACTTAACTATCTCATAATTATGACTTACTATCTCATAATTATGACTTACTACCTCATTATTATCACTTACTATCTTATTATTATGACTTACTATATCATTATTATGACTTACTATCTCATTATTATGAGATACTATCTCATTATTATGACTTACTATCTCATTTTTATGAGATACTATCTCATTATTATGACTTACTATCTCATAATTTCGACTTAGAAACTGACTGAGGGTGGGGCGTAACAACGCACAGCAGGGAAGCTGTGTTGAAGAAACAGTGAACCAGGGAAGCAAAGGTTTGAGCTAACAGCAACTACCTTGTCACTGTACCTGCAATACAACCTTCGCAGGTAAAAGCCAATGAGGAGACGAACGGTGTTTCACCCCTACTGGTTTTCAAACCTACTGGTTTCCCTACGCGTGCGCGCGTTGTGTTCCTGCACAGAACTGTGTGTGCAGGGACTTTACCTGGTTATTGAACCACTTGTTTCACCCCATTTCTCCTCTGTTAACATTATTGTTGGTCAGTTAGTTCATATATTAGGGTTCTGTGATCATATTAATTCATGTGTTAGGGTTCTGATCATATTGGGATTTTAGGATTATTTTTCTGTCTTTGGGATGTGAGTCGGTCCGTGTGCTTTGTCTCGCCGTGGCGCTTCACATCGCTGATTTTAATATCGCTGAACAAGAGTCGTCCTGCTCTTGGACTGGTTGTGGGAATAATGGACATATAACAGTCTCTCCGTTCCTGGTTAAAGGCTCTGGGTAAGCGGTCCACATCTCTCTTGTTGGAGCGCCAAGTGAAACAACGTCTCTGATTCACGTACTGTTTTCAACTATCTGATCTCTCTCCCGTCGCTCCGTGTGTGAATATGGCAAAAGAGTCGAGGGCGGGGCTTAACGGAATACACACATGTGATTGGTCGAGTGTGTGGACGCTGGACGAGAGCCTCGAAGGCAGGAAAAGCTGCGCCGGTGAAATAGAAGCGATCCACCAACAGTTAATAATTCGGAAATAATAATTGGATTTCGGTCCAGGGTCCACAAACAACGGCGACTGGGTCCGGACTCGGACCCAGACCGCGGACCGCCTGTGAGTGACCCATGCACTAGTAAATAATGCGCACCAGGCAGCAGCGGTGATTGAGAAGTGGGTATACGCAATGCTGACTGATAAATAAGTGGGTATACACCGTATACCTGCGTATACCCTGGACTACACCACTGATACATACATTACTTGAGTTGAACCACAATCTATCTGGTGGCGCTCCCTGCCACCCGTGAGTTGAGCTCATTCTTGGTCGCGAGAGCCAATCAGCTTAGCGTATGTAACCACGATTCAACCAGAAAGTGTCCGCTGTAGCCAATCAGCGCTCGTATCGCAACCACCAAGTAACCACGACTGAGGACCTCCGCCTCACGAAGACTCACGATGATTGCCGAGATCGCCCGACGATTTTTTGTCACGACGTCCGGCCGACATCTCAAGAGTTCATTGCAACTACGAGGTCACGAACGTCACGCATATTTACGAGCACAACGGTGTCTTCTCATCCACAAGATTACAAAGTAAGTCAATGCTTTTCCATTTATTGCCAATACATTGTAGATACATTCCCTTCCCGTGCTCGGTAACGACCTCACCCGCTAACTAACGTGTCCTAATGTAGTTGTAGCGTGTCACCGATCCTATTACTGTATAACGGTATATTACGGCTTGCTCTCCGATAGCGAGCCTTATTTAGGCTTATGGTTACTGATATTTAATTCCTGTCAAGTCAATTTAACCTAAAGTAACAGTTTACAAACTAACGTAGCGAGCTAACGTGAATGTGGGTGGGGGAAGGGATTGCACTGCAAATACACGGTTCTTATTCTAGTTCTCTTTTGATGTGTTTGTTCATTCATTTAGAATAAAGTAATGTTACAGTAATGTTGTATTTTATATTTTCCAAAGTGATCTTTATTATTGCGCTGATTTGTTATTTAATTACCTTTAAATGTTCAATACGTTTGCAATAATTACACTACACACAGTAATGCATATGTAATAATAATAATCTAATAGGATGTCCCACTGATAGGTATTTCTTCTTCCAAATGAGTACTTTTATTTTCATAATTTGAGTTTGTCTGCTAATACTTTTGTAATTCTAAGGAAGATTCTTATTGATGGGGAACATTTTTCATAGTGTGGTGCTAGTGGTGCTAGTTTGACTTCACTAAAAGATACTTCTTCAACCACCAGATGGGACATACGCTGTGTTTAATACTTCATATACTTGTCATAGCATGCATCACTCCCTTACAGTGCTTCTCTTCTGACTCATAGTGATTCTGGGATGTTATCCCACATGTTGAGCCTGTTGGAAAACTATACACAGACAGAGCATAATATAAAATGAATATTACAAGGTGATCTTGACGGAATATAACTCATAGTAATAATATCATATACCCAGTAATATGTTACCACAATGTTTTGTCCATTTAGGGTTAGGGTTAGGGTTAGTACGTAAGTGTCTATGTGTGTAAGTACGTAAGTGTGTAAATAAGTATGTTTGCATGTAAGTATGTACTAGGGATGTCACGAGAACCGATACTTACGGTACCTTACGGTACTCAATATCAAAATACCGATGATACCTATTTTTTTGAACCGTAAGTACCGCAAGTACCGTGAGCGCCGATGCCAGCTGTTGGCATCGGCGCTGCGCCTCTTCTGGAACTGATGGGGGCTCGCGCTGCGCTCCTCGGAAGCTAACGTTAGCTAGCAAGCTGTCAAGTGGAGAGGTATATATATATTTGTAACCGGCGGCGCGGCGCAGCCTTTTCAGTCTTTACGGTAGTGGTTTAGCGGATGTGGAAACGCACAGACCAATTGCATGCGAGTTAAGCCATCCCACGTGATACCACTCAGCCAATCAAATCTATGCATTCTCGGCGGTAAACATTACGTCTCAACAGACAGACAGACAGCGCTGCGCAAGTCCGCAGACAGATGAGAAAGTTAGAGGCAGGTTAAACATTGAGACGGTAGAAAGAAAAAGAAAGATAGCGATACATTTAGAAAACAAAGGGAGAGAAATGGACGACTGCCGGAGAAAGTTAAGAACAAGTCGAGTAAGACAGCGAAAGGGAGGGAAACGGACAACTGCGCCGGAGAAAGTTGAGAAAAATGCTAGTGAGACAGCGAAAGGGAGAGACACATAAGGAACACATGTCGCTCTCCAAAAAAAGAAAAGTTGACAGAGAAAATAGAGCATATATTCCGGAATGGACAGACTCTTTTCTGTTCATACTTCTCACAGGGAGCACAACGCCAGTGTGTCTTATATGTTCAGAAACCGTGGCACTTATTAAAAGTGGCAATGTGAAAAGCCATTATGAGACGAAACATAAAGGTTTTGAACAAACAAACCCACTCAAATCCGAAGTGAGATCACAGAAGTGCCTCACAGCCCAATATGAACAGTCAACCAGGACCCTGAGCCACACGCTCACTGCTCAACAACTCATGAGTGTTCCCTCAGAGTTGTTGGATTTTGGGGCAACACAAAAAGCCATTTACTGATGGAGGGCTTGTCAAAGAATGCATGAGTGTCTTTGCTGAAACATTACTTGATGAAAAACCAAAACAAGAGCTTTGTGATAAGATAAAGCAAATACGCATGTCAGCATCATCTGCCACAAAGAAAAGTGAAATATTGACTCAGGATGTGCTAACCCAGCTAAATGAAGCCATACATAAGGCACCTTGTGTAGGCTTCCAAAAAAATGTACTTTATTATGTTGTGATATGCTCTGTTGCACATGTTTTTTATGTCTTGCTATTTTTCAAATATTTAACATATATTGTACATGGAATCTTTTTTTTTTTACCATGGTATCGAAATTGGTATCGAGAATCGTGTTATTTTACTGGTATCGGTATTGACTACTGGATTTTTGGTATCGTGACACCCCTAGTATGTACGTGTGTATGTATGTGTGTGTGTATGTATGTATGTAAATAAGTATGTATGTATGTAAGTGTGTATGTGAGTATTTAAGTATGTATGTATGTATGCTTATCAAGCACTTTTCTCACAGAGCTGAGCTGCCTTAAGTGAGTATGTATGTAAGTCTGTAAGTGTGTATGTATGTTAGTAAGTATGTATGAGTGTAAGTAAGTATGTATGTAAGTATGTATGTAAGTATGTATGTAAGTATGTATGTATGTAAGTAAGTATGTAAGTAAGTATGTATGTATGTAAGTATGTATGTAAGTATGTATGTAAGTATGTATGTAAGTATGTAAGTATGTATGTAAGTATGTATGTGTGTAAGTATGTAAGTAAGTATGTATGTATGTAAGTATGTATGTAAGTATGTAAGTAAGTATGTAAGTATGTATGTATGTAAGTAAGTATGTAAGTAAGTATGTATGTATTTAAGTATGTATGTAAGTATGTATGCTTATCAAGCACTTTTCTCACAGAGCTGAGCTGCCTTAAGGGAGTATGTATGTTAGTAAGTAAGTAAATGAGAGTAAGTGAGTAAATAAGTATGTACGGTTTATTTATATTTCCCTTATCACAGACAAAGTGTTACAAAGTGTCACAAAGTGCAGTTACAGGAGTCAATTAAAACAATTAGTCCACAACAAGGTCTCAGACGAGTCAGCCGTCCCCAGAGTAAAGCCCCACTGTAAAAAGTGCGCGTCGTTGTGCTCTAGTTCACGGGGGCCACTCGGAGTGGTCCGCCTGGGGCCCCTGCAGCGCGTCCTGTGGCCTCGGCTCCCAAGCGTCGGCGATGTACTAATCCCCTCCCCGCCAACGGGGGGCGCCACTGTGCAGGATCGGACACGGAGACGCGAGGCTGTCGGGGGAAGCCGTGTCCAGGTGAGCGCTGACAGGCCGGAGCGCTCCGCCTCAGCACCTGTTCTCAGGAGGCAGTCCTGAGTCTTGACCTGTGCGCCTCCTGCAGTGTTTACAATGAGATTTAAAAAAATCTCTAGTCATGAAAATTTGGTTTAAAGTCCTGAAAGCCCATTTGGTCGTGTGGATGAACAGCAGTGATTCATGCTCCCTCAGCCGAATCATACTCTGTATCTGAACAGTTATTAGTTATTATCAATTGGTAATACTTTTTATTCAATACATTTTATTAGAACTTTTCGACTCTGTTCAGCATCAGGGGATTTTTGAATACTTAACACTGACCGTGCTATATTTAGAAATGTCCAGACTTGTCAGCCTGTCCACATTAGAGCGCATCCTTCATAGGAATACTTTGAGGATGAAACAAGTGTACAGGGTCCCATTTGAAGGGAACACAGACCGTATCAAGGAGTTATGGCGAGTCTGTGCTTGTGATGGTGGAGGTCTCCAAACTCTCCATCGTGGAATATGCCTATATATGAACTATTGATAAACTCTGTCAAATTCCTTGAATGTATTTTAACTCTAAATCTGTCCTTCTGTACACATTACATCTATTGCATCTGTCCATCCTGGAGAGGGATCCTCCTCTGTTGCTCTCCTGAAGGTTTCTTCCCTTTTTTCCCTCTGAAGGGTTATTTGGGAGTTTTTCCTGGTCCGATGTGAGGTTTTGGGGCAGGGAAGTCTGTGTACAGATTGTAAAGCACTCTGAGACAAATTTGAGAAACTGGGCTATACAAATAAACTGAATTGAATTGAATCTGTCATGTGATGATTTTGATGTTTCCAACCCAAAGATCTCTGACCACTCAAAGTCTCTCCGTCATATTTAATTACAAAAAACTAAGACAGGAAAACACTAAATAAAACTAATTACTGAAAAAGTAAAGAAATAAAGTACAAAATGGTCAACAGTTAAATGTAAAAATAAAGAATATTAACATGATAATTACTCGACATCTCTAAGTGATGCTAGACCTTCACATATAAATCTCTAGTCCAGGATATCTGTTAACTGTGGAACGTCATTTTCAGGTACGTTGGTATTCCATGAAGTTACAAATGTATTGAACTCAAAGATCTGAGATACAATATCGCCTTTTAAGAACATATGAACAAAATATAAGAACATATGTAAGCCTCCGTCGAGGCTCCACCGACTCAACCGAAACGTGGGGGAGGGACCAATAAGTTAATAATAGGTAGATGTAAATAAGAGGCGGTTGAAGTCAGCTGAACAGCACCCCCTTCAGGTTCTCGTCCCGCAGGGCGAACGGCAACGCGGCGCCGTCCACCGCCAGGAACGTGGTCCTGGGATGCAGCTCTTCAGGCACAACCTGACACATCGAGAGCAGCGTCAGAGCAGCGACTCACGTGGGCCGGGCCGACGGCCGAGTCCTCACGCCGGGTCGCACAACGCCGCGCAGCGACCGGAACACGCCTCGTTTCGTAGGGTTTCGGGGATTGTTGGCAGACATGGAAGTGAATATTCAAACTGGGTTGTTATTAATTGTTTCATTAGATAAACAATAACACAGCTTCTTCATACAGAGTTATTCTACAGGTAGACGTTGTCACTCTGAGTCTGAGAAGTGAGCTTTATGCCCCACAATGCATTGCGCCTGGGTGCCTCCAGTGTACTTTTAAATAGGTGTTTCTCAGTCTGAACTCCAGCTCACGAGTTGTCGTGGCCGAGTTGTCGTGGCCGAGTTGTCGTGGCCACGTCGGGGTTTCCCCGCTCAGGTTCACATCCTGCCGACAACAAGCTAAATGTTGTTCAGTTGGCGAGAGTTTAGAAACTCAAGAATCAGGACCGACTCGTTGGGTTAGTGTTGATGTTCTCAGGGAGGAAACCTCCAGTCCTCTGGTACCTGAACGCTGCAGAACACTGAGCCTACAAGACAGGTGATCCTCGGGATTCAACAGCTGACCAGCAGGCCGTGGTGAGGCTGAGGGTCAGCAGCTCTCTCTCCTTGAGGCAAGCAAACACACACACACACACTCACACACACACACACACACACACAGCCACACCATGCCAGAGAACATGAAGGACACATTAGTAAATGCCATTGTAGCTTTCAGTGGCTCTCTGGTCGCAGGAAGGCCAGAGCAATACGATATTAGTGGAGTTAGTTTTTTCTAATTGTGGCAGCGGGCCGTACCGACGCAGGGCCGGCCCGCTGCCCCGGACCGGTAGCCCTGTGGACAGCTGCAGCGGTGGCTGCCCCGGACGTTCTCACACATCTGGTTGTACCGGCACTGGTGGGTGCCGTCTCTGCACTCGTCTACGTCTGCAGCACAGAAGAACATCCCGTTTCAGAACTGTACTTTATTAAATATTGTACTCCAGCCAGTGCTCTCCCTGTGAAGACCCACCTACACACGTCCCGTTGCCACCTTTGGTCATGCCGTTGGGGCAGAGGTCAACACAGGTGTACCCGCCCCGGGTGTTCTTACACTGCTGGTCCGACTGACACGCCCTCTGCCTGCACTCATTTATATCTGAAAAGAAGAATAGATTGGAATACTATTGCACGAAAGACGATTCTTAATCCTGGATTTGTAGAGATATCCCTTCTACGGGGACTTTGGAAGTTCCCCCACTTGTCTTGTATCCTTAAAGTTCTGTCTTGTAAATGTGTAAAATCTAAATAAATGTACACTACCGTTCAAAAGTTTGGGGTCACTTAGAAATGTCCTTATTCTTCAAAGCACAGTATTTATCAATGAAGATAACATGAATCATATCTCTCCATAGTTAATGTGCTCATGACTATTCTCTGGTGTAGTGAAGTCTCTCCATAGTTAATGTGGTCATGACTATTCTCTGGTGTAGTGAAGTCTCTCCATAGTTAATGTGGTCATGACTATTCTCTGGTGTAGTGAAGTCTCTCCATAGTGTGTAGAGGCCCAGCTCCATGTTCTAGTGGTACATTGTGTTATCGCCTTAGAAGACTAGCGGAGGGGTACAAAACCCTTCAAACCCTTTTTATGTGAGCGCAGCTGAAAACAGTTATGCTGCTGAGAGAAGCTATAGAACTGGCCTTCCTTTGAGCCACAAGAAGAACTACATTAATATTTACTATGAACATCATTATTTATAACCTCCTCAACGTCTGGACTAGATTTTATATTCATTGATAAATAAAAGTGAGTTTCCATGTGAAACACCCAACTGTCGGGCGACCCCTGACCTCTGACCTCTGGTACATACATTTGTATATTTGTGCGTTTACCTCTGACGTAGACGACGCCCAGGGACCTGATGGTCCCGACGGCGTTGTGCGCCTCGCAGCTGTAGGTGCCCGAGTCCTCTTTGTCCACGCGCTCCACCAGCAGCCGGCTGAGGCCCGGCCCGCGGGCGGAGGGAACTGAGGACGAGCAGAAGCACGTGAGACTTCTTTATTCTAGAGGATCACACGCGGCGTCAATGTTTCAGTTGAAATAAAACGTTTTCCTCGCTGGGCACCCGGGACGACGTTATCGTTGAAGGCCCACGGGATTCTGGGCGGGGGGGACGCCGCCGACTCCACAGGTCGGCAGGAGGCGCTCTCCCTTGTTGAGGGCCACGTCCGCTCGGTGAAGACGGGGCGCGTGTGCGCGGACAGCGTCGTCGGCCGGCGGTCCCGACCGACCGCGTTTGTGGCGACGCAGGTGTACACACCGCCATCGCTGGGCTGCAGGAGGAGGGGGTGAGCATCCTTTCTGATGCAAGACAGTCTGTGTCCTGCAAGCTTTCGGGACATCTTTTTTGTGGAATCCATCTTTAAGATCCGACCATATTGCGAAGTGATGGTGGCCTTGATTTCATCCAGCCTTTGCAGGACATCCTGGGCATAAACCTGCATCAGCCACCGGTGCTTGGGGACAGGAAGCATAGCAGGTGCCTGTTCAAATCTCACAGGCAGGATCAGGCCCGATTTAACAGCACTGGCAATCCCCTTGCAGTCTGTCAAGTACTGGACTTCTTTCTGCAACCAGACCTCAGCATGACGCTCCTGCAGCTTCCGCTGAATCTGGCTGCTGCTGTTTCCCAGCCCTCGCTGACGCATCAAACTGACTACCTCAAAGTCACATGCCAGTTTGGATGTAAGGATGCATGGGAATTGCACCCTTTGGCCAATGTCGAGCTGAGAGACATGGCCATGGCTCCAGCTGATGACCTTTCATTTGCATCTTGGGCAGGCCAGGTACTCAGACGCAACATAATAAATTCTGCCCACAGCCACTACCTGCCTGATTTTTTGATGCAGGCCAGCTGAGGTCAGAAGTACCTTCTGACACTCTGGATGTGGACAGTACTGCAGTACTTGCCACAGCTTTCGTGGCATCCAGAGCAGCAAAGGATGGCCAAAGTATCTTTCCTGGGGAGGAGAACTACTGGTCTTCAGTGGCACCTGTGGAGGATACCACCAAAGTTTGTCCACTCTGCTGAAGTCCAGCTCAGGATGCCCATGTGCTGTCCACCTGAACAGAGCTTTAGATATCCACCTCTGGTCCACTTCAGGCAAGGTGTGTATCCAGCCAGCTGGAAGACAGACTCGTTGTGCTGGATAAAAGAAAAAGAAAGAAACACATAAATAAACAAATGTTTATCATCCAGCTCAGTGAACACAGAGGAGTGGGCGAGGCTGGTTGAGGGCTCTGAGGCTGCCTCAACGGACACAGTCGGGTGGGTGAGGGTGGGTCTTGTGCGGGTGTGTGCCTGGGTCAAAGCTAAAAAGGTAAACAAACAAACAAACAAACAAACAAACCATCATGAGTATTTCACAGCAATACATTCAAAACATTAAAACATTTGATATACAAATGTTTGCTTACAAGGTTGAACTTTGATGGGAGCAATCATCCTTTTTATAGCCTTTGTGAGACTTTTCTGGTCTGGCACGTTCTTGGTCAAGAGGGAGCGGATAGAGGAGGTGAAAGAGTGCTGCTTTGTGGGAGCAGCAGGCTGTGTGGGGGCAGCAGGCTGTGTTTGGGCAGCATAGTGTTCTTCCTTCATGGCAATGGCAATTCTGCCAGAAGGAAAGAGCTCAATATACTCCCTGAAACACCCCTTGTTGTGTGCATGTTCCTGGTAGTCCTTGCTGCCGCCTGAGGGGTCCCTCTTCATTGCTGCCACCAGGTAAGCAGCATATCCAAGGGCATTGTCAGCCACCCACCTGAAAGTCTGCCCACGAAACAAACCAAACTGGATTTCAAAGAAACCCAGCAGGTGCTTCCTGTTTGTTGAATCTCCATGGTGCTGAACCAAAGAATGTGTGGCCTTGTCCAGCACTGCATCTGGTGACATGGGTATTTTCCAGGGCTTTCCTTTATTTGCCTCCTTCACCTTTGTTGCCTCAAGTGAGTCCGTCAGATTAATACTGCCATCTGCACGTTTCCTGAAGCGAGGTTCCATCTAGATAAAAAAATGAATATAAAATGAAAACAGTGATACAGATGTAAATAACACAGCTGTGACCGATTAAATGGACAAAACATTGTGGTAACATATTACTGGGTATATGATATTATTACTATGAGTTATATTCCGTCAAGATCACCTTGTAATATTCATTTTATATTATGCTCTGTCTGTGTATAGTTTTCCAACAGGCTCAACATGTGGGATAACATCCCAGAATCACTATGAGTCAGAAGGGAAGCACTGTAAGGGAGTGATGCATGCTATGACAAGTATATGAAGTATTAAACACAGCGTATGTCCCATCTGGTGGTTGAAGAAGTATCTTTTAGTGAAGTCAAACTAGCACCACTAGCGCCACACTATGAAAAATGTTCCCCATCAATAAGAATCTTCCTTAGAATTACAAAAGTATTAGCAGACAAACTCAAATTATGAAAATAAAAGTACTCATTTGGAAGAAGAAATACCTATCAGTCATCTTATTAGATTATTATTATTACATATGCATTACTGTGTGTAGTGTAATTATTGCAAACGTATTGAACATTTAAAGGTAATTAAATAACAAATCAGCGCAATAATAAAGATGACTTTGGAAAATATAAAATACAACATTACTGTAACATGACTTTATTCTAAATGAATGAACAAACACATCAAAAGAGAACTAGAATAAGAACCGTGTATTTGCAGTGCAATCCCTTCCCCCACCCACATTCACGTTAGCTCGCTACGTTAGTTTGTAAACTGTTACTTTAGGTTAAATTGACTTGACAGGAATTAAATATCAGTAACCATAAGCCTAAATAAGGCTCGCTATCGGAGAGCAAGCCGTAATATACCGTTATACAGTAATAGGATCGGTGACACGCTACAACTACATTAGGACACGTTAGTTAGCGGGTGAGGTCGTTACCGAGCACGGGAAGGGAATGTATCTACAATGTATTGGCAATAAATGGAAAAGCATTGACTTACTTTGTAATCTTGTGGATGAGAAGACACCGTTGTGCTCGTAAATATGCGTGACGTTCGTGACCTCGTAGTTGCAATGAACTCTTGAGATGTCGGCCGGACGTCGTGACAAAAAATCGTCGGGCGATCTCGGCAATCATCGTGAGTCTTCGTGAGGCGGAGGTCCTCAGTCGTGGTTACTTGGTGGTTGCGATACGAGCGCTGATTGGCTACAGCGGACACTTTCTGGTTGAATCGTGGTTACATACGCTAAGCTGATTGGCTCTCGCGACCAAGAATGAGCTCAACTCACGGGTGGCAGGGAGCGCCACCAGATAGATTGTGGTTCAACTCAAGTAATGTATGTATCAGTGGTGTAGTCCAGGGTATACGCAGGTATACGGTGTATACCCACTTATTTATCAGTCAGCATTGCGTATACCCACTTCTCAATCACCGCTGCTGCCTGGTGCGCATTATTTACTAGTGCATGGGTCACTCACAGGCGGTCCGGTCTGGGTCGAGTCGGACCCAGTCGCCGTGTTGTGGACCCTGGACCGAAATCCAATTATTATTTCCGAATTATTAACTGTTGGTGGATCGCTTCTATTTCACCGGCGCAGCTTTTCCTGCCTTCGAGGCTCTCGTCCAGCGTCCACACACTCGACCAATCACATGTGTGTATTCCGTTAAGCCCCGCCCTCGACTCTTTTGCCATATTCACACACGGAGCGACGGGAGAGAGATCAGATAGTTGAAAACAGTACGTGAATCAGAGACGTTGTTTCACTTGGCGCTCCAACAAGAGAGATGTGGACCGCTTACCCAGAGCCTTTAACCAGGAACGGAGAGACTGTTATATGTTCATTATTCCCACAACCAGTCCAAGAGCAGGACGACTCTTGTTCAGCGATATTAAAATCAGCGATGTGAAGCACCACGGCGAGACAAAGCACACGGACCGACTCACATCCCAAAGACAGAAAAATAATCCTAAAATCCCAATATGATCAGAACCCTAACACATTAATTAATATGATCACAGAACCCTAATATATGAACTAACTGACCAACAATAATGTTAACAGAGGAGAAATGGGGTGAAACAAGTGGTTCAATAACCAGGTAAAGTCCCTGCACACACAGTTCTCTTTTTAGATGACAAGAATATAACATCTTGGCTCTTTTGATTGACATCATAAACAAATCTCTGACTGTAAAACTGTGTTTGCCTCATGTTGAATATATGTTATACTCATGCATAACACCACCTGTGTAGGACCAGTAATATCTGCTCCACGTCATGTTATTTTTATAATAGTACCACACTCTGACCTACACTATGTTTTGTAAATTAGCTGTTCCAAGAGACAGTTTACCAAAGAAAGAAAGGTCTATATGGACAACTTGCAAGGCGAGAGAATAGTTTTCCAGTTTTGTGTGGATGGAGTAAGGATAAGGAATAGTTCACTCAAATTGCATAATTATGTAGTTGTCTCTTATCAGTCTGTGGGTCAGTATTGGGTCAATAATTTCATAATCCTTATTCCCTGAGGTCAAGCAGCAGGAATCATGTGGCAATGTGTAAATAATACTAGGTTAATCATTTTTGGGTAAACTAAATAGAGTCACTATTTATAAAACAGGGCGTTTATCCTTTGCTGTATGGGCTGCTTTAAAAAATTGCAAAATTAAGAGTATACCCACTTCTCCAGGGACCACTCCTATACTATACCAATACTGTATGTATTGATCCATTAGATCACATTTTTTATGTTTTCATGGGAACAGTTTGGTTGAAGGGATCTGAAACAACTGGTTACCTTGAGCTGATATTTACACTTTGAAACATGTTTAGCGATGCTTGTTCGCAACGCCTTTGCCACACAATACCGACGTATTTTGACAACAACTAATTGACTTATTCAGCAAAGCTTTTATAATTAATATATAGACTATCATAAGACAAACATATGAACATAAGAAATGTGACTTAATAGATCAATATATAAATTACTTGAAATTTAAACAATGTCTATCTGGTGGCGCAGCACACAGACTGAGCGTCTTTGAGTGCAGTCTCATTTTGCGTGAAAGAGATCGAAACCAGGTCGGGCGATGTTTTTGTTTGTACTTTTCTAAAATGTATCTCTTCATACGTGGCTATGATGCTCTACTCACTTATACAATTGTAATCGCGGACATGGATATGAACTGTGGCTTGAAGATCTCCAGCAGTTTGTGAATGTGTGACGTATCTGGTGCGCGAGACAGAGCCCCGCTGCAGACGTGAAGAGAACAGAACGCGCGCACGCGTAGGGAAACCAGTAGGTTTGAAAACCAGTAGGGGTGAAACACCGTTCGCCTCCTCATTGGCTTTTACCTGCGAAGGTTGTATTGCAGGTACAGTGACAAGGTAGTTGCTGTTAGCTCAAACCTTTGCTTCCCTGGTTCACTGTTTCTTCAACACAGCTTCCCTGCTGTGCGTTGTTACGCCCCACCCTCAGTCAGTTTCTAAGTCGAAATTATGAGATAGTAAGTCATAATAATGAGATAGTATCTCATAATAATGAGATAGTAAGTCATAAGATAGTAAGTCATAATAATGAGATAGTATCTCATAATAATGAGATAGTAAGTCATAATAATGAGATAGTAAGTGATAATAATGAGATAGTAAGTGATAATAATGAGATATTAAGTCATAATTATGAGATAGTAAGTCATAATTATGAGATAGTTAAGTCATAATTATGAGATAGTAAGTCATAATTATGAGATAGTTAAGTCATAATTATGAGATAGTATCTCATAATTATGACTTACAGGATCTTAATTTTTTTATCGCAGTGGCAGAAACGGGCTTCCATACTTCCATAATAAACATATATATATATATATATATATATATATATATATATATATATATATTTAAATCTATAAATAAAATTGCCACTGATGCACGGTGGGTTTTGTCATTGAGCCAAAAGAAAGAAATGCCCATTTCCATATTCCATTAGTCTGATAATTTATTTACTAAACAAACAAGCAAACAAACTAAAAATAACAAACAACTGTTGACACTGCATTTCATGTGCTGGTAAATAACCATAGGCCACCCCAGGGCATGCTGGTCCTGCCCATTCCAATATAATCCCCGGTGTCTACAGTCTTATCCAATTAGTGAATAATCAACAACAAAAAACTAAATAACAACAACATATTACTTTTCAATAAAACAACTTATTTCAAAATAACCAGCTCCAACATACCATTATCAATAATTTTTATGACTGAATAACTGCTTTTAAAAACACCATACAAAACAAATAAATTCAGAAAATATCAATATTGATTGAGTATTGAGCAGTGACTATTGTTTACAACAACAACTTAACTTCATTAAGTCATTAATATCTCACCGGAATATCAAATATAAGATAGTCATTTATTTGCAAAATCTCTGTTCATTATGAGGCAAATACATATACTCTAATTAAAAGGCATAACACAATTACCAGTACAGATAGTGTGGCACAGTAAAAATAAATGCATCATATGTATTCCAAGGCACATAGGTGAAGACAAATGTCCTGTATGAATTTGTAAAATTCATATACATGCCATTAATGGTGATTCATTTGCGGTCATCCATTCCTGGTAAGGCTCTCGAATATAATGCAAACAATTAGAAATACTAATTCTGGGGTTAAAAAAAAAATACTGTACCCATGTGTACAAGCATGTGTTGTACGTGACTGGGTATGCATTGACATATACCTGTGTAGGTGCTCATACATATATTCAACCCGTTGATCCATTACAAACTCAAACTATTTATTCAGTACTTGGAGAGTAATAGTAGCCATGTTTTATCTGTACCCTGGTTAACCTTTGAGGAATGGTGGGTATTTTGAGCTTATGCCTGCCTAAACTGGGTGAGGCAGGGTACCACCTGGACAGGTAGCCAGTCTGTCACATGCAGACAGACAAGCAGTCTCACTTGTATTCCGAGCTATCGGGATATTTAGGCTCTATAAATTCCCCCTGAAGGCATGTTGAACTGTGACAGAACACAGTAGCATCCGGAGACACATTCAGACTCCACACAGAGATCATTCTACCTCACTAAGGAAATGCAAACTATTTCACAAAAGATTTAAATAATTGTACCCACTCAAGGTAAACAAGTTATTGCAGCACAAAGCCAATAAAGACACTGTCTGACAAAATATCAGAGTTTATATAGATACTTTATTTACGCAAGAAGGGGAAAAAATGTACAAACAGTGACATTGATCGGCTTGATGTACTAATGGCTGACACGTCAGGATTAATGGTCAGGCCTATCCTTTGGGCTGTGATCAATCCGCCCCTTGTCGATTGTCTCCAAATGGAACCAGGGGCCGTCTCCCTTTGACCTCATCTGTCGACGTACCTCCAGCTGGGTCAGTCTGTTGACGACAAACAGGCAATGAATGAATGAAATCCTGCTTAAAAAATGGAAAAGACCAAGTCGTGAATCCCAGACTGTTGCTACACTACTCTTCACTCCCTATTCACAAAGCCACGAGAAAAGGAAACTGATCACCCCATTATTCATAAAAATCTGTTTTTCCTTTTTGCTTGGACAACACTTCTTATGAACATCCTTGTGTGATTAAACCCGTAGACAGGAATGGAATCTATATGCGTAACCGTGTTGGTTTAAGTCACTGGCAATTATAGTCATGTCAAATCTTTGTGTTCAGGTGTCTATTGTCAGCATTTCATTTCCATTACTGAAATGCTCAGTACATGTGTCACACAGAAATGGCTGCAACAGACTAATCCATTTCAGTTTGGAAAGGTACATAAACAAATATTTTAATACATATTTACACCCTGGAACAATAAATCAGTTTTAAGACTGTTTATGAAGGTTAGAGGGGCTATGACAGCCCCTCTAACTGCCACAGACCAAACTTCTTCCTTAAAAGAAACACATTTGTTGAAATAGAAACAAACATGTAACCTGTTGTGATGGAACAAAACTGTTGCACTACTCTCAGGATACTTCAGTGCAACTAGACACTTGTTACAATGATATACATTACACCAGATATGAGCGGATTCCATGAAATTCAATATAAACTTGCACAAGAATCTGCCTCACACATGCTTAACTCTCAGAAATCTGAAACCTTCAAATTAATCACTACAATGGTGTCAAAAGAAATATCACAGAATGATTGGATTGATCCCTTACAATGCATTCATACTTATAGCAATGCAACCACTGACTGCGCTATGCAAAATAATACAGTTCTATATCAATATTGTAATAATGTTGCACTATATAACACTAGTACTTTTTATATTTGCCAACAGCAATAATACAAGGAAATAACATTTTTATCAGGATACTAACCATGGTTGTTTTTTTCTAGGTATCGATAAAATGCAGTAATGTCTACCTGAGAAGAGAATGAAGTTGCTTTCCCTCAAATGTGTTTGTTTACATAGCCAGGCCTTGGTTCCCCTTCAGGGAAAAACTGGGAACTATGTCAGCGCTGTTGCAGTTGTTTAAATAGAAAGGTCTTCATGCCCTTGTATCACAACTGTATTCCAGTCTTGTGACAATATTTTGGTGACAGAAGCTACAACATAACACACTAGTACTAAAACTCACCTCATGTCTGCCTTTTCTTTCTCTATTTGGATTGCAGCCATCATCTTTTCATAGTCCTTCACTGGGGAGTCATAGAAGGTCCGTGTAATCCACCTGGTGATGGGGTGCTGCCATGACAGGTAAAAAGGAAAACAATATTTTTGAGGGCTGAAAATATATTTGATCTAAATAAACAAATCACAGATTGTTCCCTGAAAGTAATCAAGTATTTCATCAATTAGATGTCTCTCCTCTTACTAAATCAATGGTCAAACACAGCTGCCTTAAAGTGTGGCACTGCAGCAACATTTGTATTATGACAAAGATAATTATAGTACGTACATACTGATGCAAATTCTAAATGTAAAGCATGCTTCAGCCCATAATAGTTTACTAGGGTTCAGACCCCTTACAATAAAAATCTGCTGAAAATAAATTGATAAGATGCAAGCTTAGTACCTTGTAGTACTCCCAGTACTCGGGTTCGTAGTTTTCAGGAGCTTCAGTCAGCTCTGCTTCACCTTCACAACACAATCAAACCAAGGTTCAATTCAAAGTAACGTGCAACTTTTTTTGACCTACTCCTCAGATGACATATTTAAGTGACCAAATATTATCCATTCATCTAAATAACGCACACAAAAACTTAAAGTGGTGTGTTCTTTACTTACCAATGAAGACGTTCACACCGGTGACAATGACAATCATTGGGATGCCGGTCAGCAGGATGTAAAATTGCTGAAAAAAAGAAAAAAGAAGAGAAGATAAGAGAAGATAAAATGAAATCCTAAAAAGTGAAACGTTGTTTTGCATGAGGGCTGATCAAGACTGGAATTCTAAGCAAACATGTCAGAAATAAATGTTGCTTTGATGCTAAAGTAGTTGACATTTTATGCCAGGCTTTTATTTCAATACATATATGGTATATACAATCTATTAGCACAGGAGTAATTGTTTAATTTAGTTCACTTTTGGTTTGATGCTTGCATGACTCAAGTAATTAATGGCTCTGTGCAATGTTAATAATATAATTGTGGAAGCTTATTCTACTGCTGAAATAATAGTCCTTATATATCATTACACCTTCATTTGGGAAATATAAATATGACATGAGTTTTGAGCAGTGATGCAACTACATTCAGGAATACAACAACATTTCTTGGTTATCAAGACACCAACATTTCTGACAACTGACTACTGCTGGCATTGATATTATAATCTACTGCAGCCTCCAAAATTAGGACACCACAAACCTACTGTCATGATCGGTCTACTCACCAACAAGCGCAGAAATCTCCTGTCATAGAAGTCAGTGGGTTTGATGACAAACATTTTCTTTCCATGACCCCAACGGACAGCCACTGCAAGACAAGCAGGAGAGTGTTGTGAGCATGCATTTTATAGTTAAAGGTGGTTTATTGGCATAGTATAGAGGTCATCATATAAAACCAGACTATTAGCACTGATGAAGACTTACATTTGTGGTTATTGTGCTAATTTTATGAACCTATTAGGCTCAGTGTTCACTATATCCACAATACTGAAGATCAATATTGCAGAGGTGGGCAATATTACTGGTCCATATAAATTCTGACATCAAGTCAAATCAGTTTTATAGCGCCAACACATTACAAGTAGGTTTACACACATTTCCCTGAAATGTATGCTATACAATTATTATAGAATATGATAATAAAAATTATCAAATTAGGTGTGTAATTTAGCTAATTTAATTTACAGAAAAACTCTGAACCAAGACATATTTTATGATATTGTTGACATGCAAACACCATCAAACAACTATTAAACCGGCTATCAGATACTATTTGCTCTAATGAAAATGCAGGTACCTTTAAAAATAGGATCTGCTAAAATATAAGAGTGAGCAAGCTACCTATGACTTAAAGTATTAAAGTTACGTCACAAACGTGATGTACTTTGTATTGACAGCAGGACAGACGTTAAAGTTACCAGCTAACCCTAGCTGATATTAGCAAGCTAACAAGCCTCGGCGCAAGGTCATCAGAAGAGACAGCCCCCTTGAGGGTCAACTTCGTACTTTATAAAGACCCAGCGTGTCTCTTACCTTTATCTGCCCGTGGGATTGTTCGAGTGAGCAAATTTGCCACATTATTTCCAGATTTTAGAGGACTCAGTCTGGCTGCAAAAGCAGCAGCAGACCTGAGAATGCTCATGCCCACCATCTCTACAAAGGGACGACGGTTCAACAACACGAGCTCTGATTGGTTGAGGACACAGTGAAGCGGTAATCGTCATTTTTAATGGGGGCAGAAACTTAAATCTATTTTCTAGTTAATTTGTATTATTATGTGAGCACAGTATATAACATGTGTTATATAAATATATATACAAAACTTAAAAAAACAATAACAAACATATATATCAGGTGTAGAGAAATGCATTGTGGGTAATGTGGGAAGGACAACGTTAAAGATGGCGACGTCCTCATCAGCAGGACGCGTTTTGACTCTTTGCAAGCAGTTTCAAAATGTCTTTCGGATATCCTCAGCGACGAACAGCACGCTCTGTTCTTCTGCTTTGACCAAATACCAGCCTCGTCTTTACAGGTAACGATAAGACGCGGTTGCTGTTAGTGAAACATGGCATAAGACGCCTTGAAAGTCAACGTGTTCACACTGCCTCTTGTCTGGAATCTGTCAAGGTGTTTAGTCTAATACATTTCAATAAATACAAGTCCGAATGAATTAAGTCTTTAATGTCTGATTTCCATTCATTTGTTAAGTTAATCTATTTGCAATGGATTGACGTGTAGAGTCATGGGTTCAGATATATTTAGCATATGTGTTTTATATTGTTTTGTTGTTTTTGTTTGGTGTATAGAAATAAAAGGAGATTGTTAAAAGTGAGACATAATGCACTTGTTTTACCCAAACAAGTGCATTATTATTACTGACTTCTTCAAATGCAAAATCCTAAGAAATTGGCATACCAATTGTGTTTTGTTTTAAGGTTGCTGGTCCCTTTTTAAGTCTTGTGATCATTTATTTTGCACCCACCAGGCAAAAGTCTCCCCTTGCTGCCCTGTCTCGGTACAGTCCCAGCAGCGCTTTGGGTCAGTGTCGAGCCTTGCACACAACCGTCAGCAGGAGAGGGCTGGATGAGTTCTTTGACCTCCCTGAGAACTGGGGACAGGCCAACGTGAAGTCAGGTAAAACCCTTAAGTGAGCCGGTATTCTGAGAGCTCACGCCGCCACTGTGGCTGCACAGTCTGCTTGTAGCTTTATTAATGGAACATTGTGTGAACATTTAATAGGTGCACCATGGACTGCCAAACAACTGAGAACCAAGGGCAGTGAAGATTTACACAAACTCTGGTAAGCATTGTTGAGATCACACATGTGCTTCAATGTTTGCACATTTATCAGCTGTGTGTTACACTCTCGTTCTCTCTCAGGTATGTGCTGTTAAAAGAAAAGAACTTGCTGGTAACACTTGAACAGGAAGCAAAGAGACAAAGGGTTCAGATGCCAAGTCCAGAAAGGATAAGGAAGGTTGGCATGATGCTCAAGTGACATCTCCATTAATGTAGAAATGGGAATTACATTTGATGCATACATTTTGGCTCAGCCTTTTGGGATCCAGGGTTTCTATTTAAGTAGGAGCCCTAGTGTTGCTACATCTTGCTCTCCTTCTCCCAGATTGAGCGATCGATGATCAGACTGGAGACGGTGGTGAAGGAGAGAGAGACTGCACTGCGACTGCTGCAGACGGGACAGGAGAAAGGCAGACCAGGAGACTGGAGGAGGAACAAATTTGGATATGTCTACTGGTGAGGGAACAGGCTTCCTTATACAGCATATCACACATACACATGGAGAAAAAGCACGCATTGTAAAGGTTCCCTCTGTAGTTTCTGTAAAATTGCATAGTAGCTGGATTCTCGCGATGTCTCGATCCTGTGAGAATCGCAGGACCACTTGACATGAAAATCCATCTAGTCAGGCTTCAAGTTTGTGTTCCATGAGCCAGAGCACGGATACATATGGAACTGGAGAACAGCGTTGAAGGTTTTCCCCAAAATCATTTTTTTTGTCTTTTCCCGAGACTGGCTTTGGCTAGTTTTATTGACAGATGGTTGATCCAATCACCTGTCGATTATTTTTTTTTAATTGTCTGCACTTTTCCAAATGGTTTCCATTGACCCCTTCGGAGATGTTTTTATGTAGCAGTTTTTGGACCTCTATCAGCACTGTGAGGCATGTTTTACTGATCCACTGATCAATGGGCCGTTGTTACACACCAAGATATGCTGCAATAGGACAGGGAAGAAGAATCCGTGCTAGTTGACATGTAAACAATGCTGGATTTTAAATGCTTAAAACTATTTCAAAAAGCTTTAGAAATGTTTAATGAGGAAAGAGTTGAATGATGCAGACTGAGTATTACTATCCAAAACTGGTCCTGATTTCAACCAAATTGATAGAATTTCTGCAGTTGGTCCATTGCCATAGTGCAGCACATCAAAAGGGTCAAGCTTTAGAAAATGTAATGTTTATAGTGTCATCACGCATGTACACTTTTTTCTTTCCCTCAGGTATCGATTCAAAGAATATGCCATTCCTTGGTACATGAACAGAAAGTATAAGCGAAAGTCCTTCTTCACACCCAAGTTTGTCCAACCTCACATAAGGTAAGGCGTGGCACACATGTCATTCTGAACCCTTTTGTTCACACTAAGTAGAAGGTGTGGAGATTTTAATCTTTTTTTAAATGTTTATCTTCCAGGCTGCGCATAGAGAAGCATCTTCGAGAGAAAGCCAGGAAAGTCAACTTGGAGAAGAGAAAAAAGGCCAAACTCGAGGAGAAGTTTCCTCAAGTAAAAGTTTCTGCATAAATGTCAAGTGCATATTTTACAATTAAGGAATATTGGACACAATGTCCAGGCGCAATGCCATTTATTTAATATGAATACTCTCATCTCAATTGGCTCATGTCAAATTATTGAAGTGTGTCCCCATGTTGAGTGATTGTTTGATTTGTCTAATTGATATTTGATCCTATAAGAAACTATGCTACATCACCTTGAAATGTTTTGGTTGCCTTTTTTTTAAAATATCAAAATTGATTGACTACTTATGATTTACTAATCTTTAAAATTATATATACATACATACATACATACGGTTTGGAGATTGTTGCTTTAAGAATGTTAATGTAACTTGTTTGGATTAAGAGTTACCAAAATGTAAACCTGTGTTTCATGTTTTAAAAACAATTAATACGACACCCCCATAAATTAAAATAACCATGTACATGTAAAAGTTATACAAACTTGTACTTTTATCACAAACTTATTTGTATTGACACAAATAAGCAGAGGCAAGATCTGTTTTTTGCCTCTGACTTTACTGAGTACACAAAAACTTATGAACAGAAGTTATCATTGAGATGTAAGGTCTTTCCTCTAAATACAAAACCCACATTTTACCGTGTCGGTATTCGGTAGAAACCTTTCAGAGCAAATTCTCATGTATTTTTGATATTGTGATCAAAAACTTGATTTAGTAACTATGGACCGACATTTAATGATCCTCGGAACAGTGGGAGAAAGACATGTACAATTCAAGATGATGTCGCCACAGGAATGCAAGGTTTCCACTAAACTCTGATCTAAAAATAAGGCAACAGACGTAACTGTAATGACAGACAATGGAGCTCAAACCATCTTTCATCATAGTGACAGTTTACTTTGTAAATGTTTGTCTGATTTTCACAATAAATCCAAGACAGGCGGCATATTGACAAACTACTTAAAAAACAAATCATACAAAACAAGAGTGATCAGTGGGTGGTCCGGGGCCAGAGGTGAACTCGTGACGAGCTTGTTGCGAAGATGAGGGTTGGGTGTAGAATCAAGGGCACTTCCTGTCTACACACTGCTTTCCTCCCTCCTCATACTCCTGTTTGGAGATCCACATCTGCTGAAAGGTTCCCTGGCAGACACAGAAAACATGTTTAGTTCCCTTAAATCAGGATAAAAAGTAGGAGAATATATACACACAACCACAGACCAAGTTGTTAAGGGGCTGTCTGCCAACAAGGAGCCACATTTTAAAGAAGTGTGTATAAACAGCAATTCTACTTTAAATGTAATCCAATCAGTGAACTAAAATGTTTACGAACGTGTACATTCGTGACTAGCCCTGGTGCAGACTGTATAGAACAGGTGGATGTAGTCACCCATTGGCTTGTGGACTGTCGTTTTTAAGCATCTTGGTTTTTGCAACCAGAAGCGACACAAATATGTGGATGAGGACAACCAAATGATGAATATATTTTTAGGCAACCAAAATGGTTATCATTAACTTTAATAAACATGTTAAATTAGTTTGGTAAAAACGTGGATAACTGCCAGACCAGACACATTGTGGAAGCAACCTGTCGTAAGGTAGCCCCGGCATAAAGCATCCATTGTGCCCACAATGAACCATTTATTTACAGACCTTCTCGAGCTAAACATTAAATGCAGGCAGCATTGTCTCAAAGACTGTATGCAGAGTCTTGCACTGTTTTGCAAGTGGTAACTTGGTGTCCAGTGTTGTACATTTTTGTGCAGTGATGCAGAACATCGGATAGCCGCTCTATGCCGAGCTGTTCATAAAGTTTATTGAGTGCTTGAGAATTTTCTGGATGTGTTCATTACGCTCCCTGATCCATACAGATTCACACACACATATTGAAACTCCTATTCTGTATGGTCATCTCCACATACATGAATATAAACATTTATATTATCTACTTGTTCTGGAAGAGTTGAGCCATTAAGCCGACTGCACATTTAATAAAATAATCAGATTGATTGGGGTGATGAGGCACTTAAAATGATCCGATACATTTTCCCAACACTTATGCTGCGTTGACACCAAAAGTGTTGAGATTCACGAATGCACGAAAATGGATGAGAATAAAGAGGATTTTCATCCAGTTATTCAGACATAGTCGGTGGAAGTTACCGAGCTGTGTGAGCAACGGGTGATGTCGGACGCTTCCCCATTTTTATGGGGCACACACAATAATCCGGAGTAGTGACGTCTGGTTCGGATTAACAAGATAGTTTGAGGGCGGATCAGCCTTTGAGAAACCGTGAGCCTGATTTCAATCATCGGGTTAATTTAAGCTGGATAATAGGACATTTGATCGACTTTGTTGAAGCACGTATGAGAAATATGGCCCAGTTTCTTTACCTCAAGAACTAATGAAATAACGATTAAAACCCTGTTGACATATTTTTACAACAGTTTGAACTGCTTTGTGTCCTTACGAGTGATGCCAGGATGGAGCCTCCTATCCAGGCACTGAACCGGCGCTCCACTGTAGTGTTGTTGGCTATCAGCTTCAGCCTCATGCTCTGCAAATAAGACAAACATGTTAAACTTTGGCTTGAAATACCGCAGTGCTACGGGATGTATTTAAATGATCAGACCACATAAGAAATTGTGTGCACAAATCAAAAGTATGTGTTTGTAATTCAATTTCCGATTTAGCTGCAGTCTATCATTAACTAATAATGTGTCAGGAGGAGGGGCTGGCATCCACTCACCGGAGGGGTTTTCTGGGAGAGTTCTCTGTTCAGTCTGTCTGTGAAGCCCTGAATGAGCGTGTTTCCTCCGGTCACCACCACACTGCCATATAGACCCTGAGACACAAAGTCAAAAGGTTCAGCAAATTATGGCTGATGTTTTAAAAGCCAGGCTGAATACAGTAACAAAGAATTAATTCATCAAGCAAGATAGTCACCGGCCGGATGTCGATGTCACACATTCCCACGCTGGTCGTCACCACATGACCAACTCCCAACATGGTGTTTCCTGACAGGCCCTGAAGTGATCACAACAAACAACATCACTTGATTATATTTTCTTAGAAATATTCCATTACACATAAAAAGCGAGAAAAAAAATCTTTTTTTGGAGCAGCATATTTAGCTATTTTGTCTAGCCTGTTTAGCCTGTTCGCTAGATATTAATAACGCACCTTGGCATTAGAGGGGTCAAACAGCCCCTCTGGGATCTTCAGCCTCTCGGCCCCAAAGTCACAGTTGTAGCCGTTGGGCAGCTCATAATGCACCGTGGGCATCTGTGCAGCAACCCTGATGAAAGAGAGAAGACTGAATAGGGCTGGGCGATTTCTCAATATGACAATTATTCAATCAAGTAGAAATATCGTGAACTCGTGATACATAGAAATGTTGTCTAAATGAAATTGATAATAACAAACACATACTCTAACTTACATTTCTCAGACAATCTGATGTGAAATATTTGAACGCAACAGAATTTGAAGATTGCACTAATTTTTTTATGTGAAAGGTCCACTTGGAACCCAAACGCAGTGTGCAGGGTTTACATTCAGCTTTCTTGCTCAACCAAAGAATTCCGCTCATGGAAATATGCCAGTCTAGTTAAATCCAACATGCGTTCCCGTAAGCATAGTCAATGTACAGCTGGAAATATTTATTTAAATGTTATCTATCATTTTACCTAAAACTCATTTTGTGAGTTATTTATTTTGTTAGGCAACTCAGATTTGAACTTTTCAGAAGTTTACTTTTACAAAGCTACGCATTAGCTGAGGGTAAAAGTATAAGATAATGTCTACGTTAATGTCAGATTCATATTAAGTTGAAGATAATGCCCTTACTGTTCATCATATGGCGAGTCTGACACCTGCAACACAGACGCCTGGAAGTCCTGGATCACACACTGCAAATATTAAGAAAGACAAGTTTGCAGACATTCAACCAAACACAAAACAATCCTTCATTACGGCACGGTCAACAAAAGGTGTTTTAGAGTTCGCTGCTTACATTACACATGTAGTTGTGCCATGAGCGTGTGACTTGAGGTAGTTTCTCCTTTTTCTTCCAGCTGGCCGGTGATGCCTCTCGCACTCCATCCTGTAATGACAAACGCTGTGGTTGACATTGTCTGGTATGAAGGAAGATGGCAATAAGACTGTGTAGGCACATAACGCACAAAAAAGAGTTTAGCTTAATCTTCTTAGTCCATCTCTGGGTCAGGAAGATCCAGTGTTTACTGTTTTTCGATTATATGACCTTTATTTAAACAGATAAAATCGATGGAAGAAAATATTTCATTACCCTGTATGGATGTTTTTTTATCGTAACATTCAAAACACAAATATCCATTAATAAATACATGTTTGTCCATTGATGATTATTTGTAAGACAACATCTTCACCTGTCCTGAATCCAAATGCCACTTACATGTGCAATAAAACACAAAAACTCAACGGTTAACATGTTTTCCGGCTGAAGCAATACATCCCAAATAGTTATACTAGATTATTTAAAATGTACTGTTCCACCTGTGAAACACCGAAATAAGATGCGCTACAATAGTCTCATCTTACCTTTGATGCAATCATGTACGGCGGGATTATTTCAACATTTAAATCTTGAAAAAGCTCCCTACACTGCATGCTCATAAAGTCTCCAGCCAGGGGCGATTTGACAATGCCTGTCAGAGAAAATAAAAAACACATGACTACAAGGAACACAGTAAATCTCTACCATTTGTACATATAATATATAGATATTGTTTGAAACTTGCGTAAATTGATAAATCTCTTGATGTGGCTTTAATGAATTAGCAATCTTCTGTTTCACTGCAGCTCAGACTCTTTGGTTCGCTTTGTATCAAAAAGCATTATGTTGGTGTTTTACAACATGATTTAGTTTCATCTGGGAACAAATCAGGCAGCATTTGGACAGACAAAGATATTTCTAAACATTATGGCTGTTCATGATGACAACAAAACTTGGAATAACATTTCTGCTAACAACTGGCTTGATGGGCTGAGAATCTGAGATGCAAGCTCCAACCAGCAGATGGCAACATTAATCAAAGAAGATGACACATGCATTATACATGTTCTATTACTCATTTTAGCTGATCAGTTACTATGTAAACAAAGTAAAACATGTGGGTAGATTATTAATGAGTAGTGAATGATTGAGGATAATACCTTGCTGCAGGACATAGCCATCATGCACTGGAATTGCTGTGGTGTGTGTGGCTCCGCTGTCCAGAACCAAGCTGGTGGACCGCCCATTGGCAAAGCTTACACACTCAGAGTAAAGGAATTATAACCCAGTTCAACAAATAACAGATACAGTACTGGTTCAACAGACTTTTCAAGCAGAGAAGGATTATCAGACATTTAATATAAAACAAAAAGACGCAAATCAGGTTTGTCTCCCAATCCTTTCTGGACCAAGTGGTAGTAAAGGATACGCAGATAGCACAGCAGATTTGCAGAGGAAGAAGGCAGGAATGTTGTAATGTTCAAACATCAGCTCTGTCAGTTTTTCACGTTTCGCTCGTGTGTTCCACTGCAGACACAAAACAGAAGAGAGGCCGCCCACAACAGATTACCGTCAGCACAACACAAACTACTGAGTTTCTTCGTGATGTGATGTAGACCAGAGCAGGAAACACTTCAGCTCCTGAATACAAATCCTCACCTCAACATATTTGGATTACTGCTAAAACAAAGAGCATCGCAAAAAGCTCACCATGAGTGTTGAACTAAATGCTAATATTCTAAAACAGAAGAGGACTTTGAATCTGCCACCATTTCTCTGTTTGTTGATAAATTAAAACGGTGTGAATACATTGTGTTGCACGGTGCAATCACAGAATATGTAGCTCCCAGCCAGTGTAGTTCAGACTCTAGCTCGTACAAAATGCCAACTCACCGATGCTTCTGACATTAGCACTGGATGCATACTGGGTTCAGACTTGAAGTGCATCTTGTAGGTGTGATCCAAAATGGCCTGGAAACTGTCCCAGTCCTCAACTGGGAAAGAAGCCAAAGAGAAAACACAACATGGTTTATTAAATGTCAAATCACTGACAGATTGTTGCAGATTTATGTGCGTATATTATACATGAGAAAACAACAACCTGTGCTTGAACATGATCGCCAAAATTTAAAAAAATACCTCATCTAATATTGGAAAATAAGATTGCAACGATATATGTTTTCAAGATAGGTCTTTACTATATTTATGACTTCAGGCCTACAAAGAAAATCAACATCACAAAATGTTTGTCAATCATCATCGTCATCACAGTTGCTGGGTCAGATGGTGGAGAAAATAGAGCGACGGGGATTTTTTTAAGATAGAAATTGAGCATCAGGCACCAATGTTCCAGGTCAGCCCTCTGAGGGAGCCTGGAGTCCCACAATGCTGTTCTGCTGCAATTAAGATTGGTGTCACACTCGTCTCTAAATAGCCTCACAGCCAAACTCCACTGGACCAGATTGTGATGAGCATCATCAGCTAGGTCAGTGCACCGGAGCGCTTGTTTCACATTTGCTGTCAGAAATCAAACACAATTGCACAGAGAATGTTGGCATGGCTTGAAAATACCTGGTTGGCTCATAGAGGAAATTAATGAACACCAATTTAGAAAACTGGTTATTGTTTACAGAATATATGCCATAGGTGTAAAAGGTCACAATTCCGTGGATGCAGTTTCACCGATGTGAGGCGTTAATAATTTGTGGTTAATATAGCTTGTTTGTATAATATTGTAAGTTTTGTGAACCTCACAGTAGTATATGTAAAAATTGTAATGAGGATTTCCCCTTGTTTTTAAACATTTTATAGACTAAATTAAATGAATAGTCAAAGGAAGAACAACTAATTGTGTTGATAATGAATAAAATCAGCTGTTGCTGCCTTAACTTTAGATAATTGTTGTCAAATTGAGAAACAAAATATAGTTAAGAAAAATAACTTTGAACAGATGTGAGGAAAACAATATACATCGACGAAAATGGGGGAGAGAAAAAGGAAAGTTGGAAATCTGTGATGGAAACTGAGTCAATACATAGGAAAATAATAAATGATGCAACGGTATTAACAGTTACATGTAAACTCCAAAGACATGAGAATCACAGCTGGCGTTGAATGTCAAACACATGCATGGCACACATGTGAAATATGATCATTGTTAAGCAGACATGGTGGTTCACCCAAGACCGCTTTCCACCAAAAGGACACTAGTTGGGAGAGCTCATCATTGCATTGGTCTTCAAATAATCTCATTAATATTCATGATGAACGACACTCGGGGTTGTGACATGTTCATCTACAAAGTCATCCGTCAGACTAATATACTAATTATGGATTAGTTTCACACAGACAGGATTATAAATATTCAGTGGCGTTTACATCAAACTATGATTTAAAGGGTCATGCAGTGATCTAACCCATTTATCTTCATATGGGTTGTAGATGCAGACATATTTCAGCATTGCACACTGTACTTATTTTTGAAACGGCCTTGTTTACTAACCAATAACATGGCAGTTAAAAATCTAAAAAATATTTTGGTTTGAATACACTGGGGGGGATGGGGGGATAAATAATGCACTCACTCATGCCATTCTTGAGCGGAGACATGACCTCCATGCTCTCCCTGGGTACCCTGAGCTGGTTGGTATCAATATAATAGTTGGTGCCACTCTGCTTGCTCTTTTCTCCATCCGTCTCCATGGGCGTGCTGCCATCCTCTCGGTCAATGGTCACACCTATCACCGTGGGGAAGTCCGCCTGAACCGAGCCGAAACAAATCACATCACAAAACAGGTCAATGCCAATCAAAATAAAATATATAAAACCTTTATCAGATCAACCAAAACACTGACTGAGAAACTGGGGGTCAAGCAATGCTTGTCTGACTTTTACAAAGATTAAGAGTGCAGTAGTTTTGAAATGCTCAAAAGTACCTGGTTTCACTCTGTAATGATTTGGTATGTACTGACTGATTCATCTTGCAGACACAATGTCTGACTGAAGTGTTACTAATAACATTACATTGCTGTGTTCTATCTGGGTGTCCCAGTAAGCATTGGAGGTGTGACAGTAAGCTAGCCTGTACAATACCAAGACCCTGAAACTGAACCAGCTAAATAGAATTTAGCCATCATTCATTTTATGCTACCTATGTTTTTCCTGCTCTGACATGTCTATTCTTACAGAACCAACTCTCATTACAGCTGATGACCAGGGCGTATCATAATGTGGTATGTGCACAAAGCCAGTATTAGAGATTACATAGATGAATTTGCTAATGGACATCTGTGTTCATCTTTGACATTTTTCTTATCAAACTGATATTTACACAATCGAGATCTCCACTTAAAACACAGATGAATCAAAACCAAGCATGCCCATTAGAACGATCTGAACTAAATGTATGTCGTCTGTCTCCAGGGTGATAGCCCTCATTTCTTGACATTATCAAAAACCCGGAGGGAAGATGCACAGAGAAGAAAAAAAAAGACACATCGTTAATCAGGTCATTTGTGTGATCCACTTACCTTGGGACAGTCTTCTCCTGCGTAGCCAGCTCGTACAGTGTATGAGCCAATGTCGAACACCAGAGCTCCCACCTCATCTGCAAAAATGAGAATTTCATTAAAAACAGCAACAAATGATCCATCATTAGCATAGATCCTTTCCTTAACATGTTACCCTTTTAAGGAAGGTACAGATCTTGGAAAAACTTAATAACAGTTGCGGTTTCTGGGTTAAAATTGTATGTTACACTCTGCAATATATTTTTGTTTTTTCATTTAATTGAGCAGTTCTTTAAACAATATCCTGAAGACAAAACAACAACAAATCTTTCCATTACCCCCACACATTCGCACAAAAAGGTAAACATCAGATATGTATACCCAGCAGTCTGCTTATTCACTGGCAGAGGTTGGCTTGAGAAAGCTTGTCTACTATTCAGTTATTCCAGTATTGTTATTAATGGAATTACCATTTCTGTGATCTTTCTTATAGTACGTTACATAAAGTACAGGCTCCTTAGCTGATACCTTTAAAAAAAAAAAAATAAAAAAACATTACTATTAAAAAAAACTTGTGGTTGGTGTGAAAATAAAAAAAACTAAAGTGGCATTCATTTGTTTCATGTATGTTGTATATACTTTTTTTACTTTTACACTTTTTTTTTTTTTTTTTTGCTACCGTAAACTATGTGACGTTATAATGATATTGTAATAAAGCTACTTAAAGCAAGCACAAGTATCACGTTGCTGAATGAAAATAAAATTATAGTTTATGGTTAACATTACTATCTATTACGACATGAATGGCACAATAAAGCAAACAGAGTATCAACAGTAATATATGAAACTAAGCAAAGAGGGGAAAGAGTACTTAAAGTAAATATATAATATTCACCCTTTAAGCTAAATACAAGTGGAAACATGTAACTCCAAATCCCAGGAAACTATAATAACCACACTGTAACGTTACATGAGTTCGCCGAACCCACTTTCATTCATTTCCCTGCTAGCTACCTAGCTAGGCGGTAACGGAGTTACACAGCTAGCTGTTGCATCAACACATTAAACTCAGTCAGATGACGCACGGAAAGTGTTCACATATTCACATATTCTTAAACGCATGCGATCTAAAGATGCTAGCGAAGCTCTACCCTCCCGCGAGACTTAAACGTTAGCACAGCTAGCATAGCTAGCTAACTATAAAGCTGGCTAAAGCTACAGAAGAACGTGTACACCAGTTTGGTTTTATTTCACCAGAGCCCACTCACCGCCTCCATACACTCCGCCGCTCATCCTCTAGATGATCTCAACGACAACTTTCTTCAAAAAAAATATTATAGCAGAATCACAACCGCTAAACGGTTAATCACAACAAAGGGAAATGTGTTAGCATGGATCAATCTCACAAAGCAGGCGCCACACTACGGCGAAGCGACTGGCCAATCAGAGGGCAGCACAATATCAGTACTTCCGTTTCAGCTGTGCCGTAAATCATAAAGCGACTGTGCCGGAAACGTCAAGCGGCTGTCGTGACTGCAAGTACCTCCATACTCAAGAGTGGACGTGGCCCTCCGCACTTTCTATCAACGTAAGTGAAAAACTGATACATAAGAAACATAAACTTACTTTTGATGATTAAAAAGTGATCTGCAGATAATTATATAAGACTAGGTTTCATTAATGCGCGGTGATGTTAGTGAGAGTAAGCGTAGGACCTTGAGTGGCGGTCGTTTAGACTAAACAACAGTCATGCTGCCAAAGTTGCAACATGGACATACTTGTCTCACACGTGTAAACCTGACATTATTGTGTGGGATTACAGTCAGATGTATTGTTGGTTACAACGGTCTCCTTTTTATATAATAAGTTTACGTTTCGACAGCCTCGTGGTTGTCCCAAGTGGGGTTACTTGCGCAAGCGCATGTTGGATATGGTTGAGTAACTTACTGGACATGAAGTACAAGTCTGAGGAAAGCTAGGGTTATGTAACCCCTCGACTATTCTGAACGAACTGCACGCATAGGGATATTCAGTCACAGTCCACATACATGCGCGTGGCTACTGTAGTTTACTTTCAGCTGAATATGTTTTTCTTTTTTAAAATAAGGTTATTTAACAATGTCATGCGTTACTATTAGTCGATTAGATATCAGAAAAAAGGAATGGAGCCCAACGGGACTTCTTCAAATTGCCCTATTTAGTGCCACCAACAGTGAAACCCTCAGACTATACTACAGATCGGAAAAGATTAGGAAAACTAGAAAGTATTCACACCTGCAGGTGCTGAAACGGTTCTTTATTGGTTCAATACAATTATAAATGCATAACTGATAATCAAAATGTTTTCAGATTATTCTTGTATCTGTCAATCAACTAAATAACAATGTCCAACACTGTTTTCTGTAAATATATGCATTCATAGAGCAGGTGTGTAATCTATTTTTGTATTAGCTGGTTTCTGTTCAACACCTGTTGACCAGAAACCAGGTCAACGTTCAATGGAGCGCCTGTTTAGTGTATCCTGCACTGGTCTGTAATCCAGTTTAATAAACTACTTCAAGTTATATATTACTTTGAAATGTAGAAGTTAACTTCTGACCTTGCAAACGGTTGTCAAAATTGGGGCTGAAATGAATAAGCTATTATTCAAAATATATTAAGTTATTTATCCAAGTGACACACATTCTCAGATTCAAGCTTTTCAAATGTGAAAATTTGCTGCTTGTCTTATAATTGTAAACAATAATATTATTGGATTTTAAAATGATGTCTCTTTGGGTTATAAGAAATTGAGGGACACGTTTTGCTATTTTCTTTTAAGTTTGAGCAACTCTGAAAATAATTGTTAGTTGCCGCTCCAGGCCGAACAAGCTCATCTGAAGGTTGTGTTGAAATTCAGCTATTTCATGAATGTACTTTAAACTTTTTTTAACCTGTACAATTATTTTAAACTTTATTTACTTCCAGTACCCATGCAGCGCTGCCTCACTCTGACCTTTGCCCGGCACCCCAGGCTCCTCTTAAGACAAACATTTGCGTCTGTCCACTGCCAGCAGTCAGCAGCCATGTCGGGTCTCCTCATCAACCAGCCCAAATACTCCTGGCTGAAGGAGTTGGGCTTGTCTGAAGACAACCCTGGCGTTTATAATGGGAGCTGGGGAGGCAGCGGGGAGGTCATCACGTCATACTGCCCCGCCAACAATGAGCCAATTGCCAGAGTAACCCAGGCAACCATGGCGGAGTATGAAGAAACTGTCCAGAAGACGAGGGAGGCTTGGAAGATGTGGGCAGATATTCCAGCTCCCAAAAGAGGAGAGATTGTGAGGCAGATCGGAGATGCGCTTAGAAAGAAGATTAAAGTCCTAGGTAGCCTGGTGGCTCTAGAAATGGGCAAAATCTATGTAGAAGGAGTGGGAGAGGTTCAGGAATACGTTGATGTTTGTGATTATGCTGTTGGTCTGTCAAGAATGATCGGTGGGCCCATGCTGCCTTCAGAGAGACCGGGCCATGCCCTGATCGAACAGTGGAACCCAGTCGGTCTTGTCGGCATCATCACGGCCTTTAACTTTCCTGTGGCTGTGTACGGCTGGAACAATGCCATCGCTCTGACCTGCGGCAATGTCTGCCTCTGGAAAGGAGCTCCAACCACACCTCTCACAAGTGTTGCAGTTTCCAAGATTGTGGCTGAGGTGCTGGAGCAGAACAACCTGCCGGGTGCCATCTGCTCCATGACCTGCGGAGGTGCCGATATCGGCACAGCCATGGCAAAGGATGAGCGGGTGGATCTGGTGTCTTTCACTGGCAGCACCCATGTCGGCAAGATGGTGGCCATGATGGTGCAGGACAGGTTCGGTCGTAAGCTGCTGGAGCTCGGTGGAAACAATGCAATCATCGTGTTTGAGGACGCTGACCTGAATCTTGTGGTACCCGCCGCCGTCTTTGCATCTGTGGGAACTGCTGGACAGCGCTGCACAACCACCAGAAGGCTGATGCTGCACGAGAGTCTTCATGACTCGGTAGTTGAGAGGATCGCCAAGGCCTACAAACAAGTCCGCATTGGAGACCCCTGGGATCCCACCACCCTTTACGGGCCTCTGCACACTAAACAAGCTGTGGATCAGTATCTGGCAGCTATTGAGCAGGCCAAGCAGCAGGGTGGCACTGTGGTCTGCGGAGGAAAGGTGATTGATCGACCTGGAAACTACGTGGAGCCCACTATCATCACCGGGCTGGCTCACGACGCTCCCATTGTCCATACCGAAACCTTTGTCCCAATACTGTACGTCCTCAAGTTCAAGACGGAAGAGGAGGCGTTTGCCTGGAACAACGAGGTCCAGCAGGGTCTGTCCAGCAGCATCTTCACCAAGGATATGGGTCGAGTTTTCCGCTGGCTCGGACCCAAAGGATCCGACTGCGGAATTGTGAATGTCAATATTCCTACAAGCGGAGCTGAGATCGGAGGAGCCTTTGGTGGAGAGAAGCATACCGGAGGTGGAAGAGAGTCTGGCAGTGACTCCTGGAAGCAGTACATGAGGCGCTCAACCTGCACGATAAACTACAGCAAGGATCTTCCTCTGGCCCAGGGAATCAAGTTTGAATAAAAGTTGTTTGTTGTTTTCATGGAGCCCCAAAAGAAAACACTTCACATTTGATATTGTATTCAGAAAGGTGAATTTGAACAAAACATGAAATAATTTTGGATCAGTCAAACTGTTCCTGTCAAATCTATGTTGATGGTTGTTTCTCCAAATATCAAACATAGTTTGAAAATTGTTTTGTGTTAATGTTCAAATAGTTTTCCCCCTTAATGTTGCTGTGCACTTTTCTACTAACCCATAGCAAGTGAATTTGAGTGCTAGAGGACTGTAAATGATACTTTAAATGGTGTAAAAATAAATAAATCTTGCCTTTTTATTTTGGAAGAAAACCTGGAGTGGACCATTTTTATTCATGTTCAGATTACATCAGTCATCACAAATATCATCAACACTGTCATCAACATTATGAAGTAGCTAAATGCATTTTGTTTACCACATTCATAGACTTTGTTTTGCATCTGAAGCACCCTCAAGAGTCACATTGGGCTTGCCAGACAATATGTCATTAAATATATGGCTTGATGTTGACTTGTGAACTTCTCTGCTATATTCTTTGTAAAGCTGCGTAAAGATTATTGGTCTCTAAAACTTTGGACTAGAAAGTCATAAATATCAGCACATTCTTTACAGCTGGGTAATTTGTATGACCCTTTGTTTTTACAAGTGTCACTCAAGTATAATTAAAAGCCACTGATGTAGGCAAACACTAAATCAGGAAGCAGTTGGAGAGATTTAAAAAAAAAAAAGTGTTACAATTTATTTCTTAAAGATACCTGATGTTGCCTGACTGAGATGAACCATAAAGCCCTAATGCATTGCTTACCTGTGTCTTATTTTTTTTTTAAAAACACTATACCTCTGCAGGTACTCCAAGGAGCCTCATTTTGGTTTGACGCATTTTGTATTTAATCAATTACATGTTCAAAAGACATAAATAAAACTGCACTATTATGAGATATAAACAGCACACATTCAAGTTATGCATGAGCCATTGAATCCTAAATCTGCCCTTGCATGCAAACTTGTCTGCAAATTATTGATAATTATATTACAATTAGATTTGGGAATAGTAGTGCATAACGGTGTGTATTGTACTACAGTACATACACATTGATAATCTGGCAGGCACTTTCAATCATGATTGTAATAGTTCTAATGTAAAGAGTGAGTATATTTTCAATGGAACCTCATCATCCTCCAATGGCCTTTTTTCTCAACAGGTATTTTGATTATCATAGCATGAAAAGCACAGGTGTTACTAACGACATTAACGGGGGCTCTGTTCTATTCAAGTGTGACAGTGAGCCAGCACGCACAATACTAGGACCCTGAAACTAGCAGCCGAATGGAATTCAGCCATCATACATTTAATTATTTACACTGGTACTTTTACTAGTGTGAGATGTCAAAATGGCGTCAGCGAAACAGGACTGTTGTTTAAGATTCTCATTTTAGAGGAGGTTCATATGTCTATCATGCGTTATAGTATGTACTACATATTTTTAAATTTTTCACCTCCAGCTGACCTCGTCTTGGATGATCCACCCTCTTTCCTTTACTTCAACCCAGTTCATGCTGGAAAAGGCTCCCGCTCCCCTTTACCCTGAATCAATGAAATTTCCTTTATATCAGGAATTATTCTTGCAATTGTTTCTTGTAGAAACATGCAAAGCAGTATCCCCTTATTTTCTTTTTAAAGGTAGCTGTATGCACTACACTGTACTGTAACTGCACTGTAGATGCTTTCGATTGACATCAAACACATCTGAATTGAACCCTTCCTGGAACACACTATTACAAAATATTTTCCATGAATTAAAATGTTATATTTTTAACTTGTAATATTTGTCACTATAGTATTGAAAAGATAAACTCTGTCTCTTTAATAGAAATACTACTCCATCTCCCATCCTCCAGGGCCCCCATATGCTCACCCTCCCACTCAGCAGCTCTCTAGCTCATACTCCAGCTCTGTCTCTGTCTCTCTGTCTCTCTCTCTCTCTCTCTGCATTCACTGCTCCTCCGAGCAGCATCGACACTCGCAGCTGAAAGGAAGAACTGAAACGACTGTGCTCTCTGTACGACTCACAATCCATGCCATTTAGGACGTAAGCAGAAAACGCCCACTTGCTCTGCTACTCATCTGCACTGGAAAAAGGTAGAAAAGCTTTAATTATTTGAATAAATTGCGAGTTTTTGCTGTGCATTATTTTGCATCTTGTCGGGTGTTTCCTCTGGATTCATTTATGATTCACTACCACAACAAATAGTAATATTGTAATATTGTATTCGAATAAAGCATCAAAAGAAGATCTTGAATCTGAATTTAAAGCATCATTTCAGCTCAAATGGAGATGGGTGGAGCCCAAACTAACAGTGAAGCCACCGCTGTAGAACTACAGAAACTGAGGAAACAGTGGTGACTGTGCTATTCTGCTTGTGAGCTCATTAAATTGATCAGACGCTACGGCATCAAGGGCTGTGCTTGTTTTTCAGGAGGCAAAGCCTTATCTTGTGCTCTGAACCTGCTGCGAACCAAAATGTCAAGTCAAAATCATTGCAATAATAATAAATTAATGATCATCTGGTGGTGTTGCAGCTGTAAGAGGAGGCATACAAAATGGGTGGCATTAGTACATCAGGGTTGCTCCTCACTTCCTTTCCTTATTTTGACCATGCATGACTTGTTTGATTTACATCTCTTTGCAAACCCAGACCATGTTAGCTCATGCTTTGTGTCGCTTGTTACGTCCCACATTTACAGACGGGTTTGGGATTCCCCTGGACTGAAACACTCAGTTCTTCTCTTTGCACATTTCCTCTGCTGCTTCTCTTGAAACAAAAAGCTGTACGCTTCTGGCTTACTCATACTGCTGTTATTTGACTCTTTCATATACATTTTACGAGTCAAGGGTGCTTCTATTCTGAGCAGATTATAATACAGATTGACATGACACATTTATAATGTTGCATCTTTAAAACATGACGCCTTTCAGTTACAGTATAGTCTTTATAAATATTAAATATTACTTTTTTTATTTACAGGATATATAACATGTCGGTAATGATAAATCGTGTTTTCTGTTATACATGTTTTTTTGTGCTATATGCCCTTCAACGTTGGCGGACAATATTTTATTTGTATTCTATTCTCTACGTGAGACAACAAGGAATTTGGGCTGTCTCCAACACAACATGAGAGGCATTATCACAGAAACGATTAGAGCTCTTCACCAAGCTGTGACAGTCTCTCTTGAGCCAACAACAGCATAGAGATTAGACAAGAAACTGACACAAGGACAGAGCAAACTGCTGCTAGTTACGCTCTGGACTCATACATGGTGTGAAGGGATCTCCTCTGAACAGCTACTCGTGAATGTCACTGTGGATCCCTGTGACGTGACCAACAAAGGATCTGCTGGGTATAATAATAGCTAATGTACATGAGCTCTCTCTCTCTCTCGCTTCAGTTTAGATGCAGTGCTGGTAGCCAGACATTCGGATTTAAGCACCAAATACAAGGGTTTGGTTTCTTGGAGGCTTCATATCAGCAATGTGTTCACATCGTGAGAATTTATGTCTCAAAATGGCATTAAAATGATCTAAAATGTATGTGTGGGGGAGGGGGGAGACGACGACAATGTGTCCTTTAAATAGATAGTTCATCAGCAGGGTTTGACTCAGGATGAATGATTTCAATTGGGCCAGTCAAGCCCATGTGGTGCCAGTCAGCAAGTAAAACCCTGAAACTGTCAACATCTATTTTCTTCATCACACAGAGAGAGAGAGAGAGGGGAGGAGAGAGAGAAAGAGAGAGAGAAGTGGTGGCGAGCCCAGCAAGGCACGCATATTTTAAGTCACTTTGCACTCTTCAAGAGGGCTCTTTTTTCAATAATCCATTATGCATAACAGCTCTGGCTCTCCCTGGTATTTCTCCTACCTTCTTGACGTCAGTTGCCATTTGTGAGGGTTACCCTGGCAACGGCCAGCCTCCCCGGGAGATGTCTGTTGGATAAGACAGCCCTGATAAAGCCTTTTAAGGTTCTACTGTTGGTACACCTTTTAATTGCCTTTGATACAGTGGAAGTATTACAGTGGGGTCGTCGGGGCGCATCACCACATGTGAACAAAAAATGGGAGCGTGCAGATAAAAATAGACATTAAGAAGCTGCTTCAAATTGAAGTGCCATTATCTCCACTTGATTTGATCACCCACATATTGGGCTCATTTTTGAGCAGTCCTGTGAAACAGAATTGGACGTGATAGATCTATTTTTGGCCTCGTTTAGCTCAACTCCTTCGTGACACAAAGGACTAATTTTAACAAAGTAACATTGTAGTGACAAGATAATATGAAAAGCCTAGATAAAGCATCCAGCTCATTGAGTTGTCTCGTGACAATATGCGGATGTAATTATGAGATAATAGAAAAAGATTACATATCATCCAACTTATTTATGTAAGCCATTGAACCCTAAATCCCTTCTAGCATGCAAACGTGTACTTGCAAATTATAAATTATTATACTACATATTTAAATGTATCATTTCAGCCAAGGCCATTGTGATTTTGCATCTATGCAAAACATCAGATGGCAAACAGTAGGAGGAAGAAAACTGTTGTCTACAAATGCCGACCTGTTGTTAGTTCTGAGGCTCCTATACACAGTAATAATGTGTAACTAGAGCCCTAAACCCTCCGGAACATTCAAATGATTTCATTCAGCTGCAGACTGCTACTGTACATTACTGCACAACCCGTGTGGAATTTGCATTAATGCAAAAGGTGTCCTTCATAGGCAACAATACAGTTGCGATACTGTACATGGTACCTGTTCCAGGAGGCTATTTATAGCCTCACCAACATGTGTGTCTTTTTCTTTTTTCTTCAGACATCGGGCTATTGATGTGCTATTTTTACAGTCTCAATTTGCTCCCTCCCTCTCCTTTTGGTTGCCAAGCAATAGGCCAAGGGACCTGATTGGCCAAGGATGTGCATTTGGACACCTTGACTCTGATTCTCAGCTGGGTAATGAATTCTGTATTTTTGCTCACTAGAGGCAGAGAGCAGAAGAATTGATGGCATCTTATGTATTTTTTATTTTTTAATGTATGTCCATGTTAATCAATCAATAATCCAGAAATGCTGAACACTATTATGTAATGAATTGACTTTTTATTTAAAACCCAAGATTATGTTATCTTTAACACAAGTTTGTGTATCATCGGCCACCATGCTGTAAGGTTAACAATAACATAAAAAACGTTATTGTCATAACTATTTTGAGGAGGTAACGACTCGTCTTTTCAATCGTGGTCACAATTTGGTGTGAATCATCTCACTAATATTCAACTATTTGCAGAGAATTATAGGCTAGTGTGGAGGAATTATTAAACTACAGTTCTCATCTTGAGAACAACTATCCGGGAAACATGATTAACACATACTGTACATTGCTCTATATTATATTGTATTATATTTGAAAAATTACCAACTTCCAGGCTGCACTGATGACAACCCAACCACAACCTGTGTTTCTGCTATCATGCTAATCCTAATCCTCAAAATGTGTTTTGGGGGAAATTGGTCTGACACACCTAAACTACTGCTGTGTGAGTGAATTCAATTAGACTTAATCTGACCACATGCCACTCCGAAAGGAAACCAAGGGCTTGGCAACTTTCATCTTCCCTCCATTGATTGTGGCTCGTGCAGAGATATGGAAAAGCCTATCCCACAGCTCCCTTTCATTGGCCCTATTAAAAATTCATCCTGTCCTAATGGAGAGGTCCTTTTCAATGAGCCCACTGCAGGCCAACCATGGTGTGCCGGGGTGAGACTTGGAACAGATGTCTCCTGGCACAGTCCACACTTTACAGCTTTAAGTTTAGATTTTGGATGGTCTATCTTCAATGTTCTGTATTCTAGTTATTGTATCAAATATAAATTAGTTGAGTTTCAATAGTGTGGCAACAGAGAAAAACTGTTTCTGTTGTAAATCCCTTTGTTTTCATGTTGGTTATGTTAGATTTAGCACAAAAAATAATAATAATTAAATGAATTGCTGATAAACTGCTCAACTATGTGATCTATTGACTCATTTTTGCAGCTCTATATTTTTTATAAATATGTTATCACTGCCACTAACACTTATTTACTTAATTGTTTAAACTGTTGATCAGTGGTTTGGCTTATAAAATGAAATAAATGAAAATGTCATCACAATTTCACATAATCTAATATTGACATATATGACCTGCCAACCATAATCAATTTACATAGACATATGAAAAGAGCAAAGTTTTGAATAGCTGCATTATTACCTCTAATTTTCTTCAGCCAGAGTTCAATTGCAGGCCTTTTATAAATGTAACATTTATAGATTAAACAGCCAACCCCTTATCTCTGGTCTTTAACACGGCAACAGTAGATTCGTGACTCTGCTAACTTTTTTACAGCATTGGTATTTGACCAAATCAAAGATTGTAAATATTGAATAAATGGTGTCTTTGCAAATCTGAGGTGAAGGGTGAAGTCTACTTGGATCACTTCTACTACTTCAGACTTTACAGGTCTGAAATTTGTTTCCTGTATCCCATTCGGTTCCTTTTTGTTGAGGGGGCTGACGGACCGTACCATTTCACCAGCAGGTCACATAAACCGTTTCATAAGTATTTCCAAGCTGAAGGGAAACAGTCGTCGATTATTTTGGAGTACTGGCTTCAATAACAAGTTATATATAAAGAGACCGATATTCTATAACGCGTTATTTTGGTTAGAAAACGCGAAAGGTTGATCTATCGACCACCACGCACCCCTCAGCGTAGGCTGTTGCCATGTTCCCACTTTCATGGGTGTGGTGATTAGCTTACTTGGTGAACATTTTAGTCTAATCTGAGCCGAGTCGCGTTCGCTTATGCTCCCTTAACCCGATTATTTTTTTTCTTCATATTAACACACCTGCCTTTGCGTTTTCTCTCACAGCCGGGACCATGGTTGTCGTGTGAAAACGGATCGGTGTGACTCGGATTGGAAGGACAGAGCCAACAGCAAAAAAAATCCTATTTCAGGTAAGGGACGTGTAGTCTTGTCTTGATATTTTGGAGGCTTTAAGGCTATTTCCTGCTTTGCTCACGGCGGATTCAGTTGGTCTAATATCGGGAGTGAGATATAGAAATGTCCGTGAGTCTAAAATGCGGTCTGTTGCAGCAGCAATGTAGCTCTTGACATAACCGTTCCCAGGCTAATATTGCCTCAATGCTGGCCCCCCCTCCTCCTCTCTAAGCAAATCTGAAAATTCACTGCTAAACAAACGCGGCCTTTTTTACAGGCTGTCAAACGACTGTTACGCGGAACTACGGGGGCAAAACCTTTCACTAGCGAGGACATATCTGTTCCCATTTTATACATCAGCTTTCACGTTAGTCGTTGCACGAAACCCTGCGCAGCTTCTTTTTTCTTCTTTCCATTAAATATACATGTCAGTGCGCCTTCATCCGAGCGGCAACTGGTAGCGTGACGGGGCGCGCGAGTCTCGTGCGATGTGTTGCTTGTATCGGAAACGTAGTCTACGAAGATCATTTAGTAAACATGGCTGATGCGTTTTAATTTCGCCACCTTATGGGCCGTATTTGTCCATAAGATGTAAATGATGGGTTCCTTTCTTTGCTGTTGACAGTCAACATAATAAATCAGCTCAGTGGGTTGTTGTTGACTGATGTATGACAAACTGGAGGAAGTTAGTTTTTAATCATGGATGTTGTCAATCTGCAGCTTTTTTGGGGATGGTGAGAACACACCTACAGGCTTTAGTCGTGCTCTCTTGCATGGTGACCTATTAAACTCAAAGATTATGGTTGTCTAAAATTATCATTTAAAAAAAAGAAGGTGGCTAATATAGATAACCTACACTGTTAATTTAGAATGGTCAAATAAAAATAACAATTCAAGATGAATTAATACATTAGTTCATTGATCCACAGAAAATCTCTTACTTCTTTATAATCTCTTAATTTTCAAGGGTTCATCTGAAATTCCAAATCTTCTCCAGTTTCAGCCTCTCAAATGGACAGTTTGTTACATTCATCAGTCTTGTGTCATTGTGAATTAAAACTATGGGCAAAACGAGACATTCGTAGACGTCACTGGGGGTTCTGTGAAATTGTGACAGATTTACTTAGTCAAAATAATCATCTGATGAATGAAAACAAAGTTAGTTTGAGCCCTTCAGTCAGGAAAAGACAACACTGAAGACATTTACAAGTAATTTGCTAAATGAAAGAATATATTGTCCTCACAATAATGATATTGTGTGTCTGATGCGTAGGGAGTGGGTGAATAAAATATTCAGAACAGCCACATAACTTAACTTTTATTTGATCGTGTATTGTGGAAAATTCTGTTCTCAAAATTAAATTCTAAACAAATTGTAATGAATAAAACTTTTGTTTTACATGTATTGATAAGATTACAGCGGACGTGCATTTAATATGTTAAGTGACTTTGCATACGATTGCCCCATATTTGATATTATGACACTGTCAACTACACCAGCTACTACTATACTATACTGTATCTTCATGCATTTCCTATTTGCACAGCTGTAAGCTACTAAACATACACCAAACCTCAGACAACCTAACCTGTGGTAACAGTGAAATAATAACAACACCCATTATACACAAGCAGCAAATCTCAGCTTTTCTCGTAAAAGGGTCAAGGTTCACTTCAGATTAAGGATGTCACTATGGGCCTGTTTGGGCAAAACTGTTTTGTGACGGCATATATGTAATTCTGTAACCGTCTGGTGTACGTGGAGTGTAACCTGTCATCAACGTATGTCACAAATTCATTCACTGTGTCATAAGTAAAATACAACTTTTACCTCATTCATGACACATGGATGATGTAATACAAACATCAGCTGACGAGGAGGAAGACATGTGGCCTTTCACCAGGTATTTCCTTCATTCTCCGGATGTTTGAAATAGTCATTGGGTTACCTGGACAAGTTTACACCAGCTGGAGCCGTCTTGCTGCATTCAGGTTTAACTTTCACACTCGGAGCTGTAACGAGCTTCCTGCCAATCCAGTAAAGACACTCTTGACTTTTGGCCTTGACGGAAACTAAAGATGAGATCCGGCGTAAGTGTCAGCAAATTTAACAATATGTAGAGGGAGGGAGAGAAAAGGAAAGATCTCTATTAGTTGGACATAAGCCTGTCAATCATACATTTATCAAAGAGTAAACGCATTGTAACAATTGAACAGGTTTGTTCTAAACAACACACGTATTAAACTACTGTAAAGTCTCAAAATGTCTTTATGTACACAAAGTGCATACATTTTGTAAATGTTCTGAACATTATAATGTGAAATTGAAACTGTGTCCCATTTTATAGATTGTGATTTTTAATGATATTAAAATCTTACAGTAACCAGTGGTATTTTCAGCTCCACCACTGGACTACCGTGCGGTAATTTGATTCGACCTGTTCGAAATGTTAATTCCTTAACTTCCTGACCATTTCATGTTGCCAGGCCCCTGTGGCTCTGGGCGCAGCTGCACAGCCTGCACCTCCTGCTGCGCTGTTCACCAGTATTTGTTCATGATCGAGGCAGATGTGACTTTCCACTGTATGCGACCCTGAGGGAATAGAAGGTATCATCGACACATTTAAGTTAAATACAAAATAGGCTGCTGCGTGTAATGATCCGATGAGGATTTATTTTAAGAACTAGAAACACTTTTGGACTTCTCTGTCTTATGGTTGTATGTTTTCCTGCAGAACATAAACTGTCCCCGAGTCAGCAGTGACACGCACTGAAGCGACAGTGTGTCCTGTAAAACATATATTGTGACCGAGATTCATTATGGAACCAGAGACTATCGTGGTGTGTAACCAACAATGACTTTACTCTGGGGAAGTTAAGGAGCTCTCTCTGTTCGTCTCTTGAGTGGTACAAATGAAAGTGAAAGGTTGCATGGCAATTTAATAAACGGATACATTTTTGCCTTCATTGTTAAGCTGGATTAAAAATCAATTATGAAGATGCTTATACAATAACATATTGACAGTTGAACCAGATTTTAAAATAATGCTTGCGAAGACAAACGTGTAAAATGAATAATTATTGAGTGATTCATATTAGTGAAATGATCGTGTGATAAAGATATTCAGTTAAGATTCATTTTATTTATGTCAGGTTGCTTATCTTTTCTAATATGCCTTTCTAATTCAGAACTTAACTATATCTTTTGTGAGCAATATTATTTATTAAATAAATATAAATATGTTATTACCTGTAGACGTATGTTTGTATAAATATACTTTTTTATTGCTAACTGGTGATAGATTAGGGCCGTGCCATATATCAGAATCAGAATCAGAATCAGAATCAGCTTTAATGGCCATGAAAGTGTTCACATACATGGAATTTGTCTCCGGTTCCACTTTGCTCTCTCATACATACACAATATACATTAAACTAGATAAATATAAAAAAGATTCAAAAAGACATTAAAGGCAGTAGTTAAAAAAGTGCAGATAGTGCAGATGGAGAGTCTGATCAACTGTTCATCAGGGTGACAGCCAGAGGGAAGAAGCTGTTTTTGTGTCTGGTAGTTTTGGCGTACAGAGCTCTGTAGCGCCTCCCAGAGGGGAGGAGTTGGAACAGCTTGTGTCCAGGGTGTGACGGGTCTGTAGTGATATAAATAGAATAGTAAATATTTTATATTATAGAATATATTTCCCCAAATTCCTCTATCAATATTTGGCCGTAGGTGCTTTCACAAAATTCTTTCATAATAAGATGTTTGATAAATAGTTATCAGTAATGTGTCTATCAAGTATTCACTGCAATGCAGCCTTTTGAAACCAGGAACAGATGACACTTATGCCAACTAGTGATATTAAAAAGCTAAGACGATCCTCTGCCTCATATTACAATATCTGTATAACGTACAGTGATATTTTAAGAAGAGAATTACGCCTATGCAACCCCTAATTGGTGCAATGCAAAGGCTCAAAGTGGGTTTACCGATATGTCCATTTCTCTCTTTTGCACCCTTTTTTTTATTTTTAACCTACACAGCTTATGCAGACGATGGGTGTTTGGTCCCAGTTAGGCGACGACTGGGAGCTCCAGCGTGAGGCTGGACATGTTGGTTGGTTGGTTGTTGTCAGAAGGGATGAAGCAATTATAGCCTCCCCTGGCCAGTCTCAGAGACCCAGCCGTGGTGGTGCCAAGCGGCACTATCTACTGTAGCTGGCAGCCTCGCCCTAAACAATAGGCAGCCCAACACACAGCTCCGCCTTTGTCACTCCTGAGCCTGTGCCATGCTCTAGGCCGGCTGGTTGGCTGCATGATTCCAGTCACACTGCTCCACCGAGTTGTATGTCTATACATTGTTAAAGGTAGACTTTATGTAGTCCTGGTTGACGGCCTCTATTGGCTGTGGTTGGTTCCATCAGATTCAGCAGTAACGAGTGGCCTGTTCGAGTTTCCAAATGACTAAAATGCCTCGTCCACTCGTGACGAAGACAATACACGAGGGCCTCCTGCAAGTCACCGCCGTGGCATGCCTAAAATTAGAGCTGCCAGTTTAATCCAAACTGATGGGACCACACATCGCGTTGTTCCCCTTCCATCCATCCATCCATCCATTTTCCAACGCTTTATCTGGGGTCGATAGTTCGAGCACACTCTCCGGTCCCCCTTTTTGAAAATGGGAACCACCACCCCGGTCTGCCAGTCCAAGGGCACTGTTCCAGGCCCCCACGCAACATTGAAGAGGCGTGTCAGCCAAGACAGCCCAACAATGTCCAGCGCCTTCAGCATCTTAGGGCGGATCTCATCCACCCCCGGCGCCTTGCCACCAAGGAGCTTTTTAACAACCTTAGCGGCCTCTGCCAGGGATAATGGTGCACCTTATGTTCGAACATGGTGTTTGTTATGGACAAGCCGTGGCTAGCACAGAAGTCCAATAACAGAACACCGCTCGGGTTCAGATCGGGCAAGCCGTTCCTCCCAATCACCCCCCTCCAGGTTTCTCTGTCATTGCCCACGTGAGCGTTAAAGTCTCCCAGGAGAACTATGGTGTCGGCAGGCGGTGCTCTCTCCAGGACCCCTCCCACCGACTCCAAGAAGGCCGGGTACTCTGAACTGCGGTTCGGTGCATAAGCACAAACCACAGTCAGAAGCTTACTCCCCGCAACCCGTAGGCGCAGGGAGGCGACCCTCTGCTTCTCCGGGAAAACTCCAACACAGCAGCGCCAGCCGGGGCTTGTGAGTATCCCCACTCCGCCCGGCGCCTCACCCTGGGCAACTCCAGAAAAGAACAGAGTCCAACCCTTCTCCAGGAGCTTGGTTCCAGAGCCAGCGCCAGGCGTGGAGGTGAGCCCAACTAGATCTAGTTGGTACTGCTCCACCTCCCGCACCAGCTCCGGCTCCTTCCCCGCTAGCGAGGTGACGTTCCACGTCCCTAGAGCTAGTCTATGCTGCCGCCGATCGGCTCGCCCGGGCCCCCCGGCCCGCCTGCCGCCCGGTCTACATAGCACCCGACCGCGATGAGTGTCCCTTAGGGTGGTGAGCCCACAGGGTTGCTGCTCAATGGCGTTTCGGGCTGAGCCCGACCGGCCCCATAGGCGAGGTCTGCCACCAGACGCCGACGAGAGCTCCTCCTGGGTCTGGCTCCGGGAGGGTGCCCCGGTTTCCCTTGTCCGGGCGAGGTTACCGAAATCCTTTGGCTGCTGTTGTTCATCGGGGGTTTTGAACCGCTCTTAGTCTGGACTCTCACCCGAGACCTGTTTGCCTTGGGAGACCCTACCAGGGGCTAATGCCCCGTACAACAAAGCTCCCAGGATCACTGAGCCTCTCAAACTCCTCCACCACTCCTCCACCACGTTAAGGTGGCGATTAATCTTCCATCACGCGCAATGTTCCACCTCGTCCCTCTCGTGTGCTTCGTTGCCTTTCACGACACAAGCCCCAAGCTGAAAACATCGATTCAAACTATTTGGCGGCGCAGAAGGTCATACCTGGTGTTTCGGCAGTGCACAAGGCGCCCCGCGTCACGTGGCAAGAGGCGTAGAGTTTAATGAATCCATTTCAGTCGTAGAGCAGGACCACATCACAGGCAAGCTGATGCCAAGAGCCTCTCTTCAGGGGGGTTGCGTCAGCTGGAGGAGAGAGTGACGTCACTTGAAGGCAGCTGAAAGCATCGCAACGCTTGCTGCCCCTGATGCCTCGTTAATGTCAAAGACCTCCTTGGCTGAGGCGAGAGTCCTCGGCGAGCAGGCCAAAGCCAGCTCTCTTGTGTCTGCAGATCAGAGGCATTGTGGCCAAACAAAGCGAACCGAGGAGGTGAAAGAGTAGTTCTCTACACATTCAGTTTCTTAAATGGCAATTGTAGCAGCATGAACATCAAATACTTGTCTTGGTTATCTATTTGCTATTTGTAAAAACAAATGCGATTTTCTTCTGTCGTGAAGAAGTGACTGAGGCAATATGGTTATAAAGCCTCTGCAAACATGAGATAACAATGAAAACAACCTCCTGTTAACACGATTTCCTGTGGAGAGGAAGGGCTGGACTCGGTGTAATTGTTGAATTATAGAAACTGAAAATGTAATCTGAGGGTTAGACTTCTGGACAGCAGACTTGGAAATGAGGAGAGGGTTGGGGAGTGTAGTCCAAACATTTCTGAGGAGTGTCTTAAGTGCTTTGTGACCCACATTCAGGCTCCCCAAGGTAAAGAAAGTGGCAACTCGCATGCGAGCGCTCCAACCGACCTGACATACCTAGACACACATTACATAGATCCCCACATAATTTACACACAACCCATAGATGAACATATACACATATCTTCTCTATCATACAGATCGGCCCATTGTACACACACACACACACACACACACACACACACACACACACACACACACACACACACGTAAGTGTGGGGCGGGCCGAACAAAGCGCAATGAACAACACAAAAGGCTGATTGAGTCAGGAAAGGTCAGAGCCTGGCTCTGATGGCCCTTTGAACCAGACTGGGGGTGTTTGAAAAGCCATGCCACCCTCCACTCCCCCCCCAGCCCCAGCTTTTGCAGCACCCTCCTTTTGGTCTGAACGCATACCGGATACCGATGTTTGTCTGATGGAAGACTTCCCATCCTTTACTCTCTGTCTCCCCGGTGAACTCATAGTATTTCTGTCTCTCTGTCTTGCAGGTGTCAGCTGGTAAAGTGTGTGTGTGTGTGTGAGTGTGAGTGTGAGTGAGTGAGTGTGAGTGAGTGTGTGTGTGTGTGTGTGTGTGTGTGTGTGTGTGCAGGCACGTGTGTTTTTCCAGGCCTGTCAGTATTTGGAGCGGCGTGTGGCCTGAACAAATCACAGAAGGACAATGAGCGAGCTGGAACAGTTGCGGCAGGAAGCCGAACAACTACGCAATCAGATCCGGGTATGGTGACATTTTGTGTGCACGTGTTTGTTTACATTGATGTGTGCGTGCGTGTGTGTCTACGGTTCACTTGTGTTTGTATGTCACACGAGTGCCACTGTCTGTTCACTGTAAGCTGTGACTCACTCAGATGAGACGGTGACGCACTCGCCATAACTTGTCAATCAACCGCTTCCATTCTTGTACAAGAAATTGTATTGTGGGAACTGATCGGCTAATGTCACCTGCTGCTGTGTGATGCTATTATGTTTTTCTGAAAAGTAGGGATGGGTATCGTTTCATTTTTTTTTCCTATACCGGTGCTAAACCGGTACTTAAAAAAAAAAATCACACAATACGACGATTGACAATGACGACATTAAAAACCTCTTTGGCCATATTCCCTGTAAAAACCGTTCTCACAGAGCACTGACAAAAAACAGATATCAGACTGTCATGGTTGTAGCTTGCGCTAGCTCGTAGCTAGCGTATTTGTTGGCCTACTTTTATGAAGGCAAGACTTGAAGTCAACGTTACGGTACTTACCTGAGTTCAGGCTGCTCTTGTCATCATCCGTCTCCACGTTTTCAGGGGGACCGGTCTCCCCATCCCGCCCAGCCTGACGCTAAATGTTAAATGTGCTCGACACATTTAAATTATAGGCTCGTAACCTGCTGACAGGGCGAAGTCACCAGAGAAGTTCAAAATAATAGTTTTTTTCAATTTCAATCGGCTCAGGAAAGGAAGCACCGAAATGCACGTTGCGTTTCGGTCCGGGTGGCACCGGTTGTCTAGGAAACGGTGCCATATCGGCACAGGATTTCGTTACCCAACCCTACTGATAAGCAATCATTGATGGCACTTGTTTAGATTCTTATTTAGAAGGAAATATTCCAGATATCTTTAAGTTTGTCTATTTTTTGCCATCATTTGTGTGCGTTTGTCTGCGCAATAGGATCATAGTGTTTTTGTTGTCTTGCAGGATGCCAGGAAAGCCTGTAGTGACTCCACTCTGTCACAGGTAAGACTTGCTCTCCACGTATAGAATAGTGTAAACAATCAGCGGTGTATTTTCCTGATTGTCAAGGTAACATGTCACTGTATTTAGTTTAAGAACGTGTTCAAGACATGTAATGTTACTCTGAATGGCCCAAACAATTAATAATATAAAACAAATTTAGGTTGCATATTTTCACAAGGCACACCGCTCGGGTGAGCCGACTAGATGCATTAAGCTTTGTCGCATTAGCTAGTTATGTATTCTGTTAAATGCTGTAGTAGTTTAAGCCACATGTGGTCTGAAGTTGGGTCAGGCCATCTCACTTGTGAATGAATACCTTAAAAAAAACACATCCGAAAACGCATATTTACAGACTCCCGTCGGTGTACGTCAGTTGCTAATCAAGGTACACGTTTTCAAATGGACATTAAAAAAATCCTCAGGCATTCTTTATTTACATACGCAGCATTCATATTAATACATTATACCAACATATAGGCTACTATCCTTTGCTATTTTTGAATGATGTTTGTCTGTTTCTGCTGCCTCAGCGTGTGTGTGTGTGTGTGTGTGTGTGTGTGTGTGTGTGTGTGTGTGTGTGTGTGTGTGTGTGTGTGTGTGTGTGTGTGTGTGTGTGTGTGTGTGTGTGTGTGTGTGTGTGTGTGTGTGTGTGTGTGTGTGTGTGTGTGTGTGTGTGTGTGTGTGTGTGTGTGTGTGTGTGTGTGTGTGTGTGTGTGTGTGTGTGTGTGTGTGTGTGTGTGTGTGTGTGTGTGTGTGTGTGTGTGTGTGTGGAGCTACAATGCTGACGCTCCTTCCTGTGTTTTGGCAGATCACAGCTGGTCTGGACTCAGTGGGCCGGATACAGATGCGAACACGACGCACTCTCAGGGGCCACCTGGCCAAGATCTATGCAATGCACTGGGGGAGCGACTCCAGGTAAAGTAGTCATTTTAAAGACGGCCCAATTATTAGTTAGAGCAGAATAGGCAATTTACCTTTTTTATACCATTTCTTTTATGTCTTCTTGGTCAGATTTTTATGTTTTTATTGTATCTTTGAGGCCTTAAAGAAAATGATTTTACATCCTCAGTTCATCCTGAACTTCTTTTAAATGTCCAGTAGAGTATATCATTTTCTTGTTGGCTATGTGGAGGTTACTTGCTTGGTGTTTTTCATTCAAAATAGTCTTTATTTTATCCTTAAAAACACTGAAGCGAACTTGGAAGTAGTTCTCATTAATTAACCTACGGTGGCAGCACAAAGGGATGCTAACTATGATCACCTCCTTTTAGTCCATTTTGTTTTATAAATTTATCAGCATTGTTTGAACTTTGAAGGTCATTTTTCCCATGAGCCAGTGTTCATTTGTTGGTGCTAAGAGACGGTTGAGTTTTTTAGACTGGCAGTTTAAGCATTGCTACTGTTGTCACTAGAGCAGTATGAATGTTTCAGGTACACACCTTCAGTCACAGTTTCCAAACTTTCACTAGAAAATCGCTAGTCTGGCTTAATCTCTTTCTTGGAAAATTGACTTAACACTTAATCTCTTGCATTATTTGCAATACCACCAACTTGACTGTCGATATCTAGGCTATGTAGTGTTGCTTAACTACAGTTATGGCAGCATATTGGAACCAACTACCAACTCTCACTGCAAATATATACTGGTACAAATGCCGAAGATGTAGGGGTTATCAACTTGTTATGACTGGCATTATAATATTTTGTCTTTTTAATATGTTTGTGTCACCTTTTATCTTTCTCTCTGTCCATCTGTCTCTCAATGCAATGCACTGGGGCAGTGATGGCAGTCCCAGGTGTGGGGCTTTACTACTACCAGTATCACTACTCCTACTACTCTTACTACTACTACTACTACTACTATTCTACTAATATGACTAATACCACCATAACTGAATGCCACTACTGTCACCTCCACTACTACTGTGCATCTAAGTGCTAGCACTGTTTTATGCCCTCACTTTGATCACTGTAATGATATTAGCTGGGCACAGTCAACCATTATGGCTTATTTAATATTTAGTTAAAGATGCAGTTTGTAAGATCTCAGCCATCTTTTGTAATTGTTTTAACGTTATGATCACAATATATCCTCTTGTCCAGATTGGACAGCAAATGTGCTCGTTCGCATCGAGTTGTCAATTTATAATTTACAAACTGCTTTTTTAACCGTTTGCTGAAGTTCTGAGCACCAATAATAATATGTTCCCAATATTAGGCATGAAGGGCACCGGTCTTTATCCATAAAAATCTTTTTAGCTGGAAGATGGCATAGACAAAAAGTAGTTCCGTTTTTATGGTAATGTTTTGAAGATTTTTAGAATCATAGATCACACACTTGTGTGTTTAAGCAAATTATTTCTTTTTTCTGTAGAACCTACTGGTATTGCCTGCAGTGTGTGTGTGTGTGTGTGTGTGTGTGTGTGTGTCCTCTGGGTGACCCTGCAGGAGGCCAGTGTTTATTTTGTAAACATTCACTGACATTTTAGCGTAATGGCTCTGCACTTGATTGTAGCATAGCACCATCAAACCACTTCCTGTCCCTGGATTGGCAGCGACATCCAGTCAGTGAGGGAGGAGTTCCAGCTGTTTTGGCATCTGTACCACCTATAACTCTAATTCTGTATAGTCTATTTCTACTTCCACCATCCTCTCTGCAAATACTTTGTGATGTCCCTTCTTGCTGCCCCACCCCAGCTTCCTTCTAGTGCTTTTCCTACTCCTCAGGCTTCAGCCTCCCACTCGACAGTAGGACTTTTACATAACTGGGGTAATGAATATTACATGGCGTGGGACATTAAAAGTGGCTTCCCTGTATGAGGAGACTTCCACACGAGGAGGGGGAGGAAGAAGCAACATGGCGGGAAATAGGGGATTGGTAGAGAAGAGTAGGGAGCTCACGCTGAATGCTTTTTGACAGAGCACCTTCTCCTTATTCAGACGATATAGCACAGTATTCTGTTTGGTGGCTGCTGGCTGTCATTGCTATTAATTATCAAGGTGCATGTACCTTGTGGTTCTTATTTTTGTAACGTGTGCACCACGCGTCATGCTGCTGTTAACTTTTTTTTCCAGATTACTTGTTAGTGCCTCGCAAGATGGAAAGCTGATCATCTGGGACAGCTACACCACAAATAAGGTGCGGTTATTGACTATAAATGGTAGGATGTATAATATATAATATTATAATATATAATTATAATAATAATAATATGTACGACAACAGTTCAAGTGCATTTAGAAGTGTTCGGCTATCCGTAATGTGCTGCTCCTGTCAGACTTCACTGACCGTCCTCTTGGGGAGATTCTTGAATGAGCCGCTATCAACTGTCCAAATGTTGCTTTTAGACTACAGGCTGTAATCAATGCACAGGCTCACTTAAACACAGTGCTGTTGTCCAGCCAACATCCAAATAGCCACTCTCTGGCTGCCTGTAAATTCTTTTATATATTCCTATGATTAATAATCTGGCTGGTAAAATAGTGAAAGTAAACACAGAAATGTAAAACAAAGTTCAGTTCGATGCCCACTTTCTTTCACTGTCTTCTTGCACTTAATATTCAGTTCATGTCGCATAACGATGTCATCTTTCATGATCTGAATACGTTAGCATGTTGGTTATTGGCCTTTTTTGGCAACAGTACCACCCAGGCGGTGGTAAGAAGGCCTCCTTTCATTTTTTCTGAAGTACAAAGAAAAGGTGGCAGGATTTTCCATTGGCCACTGATGTTTGTACAGTATCATTATGATTTTAGATTACAACACATTAATTAAGCTTTTTTTAAGCTCAACCTTATTTCCTTTATTGTATTAAGTAAATAAATGACTCTCCTCGTCCTCAGATGCATGCCATCCCGCTGCGTTCTTCCTGGGTGATGACGTGCGCCTACGCCCCCTCTGGGAACTATGTGGCCTGTGGAGGCCTGGACAACATCTGCTCTATATACAGCCTGAAGACCCGAGAGGGCAACGTGCGCGTCACCCGAGAGCTACCCGGACACACAGGTAGACACGGGGCCAGCCAAGAAATAATCTGAATAAAAGCGGAGCCAGTAACTCTGAGAATTGTTCTTGTTAACTCTAAACTGAGTACATTTGACAGTTCCATTTTTCCCACAGTGTAATTTTAGATATTGAGTGTAGACATTTTGGCTCGTTCAATAAGTTAAATAATGGCAAGCTCCACAAGCTGTTATTTTCCACTGGATCTCATGCGTTTTCAAAGGCTTATTAATGTGTATTAAGTGTTAATTTCACATATCCCTTGCAGATATCTGTGTTTGGGTTTTGTTTTTCCCTGCAATGCAAGCATGATATAGAGTAGAAATTTGTTTACAGTGGATTTAATTAGTCCTATTGGTACTATTTTATCATGGTCAGGAATTGGCCACTATCCTCGAGCCCCTGTGGAGCCGGTCTCCTACCACAGGGCTGTAGTGCTGGAGGAACGGGCCCATTGCAACACGACTGTTTACATTTGTTTTAAAGTTACAGGATATGGATTAGGGTGGAGGATAAGATACCACTGCTGATTTAAAACTTATTTGAGGCAACATTGTGAAGAAGGCCGAGCACGACAGTAAACATTCAGTCGTGGTAGTTCAGCAGGTGATTGGGTGACGGGGACAAACGGGAGCTTATCTGATGTTGCTGCTGTTTACCTCCAGGGTACTTGTCCTGCTGTCGTTTCTTGGATGACAACCAGATACTGACCAGCTCCGGAGACACCACCTGGTGAGCCCTGACCCTCTGCTCTCACCTGCACAGCTTAAAGAATAGAAAGCTCTTTATATTGTATAACTATTGTTATTATAATGCTACACAGACTTAAGAGGCTTCATGTCAAAAAGTTCCACTCCGTCCTCTTACACACACTATCTTACCGCAGAATATATTGTCACTCATCATTCTACAGAGTTGTATAAAGATGCATATTGACAAATTCCTTGCACAAAATGTTTTATAATCCACATGAATCAGAATTCTGTTTTATTGGAGCTAGTGTGCTTTATAGTATGTGCGTGTTGTTTTTGAGCAGTTTATGTAAAATAATGTATTATCTCTGGACACTCGAGCCTAACCACTACCTCTTTTTTTGCAGTGCATTGTGGGACATAGAGACGGGCCAGCAGGCCACCACCTTCACCGGCCACACAGGCGATGTGATGAGTTTGTCTCTGAGCCCGGACTTCAAGACCTTTGTGTCTGGAGCTTGTGACGCCACCTCCAAGCTGTGGGACATTCGTGATGGGATGTGCAGGCAGTCCTTCTCCGGCCATGTGTCCGACATCAACGCCGTCACCGTGAGCAATGAACACACACACACACCAACCACACTCACTCACTCACTCACTCACTCACTCACTCACTCACTCACTCACTCACTCACTCACTCACTCACTCACTCACTCACTCTCTCACTCTCTCACTCTCTCACACGCGCGCGAACGAACAAACCGGTTTTATTTGCCAAGTAGGTTTCCACAAACGAGGATTTTTTTTTCTTGGTAAAGTGTAATTGTACATTACAACACAAAACGAGACAAAAACAAGACGCAACACACAACACAACAACAAAAACAGTGCAGTACAAAACGGTTCAACGGTTTTGAACGTTTTTTTTTTTTTTTTTTAGAAAGTGACTTAAAGTATATACAATGCGGAGTGGCTATGTACCGTAGATGTTAAGCAGGAGTGCAGGAAGTGCAGTGATAATTATATATGTATATATGCTACAGGGAGTTATTGTTTAGTAGTGAGACGAGGGGGGCGAGGGGGAAGAAACTGTTTTTGTGCCTGGAGGTTTTGGCTCTCTCGCTGTGTGTGTGTGTGTGTGTGTGTGTGTGTGTGTGTGTGTGTGTGTGTGTGTGTGTGTGTGTGTGTGTGTGTGTGTGTGTGTGTGTGTGTGTGTGTGTGTGTGTGTGTGTGTGTGTGTGTGTGTGTGTGTGTGTGTGTGTGTGTGTGTGTGTGTGTGTGTGTGTGTGTGTGTGTGTGTGTGTGTGTGTGTGTGTGTGTGTGTGTGGAGTGTACAGAGATTTTGAGCTTTATTTGTTTGCATAATAAAACGAAGCAGGTGAGATTTAAAAAGACCTGGAGGGGCTTATAGGAGGAATCTCGCCTCAGTAAACATTGGATGAATGAATCGAGGACTGCTGATTTATGATCATCAATGTGTTTTTTTTTTTTTTTTTTCTTTTTCTGGGTTCCTCAGAGTTCTCATTAATGATTCATTTTTGTTCACTTAACTGTTTTGAGCTTTTCCAAGTAGCAGATTTCTCTGTTTCAGTAGAAGTTGCGAACCACCCAAAATGTCTTGCATAGATTAAAATATCTAAAAGGGATTATTCCTGTGTAAAGCCAATTTTTTCAAAAAAGAAAACTAAACTATTGAAAGAGAATTGGAAGATATTATTCAAAGCAACTAATAAAATACTGCTAAGTTGCAGAGGTGTCTATACTTTGTAATTTACAGACTCAATCTCACTAAATCTTTTTTAGTTGGTGTTTGTCCAACAAGCAAGATTACTATTGCTTTGGAAAAATATTTTGAGTAATCTAAATTGGTGGACGTGTGACAATATGTATACATTTCATTAGTCCAGTTATTGGTCATCATTGTCCTGCCTCTGCAGTATTCCAAACATCAAATTATCCTTATACAGGACTGTCTCAGAAAATTAGAATATTGTGATAAAGTTCTTTATTTTCTGTAATGCAATTAAAAAAACAAATGTCATGCATTCTGCATTCATTACAAATCAACTGAAGTATTGCAAGCCTTTTATTCTTTTAATATAGCTGATTATGGCTTACAGCTTAAGAAAACTAAAATATCCTATCTCTAAATATTAGAATATCATGAAAAAGTATACTAGTAGGGTATTCAACTAATCACTTGAATCGTCTAATTAACTCAAAACACCAGCAAGGGTTTCCTGAGCCTTGAAAAACACTCAGCTTGGTCCAAAGTCCTCTTTTCAGACGAAAGCAAGTGTTGTATTTCATTTGGAAGTCAAGGCGCCAGAGTCTGGAGAAAGGCTGGAGAGGAGCAAAATCCAAGTTGCTTGAAATCCAGTGTGAAGTTCCCACAGTCAGTGATGGTTTGGGGAGCCATGTCAGCTGCTGGTGTTGGTCCACTGTGTTTCATCAGGTCCAGAGTAAATGCAGCTGTGTACCAAGAGATTTTAGAGCACTACATGCTTAGTCTGCTGAAAAGCTCTATGGAGATGAGGATTTCATTTTCCAGCATGATCTGGCACCTGCCCACAGTGCCAGAACCACCAGTAACTGGTGTACTCACCATGGCATTACTGTCCTCCATTGGCCTGCCAATTCCCCTGACCTGAACCCCAGAGAGAATTTGTGGGGTATTGTGAAGAGGAAGCTGAAAGACACCAGCCCCCACAATGCAAATGAGCTAAAGGCCGCTATTGAAGCATCCTGGGCATCCATAACACCTCAGCAATGCCACAAGCTGATTGCCTCCATGCCACGCCGCATTGATGCAGTAATCCGTGCAAAAGGATTCCCAACCAAGTACTGAGTGCATTAATGGACATTTTCAAATGTTTGATTTTGTTTTGCTGTTATAAATAGGAAATATTCTAATATTTAGAGATAGGATATTTGAGTTTTCTTAAGCTGTAAGCCATAATCGGCAATATTAAAAGAATAAAAGGTTGATTTGTAATGAATCCAGAATACATAACATTTTTGTTTGTTTTTTTAATTGCATTACAGAAAATAAAGAACTTTATCACAATATTCTAATTTTCTGAGACAGTCCTGTATATAGGCCTTCATAAGGCTCTGAGGAAAAACAAGGGGCTTCTATAAAAGCCTCTCCCCAGAAGCTCTGACCCTGGAGACGTAATCGTAACGTAATGATTTAACGACACTGTCTTGACCGCTTGATTTACATTTAGTTTTTTCCCCCGCAGTTTTTCCCCAATGGAAATGCCTTTGGCACGGGCTCGGACGACGCCACCTGCAGGCTGTTTGACCTGCGTGCCGACCAGGAGCTGATGATGTACAGCCATGACAACATCATCTGCGGCATCACCTCTGTGGCCTTCTCCAAGAGTGGCCGCCTGCTCCTGGCCGGCTACGACGACTTCAACTGCAACGTCTGGGACACTCTGAAGGGCGAGCGTGCAGGTAAACGATGCCCGTAGTCTGGTCATTTCAAATGTATTTATCTTGGGGGGGGCAGATGAGCCAACCATTGTTTTCTTGTTCCCAATATTTCGGGCGTGACACATTTTGATTTAATCAATAGCAAATCGAGTAATTTACCAAAAGATTGAACTCTTAAATGGAGCTTAAATTGCGTCCTGGAATAGATATGAACAGACAAATGAGTAGCAAGTTGAAACTGAACAAAAAACCTGCCGTGTGATCTCGGACTGTGTTGCTGATTTAAAGTGGCCAACCTTTGACTGGTTTTGTTTTCTCTGACCGCCAGGTGTGTTGGCTGGCCACGACAACAGAGTAAGCTGCTTAGGGGTGACGGAAGATGGCATGGCCGTGGCCACCGGCTCCTGGGACAGTTTCCTGCGGATCTGGAACTAAAGAAATCTCTTCCTTGTTGTACTCAATCACTGCCCTCCAACTTGCTCCCTGCAACCCCCCCACACACACATATCCCAACACATCTGCCGGGCCGGACCTGAGGGGTGCACTCTGGCAGCCGAAATCCTCTCAACTCACCCCCGAGTTCTCCTCACTGGTGACCTGCCCGCCTGTGAGAAAGTACCAACTATTTCTACCTGTCCAAGTGACGTATTTTTCACCCAGCCATCACACAGAAACATAATTAAGAACCTTTCAGTAGAGGTGTCCAATCAGAAATAAAGAAAGAGATGAGTTAAGAAAAACAAAACAAAAAAGATATCGCCCCTCTACCGATTCTCTTCTAGTCCGCGATGAAGAGAATCTTTTACCGTGACAAACGATAAACTAGATGAGCGTCGGTGTGTAATATGTAAATGTGTATATGTATAGCATTATGTGTGTATATATGCATAATATATGCATATATAATGTCTATGTATATATTTTTGTAGTTTATTTCCCACCCTTGGAGATTTTCTTTTTATGATTTTGAGGGGTTTATGTTTTATTTCTACTGTACATATTCACATTACTACTTGCCAGAAACACGTATTTTATCCTGTGTGAGTACCAGATTGAGTGTCCGACAATTTAGCCACAGCAACGTATCATAATTTAACCTAAAAGCCTCCTTTCATTTTTATAGTATTTCAGTTAAATAAAGCCCACTTCTCCAGCAACGAGAGAGGATTTAGCAAATACACAAAAACAATTTCCAAAAATATACTTTAGCCCAGCTAAACTCCCCTTCCTCAGCTGTATCTGTGTATTATTGTACAGGCTGCAAGCGTATTTCATGCATCCCGAATCTGAAAATCCTTGTGTATGACAACACGGCCCATGGCATTCCTCACCAGTCTTCTCATTTGGAAGGAAACCGCCACACGGCTGTGATTACTGATTAGAGAGCACGCTTCAAAACCAACACGGGATGTTTTTAGTCTGGATTCATCAAGTTTCCAATCCAAAGTGGAAACTAGTGAATTTTAAGCTAAAATAGAAAACTATTTAACTGGAGGCCCTGCCTTGACCTCTACTCTCATGGATTGTGGTTTCAAATCCTCAGATGCAGAATATCTGAAAACCACATAAATTCCATGCAGACAGCTGTGTGATATGATCGATAACCCAAGAGTCTTAAATAACGGCTTTGCATCATCATATCACCCGTCAGCTGTGGCCTATAGAATCTACTTTTTGAGACGAGCGTGTCGAGTTGCCCGTACAAATGACACTGATGGAGAGAAGGGCGTCGCGAAGAGAGACGTGTTCTCCTCAAGCAGAAGCCGTCTTCTACCTGTGAGCCTGTCGTGGTGCCGAGGCCTGTACGGACAAATGGTAGAGCGGCCTGTCGTCGCACGAGGACATTTTAAAGGACCATAAAAGACAGCAGTGACTCTGTAAGAAGCCTCTGAGGACTCGAGAAAAGATGTCCGTCAGAGCTCGCCATGTCATTTGTATCTTCTTTTTTTTTCTTCTCAAAGCGAAGGATCAACGAGTCCTCTTCGTCGTCAACAAGGTGTGAACCGAGCGACTGCATGGAACTGAAATCATGTTCGCTGCTCCAAAATCACACCAGTGCCACCACAAGCTTTTTTCTTAAATTTCTTCTCTTTTTTTATTTTAAAGGGTTTTAACACTTCTTTTTTTTTCAGCACCAAAAACATATTATGAACTTTTAAATATTGCTTGTGAAGAAAGTACACTTGGTAGACAGAAATGTACACTTAGTAGAGAGCTAGACATGCACTCACAAACTGTAGTACAAATGTAAACCATTGAACACATGTGACTTATTTACTCATAGAAGTGCTGTCTGATGAGTATTGTCTCATCGCACATCTTCCATTATTTTGGTTTCTCTTAAAGGCTTAATTAAAAAAGAAAATACACAATGTATGTGAGTTGGACCTATCCGTCGGCTGTTTCGGGTGCCTATCTCTGAATATATACATTTGACCCACATGGGCTGGATAACGGAGGGTTGTGCTCCTGTGAGATGTGGCACTATTGTCTCCATTCTGCCTTACGATACCATTCATAATAGAAGGTAATACTAGCATCGACAAAAGTCTTTTTTTTTCCTCTTACTATTCCTTTTTACACACTGATCAATAAGAGAGATTGCAATTTCTTTTTCTTCAATAGAAGCACATTCTGATACTCGTGAACACTAAAAAGCATGCTTACAGAAAAACCACGCAAGCACATGCAGCTCCATACTGCTTCTTAAAGATTTTATACAATTCTGCTTTCTACGACTGCCACCGCACACTACCACTGTAGTATTTATTTAGGTTCAATCGGCTACAATGAAACCCCTCTATGGCCTACCGTGATTCTAGTTACCTTTTTACGTTCTTCAATGTTTTAGCTGCTTCTACCTGGCTTTGCATTAATTAATCCATTTTGAGAGAATGTTAAAAATAAGTTATAGTTTTTAGTCTGAGAATATCTTTGAGGTGTGTAGGCTGTGATATGTATTTCATATCAGTGTGTGTGGGGGGGGGAGGGGGGGTTGATGAGGAGGGGTGGTTTGCTGATGTATGTGGGTAACATATATATCTAAGTGTTACTTCCTTATTTGTGCCAATAATATCCACAGACTCTGAGCTGTGAACTGAAAACTAGTCAATGTGACAAAAAAGAAGAAAAAAAAAAAAAAGGTTTGCTCACTACTCAAGTGCCAGCTTTCTCCATATCATCAATTAAAGTCGCATCAGTTTGATTTTATACCCAGTCTGTTGTCTGACCAAACCGGTGTACTGCTTATATCTGAAGATGGTTGTTTGTGTTCAGTTAAAATTGCTTATTAGACTGAAGTCAGTCAGCAAACGTCAGATGTTCATGTGCCCCCAGATAAAGATGAAATGTATTTAAAGGAATAGTTTGACATTTTGGGAAGTGTTTGCTTTCTGGCCGTTAAGTCGAGTCACGTCACGCTCATGTCTGTTTGAATCTTAGGCCTCAACTAGCAGCCTGTTAGCTTAACACAAAGACGGCCTGGCTCTGCCTGAAGCCCACTAATAGTCAAGTCTTATTTGTGAAACAGAAACTGCCAATTACGTCTGTTGCCTGGCAACTGGTCAGGCCCAAAGCCCACCCTGTGAATGGTGGATAAGTATTTTTACACATGTTTCTGGACATATTCCCCGGGACATGTGCGTTTGGGAGTGAGAGCCGCGGCTCGGCAGACGTCGTTGCTCGTGGCCGGCCATGCTAGCTGTTCTCCTCCGTTTCCACTCTTTATGCTAAGCTAAGCTAGCTGGCAGCAGCCTTTAAGTTATTTGCTAATGGACAGAAATGAAAGTGGCATCTTCCCCAACGCTCCTCCAGAAGCGAAATAAGCATTATTTCCCAAAATGCTAAACTATTCAAATAATAACCACCCTGTTCTTTTAGGACATTATGAGCTGTGTAAAAGTGGAAGAAGAAAAATATACACCATTGTCCTTAGTAGCTGGAAATGGGATTGTGTTTATTTCAGACAGTGATGTGCAGCAGGCAACCATTGCCTCGCTGTGTGTAATTGATCAGTATTCGCAGCTGGAACCTGGAATAGTAACTCTTCCACGAGCCTGTGCATTCACTCACTAATCAAACAGGTGCTTGACTTCATTTAATTTCACATTATGTTGTATTTGCCTGAAGTCTCCTCCAGTTTATTCTTTTAACTATACAACTGATATGGAGCTGTTGAATCAACTTCTGTGGTGTTACGAAATGTCAACATTTCCAGTATTGTCTCAAGTACCAAGATCTGTGACTTCTTTAAATTGTTGGAGTTTGTTTGGCAGTAGTTTTTCCTCTTTTAGTTGGCGCTCAGTGTAAGTCGCCATTCTCCACCCACAGTGCCAACGTTTAACTTCAAAGAGCAGATGTGAAAATGTTGCTGCTGCTGCACAAGTTCAGGCAGTATTTTGATGGCCGCGTTTGCACGATTCTCCAAATTGAAGATCTTGATGTAAGAAATGGAAAGTTGCTGGTTCAATGACACCCGGCCACTTGTATTGATTATCACATGATCACCACCACAGCACCATCACAACATGATGCACTGCCCTACAACCTACTGTTCTGATGTTTTGATTTTATTTATTGTTTTAAGCCAGTAAAGACCAGGGACTTGGTGCCATGATAATTCAGTGCTGTTGTGTGAAATTATAATCACTTGTTATGGAATAATTTTTATAGTCTTTTTCACACCAGACCTTTTTTTTGTATTTGTACAGTGGCTTGGTGATACTGATATGTTGCCATGTTATTGTAACCAATAAAAAGCTTCTAACCAAGAATACAAATTTTCAATGATTAATTTACAAATATAAAGACTATATACTGTCTAAAGATTTCGTACAGTAATTTCCCTTTTTTATAGAAATTTGTTTAATTTAGGAACGAACAAGACCCGTTAAAAGAGACGCACACTTTTAATAATGTGAAGCAGCTGAAATGCAAAGGAGGCAAACTACAGTTTGAATAATTGTTGCTTTAGGGCTTATTAATCAAACTTAACTTTACATATATTTTGCTGCTTGGTGGAATAGTTGATTGGACAAATTACAAAGGCTCTTTTTTACAGCGACGTTGAATTGTTTCATTGAAAGGGACATTTTATTTTAACTTGAATGATAAACATTTTTTTTTTTAGGCCAAATGCTGAACTGTAGGAGTATTCAATATCAACCGATGTGGATTTTATTGATATTTCTAACGGGTGAAACGAGTGCAAAATGACTGCCTGAACGTTGCATGCTCCGTCAATGTTCATCCATCCTGAACAAGACGTCATCACCTGATCATTTTATCCCATTAGGCATTTGTGTGAAATTGTCATAGGTACATATGAACTCTTAGTTTATGGCCCAAAATGTGTTTTGTTGTGAGCTCGGTAACCTTTGAACTCCGTTTTATGGATGTTTGTCTCAAATTTGAAGGAAAGCCAGTCCCGTAAGTTGGATGTACGGTCTGAAAACAAACAAACAAGTTAACAAAAAGAAAACGAATGCAGTAACAATCGGATGATGTAGCTGTTAGAAGTGCAGCAGCTGTACAGATCCTCAGCCTTGTGGTCAATCTGCAGCCAAATGGTGAATGGACCTCTACCTGTAAAAGTGCTTTAATGCTCCATGACATCATTCACACACGTTAATACACTGATGGGAGGAGCTAAGCTCCTACCTGCACAACAGCTACGGGAGCAATTTTGGGGTTAAGTGTCTTGCCCATATATATATATATATATACATATACATTATATATATATATATATATATATATATATATATATATGTATATATATATATATATATATATATATATGTATATATATATGTATATATATATGTATATATATATATGTATATATATATGTATATATATGTATATATATATATGTATATATATGTATATATATATATATGTGTGTGTATATATATATATGTATATGTATATATGTATATATATGTGTATATATATATCTGTAATATATATATATATATATATATATATATATATATATCTATGTGTTATACATATGTATGTTATAAATATATTCTTAACTTTAACTAGCTCCTTCTAATTAAGGAAAACGTTTTCTCTTTTATTAAATATATTTATTTTTTGTTGCTAACACAACAGATCATGTGCCCTAAAAGATACATGTACAGACACTTCACAAAAGTTAGTCAAAAAAAGGCATATTCACAGTTAGAAGCACACGACCAGAAGCCTTCTGCCGACCGAGAGTCCAATACCACCTCGTGGAGCGTGTCAGCCCTCATTTCTGTCTTACAGGCAGTTTTGCGTTGCAGTTGCTTCACTGCAGTGTCTCCAATGCCTGAAGCTCCCAGTTGGCAGTGGGAAATGGGGAATATAATACTGTCATTTATGGGCCTCCACTCTCTTCTGTCCATTAAGAGGATTGAAATTACTGATTATTTTAGTTAGAAATTGATCAATATTTTTTTTTCTTGATTCATTATGTTGCCTAGAAAATGTCAAAAGACATGTTGACTATTTGGTGTGACAGAAAGACAAAAGAAAAGCTTTTTTACAATTTTACAAATGACAAAATGACCAAGTCTTCACACTCGAGAAGCTGCCAGACATTTTGGTATTCTTTTCTGATAAATGACCGACCTTTCATACTATCAAAATATTATCAAATAGATGCATCTTTCCAGCACTACAGTCCACACAGAACCCATGGTGTAGTTTAGGAGAGGACCGGGCGCCGTCGGGCTGAAGAATGATCGGCTCAACGAGAACCAAACTGAGGAGCCGTGAAGAAGAGCAGCTCACTGCTGAGGATGAAGGTACTGGTTTGTGAACACCTCCAACTGTTTCTCCAGGTCCGTCGCTTTGTGTCTGCAGAGGAAACAAACAAGTCAGAACGGCCCAACTTCATCCCGAACACAAGGAAACTCCAACCCTTTTCTCACCGATTAAACTTCTTATTTGGAGCTCTGTTCTGCAACATCTGAATTCTCTAAAAAATGCAGTCGTTTGTATATCAAGACTGAATATCTGACTGTTGTGGCAAACATTGGATACCCAAACCTTTCAATAACAAGTAATAGTAAAGACTCCCGACCTGCATACAATCCCCGTCTAGAGAACTAATTTGCCCAATTCCACTCGTATTTATGTATTGACACACAAATACATACACTTTTATAAATATCAGTGCTCGAATGGAAAGAGGAAGCAGTATCAGTAAAAACTGATTCTCCTTTCTGTGTTACAAGTTAGTTCTCTTTCCCAAACATGAGCAGAAGTAAAGCTGAAGAGCTGCTCGGCCAGTGGCAGCATCACCATATGCCGTTGTAAACACAGAAGCCACATCCGTGTATAGTTATGAATGACAACATTAATTTCTGGCTCCATCACTCATATCATTGAGGATATTTATCTCCCCCAGACAAGACCTTCCCTAAAAGTCAACTCCCCCCGTCCATGTCGCCCACGATGAAAGGAGGAGCCAGCACTGACCGCAGGCTCTTGGAGTGGCTCTGGACCGTCTCCAGCTGATCTATCTTGGCTGTCAGTTGGCGGATTTCAGCCTCAAGCTCTTTCTGCGTTTGGTCCACCTGCTGACACAGCCGAGCAAAGGTCGCCGCCATCTCCCTGGCAACACAGAGGGCACAGAATTGCAGTGCTAATTTATTTAGCCCTGCTACAGAGGGGAGAGCAGGGATGAGATCTGTGTGTGTGTGTGTGTGTGTGTGTGTGTGTGTTACTCTTTTTCACGCAGTGAATTAAAGCACATGCAAGAAAGTAGTACACCCTAAACGATGACCAGATGAAAATGCGACTAGATTTGATAAGATAAAAGGCAATATACGACACAAAGATTACAATTAACATTTAAATCAAAAAGCTGCACCAATGGACGGCCAAACTTAACGGCCTCTTGTACATTTGTACCGTTACCGAAACTGACATCTCTGGTGAGGTGAATTGGATGAACGTCCTTCGAGCGCTGCAAGTTAAAGATTTAATTCACCCTTTAATACACTGGGCATTATTATAATGTAACTTATATCGCATCAAAGATTAATTGGAGAGAAAAACTAACTTTTTTAAACATTACGATGACACTACACCATTGAATGCTGCACTGATTAAAATAGCTATAATCTCTGTACAAATTAACACTAGACTATAGACTTAAAAAACTGCCAGAAAATCATCTTAAATTGGATCTTATCTTACACAGTTCATGCAAGTATATCAAGTACTTGTGAACTCCTTCATGGACTGCTCTGTGTACCGTATCCAGACTCACTGTTGGACCTGGTGGCTACAGTTGGAGCTAGTGAAGCTGACGATGAGCTGCAGCTTCTCTGTTGCGTAGTCCACAAACTGGCGCTTCAGCGTTCGCTCCTTCGCCTTGGTGGTCCAGGTGAGTCTCTCGTAGAGATACAGCAGGCCGTACAGCGAGGCCGACAGCGCTATCAGCTTCCAGCCAACCGTTTTCCATACCTTAGGAAATGAATGAATAAATACATAAACAAGCAAACGCATTTCTGTTCAGTGCCATGTCCTGCATGTCTTGAATAAAATCCATCCATCCATTTTCATCCGCTTAATCTGGGGTCGGGTCGCGGAGGCAGCAGACCCAGACTCCCCCCTCCCCCGCAACCCTTTCCAGCTCATAGAGCGAGTGTATGCTGCCGGCGATCGGCTCGCCCAGGCCCCCTGCCCGGTCCGCCGCCCGGTCTACATAGCACCCGACCCCGATGCTTGTTCCTGCGGGTGGCGAGTCCACAGGGTGTCGTTTGAAATGTCATACATCAAATTTAAAAAAAGGAGTCGTCTAGTTCTTTGCCTTTAAATCTTAACACCTGATTTTTATAATCCACAAGTGAAAATAACTTCTGCACAAGTTGCTTTAGTTGACATAACCTACAGCAGACGGTTTCCTGCTGCCCAAAGTTGTCTAGAATCCCTAATAGGCTGTGAGGTTGGGCGGTAAAATCTGAATTCATAAATATGTTAACAAATTATTTGAATGCAAATGATTGAGAAGTTTTATTCCACATTTTGAAGCCAAACGATAAAGTTAACTTAGTATTTTATGCCAATTGAAATACAACATTTCCCAAAGAGAAGCTCCTCTGAGCTGAAAGAAGAGAAAACGGCATTGTGTAGAAACGCCGTCAACATGATCTTTGATCCAAGATCTTAACACGCAAGACACATTTTTAGAAACAACGTACCACTCCTCCAACGACGAGGACGCTCATCGAGGTGCGGGAGGTGAGGGATGCCACGTTGGTTGCCACGGCTACCATCAAGTCCTCTTGGGTCATGAGAGCTGTCTCGTTGTTGGGCGGCGCCGCTATCGACGGGGGTCCTGAGCAGGGCGTGAGGGCCAGGGGCATCGCTGGTCGAGAGGCCTGAGTAATGACAGCTCGGTTAAAAAATAAACAAATCAGACTTTCTTCAAAGTATATTTTGTGTTCATTGACATTAAACATCCCAATATAAAACAGACACAACCGGCTCGCTGTCTCGCCTGTACCTGGAAGTTCTGATCCACCAGTTTGAGCGCTCTCTGTGCGTTGACGGATCCCAAGAAGCGGTGGACTAACGTGGTCCAGCCCAACGAAAACTGGAATTCAATGTTTTCCTGGAAGTCGTTGCAAAGGGTGGCGCAGTTCAGGTCGTAACTCAGATCAAACTTCCTGCTTGGCACCAGCATGTGGACTTGGCTCTGGGCCGCAGAGGGAAGCAGAGGGAGCATGCTCTCTGGAGAGTGAGAACACAGGGATCAGAATACAAGAGAAATAGACAAAAATACACAGAACACATGGGACCATGTGAGGCTTAGTTTGTACGTACTACATTCCAATTAAACACTTTTTGTGCAAATACATTACACATCTACAAATACGTATTTGGTAGAAGGGGCAGAAAATGGCATCACATGATAACAAACAAAACAAAGCCACCAGCACTTTATCAGTCACTATATCACTTGATGTCGTCTTTAAAGCAAAAAAGATGACATTCAATTTGAATATCCTGGCTTTCCTCATCTCTCCCCGAGGGGGGAAGAAAATAAGTCACACCCCAATTCCATAACAGCACCTGAGTCCTTTTCATCAGAGGGCACATTAACACCTTTTCAACGCCACTGTCACGGAGCACAGCGTGCAGCGCGCCCGTCACGGTGATGCACTCGGACATAATGGGGATGATGGCATTCAGCGAGGAGGGTAATTTTAGCAGGGCGCCGTAGACAATAGCCCGAGTTGCCAAAAGGTTTGGACTAAGTTTAGCAGCACTCTCTCAATGACTGACGAGTGAAAAACAATTGTAGAAAATCTGGAGTGATGTAATTTTCTATAAAATGACTAAATTCCTTAATATTTAAAACAAGGAAAGGTTCGATAAATTATTATTTTCGACAACAAACTGTTAATTTTAGCTTCATTCTTCCATCCTTTTTGTCGTTTTTGTGTTTCTCACTTTATTAAGATACACTCAACAACACTCAATATCATAAATGAACAAGAGATGGCTATAATCCCTTACTAATGATGTAATTAACTGTTTGTAAAATGTTTGTAATTTAAGTGATTGATGGAGTGTATATTTTAGAAAACCTTTTGGTTCAGCAGAACTATTCACTCCTGGTGGATAAACCTAATAAACCTAAGGGCTACAGGCAGATTTGTTCTTGGCTCGTCTCGAGATAACCGCCACACAGACAATGCAATATTACAACAAAAGAGATCTCAATGCTTAGTCCAGTCATGTCTCATGTGTCCAGTGTAATTACCCATCATGTATTTCTGAGAGAACTGGACGGAGGCGTTGACAGCATTGGAGCAGCGGAAGGCCAGGTTCTTTCCCATCCCCTCCTCCACGTGAGAGAGCAGCTCCTGCAAACAGAACCGGAGTCACATGAAGGCAGGGAACACCGAAAAGAGATTATTTCCAAAGAAAGGTGAGGTCACAAATAATGAATCTGTGCCACGACTCACAGACTTGTAGATCTTGAGGACATGCGACGAGGGGTGGAAGTCACAGTGGAACTCGTCAACGATCACGTGGAGACGACAGATTTCCTCTCCCATGGCGCTGGACACCTGGATCAAACAGCACCGGCCTTATGAGCCGGCTGCAGCCCGGAGTGGGCTGGACTTATACGTCCAACTTAAAGAACCACGCAACGCATCAGATCTCAAGCTAGTGTATTAAATACCTAATTAACACGGTCTTGTCTGATGGACATGTACCTGCAAAACAACGTCTGCTTTGGGTTTTAAATCAGTGTGTTTATAGTTGCTTTACTCTCAGTACCGAGTGTTTAAAAACAGCTTGAAACCGTTGTATTTGAAGTATTTTTATGAGAGACAGTCAGAGTGAACTCTCATTTAGAGTGATAGAATTAGTGGATTAACCTGCAATTTTATAAAAAAAATCTAAATCACAAATCAAAACCCACCTGTTTAAAACTGCTTTTAATGTGCAATTGTGTGCTCTGTATGTTCTTATTTGCTTTTATCGTTTGTTTTTTCGTAATTCATAATGCATAGCTTTTAGGATTTAAAAAAATGATGTGTTGTAAAGCGTCTTTGAGTACCTTGAAAAGCGCTATATAAATCGTATGTATTATTAAAGATAAATGCCCACGATTTGCTAGTTACATCTTCTCAAAAGGGAAGATTGGCTGTTTTTCCAGTCTTCTATCAAGTCCCAGACATAGATACAAACACACAACATAAAAAAGTTAACCAGTTGTTGCCGTTACCTTCGACTCCACCTCCTCACTGATTGCCTTGATCTTCCTCTTGATATCATCAATCAGCAAGTTGAGCTGATTCTTGACAAACTCCAGCCGGTCCATCTGATACTCCCGGTCTTCCAGAGACGCCACTCTGAGTTCCCGCCCCACCAACAGGAAATAAAGTCACAAACGCAAACTAGAATCAACTAATAACGATACACAAAAAGAAACACAGCAGAAAGTAGCTTTCTAAAAAACAAATCCCAGACATTATACTAGCTCATTTATTAAACAAAATGTAATTTAAATCATGTTACCCAAAAATATCTATTTAGTTTCATAGATTACCTCTATAAGCCAATCATGAGACATCAGACTAATCCATACCCCCTAAAAGATGATGTACCGAACAAGATAATCACCTCTTTTCTGCCGCCTCGATGTTGATGGCGTCCATGATGCTCTTGACCTTTTCAGTGATCTGCTTGGCCCTGATAGTGTGCTGCTCAAACTTTGTTTTCACTGCTGACTGCGAGATACACTCCTGCGAGGCCATAACACACGAGTTACTGTGACAGCTATAGGGGCGGCTGCTGAACAGGCTGCGTCAACTTGCACGCTACCAGGGACGAACAGAAGACAAGATAGACACCTGCTACTTGTACTTAAGAGAAAGGAAAACACACAGGTGTGAACATGACGGCAGCAGTGTGTGTATCTCGTGTCCCTCAGCCCACATATTGCAATGTCACAGTAACGTGTCGGTAACATGCAGGAAAATTATAAAAAACATATCAAGCATAAACAATCATGAATGAAAGTGAAAAACAAAAGAAATACAGAAACATATAAAAGGTAGGAGTATTGTGTCACTTTGGGATTATTCTCTATTCCACTCTTTAATCCACTGTAGGTCACACAAATCAAGCAGATTATATTTAAAGTGATACGTTAGAATCCTTAGGATTTTTGATGAATAAAAACATTTTGGGGGGGATTTCAATCATTCAATGTATTTAGATTAAGTTATCATCTCTTTTAAAAAGTAGTTTAGATTGTTAGGGGCAGAGTCCTTTATTCCCGGGCGTGCATGTAATCCAGAGTGATGTATCACTCATTAACAGCCTCATCGTTTACTGTTCGCTCTGAGTGGTGCGTCAGAACTGCACTGAACTGGCAGAATCCGTGGGGCTTGTATTGTGCAAAGGCTGCACACCCTGAACTCCTCGGGAAGGGAACCATCTCTACTGCATCTGCTGCTGTGTGGAACACGGCCTGAGGCATGTGCAGCATGAAATCAGATCACAGTTTCTCTGATTATTGACACATTTAGTTGTTAAAAAACAGAGTTGGTTTGGCTGCACTGTAAACCGATACGACAGTTGCTGTTGTATTTCTGATAAAGGCGTAGGTCATTATTATCATAGTAATAAACCACACATTCTGTTACCACAGCAGGCAGGAGTAGCCAAACTAACTACAAAATAGATAGATAGATAGATGGATACTTTATTAATCCCGAGGGGAATTCAGGTAAACTGCAATCTTAAGGATTTTAGGTTTTATGAGACGATACATTTCTCCCAGGATGGACACAGTTCAATTGCCAATGTTATGATGAAAACACAGAAAATGTATAAATGAAAGTTAAAATGGAAGAAAATCAACGTGGAATGAGAGCAAATGGATGTCCTCGCCTAAGCGAATCTAGACTTCAGCATTGAAGACGCAGGATGATGGAGAAGGCACAGTGATTGGTCTAGGAGGCCCTGCAGCCGCTAGCTTCATGCTGAATGATTGGTGGCAAAACCGAACCACCGAGCAGTTTGCTCAGGTTTTTACTGTTAGAAGAACTTTGGTTGCGTCTTGTTTTATTCAAATTCTTCCTCCATGCAATAATCTTAAACAAACGATTTAATATACATGCACAAACAGACACACAGGCATTTTCACCAGGCAACTGAATTTTTCAGAATAAAATAAGCTTTGATTCAGCGTCTGATAAAGTGCCGCTGTCTGTATCTCTTGGTCTGAATGAATGAAACAAACTGTGATTCACCTTCTCTCCAGTTGTAACTCTTTCTCACCAGCCAGACAACGTCAAAGGGATGGGCTTCAATTTATAAAACACCAACCCCAGTGTTCATCAGTTTAAATCAGCATCTGTGCCATTTTTGGCTCGACACTGCTTTCCTCTCAGAGGAACTGTTGACTTTATGGTCGCAGTGTCGAATCACAAATATGCCCAAATCATTGAGAACGGCTCTGTATTCTTCAAAAATGTCTCTCAGGTTCAGACAATAAATAGATCATGCTTTGAGAAGTGAGAATACAATTATTGGAAGATATTGAGAGGACAGGGACACACACACACACACACACACACACACACACACACACACACACACACACACACACACACACACACACACACACACACACACACACACACACACACACACACACACACACACACACACACACACACACACACACACACACACACACACACACACACACACACACACCTCAAACCTCCTCTCAAAGCATTGGAACTCCTTCAGTCTCTCGTGGAAGCCTTCAGCCAGGGCTCCACCTGTTGGATGAAATAATCACATTGTATGTAAAAAAAATAGCACAGACACATTATACATTAGGTATAAATTATAAAAATGTGTATTGGACTTATTTGATTTGGATCATTTTTATAATTGTAGTCACGTTTTTCATTATTATTTGTGATTTGCAACGTGAATGGAGTCTAGAGATAACCAAATATTTCAATAAGGAAAAAAAGTTTGATAATAAGAAAAAAAAGAAAAGAAAAAAGGTTTGAAAAAATACCCTGGTTGTAAATGATATTAAACATAAGGATATGCAGTTCCTCCACCATTCACAACTGCGTCCTTCATTAAAATGCAACGACTCACCAGCTTCAGGCATGCCCTGTGCACGTTGCATGCGAGAGTTGAGCACCTCTTTGGCGGAGACAAAGAAAATGCGGTCGGGTGCCTGGTCGCGGTCCACGACCTTCAGCTCCTCCACCAGGAAGTTCACACAGCGGTCTGTGTGCTGCTTCCTCACCTGCATAAGGGGTGTCACATTCTTAAGGTGCACTATAGGTCATGGTATTGATGTGTAGCTGAACATGGGTTCATAGCCAAAACCAATTTAGTTTGTTAAATAAAACAAAAAACATCAATCAGATTTATTTTTTATTTAACCGTGGTGGTAGCTAGAGACGCTCCGATCAGGTCGTTCGGTGCCGATCACCGAAATCAGTATCTGCCGGTCCGATAATACCGATCACCGATCACGGAGTCGATTGAAGGATTCTATTTATTGTGTAGCATTATTTATGAAATTAATTATTCTTAACAACCTTGGTTTGGTTTTTCCGGGGTCCGGTCTTCACGGAGTCGGGTTGCTTGGGAATGCAGCCCAAAGTGGGGGGTAAACTCAATCTAAGGCTAAATACTGGCACGAGACCGATAGTCGACAAGTACCTTCAGGGAAAGTCGAAAAGAACTTTGAAGAGAGAGTTCAACAGGGCGTGAAACCGCTGAGAGGTAAACGGGTGGGGCCCACGCAGTCTGCTCGGGGATTCAACTTGGTGGGACAGGGACGCCGCTCGGTGCGTGGGGATCCCCTCGTGGGACCTCTGCACTCAGACTCGTGGGCTCCGGCTGTGTGCTTTACAGCACAAGCTTCTTCTTTTTTTTTTTTTTCATCATTTCTTACCATTGGCGGCCTGAAATGCCCATCTCTAACGTTTTATTCAAACGTCTCTGATAGTAGTTGTCACAGATTTTATGTCATCTGATCGGCCTAGTTTGATCGGTCGTTTTGAGAACGCCGATCAAAATGGGAATATCGGCCGATATGGATCGGCGCCGATCAGATCGGAGCATCCCTAGTGGTAGCTGCTCTTGGAAATTGTGTACAAACCTGGAAGGATTATAATATTTGCACATTCTGTAATAATCAAATATTGCTGAACAATCGGTTGACTCACATCCTCCATGTACTCGGGTTCGTTTGCGGAGGCATCCCAGCGGTTGTTGAGGATGAAGATGTTGGGCTTTGACAGACGTTCATTGACTTTGTGGAAAAAGTGCTTTTCCTAGATGGCAGGAAAGGGAAAAGTCAGAGTTGCTCAAATTAGTAAAAACTAAACCTTCATTTCATAACTGCTTTTTTTCTCAAACAAAGCTGCTATAGAATTTTTCTCTCAAACAAAGCTGCTACACAATACAAATGAAAGGACTGGTCATTTATTGTTGATAAATATTCATGACCTACATGTAATAGATGTACCATACATCCAATATCTTGCTCTCTCAAAACAATTAATAAAAATTAAACATTAATTAAACATTAATATGTCTTCATTGTATTAATTTGAATGAAAATATGATAGGATATCACATGACAATAGACATTGAAATGATGTGGGCATTTTAGTAGATGTTCAAGTTTAAACTTAAGGGGTTGAATCAGTCAAAATGACATCACGAATACTGCATGTATTCATAACACGAGCCATGAAAAAGACAACTCAACAGTTCACGTAATGGGACAAACTCAAATCAAAGTGTACAGCATTTGGAATGGGAGAAAACTAAGAATGAAATGTAAAACCTTACAACATGAAAATAATGGGGCTATTGTGCTTACTAGAGTAGTATTACCTATCTGAGTTAGGGCAGAGCGAAGACATTTATTACTCTGCACACCAGAACACCAAAATAGTTTGGTAACAGCGCCGTTTGACTCCCTTACAGTATTTATATAATGCCTGGGATATATTTCCATGGGATAGCAGAGAGGGTAATAAGCCCTTTAAGAGCTACCCGGCAGGGTTCAGCTCTGTGGTCGACTGTCCAGCTTCCCATTGCATGAATGCCTGAGCAGAAACAAGCTGGATACAAACATATCCGCCACATTGGGCCATTAAGCACACATCAAGAACTGACATAACTGAAAACTTGCCATTTTGGTGTGTTATTACTAGCTATGGCAATTCAAGTGGTGAAATTACTATACTGTCCTCACTTTGAGTGGACACTGAAAGACATTTGATAAAGGAACATAAAGTGATAATGAGCTATGGAAACAGACATTTTAATATAAAGTGATAGGTTTAACTATGTCCAAACTATTCATACACTGATGTGTGTAAAGACAATAGACTGGTAATAAATATGTTACATAAGACAGTGAAAGAGTCCATCACTAATGAACAAAATCAGTCCTTTAATCAATCGTTGAATGATTAATGCAAAGTTAATTAAAAAGAAACATTCCAGCCTCTGCCTAGCTCAAGTTATTATTTATATTACTAGTAGAGTTGTCATAGGTTATTTTGATTTGCACATGTACATAAAGGAGGTATTATGTTTTTAATTAATACATACAGAAAGATATGATAAATAGGGAATATTAAGAAGAATGTTTTGTGATTGTATTGTAAAGCATAAGAGGAAAACACTGTTGTTATTATAACTGAACGTAATGACGAATCTAACGATTATCTGTAGGATGCTGAATGAATGTTAGTTTATTGTTTAAAAGATGATGGATAAAACGGATGCCGGTTGAAGTCAGAGATGTTACCTTTATTCTGAAGGCAACAAAATAAGTTTTATTCTGAAGGAACTTCCTATCCAAAAGACCAGAAGTGTGACGTTTGACCACGCCATTTTGATTTTGGGCATTAAGCCAACGAAAGTATTGCATAGTTTGAACTGACGAATTAACAACTTTGTAGGTGTTAGAGGAGTGACTGCTTCCTAAATATAGAGAGTTATGCTGGGGACAGTACATTTTTTTCGGACTGAGCTCACCAGACAGAACTACCACACAGGGAGCTGTAGTTAGACTGTGGACGCGAGGCTCATTCAGGCCCCACCATCGTGAACGTTAATTGTTCGTCTACTTTTGCCCTTTGTATATTGTAAAGTTAATTCTGGTAGACGATTCCTTTCATACAGTAAACTACGTATGGAAGTCCATTCGTCTTCTCTGCATTGATAGACCTCAATGCAGAATAGCGACAATGGTCAGACCTAAATATGACCTAAAACATGTTGTGAAAATGTCACAGGATATTGGCAAATCATTCATTTCAAGAGGCTCAGAGGAATTATTACCGTGTTCATAAGCGTAGATTCAGAGTTAGCCACCAGCACAAAGACATCAGCATCCAGGCAAAATTTGTCAATCCAGCTGTCCAATTGTGTTGTGACATCTGTTCCTGGGCTAAGAGAGCAGAAGAGGGGTCAAGAGGTCAAATGCATGTCATCTATAAAATATTAGCATTAATATGTCTATTTTAACATGATTTTCTTTTCTACACCTGACTGACTGTATCTGTGTGAAACTAACTTTGATGTCCTTGATTGATATTTGTAAATGTTATAAAGATCCAGGTCTGATTAACGCGTTACCTGTCCACCAGCACCAGGTCGTCTCGAAGCAGAGCACACTTGGTCTTCGGCCAAAACACACGGACGAGACAGCCGGCGTCCAGACTCTCGTCCATGTGGAGTGCGTGAGCCAGCTGGTTTACGGTCTACAGAGGAGATGTAAATAGACTGACGTTACGGTTGTTGATGTAAAAACAAATCTTAAATGTAGATTGTATGTGCGTTACATTATGATTTGAAGAAAACATTACCTACCACGTTACAATAACATATCTCCTGTAATTGTAATAATTATGACTTTTCTGACTCGGGCTATGTGGGCTTTAGGCCTGAAGAAAATCTGAGTACACAGTTTCTTTAATCACTTTTTACAATATATAATGCTGTTTTTGTTTTGTTTTTACAGCATTGAAAGGAAGACTTCCATACTTCTAAGATGTATGGTTTATTACCAGGAAGCTATAATTTACAGTATCAGGTCACAATTTAACAATGCAATTTGATTATGTAACTTGTTTTAGTCTACCAGCATTCCTATAATATCAACTACCATTCACATTAGCAGATATTAAAGTTAATTTCACAAGAAACTCCACATTTATTTCTGACAATTCAGCCAGTGCCACATAAAAGCACGCAACAGATTGAGAAATATAAGAGGACAAATATGAACAGATTAAAACCGATGGGACTGCTTAATGTTTGGAGCCCTTGTCCGCTTTATTCAGTTCAATGAGGCTTTCGTTTCACACACCTGACACCATCGTAAACGTTCTGCATACCTGTGTCTATATTAACATAGCTGTAGGTTCAGGTAGTATGAGCTCTATTCACACATGATGGGTTAGGTAAATCAACATGTGCCAACCGCCAAATGGAAACATTATTCAACATTATAATTAATCGTTTGTACAGCTAACAAGTTCACATTAAACATTTAAGGATTTCTGTTTAATCTATTATTTGTTTTTATCACTTTGATATTGTATTACTGTTTAGACCTTTTATATTAACCTTCACATGACTACAATACAAAAAATTAATTGGCATTTTATGAAAACATTTCAGTAAACTACTACTTATAAAACTATTAAATACTACTGGTAGAATGATCAGGACAAAGATGTGAGCTTGGCTCAGCTATCTGGGTGAAGTAAACACCTTATCATATTGTATCCTCAACAGTGTGAACCATTTGAGTCCAACAGCACTTCCACAACAGTAAAGCATCTCATCAACCACATTGCTGCCATTCTTTTCGCACATGGGCCAACACCAGTGAATCAGCAGAGGAAATGTGAAGAAGTGCAGCATCACTCATGGTCTGATTAGCATATAAGGCCAGATCCTGGTTTGTGTTAAACCCATAGACTGCCTACAGGTAAAACCGTTCCCAATAGTTTAGAACAAGAACAATGTGTAAATATATGAATAGCAGACAGACCAGGGCTCATAAAAGACTAATTAAAATTGAACCAAAGCGGTTATTAAAATAAAATGTACCTTGATGCTCTTCTCCTCATCAGAGCCCTCCGTCTTGAGGTAGGCCTTGTCTTCATCAGTGCCCTCTACACTGAGGAAGCAGTTAGTGGTGTGGCCAATCCCGCTGGGCAGCACGCGGTCCCTCAGCATGGCATTGACCACTGTGCTTTTACCATTGCTGGTCCTAAAAACAAAACAAACCCGCCATGGAATGCATTTGGAACCAAATAATTTACGCAAATTACTCTCAAAATAAAAGTAAAGTCAGAGGGTGTCGCACCCAAAATATTTTTTTATGTCAAAGCAATGTTTACATTTTAAGAACATAAGAGTGAAAGCACAACAGATACCCGATTAATTTGGGGGAAAGACTAGTTTAATTTACAGTCTTCTACATCCCAATGATTATGTCTGTAAAAGGTTGCTTTTATGGAAAATACTTTAGAGTCACATAAAAAAGTGTTAAAGAAAATATTGTTGACAACTAAAATTCTGTTGTGTGTGGTAGCTGCTTTTACCTGCCAAAAAAGGCCACTTTCATGTGTCTGCGTGCCAGAACGTCCTTAATGACAGCAAGTTTGTCAGCATATGCCTGAATCTCCAACTTTTGATCTTGACTCGCAATGTTCACCAAAGCTTTATTCGCACAGGTTTCTGTCCAAAACACAGAGGAACAACACCTACTTCATGACTCATTCAGACAGAGTGAACCGACAGATGATACCAATTATGTTACGTAATAACGTAATATTTTGTAGCGTAAAACTATGCTTCCTGTTGACTGTAATTCAATTCCAATCAAATAAATATGACCTGCTACTATATAGAACATCTAAAAAAATCCTCTCACCTTCTACAAACTCTGAAGTCTCTTTCACATAGTTCAGAAGTTGTTCAAACACATCGCTGATCTTCTTCTTGGCTACAACAAAGCGCTTCAGAGGAGAGAACTCCCCCTGTGCTGAATCTGACCGTCTGAGGTGAGGAGCTGCAGCCATGGTGTACAATCTAAACAACGAGAGGGGTCAAGAAAGGTCAAACGTAATGGTATCAGTGGACACAAACCACGTGATTGAGTCGTAGTGTTTAGGTTATATCGCACAGTTAATGTCTGCAGTGATATTGCAGTGGTAACAATACGTTTTAAGTGTAACGTTAGCGTTAAGTGAACTCTTACACTGCAGGAAAATGTGTCAGGTTAAATGTTAACCAAGTTATGCAACGGTTAGTGAAGCCATTACAGAAGTTAGAAGTCATCTCGTGCAACTTCCATATAAGTGACACGCGAGAATAGCATACAATGACTGAATACGTTTGGCATCGCTCAACTACTTATGATTAACATTTGGAAATCTTGCGTTAAACGAGCGGACGCGTGCTGGTGCCAAAACAAGCTAACGGATAACGCTAGCTAACGTCATAAGCGGTAAAGTGCGATTAAATTCGCGTAAGCACAATTGGATAGTGTCATTGTTTTCTCACCACAGTCTTATCACAGCCAGTGTCCTCTTCTCATAACACAACAGTATGAATCCAAGGCGACAGCACAGATAGGGCTTATTCTTGCTGTCAGCCTGGCTAACCTTCTGTTTGTATCCTGCGATGGCATCTGACAAGCTAGTCGTGGAAGGAGAAAGACTTCCGGAACAAACTTCAAAATAAAAGCATAGTTGATCCAAGTTGTTGCGTATTTACACGAACATCGCGTCAATGACACTAGCTGACCTTTGCAAGTCGTGACAACTCAGGCAGCTTTGTGTAGGGAACACAACGCCGCATATACTTTTGTGGTTATTCATTTGAATTTTTTTTAAACATTGTTTTCCACATAATCTGGTCTATAGATGTGCGCCTTTAACTGACATAGGGGGATGTTGTTGCTGTAGTTCTTCCTGCTATGTTAAAATTACTGCGATGAGCTTGACGCAGCTTCCAACTGCAGTAGCCAATCAACGTGCAGAGAATGCGCCTGACCCCTTAGATCCGTTTTAATTGTCGCGAGACTCAAGTAACTAATTACACACGGGACATGACAAGAAACGATGGTTTGCATCGTAATAACACATATAATATCAATGAATCATAAAAAAGCAGAAGAAAATACAAGTAAAATAGATTTTACTACAGCGTTTTACATGTATTTTTTTTACATGAAACATTATAACTCATCATAGCTTGATATCTGATGTTTAGCCCCAGTAGGCCTACAACACTATATCATGAACCCCTGCACTGGACCATCCACATTAAAGTACTGTCCTCTATCCATCTATCCGTTTACCCATTTGCCACATTATAAGTAGCAGAAGGGGATATCTGAACAAACACATGGGCTGCTGCCACCTCTACAAGCAAAGAGATCAGGCAGCATCCACAATAACTTGTATTCAGAAGAGCAGCGTGTCTACTTGTGAATGGGACAATGGCAGGCAGGAAACGCCTCTCTGTATCTATGTATGTCTAGCAACTGTGGCAAACTGTCATCAGTCAGAGCAACAGAGACTGAGATACCTCCACCAGAACTTCCAGCGTCCAGTTTGGTTTCTGGATATTTGACAACCTATTATCATCTCAGAAACTTGGTAGCGATCTCTTTCTATTTTTCTTTTCCTTTTTGGTTATGTGCAAATTTATGATGGCCAATTAAAATGGTGAGAAAGAAAAAGCTGCTGGTGTTTGAGTAAGTATTACTACTGTATGCACTTGTTCTGTGTTGACTGTTTTAGCCTCTGCCATTAAATTTAATAGAATCACTATCGTACAACTATAACTCACCACAAGGGACTTTATTACATTTTCGTGTTTAGTTTTTCATCTTAACAGATTGTTTTGAATATACAGCAGCAATGTATGTTAAGAGCATTACATAATGTCAAGAGTTGTATTGTATGTTTTCATGTGTTAGCGTTTTGGTTTGGTAAAATGACATGGGGCTTTTTTTATTATCAGCAAGGCTCTAGCTTCATACATTATTTATGATATGGATGAACTAATTGTTCTCCTGGGTAGATATTGATTTCATCCCATCCATGTGTAATGTTGATCCAAACTAAATGCTTCTCTCTGTGGATTTAACAGATCAGTTCAATATTTGAATTATTATCTAAGGTGATCCAAGGTCAGAAAACAAACCAAAACACTATTAGAACTTTGACATAAGCGGTTATATAAAGGATATAAAATCTAATTTGTATGGGTGTTTATTTCTATTTAAAAAAACCTGGGCTCAAACAACTTTTTCCGTCAGCTTCCCCATTGTTTTGATGTTATTGTGGCAGAACAGGTGACAAAAGAGCGTATGTGTATTGTCTCTCTCTCTATCTCTGAGTGTGTGTGTGTGCGTGTTTGTGTGTGTGTACGTGTGTGTGTGTGTGTGTGTACGTGTGTGTGTGTGTGTGGGGGGGGGGGGGGTATAGGTTCCATTTGCATTGTACCATCCTATCTAGCATTATCCTTCTTTGGGAATGTAGTTATGTTGCCTTTAGACTCTTACGTGATCTGTTATTGGGTCAAAAGTAATGTTGTTTTTGTTTCCGTGTTTTCTTTTCCTTATAGAATTTGTGGAAGCATGATGTGGGATGGATAAACAACAACAAAACACAACTGTAAGTTGATTGAAAAGTTATGATTATGACCGACAAATATACAGTGTGTTTTTACAATGGCTGAATGAGAATTGGTAATAATGTAGTATGAATGACCTTTGCTGACCTTCAAAACGGGAAACGTATTTATGATTCCTTTTTAAGGGTCTATTTACAGCAAAGGTTACCCGGAATTATAACATTTATATAATTTTGACAAATAATCCAGCAACTGTTATTTTTATAAAGGGCTAGAAAAGTAAGCTGTCATATTGCATTAGATGTTTCTGGGTTATGGTATAAAATAATTCCCAATACAACAAATGTTCCATTTTCTAAACAACCTTATTTATAGACACATAAATGTCACTGTAAGATTTGTATAACTTTTATGACAGCAATCAATATGGGAAATAGTTACTGTATCTTATACTTTCTCCCCCTGTGTCTCTCACTATGTGTGCAGATGGCCTCTAATGACCCCAACCTTCCTGAATCCTCTGGTGACCCCCAGCCTGGTGACCTTATCGAGATATTTAGACCGGCCTATCAGCACTGGGCTCTCTACCTGGGAGATGGTTACATCATCAACTTAACTCCTGTTGGTCAGTAGGACATCGGATGTGTGTAACTGCTGAGCTAACTTTAACAAAAGAAGTGAATACTCTGACAACATTGGTTGATTTTGACACTCTTTACCTAAATGATTTTAAAATATTAAGAAAAAGGATAATGTTTTGAATGACACAATGGTGACACATTTTGTCTCTGTAACCAGGATCCTGAATGCCTTCAGGATCTGTTTGTGTTGTGCATCCCTAAATGGGCTGTTTTTCTATTTTCCTATACCTGTCCAAGGTCCTACAATGTTAACTTGTGTATGTGTGATCACACTAAAGCTCTGCTCCTCCTATCCAGATGAGAACCAGGCAGCCGCCATGTCCAGTGTGAAGTCCGTTTTTAGCAGGAAGGCAGTGGTGCGCATGCAGTTGCTAAAGGAGGTGGTAGGAAGCGACACGTACCGTGTTAACAACAAGTACGACTACAACCACACACCCCTGCCCGTCTCTGAAATCATTGAGCGAGCGCAAGTCCTCATTGGCCAGGAGGTGTCCTATGACCTGCTGGGGAGCAACTGCGAGCACTTTGTAACCCTTCTGCGCTACGGGGAAGGGGTGTCCGAGCAGGTCTCTCACTGTTTATTTTGTTTCCATTTTGTGTGCAATCAGGGCAAAATGCCACTCAACATATAGGCTCCCACAGGGCCTGACAACATGTCCCCACAGTCATAGTTTTACTTGTGAATTATATCTTTGAAAGATAATAGGGCATTTAAAAGACCGCACAATAAAATTAAACCTTGCCATAAAATAAATCTAATATTTACTTTATAATGGCCTATGTTAGTTTATGAAGAATACTTCTGAATTATATGTGTATATTTAAATTATGTGATTAAGGATGCTAGATTGCATAAATGTGAAGGGAGATTATTTTACTTCCATCCTTTTTAGTTCTACCCATAGGTTTGGCAAAACTAGATATACATTCAAAAGTAGTCGTGTCTTGACTAGTTGGATTTAGGAACAGGTTTGGAGTTGTTAAAGTTATGGCTACAGTCTTGGATTTTAAAAGGATACTCAGCCCAAAATCAATATTTTCAAGGTCATTCACCCCCATAACCTTGAAAAGTGGCTAAATATGTTGCACTTTCTCTCTCCATAGAGAGGTTATGGTACAGTTATGGCTGAATTAATTATATTTATTTAATAAAGTTTCCAATGGTTTCGTGACCGTTTTTAGCTGGAAAAATTATTCAAACAATTTTATAAATATCTCAAACATATTTGCTGTTCATTCCTGAATATGTTACAAAGACTTGTACAATATTAAAGAAAAGCACCATCCATGTTATTAAACACCTTTAAGATCATGGTAACATTTAGTCCACCTCCTCTTGTCCTCCTTGTTCTCCTCAGGCTACACGGGCCATTGGGGCCATCGGTTTGGTGACGGCAGCAGCCAGTGCCTTCTCTGTCCTGGGGCTGATAAACACACGATCCAGAAACAGGCCTTTCTGACAGCTGTGTTCTTCACTGAAGGGTGTTGTCTCCCAACATTACTCCGGCTGTGATGAAAATAAATACAAATTTAAATAAATTGAAAATGAAAATGGAAATGATTGTGTTACTTGTTCAAAAACGTATATAGTTCACACCAATTGATTTCAATGGTGTTTGTTTGTCTCATATTAATGAATAGGAAGCTTGGAATGTGACATTGCTGATATACCTTGGTTGCTTCACGCACATTTCAATATTTTTTTTATTAATAACTTCACGGTCATGCACAGTTCTGGTTTTATTTGTCCAGGAACTCATGCTGAGATTCATGCGGCCACCCTAATGCAAAGGGGATGCTTCTCTTGTATAGCCCACTGTTCACCACAAAGTGTGCGGATTATCACTGTTTCTGGAGAGACACATTCCTGCTGAATTTGAATCTCCAATAACCCAGATCTTAATGGTTGAAGTGTCACCTGTAGTCTATCTCAAATTAAGATAGATAGCCTACAATCTAGATTCCATCATAACAAAAAGTAGGCACATGTTGTTTTTGTGATTTAGATGAACTTGCCTGTAACTGCATCATTGTGCACTATTTAGCACTTTCAGCAGGCTAACTACGGTTACTGTTGGGTGTTTTTTTTACTTTACATGTTTGGTAGGCTACTGAAAAGCTAAATCAGAAAGGTCGTAGCATTCAGTAACAGTTGGCGGACTAAAACAGTAGACATCTTCCCTTTAAAAAAATGTTAAGATTAAAGTGGGAAGCATCTGTAAATAAAAAATGTAATGGAAGCACAGTAGGCCTACGCTTAAACTGCGTTTGACTTCTTAACATTTGATTTCACCAGTGGCAAAGCTTGTTAGTACACGTCTCTGATACGTCTCTGACAACAGGGGTCAGCAACGTTTCGTAAAACACAGGGAAACGTAGAAGAAGAAACAACGTGCAGCGTGACGTAGATGTTCTGCGACCATATAATCGCACGTGTTGTTTTCGTGGACGTTTCAACTCGAGTGTGATTTTTTCTCTGTCCGAGTAGAACGGAGAAAAAACACATCGGCAAATATGGGGAAGAAACTCAAAGTAGGAAAATCCAGAAAGGATAAATTCTACCATCTGGCGAAAGAAACAGGTAGAGTACCACTCCTTGAAAACCGCAGTCTGGAGACAGTCAATTAGTATAGTAGATAGATGCTAGCGTCATTAGCCGGGTTGCTAGCTAATTTACCAACGCTGCATGGAGGTGTGCTGCATGCGGATTACAGAGTGTTAGTTGTTTGTTAACATTATATGTTGTCTTTTTCAGGTTATCGCTCTCGTTCCTCCTTCAAACTCATCCAGCTCAACCGTAAATTTCAGTTTCTACAGAAAGCCAGAGCTTTGGTCGACCTGTGTGCTGCTCCTGGTGGATGGTGAGCTGCCTGCCATCACATACGATGCATCATGTTGTGTAACACGCCTAAGGTTTACATCGAGGATTAAACTGGAGGCAAACGGGGTCAACAATTTAATCACACTAGTTAATTATTTCCCGTCAAACGTGTATATACAGTCTTCTGCCAGCTATATCATGTCATTCAGTTTTGTCTCTGTACAAATGTACAACCCTCCACTATGTATTTAGAGTACTTGGTGTAATTTACAAATGTCTTTGGACAGTTAGACTAAGATATACAAGAGTCCTCCAGCAATCATACAATTACCTTTGACGTTACACCCTACTTATAAAAATATGTTCCCATTTTAGGATTTCCCAGAGGAATGTAGTGAGTGCACCATGTTGCTATGTATTTGTATGCTCTGCCTAGGATGAAACATGAGTGAAATGTAAGTTGTGTAATATAGATGGCACAAGAATACACTCTTGAACCAAAATGTTTGCAGGTTGCAGGTGGCGACCAAGTTTATGCCCGTATCAAGTCTTATTATTGGTGAGTTGCATGTTATGACTATGTTTAACTGTTAATAGGATTAACCGTTACTACATTATTCTGCTTTGGATTTCAGTTGTTTTAACATTTTAAACAATATTTCTTCCTGTCAGGTGTTGACCTGGTGCCCATCAGGCCCATCCCCAATGTGGTGGCACTGCAAGAAGACATCACCAGTGACAAATGCAGACAGGTGAGGCAGAGTTCAGCATGTCACTGAAGGAAAAACAAATGACACTTATGGCTGCAGTGCTGCATACACTGTTGTACAAGGAATAACCAATGTAGTTCTGCAAAACATATGATACTGAAGACACAGATGGTTCTGTCATTGCATAAAACACCTGCACTGTATACATACAAGCATCACATTTATCTAAAATCACAAACTGTAGGAATCATTTTTTAACATGTATTAAAGTGAGATACTTTCTTTATTGAATACAGGCTTTAAAGAAGGAACTGCAGACATGGAAGGTTGATGTTGTGCTAAATGACGGAGCGCCAAATGTGGGAGCCAACTGGCAATATGATGCCTTCACACAATGTAGGTGCCATTGAAGCAAACGTTTCAAGAAATGTTCAGCCACACATCTTCATAAGTCAGGTTTTATAGTTGTCACCCTGTTCAGATCAAAATACACATTGCAATACAGTTTTCACACCTACAAGACACACCTACCTGTTGTAATGGATCGCAATTGAACTGAATGTCTCAAAATATCCTTTTGTTTCCCACTAAACTTTCAGCTCATTTGACCCTCATGGCCATGAAGTTGGCCACTGAGTTTCTAAACAAAGGTGGCACTTTTGTCACCAAAGTCTTCCGCTCCAAAGACTATCAGCCACTGCTCTGGATCTTCCAGCAGTTCTTCAAGAAGGTGCAGGCCACTAAGCCGCAGGCTTCGAGGAACGAGTCGGCCGAGATCTTTGTCGTCTGTCAGGGTCAGTGGCAGCAAGGAAGAACACATTTTTTCTACACTTCTGCATTAACAGTGTAAATAAAATAAAATGTATCTGTTCCTTCCAGGTTTTCTTGCCCCAGACAAAATCGACAGTAGGTTTTTTGACCCCAAACATGCATTCAAAGAAGTGGAGGTACAGGCCAAAACGGTGAAGGAGCTGATTCCTGTCAAGAAACCAAAGGCATGTACGCTGTATGAGTTGGTGGAATACTGGATGAGCATAGTTGAACAGATCATTTCAACGACCTGTTCAGAACATCAAGACCGTATTTTCCCATGATTTCCGGTAGTGTCCTGAATAGCTGGTTACATGTGACATGTCATATTGCATTGCTTACTGATGAAGCTGCTGATCTTTTGTTCCAGGCGGAGGGATACAAGGATGGTGATCTTACACTCCACTACAGTTTCACAGCAATGTCTTTTCTGAAAGCAGAAAATGCCGTAGACTTCCTGGACAAAGCCAGTGAGGTGAGATCTCTATCTTACTTTACCTTGTCAAAGACGGATGTGGGATGTCCACTCATTCTGCCATTTCATAGAAAATCCTGTTGTGTGTGTGTGTATATACTGTAAATTGCAGCAGTAGAGGTAGGATGTTGAGGGAAGTGAAATATGTATGACTAATTATCCTGGAGCTGTTGTTTAGATTTACAGTCCACAGAATGACTGACCTGAGGGAGAGAAGAGGTGGGAAAGATCAAACTAAGTTATGGCCCTCCTGTTTTTCCAATCTCACTGTCTTCTTTACTCAGATCACCTTTGACAACCCAGACCTGGAGTTTCACCCGGCCACCAGTATTGAGATACGGGAGTGTTGTCGTGACATCAAAGTCTTGGGCCGCAAAGAACTCCGGTAAGTCAGTTTTTCAGTGCATTTTTGTTTTTTGAAAATAAAAGATTCAATCATGCATATGTATGTTCTTTCCTCCATTCTTACATCTGCAGCCTGCTTCTGACATGGAGGTCCAAGTTGAGGAGGTTCCTAGCCAAAAAAGTGAAGGGAGAGGCCAAACCACTTGACTCGGAGATCAAGTAAAGTCTTTTACATTTACAAAAAGCCACAGAAATAGTTTCACGTCTTCATCAGAATGTGTCATGGCGGATTAATAAAAGCATCTTCTCTGCTTTGTTTTTAGCTTGAGTTCTGATGAAGAAAAAGGGGATTTTGAGGATGAACCAGAAAAAAAGAAGAAGAAGGAAGGAGAAGAAGAGGAAGATGAGGAGAAAGAAATGGAAAATAAACTGGCAGAACTGAAAGCTGAGGAGGTATCGGAGCTCAAACGGTACGACACAAAGTTGTTCAGGATTACTGTTTTCTTCTTGGGGATTAATTTTCTGTGACTGTTGAATCAGTGGCTGGTTTGAGAAGAAAACTATGCAGAACTATTACTGAATGAATATGCATTGCTTTGATAGACTTCGTATTATCTTGTTCATCTCTTCCGTTTGATGTGTTTTTTGTGGAAAAATAAGAAATTGGAACATGAAGTGTTACGATTTCGTGAGAAAATGAGTTTGTATGACAACAGGAAGAAGAAGAAGCTTCTGAAGGAGCGGAGGAAGCAGAGGGAACGGGTGGAGATGAAGATGGACCTGCCTGGCGTCTCCATAGCCGATTCCCACGACTCTTCCATGTTCTCACTCAGCGCTATAAAGAAGAAACAGGTGAAGATGAGATGGCTGCATGCACAAGGATGCAAACCTTCCCCTTGGGCTGGGTTGGTGAACTCCTTTATGTAGACTTAATTCAGTTTGGTGATTTAAGTTATTAGCTGGCATCAGTTTGCAAGTTTTGGTGCAGATATTGTCGTCCCAGCTTTAATGTCTGTTGCCAAAAGTGGTTTGGATACAAGCAAATAAAGATTCAGTCCTGTTTTCCTGCTAATTTAATGCTACTTTGCTCATCACGTCTCCATCAGGCCCTGGTTGATTTATCCAAAGGAGACATGCAGGTGGCAGAAAACCTGGCAGAAGAAGATGACTTCCACTTGTCCGATGATGACGAGGCGGATAAAATGTCCCTGGCATCTGATTTAGATGATGATGACCTGGATGAGGTAGAACAATTACAGCAAGAGCTGGAGATGAAGGCACCAAAGAAGTAAGTGAAGTTAATTTGCATCAAAGTCAAGTTTATTGTTTGAAATTCTGTTCCTGTAGTGTTTTGTAAATTATCCTGCTCTCTCAGAAATGAAGACAATGGTCATACTATCAGTAATGAATTGTAATTATTTGTGTCTGTGGTTTTCAGAGTGAAGTTTGCCAAAGAGGAGGAAGATGAAGTGCAGGACACTGGTCTGCTGGTGGAACTAGAGGGAAAGGATGAGAAGAAGGAACGAGAGACCAACCTGTGGTTCAGCAAGGTTTGTTCATGTGTGCCCATAATGTGCTAGATATGTACATGGTATACTGTAATGTAATATATAATATTCATGTTTCCTTTTGATTTTTTTTTTTAGGGCATATTCTCTGAGATCGGCCTGGAAGGAGATGCAGAGCGTGAACTCCAACAGACCGAGTTTCTTCAGAACAAACAAGCCAGTAATAGTCTCCCTTGTTTCTCATTCATTTATTTACACATGCTCATCATAAAATGGACCTGAATTGAGGATATAATATCAGTAGCTGTATCTGGGACTGATGCAGTAATTACAGTTTTGGATCTTCTTTTGAAATAGGTAAAAAGAGGAAAGTTGAAAAAAAGGAGGAGAAAGGGGATGAAAAAAAGGATGCTCTGCCAGAGGAGGAAACAGTGGGATCTTTAAAGGAAGCTATGGTTAAAAGTGACAGCGACTCTGACGACACCGATGATGAGAAGTAAATTGTTATTTACTGTGTTTGTCCAGGTTGCTTTCTGTTCAAAATATTATAGAATGGATCCAACTGGATTTTTCCAAACAATCATACTAATAAATAATATAATGTTGCTGCTTGTTCCAGGGAGATTACCAAGATGAAGCAGGTCACTAAAGGGGCTGGTGGGATGTCGGAAGAGACCAAGGACAGTGGCTTCCAGGTTGTTCCAGTAGAAAGCACCAGTGAGTATATAAAACATCGTTATTTGAGGTATAAGGTGGTCTTCTCCAATTTGCACACATTCTAACTTTGCTTCATGTTTTTGTCTAACTTTGTTTGGTTTCTTTGCTCCTCAGGTAAGAAAGCCAGGATCCTGGATGCAGAGGGCATGGCCCTTGGCTGTCTGATTGCTACATCTAAGAAGAGAGCCAGGGACCTGATGGATGGCTCCTTCCACAGGTGTGTATGTTTTACTGAGTGGTATTTCCATGTGTACTCACTCCCACATACAAAGTTGCTGTAAATACTCACTAGTGCGCCATATGTGTAACTTACGAAAATGTATTGAGTTTTGTATACATTTGTCGAAACAAAAAGGCTCAAAGGCCCAGACCCACTAAACTACTCTAGGTCATCAGTTATCTTCCACATTGGCCACATTGTTGAAATATTTGCTTTTTGGAATGATCAGATGAGAAGAACCCTCTGTCCTTTTGACTTTACTCGTTTGCTTGTTTTCCTCCATTAATTTCTGTTGTGCACTAATTTTGAAGAATTTTATTCAGGCCACAGAGGCTCACCGACATCCTGAAATTAGTTAATTAGAGTTGAGGTTCATGGAAATGGAGGGAAAAAGGGAAATTCAGAATAACAGACTTATTTAAAAAAGTGATTTTCCTTACTAGTAAAATATTCGCCGCTCACACTAACCAGTGTTGGTATCAGCCTTTAATTTCCACATCTGATTTTGCCTGTGCAGCAAGCTGATTGTATGCTCCTGCAGGTTTGCTATCTCCGAGCAGCAGTGGGAGGTACCGGAATGGTTTCTGGATGACGAACGGAAACACCGGAAGAAGCCGGTGCCGGTCACCAAGGAGATGGTGGAGGAGTACAAACAAAAATGGAAGGAGATCGATGCCAGACCCATCAAACGAGTGGCTGAAGCTAAGGCCAGGAAGAAGAGGAGGGTAAGAACGGGAAAAATAAATGGGGCGACTATCGATGAACAAAGTTTGAAGCATAAAACTAGTTGATGATTGTAATCACAACAGGTTAGATCAGTTTCAAGATAACCTTTTCTAGTTATAGAGAACTTTAGGCTAATTTCCGTCGATCTTAATATGTTTTTTCCATGACTTCCAGATGCTGAAGAAGCTGGATCAGGCCAAGAAGAAGGCGGAAGCAGTTGTCGACACAGTGGACATCTCTGAGAAGGAGAAAATGTCTCAGCTTAAGAGGTATGGCATCCCATCTGAAGGGTTGGAGGCGCACCAAGAAAACGAGGACTCCATGAACCTAAATGCAATGCTTCAGACAGGACAATTGTATTGTTATGTCAATCATTTTCTAATCTTTTTCCCATCAGTATCTACAAGAAAGCCGGCCTGGGCAAGGAGAAGAAAGAAGTGACCTATCTTGTGTCCAAGAAGGGAGCTGGTAAGAAAGTGAGGCGGCCCGCCGGCGTTAAGGGAGCCTTCAAAGTGGTGGACGGCCGCATGAAGAAGGACATGCGGGGGATGCAGAGGAAAGAGCAAAAATCTAGAGGCGGCAAAGGAAGAGGACAGGCAAAGGGTGGCAGAGGCGGGATGAAGGGTGGTAAAGGGCGAAAAGGAAAATAAATGTCAACCTGTAGTGCTCTGTCTTGCCTTTCTAACTATTAAACATAGCCTGGTCTCGTGTTGCAGATCGGCTTTTATGGAGCTTTGTGAGCTAAGGCGCTTCCCACAGGCTCAGCAGTCATGTACAAAGGCGAAAATGACTTGTTCGTTCACTCGATGCCCTCTTTTTAGCAACCTTTGTTGAGGTTTCTGAAGCTCCTTGGTGTGTTTTGTGGTATTTTAAAGGCTGTCTTTCTGAAGATGTAGATCATTTGTCTTATACTCTGTGAACAAAGTGATTTCACTGAATATCCTAAATGTAAATGGCCGAAACTAAAGTTAAACCTAGTAAAGGGGTTAAGAAAAGTTGCTATTAATGTAAATATGCCATACACATTTTTGCAATAAATAAATGAATCTTCAATTCAGTGTTGTGTTTTAAAAAAAGGAGGTGTCTTGATTAGTTTTTGGTGTGCAGATGTAGCAGTTATGACTGATAAAAGTTCAGTTAATCTGGCTGTACAATTGTATGTGTTTCTGCTATTTGGTATTTTATTTTTTCTACATTTACTTGGGCATATAGTCGTCACAATGAAATTTAAGATTTTTATTCCTAGATAAATGATGAGCGTATGGAAAATATTCATCAACCAACCTATGTATATAAACAAATTGAAGCTACAAATATCCACGGACAGCCGGCGTTTATGAGATTGGAGTGTGACATGGAGCACATGCGATATGGTCTTCGCAATAAAACATCTTTGATGGGACACGTCGAAGGAACAGGCTCCTGGAACAGACTCGAAGCTTAGCAGAGCACACAAGTAAAAAAGAAGGAAGTTGGTTCATGAATGACTTTGACCATATTATATATGATAATGTAAAGTTGTTATTACTATTAGGGCCCGATCAATGAACTATTCAGAGGACCTTTTTTCTTAAAATGTTTGTTACTATTTAGATTTGCGGTCAGAACAATCAAAAGATTAGTAATAAAAGCTTTGAGGTGTCATCAAACAAGGTAGATGTGGTGTGGAGACAACAGCAAAAAAGTCACCTGCACCCATCCACTCCTGTCACCTTTACTTGTCACTGAGAAATGTACATTTCTATTCTGTATTCTATTTTCTTAAATTACAATAATTATACTGCCAGGGTCTTTGCTTAACACCTGTTTCTGTCATTAAGACGATAATTGCTCTTCAAAATGTCATAAAATGTTGTTCTTCCAGAGCAAAACAAAGGTAGATAATCTATGCATTTCGTTGAACAATAATGTTATTCTTTAAAAATCTAAACATAATATAATCATTGTAGAGAAGTGAAAGAAAATATCTCCCATGAGCCTTTGCGATGGACGTAAATCGTGGCAGGCACTTTGACCGTAAAACAGTAATAAAACATCACGCGTATTATTGAAGCATTCGCGTGTCAAAGTGACTTCAAAATCATGCTCGAGTGGGTGTTTCTGATGTTGCCGCTACCATTAGCATGTTTATCTAACCTAGTTAACTATTTAATGATTTAAAGTAAGCAAACCCGCGTTGTTGCTCACTTTCCCTCAGGTGAGGTTGTTGTAGCTAACTTCCACTTCTCCTGACTGCGGTAAACTCAGCCGACACTCGGATCTCCGTGGTCAACTCAGCCGACACTTAAATTTCTGTGCACCTATAGACTGATGTTGACGGTGAACGCGTTCGATCGGGAGCGCGCGAGGGTTTTCATAAAGTTAGCGGAAGGATTCACGTGACACATCATCCGGTTTTACAAAGTTAATGAAAGAACTATGTGAAACAACATCCGTTTTTCAAAATAAGATGTCGACAAATCAGACACAAGCATATAAAAGTAGGCAATTAACTGATGTTGTATCTTTATAGATATATAGAAAGATCGTTTCTGAGATTTAGATTAAATTATACTAACATTAAAACATGTATTTATTTATTCAAGAGTTTATAAAAATAAAAGTCAGACTTTTGTATGTTAAAAAAGTCCTGTATATAGATTTCCCCAAGAGTTTCAGGAAATGAATGATCCAGATGTGTTCAGGACGTCTCTGACTTCTCCTACACTGGCAATCAATCCATTTTACTGTTTCAATTGGTAGTTATTTCAAAGTAAAGGTCATACATTTTTAGCGATAAACAAGTCATTTTGGAATGTTTGAGGCTCTATAAATATAATTCTCACAGGTGTTCCAGGGAATGACTGATCCAGATGTGTTAAGGACATCTCTGACTTATCCTACACTGGCAATCAATCCATTTTACTGTACCAATTGGTAGTTATTTCAAAGTAAAGGTCATACATTTTTAGCGATAAACAAGTCATTTTGGAATGTTTGAGGCTCTGTAAATATATTTTTCACAGGTGTTCCAGGGAATGACTGATGCAGATGTGTTCAGGACGTCTCTGACTTCTCCTACACTGGCAATCAATCCATTTTACTGTTTCAATTGGTAGTTATTTCAAAGTAAAGGTCATACATTTTAGCGATAAATTCATCATTTTGGAATGTTTGAGGCTCTATAAATATAATCTTCACAGGTGTTCCAGGGAATGACTGATCCAGATGTGTTAAGGACATCTCTGACTTCTCCTACACTGGCAATCAATCCATTTTACTGTTTCAATTGGTAGTTATTTCAAAGTAAAGGTCATACATTTTTAGCGATAAATTCGTCATTTTGGAATGTTTGAGGCTCTATAAATATAAACACATATACACACAGACACACACTCAGACACACCACAGACAGTCACATACATACACACACAGGCAGAGACAAACACACACACACACTCACACTCACACACACACACACGCACACACACACAGACACACACTCAGACACACCCACACACAGACAGTCACATACATACACACACAGGCAGAGACACACACACACACACACACTCACTCACACACACACACACACACACACACAAATACACATGCACACACACGCATACTCTGCAGACTGACCCTTGACCTCCCAATTGTCTCTCAGATATAACCCTACTGCTTTATATTCAATATATAATATCTACCTATATATAATACTTTGAGGTCATGGGGGGGGAATCCCCTCCAAAACCTTCACAAGAGAAAATTGTCACCGTGCCAATAATCCTTGCACGATCCTTAAAACCAGACTTTTAGTTACTTTTTCATACTTTCAATCAACTTAAAGATGTGGATTCTTTTCAGATTTAAAGAGGGGCATCTGAATATGAATTCCCTAAAGCTTTGGACCGATAGCTCTGAGCTAAGGGCCCCAAAAACAGGTCTAAAGGGTCAAATTGGGCCTTTTTCTCTTAAATTTTTTTTTTTAAGTGCAAAAATGGCCATATACTCCTAAATTATTATCCTAGAAATCCCCAAATTGACACAGAACACCAGGATAGGGCCTACAATGAGGTGGTGGGGTGAAATTTCCTCTAAAACACCCACAAGAGTTAATTGGCTGTCTGAAAACCAGGACTTGAAGAGGGTGTATGGTTTAACAAATCTGAGACCCTGTTGAAAGCTTTGGCTGATTTTAGCTTTTTTTTCTTCTAAACATGTCAGAGCTTAGCTTTCTTTTGAAGGTTGTAGCCACTCCCAAATGGGGCCCAACCATGTAGGCTGGCAACATGTAGCACGTAGCATCGCTGCATGGGAGGGGTTTAAAAACCCGTAAAAAAACAAAATTCCTTCCTTCAAAGTTTAACAACTCCTCAAATGTTTGTAATATATGAACAATTTCAATTGTATTCTAAACCATTTGGGAGTGGATACAACCTGGAAAAGAAAGCTAAGCTCTCCCATGTTTACACAATTTGACCCTTTAGACCTGTTTTTGGGGCCCTTAGCTCAGAGCTATCGGTCCAAAGCTTTAGGGAATTCATATTCAGATGCCCCTCTTTAAATCTGAAAAGAATCCACATCTTTAAGTTGATTGAAAGTATGAAAAAGTAACTAAAAGACTGGTTTTAAGGATCGTGCAAGGATTATTGGCACGGTGACAATTTTCTCTTGTGAAGGTTTTGGAGGGGATTCCCCCCCCATGACCTCAAAGTATTATATATAGGTAGATATTATATATTGAATATAAAGCAGTAGGGTTATATCTGAGAGACAATTGGGAGGTCAAGGGTCAGTCTGCAGAGTATGCGTGTGTGTGCATGTGTATTTGTGTGTGTGTGTGTGTGTGTGTGTGTGTGTGAGTGTGTGTGTGTGTGTCTCTGCCTGTGTGTGTATGTATGTGACTGTCTGTGTGTGGGTGTGTCTGAGTGTGTGTCTGTGTGTGTGCGTGTGTGTGTGTGTGTGAGTGTGAGTGTGTGTGTGTGTGTGTCTCTGCCTGTGTGTGTATGTATGTGACTGTCTGTGGTGTGTCTGAGTGTGTGTCTGTGTGTATATGTGTTTATATTTATAGAGCCTCAAACATTCCAAAATGACGAATTTATCGCTAAAAATGTATGACCTTTACTTTGAAATAACTACCAATTGAAACAGTAAAATGGATTGATTGCCAGTGTAGGAGAATTCAGAGATGTCCTTAACACATCTGGATCAGTCATTCCCTGGAACACCTGTGAAGATTATATTTATAGAGCCTCAAACATTCCAAAATGATGAATTTATCGCTAAAATGTATGACCTTTACTTTGAAATAACTACCAATTGAAACAGTAAAATGGATTGATTGCCAGTGTAGGAGAAGTCAGAGACGTCCTGAACACATCTGCATCAGTCATTCCCTGGAACACCTGTGAAAAATATATTTACAGAGCCTCAAACATTCCAAAATGACTTGTTTATCGCTAAAAAGTATGACCTTTACTTTGAAATAACTACCAATTGGTACAGTAAAATGGATTGATTGCCCAAAACGAGTGTAGGATAAGTCAGAGATGTCCTTAACAAATGGATCAGTCATTCCTGGAACACGAATTGAGACATTATAACGTCGGCCTGCCTCAAACATTCCAAAATGACTTGTTGCTAAAAATGTATGACCTTTACATTGAAATAACTAGCAATCTATGAAAATGTACCAAGAAATGGATTGATTGCCAGTGTAGGAGAAGTCAGAGACGTCCTGAACACATCTGGATCATTCATTTCGAAACTCTGGAAATCTATATACAGGACTTTTTAACATACAAAGTCTGACTTTTATTTTTATAAACTCTTGAATAAATAAATACATGTTTTAATGTTAGTATAATTTAATCTTCAGAAACGATCTTTCTATATATCTATAAAGATACAACATCAGTTAATTGCCTTGCTCTTGTCTGATGTGTCGACATGATTTTTTGAAATCTGATTTTGTTTCACATAGTTCTTTTCATTAACTTTGTAAAACCGGATGATGTGTGATGTGTCACGTGAAAACTGATGTTCTTTATGCGCGCTCCTCCGCGACCATGAAAACCCTCGCGTTCTCCGTTCATAGGTGCAACACGGTCTTTTGTCGGTCGAGCTGACCACTGACCACAGAGATCGAGTGTGAGTTTAGTCTTTTACAGTGTTTGGAGGTGTTGTTGTTGTGTTTTGCTGCTGTTGTATTTTATTTTTACTTTTTTCTGAGGGGTGTAGCAGCTAGCTGCTTTTGTTTTAGCTGAGGTGTTTGTGCTGTTGAGATTTATTTTTCTTTTTTGCTTCGTTGTTGTAGGCTTCCACCTCCCTTCCTGAGGTGGTGGTGGTGTTGTTGTTGCTGCTGCTGTTGTAGCTAGCTTTTACTTTCTCTGAGTTGTTGGGTTTTTGTTGCTTGCCTTTCTTTTTTCTCTGAGGGGTTGTTGTTGTTGTTGTTGTTGTTGTTGTTGTTGTTGTAGCTAGCTTCCACTTCTCCTGAGTTGTTGTTCTTGTACCTAGCTTCCACTTCTCTTGAGACGGTGGTGGTGGTGTTGTAGTAGCTAGCTTCCACACCGAGCAGCTATCTAGTTGCAGAAGCAGCCTCCTCTCCTTGCCAGCATGCTCCTGCTCCCTGGTTCTGGTGTGGTCTCTCTCTCTCTGGACGGGAAAGGAGAGATGAACGACAAGGATAGACCGTACGATACCTTATGCTCAACTACGCAAGCAGCACAATGACAGAGGAAGCCAGCAGAGGTTGGGTGACGTTAAATGGGTTCAATTAAGACGAATTACATTGGCTAACGTCGGCCTGTCTGCTCGGAAGCTGTGTTGATATTAATACGTGTGTATTTAACATATGCAGCCAGCAATCTATGAAAATGTCCCCACCAAGAAAAGCCCGTATGTTGGGGACTCCAACGACGTGGACTCAACGCTGTGTCGCTCACAAGTCGTGGATCTACAGAGACAGGTGTGTGATTTCTATATGGCATGGACATGTGTACGAAGTTCCCTTGGGGAAATTAAATACAGGAATCGAGAGTAGTTGAATGAACAATCCTTTTATACCACAGTTACTGTCAGATTCAAGCGGTAATCATTTTGTTTTCATTATTGCAACATAAAATGGTAGCATTATTAAAAGTAAGTTAACGAATTATATGAAGGACCTGTCATGTGTGTTTGTTCTTTTTGGCTAGTAGGAGTCACTGAATTGACACGTTTTTGCTGTGTATGTACGTTGAGTCAAATTCCCCCCATACATAACCAACAAAGCTGATTCTGATTCTGATAAGAGCTGTGATGATCTCAAACCAGTAACCACAGCATATACATGTTCCTTTTATTTCCATTATATTTTTTTAAAAAGATGATCAAAGAGCCAATGAAACCTTCTGCCGTTCATCGTTTGTCACTCCTCGTAAGGCTCAGTTCTCACAACATTTATTAATGACCTATACTGAATTTAGCGTAATGCAATTCAACTGCAGTAATCATTTCATGATGGTTACAAGTTAAAACTGCTGCAGATGTCACATTGACTTTACTTTAAAATTGCAGTCCGTGGTGACGATGTTTAATTTGTTAATGCCTGAAGCCTGAAGAAAGGAATCGAGAAGGAAATGAGGAAGACCCTCCGTATCTATATGGCAAATGTTAAAACCTACCACCAATCTGTCAGACAAACATTGTAATTCGCTTTCATTCAGGTTGAAGAACTAAAGAAGAAAAACATGCTGATCTCACAGCAGCCTACATGCAATCCAGTCTTCAAACGTTTCCTTACCAGACTGCGGAACGAGATAAAAAGAGTTGGTTTGGTAAGAGGTCACTTCACATCTACTATGCTGTGTTATTTGCCTTTGAATATGTCATTGCTAATCATACATGCATTTTATTGAACCTTTCTTGCAATCATCATGTGGCCTATATTTGACAGTGCTACCTGTCCCTTCTTGTCCCCAGCCCGGTGACTCCTCAGAGGTCTTCTATGATGCTAAAATCAGACTCTCCACACAAGCCATGACCGAGATTGATGCACTGCTGGAGGGGGAAGACCGTTGGAGAACTGGGGCTCTCGACAATGCCATCAGTCAGATACTGGTCGATCTCAAACCACATGACTATGAGGCCTGGAAGTGGCGCTTTGAAGACACCTTTGGCCTGGAGCTCGACACGCTATTAAAAGTAAGATTATTCATTAATCTCTTTGTTTGTAAGTCTTTAAAAATGTTTAGCAACACTTAACGTTCATAATCAAATATTTAAAATCTGAGTGTAGTCTGAACTGTTTTTTCATTTGTACTTCAGTACCCGTTTTTAAAGGTGTACCTCCTTAATGCACTTTTAAACGCCACCTGAATTAAAAAATACTAGAAACCTCAAATGACAGAACAAAGCAGAGCAAAGTTATTTTCCTTTAGTCACTGCAGTACAAGAACATGTTGTAGCTTCACTCTCAGTGTATGTATGTGGTCTTAAGTAAGCAGGATACTGTTGGCTTTCTCTAGAAAACTTATTTCTTAAACATATTGTAAACAAGAAACCTGTTTTTCAAAATTGGGTCGTGATTAGAGAAACGTGAGCTAGAAGTCTTTTGGAGAAAGACAATTTCTTCAGCCTGTGTGCGTGTAAATTAGTTTCCTAATCCGCTTTCTAATGCAGATGCAAGTGGAAGACAAAGATCATCTTCAGGGAAAGTCTATTGATAAGAGCATAGCAGCAGGATGAAAGGCAGAGTTCATTAAAAAAAATAAAGCATTAAAATGTTGTCTGTCAAACATCTATTTAACTAAAAAAAAAGAAATACAGCTTTAAAACAATAACACTTACAATCCAACTGGCAGAACAAGAAGTTCTAGTATGAAAAACAAGTGCTGTTGGTGTAGATTAGCAACTATGGATAATAGAAACCCTGATCGATTTAATTTACAGATTAATCTATTGCTTGTTTAATCTCTAAAATAATAAATAATGTCCTTCCCAGTTTCTTAATGTTGTGATGTCGTTATCTGTCTAATTTCATAAATGTCTTATCTCTAAAAAATATTTGATTTATTTTGATTTAAAACGGTCATGTTTATATTTAAGGGACTGAAAACACCGGTGTGTGTGTGTGTGTGTGTGTGTGTGTGTGTGTGTGTGTGTGTGTGTGTGTGTGTGTGTGTGTGTGTGTGTGTGTGTGTGTGTGTGTGTGTGTGTGTGTGTGTGTGTGTGTGTGTGTGTGTGTGTGTGTGTGTGTGTGTGTGTGTGTGTGTGTGTGTGTGTGTGTGTGTGTCATAAAAGAGCAGTAGGGACTGAGTAGCGGGAGAATGTGGAGCAGCGGCACAGTCTGCAATGGCGATAAAAGATATTACCAAATATCCTTCTTTGGATGCCTATCCTTTGGTCCTACCAGTGATGGCCACAAACCTGTTGCAACCGATGCCTGTAATTTATTCATGAAAAATGACTTCTCAATCGATTATCAAAACAGTTAATTATGATTATTGGTGTTGCTAGTTGACTGATAGTTGCAGCGCTGATCATTTGTGTTTCAAGTTGTTTTTCATCTCATGCCACTAGTCAACTTGTACTCTTTTCTGTTTGTGTTCCAGATGGGAATGGGTTTTCTGGTTATAGTGGCCATCATCTGCACTCCGCTGTGGTCAACCGTGTCCTGGTTCATGCAGTTCCGTAGACTGGTCGGCTTCTGCTTCTTAGTCAGTTTTTTCTGGAATTGGCTATATCTGTACAAGGTGAAGCTCTTGCCCTGTCATTCATTTTTTTTCTTGTTACACAGAAGCATTTAAAATACCATTGCATTTTCTTCAGATTGCCTTTGCTGAGCACCAAAGCAACATTGCAAAGATGGATAGTGTCTATGAAAAATGCTCTGGAGCGAAGAAAATTGACTGGAGTGATAGCTTGAAAGGTGAGCTAATTACAAGTGTAAATATAATCTATCACGTATCTTCAACCCATTATCATTTGATACATTGAGGATTATAGCAGCTTTAATCTATCTGTTTAACACATTAAAAAAATAGACGCATTTGCAGATGCCTGTTTTGTCTTGCTCCTTCCTGTTGCTCCATGTATCGTTCAACACCACTGTCCCCCAACTAAATGTAATTTCAGTATTTTATAACCTGCATCCTTTTTTTCATTTTGTTCTAAATGGGGACACCAATGTTTTTGAATTGGTCCAGTATTTAGCCACAGCAAAAAATATGATGTCCTCATCCAAAAATGTTTTTCACAAACAAGCCCGTTTATAGACCAACACTTCTCCTCAAGCGTAACTTGTTTAGACAGACTGGATCAAGCAAAATTTAAGGAACATGTTTAACTTTCTCTGTACGGTTGTTTCTGTAATGTCTCGCTAAAACAAGCCCTGCGTGGACGTACATGGACAGTGCAGAATTGCACCAAGAAATGACATTGCAGCCCATTTAGCAGCTGCCATCTGCAGTGTTCTTGCTCAAAAGTTCGCCAATTAAAAAAATGTTGACACTCAGACACACAAACATGGAAAAATAGGGTTGTTTAAATAGTTTTAACCCCCCCCCCCATCCTTTAGTGTTTAGAAAGTTTTTCTTTGAGAGGTTTCACTTTACTAAAGACAGTGATACTACTAAACCTTAACTAAATAAAAATACACTAGTTTCCACTGCTTTCTTATCCCGCTCTAATGTCTTTGGATGTTTGGTTGTAGAGTGGTTCAGAAGCACCTGGACTCTTCAAGGGGACGCTTGTGAGAAATACTACAAAGTCCTTTTGGTCAACCCCATATTGCTAGTTCCTCCAAGCAAGGTAGGTCACACGATGGCCTGTATGATTTTTCACAGGCTATACGTTATGCTGCGTAATAATGACATCATCATGACAAATGATAATGCTGTTCCATTTTTTGGTATTTTATTGAGGAAGTAGAATGAAGCATTTCCCTTTGTCATATACATGTTTTTCCATTCCATTTTGAATATCTGAATGAATGTGGGAATGGCACACACAAAGTTACATTCCAAACATCCCTCTCTGTTTAGGTGCTCGCAGTTACCATCACAACCTTCATCACAGAGCCGCTTAAGCACTTTGGACAGGGGATCAGTGAGTTTCTTGTTGCACTCCTCAAAGATCTACCGATTACGCTGCAGATCCCAGTTCTCCTCACAATCGTGCTCGCCATTGTGGTAAAGACCCCCGGGAAATGACATTAACACTTGCAGATAAATGAGATCAGATAATGTGTCTGACACTTTTATATTCATTTAACTTGTCAACAGGTATGCATGTATGGAGGTGTGCAGGCAGTCTTCCAGCATGGCATCACTGCACCTTTTCGCCGCCCTCGAGGGGATCCACCGCCTCCACAGCTCGAGCAGCCGCAGCCTCACGTCCAGCGGATCGGGAGCGGTGACAACTTGGCAGGAGGGGACGCGCCGCAACGGGCCCCAGTGCAACGAGCCGTTGAAGGCCGATTTCACGGGAACCAGGTTCGCCAGAGGCAGCCCAACAGAAGCAGGGAAAGGATGGATGTGGAGTCACTCAGCACCGCCGAGCCGCCGTACTCCGAGGATGCGATGGATGCTGAGCCGCCTGAGGCGGAGCAGAATCTCTTCGATCAATCGGATTCAGAAAACCTGCATGAGATACAAGAGGAGCTAGAAGGGGAAAGTGCGAGCATAGTTGCTGCTAACGCAACCAAAACCAAAAGGAAACCCACTGAATCAGATACTTCAAAGATTAAACCGTTAAAAGTGAATGAAAAATGTTCTAAAAATATACCTGGCAGAGACCGTGCAGTACCTCAGCCTGCAGGTAGGCAGCCTTCACCAGCTCATGATCAGGTGAGTTATTTTATAACAAATTTATCTTAATTGTATTTAACCTTTAAACTACACTGTTTTATTGCTTCAGCTTTGCATATGCAACATAAATAGGTAAATAAGTATTTAATAACTCAATCATATTTTTATGAGGCATTTTCATTGGCAGTGGGCAGCTTTGTGTTTTTTTTTTTTTTTTTTTTTTGTGTTTTGATGAAAAATAATGAGCTTGTCTTGTGCTTGAGAACGTGAATGCATGTAACCCATGGATAGATTTTGTTTTTGTTTTTATACGAGTATTTATTTGCTGCCATACCATACTTCTCAACTTTTAATAACACTAATTATAAAGGCAGTGAATTGAAACTGGAGTGCCACGGCATACTGGTGTTTGAACTTGATGTGACAAAATCTCATAAAATTTATGTTTGATTAAAATTGGTTTAGCTACTGCATAATTCCTCTCTAACTAGAAATATTCGTCTTTTTCTTCTCATGATCACAGTCGATACTTATGGATATAAATGTGATTCTTCTAGCTATCTTATAATTTTATGAGCAGTAAAGTCAATTTAGCTCATTTTGTGTGTTGCCATCTGAATGGTTATGGCAGCAAATTAAATATATTATTTTCTCTCTGTAATTGAATGCAACTATATGCCAGTTTAGACTCTTTATTTTCCAAGTCACTAGTATGCTTAATTCCTAAATTAGTACACATTACTTCCTTTATCTGACATACACAGTGGCTCATGTTTTAATGGTTGTTCTCCAAAAGTATTTGGTAGTAGTATTTGGTGTATACATGTTTTATTTATCACTACATTGCAGTTTTATCTGACTATTTTATATGTAATTTCCCCTCACTGCAGGATCTGCACTCCTCTGAAGACAGCGGCTCATTTGTCATACTGCCACCTGTTGAAACTGTCGGAGTTCCTGTTCAGGAGACAGCGGAGTAGAAAGCTTCAACAAAATAAACATAATCAGGATGTGGTGCTTCTTGCTGAACTGTAGAGCCCATGATGCCAATGAGATGTCTTCCAGACATTGTTGAAATGTGCATGTTTGGTCAATCTGTATACAAACATGGAAGACATCTCATTGGCATCATGGGCTCTCTCTCTCTCTCTCTATATATCTATATATATATATATATATATATATATATATATCATATATAATATTTTATGATTCAATCCCAACTGTTTTTCCTCAGTTGGAAAGAGAAAAGAGTTTGATCAACCGCAGAGCAGCCAGACTAAAACGGGTATTATGGAAACGGTAACTATTATTTGTTATAATGAACAAATAGTAATATTTACATTTTTAAGTTTGAATAAAAATTTGTATTTTGTAAATTAAAAAGCAAAAACACGTCTGTTATTTTTGTGTTTATTATATATATGAAGGGCTTCAAATAGCAATGCTAATGTCAGTTTAGCTAAACATCATTGCTTCTTCTTTTTATCAAAGTCTAACTGATGATGCAAATCATAACAAAATGTAAATAAAATTAGGTAATGATATTAAGTCTATAATCAATTTTTTTTTTAGGCAAGGATATTAGTACAATAAGGTTGTTGAGAATGTAAAGCTGCACCAGTCAACAAACTATATATATATATATATATATATATATATATATATATATATATATATATATATATATATATATATATATATATATATATATATATATATATATATATAGTTTTGAGTCCGAAAGAAAAAAAATCACATACAAAAATGTAATGATGCATCATCAACATGTGCAGTGGAGTAATTCTCATGTATCTCAACAATAATTGGGAACAGGCGATAAAGCATCTTAATATTGTGCATGCGGTCGTCGCATTTCGACGTCCTTGCTGACCGCCGGAGGCTCCCCGGGCCGTAGATTGGAGACCGTTGCGTCGGCTGAAACTTATTTCCTGATTGGCTGACTGGAAGGTGCCACAGATAACTGAGCGGAGGAGACTTCAGTCTCTTGACAGCCACTACTACCTGTTGCCCTTCAGAGCGTCGCTCCACGTGGGAACGCAGTCATGGAGCTACTGGTTCGCTATCTGGACCGCAGCAATTCAAATAGGTAAGTTATTATGTTTCAGTGACTGCTCTTCAAGAATGATTTCGGGGCATGTGACGGGTTAGAGAGTTTAAAAAATATGTTTCTGAAATAAAGGCTGAACTGAAACAGCGGATTTAGTTGCAGAAGTGAACGAACTAGTTGATATAATTTAAATATTGTTGTCCCACCAGTCATTTAGTTATTCCTAACTGGACCAGGCATGTTTTTAAAACGACACATTCAATGAAAATAACTTTAAAATGTGGGGGAAAACTCCTTATCCTTTACTCCTTAATTTATATAAACTGTAACAGGAGTAGGCTGTTGCTGACAAACTGTCGGTAACATATTGAAAGTGCACTCCCTGAACTAACCTTGCATTTGAAAACCCAGGCAGCCCCATGAATGCAGGCAGTGTACTTGGTACAAGAAGTCCTGCCTGTAGATGACTAATGCTCAAGTAAATTTATAATGAAATGACTGCACTTTCACTTCTCTTTTTTCAAACTTTAGTGCTGTATCCTGGCCTCCTCTCTATTTACATTTGTTTTGTCTCCCAGCTCTGGGAACATATCACATTTAGTTGTAACTTCTCTGTTTAGCTCCGTGCTGACTTCAGAGGTTTTCAAAGAGGAGAACCTGAGAGATGATCTGAAGTACTACTTCATGAGCCCGTGTGAGAAGTACCGGGCCCGGCGACACATACCCTGGAAACTGGTGGTGCAGATTCTGAAAATCGTCATGATCACAACACAGGTATGTAGAGTAGGATGAATGAAGATTAGGGAGAAGATCCACTCAGAAAATGCTTCCTGTAACTGCACTTTTTACAATCTGTATGCTGTAAAATTATATTATTGTGTGCAGATTTAAACAAACAGGATCCTACATGATCTGATAGGCTGTTTCTTTTTAAATGGAAGCCACTAAAATATGTGAATGTTGCCCATTCATCTGAACCTTAGCTAAAAAAAAAGGAAGTTATTTGTTATCTTGTACTACAAAATATTTCAGCAGTGGACAAAAGGAAGTTGTCGAAGTAAACCCGCTTCTTTTTTAAAAGTCACTAGCTGCAAAGTGGATTGTTGTATGTGAAGAGTTGCAATTTGAAAATGGCCAAATCAGGAGGCCCAAATGCAGTCCTTCGTGATATCCTGCATTATTAGAGTACAATAATAAAAAAAATATTCCCTAGGATCTTACTATAATGCTCTTTCCTCTGCAGCTCATCCTGTTCGGCCTCAGCAACCAACTGGTGGTGTCCTACAAGGAGGAGAACATGATGGCCCTCAAAAACCTTCTCCTGAAGGACTACACCGGCGTGGACGATGATGACTACAGTGTGGCTGTCTACACCCAACAACATGTCTATGACAGTCTGTTCTATGTCCTGGATCAGGCATGCACACACACACACGCACACATACATGCACACACACTAGAAATCAACGTGATTGTATTCAACACTTAATCCTGTGAATTGCTACGTTGTACGTAATATTTGACAAGGCTTTGTGTGCGTTGGACAGTTTGCAGCTTTTATCTAACATAATGGTCCATCGCCATGGTTGCAGTTTAATTTACCTGAGGCTTTTGACATTTATAGTACAGCCAGTTGGGCCGGCTCTCTGTGGGTCCCCTCAGTTACGGAGAGAATGAACACGGCGATGTGCTGCCGCTTATCATCTGTAAAGAATATTACAAGAGGAGCAGCGTGGAGCCCTCAAACGAGGCGTATGATATAGACGCCCAGCTGGAGACAGGTGAGACATTTGCACACTTCATTGGTGTTATGTTGTCAATTTTTCTCCTCGCTTCAGAGTTTACCTGTCATTTTAGATCACAGTTAGGGATGCTCCAATCTGATTTTAATAAATAAAAATCCTGATGACAGTAGAGATACCTGGACGTTGGGACTCGGCCGCTAGCGATCAGATACCAGTGTATAATTAATAAGCTCTTTTATGAGCATGGCAACATCATGCTTGTCTTAATTTGTAAAACATTATGTAACGAATGAATATGATTTATCATTTATTTAAATTTTAAATAGTGGAAAAGTAACTTGGTCAAAATGTAAATGGGTATTCAAAATCCATGATATCCTTTAGAAAGTATACAACCGTAGAATTAAATGGACTATAACATTGATACCTGATACATTAATTGTTGTTATTGGCCTGATATCCGTTATTTGATTTTATTGTTTACCTTTGTGTCTTTAAGTAATTTACGCTTCTGATTCCATATTTAAAACGGCCGAAAAAATCTAATTCTAGATACAAAATGCATTCAATAATGAATTAATGCTATATTGAGAGTTTTACAATCCTTGTTGTGTCAGAACATGAACTGCTAAATCATTTATGTTATGAGAGATATACTTTGCGGTCATATAAGCTCTCAGACCTGATGCTCGTCTTCTCACCCTGTTCATCTCTTCTTCCTCAGTTTGTATGTCACGTGATCCAAAGACCGCAAACCAATGGAAAACCCAGAACTCATCCTTTTTTGATCTGGACTTTTATCGGTAAACATGCTGCTGTGGATGAACTGTATGGGACTGCAGCCAACGAGCATCGTCTACTGTTCTCTACCGTACAATACCATCCTCTATCTTGCTTTCAGGCTTGTTGACATTAAAATAACCTTCCAGCTCAGCGGCATCAACCTCCAGACTGTGCGTTCACGAGAGTTACCTGACTGCTACTCGTTCTACATTACGGTGCGGTTCAGCCATACCTTATGTCCTTATTAAAAGAAAAAGTGTACATGAGCAGCTGGAAACCAATTTAACAATTTGATACTTTCCATCATTGAGTTCAATAGGGACAAATTCATGGAAATAATTCTCAACATGTTTAACATTAAAACACAAATATGGGGGGAGGGAGAACAAAAGTCATCCAAATGGTTATTGTTGAAACGCATTACATTCGACTGAAAAGACGGTGTCGGTCCTCATAATTTTACTAATCTGTTCTTCCCTTGGTCTTCTAGATAACGTTTGACAACCAGTGTCACAGTGGGAAGGTGAAAATATTCCTGGACATAGACTCTCAGAGCTGTCCGTGTCGAGACTGGAAGATATCTGGGACGGGTAAGGTGTAGTTGTCTAACGTGATAAATAAATGCAAGGAAAGATAAATGTTTGTTTAAAACATACAACCTATGTTAACATTGTTTAGAGGGCAGGACCAGAGAAGGTGACTGTCTCACTATGCAGCTAAGCCCAGATTGTCAACGTATCTCAAGACCTGACAGTTTGTGGGAACTCGCTTGACCAATTTTGATTCATAATCCTTTGTGTAAAATGGAGTTTAAAGACACAGCTTTAAAAAGGTATAATTTAAATTGTATCGCCGTATCTGCGGCCCCAAAACAAAAATCCCTTTTTCTGTTTGCCGTCAGTGATGTGTGTTGCTGCGAACTGGTTTATCAGTGCGAGGGAGTTGCGTAAAAGAAACACTTTGTTTATGTTTCAGCTCAGAAGAACACACACTATCTGCTGGTGTTTGACGGCTTTGTCATCGCTGTTTGCCTCACATCGGCTGTGCTGTGCAGCCGCTCCATCGTACTTGCGGTCAGGCTACTTCAGGTCAGCTGCTCGGTCTGCTCTCGCACTGCATACAATCATACTAGGCAATGACATATTTCTGATCTATATATCACTCGGTTGATATGATACTATGTTGTAATTTTTTTTCTGTCGGACTGAATTAGCATTTGTGTATTTTCAGAGATTCTCCAGATTCTTCCATGAGAACTACAGTCGTAAAGTGTGTGATGATGACCAGAATGAGTTTCTGAATGGCTGGTATGTGCTGGTCATTGTCAGCGATCTCTTGGCCATAATTGGCTCCATACTGAAGATGGAAATACAAGCAAAGGTAAACTTAATTATGTTCTTTTTTTCTTGGGGCGAGGGTTACTGTTTAGGTCTGAAAACGGCATGTGTCAGCATATTCTCCCCCAGCTGTAAACAATTTAAATATTTAGTCAAGTAAAACGATTGTTGGGATGAGAATCAGATCTGGGGAAAAAAAAGTTTCTTAAGCCGTCAGCATCATAGTATCTCCATCACCTTTTTGATTGTATGTCCTGCTTAATAAAGCAATTGAGAAATACAACTCTAGGAGTGTCTACCTGTATGCCAAACTTTTAGAATGAACAGATTCAATGTAGTCACTGTTAATACTTTATTTTTACCCTGACTGACTGTCACTTTGTATAGCCACCATGTTGAGTGTTTACCTTAACCCTTGTTAGCACAACAGAACTTTTGGTCCAGAACAAAGCAAAGCTGTTGTGTTGTTGTTGATGGCTTGTCGCTGTGATTTGGAAATGCACGTCATTAATGTCACTCATTCAACCTTTTCTTTTCCTACTTTAACCAGTTGACATGTTTGAAGTCTCTTCAGTCTTTTACATTCTTAAATTATGCAAAATGTCAAAGTCCTTAATTTGTCAATTTAAGCGGGGAAATGAAGAAACAATAAATTAAACAACTGGACGACTCCTTGTGAGGAAAAATTCACAATAATACATCTTATTGACTTGGTACTATAGAGCAGATGCAGGGAACAAGATGTTTACACCAGTTTCTTACCTGAAATCTGTCAGAAGACAACATTAATTTGACTAAATGTATCTGCAGTGGAGGAAAGTTTACATTTAGTTACTAGGTTTATGAGACAAACCCATTCCAAAGTGTGATTGGCTGTTTTTGTGTTTATAACCCTAGGACATGAAAACCAAATGACACATTATGTAATGTTGGTTAACAATTGATAGGGAATTCCTCTGTTGCAGTTCCACTTCAAATAATCTACACAGTTCATGACACGGTCTACCACACACATTGTGCCTGTTACGAAATCTTTTTTAGAATCATGCAGCTTTTAATTTGACATAAAACAACTATTCATGATTAATCTTAATCAGAGAAGGTGGGGGGAACCACATTCATGACAAGATATAAACTAAATTTCAGTTTGGGTTGTGATAACATACAATTGTTTGTTTGTTCCCTCCCTTCCTGTAGAGTCTGACCAATTACGATGTGTGCAGTATCTTTCTGGGAACATCTACTTTATTGGTGTGGGTCGGCGTGATCAGGTACCTGGGATACTTCCAGAAATACAATGTGAGTCTATGAACGTTTGGCTTTTTTTATTTCCACCCCTAATCAAATGTCCTCGTACATTCTTTCATGATTTGGTCGTGGCTTCAGAATACTTTGTTTCAATACTTTCCGTTTGTGTCTAGGTATTGATTTTAACCATGAAAGCAGCCTTCCCCAAGGTCCTGCGATTTTGCTGCTGTGCCGGTATGATCTACCTCGGCTACACCTTCTGCGGATGGATTGTACTGGGGCCATACCATGAGAAGGTAACCCTCTTAACTGGTTTTAGGAAGGCGGAGGAGACGCCTGAGGGCCAGATATTAGAGAAGTGAGTTTATGGTGTGGCAGTTGCTGCTGTGATAATCTTGCTATTGCTCTCAGAATTTAAGGGAAATTAGGGGAACTATCAAGGCTCTTTTCAGTGGCTTGGTCCCTTCCTGTAGAACTGCTGAGGTTGAGAGAAATCAGTTCCCAAACATCATTAAATTAGCTGAAACAGCATTTTAAGATTTAATACAATCTATGCAGTCTGACCCCAGTGAGAAATCTGGTAATTGCACCAACTTATAAATGTTTATTTTATTAAACGTGTGGATTCATACTGGGATAATTTTGTGTGTGTAGTCTTTTAATGTAATTTACTTTGAGGTACTCTTCAAAAGAAATTATGCAGTTGATCATTTGCTATGATTTTTTATGTGCAACTTACCAGACTTGCTCCCATGGTTAATTAGCTTTTGCACAAACAAGTTCACATCGTTGTCCTTTTTTGTTTTTTTGAACAGACTGAAAATATAACCACTAGATGTCAGTATATGTCATGTCAATGAAAACATTCAGCTTCAGTCAGACCAGCGTTCTGTCCTTGATCAAACGTTAACCTGGAGTCTGAACACTGTCCTCACAGACACAATACTCACAGCCGTGTCTCTAATTGGGGGGGGGAAACACACATTTTAAAGGGGATTTATTTCCCTTTTTTATCTGACAGTGTAAAGGTGCTTGAAAAGGGGGAGGATGTGAATCTCACCATTCCCAGTTTAAGTCTCCAAACATGCTGGTGTTTTAACTGAAGTGGAGAACATTTTATGCACTTTTAAAGAAGGTAAACGGATATAGAATTGTTTTTGCGCTAGTCAACAGACATTTAAACTGGGGGCATTTGGAAAGAAGAGACTTATAGATTCAACTCAAGACTATCTACTTAACTGGGATATCCTGAGACAAAAAGTGCCATCAGGGAAAATCTGCGTGTTTAGCTGTCCTCGGCTGTTAAGATAAATTATTTACGGAAGTCCGAGCAGCAGTGGGCGTCTAAACAAGTCGGTGCTCATACTGTAGTAGAGACAGATGGGAGATCAGCCGCGCCCGTGCTAAGTAATGTCTTACTTGCCAGATCGAAATCTGTTGATCATCTTAAAACTGAAGGCGTTATAACTATAAATAAGTTGTTGACTGATTTTTATTTTGTTTGTCAGGTCTGTTTACTGAAGGGCCACATACTTTTGACCAAATCCTATAATGCATTTGATTTGTAAATGTCACCGACTGTATATATTGTGAATGCACTCGTGCTTTTATGTCCAACCCAAAATAAAAGTTATTTTAAAATGATAGTCACATTAATTGCACTTTCCGTGGAATTGACTTGCAGATCTGCGATACGGATACAGTTGAGGTAAACGGGTTCCAGTTCCTTGTTTGTCCAACGTTGCCGTCAAATGAGACTTGATCACAATATTTACGTTGCGGTGCCCGGGGAGCGCCCCGTCGTGTGCTGTCAGCCCGTCCAGGATCCCTCGGTATTTACTGAAGGAATAAACAGAGCGTGTTCTTGTACTTAACATCCCACACGTCTCTAAGTGCTGGAATCCATACGGTCGCAGTGGGATCAGGATGTTGTATTTTAGATACCATCACATTCTGCATGCAACTTGGCTCTCCCTGTTCAGCCAGCTGTCTCTTTGCTCGTCTTTCCATCTTTGCCGGACAACCTCTATCGAGAGCCACGCTTCTGTTGGTCTTTTGCACCTCTGTATCTCTGTAATGATCAAGATTTGTGTTGTGCTTTTAAATGGAAGTTTTAATACTACTGCCAAAACATGCTTGTCTTAATATTCCTAAGATTTATCTTTGTTCTCTGTTAATGGCGTGTATAACTTTGCTCCAAACCAACGTGCCTTCCTCCATCTCCCTAGTTTGAGGGCCTGAGTCGTGTAGCGGAGTGCCTCTTCTCCCTCTTGAACGGCGATGACATGTTCACCACCTTCGCCCAGCTGAAGGACAAAAACACTTTGGTGTGGCTCTTCAGCCGGGCCTACCTCTACTCCTTTATCTCCCTGTTCGTCTACATGGTGCTGTCGCTCTTCATCGCCCTCATCACCGACTCCTATGAGACCATCAAGGTACTTCTGCTTTTGGTTTATTTCGAGTGAGGGGAAAACTGGACTTTTATCGCTTACGTTTTTTTTTAAACTTACTATGACGTGAAAGGAAGTTCAGTAACAGGAAATCCATGAGACATATTTCACAGTACTCTCCTCACAACGATTTGGTCATTAGACAAATGTCTGAGCCTTCCCATGTGACAAATGCATATGTTAAAAAAGTGCTAAAATCAGTGCAGTTCGATAAGTCTAGTGTTATATTATTTGCATTTCTGTGTTTTCACCAACAGAGGTTCCAAAGAGATGGCTTCCCGCTGACCGACCTGCAAAAGTTCCTCAAAGAGCATAAAGATTTCCCTGTTGCAGAGGAGAGCAGTCAGACCGACGTCCCCATCAGATACTCTGTGTTGTGCTGCTGCCAACGGTATGACGGTGATTACAGTCTTGTTACCGAGCTTTAATGATATTTAATCTTTATTCTTGCACCCTTCTGCACATGCATTCACACCTGGAAGCAGCTTCTGTACAAACATGACATCACTGAAACCTGAGCAATGTCATAGTTTATTTTTTCAATAATGCCAATCGAACAGCGGGGGTTGGAATTCTTTCATTATAATGGTTCACTTTGGTTCTTTTTTTGTGCTGTCCCAGGATTTTTTTAAATGTAACCACGCTTTTCATTATTAGATTTTGCTGGAAAAGATTTAGGGCTACTAATGATAGTTTTGTCCGAGTCGTCCACAATGGAGAGGCGCAAAACCGAAAACCTTCTGACCGATGGACTCATTTGCTTGTGTAGGTCATATGGAGGCATCGGTATTGAAACTGTTTCACAACCAGTTCAAAGTTCCGTGGAGTAATTTTAAGTAAATCACTCGCACATTTAAAACATTACACGTACAATTTCTTTGTTGCAGTTTGCTAGCACCTTGTTGCTACAGCAAGACTCCGTATTTGTCTACACAGCCCCGTTTTACGCTCATTCCTTTTCTATAAGCCAAACTCTATCATCGGCAGACTGGAGTTTCCTCCACGCTGTGGTTTGGCTCTGTCTTACATGGTCTGAGAGCAATGAAATTAGTGGTTGGAGCTATGCAGACACACCCAATGATGGGCTGATTACAGAGAAACTGAGGCATTGCACCCCCCTCCCACTCCATGCACTCCCTTTCACCCCCACAGTCATCCCTCCCTTCTTGCCGGGTTGCTTCCCAGACAAACCGGCCACGGTCAACAGTCAGCTGGAAAGGCTGGTTTTGTTAAAACAAGCTGGTTATTTGATGTTAGCGTGATGTGTTGTGGCGATGTAGTTCAACAACTCTTTGGTATATGGGTGTGCGTGTGTATGGCTTTATTTTGTCACGCCGTGTCCGCTCTTTCTTCATCACTTCGGGTACTCCTTTCGTAAACAGGGCTAATACGTCTGAATATTGAGTTGCTGTGTCACGTTTTATTTCGCCACGTCCATTTTGAAGCTGCGGTGTGGAATAAGTGCTCGTCGAAAAGTCGTTGCTTCCTGTTTCTACCAAGCGGAATGGTTAAAAGCCGTACGACGTTGGTGTCTGACTTGTGGTTCTGCATTCTTTAGAGAATTTCTAAAGAAAAATCCACATTTTAAAAGACTCGATTCTCTTTTTTGGATCTGGGAAAGGCTTAACTTTAAACCCACACCAGGTTTGGTTCCTGTAGCAGTCGCAAACTACTGTAGTTTATTAAACATTTTTACTATGATTACTTTCATACTATGAGAAATGGTATACATTTTCCTCAAGGAAGACATTAATCATCACTCTGACAACATGATCTTTCCTGCGTGCTCCACTTTCTGTCGCCAAGTCTGCTCCGATTGTCTGAGTGTTAAAGGACGATCCGGTTACACAGCCATTGTACAATGTGTAATGGTGCAAACGTAATGCTGGATTGACAGATTAATATGCATCTTCTCTGTGGAGTTGAGCATACAACTGCCAGAGTGGGCTGACTTGTCATTAGGAGAACTCTTGTCAAGTTACACACACTCTGTAAATGCACTCATTTGCAGCCTGTGAACTGGCCAAATTTAATTTTTACGAGCCTCTTTCTTTCTCTCTCTGCTCGCAAAAATTAGATCAGCGGTCTCGGCTGACATGGTAACGTCTTTAGCGGATGAAATGTCATCTGCATGCAATTAGCCCTTTCCTATACGGTTATCTTCTACTGCGAGGAGTCGGCCTTCGTTTGGATTTCAAACCGATTTGGAACCAATATAACCAGTTTGACGTTGTGGCTCGAGAGCATCTCAGCTCGCCAGGAAGAGAGTGGACGCAGCTGTGGCTTGTACGTCTCTGGAGTGAGGTGGATAGGCCTGTCAACGGAGGTCAGCGCCACGGTGTCTTGTGCAAGTATAAACAAAGCTTTAGACCCAGATGAGGCTTTAGGCCGCAGGCCGCGAGTTGGATAACTCGCTCTTTAATTCCACCGTGTTTGCACGTTACACTGGTTCCAGAAAATATACCGAACGTTGTCACCAACCTGGCGATGGCTATGTGCTACGCCGTGACAGGAGTGTTAAATTAAGCACCCTGTTGTTAAATGTTATTTTTTTTTATCAGACTTTTGAATGTAGTGACGTCGAGGCATGCAAAACGTCAGGGTTGGTGCAACCACAGGTCTCCGTTTTGACCTGTGGTTGCACCAACCCTGAGAACCTTCTCATTGCAGTTGTGGCCACTATGGGGGCCCATCGTCTCTTTGAACCCATTATGTTACAAAAGCGGAGCCTCCACGCGGATCCGGAGGCTCGTGCCGTCACCGGATCGATTGTGCAGGAGTTGGGTGTCTCGCTCCTTGACATGACGTTATTTGCACTTTGTACTTCCTGGTGTTGCAATAATTCTGCACAGACACTTTCTAAGACACGTCCTTGTATTCAGAATTACCACTGTACAATTTGCCATGCTGGTCTTTGGTGTATTTTTCTTATCTGCTCGCCTTTTGATCTTGCAACCCACGCTGCACAGGCTCGGTGTCACTCATGGCCTCATTGGTGAGGCCAGAAGCTGCCCACCTTAAGGGAAAGAACAGATGATGAAGCTCAGGCTCTAGATAAGCGATGTGGAGACTCTGCTAGAGGACACAGAGGGAAGGATGATGACACACGGACAGTGTTGCCACTTGAGTGGGTTCAAGAAATTAGCTGGGAATAAAGGAGGCCTTTTTTAGACCAATCTATCAAAAAACAATTTAGGAGATTGTTGCTTTGACTGGCAATTTTTGCTCTACTCTTTCATTTCTGTGGATTGGACACCTCTTCCATGCTCTCTGTGAAATTCATTCACATCATCAGTGACTGCAGGAGTTTTTTGGAATGAGACTTGGTGTGCAAACTCGGCAGTAAAATGTGCAGATCATGAACAAGGAAATCACATGTTGGATATTTTACAGATTAGATGAAAAGGGCCCACATCTTGCTGTTTTCTCTTGAGGCAAATTGCTAATCACAAAAATTGCACCAGAAAGTCAAACCTCCTCCCGCATCCTTAGTTGTTTCTGTGTGTAAAGGCTGAACCTGTGTGCATGTAGAAGCCTTTTTTTCTTTTTTTTTTTACTTCAAGAGTGACTCATAGGACTCTACTATGGTGATCTGTGGAGGAGATTATCTCAACAACGGTTTCAACACGTAGTAAATGTTTAGAAATGATCACTGGTCTGAACAAGCAGCTGTGGGTCTCTAAATCTAACTTCCGGGGACCTTTTTAAGGCACATTGGATGAAAGATCTCAAAGAAACAGGACTTGGAGTTTTACCATATAGGTCAATGTCATTGATGTGCAACTTAAAAACTGTTACGATGTTTGCTTAAGAACCCGTATTAATGGCCTAGAGTAGAAAGCGTATATGCTGACGAGACATTTGGTGTCTCACACTTCTTTTTTGGATCATGTTTCAGAACTCCAGAAATTGACGATGTTGTACTGATCAGCTAACTGCTGTTCCACTCCAGTGAACCCGGATCAGGAAGGAGGAAGCTGAAAACATGACCGTACACGTCTGATGCCGACTTCGAGATCAAACCATCCACTGCAAAATCCTCGACTGGGCAGAGTTACTAATTTTGTGAAGTGCAATATGAAAGGAACACTAATCAAGTACACTCTCCTTAACATGGAACTTGAAGCGGGAATAAAATCTGTTTCAGAAGGGTATCAACTGAAGCTCCGGAGGCTGTTTAAGTTCACTGGGCCTTTTGTAACGTCTGTACATTCATGTATTTGCCAAAGAACTGAATACAGTGCTAATATTTTCATTTGTCCATTGTGACTGTCTCCCTTTTATCCTGCGTGTACACGTTTAGCATCTTTTTAATTTGAGTCGGAACAGCAGATCACAATATTAAATCGGCAGTGGTGGGAACTTGATTATTAAATGTTAACATTACAACACATTTCTCATGAGCTCTGTAAAAATGTAGTGCTCCAAAGGTTTCTGCAAAACACATTCACAGCTGAGATTAGAAAAATCAAACCAGAACTACTTTATCAGCAAATCTACACCAATTGTTGACGTTGAGCCAAGCCAGAGCACGTCTCTGAGTACCTAACAGTGGGCTACTTTTTATTCTGTCTTCCAAAACATCTTTGTAGATATCAGCCTGGCTGTGACAACATTGTGTGCTTATATCTTTCCTATATCCTCCTGAGAACCGAGGGAAAATAGTGTCTTCCAACTTCTAACAAATTATGTCTGTAGAGTGATATTAAACAAATAATACATTCAACTTGACTTTTAGACAATCAGTCATCTGGATTGTTTTGCTTGTTGGCTGAAGGATGGTGGAACATTTGTTATTATAACTGAATGTCTTATGTCCAGAACTAACTTGGAACCAATATTGATTTTGATTACCTTAACTATTCATTTGTTGTTCATTCTTTACTGTTCTTCATTTATTATTTTGCAGGTTTTATTTTTAGCTTTTGATATTCCTGGAAATGTTTCACTTCATACATGTTGAGTCATTAAACACGTTGTCCTTGTGTTCACTATAATTAAAATTTATAAAAGGACTATTAAATTAATAAACGTAACTGAAATGCTTTCAGAACTAAAAATATCGTTCCTGACATGTTAATAAACAAGAACATATATGAATATTATAGTAAAAAAAGACAATAATTAAGCAATATTTGACTTAACTTGACTTTCCCTAAAATGTGCTGGCTGATCTTGTGTCAGAAGAGAGGAAGTTGTCATCATCCCACCCCTACACATGTGGTATCATTGAACGCCCAGGATGTCCTCTTCAGAGTAAAGGAGGACTTGATAGGAGAACTCAAATGAGTCAAGGAAGAGATGCAAAACCAAAATGTCCACCATAGAGGACACAGATGAATGGGCTGGGTCTCAGCAGGATATAGTATTATGTTTAGTCGTGTGTATGATTTGATTGTATAGAAACATATCTCTTATAATTAATTGTTGCTTCTCATATTTGATTATTTCAAGTGTGGCATTGTCACTATTTCAACAGGACATGTGCTACACATATCAATATGTGTGCCATTTTAAACAAAACACGAAGATTAGCGGAAAGAAGGCAAACTTGTTAGACACATGGATGAGCTTGTTTAATGTACTATCAGAAGATGTGACCTTTGAGTCCCGAGAGGTTAAGAGGGTAAATCTCTCAACTCCTCACAACTCCTCGACATCTGAAACGTTACAAGACGACTTTAATTATTCATTTGGAAACCACAGGTTTAATATTTAACTATGTGATACAATTTACGAGCGTGTTGGTATGTTTATGTAAATAATCTAAGAACATGTTGTGGAATCAGAATGCAATATGAGGTAGCATGCAATGGAAAAGAGCCAAACAAAGTCCAGATTTAACCACCGGGCTGGTCTCCAGGTGAACTCCAGTGTGGCCTTCACTGTCTCCACAAAACGCAGGAAACGGTCCGATGTCGACTCTTCACGGTGTTTCCATCGGACCGACAGCTCGCGGGGCCTCGTGCGGTCAAGCGGAGGAATTCGCATGCGAGACTGGGTGGCACACGCCCTCTACGTCACGGAGCAGAGGAGTCCAAGTGAAGACGCTGCACAGCACTGCGCCGTCACCTCCCTCGGTCCACAGCTGCGGAGGCGCACTGCTGCAGCGGGGACATGCGCTTTAACGCGGCACGGACGATTTCGCAACTCGGAGCTCACTGACTCACCGCCGACTGCGCTCTGCCTCAGGTAAGCTCACCTGGCCCGCTTGTTTTCTTGGGGAGCTCTTCGTCAGTCTTTTTTTGTGATTCAACTTTGTCGGGCGGAAGGATTTGTTTCTTCGGCGAATGTTTTAGTTTCTATTTTCTCTATCGGTCCCTCTATTCTATGGGAATGTTTCATCCCTCCCTTCTTCGCGTTTTTTGATTTCCCAACTCCGACAGGTAACAAAGGCTCATCTCCTTGTCGAGGCACGAAAAAAACTACTTCAGCATTAATTGTCCTACGTTGGAGTCTCTTGTTTAGCTGCTTGTCTGTAAAGTTTCTACCCAAATAAAAGTTTGTAAAAGTAGAACATTCGCACCTTTCCCATGTTTACTCACGATTGAGTTTATTGATTTGGCTCGATGATCTTGTTTAACTTTAGTCACGGAGCTTACTGTGATTTCCGTTTGATTGGAAGTGGATGAGTTTTGCCATGTGTATACTTCTCCCCTTTGGACTGCAGTCTCTCGCTCGGCCTTGGGAACATGGTCACCATGCACTTAAGGACCAAATAAAGCAGTGCAGTTTAGACTTGTAATCTCTTTTATCATCTCATTCTACCCTTGCTGTGATATGATGTATTTAAATCAATACAACTTGATGTACAATGTATTTTATTGATGCATATAATCAGACATCCTTAACTAAATAATAAAAAAAAATCCCTAAAAAAACCAGGTGATGACTTTTGTCTAAACAGTCCAAACCCCAAATATGTTCAGTGTTATTATCACGTGAGACAAATAAAAGGAGCATAGTGTTACATTCGAGAAGCAGGAAATAGGGACATTTTTGATTTATATATGTTGCAATACCCATTTATCAATACATTTGAGCTATACTTTAATTAATAAATGATTAACGGTTTCACTTCATACGTTTTCTCTCATTGTCTTTCCACAGACTGGCCTCTAAAATGGACCAACATAATCACAGCTGCCATTATAATGAGTCCATGGGCTTTTTCTACAACAACAGCGGCGCCAATGACAAATGGGACACGGCCCAGCTCATACTGGTGCAGGTGGTGGGCTCTCTGTTCTGCTGTTTCATCCTGGTCTCCAACGCCATGGTCATAGCTGCCGTCATCACCAATAAGAGGTTTCACTACCCTTTCTACTATCTCCTTGCCAACCTCGCCGCCTCAGACTTCCTGGCGGGCATAGCGTACGTGTACCTGATGTTTAACACCGGGGAGGTGTCGCGGAAACTTACAGTTAAAGGATACTTCATCCGTCAAGGTCTTCTGGACATCAGTCTTTCAGCCTCGCTGGCTAACCTACTGGTAATAGCTCTGGAGCGCTACATCTCCGTCATGAACTGGAAAGTCCACAGCAACTTGACGAAGAGGAGGGTGACCCTGCTGATTGTGCTGGTGTGGGCCATCTCCATCTTCATGGGCGCCGTGCCGAGTCTGGGCTGGAATTGCATCTGCAACCTGAGCGACTGCTCCCAGCTGGCTCCCATCTTCAGCAGGAGCTACCTGATCTTCTGGTCCGTGTCCAACTTGGTGGTGTTCCTGGTGATGGTGGTCATCTACACAAGGATTTACACCTACGTCAAGAGGAAGACGGCGATGCTCTCGACGCACACCAGCGGTTCCCTCAACCGCAAGAGAACACCCATCAAACTCATCAAGACGGTCATGGTTGTGCTCGGTAGGTGCTAACCATAGATATTGTGTCTGTGCAGCATCTTTATTATAGTGACTCAAAAGTGTTCCTGCATTAGTCAGGTGTAAATGGGTCTGGTGTGCAGCTGTGTGTCCTTCATCAGGGTCACAAAGTCTAAGCAATTCACTGAGTCACTGCTAAACACTGGACTGTAATCTGGCTTCCTGATATGAAGTAAAACCTTGAGTAAAATAACACATGCTTACGCTTTCGGTAAATGTTTTGAGTGCTTGAGTGATATGAGGGAGTCTAATGAAAGAAAAGAGGAGTCTGCTAGTATTTGCTACTATTTGCCTCCTTTAATTCAACTTGTCCTGCCCAGGGGCTTCAACCTCTTCTATCGAGTAATTATTTGCTTAATAAACACATTTTGTTTAAACATATATATATATAAATTGGGAGAGATAACATGATATAAAGCGGGGAAATGAAACACAACCGTACATTTACTTTCTGTTCAGGCGAGATGCTTAATTGACTTGTTGTTGCAGCGTACTCTGTGCTTTCCCCAGAGTGAGGAACGCTCTTAAAGACTGACGTTTCCTTCTCTCCTCATGCATTGTCATCCCAGATGAGGCAGTCCGATATCCTGGTCTGCCTGTCTTTGTTTAGGTGTTGCAACAGGATACCTTTCAATAAAGGGAATGAACTTGAATACACTTTCCTATGAGAATGGAACAAAAGGACCAGAATAGTGTGTTAAAAGCATTTTCTCATGCGACTATAGCAACAACAACCATCAAACACTGACACAGATGCATTTCGGAAAGCAGTGCAGGTCAGATGAGTTTAATGTCCTCCGGTTTTGTTTTCGTGCACTCTTCACACACAGCCATCCAGATAGAACCTTCCATGAGATAGTTGTCGGCCATTGTTCTTTGTTTCTTTGGGCTCTCGGCTTGTTGCCTGGCCAGATGGTTCGATACAGTTTGCAGCGTAGGACCTAGTGTGTGTGCCTTTGCACACACTGTCTTTCAGGCTGCTGTGTAATTATCTCTCCCTGCAAGGACACTGCTCCTGAGCCTGTGTGGCATACCATACCACACCACACTGGCCTTCAATGAACATCCCCCCCCCTCCCCACCCGTCCAGAAACAAGCAGGGAGAAGAAGAACCTATACTTGAAGACTTTGCCAATTGCTTTCAGATGCTCTGCAGTTTGTTTGCGCTTGTGGAAGTGTCGGCACACAAGTGTCATTCCCTGTTGGGATTACTGTGACTTTGGAGTGAAAGGTAAAACAAGGTGCTGCAAACGTCACTCCTGCAAACACCTGAGAGAGAAAGGAAGATACTTTGAAGCCCTCTGAGGCATGTGGTTGGGTCATAAGTCCATGCCATATTTTATTCAGAAGAAAAAGTAACTTATGTAACCGAAAAGTAATCTGCTCCGTTGGATCTGGTAACAGGACAAACCGGTTTAAAGAAGCTTAACCCACACATGCTCTGTCATAGCAAGAGGCAAATGAATGAGTGCAGAAGTGTTGGAACAGTCAGACATTGTCACCGACAACTAAGAAGTGTAAATCTGCACCTATTCAGATTCTTTTGAATCTGACTGCCTCTTTGGTTACATTTGTCTTTCAATCTTCATGGCACTAGTTTGGTCCAATATAATGATCGTAGTTTAATAGCCTACAGACATGTATTACCTTTGCATTGAAAATGCAGAAGGTAATGTTTAGGCCGGCGTGTATTTATTTGTGAATTTGTCCGTTATTCGTCTAAATCAGACAAAACTGAGCCGATTCTTATGAAACTTGATGGGATGATTGGTCATGACCCAAGGAACAATCGATTAGTTATTGGGGGGAGTGATTGGGTCAACGGTCAAGGTCAAGGTCACGAAAAGGTGAAAAACGTAAATTTGCGATATCTCGGTTAATTGGCATCCGATTTGCGTGAAACTTGTGCCAAATTGTTCATAATTCAATCTTGTGATATGCGAAGGTATGCGCTCTACCGAGTGCCCATTCTAGTTTGTAGTATGTCTTACAAAGTATGCGATCTGTTTTAAGTAAATAATCCAGCTTTGTTTTTCATTCTTTAACTACAACCACCTTCATCAAATTTACACCAACTAAGAAAAAGAACAGATGCTTGAAATGTGTTTTTCCTCTCTGCTATAGATTAAAGGGAAAGAAAGTCTACTTCAATACATGAAAAACTGCCAATAGGTCATTAAAAAGGCAATTTAACTTAATGTTGAACATATGGGCTTTCAAAGAGGAAGAAAAAGAGGATAGAGTTTGACTATCAGGCCTATGATGAACACCATAAAAACACTGCCACCAGAACCTCTCGGTCTGTGTGCAGATGTAACCGTACTTGTGTGCGAGAGAGGGAGAGAGAGCCGTATAGAGCAGTGTTTGTTTTTGTTCTGCAGCTGTATTGAGACCGTAGAGATGCAGGTTGTTCAAACAAGTTGCGGCTTGTGGCTTCCTTTCAGATCCACACATTTCTTCGTAGCTCTGTTTTGTGCCCAAACATGTTTGAAATGAATGCTAATTGGCTGCTGCAGTGGCCCTGTGACCATCCGTATTATTTATCAATCGCACGGCATTTAGTATTAAACACTATAATGGCATTGTTCTGCCAACCTGTGTCTGCTTGTTGTAATGGTATTTACCTTGCTGAAATGGAGCATTTATAGGTGTTGTAATTTTATAAATAGAAGTGAATGAAACCATCAAATACTCTTTTTAGTTTCGAATAGATTTGCATTTTTAATCCCGATCTGAACAATCAGAAATATCTTGGCCAGCTTATCAATATCATTAAGATACTGTAAAACAAATGCTGAGTCAATGAATTAGACGTGTATTCAGCAACAATTTTGATGATAGATTCCACTATTTTTATAAATTGACATTTATCAAGGACAAAGTGCCCAACATTCTCAATTTCCAGATATCAAATATGCTAGATTTCTGCACTGGAAATTTAACTGATTTAATATTGATGATTATCGTTAACTGCTGCACTATTCAAAACCGTCCTTAAGTAAGATGTATTATCTCCATCATACAGACACTTAAGCCTCACAGTATACAGCGCTGTTCGACCTCCACGTTTTCACAACCAACATATGAGTCTGGTGTGCAAGACTTCTTGAATTTTGGAACGATAAAGTTGTTACTCAGGATTGTTAATAAATTACGTGTCATACTGTCGAATGCAATAAGGAAACAAATGGTTAACTCTAAAATACAGGTAGAAAAAAGATGATAAAATCAGAAAAGATATGACGCCTACATTTCTTTTATTTTGTTGAAGGATCATTAAACAAACTCACAATTCCTTGACATTAATACATTTATTTAAATGTTAGATGAGAAATCTGTCACGTCTGTACAATAAATATGACGCTAACGCCAGCGGTCGCTTAGCTTAGCATAAAGACAGGAAACGGCTAACCTGGCTCTTTTGTAAAATCGTCAGTAATAAAGATCTAATTAACGCATTTAATCTTTCATTATATTTTGCCTTTGAGAAATACGTTCAAAAGTCTAACTGTGATTTTTCCTGAAGGGGCCTTTGTGATTTGCTGGACTCCTGGCCTGGTGGTTCTGCTCCTGGACGGCCTCAACTGTACCAGTTGTAACGTCAAGAAATCCAAACGCTTGCTGCTGCTCCTGGCTGTACTCAACTCCGTCATGAACCCTTGCATCTACTCCTACAAGGACGAGGAAATGTGGACGACGTTAAAGAACCTCATGCGCTGCATCGGGAACGGCACGCGGCGGCAGCGGTCGACGAAGGCCAACGCCCGGCCGCTGAGCTCCGCTCACGATACGGGCAACAGCCAGCCTCCCTCGGAGGAGGCAAAACCCGACGATCAGGACGTAATCGAGACTTGAAAATGGGACTTGTTCCGAATTTTACCAGAATTTGTGTCCAGCCCTGACTGGAGGTACCTTTTTATGAAGATATAGATTGGTGTTGACTTCAAAGAGAAACCACACGAGTTGATCTCAGGGTGGCGGCGGCGGCGTCGGCGTCCGCTGATTAAAAGTACATTCTTGAAGAGACACTGCAGGCCGGCCTCTCCAGTGTAGAGCTGGTGAGATGGAGACAAGAGACTTTTATGCACGACTAACTCCCCTAATGGATGAAAATTTGTTTTATTCAGGATTTTAGCGTTCTTGTGGTCAGGGATTGTGTGATCCTTGTTGCCGTTTCATCCTGTTCCTGTTGTCTTCCTCATCACATCTCTGTGTGTTATTTAAACCTGGAAACTTCTGTAAAGCAAGACAAAAATCCAGTATGAAGTGCAGAGCAGTAGAGTTTTACATTTACTTCCAAAAAGGGTAGACTCATGCTCAAGGTGGATTAACTTTCTCCCTTTTATATACATGTGTGTACATCTGAGTGTCTTTAGGTTTTCTTCCTTGTGTATCTTGTCAAGAAGTGAGTCTGTAATGGATAATCTACTGCAGTTAGGACATGTAACTTGTTTGTAGTCAGGTACAATACAAACTAGGTTTGCTTGGGCAGGACACAGTTTTTAAGACAGCTAGGGAAAAATATGTTGAATTGCGGTAATCTATAGTTGTACATAGTGTAAAAAGCTTGTAAGAAGAGGCGAGGTCACTGAACTGTATGACCGCCATCATGCGCAGCATGACCGGATTGTTTTGGCTGTTTTTTTTGCCATTTTAATTTCTTTTGCAAAGCAGTTGGGCCCCGAGGAAACTAAAGACAGAATTACTCCTTTTGTGTCCTAGCCGTCAGCTTTTATCAGTTCACCTTCACTACCTGCAGAACCTCATGGCGGTAAACTTGTTCTTCTTGTAGCATTGTTACACTTCCGCTTCAACTCGGTGAATGGCTGCTGTTGCTTTGATGAAACCGCTGCTCACCCTGACAGTGCAGGGGTAGTAAAATGTTACGACACACTGGATTCCTGTTGGAGTTTAAGCAATAGCCTGCATACCTGCAGGAATCCAAGAGGATATGACTGAATGTCTGTAACTAGACACACTCTCAAACCCCTATCACCACCAGCTCCGTTCAAATGACTCATCTTCGACCTGCTGTACAGTATTTATGCCACTCCTGCTGTAAAAGACTTGACATCATTAGAGCTATTTAGTGTATCATATGTTTTATCAAACAAGATTATGCAATGCCATCAAAGTTGAGTTGGACTTTCAAACTGTACAATTGTTTCTATTGCACATTACTTTTAACTAACCTTTTGGAGTTGGCCTCCTTCTTTTTTTCCCAAACATTATGCTCATGTCTTTTTTTTAATGCAGGGAAATGATACAGAAACATAACAGAGGTTGATTTCATTAAAGAGCGTGCAGCAGTAGCAGCAGTAGCCCAAAATCCACAATTTATTCCAAGGGTGCTTTATTTAATATTCAGAGCGTTACAATGGCTGAAAACGACTGTTAACCATGTAAAGATGAAGTGGCGTAGCGTGGTCCACTGGCGAACTCATCGGTTCTGCTCTGATCTGGCGGTTCCAGCTGAAAACGTTGTCCTTAATGAAGGCAATGTCGCGTAAATGTAACGCCCACCCTCCTGTTCCCCTTCAAGTAAACACTGTTGGCTCTTGTCATTACCTTTGCTGCTCTGAGTGCTGTCAGCACCGTTGGTAAGAGCCACCGGCTCAGCCGCTGTCTCGGAAAGAGCGGCTCGGAGGCAATATAAAGGCCCCCAATCCTTGTATTTAACACCTTTTGAAATAATAAATAAGTAATGTGATTGATTGATTCTTCCAACTTTATGAATTATATGGCTTTCCCCCCTCTCTTTTTAGCCATGCTAGCAGTGCGGCTAATGGAGATGTCGTCAGTTGCTTTGTTTGTTTGTGAATCTCGTTGATCCAGGGATTCTTGGCACTCGTCCTAATTCTAACTTGTTCCACTGACTTTTAAGACTAACACCACCAGTAGATTTAATTTATGGTTTAATATCATACCATGGAACGTGGTTTGGCACGACACATTGTAAACTTTCTCATTTCCCAATTGAAGAACCTTCAACACAATCCATCTGATTGCCACCACAAGGTTGACATCAGTGGTTTTGAGAGAACCTATTGGATGGATTAACATCACATTTGGTACAGACATTCATGTTACCCTAAACATTTTTATTGATCTCACTTTTTCTCTAGTGCCATAATAAGTTCAAAACTTTACTTTGTCCAATACATTTGGTTTATGTCAAAATATCTGAAAACTAATGACATTTAGTCAGCTGTATATCATGTTTAGTGTCAATTAGCAAAGATTAGCATGCTAACATGCTGAACCAAGAGGGTGAACAATGAATCGCTAACAACTGCTTAACATTGGCACTCTAACATGTACATTGTACATTTATTAGCGTTATTAACGCTTGAGGGTGCATACTTTTTGAATGTCGGAAACCAAACCATGAGATTACTTGTAAATCCTGTTTGACTGAATCAAATGAAAATAACTTTCACTAACTGATAAAACTTAGAAGTCTAAAAATAACACATTGATAACTCGTGTAGATTTTAGCGTACTAACAAACCCCCCAAAAACACAAAGGATTAAGTGACGCTCCTTTTGCATGACTTGTACTGCAGTTAATCATTGATGAAGTACCGTTGCCTGAGATTTGTGGTGCTCAAGAGCTGCCACTTGAGTATGATTTCCTCTATTCAGGATAATTAGTGAGTGACCTTTAGTTTCCATTAAGTCTGTTATATTATTGTCAAAAGAGCTGCAAATAAAGAGAATTTACTCTTAAGTGGGAGAAACAATATTGTGCTATTAAATAGACTGCAAAGTGTTTGCCGCAGTTAAAAATATATTTTTAGGATTAATAGTAACCTGCCACTATTTAAAATCAAAGTCAACCATCAACATCTGGAAAATTGTTAAATGTTGAAGGCAAAATTAAGCTAAATACATTGAAACATTAAAAGCATGTTCAGTAGGTTTTAAACTGCATACTATGTATAATGATAGCCTTCTAATCATATGTTTAACTCCTTTTATGGTAAAAAGTCCCACTCAGGATTTAATCCCCTGAACAAAACCGGCATCTTTTGACAGCAGAGGGGCAGATCCAACACTCTACACATGGCTCAGACAAAACTACTCAGGCTACAAATGACATTTGTTTTTTGTTTGGGGTTGAGCTTCAACTTGATCAAATGTGTGTCATTTCCATTAAGAACATGTCGTATTGTAGCGTGTAGAGTATGTTCTCAGTAGAGGCCTCTGCAGATCTGTCAAGACTGCGTCCTGCCCCAAAACATGAACTGTAAACTTGTGTGGTGTGGCAGGCCTTTTTCTATAGCCGTGCTGTAATCATGCATTCTTGAAAATCCAATTAAATTTCACAGATGTTCAAAAATGCTTTCTTTTGGTTTGGTCTTAATCTCAGTGCAAACAGATGTAGCCAGCGAGGGAACATGATCCTCAGTACAAAGGGTATGCTGCTAAATAAATGTCCCTTGTGTCCTAAAGGACACTTAGAGGCCAGCTTAGAAGCTATTCATGTATAATTTACAGAATTAACTGGTTTCCTTGACAGTGTTCCCAGCTCAGTTCCAGCTGAACACAATGACAAACTATTCTACCTGATAAATGGCAGCAAGGAGTTTCACTTCAGAAAAGAAAAGACAGTGTTGACAGTTTAAGATATTGATTTAAAGTGCTCCATCATTGTTGTATATCTCAATTATAAATGAACAGCATTGGCATAGCACTGTCACCCAATGTGTTTACAATTTGCCTCCCACTCAGCAAATTGTGCATGTGTTGAGTACTTATTCTTTGATCAGATAGTTCCTGATTGAAATCCTAAATATGATTTTTTTAAGGGACTGTTTTCTTGTGGCTGCTTGTGGGAGGATAACATTTAACAAACACCATTAATGACCACCTGTTATGATGTGACTAAAGTGCCATACTTAGATCATATGATAACAGCTGACGAACATCTTAGGAAAGACTGTGAAATGTGTCTGAAATCTCTGGAACAATGTTTAAGAAGTGTGCATTAAAACATGGATGTAATTCATTAAAGTAAGATATAAGGATCATTTTAGTATTAGTAAGAAAACGTATTGGCAGTTTCCCAACCAAAAGGTGATTGGTCTGCCACCTGTCACATTCTTCCTGCTAACACCACCTCAAGAAAGACAATGAAACCCTTCCTGCATTGTAAGCTTATGCCTAACATATTAAAGGTTTTAACATTAAAGCACCTACAATTATGTCAGCCAAGGTTGAATGTTCAAATTAAATTGGAAAATTAAAAAAAATGCCACTAATTTAAGACTTGAAAAGTAGGAACGATGCCCGTTGTGGTGAGTTCAGGTACATCAGAAAACTCTGGGGCATTCTGAACTGTCTGACAGTGAAGGTGAACTGAAGCACCTTGTGAACGATTATATGATCAACTGTGATTGGAGAGCCTATTCTGCTGATTGGGCAATTAGAGACAAGGGAGAGAAGGTGGGTCTTAGGGATAATAATAAAAAACAGAGAAGGGGACTTCATTTGGTTGTGCTGTCTGCACGCACACATACACACATACACACACACACACACACACACTTACACACACACACACACACACACACACACACACACACACACACACAGATTTGGTAATTCACTCAGTCAGTTCAGAGTGTGTCCATCCACAACAGCAAACCTCCTCATGGCTCTACGGACAGCGGCATCTCTTTACCTATGTTTCCTGATGGTAAGTTTTCACATGGCTTTATGTAACCCGACAACAGAATTAATTTCAGAAAGGAAATGGGGAGAAAGAGCTGCAGCCGTTAAAGTTGACCGATTGATGGACTGAACAACGATGTGAAATAAGAGCGGGGTTCTACATTTTTATTTTGAAAGTATTTGATGCAGGAATACTGGGTAAACCGAGTGTGTGATGTTCACATTTTCCTTTACTGCGGGGTTACCCGGCTAGCTTTTGTTGTCTTGTCAGAAACACTTGTTGCTGTGGGCATGTGGTGCTGTGGGGTTTCTTTGTACTGCTGGGCTACTTGCCAGTTTTTTCTGGGGCTGATTTCCTTGATTATAGAATATTTTGTAATCAATCATGAATGAAAGATAATACTGGGGTTATTTCTTACATTTATTTCCCATAGTGTTATTTTGCTCGTGATATTGACGTCAGCTGCTGTGTGATTTGTGCTCTTTATCATTTTGGTTCAAAACCAACAAAGCTTTGCAGAGCTGAGTTGTGTATTTAACTCATTAACACACTCACTTGAAGAGTTTTGCTTCACTGATAAATCACTTAACACACATTAGGCTTGACAAACTTGTTGACACACACCAAAACATGCCACTACATTAAAAAAGCATCCTGTCTCTGCCTGCAGGGAGTACATTGCTGGCATGATCTGGACAACACTGAGTACGACTGTTGGCCAATCAACGGTCCAAATGATTTCAACATGATAAGCTGTGGCGGTACGTTTTGATATATTAATATGTGTGTTTGCTTGAGTGGATCATTGCAGTTGAAACAACTCATGTGTAATTCTGCAGGTGGTTTCCGTGTGAGTATTTACGGTAAAATCAGATGCTTTTCCTCTTGTGTCTGAGAAGGAAAGAGAAAACATTTACTGTATTTGAATGTTATCCTGCATTACTGAATTAATGACAGTGACCTAGTAGGTGGGGCTCAACAGATTGATGTAAATAAAGCACACAGTACCCGTTAGTATCCGCATGCATATGGACAGTGTTTGTTGAATGCGTATGCTTAAGGTGACGAGCATGTGTGTTGTCACAGGTCTGGAAATGGCCTGGGTGCAGCGTCCTCCAGAGAAAGTAACCAACGGGGAAGAGTTCAACGTCTCGTACACAGTGACAGCTTCAGATTCATTCTACGAGTACGCAGTCAAGAACCAGATTTTCCAGTTTGGGTGAGTGTATTACATAAACACCTGGCATCCTAAAAGTCTACCATGCCCTGAATGCACACACACACACACACACTCACACACACACACACACACACACACACACACACACACACACACACACACACACACACACACACACACACACACACACACACACACACGTCTCAAATATAATGGGATTATTTGACAATTGGCTTGTGACGCTTAAACTCAACAGCAATATCTCTTTACAGAAATCATCACCCTGTAAATCAAAATAATCCAAACTTTGTTGTGAGGAGTTTCATAAAAAAACTATATGATTTAAAGAAAGTAATTTATGGAAAGAGACATTTCTGATAAGAGTTTTTCAAGTGTATTTCTTGGAGCACTATCTATTTGTGTTAGTTCATCTTTATGGTGTACCATCCCTTGTTCCCTCCCAGCAATGCGTCAGAAGCAAAGAGGTTCTGTCATGAACACGAATGCCCGACAAACTGGAACAACGCCAATGAAATGAACTGCTGCGTGTACCACGCCAACGTCCACTCCTGTCCCCTCGAGCTCATGGTGGGTTCTTTGTGGTGGTTCCTGTCGCATAACACTGGTTTCATCTTCACCATCTCCTCACATTGAGAAGACTAGAATAAGCTAACATGTTCTTAATGTTATGCCACAACTGTTATTTTAGCTTTAGTATTAAATGCAATGTCTTTATAGTTTCATATCTAATTTTGTTGTATGCTTTTTATTCAAGCATGTCACATTATGTCAAACCCTTGTACTCTGAATTTCCTCACAATGTTATTATAATGTATTACAAAAGTGTATTACAATATAACTTGTAGACTCTGTCTTCTCATATGTGGCTCTTCATTGTACATATTATTTATGATTCTTTGGTGGAAATATTAAAACACAAGACAACATGTTTATTATTGCTGTATTAATTAAATAATTAATAATTTCTCTAAGACTTGAGGATCCATTTCACAAGGCCTTTCTTTCTGAATCGACTTCCATCACAAACATAGATTATTATAATTACATGTCATTTCACTGAGCAATTCAGGTTTAAGTGGCTTACTCAAGAACACATGGACTAAGGCGGGGATTAAACTGACAACCTCCTGGTTGAAAGACGGACCTGCTAAACACTGACCCACAGTTAAACCTTGTATGATGTTTCCTCTAGATTTTCTTTCACGCCCCGTGACATTTAAATCTTGGTCAAGCTGCAACTTTTCGTTTGAATAAATTAAGATGTTACTGCACATAACTTGTTAAATCAAATAACTGTAAAAAATATCAGTATTTATTTAGACGTGAATGAACTGTCTGTAGGATGGCTTTTGGAATAAAACCTCTGCAAATGGTTGTGTCATCTCTTCACAGAAACAAGGGGGAATCTGTGGCCCGTGGATTCCTGACGACGGTAAAATTGTGACTCACACTGTCTCCAAGGCAGGAAAGATGTCCCAGAAATACTGGACTTCAAAGGTCAGTCAATCATTTTGTTGTTTAATGATCTAATAAAGCAATCAAAATAAATATTATTGTGGACCAAGACTTATTTTCATACTTACCAATATACAAGCTAACGCTTCCACAGTATAATTGTTATGGTGGTGTTTTCTCATATAGGTGGTGCTGGTACATGTGGGAGTCACCTCCGTCATTGCTCATATCAAAATGGGACACATGCACGCAGCACTGGAGTCCAAGGTGCTTGTGGTCAGTGCTCAAGGTCAGTCTGCTAAGTATGCATTTCTTAATATGATGAATCCTGCACTGCATGCTAAATAATGCCTCCGCTGCTCATGAGCCAGTACAAATAACAATCTCCAGGATGTTGCTCAATACAAGTTAGGGGGAGTAAGAACACACCCTTGTTTACATCCTGGACTTGTACAGACACATTAGGGAAGAGGTTGTGGTTGTGTGTGGTGTTGCAGTACACATATGCACAATGTAGACAGAAGTGCTTCAATATCAGCTGAGTTACGATAATACTCTTACACACTTTACTTTTTTGTCAATTTATCTACATTCTTCCTGAAAACATAATGACCATCTGTACATTATAATTCAGTTCGTAATAGAAGGTACCAAAAGTGGGAGACTGTATTTAAGGACCATTTTGAAGTACTTTCTATTTTTTTTTTCCACTACGATAATATATGATCTAATACAACATAATTGATACAATAAGAAAAATCACAAGCGACCCATCAATATATAAACAAGTTGTAATAGAGTTGTAATGTAATAAACATTATTCTGAAAGAACCATTCTGCATTATGAGTACTTTTTCATTTGGTATTTTCAGTACATTTTGAAGCTAATACTTTTGTACTTTTAATTTGAGTTAGTCGAATGTTGTTCTATGTTTAACCTGAGTACATCATCTGCCGCTGACATCAGTGGATGGACACCTGAAATATAACACGTGTGATTGTGTTTCAGTGTGCGGGGACGAGGTCTGCGAGCTGGAGGAGAACTGCCTGAACTGTCCTGCAGACTGTGGCATCTGCCCGATGTCCATCACTATCAAAGTGGCCATCGGGCTTCCAGTTGCTCTCTTTAGCAGCGGCTTCATCCTAACCATAGTGGTCAGTCCGTGCAACACACACCCACCCACACACACACACACACACACACACACACACACACACACACACACACACACACACACACACACACACACACACACACAAGAGATGTTTCATGCATGGATGTTTCTTAATGTCCTCCCTGCAGTGGCTCCAGTACCAGAAACAGAGGATGCTTTGGGATGAAAGCTGGATCATCACCTACAAGAGCATAATATTTGGTAAAAAGGCTCACGCTGAAGTTGTGAAAAGATACTGTTCATGTATATATGGAACTTTGCTCGCATTAAAAAGCTTTAGATTTTCACTTTCATGTCAGACTTTAATGTGGTTAAAGGATGGATCCCTTTCTTTTTTATTCCAAGCATTATACATATGTTTAATATATTTGTGCTGCCTGTTGTTATTGTGGGATTTGTTAGTAAGAATGGGTCAGGCCTGGAGGTTATTTTGCCCTCATTTATATACAATACCAACACAACAAATGTACTACTGACCTTGACCCCGAGTCTCTAACTGTCTGGTGTGTGCAGGTAAAGTGTGCTGCACAGGCCTCTGCAGCACCATCAGTTTGGAGCGCGTCAAAAGTATGTCGACCATCAGTCAAACAACTGATATGACCGTGTTCACCAGAATCAACACTTCCTTCATCCAGCCAGGCCTCTAGTGAGAAACAGTTTATATTAATGCTCATTAATCAGAAACATTCAACTAACAAGTTAAATGTTATTTTTTAGACACACTGCCTCGTTGTGTTACTCTTTTTCTGTAATATATATATATATATATATATATATATATATATATATATATATATATATATATATATTTATAATAATAATATAAAGGCACAATAATGTTAATGTAGTATTTTCATTTAAGTACAAAAAGTTAAACGGTAATATAGATATTTAACTTTTGTCAGTTCACTTTCATGAGTTAATTCAAGGAAATAAAATATAATATGATATTTTTAAAGTCCATTAGATTACTTCAATCTGTTGTTGACGAAAAGCAAACCTTTATGACTAGTTCCTCTGTATCTCTAAAATATATGAGGTTCTAGTTGACGTGATGGTCTTCTTGCAGTGACGGGAGGACGGTAGCAGTGAAACACATCCAGAATAAACATTTTTCCCTCTCTAAAACCATAAGGAAGGAGGTGAAAGAAGTTAGGTGAGGCAATAACATTTTTCTGACATAATAAAATTGTGTCTCCCAAACTCCTTCAGCGTTATGTCATTGTTCACATAGGCAACTGGATCACCCCAATCTATGCAAGTTCATTGGTGGTTCCATTGAGGTCCCCTACATCTGCATCATCACAGAGCACTGCCCCAAAGGAAGCCTGTCAGATGTCCTACTGAATGAGGAAGTGCCCATCAACTGGGGCTTCAGGTGAGAAGATATCAGCTTAATTTGTATACGTAATGTTGCAGTATATCAGTGGTGAAATGTAACAAAGTACTATTTGCTTTACAAACACTGTACTCAAGTACAACCTTTCTTTTCATTGTCATTTAAATAGTTCCACCTCCACCATCTACATCCATCTTTTACATGTATGCCTTATATTAGCCTAAAAATTATATATTTTCGTTTGAGTCGGACTCAACATTTCACACAACTGTTTAACAATCACATAAAGGAAGACGTAAATATATTTCCCCCAATGGACCACAATGAATAATACACACAAACTGCAACATCTGGAGTGTTTCTTTCCCTATGCAGACTTTCCTTTGCCACGGACATCACTCGCGGGATGTCGTACCTCCACCAGCACAGGATGTTTCATGGTAGACTTCACTCCAGAAACTGTGTAATTGATGACCGCTGGGTGTGCAAAATCTCAGGTAACAAAAGAAAAAACAAAACTTCAGTTTGCAGTGTCAAAGCATTTTGGTCTTTGTTATATTCCTGTTTTCAGCAATCACACCTCTGTGATAAGTCACTCAACATACACAGTTTAAATAACTCCTTATCATTGCACTACTTCGCTCCTCCTACACCAGCACTGTACAACTGTCTTTGCTTTAAAGCAACACATAACAGTAATATTTGGGCTCGGTTTGTTTCGGGGATTTGAAATCCACGTGTGAAAGTTGCCACGTCTAACTGCCTAACTGATGGTTTCTTATATGTGTTTGATGACGTGGTTCAATGAAGTACTCACTCTCTTAAACTTTAAATCTTGAAAGAAATAATGTGTTGTGTTTGTGCGTATGATATCATAACAAGCAGCAGGAGAGCACCTTGTTAACCTCTTGGTGTACTGCAAGCTCAAAACATCAGAGCATTGTTTTTTAAGCTGCCCACATAGCATTTATCTTTTTATTTGCAGAACTATAGGAGAAGGACCCCATCAAAATAAAATCCAAACAGCTATCCCAACAAGTAGGATGTATTCTAAAGTATTCTTTAACATAGTATTCTTTAACATAAATACAGGACATTTGTGCGATACAATTAAGCATGTTTCTTGTAAATGAGAGTAGAGTTATTAAAAAACATTTTAATTATTTAAGGTAGCAAAGATGCCTCGTAAAAGACCTTTGCCAGGCCAGAATGCAGGGCACACATTGGGTACAACGGCACATTAATTCAAATGTCCTGATATTGCACCAACGTGCACTCATTGTAAGTCACTTTGGATAAAAGCCTCAGCTAACTGACAAGTAATGTAATAAAGTAAATAATGTTAATAAATCGCTCTTAGTCTGGACTCTCTCCTGAGACCTGTTGACCAGGGGCTAATGCCTCGGACATTAGCTCCCAGGATCACTGGGCCTCTCAAACTCCTCCACCATGATAAGGTGGCGAGGTTCACGGAGGAGATATGTAACCTCTTTTTCTTAAACAGTTTTTTAATATGAATAAATAAATAGAGTCACTATTTATAAAACAGGGCGTTTATCCTTTGCTGTATGGGCTGCTTAAAAAAATTGCAAAATTAAGAGTATACCCACTTCTCCAGGGACCACTACACCACTGACCAGCATCAATGTTGTTATCAAGGCAAAGTGAAAAACAACATTCTGCGTCACTTTACTCTGTGTTTTTCTGAATTTGTGGTCAGATTTTGGGCTCACAGCCTACAGAAGAGAGGACTTTGAGGCCGTCAGTAATGGCTTCAATTGTGGGGATGTAAATCGTATATACTGTGCACCAGAGGTCCTACTGGGAAACAGCTCCAATATGACGCCGGCAGCAGATGTCTACAGGTGTGTTTGAGTGTCACGGTGTAAACAGTTCATTGTCATTGAAGCAGTTCATTTTGGAGCAAACATGAAAATATGATGCATTATAATCAGATATGTGGAAATGTAGTTATGTTGGACAGGCAACCATCTTCATATATACGTGAAAAGTGTTAAACCTTTGCAAAGAAAAATACACAGAAAATAATATCCACAATCTGATATTTTCTACTTTTCCCTCCTCTCCTCAGCTACTCCATGATCCTGGTGGAGATCGCAACTCGCACCAACCTCATTTTAGTAAGCATGACGGCTTTCTGTGTAGATTAAAACCCTCAGCTTCCTTTTGATCTTAGTCTGGTAACCAGCAGATTTCTCTAACAGGACCAGGCTGAGGGAGTCAGGATGGATATTATGTGGCGCCCCCCTCTGCCTGAAGTCAAAGCAGGGAAGGCGGACACTGACTGTCCCATTCAAGGAGATTACTGCGAGGTCTGTCTCATGTGCAGATGTTGCTGGAACTGTCTATCTTGAATAACACTTTGGAATGTTTTTTTAATTATATGTCATAGGCATATGACTGTAAACACATTGGATGATGAGGTGTTGCTCTCTTCTCTTGCAAACCTGAACAGCTTATTAAGAAGTGCTGGAGTCATAATGCCACAATGAGGCCCACGTTTGAGCAGGTGAAGAAGATGCTCGATAAAATGAACCCACACAAAGTCAGCCCTGTTGACATGATGATGAACCTGGTAATAACCCACTGAAATATGGTAAAATACATTGGAATAATGTGTAAAGATATATAGAATACCTTTAGTAAATAGTGTGTGACATTATTTGGATTAACAGTAGCAATTCAAAGAGAAATGCTAGAGTAATACATGTAAATGCCATTTGTGCCATCTGCATTGTTTTGAATTTCAGACCTAAATAGAGTTTGTTTTATTGCAGATGGAGAATTACAGCAAACATCTGGAGGCCATAGTCGCTGAGAGAACACAGGACCTTCTTCAAGAGAAACAGAAGACGGATCAGCTGTTGTACAGTAAGTCAGGATAACAGTGAGGAGTGATAGGAAATAGTTGCAATTTTCTAATGATCCCAAAAAGAATCATACTATTGACCAAGTGTAGCTCTAAATCAGTAGTTGTTGTGACTTTGCAGAGATTACACTATCTAGTTCAAGCAGGATTAGATGTGTAGTTCACTATGTTAATAAGGCTGAGGATCAGTTAACTGAAATGTGTAAATATACATTGAGGCTGCTATCTAGTGGTGCAGAAACAGCCCCTTCATCATTCCTACCCATTGTCTCATGGACTATATTAGGGCATATTTTTGCATATTAAGTGGTGAAATTCTTGTGCAGGTATGTTACCAAAACCGGTGGCTGATGACCTTCGCCAGGGTCGAACAACAGAGGCTCAGAGCTTCGCCAACGCTACTGTCTACTTCAGGTTTGTGTTGGGTACTTTAAACATGTTTCAACAAAAGTGATCTATTTAGATTAATTTAATATTCTACATTGTTATGTACATTGTCATATGCATGGACATTGTTTTGTTGTATACCTGTAGAACTGGAGATAACCAACATTGTCTTACTCCCCTGTGACAGCGATATCGTGGGCTTTACTCAGCTGTCTGGTGCCAGCACTCCCTACGAGGTGGTGGACTTCCTCAACAAGCTCTACACCACCTTTGATGACATCATTGACATTTACGATGTCTACAAAGTTGAGACAATTGGTGATGCTTGTAAGTACAGAAAATAAACAGATTTGGAACTACTAAGAAAAAGTGATACATCATTCTAATAAATATATATATATATATATATATATATATATATATATATATATATATATATATATATATATATATATACATACCTATTAGAGACGATCTCAGCTTAAACATATGGATTGACATTTGTTAAAAGGCAGATACACAACTAACATTTGTGATTTTGGCAAAAACAACAACAAGTGATCTACCGTCTAAACTTAAAGAGTGTCTGAATATGTGTTTTGACATGTTATCAGTAATCTCTCTCTTCCTCTTCCTGTATTGTTTCTTGACATGGAATCCCGGCTTATCTTCCAGACATGGTGGTGTCAGGGGTCCCTGAAGAAAATGGCATCAATCATGCCGGGGAGATAGCCAGCATGGCTCTTGATCTGGTCACCGTCTGTCACTCGTTCAAGATCCCTCATAAACCCAACACACAGCTGAAGATCCGCGCTGGCATCCACTCAGGTACTGCGGACATCTCTCTTGTGTTCAGCATCCGTTTATCCGACCTGTGCTTTGCTTTTCCCAGACGTTAACGTTTCAGATTGCTTTCGAAAAAAGACACATTCACAGTTTTAGAATGGTCCAAGGTCAGGTAACCGTGAATATATTTTGAATATTTAAGAAGCTGAAAATTTAAATTGTTAGAGTATTATCACATATCTCATCACATGTGCAGTACAACTCAATATAATACATGTCTATAGCTATAAAAAACGTTTTATTGCAGGACTTGAAGCATCATTGAGGGACTTGAATTGTTATCAGTGTCAGTTTTGAGGACACATGGGTTGCATTATTTATTATATTTCAGTAATACTATTTGAACTTATTCTGTCTGCTCCTACCTCTGCCATTTTTCCTGTCTGGGTCAATTCAAAGTGTGGACATTACTGTTGTAGTTTTCTGGATTCCACAATTATTGGTTTGAGGGCTTCATATGTATATTCACATACTGTATATGTGAATACTAATAACTCTAAAATGTAAGGTATTTCCTCTCTAAATAATCTGACATGCATTCTCATTATTTTTCTGCCAGGACCTGTTGTGGCCGGTGTGGTTGGCACCAAAATGCCGCGCTACTGCCTGTTTGGGGACACTGTGAACACAGCATCACGCATGGAATCAACAAGTGAAGGTGAGGCTCAGATACAACACTTTTCATCCTATTAATGTCTCAGATAAATAAACATCATGTATGTACTGAACAACTGTGCTACATGACCCCTGCATGCTCTCCTAATATTCAAGAATGTGTCTGCAAGTGTTGCTTCAACTGGTTTCAATGGTAGTTCAGGAAGAGCTTTTGGCCGGTGGCCGGTGGCCTGCTGCTATCATGCCAAACACGGTGGTCTCTGTTAGCTCACCAGCACGGGTTGGATAGTGTGACCTCGTAGCACCTGATCCTCTGCATTGAACCAGTGGGATCATGGAAAAGTACTGAGTGATAGGATCATAAGTCAAAAACAAATTCATAATAGAAGCGTACATTTAACCTGAAGAGCTTTTTGAGAAAACTCCAACTTAATTGTTTGAGCTTTGTGCACAGAATAAAATGTGCTCTTAGCCTTTCACAATTTTCATCCATGTTTTTTAAGTCACCAAGTGCAAACATGGTCATGTCTATGTTTTACTATTTCTCTTGTGTGCACTTTACTCTGTTTGCTGCTGTAACTCTGTGCATTTCCCACTGCAGGACTAAGAAAAGAGTATCTTATCTTATCTCTTATGTCATATACTGAAAAAGTTTGTCTTACATAATTACAGACATGCCTCCCAGATCTTATAGCACTTTGTAGTTGTATATATAAGCCAATGGAACTACATTTGTATTGTACGGCATGAATAATAACAAATAAAAAAATATCCACTATATTGTATTAAATGTGTATGAATATGATTATAGAGGTGACACCAAATATAATACTGTAAATTGTATAGGATAGATAACCATAAATCCCATATTTCACTTTCAACACATATCCATTTTAATATCAGTTGTATACTAACTGCTGCAATTTGTTTTAAATTAGCTGGACAGCACAATGTGTAATACAAACTATATTACATTCTTAAAGTTAAAAACAATTAAACTGGTTCTTAATAATTCTGTCCATAGCTCTGAAGATCCAGGTGAGTGATGCCACAGCTGACCTGCTTCACATGCTAAGAGGTTACATTCTGACATGCAGAGGAGCACTTGATGTGAAGGTAATTACTAATTATTAGGTAATTAATTAGGCATATTACACTTTCTGTAGCTGTTGTATTGCTTTTATTTTGAATAGGAAGGCTGTAGTCATTGGAGCTTTTATACTGACAGCTATTTCTATTATGTTATCCACTATCAATCAGGGTAGGCTTGATGACAGAAACACTTCTCTGTATAATGCAATACAGTTCAAAAGCACTGCAAACAGAAGCCTCCGAAAGGACCGTGAAGTCAACACCTTTGTGAAATAGTTTAAACAAAGACTGCACATGGTAACTTTCATGGGGGCTGAAGCTGTTGCAGGACTGCTGTATCGGAGAGCTGTCGTTTTAGGTGCATGTGCAACTGAGTTGACACCCACAGTATCTCTCTAATTAAACTTCACTGGAATAATAAGCTTCGCTGCATGAAATGCTATTTCTAACTTCTTTGTGTTTCCATGGAGGTAACTTTTTCTTTTAAAAATGCTAATTGATGCAATGATGAACATAATCACATACAAGATGCTACACCACCTTTAAAAACGACAAGGGATTTATCAGGTTGAGATATTAAAAGATTACATGGAAGGCCCCTCCAGATGAAAATAAACTGGGTGTATGGTATTTGCTTTGTTTTCAGGAAACCATTATTCAGTTCTACTGGCTTCTTTTCACATTGTAACCTAAGACCTCTTTTGGGGTGTTGCCACTGTTATTATGGGGGAGGGGTTTACTTTATAGTCCCAAAGAAGAGGGCGTCTTGACATTTGTGATGTCTTGCTAAGAGATGGCCTCCGCTGCTGCTCTCTGCCCCCGTCAAACCCTGATGGCTTTATTTAAAATTTAAAGAGCCACATGCTTTGCAATATGACTCTCTTCTCTTTCTCATTCACTCTCTACTTTTGTCTTGACCAAACAGGGAAAAGGGGAGATGACAACATGGTGGCTTGACGCAAAGAGAGACGATTACACGGACCCACTGCTCAGAACTTCTGAATCCATAGGAGTCCTAGTGCCAATTAGTGACTAGTTCAGATCCTAAACTGGGGAAATCACTGTATGGAAACTGGTCAGGCTTTGTGTTGTGCAATTTAATTGTATCCAGTGAAGTATGTTTTGGTTAAATGTGCATTTACAATTATAGAATTGTATCATGAATTTAAATACCGTAGGGTACTGTAAATCCAAAACAATATGCAGATAAACATGCCAGAGTTATGGAAATGCTATTTTTTTTATCACACATTATCCTTATAAGTTTCAAATATAGCTTTATTTGTATTTTTGCAATCAGAGGGACTTTTCTTTCTTTGGATTTATTTAAAGTAAAGGAGATATTCACTGCCTGAAAATTAAAAAAAATCTTTTTTGCAATAGATGAATAAAAATCTTTTTAGATAAAGATCTCAGATAAAGTCCATTTTAACATTCTTACGGAGAACTAAGATCTGAACAGGCCTTTTTCACAGGGAAAGCACAAGTGTACTTAATACACCTGATGATTGCTATTTTTTTGTTTGTTTTTGACAATTAGGGCCCTTGTATTGCACATGATTGCTCACTCCCTTATAAATTAAAATACTGAGCCATAATTGTATTACCGGTAGCTTACATGTGCTGCAATTAAATATAAATATATATGTTGAGAGAAAAGGGCAATTGTGCCCACAATGAGTGTATCAGGACTTTTGAATTATACTCTTGCATTCAAGCTATTTGTGCTTTCCAAATAATGTTGTTTGCCTTGTTGATGCAGAATAGATTTAATACTATTATCTAAATAACAACCGTTTTACTTTTGTAAAATAATAATGTGCAGTTGTCTGTACTAGTTTGTGTAAGGTGGTTGCTTACTGTGCTCTGCGATGAGTTATTTTACTGTGTTGTTCTGAAATTCAGTGATGTATAATTTGCATTAAAGTTACTTGAACAAAATGTTGTTAATTCTTATTGTGTAAATAACTTTCACCGCTTAATGTGAGTTAATTCATTGAAACAATTAAAAATGTTGAAGTCTTGCTTCTTACACATTCAAGTGACTGGTGTTTATAAATAGCGCATGATATATAGATCCTCAGCTTATTTCCCATACTGTAAAACATGTAAAATGTCATAATAAAAAAGATTTAAAAAAAATATTTCTAGGCGTTCTTCATTAGTGTCATTGTGTTTAAAACAATGTAATTAGCATGATTAAATTGGCATTAAAATAGTGGACAGTCGAGAGCCAATCACGATAAGCTGTGCTTGGTTGCTAGACAACGATCCAGCCAATCAGCGTGCTGCCTGATTTGCTTGCAGTCAGCCGCGTGTACTGTCGTTTCGACAGACTGGGTTAGGAACTGCTGAGCAATAATGAAAATGCAACGTTGAGTAAGTACGTACAATATGTTTGGCTTTTACTTCTTCAACAAGTCAATATTTTAAACTTCTGCTTTCGTTAGTGAAGTTGTTTGGCTGAGATAACCAGCCGCTCTTCTTCAACATGTGTCTATTCACGTTAGTTTAACACACTGATTGCTGCGTCAGGGACCGGCACGACCTTTATTTTGTCCTGTAAATAACCTGTTACACATACATTATTCAAATAACTTAGCTACGTTATTTCAAATTGTAGTGCCAATTTGTTACATAGGAAAGAAGCACAATAAACATATTTATAAAGGGTGGAGGAGGATGTAGTACTATCACAGCCAGAGGACAGAAGCTGTTTTTAATTCTAGTGGTTCGGCGGATGATACTCCTGTATCTCTTTCCAGACAACAGCAGCAGGTTGAACAGGTTGTTGCTGTGGTGCTTGTCCTCTTTTAATAATTAAGGTAATATTCTCTGGCCACTAAAGTATTTGTGTGGGACCTTGCAGGACTATTGTATTACATTACCTACGTTTCAGCTAGTTCTACATAGAAACTGTGTATATAGGTAGATCAGTCCCCTGTGATCCCTCCTCTCCCTCCTGTACTCCTCATGGTTCAGAATCTGATTAAATTAAAATCATTCAAATAAAAAGCATATTCTTATCATACATGGCCCAGTGGGATTTCATACCGTAAATACATTCTGTAAATTATATTGACATGTTTTCTTTTGTAGATTGTAGACTGGAGAGGAGTTTGATCCAGTTAAAGGTTAACACTTGTTGAGTTGTCAGTCTAAGCAGCTCATAGGTTTGTTATGCTGTGTGGCTCGAGGCTTGCCATCTGTCTGGCCAAGCTGATTAAGTATCACTAAAACCAAAGGGTAGGTCCCCGGAGTTAATGATGAGTCACAGACTCCCACTGACTATTCAATTCCGTTTATTTGTATAGCCCAATTAAAGACTAAAATGAATGACAAATCTAACTATACATGTGTGTGTTTTATTAATGCAGTTTCTGCTCCCACATCATTGTCCCTGTGGCTGTGGGTGACTGTGGGCCCGTGGTTAGCAGGGGTCTTTCAATCAGGGGGTTGGTGGTTCAATCTCCGCCCTAGTCGATGTGTCCTTGAACAAAACACGTAACCCTGAATTGCTCCCTGTAGCTGCGTCTACTGTGTATGAATGTAATTGTAAGTTGCTTTGGATAAAAGCGTCAACCAAATCACATGTAATGTAATGTAATCTCCCTGAGATTGAGGTGTTGTAAATCGTGGTATAGTTTTCCAGTAACATTCATATAATATTTGACAAATAGGCATTCATGCAGGAGGAGAATGTTATGTCGGTCTGGGATTAGTCTGACCAGCTGACGATAATCACACGGAGATAAGATGCCGGCCTGGTCTGCCTGTAACCTGTTAAAGACCCCTGCAATGACAATGGTGTAATGCCAAAAATGCAACAAAAACATCAAGGTCATCATCACAATCATAATCCGCTAAAGACCTTCCAAATATACGCACATTTAAATATATTAGATAAAGGCTGTGAGTACACTACATGATAACTGATTAACTTGTAAAGTCATCGCTTGTGAATCTGCGGTCCTCACACTGTTACTTATAGGTTGCAGTGTGTTGTCTATGTACTGCCTTGTAATCCAGATTTTGTTGAATGGGCACTGCTAATCTGCCCGTCTATTTCAGGAGCAGCGACTGCGTAGGTCGATCCTGAGGCGAGCTTTGTGTATGATTCACATGCAGTAGACGATCCAGACGCGGAGCCTGAAGGCTGCACTGCAAAAATGCCAGAGTCCTCCCTTGGTGAGTTAAGATTTTGATCTTTATAACCCAGCAAATATGCACTGTAAATGAGACGTGTCAAACAGTTGACTATTGTGCTCAGAAGTTGATCATTAACCCCTTTTACGTGTCTCAGAAACGGCACGATATTGTATAATGTCATTTGGACTTTCGTTCATCATCCTCATGAGTTACACTGAACTGAAGTACTTTAGTGTTCTGCCGTGAGCAGCGGTGTGTACGTTACTGTATAATTTTCTCTATTTTTTAAACCTTGTGAGTAGGGAACAGGTCAGACATATGCTATTCTTAGTTTTATAACATCAATTCCCATTATATTTACTGTATATAAAGTGGTTTCTTTTTCTTGTTCAGCATTAATAAATCAGCATAAGTCCATAATGCATTTATTTGACAGGGTGTCTGTCCCCAGAAGTCAAGGACACTTGCAGCAGCTCTGCTGAATGTAGATCATCTCCCTTGAGGCAGTTTAGCCAATCATCGGTGCCGGCACCGCTGCACAGAAAATACTTTCTCAGTACCTTCTGCACAGAGCACAATGTGCAGGAATGTCTATCGCACATTAATCAGGTTGGTAACTATACATGTCCCACTGACCTATTATGAGCACAGTTATTGCTATGTACATGCTTACGGTGTAATATTCTTGGTTTGAGTTTCGCTAGTTTTCTTTTCTTATTCTCTCTTTTTACAGGAGGTGTCATGTCTTGGCCTCCCACCGGTCTGGACGGAGTCGAGCGGCAGCTCAGAGATGAATGTTATGGCTGTGCTGAATTGCATGTACGACCTGATTCAGCTGTATCACAGGGGTCTGCAGACCCTGGAAAACATGGAAGTGGAACAGCTGAAGTCCAGGAGCAATGTGGACTACCTGCAGCGCACCAGCTCTCAACTAAAAGTACAGTAACATTCAAACCCAGTAATCCCTCCTTATTAATATTGTATTAAAAAATAAAAAAAGTTTAGTAAAACTGAGGACCTTAAGAGTTGCTTGTCAATACTGAAAATCATATTTAATGCCCATGTCCATGTTGTTCTGTTATCATAGGAGCAGCTTGAACTGTCCAAAAGAGAGAACACAGGACTTCTTGAGAGAGAACGGCAGCAGCATTTGAAAGTGAAGAGTTTGCACAATTGCCTGAAAAATGAAAAAGATGAGGTACTTTCTCTGGCCTTAATGGCGCAGATAATGTTAAGTGAATTCATTGGCAGGTTTTTGGTCACAGGTGGATGAACATGCTAATTCAAACTGTAAAAACTTCTTCCTGCCAGGTGCAAAAACTTCAGAACATAATTGCAAGCCGGGGCAGCCAGTACAATCATGAGATGAAAAGGAAAGAAAGAGAATTTACCAAACTGAAGGAGCGCTTGAATCAACTTCTGGTGGACAAAAAGGAGAAAAAGCTAGGTCAATCCTTTGCCTAAACATTTACCATGTAAAAAAATGTAACCAACATCTTAACACAAAAGATTATAATGAATATTCCCTTTGAGACTCTTTTTCTATATTTATCTTTCTTGCTTGCAGCAATTGATGTATTAAACAACATTGGAAGAGCTGACGGGAAGAGAAGCCTTTGGAAAACTCAAAAGACAGAAGCAAAGTAAGTTTACTTTCCCTAAAATATTTTTGGTTATAATGTTATTGTATAATATTTATTACCCATGTCTCAAAAGACATATTTGTGACATCATTATTTCAGGAACATGGGCTTCAAGGGTGGCACTGCTAAACACTGGATGTTACTGTAGCTTCAATGAATTTCCTCTGACGAGGTGTTCTGTTTATAACAAACATAAACGTAGATGGTTGTCTTTGTCATCTCAAGGCATGAGGGGGAGATGTATAGGACTCTGCTGAGCGACTATGACACCCGGCAAAGGGAGATGCTTCTGGAAAATGCAGAGTTGAAGAAAGTGTTGCAGCAGATAAAAAAAGAAATGGTGTCCATTCTGAGTTTAAGGGAACCAATTCGGAATGATGCCAAACATCCAGATCCTGGCATTCAGGTAGGGGGGGATTGTTTTTCTCTTTTCTCTGATGCAACCTTTCATTACATTTTACATTACATGTCATTTAGCAGACACTTTTATCCAAAGCGACTTACAATAAGTGCATTTCAACCTAGAGTACAAATTAAGAACAACAAGAATACAGAAATTAACATTTTAACACCTCAACATAGTCAAACTACAAAAGTACCATAATAAGAGCTATTTAAGTGCCACTGAGTGCAAATCTGTGGTTTAATCCAGATATCAACAGTCCAACAGGCAGTTTTTGCCAAGTCATTGCTTTTACTATATCGCCCATATCTTTTTTAATTAGAATGAGCTATGTGGTCTCTGATTCACTGTATCCAGAAAGTATGCAGCAGATTGCTTACTAGTGTTATTAAAATACTTTTTCCTGTTTGCTCACAGTATTTTAACAATCAATTCAGTGTAGAGATTGTTAAAAAAATTATTGCTAAGTCATTGATTAAGCAGATAAACTAAATAACCATGCCAATGTGCAATATTTGCAAGATGTTCTACCAACAGATTGAAACATATTTTAATGTTATTGTCAGGCTGAATCGGAGGAGGAAGAGCAAGTGTTTGATTCCAGTAAAGAAAGTGTTGAGCTGTTTAGTGGTCACGCCCGCGAGAAGCTGACCAACAGTATTCGCCTCCAGTGGAGAAAACTCAAGAGCCACGTTGAAAGATTGGACAACCAAGGTAGACTACATGCTATCCCTGTTTGATCCTTATGCATGACAGAATGTAAGGATTCCTTCTGTACCATTGATGTGGCAAAATAGATTTAAGGCACACAAGAACCTTGCGAGAAACTGTCGGAGCTACGGAAGCTTACATTATATTCTGAAGCCCAACAATATGTATTTATACAAATATAGAAGCAACCAAAATACATGGACTTATTTACCAATGACATTGCTCTCTGGATCCGTACTGTCTGTTAGAAAACAATACATATAGTTTTCCTAATATAATTTTGTATTATTTGAACTCTCTGGGTTGTTTGTTCAGTCCCTTTAGCTCAGATGGGCGAGAACGAAACACATGATGCTGTATCCCGAGAGACTCATGAGGAGGAGGTGGACCGACTGAAGCTGGAGATCCAGCAGTGCAAAGACTTCATTCAAACACAACAGCAGCTCCTGCAGGTCAGACTCACATTCGCCCTCCCGGTCATTTTAGAGTTCATTAGTTCAAGTGGCCAATGTTAAGAGTCCAAGTCCCATTGCTGAGACAAGAGTGTCATATAATCAATAATCAATTTGAGTTAAAGATGAAACACTTGATAATTTTAGATTTAAATCTATTTGTTTTAAATATAAGTTGACCTCTAACATGGTGGCTTCAACTCGGGGTAACTCTTTCTCTCTTTTAGTTTTAACCAAGGATTGAAGCCTTGTTTGCATGTTGGAGGAAATATATTGTACTCCGTTTGTTGCAGCCGTTTGGTTATATTTTGGCAAAACAAACCATCCATATCATTTTTGTCTTGTAGCAGCAGCTGAGCTCTCCGTGTGATGAGGAGGCCACACCCCCGCCGAGCGACTGCTACATGCTGCAGGAGAAAGAACGCTTCAGAGAGGAGTGGAAGACCCTCGAGGAACAGAGGAAGCTCTTCGAGATGGAGAGGAGGAACTTCACTGAAGCAGCGATAAGGCTGAGCCATGAGGTGATTGATTAAACACATTTTTCCAGAATTGGTCTGAGATAGTTATTAGGGAATACAACGCTGGACGACCAGTTTATATCCGGGTTCTCACTTATGCCAAGACATGAGAGAATTCACCAGTTTCTCCTTCCCGCCTCCGTACCCATCTCTCCTCCACTTAAAGCAACTTTGAATTCTTGAAAAGCGCTATTGAAATATTATCATGTCATTTATTAGTATTATTGTTTGAAGATTTGTCTTTGAGGTAACTTGTATCTGGTTTTACTTTCAGAGGAAAATCTTTGAGGACGATCGAGCAGTGTGGCTCAAACACCAGTTTTTAAACTTGAGCCCATTTGCTGACTCAAGGAAACCACGAATGTCAAAGTCCAAAAGTTGCTTTTTAATATGTGAGTGTCTACCTTATTACATTGTACTGGCCTAGTTCGCCTTTGTCTTGATATTATAGATAATAATACTTGTAGGTTATCAATAGACTGAACAATGGGCAGATCCCATTTTTTTATACCACAACTGTGATGCAGTTAGGTTTAACAAAATCCCTTCTTTAAAAAAAAGAAATGTTGTTACAGAATGCTTTTATGTAATAACTTGTGTTCTCTACTTGTTTTCATTCATAACTGTCAATAAGTCCGTTTACTGACAAGGATCAATACATTTCCGTATGAAACAGCTGAAACAGAGTCAAGTGCAGCATTGGCTCCAGAAAAGCTCATCAAATGCCGGTCTGACACAACCTCTCCCACACCAGGATGTGTCGCCCTCACATCAGCATCAACAGCAGACCTGCATCGCACACTTTGCCGTATGCCAGAAAACAGGTGTAATGTCTTTATTTGCACAAATCATGACATGACTGTAACAAATGCAGCTCTTGTGTGTTACAAACTGTTTATACTGATATTTTATTTCCAGATCAACCAAACAATATGGAAAGGCTGACCGTGTTGAAGAATCAAGCTTCTTTTGTAATGAAATTGGTCCATTGCATCAAGGACAGTGGCACAACCGTGAAGACCACAGCAGCCAAACACTCCAAATGGAAAGCACCAGCTCAATATGAAGTCAACATCTATAATAAATATGTTTATTCATTGTAAGATGGACTGTAAAATAACTATTGACAGTTGAAACTAAGCAAGAGGTCTGGTTGGCTGATGGTTTGATGTGCTGTGTGTGACTGAGAGAACATTTAATTGTTTTTTTTAATTATCTTCCAGTTTTATTTTTAGATTATGTGATAAATGTATTTTTGTATTTATTTATTTATGTGTTAGTATAATTCTTGGTTTGGCAGTCATGTCTTATGTCTAGGATCTTAATTTGAAGCTATTATTTTCTTGGCAATGAGGGTGTGCTATCAAAGTCCCCACTATCTGATGTTGCTTGGCACTCAATAATGGTCGTTGTTGCAGCTCAACTTATGTGGCTATTTATATCTCAACTTTTCAACTTTAGCTGTTATATTAAACTTGTCCCCTAGCACAATGCTTTAGAATGTAGATGTCATGCTGACAATACACTGAATGCAATAAGAAACTGGGTAAATAATGAAGTATTGTTCTATATTCTGATATAGAAATGTAGTTGACAACATTGTTTTCTAGTAACTGTTGCGGATACATTAGTGATGACTGATGTATGATGTTGCAGTTCAAAATGAAAAAAGGCTACAAACACAAAACAAATTACATAATGTTTTATATTGACATCAGGCCATTCTAATATAAATATGAATGTGAATTATTCTCACCATTTCCTTTAAATTGATGTGTTTATTTTAGCGGCTTTATTTGAACAGATTTACCAAATTCCTAACATGAATGTGAATAGATTTAAACATTCATGTTACAGTACATTCTTGAAACTCTCGCCATTTGACATTTTATTGGCCTCTATTAGGAACAATTATTAGTTTCTGATCAACAGAACTGGTTTACCTCTACCTGGCCTGTAACTGTCAGCAGGACTATTGAATAAAGAGGTAAGAGTTGTAATAAATACCGTTGTCATTTATTTATGTGGTCTTTCAGTATTGTTGAAATAAACATGGACATAATCAGGATCATCATGAACAAGAATACAGTGAATGTTTACTATAAATTGTTTGAATTAATTTCAGATTTCATTACAATTTGATTTCATAAAATGTACAACATGTATTTGTTTTGCTCAAAAAAGGAAAGAATGATGTCCATAAATATGGTTTAAATGTGAACGTTCAATCAATGTCTTCCAATGGTCGGTGAAAAACCTTTCCCTTTTCAACCAATTTTAAATGGCCAATTGCAATAGTCATAATTTCAAATAAGCGGTATCATTGAGGCTCATTTAAAAACATGGAAAGGGTACAGAAATGCTTTCCAGGTAAAACCGTAAGTCCAATCGGCAAAATATTATTATCATCAGAGAGAATATACTTGTTAATGTAATTTGTGTTGTCAAAAATGAGACCACGAGGGCCCTTAACAACGTTGAGTTGTTGCTCCCCCACTTTTAGATGTTGTTAGCTGCTATGTTCCAACAGGGCTTCGGTGTTTTTTTAATTATACATGATTTATTTGTAAAAATTCCAAAACAAGACTTAAAGTACAATAGACCTCAGAAATAAGGAGTGAAAGGATAACATATCAGACAGCCAGATGGTGAGGATACACATTACAGCCCCCTCCCTCCCTTTCCCAAAACAAATATACAACAAAGCAATTTGATACACAAACAGAAAATAAAATTATAAAAGCAACCAAAACCCAACATCAACAACTGTCTGTGAAATGCTTGTAGTGAATAATAATTTCCCTCAGTGAGAAGTATTACTCTTTATCCCTCATGACATCATATTAAACATAAATTATTACATTACATTACCGAACACCACCGTAACACTAACAACACCGTAGCAGAGGTCGACTACCAAGACCTTCAAAGTAAATAGGGAAAAGAATGGCCTGTTATTTTGGGGGATTTATCATTTTATAAAGCCATATTCTTCACGACTTTACAGTTTAGAGGTTTACAACTTTTTTGCCACCAAAAATGGTCAGAAATTAAAAGAAATTGTCAATGGAGAGATGGTGGAAGAATTAAATTAAATTACATTTAGTTTATTCTGTATAGCTCAATATCACAAATTACAAATTTGCCTCAGTGGGCTTTACAAGCTATACACATACGACATCCCTGTCCCAGGACCTCACATCGGATCAGGAAAAACTCCCAAGACCTGATTCAGCCCTAACTATAAGTGTCACGATTTCCCCACCTTCATAGTTATATTCATCCTGCCTGCATGTTTAACTAGAAAATGCATTTCCTGCTGAAAATGCGTTGGAATGCTAAAAGTTTGAAGCTGAAAAGTAAAAACGAAATTGCTGAAAAAGGTTTGAAAATAGCTGAAAATGTCTGAAAATAGCTGAAATATTAAATGAATAGTTGAAAAAGTCTGGAAATAGCTGAAATGAATAGGTGAAAATAGCTGAAATATGAAATGAATAACTGAAAATAGCTGAAAATAACTTAAATATGAAATGAATAACTGAAAATGTCTGGAAATAGCTGAACATTGTCTGAAATTTTCTGAAATATGTGTTTTTTTAAGTTGGACATAGCTTAAAATAGCTGCCAACATCTTAAATAGGCTGAACATAGCTTAAACATCTGAACATATGGATTTTTTTTCTACAAAAGCATTTGTTAAACCTTGTCAAATAAAACATGATCAAATCACCAAAATAGTAGAATCAATAGAGAGGAAAGATTGAGCCGAACGCGCCGATAGGTGTTTTATTTTTGTGGGTTAAATGAGACCTGATAAACTCTAATATTGGTTCTCTTCTAATATCTCTCCATATATAGACACACGCGCGCATGCGGCCACACGCCCGCACAACCCGTTGGTCAGTGTGTGAGTGGGTTGCAATGTTGGTAAACAAGAGCTTGTGTGAGATCCGCCACTGATTAGCCTAATGTGAAGCACCTGTGTGACAGAGACAGACAGCTCTGAATCTGATGAAAGCAACCTGTCAGAACATTTGGATTTCACAGAGAACCATAACTCTCACCCTAAAAACGTCCACATTATGAGAAGCTCAAGGCTTGTGTGAACGTTCGGGTGTGAGTCAATGTTTCCGGGGTTTAGACATGAGAGCGTAGTAGCGATTCAGAAAGTGCTCTGGTTTTCTTCGATAGAGAAAATTGTGTTCAAATTTAACATGGCAGGGAATGGGGGAGAGAGTCGTATTTACTCGCTCGTTAAGCGTTGGGTAGCCAACTGTGTTATTCTGTTGGATTCTGTTGGTATACGTGTACGACAAGCACAAGATTTCCTACGACTACATCTTGAAATTATGCCTAACTAGAAAGAGCATTTCCTTCTGAAAATGCGTTGGAATGCTTAACATTTGAAAGCTTGAAGCTGAAAAATAAAAAATAAATAGCTGAAAAAGGTTTTAAAATAGCTGAAATAGGTTTGGAAATAGTTGAAAATGTCTAAAAATAGCCGAAATAGGTTTGAAAATAGCTGAAATATGAAATGAATAAGTTAAAATGTGTGGACATATTTGAAATATGAAATGAATAACTGAAAATAACTGAAAATAACTGAAAACATCCGGAAATAGCTGAAATATGAAATGAATAACTGAAAATAACTGACAATATCTGGAAATAGCTGAAATAGGAAATAAATAACTGAAAATAATTGAAATATGAAATGAATAAATGAAAATAACTGGAAATAGCTGGAAATATCTGAAATATGAAATGAATAACTGAAAATAACTGAAAATAACTGACAATATCTGGAAATAGCTGAAATAGGAAATGAATAACTGAAAACATCTGGAAATAGCTGAAATAGGAAATGAATAACTGAAAACATCTGGAAATAGCTGAAATATGAAATGAATAACTGAAAATAACTGACAATATCTGGAAATAGCTGAAATAGGAAATGAATAACTGAAAATAATTGAAATATGAAATGAATAAATGAAAATAGCTAAAAATAACTTAAATATGAAATATCTCTAATATCTCTCCATATATAGACACACTACTGTGCCACATACACGCACAAACCGTTGGTCAGTGTATAAAGTGCATGGTGTTGTGTATGGTATCATTGTAATCCTTGACCATCAAAACATAGGGGTAGATATTACCACTTTTCATTTATTGTGTTTGGCTGAAGAGATATGACGAAAAATACAGAATTTGGTTATGGAGGAAGGCAAAATGGTGGCCATGAATAACACAAAGCATTCAATGATGCCGTCTATGGTATCATTGCAATCCTTGACCATCAAAACATAGGGGTTGACATTATCTTATATGTGCTTTGATGTTTTTTTCAGGAGATATCATGGAAAAGCATATTTTAATAATGGCGGAAATAAAATGCCGCCGCGACCGACATGAGCTTTTTTGCGTTGGCTAACGTTCTTTATTGGAAGAGCAGAATCCATAGAGTAATTTTGGTGCTTGTATCCACATTTGAACGATTCTTCATCAAAAAATGCTGTTAGCTGCCCCACTAACTGAAAATAACTGAAAATAAGAGACAGACAGCTGAGAATCTGATGAAAGCAACCCGTCAGAACATTTGGATTTGAAAGAGAACCATAACTCTCACCTAAAAACGTCTACATTAGGAGAAGCTCAAGGCTTGTGTGAACGTTGACATCTCCTTAAATATTTTTAGGTTAAGAAATGAGGGTATAGTCGCAGTTCAGAAAATGCTCCTGTTTGCTTCAAAAAAAGTTGAAAGGCGCTCAGAATTACAATGGCGATGACTGAGCAGAAAAGTGGACTTCTCCTCGTAAAGGCTTCGCATGAGACATCTGGGGAACTGTTGGATTCCACAGTCACATTTCTATGACAAGCACAATATTCCCTATTACTTTATCAACAAAATATGTCTAAAGAGTAAGAATTGTGGCCGTAGTAGCGATTTACAAAAATAATTTCCGCTTGATCCTGACGCAGCTGTCCCTCTAGCCATGACGTCACAGCTCTAGACTTCCCCCACACATCCATTGTAAGCTCCTAGGAGGAGCGGAAAAACACATCAAACTAAAATAATAACAATTAAATAACTATACGAGATATGAACAGAATATGAATTATAAAGTTATAGCTAACACCTCTGTCAACATTTTAAAAGTGGAATTGTGTCTTTAGCTGAATGTATGCCGATATGGTAAGCTTTTAAAGTTGAACAAGTTGAAGCGGATTTGAAGAGTTCTCTCATTGGATCCCATTCATTATTTATTCCCTAAAAAAATTAATAATTTGAAAATTTGAAAAGATAAAAAATATTTGAAAATATACAGTAATAGCTGAAGGCTATCTGAACATATGAAAAATTAAATTGCTGAATTTGCTGAAAGTATGAAGATACTGTAAGCTTTTAAAATTGAAGATTTTCTCCATAGGAACTGATGAATTTAAAATGACATAAAAGTATTTAAATATAAAACATTTGAAACATTTGAAATATGAAAAGTAATGCCATTCCAAGTCTGAAGAAGCTGAATTTTTTAATATTTGAATTGTTTAAATAGCTGAATATATGAAGGAGTAGAAGAGGGACGAAAAAGGTACGGAAGAAATAGAAGAATAACTAGAAAGAGCATTTCCTTCTGAAAATGCGTTGGAATGCTTAACATTTGAAAGCTTGAAGCTGAAAAATAAAAAATAAATAGCTGAAAAAGGTTTTAAAATAGCTGAAATAGGTTTGGAAATTGTTGAAAATGTCTAAAAATAGCCGAAATAGGTTTGAAAATAGCTGAAAATAGCTGAAATATGAAATGAATAAGTTAAAATGTCTGGAAATATTTGAAATATGAAATGAATAACTGAAAATAACTGAAAATAGCTGGAAATATCTGAAATATGAAATGAATAACTGAAAACATCCGAAATAGCTGAAATATGAAATGAATAACTGAAAATAACTGAAAATAACTGACAATATCTGGAAATAGCTGAAATAGGAAATGAATAACTGAAAACATCTGGAAATAGCTGAAATATGAAATGAATAACTGAAAATAACTGAAAATAAATGACAATATCTGGAAATAGCTGAAATAGGAAATGAATAACTGAAAATAATTGAAATATGAAATGAATAAATGAAAATAGCTGAAAATGACTTAAATATGAAATATCTCTAATATCTCTCCATATATAGACACACGTCTTGGCATACAAGACGCCACGCACAAACCGTTGGTCAGTGTATAAAGTGCATGGTGTTGTGTATGGTATCATTGTAATCCTTGACCATCAAAACATAGGGGTAGATATTACCACTTTTCATTTATTGTGTTTGGCTGAAGAGATATGACGCAAAATACAGAATTTGGTTATGGAGGAAGGCAAAATGGTGGCCATGAATAACACAAAGCATTCAATGATGCCGTCTATGGTATCATTGCAATCCTTGACCATCAAAACATAGGGGTTGACATTATCTTATATGTGCTTTGATGTTTTTTTCAGGAGATATCATGGAAGCATATTTTAATAATGGCGGGAGATAAAATGGCCGCCGCGACCGGCATGGGCTGTTTTTGCGTTGGCTAACGTTCTTTATTGGAAGAGCAGAATCCATAGAGTAATGTTGGTGCTTGTATCCACATTTGAACGATTCTTCATCACAAATGCTGTTAGCTGCCCCACTAACTGAAAATAACTGAAAATAAGAGACAGACAGCTGAGAATCTGATGAAAGCAACCCGTCAGAACATTTGGATTTGAAAGAGAACCATAACTCTCACCCTAAAAACGCCCACATTAGGAGAAGCTCAAGGCTTGTGTGAACGTTGACATCTCCTTAAATATTTTTTAGGTTAAGAAATGAGGGTATAGTCGCAGTTCAGAAAATGCTCCTGTTTGCTTCAAAAAAGTTGAAAGGCGCTCAGAATTACAATGGAGATGACTGAGCAGAAAAGTGGACATCTCCCCTCGTAAAGGCTTCTCGCGAGACATCTGGGAAACTGTTGGATTCCACAGTCACATTTCTATGACAAGCACATATTCCCTATTACTTTATCAACAAAATATGTCTAAAGAGTAAGAATTGTGGCCGTAGTAGCGATTTACAAAAATAATTTCCGCTTGATCCTGACGCAGCTGTCCCTCTAGCCATGACGTCACAGCTCTAGACTTCCCCACACACACCCATTGTAAGCTCCTAGGAGGAGCGGATAAACACATCAAACTAAAATAATAACAATTAAATAACTATACAAGATATGAACAGAATATGAATTATAAAGTTATAGCTCACACCTTTGTCAACATTTTAAAAGTGGAATTGTGTCTTTAGCTGAATGTATGCCGATATGGTAAGCTTTTAAAGTTGAACAAGTTGAAGCGGATTTGAAGATTTCTCTCATTGGATCCCATTCATTATTTATTCCCTAAAAAAATTAATAATTTGAAAATTTGAAAAGATAAAAAATATTTGAAAATATACAGTAATAGCTGAAGGCTATCTGAACATATGAAAAATTTAATTGCTGAATTTGCTGAAAGTATGAAGATACTGTAAGCTTTTTAAAATGAAGATTTTCTCCATAGGAACTGATGAATTTAAAATAACATAAAAGTATTTAAATATACAAATATTTGAAACATTTGAAATATGAAAAGTAATGCCATTCTAAGTCTGAAGAAGCTGAATTTTTTAATATTTGAATTGTTTAAATAGCTGAATATATGAAGGAGTAGAAGAGGGACGAAAAAGGTACGGAAGAAATAGAAGAATAATAATAAGTTTAAATAAAGATTACAAGAACAAGAGTTGGACTGCTGAAGCATTCCAACTAATAAAGATTACAAGAACAAGAGTTGGACTGCTGAAGCATTCCAACTAATAAAAAGTTTAAATAAAGATTACAAGAACAAGAGTTGGACTGCTGAAGCATTCCAACTAATAAAAAGTTTAAATAAAGATTACAAGAACAATAGTTGGACTGCTGAAGCATTCCAACTAATGAGTGCATATTGTGGTATACATACATACAGTTTCCAAATAATTGAATAGCAAGAATCTGACTCTGCTCTCCACTCTGAGCCAACAGGTCTGTGCTGTGAAAAGTCCCAAAAAACGGAAAAAGCATCAAACTAAAAAAATCACAGTTTAAAAAGTATAAGAGCTATCAAAACAAGCTTTAATAAAGTTATAGCTAAAGATTTTTTCAACATTATAAAGGTTAAGTGGTGTCTTTAGCTGAATGTATGCCGATATAGTAAGCTTTTAAAGTTGAACAAGTTGAAGCGGATTTGAAGATTTCTCTCATTGGATCCCATTCATTATTTATTCCATAAAAAAATTAATAGTTTGAAAATTTGAAAAGATAAAAATATTTGAAAATATACAGTAATAGGTGAAGGCTATCTGAACATAGGAAAAAATGAATTGCTGAATTTGCTGAAAATATGAAGATACTGTAAGCTTTTTAAAATTGAAGATTTTCTCCATAGGAACTGATGAATTTAAAATAACAAAAGTATTTAAATATATACAAATTTGAAACATTTGAAACATGAAAAGTAATGCCATTCTAAGTCTGAAGAAGCAGAATTTTTAAATATTTGAATGGTTTAAATAGCTGAATATATGAAGGAGTAGAAGAGGGACAAAAAAGGTACGGAAGAAATAGAATTAAAAAAAAGAGAAGTTTAATAAAGAAGACAAGAACAAGAGTTGGACTGCTGAAGCATTCCAACTAATTAACTCTCCTGTCATTCCAGATCCTATCATCCTCACCTGATTGTTCGTCATTCCCTTCACCTGGTCCTCACGCCCTTCTCATCTGCCTCTGATTACCTCGTTAGTCTCTCATTCCCTTCACCTGGTCCTCACACCCTTCTCACCTGCAGCCTCCTCACTATTTAGCTCCCTCACTTCCTCTTGTCTTCTGCCAGATTGTCTTGTGTGTCACCGCCAAACTCTCCAGCAAATTCCTAGTACTAGTTCTGATCTGCCTGTTACGACCCTGTTTGCCTGTTAACCCGACTTAAGATGTTTGCCTGCCCCTTTTTGGATTTGTTGCCCTGTTTGACAGACCACCCGGTTTTGACCCTGCCTGAACCACTAAGTAAAGAGCCTCCTCCTGCATTCCTGTGTTTGTTGAGTTTTTGGGTTCCAGTACCTGTAACCATTACAATAAGCACTATCATAGGGGAAAGTCTTAAGTCTACTCTTAAATGAGGTGACTGTCTGCCTCCCGGACTGAAGGTAGAAGCTGGTTCCATAAAAGAGGAGCTTGAAGAGTGAAGAAGAGGAACATGTGCTGCAAAGATTTACGGTTGCTAAAAGTTCACATATTTAGGGTAGTATTGACAAGCTAAAATGGCTCAACCTGTTGGTTTTGGTTGTTTCTTATTTATTTGTTTGACCTATGTTTCATTTCAACATGTATAAAAAAAACTCTTAGTATAAATAACTTTTCAATTTGCTTTATTAACATTTGGTAACTGCCATTGTAAATAATACACAAGCAATATGTTAAATGTACAGTTCCACAAGGTAATCACAAATGAAATGTTGAAATGAAATAAAGTTATAAATTGACTGAAGACAGTGAGATTATGCACATTTAGCGTCACAGCGACAGGCCAGATGGGCCACGGCTTTTTCCCTGATGTCAATGCTCTTCTCATAGATGGTGCTGAGTTGTCCGCGGCTCACGTTAGACTCTGGAAAAACGGAGGGAGTGAAGCAATTAGGCACTGCTTCAGATACATTGTTTTGTGTTAGTCAGCTGTGATGTTTTGAGACTCACCAGCGGGCAGGCAGTGGTAGCCAACATCGACAATGGTGGTCCTCACTGCATCGCAGCCAGGCAAGCAGCGCAGCACAGGCTCAACAGAGAAGCATTTAGACGCTTGGCCATGAAGGATCACCTGCTTCTCCAGCTTCACAGATTCAAGTCTCATGAAACACTCTAAAAAGGATGACAAGGGAAGGTAGACACTGTAAATATACATATATGTACCTATTGCAGCAGTCTTTTTTTAGTTTCTTGATGTGATGCATTTTGCCGTTGGATGGAAAATTATATTCTTAAAGCAAAAGATGAAGCAGCTATTGTATTACCAGAGGCATCCTTGCAGGTCTTTGCTGGCACAACCCAGGAATGAGCGAAGCTGACAGCGTTATCGACTTGGCGCTGGTTGGGTGTTTGGAAGTCCTGTCTCATTTCACCGTCACCCTTTCCACAGAGTCCGCAAGTGAATCCTCTCATCCAGTCCACAACCCTTACCTGTAAAAACCTCAAACAGTTCACTGTTTGCTCTATTTTAAGGGAGATTATTACGTCTTAATCTAAAAGATAGCGTTTGAATTTCTTGTATTACCCTCAGTGTTTTCGTATCAAGGTAGACCTCATGTAGACCGGAACTGGGAGCAAAGAGAGCGATACCCTCACCCATACGTTGAATGCGAATATTGCCTAAAATAAATGAAAGTACAACATTTTTTTTGTTACTTTCAACAAATTAAAAAATTTGAATATGACAATTAGATTTGAATTAGTAGAATAATAAAAAACCTTCGGCATGGCTGTATGGCAGGTTTTTGTCTGCGATTAGTACACCATCAACCTTGACCATGATAACATCATTCTCGGGATACAGCTGCACTTCACTGTTGGAAAACAATTAAAATACATGTATTAAAGTTCATTTCAATTTTTTTTGTATATTTCTTTCATGAACAGTTCCTACAATTTACTTATAAATATGTGTTGTTCTTACAGGTTATTGATCTTGATATAGATCTGGTTCTGCATCTTTTCTAGATCCCTCTTCAGCATAACAATAAATTTAAGTTTTGGGGTGCAATCCTGAGCCAACATCTGGAAACAGGACTGGGGCACCTCAAGAGTGAGTTTATTGTTGTTGAATGTGACCAGCTTGCTTTCGTTCATGTAGCACACAGCTAAAGTGGGAGAAAAAAAAATCGGTAAGTTAATTATTTACTGATCCACCTGTCTATTCAGTAAAACCTGCTTCTTGAAATGTTTTCACCTGTATGAGCCTTGGTGATCATGTAGGAGATCTTGTTGGCCAAGTTGTCCTGGTACGGTTCCAGCTCAGCGGCAGTTTCTCCGATTGGCAAACAAATAGGGAGACTCACGCCAAGTATAGACATTGTCCTCTGTAATATTGAAATATCAAAAGGATGAGTGGATATGCAAACGGTGTGACAAAGTATTATCAATATATTTTCTGTGTGTAAATAATGGGCAAGAAAACTGCACCTGTGGTGTCTTGAGAACAACATTCAGGATTGTATCAGAAGCAGCAGCCACAGACAGTTTGACCTCCCTAGGAGTATTTTTGGCCTTTGCCAGGCTTGCTCCATTTGACTTTGTGAAATGAAGGATGAATTCAGAGATCCTAGCAATGCAAAAAAACATTGATATTATGGTTTTAGTTTTTTTCAAAAAGGTGTGGTGAATATAAAAATGTAATCATTACAAAATAAGGAATTGAGACACAAATATTGTAATCAGCATAAGTTGGGCACATTACTCTTTTGCAATGCGCTTCATGCTCTTGGGAAGTCTTTCCCAGGTAAGCTTCAGGCGGATTGCAGGATCTTTACCCACAAGACCAGTCTCAGCAGTGATCTCAGTATCGTATTCTTTGCAATCAATGCCCCAGGCAATCTTAGCCTAAAAGAAATTGAAATCAGAATTAAAATCTCAAGCGTCAGACACATTTCGAATAACTGTTGTTTCATCACCAAATATATATTTATATATTTTTTTATATATATATATTTATTTTACCTTTGCTTTGTGGTTGCTCAGAATCACACCATCGGCACAGATTCTCCAGTTGTCTCCCTCTTTCAGGTCAGCAAAAATGATCTGCACTCTGGCATCGATTTTGTCAAAGTAAACTGCAATCTGGTATCCTTGGGCTGTTTTGTCGACTCTCAGAGGACGTATGAGAATGGTCATAATAGGAATGATGTTATCAGCGAGGTACTTGGTCTTTAGTGGAAAGCAGAGATTGATATTAATGAAAGTTTAGATTTTTTTTCCCACCAAATACAACACTTTTTGAAATGTCTTGCTCTGATGACTTACCTTATTGTAGATCTTCTCGAAGCTCTGGCTAGTGGTCTTGCTGTTGCTACGTTCTTGAGAGAGAATATTCTGCAAACCAAGAAACCATACATTTAGCCTGCTTTAATATGTTAAACACAATGTCTTATCAATCAACTGGATAATTACCTGCTTGATGTGGTTCTTGATAAACTTCATTTCATACACTTGTTGCTGCTATAGAAGAAATAGTAGATTAATGTTTTCAAGCACGTTTTGGATTCTACAGTTTTTAAACAATATGTTCAGTTAAAGCTGACTTACCTTGGACCTGGAGCTGGATGAGCTGGAGCTGGAAGAGTTGCTGTTGGACCATGGAGATGAACGACTGCTTGAATAACTGCTGGAAGAGTTAGATGACTTGCCACTACGGTTAGAAGAGGAGCTGGACAAGGACGAGGTTGATTTAGAGGAAGAGCTGCTGGTGCCAGAGCTGGCGGTGCGAGAGCTGCTGGTGCGAGAGCTTTGAGCACGAGAGCTGCTGGAGCTGGATGAAGATGATGTGTCGTTCTTTGAACCAGGTACCAGGAATCTCCGAAGTTTCCTCAGCACGGTCTTGTCCTGAGTACGTTCTTCCTCCTCACTCCTGGTAATCAATTTGATGATCTTTTCTCCTGCTTTCTCTCCAACCTGAACCTCAATTTCAATCTTCTCGATTTCTGGCCCGTCAGCTGCAACCAAATAGATTAAAAGATATGTTACCTTTTAGCAAATTACAAAGGTCCTCATATAAGTAATGTAATGACGTCTATTAGAGACAGTTTAAGAAGAATCATTTGAAAGCTAGTGTGTGGGAAATGTCTAATTGCTACAAGGCATCCAACTTTTGAAAGGCAGGTAAAAGAAAGCCACAACAACATCCATTAACTTGCCTGGAGAAATCTCCGTCATAACGGAATGCTTTCCAATTATAGAGTAGAGTGTGCAGTTTCTGATGAAGGCAATGTTGCTCGACCTAAGCTCAGTGCATGTCTTGATACCAAAAGCTTTGCTTTCAGAACATATTATCTTGTGGAAGTCCCAGGGACGTCTCAGATCGCTGGAATCGTTACTTGGCAGGCCACCGGGAATGATTTCAGATGATGCTGACTGTAAATCAACAACAGAGGTCATAGCATTCATTTGTAAAAGGGTGAATGCTAATGTTGGAAAAAGTGGTCAGTGAATTAAACTCACCATGCTGTCAGACAGAGTGGATGACATCTTTGAAAAGTCGTCAAAGCTCTTCTTTGACACCGGTTCTTTTGGTGCATTTGCAATGATTGGTGTGTATTTGGCAGATTCAAGGTCTTCCACATTTCTTACAAGAGCAGCAGTATCAACACTGTTGGAAAATGAAAAATAATTAAAGGACAACATCATTTAAAACAAAATGTGTAATGCATGTTACTTGGTGACAAGTACATACACTGCAGAGAACATCTTTGTGACATTCTTAATAGGAAGGATCTCAATCTTGAAGTTGCCCTTCAGAATGTCAATTCTTGCTTCTATCTTTGCAGGAATAGTTGAGTGAACTCTGACTCTCATCATCAAAGAAGCCTGGATCAATGCAGTATTCACTCCCATAACTGCATAGGTATGCATGGAAAGACTGCAAAGGATGAAACATATATGTTTAAGGGTAATCTCCACAAATATATTCCTGATGATACGAACCATATTAGTTGTCAGGTAGGCTACACCTGGTATTACCTGGGTTTCAGGTTAGCCAAAACGACTATCTCAGACTTCAGAAGCTGGGCAATACGTGTTTCAGGAGACAGAGGTGGTGACACACTAGCAGACACTGTGAAAACATATTATCAGCATTGGTATCAAACCTTATGTCAAATCAGCAACATTAAAGCTACACAAGTGCAACTTACATTCAAACGATGCAGCAACCACAGCAGCACTATATAAACTGATCTCCATGGGCAGACCAATGGATGAGGGAAGGATGCGACGAACCTCAGCAATCAGGAATGGATTAGAGTAATGGGTTTTGATACCAGCCAGCAGAGCATCTAAAGCCTCCTTGCCATAAGCACGCATTGCTGATCCACTGACAAGCTGTAAGCACAAAATATATTATAAGACTTCAGATATTTGGTTAATAATACATGTATTTATCAGCAGTCACTTATACAAGAGAAGAAAATGACATAGGTGTACCTGAATAGTTTGATCAACAAGGGCTTTGTCAATGTTGGCAAATGCAATTTCCTGTCCGAAGATCTTCACGTACGCAGAGGCCAGGGGCTCACAGGAAGGTTGTGCCCTCCACTCAGAAAGCTGTGTAAAGAAGAAAAGCAACCGGAATATTGCATTAAACTTCTATAAATAAAAAGTGCTTTGACCACATAATTCTCAAATATTACAAATCGTTTCAGCATCAGAGTGATCCCCTAAACTTACAGCCTTCATAACTTCTTTCATCTTGGTCAGCCTGTCAACGTTATCAGGACCGTCTTGAGTTTTTAAAATGGCTTCCTGTATTCCCTCAGTTCTCACTCCAACCTGAAAAAAGGAAAAACAAGTAAGTACTTTTAAAACGATTATGATGTTAAAGGTTTATATATCCATATTAATCAAGCTTGTGGCATTTATTGAATGTACATATTAAATCATATCTAATGTGAAAATAACATTAGGATTCAAGCTTGGTATTGGTAAGCAGCCTGAGATGTGGACATTAATTCCGATCGCTAGCTAAATGTCCTTTTTTCTATTCTAATTTGACACAGTGCATTCTGCAAAGGTGTAGAATAATGGAAGGCACATGCCAGATATAGAATAGCCTTTCAGTGTGTTAGCTAGCTATGTGAGACATGATTACCTCAATAACATCAGCATAAGTTCCTGCCAGATAGGTGCGAGCTTTGGCCACAATGGCTCTTGGCATAACAGTTGCAGCATCGTTAATATAGTAGGTGCTGGCAGCAGCACCCGCCATCCAAGCATCTGTAGGGCAAAAAAAGAAGAACTGTCAAACCACATTTTGATCCAAACTCCTTGATGATAAATGGTCCTATGATGCCTTTACCATGGTAGAAATCAAGATAGAGACTTCTGCTGAAACGATAGCTGAGTCTGTCCAATTTGGGACTGAGGATCCTCATGGCAACATTACAGGCAGCAGCACTGAAAGTAGGACATAAAAACATATGTGATTATTCGCGCTTGGATGTTGAAATGGTAAAATAATAATAATATTTGCAAAATGTTATATTTCTTACACGGAGGCATAGTAAGGAGATGTGCTCCTGGTCATAGACTTCATGTAAGAGTAGACAAAGCTAGAGATCTGCATATTCTTTTCTCTCAAGATGGCATCAGCAAGAGTCATCACCAGACCCATGGGCAGCTTGGTCTCAAACAACACAAGTGCAGCACTCATACGGAGTTCTGGATTGAGTTTCCTCTCCATGAACAGCTGAATAGCCATATTCTGGACCTAATTCACAAAAGATTGGATGTAAATAAAACTGCCTAAAATCAATTCATTCATTCATTCTGAGTAATGCAAGGAATTCTAAAATGTAGTCCCACCATCTTGGGCTCCCTCTTAGCAATGTTCCTCAGGGCCAGAACAGCTTCAATGTGAACTGTGAGTGGCAGATGTTCATTAGCACCTGCAAAGAGCTTTCTGATTGGCTTCAGACTGGAAGGATGTCCAGCATTTCCGATGACTTTCAGAGTGTTAATGAGCTTCTCATTGTCATTGTTGCTAACAGCCTGAACAAGACTTTCATGGAGAGACTGTGGAAGGGAAAGAGGAAACATTCATGTCACATGTCTAGGATGTTATAACTGAATTACATTTTTATAAAACAAATGTAAAAAAGAGACATACCTTCACAAGCTCAGCGGGGCAGGATGGGTTCTCAATACAGTATTTAGAAACCAGGCTGCCGTATCCCAGCATGACAATCTCACGGAGGATTGGGCTCCCTTTGATCTTGTCGTTCTTAGACAGTTCCTGAAAAGTGGTAAAATAAATTCAGAATTGATGATTACGCATCCCAGTTCTTACTACCTTACAAATAAAAAGACAATGAATGCTGACTTGCCTCTACAAGCTTCATGGCCTCGAGGTCAACTGACACCTTGTGTAGAGATGACATCAGCACCTGAGAAGCTTCTGCAAGATTCAGCTCATCAGCAAGGAACTTTGCCTCCAGGAACCTCAGAGCAGTAGTAGTACCAATGGCTGGGAAAATATTCAGGATCCAGCGCCTGGGAAGAAAATGTTATTATAGTATTGTATGATCCATGGCACATATTTTCCATGGCTTTTGAAAGTCGCAGGTACCTGAAATGAGGTCTATTTTTGTACTGAGTCCAGAGGGACTCCAAATCATCAGATTTGGCCACACGCAGTAGCTGGAGGAGCTCAATGAACTTCAGTGGGGCATGTTTGTGGACTACGTCCACGTTGTGAATCACCATGTGTTCCAGAAGCTCAACAATCTGTAAGGACAAAATATTCTTCAGCCTAAAGTTTGTTGCTACAAGATGCATTCAACAACAATCTGAGGGGTCATTTCATGAAGTACCTGAGCCTTGATATTGGTGACCTTTATAAGCTGGATGGGTGTCTGGAGAAGCTCGCTGCCAAACTCGTACTGCACGGATCCACGGTGAAGATATTGACCAGCGATGATCAATCGGGCTTTCTCACTATTCTGGTAGATCAGGGATTGACTGCAAATAAACATAAGCGCTATTAATCTGCACCGTGACACTTTATGATGACAATTGTGCTGGTGACACTGGTATTGCACTCTTTTTTTTAAATGTAAACCACATACTTAGACTGCATCTGGGCAGCACCGTTCAGGATGTTCAAAGGCGAAACCTGGATGATCTCTGAACCAGATGCTTCCAAGATCAGAACACCGGTGCCTGAACTCTTGAGGATGTAGTTCATAGCAGAAGCTCCCTTCATGCTCTGTCCTCTCTGCATTGAGAAGACCCAGTATCAACACACCAGCAGTTTCAAGGAGTATACTGTAATAGGGATTATGAAGCAAGAGGGGACTTTGTACTTACAGCCTCACATTCAACACATCTCTCTGTGTAAATCAAGCCCATATCCTTCATGATTTTCTGCTGGCACTGGTTGAGGTCCTTACTTTTGGTCAACAGGATGCGTTCATCCTTTTCTTCCTCAGTGATGACATATTGGGTCTTGCACATACCCTGTGCTCCAATCTATTTCAGATAAATCCAAACACAATTCGTCAGTTTAAGTAATAAACTTTGTGAGTGGAACTCTATGAAGATGAGTTATTCTTACCTCTTGCAGATCATACACAGTTTGAGACGTCTTGATGTTCAGCTGGAAAATGTTGAGGATTGCTTTTTGGAGATTCAGCACAGTTTCAGAGAGGCTAGCCGGAGCGAAAACTTTTCCGACAACACCGTTAGCATACTCAAACTTGATGGGTATCAAGAGTTGAGCAGTCAGGCTTGCAGTAAGCTTGCTAGCTGGGACGAAATCCTCTTTGGGCCACATGCCACTGAACTCAAGGAGTTCTGGGTCTTGGAGCTATAAGGAATAATGATACTTTAAGTGAATTGAACTCTTGATTGTTTATAAGCCACTCGTTATTCCAGTTCACTTAATATTCATTATAAATAAGTTAACACATTTAAATGGTCTTTACCTTAAGGATGTACATGTCAGCAGATGCTGGACTGATCAGGACGTTGCTACGGATTTTTACACCAGCCCGTGCCAGACCCTCCTCAGGGAGGCCACCCATAACAGTGGCCTCATATTTGTAGACAGAGGTTTTTCCATCGACAAACTTTGGGGCTACAGTAAGAGACAACAAAGCAAACTAGTGAATGCATTTACATTTCAATATCAATTTGAACAAAGACATTTTTTATAACTATATACCAGAATTATATTTTAACATAATGACAACTTACCAAGGTTCACCTGGTGACATGCTACAGAATAGAAATAAAACGTTATTTTGGTGTGGATAATGAATCATGATGTAGGGAAAACAGGTAAATGTTATTTTAGTTACTTTTTTTTGCCAGACTGTATTTAACTGGAAAGACAGTTGGTAACACTGAACAACTCAATACTCTGTTCTATCAATGGTTTTATATATACACACACACACACACATATATATATATATATATATATATATATATATATATATATATATATATATTCTTCTTCTTTTTTTAACAGCATTATACTGCAAGCAAGTGCAGAAATAGTTTTCAGAATAATTACATTTATTTTTGTCCTAATAAAAATAACAGTACATTGCAATCATGCACTAATGTTCTTCTACTATTACCTCATCCTACAAAAAATTAAATCTTCAAAACTTTAATTACATTTTAGGTTAAGCTGATTTTGTTTTAAATGTATAAAGATGTACTTACCCGCAAGGGCGAACGTGAGCGCTAACAAAGGCACCCACATGGTTGCTGAATGTGAATGATGGCTTGAAGAGGCCTCTATTTAAGGAAAGACATTCTGCTTGAAATGTATCATTAACTAAGTATCAGCCTTCATGTTCATGTATGTTACCTTGCCCTGACTATGCAGAACAGACAAACAAAGTAGAACAGGAAGGAAAAATGTCAGACAAGTTGTCTTAACCTGACTGCCTGACCCAAACAACTCGGTGTCCAAAATCCATTGATTTGTGTTTCTCTTGTAGCTAAACCCATTTCGATAGAAAAAACTGTATTACACAACAGCACATTTATATACATACATCCAAATATGTTTAACCAAGAATATATATCAAAAAATGTAATTTATGTATGTATTTATGTGTAACTTATTATTCAATAAATGGCAAGATTTTAACCGTTGCAGTTTTGACGCATCCACTTACTAAAAATCACTTTATTATAATTTAAAAATCGGTGAAATAACATATAATACAAACTCCATCATAGAATGTTTTCTGTGATGGAGTTTGTATTATATGTTATTTCACCTGTTACCATTACAATCTTTCATTAAAATGTCAGTGTGTTATGACCTGCAATTTTATCAGTCCTGTCAGCTTGAGCCAGGAATTATTGACTCTTCAAAGAAATATCCGACATCTGTTTACTTAACTGTGACTAACACAGCGTTTCAAAATCATTTCATAGAAAATGAAATTGTATCTAAATCAAGTCAATCGCATTAAGTCAATCCCCCCAGAAAAGCTAGTTAATAATACGTTTTTAGCAAATATAAGTATGATGGTGATGACATAAAATGACATGTAATGTAATGTAATGGTGCTTTTTTATTACTGTGTCAAAGAAGGAAGTTCAAACAATACTAGAAAGTTGGTATAGTTATGCAATGGTTGATATGTAAAATGGTTAGTAATAATAATAATAATTAAAGCTGCGAGCAGCGTCGAACGGGTCCTCGTTCCTGCTTCGCACGTCGGGGGTGCCGGCCGGTCGCCGGCCCCGTCGGCCGAGAATGCATGACCGCCGTTCTGGCGTTTGGCCGTTTGTCACGCGACACTTATTTTACTTTGCTAGTCGGTGGCGCTTTGCCTCTGAGTCAAAAAAGGCTTGTTGATGAACTCAGGCCGTGAATTCTATAAAACAGGAGAAGTTTGGAGTATATTCGAGCGCATTCAGTGTAGCCAGTAGGGGCGCTGTGACAAGTTGAACATATCCATACCTTGTCATGTCAATTACATGTGAATGTGATGCTTTTTAGGCTGATTTGCCTTGGGCACTCAGTGATGCTATGACTAGAATTTAAATTAGCATATGGATGTCTTCAAGGTCAGTAGGTGATGACATACGAGGAATACGGAGCAGATTGGATAATGCCTGGCCGAGTTACAGCAACTTACATGTTAATGGCGAATGGCGTTTCTTTGCCGGTCCGGAAAACGCACAAACTTTAATATTTTTTAAATCCTTCAAAGATTTCTCTAGACAAAGGTCTCAAGACTATACTGGCCTAGTTTTGAAAGAATCGGGCTTACGCTCTAGGAGGAGTTAACTGTTTTACAACCCCTAAAAACATGAAAAAAGGCCAAAAAGGCCTATTTTCAGGTATTGATTGTAGCGCCCCCTAATGTTCAAATATTATGAAATTATTCAGGTAAATTAATGGCGTCCTTGTGATTATAGGCTGGTAATTTGGTAAAGATAGTCCTAGTGATTTGGAAGTTAGGTGTCTTTATATATTAGGCCACAACCCTTGGATGTGCACTGGTCCATATCCTCTGAACGCAATAAGATATCGACAATTCCTGAAATAAATTCCTCAAAATTAAACCAATGATGAACCTCAGAAATTTTGGTAGGAATCGGAACAAGCGTTTTGAACAAAAGTGCACAAAAACAGTTTTTTACAAAATTCAAAATGGCGGGAAATCTAGGCACGCGGAGCTTATGGTTCGCAAGAGTATTTTTTGTAGAACAGGTCGAGGCAGACCTGTACGCGAAATTTCAAGTCAATCCGTCATTGGAGGAAGAAAACGTGGGTACAAACGCTCTAGGGGGCGCTAGAGAGCCATTTTTGTATACACTAATACAAAAACTCAATAATCTCAAAATTTAAGATTGTCTACTTTTGCATGTGGAATTACAGTCTGCTGGGGCGTACGGTGTGCGGCCAGACAACGTTTAAACACGACTAAGAAAAGCAATAACAATCTTTTGAAAAAATAAACAAGTTCCTCTTGTCACGAGGAGCCTAAATATAGGTGGTTTAGAGCATGGTCCCAAGAGACTTTTCTTTCCGTATACATGTGTTACATATGCCTACTAAATTTTATACACGTAGGTCAAACGTAGCACTGGGGCTGCGTGAATGAATATTTGTAGGGGGCGCTATTGAGCTAAATTACCATTTTGAAGCATTCAAATCATAGAAAGTAGCTACATGTTTGACTTTAATTGTGTGTGCAAAATGTAGTTACGTTTCAAGCATGTTTAGTCCCTCCAAAGCCCCTTTGTTGTTTGACGCGAAGTATGGGTTGCCACGTCAACAGTGTTAGACGAAAAATAAAATGCTTCGTCATCTGGCATCATGAAAGTCTACCCTTCATGTGGAACAAATTTGATGTTGATCTGATTTACCTTCCAGGAAAAGGAAGCCAAAGAAGAAAAAAATGTTGTTCCGGTTGTCACTAGGTGGCGCTACCACATAAATACAAAATTTGAGTGCACACGTCTTCAGGCCTGGAGTGTCATCACACATGTGGAGTTTAGAACGGACCTGATGATGTGGAGTCGAGTTACATCAGTTTATTTGTTCACGGCGAAGGATCAATGTTTGCCGATGGAGAGATTGGCCGTACTTCAAGGTGTCGCTACGTGCTTCACAGGGAAGCATCAACAAGTTATTGGGTCTATTCTGGTACATTTTGAGAGGGATCTGAATAATCTGTGAAGAGAAGGGTATAAAAGTAGAAAAAAGTAACTTCCTGTTGTCATTAGGTGGCGCTAAGACCATAATTAAAAATTAGCATATGGATATCTTCGGGGTCAGTATGTGATGACATAAGAGGAATATGGAGCAGATTAGACAATGTATGGCCGATTTACATCAATTTACATGATAATGGCGAATGGCGTTAATTTGACGGTCCGGAAAACGCCCAAACTTTAATATTTTTTAAATCTTTAATGATTTTTTAGATATTTAAAGATTTCTCAAGACAAAGGTATCAAGACTATACTGGCCTAGTTTGTAAATAATCGAGTTTACGCTCTAGGAGGAGTTAACTGTTTTACGAACCCCCCAAAATGTGAGAAAATAATGTAAAAAAGTCATATATTGAGGGATTGATTGTAGCGCCCCCTAATGTTCAAATATTATGAAAAAAATAGGGTATCTTAAGGGATGTCATGTGAACATAGTCAAGTATTTTGGTGAGGATTGGCCAAGTGATATGAAAGTTAGGTGTCTTTAAATATCTGGCCACACCCCTTGGATGTTCATTGGTCCATATTCTCTGAACGCAATGAGATATCAACAATCTTTCAAAGATTTTTGATTGCATTGAAACACTTATTAACCACGACAAGTCGTGTAGAAATCGCAACTATCGTTTGGGAGGAGTTGAGAAGAATGTGTTTTGTACAAATTTAAAAATGGTGGACATTTTAAGTGGGCGGAGCTTATGGTCATAATGTAATTTATTTTAGAGCAGGTCTAAGCGGACATGGATGATGAATGTCAAGGTCATCGGTTATCGGGGGGAAATAACGTGGCCGTTTGAAAAACGAATATAGTCTAGGGGGCGCTATTGAGCCATATTGCCATTCCGAAGCATTTAAATCATATCAGGTAACTACATATTTGCCGTTAAACACGTGGACTAAGTTTAGTTAGGTTTCAAGCATTTTAAGTCCCTCTAAAGCCCCTTCGTTGTTTGACGCGAAGAATGGGTTGCCATGGCAACAGTGTTGGACGAAACATAAAAAGCTTTGTCTTCTGGCATCATGAACGTCTAACGTCTATTCTGGTACATTTTGAGACGGATCGGAATAATCAGTGAGGAGAAGGGTATAAAAGTAGAAAACATGTTACTTCCTAGTGCCACTAGTTGGCGCTAAGACCAGAATAAAAAAATAGCATATGAATCTCTTCAGGGTCATTATGTCATGACATATGAGAAATATGGAGCAGATTAGACAATGTATGGCCGAGTTACAACAACGTACATTTTCATGGCGAATGGCGTTTCTTTGCCGGTCCGGCAAACGCACATAGTTTAATATTTTTGAAATCCTTCAAAGATATTTGAAGACAAAGGTCTAAAGACCAGACTGGCCAAGTTTGGAAAGAATCGTGTTCACGCTCTAGGAGGAGTTAACTGTTTTACAACCCCTAAAAACATGAAAAAAGGCCAAAAAGGCATATTTTTAGGGATTGATTGTAGCGCCCCCTAACGTTCAAATATTATGGAAAAATTAAGGTAGGTTAAGTGTGTCCTTGTGAATATAGGCTGCAAATTTGGTGAAGATAGTCCAAGTGATTTGGAAGTTAGGTGTCTTTATATATTAGGCCACACCCCTTGGATGTTCACTGGTCCATATCTTCTGAACGCAATAAGATATCGACAATTCCTTAATTCAAATTCATTTAAATTGAACCAATAATGAACCTCAGAAAATTTGGTAGGAATCGGACTAAGCGTTTTGAAAAAAAGTGCACAAAAACAGTTTTTTACAAAATTCAAAATGGCGGACACTAAAAGGTAGGCGGAGCTTATGGTTGTTAATGGCAATGTTGTAGAGCAGGTCCAAGCGGACGTGTACGCGAAATTTCAAGTCAATCGGTCATCGTCGAAAACAACCGTGGGTAAAAACGCTCTAGGGGGCGCTAGAGAGCCATTTTTGTATACACTTATACGAAAACTCAAGAATCTGAAAATTTTCGCCAGTCTGGTTGTGCATGTGAAATTTGAGTCTGCTGGGGCGTACAGGGTGCGGACAGTCGACGATCATCGACGGAGAAAATAATATTAATAATAATATTAATAATATTAATAATAATAATCACGTCAATAACAATAGGTTCCTCTACGACGAAGTCGTCACGAGGACCCTAATTAGTTATACAGTAACAGGAAACAGACTGTCTCAGGCCACCTTTCTCTTGTTTTTGCTGTAGAGCTGCTAAAAGACCCATGCTTGTAGATTACATTCCCTTAAAACAATATACCTCTGAAACCTGTCAAGATTTATACCCAGGTCCCTTACAGTCATGATTTTTTATCAGTTTATTCATCATTAATGGGGATCGAAATACAGTTTATATCTCACGACAATGTTTTGGTAGAAGTTTGTTTACTAATAATCATGCGCTGTACGTTAACTGGATGAAGATTGAACCACGTCGGCCTCCGTACGGAAGTGATTTGTTTGCGGCTTGAAGTCCGACTGCGCTGACTTCATCCTCATCAACCTGTTACTGTAACGAAAATGTCGTACTTTCTTCTGTTTTTGTCTTCGACAATGCTGGTCTGCAGGGCTGCTCTGTGTCCGTGTGAGAAACCGGAGTTCTGTCAACAGATCCGCGAGGAGAGAGACTTTGAGGTAGTTAATGCCAGCTTGATGACACACGGGAATATGGAGCTCAACTTCCAACTGCAGCACACTGCTCACAATTATACAGGATAATTTGCGTTTGCAAACTTCCATCAATTTCTAGCATATTATATAGGCCACTAAACGATTTTAAAGAGAGCGGACTGAAATTATATAATAACACATATTGCGGTTAAGCTAAATGGACTTATCGAACATTTATCAGGGTAATAAGTCGTATATCCTGAGCTTTATATTATTATCAATGCAGGGTGTCTGTGTTGTAAGACCACGTGATAAATAAAACGACTACCCTTTTTTTGGCACATACGACCGGTTTTTGAAGAGCCCTTTTGTACTCTACAATCAGCAATGTTTGTAGAGAACAAAATGTGTTGACAAACTTGACATGGAACATTCACTTAGTGTCGACAAAACCCCCGGTGTCGTCCACTGACACTCACTGATGTGGTTTATTGACACTGGAAAGCAGCACGATCCCCTTCCAGGAAGTAGTACGTTTCTTGTTTTGTTCAATTTACTTCACATTATTTTTTCATTTATTGAATTTAATTTGCCCTGTCATATACTGATGTTGGGGGGAATCATATACCATTAGCTTGAACTCCTTAAATTTAGCCAGCAGAAGCAATTATTACCTTTGCATTGAAAATGCGGAAGGTAATGTTTTGATTGTGTATTTGCGTGCGTGCGTGCTATTCGCATAAGTCAAAAATGATTAAGCCGAATCGCACAACATTTGGTGGGATGATTGGTTATTATCCGGGGACCACTTGATTAGATTTAGGCATTGATTGGGTCAAAGGTCAAGGTCATGAAAAAGGTCAAAACCTTCTTGAATCGCATGAAATTTGGTGGGATGATTGGTTATTATCCGGGGAACATTTGATTAGATTTTGGGACCGATTGAGTCAAAGGTCAAGGTCATAAAAGGTCAACATCTTCTTTTTACCATAGCACGGTCAATTTCTATCCAATTGGCATGCAACTAATGCAAAACTATTCATAATTCAATGCCCAATCTTGTGATATGCAAAGGTATGCGCTCTACCGAGTGCCCGTTCTAGTTTAACTTGCTCTGATACTTGGTAATCTAACAGCAGTTTCCTGGAAATGGGGATTTGGGCATCAACAAAAGGAAACTGCATCATGAGTGTGGTCTTGACACAACCTAAGTAAATCCTGTGCCAAGTTATTTTGTTCTAGAAGAACACTAAATAAGGAACACAACATGTCTGCGAAGCAGGAAAGGCTCTTGTCACTTGACTCCAACAAATGATCTGATTGGTTAAATGGTTTGATGGTAGTGCTACATTTACACTACAAATATGTGCTAAATATTTTAGAAAGATGGATTTGTGGAATGTTGCTGTGTGCTCATTAAAACACAGGGTTGCTTGGCCAAATCAACATCTCTCTGCTCTTCATTTTGCCACAACACTTACTGCTGCTACTTTTACAAAAATATGATCTTATTACTTTGATCATGTGTTTTCTTTCTGACCTTGGAACATTGTTTCCAAATACTAGGTAAGCTTAGGTTAGATTAGAATAGAACAATACTGAGCTAACTCGGGTGAACTAGATGTGATTTAGCAGCAACACATTTTATACACACCATCGGTAGAAGAATGACCATTTTGTAGGTGTGCGGCATGTAGGGAATTACGAATTCACCCTTTAAGGAAAGGGGCGTAGCCCGGGTTGGGGGGGGTGTTAAAGGGCACCAGGAAGTGGTGAACGCGACAGGTGTTGAATGGAAAATAAACGACCACGGTCAAAGAGAACAACACGACTCTTCGTTATTCCGCACACCTACAATTTATTAATTGACTTTATTGAAAGCCAGTTTAATTTAGTAAATAAAAGTTACCAACAATTTATTTTGAGTACTTTCAAGCCTTGTCAGCCTTTAGTTTTAAGAAATCAGTTTTGGCTCTGATAATTTGTTAATGACATTCTTTTACAGGCAGACTAAATTATTAATTGACTGAAATCCGGAATTTATAACTAAAGTATTTCACATCTTCCACCCTGCTTTGTTTCTACTAGTTCGGAGTTCAGGATACAGTTTATGGTGATAGGATGTAGAAAAAGTACAGTCTGCCACAAGCATTTTTGGGGGGATTAATAAAATTTATAAATTACTGAAATATTTAGAAGGACATTATCAGAGTAGGAATAGGAGCAGTGAAGCTTACAGTCATCTATCTGTGTGGTCTCTGCGTTTCACAGGTGTTTGTGTTTGATGTGGGTGGAAAGACATGGACGTTCTACAACTGGAGCATGGTGACGACAGTGGCGGCGTTTGGAAAATATGATGCGGATCTCATGTGTTATGCTCATTTCAAAGGAGCACGGGTTGTACTTAAAGGTAGGAAGTCCTCCTATCATTGAGATGTGTTGGTATAAATCCGCCCAGTGTGGAGAGCTTCAATGTTGTATCATTTCATTCAATGTCGGCACTGTGATCATTCATCAATGCATAATTATCTCCACATCTCTCTCTTTGTTGGTGTGAAAAGGTGATGTTCACCTCCCCTACATTGTGGACCAATACAACCGGACGGTGTGGATTACGGAGAAGTTAAACTTGGCCAAGAGTCAATTTATGGATGGGATCAACATCGACATTGAACAAGCAGTGGAGAAGGGCTCCCCAGAGTACCATGCTTTGACAAGCCTGGTCAAAGAGACCACTGAGGCCTTCCACGGTGCGATACCCGGCTCCCAGGTGAACACAGTATTTTGACAAGGTCCTCTAAGACCAATATAAACGTGTAGCTTGGGATAGCCTTCTTTTCCCCAAAAGACTTCTGGAAAACACTCAAGTCCCTCCCTCACCCTAAATAGGAATTACACAGGCAAGAACATTAATGATTGAAGTGCTGTATGCTCTTTTTATTTACCTCAAGGTGTCATTTGATGTTGCCTGGTCACCGAATAGTATTGACAAACGCTATTATGATTACGTTACCATCGCTGAATCCTGTGACCTGCTGTTTGTGATGTCCTATGATGAACAGAGCCAGATCCTGGGGGACTGTATTGCAATGGCAAATGCCCCACTCTCTCAAACATTGGATGGTTTGTTCTCCACTTTGTGCACTAATGCACGATGATACATTATTTTATCAATGGAGACCTATTCCTCACCTCTATATAAAATGCCTCTTATTCTTTTTAAGGGTATGACCAGTTTTTGAGTCTGAAGATTGATCCAAAGAAGCTTGTCATGGGAGTGCCATGGTACGGCTATGACTACCCGTGCCTTAACTTTTCCCAGGTAAGAAATGCTCCTTTAAAAGATATTCAATTAAAATATCCGTTTTATTTTCCAGTAATCTGTATTTTAAGCAAGCGTACTTTGGTGACTCCTTGACTTTTCCTCTCGCACCACCAGTTGACATTTTGGATTTTAGTGAAATTTGACTTTTGGTTTTGGATGGATTGCCATGAAATATATTTCCAGATATCTATGGTGCCCCATCAATAAATGCTAATAACTTGAGTGATCGTCGGCTTTTCCTCCATCGTCACCTTGAGGTTGACTCGTGTTGCTTTAAGGGAAATGTCTGGCACAGACTTTATTGTTCACCACAGGATGATTTTTAAAAAGTGTGGTTATCTTTTAACTTTTCAACTAGTGCCAGGTTCTGGTCAAAATGTCCAATAGTCCAACACTACTCTTTAAGTCATCAAGAGCATGTGAGTATTGTGGATGTGGATTGCAGTTACCATTCATCCAAATGCATTCCTGTGTCGCCTCATAGTGCCCCTATCATGGCTGTAGACTCGGTCTTGATTTTATTCTTTGAAAATCCCATAAAAATACTGAATCGAAATAATGGCAATTAATGAAAAATGTTTATTCCGAGTCAATTGCACGTATATCTTGCTGCTGTACCTTCTTCTGGAGCACTAAATGTGTATAAATCTGCAGCTCCAAATAGTATTTTGTATTAATAATAATGATATATGCATTATTTACTAATGTTTATGTAATGTACAGTGCCCAGTTGATGCCTGCATTACGAACACATGGCTTGGAGGGCCAAACAGAGGAGGGAAGTAAAAATAATTGAGACAGACATTGTGTTGCCAATTTTATGGATTATATTGACAATAGGAAAAGAGCATTATTCATTATAAAAAGCTCTTTAATTGAGCTTTGTGTATAGAATACAGAAACATTGTAATTATTGATCCCTGAAGCATTTCTTTTCTCCCTGATATACAGGACTGTCTCAGAAAATTAGAATATTGTGATAAAGTTCTTTATTTTCTGTAATGCAATTAAAAAAACAAAAATGTCATGCATTCTGGATTCATTACAAATCAACTGAAATATTGCAAGCCTTTTATTCTTTTAATATTGCTGATTATGGCTTACAGCTTAAGAAAATTTACACTTATTTGGATTGTTGCAGTATAGTATATCATATGAGCTGTTGCCACATATTTCTCTTAATGTCTGTTGCCATGCCAGGAGGGAGTATGTTTTATAGCCAAAGTTCCTTTCCGCGGAGCCCCCTGCAGTGACGCAGCTGGAACACAGAAAGCATACGAGTGGATCATGAAGCAGGTCAACACCTCGATGTCCGGCCGGCTCTGGGACGACAAACAGCAAGCTCCGTACTTCAATTATAAGGTAGTTTAAGTCTTGTTTCTGCTTTGTTTCGCTTAAAAATATACAGCTATTTAGTTTGGGTAAATATATTGTAATGGTTAGCAAAGTGTGCATTTATGATGGATTATTTGTCTTTCTTTCGAGTTTAAGCTTAAATTCTCTTCTCGTCCTGCTTCATTACAAATCAACTAATGAGGCAAAGTTCATACAGTCTGTTTATCCAGAGTGCCGGCATCCACTCAAGCTAAGAGTGACAATTTACCAAACTAAGTAATTCACCCATTCGAAACAGACGTAAAACAAATAATGTTGTTGTGCTGATAGTTGTGAAAATGTGCAATTTCTACGACTTTGTCACATGACACCCTCTGGTCGTTTGGTCGGTCCATTTGCTCATGACAACTGCTGGTGTATAAATAAGAAGTAAAGCCTCTCTTCATCCTTTCCCACCACTGTAGAATGTATCATAACTGATTTAAATGTATCAGAACTGGCATATTTCATTATATTTAATCACCCAAAAAAAATAGTATAATATAATGGCTGACACATGTGCACTGGTCGGCCTTTTGAGTCATTTGTTGTCATTTAAATGTGAAATAATTAGGTAAAATATCTTAATATGCTGCGAATAGGTTTGTATCGTTCTTAAAAAAATATGTTGGCTACCAGGTAGAGTGCAGAGCACAATGTGCACATAACTCCAAATTAACTAAATCCGCCATATCTATTTTTTATTGGTAGAATTTCAGTCAATTAAGATGGACGTCCAACAGAAAAGTTATTATGCTGTGATTAATACCATCCATACCACAAATTCATCACATGTACTTATGAAGCCATTTTTGTTTGAGATCTTTAAAGATTTATATTGAGATGTCTTTTTGTCCTTACTTTTTATCAGAGCTCAGCGCTCACAGGTGAAGTACCGGTCATACAAGTATGTACGTACGGTTTCCGCTTTTGTGTATAACCGATATTACTCATTCTAATAAACCTTGCATTGGGTTAGTCACTTTGTTGATTCTCTTGGTCTTTGATCCCATGTCGTCTATGAAGTATGTTGCATTGATACAGTAGTCCAAAGAGTAATCACAAACAAAGACTGATTAGTTGTGAATATTAAAATCAGCGTAAACTAAGCGGTGTTAACTCAAAGTGGCAATGAGGTCTTAAATGTATGTTAAGGGTCTGAGAAAGTATTGCATTTAACTTTAGGATTCCTTTTGTTCCTCAGGACCGGAAAGGACAGATTCATCAGGTTTGGTACGATGACCCACACAGTATCTGTCCGAAGGCGGAGTCAGTGAAATCTAAAGGTTTGAGGGGCATTGGCATGTGGAACGGAAACATCTTGGACTACAGCGATGAGCCGGTTGCCAAGCAGCAGACTGCAGGGATGTGGAATGCACTCAGTGGATGTGAGCTGGGATACACTTGACACTGCTTCAAAAATGTACATGGGCCCCCTCCCGTTTGACAAGACATCCCTTCGTCGCAGTAAAGGGGCGGGGCTTCTCTCTGTCCAGGGATGCATACTCGCACTTCAGAGTTTATTGTGACTTTTATTGCTTTTGACTGTAGTTACAATACTTTCCTCTGCGGGAACTGAATGAATGTATCTTTGAGAAATAAGGAAAAACTATATATTTAATGTAACACAAACAATATTTTTGATTGACAAATATTGAGCTTACTCAGATCTTTGCACTGTTATGCTTTTCAAAAATAAAATATTTCTGATTAATGTGTAAGTTTGAAGTTGAATAACCAGTTAGACTGTTCAGGCTCTTCTCTTAACTAGCTTACAGCACCTGATAAATTCAGAATGTCAACGTTATCAACATTGCAGAAAAATCTGATCACATCAAACATTAAGTAATATAAAATATATATTGTAATATAAAATGCGGAAAAAAGCAATATGTAGGTACATTTGATGGAATACTATACTATAACGTTGTTTTTTAAAGATGTACTATAATATTATGAGAATATGATGTAGTTATACTATGCCTCATGGCATTTTATAATGATATGCTATACTTGCGATACCTCAAATACAACTAGCGTATGTATAATGAGTACACAGGGTCCTCTTGTGGTCCTGCTGCTCCTGCCTCTTTCGATCTCCCTGTTTCTGCTGCAGTGTAGTTGTATGTTCATTTGTTGGTTAGAATCATGTCTGCTGCTTCAGGTAATAGACTGAAATTCTTCCAGGTGAGTTCTGATTTCCATAAGTTGCTAACGCATGCTGAATGCATCTTGTTTTGAGCATCCAGGGAGAAAATTAAAACTCAACTGGAGGAAAACATGATTGCTTTTAGTCCCAATTGAAAACATATGATGTTGATGCATTTTGATCATGTGTCGACGAAATAAGAGCGATGTGATTTGCATACATGCATGAACTCTGTGTCTGAGTAATAAACAAAAAAAGGAGTGTGTGTGTGTGTGTGTGTGTGTGTGTGTGTGTGTGTGTGTGTGTGTGTGCGTGTGTGTGTGTGGGTGGGTGGCTTGCATACCTGTGTGTGCAGCAGTGCTTATCCTGCGGTGACACAGGCCACCGACTGGTAAAAGTGATTACAGGAGAGATGTGATGGTCTTTTTCTGGAACTCATTGTTACAGCTGCAGCTTGTGATGCCATTCCGGTGTCACTTTCCCCTTTAAGATGCCGCTAAGTGGATTTTGATGCAGTGAAACACTACTCGGAGGCCAGTTTTCACCCAGTTAATGGAATCAGTGTGTTGTGGAACAAAGCGAATGGCAAATGATCCAAACCCCAACACTTAACACTTAGTGCTTTTACAGTCTTTTCAAACCCATAGTTGGTTTGCTATATCAATGAATGACTAAATGTTGAAATAGTCAAATAAAAGCAAGAATGCAGAATTACCAGAAGCAATGTGAGAACTGTTGAAGAAGAACCAAGAACCAACCTAGAACCAATGTGTACTTTCATGCTACAGGAAGTCTTCAGAGGGGTTGGACTCTTCTTCTTCGTTTTCTGCTGCAGAAGATGATGATGGTAAAGCAATTTCCTTCCTGCTATGACAAACAACCTAGTCTCTCAATTGACATTAATGGAGACTCCATGATAACGTTGCACCCTCACAACCTGTGAGAGGGCCTTTTCCCCTTAATGACAAGTAAAGAATTCTACGAAATTGAGTTTCCAAACATTATTCTCCAAATCCTGGAAAGTATTTGTAAAACAGGCATCCGCACATAAATGCCGCAGGCCCGGAGACAGATAATTGGATTGGGTGACTCCGCTAACTCAAAAACATGACACTTGCTGAGAATGAAACTACCCTAACCTGCTCTCTCCCTCAGACCTCTTCCATTACATTCCATTACACCGTACTCCGTTTTTATCTTTGTATCCTCTTTATTTTTATTTCGTTGTTCTACCTCTTTACCACTCTATCACTTCCCCCCACCCTTTTCACTTTCCCCTTTCATTTTAGTTTCTATCTTTACCCTCAGGATTCCTATTCCATTGTTGTTGTCTGTCTTTTCTTCCTCGCCGTGGCTCAGTCTTTTCATGCATCCTTTCTACAGAAATTACAGCAAAGCAACCAACCAGAGGGGCACATTTGATAGTAGGTTTTTATGGTTTTCTTTTTTTTAAAGCACATACCATTACCTTCTTGTGACATTTTTCCAAATATACTATGTCTATATGACTTATTTTTCTAAAATATCATATTATATTTTTATGGTATACCTTATTTACCTGTGTAATGCCTTATTTAAGACATGCTTTATGGCATGCTGTATTATGGCTTCTAATGACATTTTAAAAACAATCTATTACTTTAAGAGATGAATTCTAGGCAAAAAACAGTAGCCTACCGTAAGATTAATCACTGTTCATCCTTCTTGCTGGAATCCAACAAAAAGGTAAGTAACATCATGTTGATAAGATAACATTATATCTGCCCATCTAGTTACCACAATTTGTGACTACGGGTAAATTCTATCTTAAAATTCGTAAAGAAAATGGTATGATTTCTTTTGTTGGTGTTCTTCAATGTCTTGGTGTCTTAACGTGGTATTTTGGAGTGATCTTTGATCTTACTTATCAATTCTTCATTGGAATTCTCTTTTTTAAATGTAGCCCTGAATCTGTGCAATAGGAAGGGCCATTATATCTTCCATCAAACAATGTATTAGAATTATTTAAATAATTATTTTTTTTGTAGTTATGACTATAACAACTTGACACACACTGCTGAGTATATCAGCATATACTGCTAACCTGCTGTCTCACCCTAGAAATACAACTCTAGAAAATGGAAAAAAGCGGGTCTGTGGGTCTTTAGCTCACAGCACCTGAGAAATTCTTAATTAAAACAGTACCAAAAATGTACATGCACAAATTTAAAAGTAAAAGTACCAACATACTACATTTAGAAGCATAAAATCGAACAAATCAACTGCTGTCCAACCAAAGGATTTTGGTTTGAAGTCTGTATGTACTGAATTAAATGGAGGTGCTTTGAACTTGTGGTCGGTCCCGTGTGGTCTTTCCGAAGCACAGCGATGACGTAGGACCAGGACGAGAAGACTGACTCTTCTTCTGGGCCAGCTCAGCCTTCAGGGCCTTCAGCTCCGTGGCAGCCTGTTTCCTCAACTATGCAGCCATTCATGAAAAAATGACATGGTTTGTTAATAAAGTACACCAGATACCACCGGCATATCATAGTGTATTTACCCAAGTAAAGCGCTGAAGTAGAAATTCAAGGTACTTTTATCAGTGATTAGACCAAGGGCTGGATGAATACTTGGCTGTAGGCTGTCCATTAATTACATTTCTGAGAATCTATATATATATTAAGTAGTTCCAGTTAGATGTCTGTTCACCGTTCTAAAACTACTACTGGATACAGTACGTGAAGACAATGAATGCAGTTGAATATCTAATAAGAGAAATGAGTGTAGTCCTTCAGTGCCTCTTAACACAAAATGGCTATCTAGCCGTGTCATTGTCCCCAAATTAATATAAAGATTTTCACAAACAATTGAGAAGCCACGTTTTCTGTAAACCGCAACCTACGGTAGCGAGATGAATAGCAAGCGGGATGTAAGAGACAATCACTAGTGGGTTCAGAGGGGCAGTGTAATGTGTATCTGACTTGCAGCTTGAGTGTTACAGTTGCCACCCTGTGGTGCTCAGAGGAAGAGCCACTGAAGGAATACACTCATTGTTGTTAATACGACATTGAACGGTATTTCTTCCTTTCAATGAATGTAGCCAGCACTTCTTACAGAACAAAACCAATCAGAATTGAGAGCTTAAAGCCTTCCTGTCAACTAAAAATCATGTTTAGTCAAAATTTTACATTGAGAAAATGATCCCACTTTTTGGGCAAAAATAAACTATTTCCAAATAACTGGAAAATAAATAGTCACAAAGCTGAAAGATGGTGTTTTTCCAACACACCAAACATATGATGATCCTGTAGTGTAGACTATTACACATAAATGGACACAAAACTACCCAACAGTATATGAAGCAGAAGAAAATAGCATCTACAGCAGCATAATGCAGCAGTTACACCAAAATCAATTATATATATATATATATATATATATATATATATATATATATATATATATATATATATATATATATATAATTTTGCTGCACCATGAGTACTTTTACTCTCGGTACTTTAGGTAAATATTGCTGATCATACTTTTACTTAAGTGAATGCAGATCTTAGACTTGTGGTGGAGTATATTCAAAGTGTGGCATTAGTACTTGTTTTAGGTGAAAGATCTGAAAGCTTCTCCCACCATCAAGCCTGAACAAAGGAAGTAGTATTTTCTATTTTAAATAATTACATGTTTACTGTTCAAATATGCCAATTTGCATTGTAGTCCTAACTAGTAATAATGTCTCATTGTAAAGCATGTATTTTTTTTATAATACACATAATAATTATAGGATGTTAAAAAGGAACACATTTGTGCTTTTTTGCCATTTTTTGATAATGCCTCTTGTCTTGACCAACTAGTTATCAACTTTTGTTCAGAGTTTATAGAAAAAAATATATAGATTCATAGAAACTCTGTTACCTTTATCTCTGTCACCAGCTTCATCTTAGCATCCTCTACCTTCCTCTTCAGGTTGTCAATCTCATGGCTCTCTCTCATGATCTGAATGATGAGCTCGTTCTGAAATTCAGGATCTTTCAATTAGTCATTTACCTGACTGTTATGAGAGAGAGAGAAAAACAGAAACCCTGGTAGTTGCAGTCCAGCTTTAAGAACATGCGTTTCAGTGGCTGCAGCTCAACAAGCCCTTTAAAAGACATTTTTCATAGTAGACATTTTGATGTAATCAAAATAAAAGCCAGCCTGTGCTTTGCTATTATGCATTCATAATTAAACCTTTTCTTTTTCTACTACGGATTGTAATGTATGCAGTGAAAAGGGTACTTTGGTAATTCAAAATACCACAGTGTATCTGCTTTTGTTGCAAACTATCCAATATTTAGAGTAAAAATGAGAATAGGGAAGCTTCTAAACCCACACTGAGCCCACCTTTTCAGTCAAAACCGGCATAAAACACAAAATGTCACCTTTACGGAAGATCTGCCCTGTCGCCGGGGCTTCCCTCTGTTATCTCTGGCTTGGAGCTGGTGCAAGAGTTTGTTGTAAAATGTCTCCACCTCCTGTCGGAGGTTTCTCAGATTTTCCTCCAATGGTGCTGTGGCCTTCTTGGTCTCGAAATATTTCTTTTTCCAACTGTCGCGTGCTTTTTATTAATGAGAAAGGCATGAGCTGGATGGTGTTACTCATGACAAATCTGACCTCTTAAAAATGATAGGAATGACATTTTATTTTATTTCATGTCTTTAACATTTTGTCAACTGCAATTAAAACAACAAGGGAATAGACTATTTATAATTCAATGTAAGTTAATTAATTAATATTACAGGTTTGTTGAAGCACATGAAGAACAACACAATTTGGTTCTGTTCAGTGATTCACAGACTGATGGCAAACTAGAGAACTTGTTATGATTGCTCAGGAGATGTTCGCTTTTTTACCAAACCGGATGGCATTGCTCACCTTGGTTCCTGCGATGTCGGTTTTGAGACAACAAATCTTTCCCTTTTCTGAGCAACTCTTGCCTTGTCCACTCCAGTTGCTTCCTCTCTTCCCTCACCAGCTTGATTTCCTCAATCAGTTCCTCTCCTTACAGTAACACATGTGTTAGTTGGGTAAGAAAAGATAAGAATAGGGAATAACCATTAATCCTTGGCATGTGGCCAAAGTGACAGCTTACTGTTTGTCTGAAAGAAGGGAGAGGCCGTGGTCTTCAGAGCGGCCACAGGGAAGGCTCGACCCGAAGGGGGAGAGGTGAGAGCGACACACCGAGACAACCCAACTGGACCATCTGTCACCTTAAAACCAGCAAGAAATGCAACAATCGGATTTTAAGGGACTGATTTGCATTCACGAATAGACCCGCCTGCTGGCCGTGGAATTTGTACTAATGACGAGACTAAGAAACTTAACGTATACACTACCGCACTTGTTGGTTTAGTCCTGATGGACGTCAATGCACGTACATCTTTCGATTTGCAGAGCCTGCAGAAAGACATACCGTTACAGGAGCGGTAGTATGAGTATTCGCAACAGGGTCTGAGTATGTCATCCGGTTATGCTGCACAGTACCCGTCTGTGAGGGAGAAGCCTGAATCTCTGTCCTCCAGAGGCGCTTTGTTCTGCCTGTGGTACTGTTTCTTCTTTTTGCAGGTGTCTTTGTTCTCAGGCGACTCCTTCAGCTGAGCTGAATCAGCTTCACGTTGTTGTGAAGCTGTAGATGTAGATAACAACTGAAGAGCTCAGTACAGTAATGTGAGCTCCCGAGGATTAGTTACAACAGAAGGCCACAAATGTCCTTGCTATGAGGCATATGTACAATCCTTTTCTCCCAATGCAACAAGTGCCTGGTAAACCGGATTATAAAAGGCCAATGTCATGATCACATTGAAACTAATGAAAACTTGTAGCATGATTTATAAATCACATTTACTTAGATGTATTTAAATCACAAGAGGATTGATATAGGATCTGTTCTGAAACGTGGTGAATGCATCAGCAGCACTTTGTTTGAAATGACAGACGGCCATCACACGGAATAACAGGCTGCAAATACATATTCTAGAGCTTGTAACGCTTTCTTTGTTGCAGAGCTAAAGCTAACATATTGTACCTGTAATGTTGCCGTTATTCTGTGAAACGAGCGGTGTTGTCCTTTGAATATGAGGCTTCCTCGGGCAACATCCCGGATCAGCCCACTGTGACTGGTTGGAAGAGAGACCCTCCTCTTCATGTTCTCCTTCTGCCTCTGAAGAACTATAGCTCTGCCCCTCATTTTCTTCCTCCCCTTCCTCTTCCAGGCTTGAAGTGGGAGGTGGCTGATGGGAACACTGGGGGATGAGGGGGAATTTAACAGGCTCTTTTGTTCCTGCTGGCAGGGTGCACGTCTCGGGAGGGTGGTAGTAGGTCTGGTGGTCTGGGGAGCTGCTGCTGGTGTCTGTGGTGAGCGACTGGGAGCGAACACTGCTGTCGATCTCCACAGTGGGAAGCAGGTAAAGCTCTGGCTGTGGGGCCTGCCGACAGGTGACAACCAGACATTAGTGGGGCTTAACTGATGCATAATAAAGATCACCACATATGGTTGAGCAAGCCTAACAATCAAATTAGACAGGGAATCAAACAATTGAGGGAGAAATTAGCAGCATAGCATACAACACTGAAAGCTATATAGTTACACTCACACAAGTGAAGATGACCTCTTATTTAGGATATCTAAGATAGAGATGGTAATACCAAACTTCCACCTGCTGTGTATGGTTTTTAGACATTTTGAAAAGCTGAAACAACAAAGTGTTATATTATCTTGCCATTCTTAATCTTAAATCCACCTAATTTTTTTTGTCAGTGAATATTCCAAAGAAAAGAGTCTACATACATAAGGTGGAGCAAATGTTTTCACTTTCAGATCCTTCTCCTGTTTGCTCTTGACCTGCAGTAGTAAAGGAAGAGTTTGTTGTGAGAAAGTCACACACACACACACACACACACACACACACACACACACACACACTCACAAACACAGCTTGAATAGTGAACTTGTTAATCAAACTGTCTGCATTGTCTGCATTGTGAAACCCAACCAGCTTTAGAAAACCACGATAAACAGCCAGCTGCACTCACTAGAGCCAAACTGCGTCCCACACATTTGAGGAAGGAAAATCTTTCGAAGTGCCTCTCAGCGCCAAGAAGAGCTCCCAGCTTGCTCCTCAGAGTTTTCAGGGTGGTTTCAGGATACACCCTGCGTGATGAAAGGGAGATTCGAGATAGCTGAACATAACACAAATGATGTTTTCACACTTCTTTTGCAATTTGACACCTCGTGAAGAACGCAGAAAAAACTATCCAATCTGGGTTTCTGTGGATTTTAGTTACTTATCAAAGTCTAAACACTACAGAAAATATATGCTGAAAATATAAATAAAACAACTTTCAATTGCTCACATTTGAATACCATTATCATATCAAGCTTTAAAGCAAACATGACACATTGAGAAAGAAACATTTAAAAAAAGGTGCATTTACTTACACAATGCACTGTGATTTGAAAACATTGACAACAGATATGGTTTAAATATATTAAATAAGCATGGAATACATTGAATTATTTTTACTTCACCGGGTTTATCTGTCAGAATTAGCTGATAACAACACTTGCTAATACATTTGTATTACATTTGTATTACCTGATGAAGCCGGCTGATGTGAAGCTCTCTATGGCTTCTGCAGGGACCTTATTGAGCTTCACATTCCACTGGTCTTCTTGAACAAACAGCACATGGAGCTCCACAAACTGAACACATAAAACACGTCCACACACACGTGTCAGTCTGCACATTGGCATCATAAGTTAGTGACAGTCCACTTCAGATCGTCGACAAAGACGATGGCTCGGTCATTTTCTCAACGTACCTTGCGACTGGCCGGTCTTCTGTCCTCAGGATATCGCATCGACTCACAACACAGCGCCATTGTTAGAGCACAGACTTGCAGAGACACTTTAACAGGGGACAGTTCTGTTAGGAGTGTCCGGAGGAAGACTCGTTTATTGGGGTACGGAGGCGTGGACTGCTCGGTAACAATTTGGTATAATCAAACACAGACGTCGCCCAGTGAACTTTCCTTTATGAGAGTGCCAGCACTGGTTGCTCTGGTGCTGATGATGACAATTACTGCAGAAAGAAACAGCTAATCCAATTTGTGTCTTCATCTAACATTGTTTTTTTTAATTTTTTTTATTTGAAGCCATTATGCTTATGCCGGTGAATAAGAAATGCAATATGTGAATGCTGGCAGCGCAATCTCGGTATTTTATATTACGTTATTCATCCAGCAAAGGCGACATGGGATTTGTTTTATTTTTATTTTTACAAGCAAGTTACATTTTGATTTTAGATTGTGTTATATTTATTGCACACACAAAAACAATGTACTTTGTAAACGTCCGAGATTACATTTATAACATTCAGGGATGTCTGAAAGTTTTCTTGTACGTATAATTACTAAAGTGGTTCTGCTTTATTACCACTAGAGGTCACAATCTATATTGGTCTGATGCTGCTTTCGTGTACCCTTGAAGTTGTCGTAATTAGAATGTTTACTAGAATTATTTATTCTCATCCAAAGCCCATTCGTGTTTCTGATATAGGGGTACACAAGCAAAATAACTTCAACAACTTTTAGAATATAAATCATTCAAAGCACAAATAATGGGAATTTAGAGTTAAATTAGTTTGTTTTAATCGATTTTTCAAATGATTTTTCAAATGATTTTTCAAATGATTTTTCAATTTCAATTCTTAGTTTTAATTTTTAATATCAACGTGTTGTCGTGTTCTCATTTGGTGCAATTGTCATCTAAAAAAATAACTTTGGGGGAATCAATCAATGTTACAACACAACATTTTAAGAACACCCCTTGAAGGCAGCACCGGTTGACAATGTCCATGTGTAACAATGTCGGGCTCGACCAGCGTCGTAGCGATGAAGAAAGTCGTCCAACAGCTCCGCCTGGAAGCTGGCATGCACAGAGCTCGCGACTCTCGTTTTCATACAGATGGTAACACATCTGGTTGCTTATAGAACAGCGTATAACTTAGGACTCTTGTATTTGTTTGTGTATTCCCCCTCTCCAACAGCTGTTGAGCTCACAGAGGAAGGGCATTGGAAGTTAATATCCCACTGAGGTAAAACTCAGCTTGTAGTTTAGTCATTCAGTTGTGTGTGTGTGCGTGTGTGTGTGTTTGTCAGTGATGTATACATTTGGTTTACTGCAGTTGCCTTAAATGTACTGTGGTAGATTGATATTTATATATATATACAAATCAAACATTTCAGACTTTAATGTAAGACAGCAGCAGAAAAAAATGTCTAACGTCACATTTGTAAATAAAAAGTGATTTACAAAAACATTAAACAATTAAAAACTACTAAACTAACCTAGAAACAACAGATCTAATTCATAGCCAAATATCAGTTTAACATAATAACTTACCTTGTCATAGTGACATAATCATACGTGCAGAGCACAGAAAGTCTCTGCTGCTGTCTTCATTGTTTTATTTTGTTTTAGAGCTTCTCTTAGCGGGAGGTGAGGCAGACTTCATATGGAAGTGGAGCCAGAGTGACACCAAAGCGAAAGTCCATCACAGGCTTCACCCCAGCAGGCATGGAGAAGGTGAAGTGCTGCATTAAGGAGGTGAAGAAGAGGAAGAGCTCCATCCTGGCCAGGTTCTCCCCGAGACACACCCGCTTACCTGAGACAGGAAAACACAACTGAAACAAACTGGAGACAATATTTTGGGCCCAGAGATGAAACTAATATCAGGCAACAGTAGCAGTCATTCTCATGAGGCCTTTTTATATTAGCTGTTCTCGTTACCATAAAGAATTGCCCACTATATCACAAAAGTAATAAACACTTCCCATTCCTCTTTCTGAGCATACATTGAAATGATTTTACATGGAAAAAAGATGACCATCCCTGCAAAACTCCCAACAACATTTGGTTCCTTCCATTAGAAATGAAATGGTCAGAGACCAACATGTACCATAAGAAGGAAGTGGTTATGACCCCTGGCCTCTATCTGGCCTGTGTCCTCTGCTTCATTGTGAGAGAGTTGACCCCACTATGTGAGGATCACCGTAGGGTCCCAGTGCATGCTCGGACAAACTCCACTATGTACAAGTGAAGACACCAAGAAGACAAGTGATCGTGTTGCTCCTCACCAGCAGAGAAAGGGATGAACGCAGCTCGCTTCACAAACGTGCCCTCCTGGTTCAGAAAGTGTCCGGGGTTGAAGGTGTCGGGCGTCTCCCACAAATTCTTGTCAAACAGCACCGAATATAGATTGGGGATTACTGTCACTCCCTGGCGATGGGAATTGTAAAGGCAAATCAGAAAGATGCAACATGGTTGTGTAGAATACATAGAAATTGCATTATGAGACCTTAGGGATTGTGTAGCCTCCTAGTTGGATTTCCCGGTTGGTAGCGTGAAGCAGGCTGAGAGGAACGATGTTGGCCATCCTCTGGATCTCGTGTATGACTGCGTCCGTGTAGGGCAGGTTGGCGCGATCTTCCATGGACGGCTGTCTGGAGGTTCCAATCACGTCGTCTATCTCCTTCTGGACCTTTGCTGCGAAACGGGGGTAACAGACAGAAGTTGTCACAGTATTTCAGCGACAGGTGGTGGAATGCTTTGGTGGAAAGTTAAAGTCAGATGCAGAACTTCCACATTAGTAACAAATATGGCTTGTTTTCTTGTTCATTTACAAACTTGCACCAGTCAAAAGAGACATGTAATGAATGTTTTACAGGAAGAGGTTTGTTGCACAGAATTAGTCATAAATGAGAAGTTCTCAAATTGTTGCACACTAATTGTAACCGTGGGAATCAAAGCAGTCACATTGTGCGCCGAATTGTCACTGATACCAAATGTCTTTCATTGAATAATAATAAAGGGATTCTGGTCGGGGCTCTTACCTTGGATCTCGGGGTGCTTTACCATGTAGAGGAAAGCCCAGCGCAGGGTGGTGGATGTGGTTTCAGATCCAGCCAAGAACAGATCCCAGACACACACAACCAGGTTTTCCTCATCAAAGGATTTGTCAGCATGTCCCTTACTCTGAGAATAATTACAAATAAAATGTATTTTAAAAAAAAATGTTTTACGTACTGCATGTCACAGCTATCGCTGTCAGGGGTTATAATCACCGATGACTATGTATACTATACTGGAATTTCCCCTAAAAAACAATGTGAACCAATACAAAAAAAACGTTTTTTATTTGAATCTATGCTGGACCTTGTCCCTTGAAAATATTGTAACGGCTTTGCTTTATTAGATTCAAAGGAGTGTATGTTAGAGTGTATAGGCCGGGCACTTGGCCTTTCTTTAACAGCGGATAGTTGTGATGAAGATACAAAACAAACAGATATGGCATGTGGTGCTGATTACCATCTCACTCAGGTAGCAGTCGATATAGTCTCTATTGTCGGAGGGATCCCAGTTCTGTTTGTGCTTCTTAACCTCTACTCGTATAAAGTCCTTTACATTGTCCCAGATGTGATGGATTGTCTGATGAGGCCCCGGCAAGCGTCTCATCAGCAGAGGGAAGGCGTTGTAAAGCTGTCGAGTAGAGCAGATTGGAACAATAGAAATTGAAACAGTATTTCAAGAAATATTCAATATTACAATCAATTCCGCATATTACAACCAATGTTTCGCACCTTGATTGGTATGTGTAGAATATATTGCACACCTGTGCATGAATACAACCACAAGCATTAAAAATACACTACCGTTCAAAAGTGAAAGAAAATCTTTTTTTTTCAATAAAGATAGCATTAAATTAATCAGAAATACACTCATTGTTAATATCGTAAATGACTGTTCTAGGTGGGAATATTTCCAGCAACTATCACTCCAGTGTTCTAATGGTACATTGTTTTTGCTTATCGCTTTAGAAGACTAATGGAGGGTTAGAAAACCCTTGTATAATTATGTTGGCACAGCTGAAAACAGTTATGCTGGTTAGAGAAGCTATAAAGCTGGCCTTCCTTTGAGCTAGAAATTCATAGAACAAAATTAATATTTCAGATAAAAGAAATTATTTCTAACCTTGTGAACATCTTGACTATATTTTCTATTCATTTTGCAATTCATTTGATGAATAAAAGTGTGAGTTTTCATGGAACACACACAATTGTCTGGGTGACCCCAACCTTTTGTATGGTAATTTATATAATGAGAAATGTATTACAGAACAAGGGCAAACAGCGTGAAGACTTAAATGGCCGTACCTGTGCCCAAATGGAGGCTTCGAGTTCAAGTCCTTTGCCGAACCACGAGATCAGTTCCTTGAACTTCTCATCACCGTATTCAAAGCGATGCCCAAAAACCAGAGAGCAGATGATGTTGGAGACCGCGTTGTTGAGGATGAGGTGTGGATCGAAGGCCTTACCTCCACGATTAAACACAAGATTTGATGTAATGTGTGTATTTGTTATTGGGTATCATTTTGTATCTGTAGCTGTGAATGTACTACTTACCTTTATGGCTCTTGAACTCTGTTGCACAATATGCAAATTCCTCCAAGATTATGGGTTCAAGTGACTTCTTGCCAAATCCAAAATGTTTGAGAGTTGAAAGTGCAAAACGCCTCTGCTGCTTCCATAGATTTCCATTGCTGAAAATTACTCCTGATCGTGGAAAAAACGTTATTTAAAATGTAGTAGATATCCTACAAGAAACATATAAGGGATATTTTATGATATATATAAATATTAAATAATAAAAACAATAATAAAAAGTGAATTATTTGTCCCCTCTGGTAAGTGTAGTTTTTCATTGTAGTTGGGGCGGCAGCACAGCGCCCCGAGCCACTTGTACTCAGGACTTGAACCAGTTCATCTCTGGTTCCGAAGCCCAACTCAGCTACATTTGTATTAAATGAATTTGGTGGTTGGTTTTATCGTGCATTTATCTAATACCTTAAAAATTGTACCTTTTGTCCACCTGATAGTGGGCAAAGAGCACTATATTGAAATCAGGAAAATGAATGAATGATATTTTACACATTAAGTGTTGGTCTTTTTATTTGTGATTGCAAAAACAAAAAAAGGGTGAATGTTCTAATTAATTCTACAACAATCACATTGGTGGAGATGTTGATCCCAAATATCATGCATGAAATATCATGAAGATTTGACATTTAATTTCTTAGCAGGAACAATAAACTTCTCTTTGTTTATTACTATGACGTGTGTTATGTAAGGTCTGCTCACCCAGTCCCTGGGATATCTCCTGCAGCAATGGGAGCTCTGGTCGGTCTGCCAGGCTGTCTCCCTGATCCACCAGAGCTTCCTTCAGAACCTCAAACCGGTTTAACACCACGTACCACAGCTGGCCCATTCGAAGGCTGTACACATCTCCGTATCGCTCTGCTAACTGTGAGTGGAATCGTGAGAGGAGGGAGGGCATGATGCTGAACATGACAGATAACACAAACAGTCCTAGTTCAATCTTTTATATTTTCTTTACATATGTTACCTGTGTTATACTCTCATGGGCCCTGGTGTAATCCAGAGTGAATAAGTTGCCCACGATAGGAAAGCCCCGGGGCCCCGGGGGGAAGCTTCCCCGCCGACGGTTTTTAACATAATCTGCAGTGAGGACGATAACTACAGTGAAGAGCAGCAGACTTTTGACATCCCTGTTAATATAGGATCCAAATAGAGAAAAGATTGAATCCATTCAGCACTCGAGGACTCAAGTCTGTCTAAATAAAGCCTGTCCTTGTTTGTCCTGTCATATAAAAGACTGCCGCGTTGCCCTGATCCAGAAAGCTCACCTATTGCTCTCCAAAGGGAGAGGCTCGCTGCTGGCACTTTGCAACAGAGCAGAGGACTCTGCCCTCTTAATGCTTTACAAAGGGCTTTAAACGCTGTTAATCAGTGACCCCAACAATTAGTCTGCATAGGGAAAATGCAAGTGCACTGGTCATTAGATAACACTTTGTATTATCATGTGTCAATGGCATTTTAAATGTCCACTGTTGAGTAAACTATACAGGACTGTCTCAGAAAATTAGAATATTGTGATAAAGTTCTTTATTTTCTGTAATGCAATTATAAAAACAAAAATGTCATGCATTCTGGATTCATTGCAAATCAACTGAAGTATTGCAAGCCTTTTATTCTTTTAATATAGCTGATTATGGCTTACAGCTTAAGAAAACTCAAATATCCTATCTCTAAATATTAGAATATCATGAAAAAGTATACTAGTAGGGTATTCAACTAATCACTTGAATCGTCTAATTAACTCAAAACACCAGCAAGGGTTTCCTGAGCCTTGAAAAACACTCAGCTTGGTCCAAAGTCCTCTTTTCAGATGAAAGCAAGTGTTGTATTTCATTTGGAAGTCAAGGCGCCAGAGTCTGGAGAAAGGCTGGAGAGGAGCAAAATCCAAGTTGCTTGAAATCCAGTGTGAAGTTCCCACAGTCAGTGATGGTTTGGGGAGCCATGTCAGCTGCTGGTGTTGGTCCACTGTGTTTCATCAGGTCCAGAGTAAATGCAGCTGTGTACCAAGAGATTTTAGAGCACTACATGCTTAGTCTGCTGAAAAGCTCTATGGAGATGAGGATTTCATTTTCCAGCATGATCTGGCACCTGCCCACAGTGCCAGAACCACCAGTAACTGGTGTACTCACCATGGCATTACTGTCCTCCATTGGCCTGCCAATTCCCCTGACCTGAACCCCAGAGAGAATTTGTGGGGTATTGTGAAGAGGAAGCTGAAAGACACCAGCCCCCACAATGCAAATGAGCTAAAGGCCGCTATTGAAGCATCCTGGGCATCCATAACACCTCAGCAATGCCACAAGCTGATTGCCTCCATGCCACGCCGCATTGATGCAGTAATCCGTGCAAAAGGATTCCCAACCAAGTACTGAGTGCATTAATGGACATTTTCAAATGTTTGATTTTGTTTTGCTGTTATAAATCTTTTTTTTTACTTGGTCTGAGGAAATATTCTAATATATAGAGATAGGATATTTGAGTTTTCTTAAGCTGTAAGCCATAATCAGCCATATTAAAAGAATAAAAGGCTTGCAATATTTCGGTTGATTTGTAATGAATCCAGAATCCATGACATTTTTGTTTTTAGGGTCCTCGTGACGACTTCGTCGTAGAGGAACCTATTGTTATTGACGTGATTATTATTATTTTCTCTAGCGATGATTGTCGACTGCCCGCACCCCGTACGCCCCAGCAGACTGAAATTCCACATGCGGAAGCAGACTGGCGAAAATTTTCAGATTCTTGAGTTTTCGTATAAGTGTATACAAAAATCGCTCTCTAGCGCCCCCTAGAGCGTTTTTACCCACGGTTGTTTTCCACGATGAGGGATTGACTTGAAATTTCGCGTACACGTCCACTTGGACCTGCTCTACAACATTGCCATTAACAACCCTAAGCTCCGTCTACCTTTTATTGTCCGCCATTTTTAATTTTGTAAAAAACTGTTTTTGTGCCGTTTTTTTCAAAACGCTTAGTCCGATTCCTACCAAATTTTCTGAGGTACATTATTGGTTCAATTTAAAGGAATTTGAATTAAGGAATTGTCGATATCTTATTGCGTTCAGAAGATATGGACCAGTGAACATCCAAGGGGTGTGGCCTAATATTTAAAGACACCTTACTTCCAAATAACTTTGGATATCTTTACCAAATTGGTAGCCTATGTCCACAAGGATAACCTTAACATACCTTGATTTTTTCATAATATTTGAACATTAGGGGGCGCTACAGTCAATCCCTGAAAATAGGCCTTTTTGGCCTTTTTTCATGTTTTTAGGGGTTGTAAAACAGTTAACTCCTTCTAGAGCTTAAACACGATTCTTTCCAAACTTGGCCAGTCTGGTCTTTTGACCTTTGTCTTGAAAAATCTTTGAAGGATTTAAAAAATATTAAACTATGTGCGTTTGCCGGACCGGCTATTCGCCATGAAAATGTACGTTGTTGTAACTCGGCCATACATTGTCTAATCTGCTCCATATTTCTCATATGTCATGACATACTGACCCTGAAGACATTCACATGCTAATTTTTTATTATGGTCTTAGCGCCAACTAGTGGCACTAGGAAGTAACATGTTTTCTACTTTTATACCCTTCTCCTCACTGATTAATCCGATCCATCTCAAAATGTACCAGAATAGACCTAAGACCTTGATGATGCTTCCCTGTGAAGCTCGTAGCGACACGTTGAAGTACGGCGAATCTCTTCATCGGCAAACATTGATCCTTCGCCGTGATCGAATAAACCGATGTAACTCGACTCCACGTCATCAGATCCGTTCTAAACTCCACGTGTGATGACACTCCAGGCCTGAAGACACTTGCAGTCTAATTTTTTATTTTAGTGGTAGCGCCACCTAGTGGCAACAGGAACAAAAATCTTTTCTTCTTTGGCTTCCTTCTCTTAGAAGGTAAATCAGATCAACATCAAATTTGTTACACAAGAAGGTTAGACTTTCATGATGCCAGAAGACGAAGCATTTTATGTTTCGTCCAACACTGTTGCCGTGGCAACCCATTCCTCGTGTCAAACAACGAAGGGGCTTTAGAGGGACTTAAAATGCTTGAAATGTAACTAAACTTAGCGGACGTATTTAAAGTCAAATATGTAGTTACCTGATATGATTTGAATGCTTCGGAATGGCAATATGGCTCAATAGCGCCCCCTAGACTATATTCGTTTTCAAACGGCCACGTTATTTCCCCCCGATGACCGATGACCTTGACATTCATTATACATGTCCGCTTAGACCTGCTCTAAAATAAATTACATTATGACCATAAGCTCCGCCCACTTAACATGTCCACCATTTTTAAATTTGTACAAAACACATTCTTCTCAACTCCTCCCAAACGATAGTTGCGATTTCTACACGACTTGTCGTGGTTAATAAGTGTTTCAATGCAATCAAAAATCTTTAAAAGATTGTTGACATCTCATTGCGTTCAGAGAATATGGACCAATGAACATCCAAGGGGTGTGGCCAGGTATTTAAAGACACCTAACTTCCATATCACTTGGCCAATCCTCACCAAAATACTTGACTATGTTCACATGACATCCCTTAAGATACCCTAATTTTTTCATAATATTTGAACATTAGGGGGCGCTACAATCAATCCCTCAATATATGACTTTTTTACATTATTTTCTCACATTTTGGGGGGTTCGTAAAACAGTTAACTCCTCCTAGAGCGTAAACTCGATTATTTACAAACTAGGCCAGTATAGTCTTGATACCTTTGTCTTGAGAAATCTTTAAATATCTAAAAAATCATTAAAGATTTAAAAAATATTAAAGTTTGGGCGTTTTCCGGACCGTCAAATTAACGCCATTCGCCATTATCATGTAAATTGATGTAAATCGGCCATACATTGTCTAATCTGCTCCATATTCCTCTTATGTCATCACATACTGACCCCGAAGATATCCATATGCTAATTTTTAATTATGGTCTTAGCGCCACCTAATGGCAACAGGAAGTTACTTTTTTCTACTTTTATACCCTTCTCTTCACAGATTATTCAGATCCCTCTCAAAATGTACCAGAATAGACCCAATAACTTGTTGATGCTTCCCTGTGAAGCACGTAGCGACACCTTGAAGTACGGCCAATCTCTCCATCGGCAAACATTGATCCTTCGCCGTGAACAAATAAACTGATGTAACTCGACTCCACATCATCAGGTCCGTTCTAAACTCCACATGTGTGATGACACTCCAGGCCTGAAGACATGTGCACTCAAATTTTGTATTTATGTGGTAGCGCCACCTAGTGACAACCGGAACAACATTTTTCTTCTTCTTTGGCTTCCTTTTCCTGGAAGGTAAATCAGATCAACATCAAATTTGTTCCACATGAAGGGTAGACTTTCATGATGCCAGAAGACGAAGCATTTTATTTTTCGTCTAACACTGTTGACGTGACAACCCATACTTCGCGTCAAACAACGAAGGGGCTTTGGAGGTACTAAACATGCTTGAAACGTAACTACATTTTGCACACACAATTAAAGTCAAACATGTAGCTACTTTCTATGATTTGAATGCTTCAAAATGGTAATTTGGCTCAATAGCGCCCCCTACAAATATTCATTCACGCAGCCCCAGTGCTACGTTTGACCTACGTGTATAAAATTTAGTAGGCATATGTAACACATGTATACGGAAAGAAAAGTCTCTTGGGACCATGCTCTAAACCACCTATATTTAGGCTCCTCGTGACAAGAGGAACTTGTTTATTTTTTCAAAAGATTGTTATTGCTTTTCTTAGTCGTGTTTAAACGTTGTCTGGCCGCACACCGTACGCCCCAGCAGACTGTAATTCCACATGCAAAAGTAGACAATCTTAAATTTTGAGATTATTGAGTTTTTGTATTAGTGTATACAACAATGGCTCTCTAGCGCCCCCTAGAGCGTTTGTACCCACGTTTTCTTCCTCCAATGACGGATTGACTTGAAATTTCGCGTACAGGTCTGCCTCGACCTGTCCTACAAAAAATACTCTTGCGAACCATAAACTCTGCGTGCCTAGATTCCCCGCCATTTTGAATTTTGTAAAAAACTGTTTTCGTGCACTTTTGTTCAAAACGCTTGTTCCGATTCCTACCAAAATTTCTGAGGTTCATCATTGGTTTAATGTTGAGGAATTTATTTCAGGAATTGTCGATATCTTATTGCGTTCAGAGGATATGGACCAGTGCACATCCAAGGGGTGTGGCCTAATATATAAAGACACCTAACTTCCAAATCACTAGGACTATCTTTACCAAATTACCAGCCTATATTCACAAGGACGCCATTAACTTACCTGAATAATTTCATAATATTTGAACATTAGGGGGCGCTACAATCAATACCTGAAAATAGGCCTTTTTGCCCTTTTTTCATGTTTTTAGGGGTTGTAAAACAGTTAACTCATCCTAGAGCATAAGCCCGATTCTTTCCAAACTAGGCCAGTATAGTCTTGAGACCTTTGTCTAGAGAAATCTTTGAAGGATTTAAAAAATATTAAAGTTTGTGTGTTTTCCGGATCGGCAAAGAAACGCCATTCGCCATTAACATGTATGTTGCTGTAACTCGGCCAGGCATTATCCAATCTGCTCCGTATTCCTCGTATGTCATCACCTACTGACCTTGAAGACATCCATATGCTAATTTAAATTCTAGTCATAGCACCACTGAGTGCCCAAGGCAAATCAGCCTAAAAAGCATCACATTCACATGTAATTGACATGACAAGGTCTAGACTTCACGTGGATACACATGATGCATGTATATGTTCAACTTGTCACAGCGCCCCTACTGGCTACACTGAATGCGCTCGAATATACTCCAAACTTCTCCTGCTTTATAGAATTCACGGCCTGAGGTTATCAACAAGCCTTTTTTGACTCAGTGGCAAAGCGCCACCGACTAGCAAAGTAAAATAAGTGTCGCGTGACAAACGGTCAAACGCCAGAACGGCGGTCATGCATTCTCGGCCGACGGGGCCGGCGACCGGCCGGCACCCCCGACGTGCGAAGCAGGAACGAGGACCCGTTCGACGCTGCTTGCAGCTTTAATTTTAAATTGCCTTACAGAAAATAAATAACTTTATCACAATATGTTAATTGTCTGAGAGAGTCCTGTATTTGGGTACATGGCCCACTGAAATTACTATCAATATAAATGTGCAATTTGTTAGTGTAACTGCAAAAATCACAAAAAACTTTTTTACTTTTAACAAGTGTCAGAAACTTACCCGTAACCAGCTGCCTTCTTATGCTGTCACAAAGCGTCCAGGTTTCAGGATGTAGTTGTTGATGTTGAGATTCATTCAAGTCTAAGAATACACATTTGTTGCTGGAGTTATTGAACGAACAGCGTATGTCTGCAGAAAATGTTATAAAAACATTGAATTAGAGTGTCAGTTTGCATACACACATATATATATATATATATATATATATATATATGCTCTCCTCGTGCATACATGTCATTTACAAATAGCAGGATAAATATAAAAACACATTAAAGACAGCAGAGTAATGCAAGAAAATGTAAGAAAAAATGTCCTCTGAATAATTCAGTGATCGGACCCTAATAATAATAGTAATAACTTTACATTATCTATAATATGGTTAAATAAATTCATGAACCTAGTTCTTTTTTTATTTTTATTTGTGTGCTCTGCTAAGCTTTGATTCTGTTCGAGGAGCCTGTTCCTTCGACATGTCCCATCAAAGATGTTTTATTGCGAAGATCACCACATCGCATGTTCTCCTTGTCTCACTACCCAAAACAAAAACTCTTTGTATCTACACGATTCACGTGGATGAATGACGTATTTCTCCGAAAGGTGACAAGTTTGCAGGTATGATATATATATATCATAACATTATTAGATGTTTATCTACTGAACTTAACACTAAACACATCAAGTTTACATACGGTCATAATGAATAGCCACATTGTAATACCAGGACTAATCTTCAGCAAAAAGATACATCTCATTTACGACTTACTCAAATGGCCCGTAAAGGGTTCATGAATTCTAAATTAAACATGTTGAAACTCACATGACAGGTACAGTACTGTAGACAAATGGTTGTTAGGCTTTACCAATGCGTAAAATATTTCTGCAGGTTTTGATCCGTGTGTGTTGCCTTGATGGAACTGGACCGCAGGACCTGCCTTGTGGACTGAAATAGCCAAATGGGGCACATGTGAATTTGGGGACGAGCAAGCAACTACTGTGTCAGTAAAAACAAAACAAGTGTTGCCTTTGTAAAATCTCGAGTGGGCACATTAGTCCAAGAAGTAACTAACACACACACGTCCCTTTTCCTTTTGTTCCTTTTCATTCCTGATTGAGAAACACATGTCCACATTTGAAACTGGCAGCAACATGTTTTATTAAAATGAGTATATACAATGTGTTCTACGTATCATCCATAATTTTTTTTTTAAAAGTCCTGTCAAATACTAAAGCAGCTGCACTGTGGACACAATTTAAACCTGTCACAATTTCCAGGAACTGTGGCATTTAAGTCACTGCTCTTTATCATTTGCACCAACCAGGATGTAATAGGTAAGGCATGCACAGGGGGCAGGTTCACAATGACTCACTCATTTTGAGCCGCATACATAAAGTTTGTGGAAAAACATTTGAAAGGAACTCTACATACAGCAGGACAACTTTCATATACACGTGTATTCAGGTTATTCGGATTAATGTAGAGCGCCTGCATGTCTCCTATCCGGGGTCTCCAAACTAACAGAGAGGGTAAAGTCCTTGCGATGAACCCAGAGGCTCCCGTCCCACTCGTCGCCTGCAGATGTAGCTTTAAAGAAGTGGTTGTCAGAGTGAGTTTCAACTTGGTGAGAAAAAAAAAAATCCAGTAATCGGTGTTGTCATCAAGTTTAGTTGAAAGGACAAGTGATAACTAGTTGTCCACAAAGAGTCTGGATATCCACTCCTAAGTCCATTTGTGGAAAGCCAAAAACTGCAGTAATATCTTAAATAATAAACCGTCCTTGCCTGACCACAAAAGATGGTTGTTATTTTGCATTTAAAGTTGGAACTTTCGCCTGCAGGCATCCATCTCATGACGCTGAAAACAGAAGAAGTGTATATTTGTTTTAACTTTACAGAAAAAGTTACATAAAAGAAAATACTTCAAACATTTCACCGATGTGCAAAGAAATCCGTACGACTATCAAACATCCTGGCACTAAAGAGCCAGTATGGAAATTTAAGCAAACATTATTAATAAAGTGGCATTGGTTCCATCATCTCACAAGTTTTAGCACAGAGACTCACCTTCAGGACCCATTCGTACTCCCCAAACTTTGAGTCAAAGGTGCCTTTCTGTAGGGAGCGCAGTTTGAGGGTGAAGCGAGGTCCCAGCTCTTGGATACCAACTTTCTTCTCATTCTTAAAGATGTATCTTGAGAAATCAGAACAGAAACTCATTAGACCATATATATTTAAGATAAATAGTCTTGAACAACCTCCGGAAGACGAGAGATATAATACAAGGCCGGTCAGAATTCAGTTAAAATACTCACCGGTGAAATCTGAAAAAGACAAAGTCTCTCTGGTTGTGGAAGGTGGCGACCTGCCGCCCCACAAACTGAGGGTCTTGTGGAAACAGGGCAGCAAACTGCCGGCCGATGCTGTGACCCAGCCGCGTGGTGAAGTTGTTGAGGATCACTTCTGGAAAGTGTTCAGTTGGATCTTTGCCACGTCTCTGCAAACGAGAAAATACTACAATTACGATGACATCACAAGACGTATGTCATGATACTAAACAGTGGCTTCATATGTTAAATGACAATATTGCTGATAAAACAATTTGGAAGATATAGGCTTGAATGCATCAGCTAATCATGGAAACATTCAAGCATCAATTGAGGTCGGATGGCAAAGTTGACAAATCTACAATAAAGGTTCTCAGATTTTTTATTTCTATGAGATGCATGTAAACAAGAACTCTGTTACAAAAGTCTCAATTAATAATAAAAAAATCAGCGATTATAATTGAAATTGATCAACTTGCCTTCATCTCCTTGCGTAGTCGAACATTGCTGATCTTGAAGTGTGCAGTCGGCCCATCAGGAAGATGACAGAGAACCAAACCATCTGAATGTCAGGTTAAGGCAGTCGAATACGGTCGGACTTGGTGAGCTAGAACTTTGACTAGTTCTCTGTGTCGGAGAATCGCATACATTTCATTAAACAGTCCTCATTCATTATCTAAATGACAGCAAAGTAATGAATGAAGAGTATACAGAGCATTGCGTATCATCCTCCCCTCCCCTGACACAGCCGTCTTTGAGGATACTGGGCATTTTGCGATCCTCGTTGATGACCATCAGGTAGGTGAAGTTTCTGGCCACGCACTGAGGAATGATCCTCTTCAGGGCCAAACCTCTTCTGTAGTACACATGGGCGTCCGGGATTACTGTGGCCAGCTGCTCACAAAACTTCACCGTCCTCTGCAAGACGAACATCAGAGAGTTATTAATGTTTCAGATGTTGTCTGAAAATTCTGAGCGAGAGGAAACCTCAGCAACACCACAGGAACATTCATACAGCATCTCTCAAAATATCAATATATACACAAAATGTTAAACTGCCTCAACATACGGTTAAAAGCATTATACTAAAGAGCATATCTGCTAATATCTGATATTAATAAGGTGGCACATTGGGTCAACTTCAATCCAATGCTGAATAAAATATATTTTGCAGAGCGGCAGACACTTACCCCTCTTGGTCTGTCTGATGTTGTGATGAGCACTTTAGGGTTTGTCAACCCATTGAAGTAGGAAGAAAACTCATCAGTTCCCTCGTCAAATGCAATCTGTAGACAAAAATACACACAATAATGCAAATGCATTAAATATAGCCTGAGATGGTTCGAACAAGCTCGACCAAACTTGGTAAACACCTCTTCATCTCCTGGATCGACTGTAGTCTCGTCGTACACCCTCTGGTTCTCTATCGTCTTGGGCACCTCTTTTGGCGGCGCCTTCATGGGGGACAAAGCAAAATGAATAAATGAAAGCCCAAAATTAATGTTGTTCAATGGTAAAAATGTATTGAACTAAGGAGGTCAGTTAATACACTTTAGCCGTTGACTGATAATAGCAGCATATGGGACAATACACAGTAAAACAACTCACCTTGTCACCTAAAGCTTTCCTTTCTTTTTTCTTTTTCTTCTTCAGCTGGATCTTGAGCTGAAATACAAAGAGAGAAAAAATATAAACACTGAAATGCCAGAGCATGTACATTTTATTTACATTAGCACTGAAACTCAGATTCAGATATCAAGCAGAAATGGTAAATATTCTTGGTTCCAGCTTCTCAAATGTGATACGGTTCCGCTCTCATCTGATAAATATCTCGTGTTTCAGATCTTTGGACAGACAAAAGCAGCAACTCTTGTGCTCAAGTAAATTGAATATCGTCTGATGTGTTATGAATTGTGAAATTAAATTGGTAGATCAGTAATAAATATATTACTTCCAGCACTAAAAGATGCATTAAATATAGATGTTGATAATGTGTATTGTAACTGATAAATGCAGCTTGAGAAACGTAAGAATTTCCATATTCCTTCTGAAATGTAGTAAAATAGATATATAACATGCCACAAAAGTGAGAGTTCTCAATTCAAATAAAAAAGTACATTTGACCTGATCTTTATAGGCTAATTAATGGAGGATTTAAATCTGCCTTTAACCTCTAATGCAAGTTATGTAAGCTACGTTTTGGTTTTGTTTCCTACCGTTATGTACTTTATCTTGTTGATATTATGGCTTTTAATGTAAAGTGCGTTCGTGTCACTTATAAAGCGCTGTACAACTATAATGCATTATTATTATTTCTATTAATTATCGTGACTGTTGCATCAGACTGCAGTAACTTTAGTATTAGCCCAGAGTGACGTAGACTGTGGGTTAACCTCATACATCCATGCTCGTATATGTATAGATCTTTACCTTGCTTTTTTCCTGCTTGTATTTCACGAACATGGAGTGTCTTCGCTGTTTATTCTTGATTTCGGACACGTTGAAGGTTGGGGGGAAGGCGACTTCTGCCTCGCTTTTCTCCATTTTAACCTCCTCCTTCGTGTCGGCTCCTCCATTGCCCCCCTTACTCCCACTCTTGTTTTTCGGCTTATTGGGCTTCTTTCTTTTCCATTTGCTGTCCTGACTCACGGAAACCTCTGTAATGTCCATCTTGGGTAGGCTGTATGTTTTGCCAAAATTATTTTCACGTGTGTGCAGCGAGCTTCCTGTTCGTGTGCTCGCAACCGGAACCGGAAAGGACCCAGTTGTGGCGGTCGAGGATGAAAATGTAGGGACACCTCGTGGCGAGGAGGAGAAAGAGCGGGGACAAACTAACTGTAACACACATTCAGGAACATTTACACACGTATATTGAGAGACTACATTGCATTTGATATGTTTAACATAAATAGTTCCTCCAATAACATATTTTGGGCGCTGCTTTGGGTCTGGAGACCTAGTTGGTTAAGTTCCGATGGTTATTAAAGCCCTTTTCCACTCAACATGCGAATACTTCATTTGGATGTCCGATCTTCACTGTGCAGATGTATGCTTGAAAGTATGCATTCATCTGTCCAAGGGAAACGTTTCTCTTTACAGCTTAAATTTACGGTAGTCTTTTTATTGACCACAAGGGGACAGTGGGGGCCCTAATGTACAGTGAGTTTTTATAGATTCTACCACTCAAAACTGCTGCTTACGGCTGCCGAAAACCAAACAACAAATTCAAGAAAGATCAATAATCAGTTAGATCAATTGTTACACACTTAACTAATCCATGAATCCAATATGTTCACCAAATATACATTATGATGCCAGTGTTATGTTGCAGTGTTTTAAATGATTAAAGTTGACATATCATCCTAGAATACGTTGTTATTGGTCCAATCATTTTTGCTTTTCCTGTCAACAATAAGCTTAGAGGGGGGCCATTATTTAAGAGATGAAACCCTTCTTTTTTCGACAGACAAACACAACAAATTAATATAGAGTGTTAACAGAATGGTTATATTAATTCATCTTTCAGGGGGAAAAAATGTCTGGGAGCTTGAGTTGATGTCTGCACTTGCGTTACACGGACATGGTCCATACCATTTGATCTATCTGCCCTGTCCGTATCAGCTATGCAGGTCCAGTTAAACACCACAATTACAATAAGATGAAATACTTTATACATACCCATTAAAATGTACATAACAGAATATGCATAGAGGAGAAACCATTTAAAAAAACACAATACAGTATAATGCAGTTAAACACCACACAAACCTTAGAAAACATTAACATCTTTCTGACTCAGACGCAGCCAACCCTAATATTATGCTGTCAATGTCCTGCAAAAACAGTCAATTTTAGACATCAAAATGTCTCTCCAAGGATTTGTTTTTGAAATGTTAAACTGTTGACTATAATACTGGTCACGTGATTAGGATCCAGTGGCTCCACGGTGGTGTAGTGGCTAGCACTGTCGCCTCACGGCAAAATTCCGTGGGTTCAATTCCCGGTCGAGGCGGTCCTTCTGTGTGGAGTTTGCATGTTCTCCCCGTGGCAGCGTGGGTTCTCTCCGGCTTCCTCCCAAAGACATGCAGCAGGTTAATTGATCTCTAGATTGCCCATAGGTGTGAATGTGAGAGTGAATGCTTATATGTGCCCTCGATGTCCCCTGCCTTTGCCCTATGTCAGCTGGGATAGGCTCCACTTCCTGAATTATTAACTTGAACTGTAGTTTCAAGTTAAAGATTGTGCATCTAATACAGGAACTAAATGATATGATCTGCATTTTACACATGTTGTGTTGCATGTTACTCTACACACCACATCCAAATAATGTCTAATATTCCATTAACAATATTTAGTTAATTCCCAATATAGAATAACGCTCTCACTCATTTATCGAAGAGTTATACGGTAATTTGAATTTTGCATGTAACTTTCTGTCTCCGGCGAAAGCTTCGTAACATTGTATAAACTAAAACAAAACGGCAGCAACCTAACATTTGTAATTCAATGTTATGCATTATAATCATTAATTCCAATTAATTTGATCTGCAGTAATATTATCTTGATTGTATTGAAGTAAATGCTGAAGGCATGATTTAAAATATATATATATAAAAAAAGAAGAAGTTACAACAAACATGGTATCTAAAACATCTAAAATGTCAAGCTTGCAACACTTTTAGAACTGAATATGTAATGATGCAGGCAATATTCAGGGATATCTGCCTGCAGTTTTGTATCTTAGCTTTTGGTCGTGCAAAAACATATTTCTTTACATTGCAATAAAGGGTTGTGCCTTTAAAGCTCGTGAGAATGAGCATCATTATTTGAACGTGGACGTTTACATTTTTCAATTGATCTGACAATGTTGTTGAATGCCCTCTTAACAGCAACATTTTTAATGCATATTGCTCCTCCAGCCCTTTTCATCTGACTCTTTTTTTCCTGTTCATATCAGCTATGCAGGTCCAGTCCCCATCAGGAGTCACACACCACTTGGAGTGATCTACAGTAGAATTAAAGAACTTCCTTTTGGGGAGCTTCACTTCGTCCACATTGTTCACATGATAAGTGGTGCAGGTAGAAGGCAGCGGGCCTCGCATAATCCCCCAGCTCTTGACATACAGATTCTGCTTCAAGAACTCCACAATAAGGCCGGAGTAAAGATCTACAATTGTTTTGAAAATAAAACAAAACACAATACTGTTATCTTTGAAATTAAAGAGTAAACCCTGTACAAACAGACCATGGGGATACAATTTTATAAATACATATTGTTCATACATCAAATAATATAAAACAAACATTCTGTGCTGTCGTTTTGTAAAAAAACTGTAAACGTGTTACTAATGTTACTTTGTTAAAACTTGTTGGTCTTATCGTCAACCTAGAAATTCTAACACTTGAATCCTGTATGATTGATTGATTGCTATTACTCACCATCCCCAAAACGAGTGTATTTTGCATAGCTGGAAAACGACTGTCCACCCATCGAAGTCAGCGTCTTCACACGACTCCAGGGTTCATGTTTTGGGTAGCAGCCTCGCTCTGCAACACAACGCAGCTTCTCGTGGAAGGTTGTCGGGATTTCATAGTCGTATGAGTAACCATGGATGTACTCCAGCTGCAATGCTGAGAATTTAAATTGAAGTTATTCTTTTTGGCAACTAACTTCCATGAATATAACCAGCATTAACCTACCTATTTCTTTGAATGTCTCATAGGAGTAAGTCACACACATAAAAGTTTGACCATTTCTATTTCCACTGTTTGGCCAGAAATCTTTGTTGCGATGAACTGGAAATCTTGGTGTACTGTGTGAGAGCCAAACTCCTGTTTGTTTGTCCAACATCACAACTCCTTTAGGAAGAAGAACAGCAGTACAAGATAAACAGAGCTTTGTTACATCATCATATATTTGACTTTAAACTTAATAACATGTCTGCACCCACCTTTACTGTGGCCATATGATGAAGAAGCAGCTTCAAGTCCTTTTTGATTTGGAAGTTTTGGAGGTTGATCATTATAGAGCATGTATCCAAAGCCTTCAGTCTGCAACAAAATCACATTTATCTGAAACCATTTGCATATTAAACTCTGTGCAAGAGAGACACGTGTACTTTAAATACATCACCTTTCTGTCATAGAAGTCAAAAAGAGGTTTCAGGGTGTTTGCCAGAGTACCAGATTTATTGTTGATTTTTTTATTGCTGACTGTCCATCCGTTGGTGCTCTCATCCATGTACAGGTATGACAAATCATCCTCCCCAAGGGGGTATTTGTATACTATATACCTAATGATACAGAGATAAATATATGATATCACATTTTCAGCTGACATTGAGAATAGGTGAAAATGGGAATTGACAAAATGTAACATTTCTACCAACCAGTCCACCTCATTTCCGTTGTCATCCCTGCATTTCACGTCCGATTCACACCCTTGAAGAAGGATCGCAGCACTGAAGAGCAACTCCATCATTGTTCGCTAAAACATTAGAAGGACAACAGTCTTATTTTTTTCAGATGAATATATACTTTTAATTCCACCGACGAGTTATTTGGATTTTTTCTTTCAATACATCTGAAAAATGTGAAGCTGATCCTGCCGTTTTTATTTTAATATCTTAAACTTCCACTAATATTTTTTTTAGCATAATACACTCAAGCTTTTTACTTACGTTTCTAGCCACAGCCATTTCTCTTCACAGTAAACTGTTCATCTGCAAACCTGTGATTGTGATATCTCGTCTTTAAATGCAACTGAAACTGACATCTCTCGTATTTTATTTGCTTCCTTATTCCTTGTTCAGACGCGTCACTGAAGGCGATTCCTTGTTATTCTGACTCACAGCACAATGCTGATCAGCCTGTTTTAATGGGGGCAACACAATGGTTAATCCGTCTTTTGAATGATTCAGTTAGACATGATGATGATAGGAGATAAGATACTCAGATGGAGCACTTGTATCATAGTTCAAGTATAAAGCATCATAAATATGCAGTAAACACACCTGGTTGCGTTTTACATAACACTGTATGATTCAAAATTCGTAAGAATCATAAGAAGTGTGAAACATTTGGAAACTTAAAGAGAGCCACCGGTTGAACCACAAAGTGAGACATGATGGGAACAACACCGAGCCTGTGAAAGAGGCAAGGGCAGCTTCACAGGCAGAAAAGGGTGCACGACATCAGAGAAAATAAAATCTCCATTTTGAGTTAAACAGTGAATATTAAATTTGGTGCTGAACCAGAAACCAACAGATGTAACGTATATAAATCCAAAGCCGAGGGGGGGTTTAGATGATAACTGTAATTACATGTTGTTACCTGTTCAGTTAATATGGCATCAGTGTCTTTGAATGAGACTGAAGTCTTTCTTAATGCTGAGAATGTGACAGGATTCTAGAAAATTCTTGAAATGAGTTGACAAGTATTGAAAACATGAATTCATTTGAACCCGGTGGGATAATTATTGGTTTGTGTGTTGCAAAGAGCAATGTTGATAAGTCCACGAATGGTCCACATAGAAAATACGACACATACCACATACAGTGTGATTCAATAAACCTAACACAAGGAGACACTGTTTACCCAAAACATGGACACTTAAGTTATTCACTAGTGCATCCTCCTAACAAGGTAACAACTACATGGACATAATGATGGCAGTTAACCTACAGTGGTTACTGAAGGTTAACTGGAGAAGTTGAAAGGTACCTCTTTAAGTGAAAGTCTGAGGCGTTAATGACGGAGGGGAATCTCTTTCAAAAGCGCATATATAGTTAAATCCTATGCATGCCAGTTGCTTTAACGTTAATAGGCTCCACCTCCACGTTTCGTCTCATAAATCTTAAACAGATTTAAGACAAATCCAGTCCCAATCAACTCATCTTTCTCTCTCGTTCAACAGTCAATATACCAGTCAACAACCCATCTGAAGGCCTTGTAAATTAAAGGGTTGACGGTGCAGCCCAGCCCTGTTTAGATCCCTCAGGCAGGTCACCTGGGCCTCGTAGTCCTGCGACGCTCACCACTTTGAGTGGTCGCAGTGGAACTGGAACGGGACTGATCCGGGGAGCCAAATCCTCTTGATGTTCATGGCGTGTTTGGGCAAAGAGCAGTTGAAAGGAAGCTTGTGACCTTGTTTCTGCCAGGACTCCACCAGCAGGTCGGCATCCAGAGCCTGAGCCACCCAGCCTGTGTAGATGTCTGAATGAGTGCCAAATAGGGGGTTAGAGAAGTGGCATTATGATGAAGAAAAGCATATAGAAAATGATCGGTATAGTAATCAATATAGCTTTATGTTAATGCATTTGCTGTATTATTTAGGTAGTAAATATATGAAACACAAAGGCAAACTTTTTAGATAAAACTAGAATATTATATTTGAACTTTAAATAAAAAGTTTTCGAAAGTGTGATCATACAGTACTGAGTCTGGAGTTTAATATTCTAAATGACCTATTATGTTTTACAACACAAATATAACCTTCATGCTCAATCTTGCTTTAAAAATCCTTTAAAAAAAGGGGGGGGGGGGTATTGATCACAACTGTCCACACTAAGGCCATAACATGGAATGAGGGTCACAAGTACAGGAGGTCATAACTCATTGGACGGGTCACAGGCCGATAACTTTGGCAGCAGAGAATACTTCTATGACTGAGATCACCTGATAATAAGTGACTGTGGAAGACAAGTGATGTGTGCAAACAAGACAGTGGCAGAAATAAGGTTTTTGCAAAGTTGTCAAATTGTGTAATAAGTAAAAAATGACAAAAATACCTTTTTTTGCAATACAATTATATCTGCTTGTCTTTGTAGAGCAATACACATGACCAATAGTATAAAAGGGAAATCATACCATCCACAAAGTGTTCAGATTTCACAAAGCTGACAAACGTGTCCCCTTTGCAGTGAGAAAAGCTGCTCCACTGTCTTATCTGAGGTCAGAGGTGGGTTGGACCCCTTGCATCTCTTGGCCAACTGCGGTACGTCGGCCATGAATGCAGCCGCTAGAGAGCAGTTATAGAGGCGTGGGTAAAAGTACGCCATCTGCTTTGCTGGAGAGGGCGGAGAGTGCAACACAAAGAAGAGGGATGGCATGTGTTATAAAACTAAATGGTGCATGATAGGAAGCTTTTGTTTAAAGATGGACAATGTTCTTAAAAAAATATTTCAGATTTTAAAAATCATTAAATTAATTGAATTATTTTCTTGCTGATATACAATTTGAAACCAATACCAACTTCAATACATTCAACTATGTCTCCAATCTCTGAAATATGGATGTTTTTCAAAGAAAACACAGCCACATAAACCTTTACTTAACCTTTCTACTTTTTTTTCATTTTTTTAATTAGTCATGTATTTTCTTTTTTGTTTAAATGCTTTTTATTCCAGATTTCCCATCACTAATTAAACTTAAAGTGACCCTCAGGGTTCAGTATCATTTATACAGTAAATCTTCTCTTAAAGAGAATTACTTAGATTTCTTTAAAATATTGCTGTGCGCTTACATGCAAGTTAGTAGATTTCCTAACATGTTGGACATGTTAATTTAAGGAGCATTACAATATGTATTTTGTAAATACAATGTGTAGATATTGACTCATAACATACACAAATGCATATACAAAAACACTTTACTGCCTATGAGTATATATGCTGGAGGTTTGAAGTTTCTGTACAATATTTGTTATACCTATTGTAGGAGAGCAGACCCTCATAACATCATTTGAGAAACCCTTTGCAGGTTTGAGTATTGACTATTTTCTCTGTATTGAAGGCGCTGCCATAAGTCCAGAGTCCTCTCTGTGTAAATGTTACAGAATATAGATTTTTGTAAGTATGGGATGTGTTCAGCGATCAGGCCCTGTTGCTTCATGAGCATTCACCCACCTATTCGGAGGAACATGTCACAGTGGTGGGTCACGCAGAGAGTAGTCTGGTCATTGACTTTTCCGGAGGAGGAGTAGAAGTAGCCTCTCTCAGGGAATGAGGGGAAATTGGGAATGCTGTGCGAAAGCCAGAAACCTTGACAGCGGTCAATGAGCAACACCCCTGCAAGATGCACACAAAAAACGCTCAGTCATTAATCCAGAGTCAACAGCCGTTATCAGCCAGATGCTCTTTGCCCGTTTTCTCCCCCTGACAACAACATATCGATCTGTTTTTTTTGCTAAATCATAGTATTGCACAGCTTGAATAGCGATGTGGAAATATATCTGTCATAAAGCATAAACAGGTCCCAAAAGTATTGGGTGTTATTTTGTAAAAATCCGTCAGCACGAGGAAGCACTGTGTTATTTACTTCATTTGGTTGAAGAAGTTTGTTTAATGTCCATGCAGCTTGAGCTCGGTTCCCCAAATGAAATTAAAGAGTGTCTACTCAGCATACGTTGTGCTTTGTCTCTGTTTTTCTATATACAGGAATCATTCAATCGGAAGAACAGGGACATAATCTCACCTCGTAGGCTCTCCCTATGTAAAGATGGTTCAAGGCGTTCCCCAGGGCTCTCTGACTGGTGTTAACCATGAATTTATTCGGCTGCCAGCTCCCCACTGAGGAGTCCAGGTACATGTAATCCACCCCACTGCCAATCTCGCCAATCTTATACCTGGGCAGTTTGTAGACGATAAACCTGCAGTGGAAGGATAAATACTACTTTATTCTTCTTTTGTGCAGTTATTTATTTAAAGAAGACCTCTTGGGAAAAAAAGAAAAAGAATAATTGAAAGGATTAAGGCATAGAACATTTCAAGCACCATGACTAAAAATGTTGTGGTATAACTCTGCTGCAATGTATCATCACATCAACTCACCAATAAACAGGCTGCCCAGCTTCATTCTTACAGGACATTTCAGTACTACACACTGTGCCACATAACATGATGATAATCTGGAAGAATAAACTTGAGTGTGTGGCCATAATGAATGACTCCTGCAGGCAAAGTGAACAAAAAAGGGAACTTGCAATCTTCTGTTGGGTTGAGTGCTTCATAGTTGAGTTACGTTAAAAGTGAAAAGTACAGCTGCTGTCGATGCAAAGCAGGAAGTCATCAAATCGGATCACGTGACAGAGGATGTTGAAGGGAAATTGAGAATTTATAAGAGGGATATTAAACTAAATGTTTGGAGGCTCTTAATCTCTGTAAATAGAATGAATGAAATATACTTTATTAATCCCCAAGGGGAAATTTGGTGACAACAGAAGCAGCCCGATAAAACTAAACACAATAAAATATAAGTATAAGAAAGAAAGAAATTGACAGTGCATAAAGTAAAGTGTGCAAAGTGAAATATAAAATAACATAAAATATATATGTATTGTGGCAACCCAGGGGACGTGGAGGTGAGATTCCAAATAAAATCAGGAGACTCAGAGACGTAGTGCAAAAATAAAGGGTCTTTTTATAAAACGTGTAGGGTAAAGGGGGGAAGGGGCATCTAACGGCAACAAAGGATTCTTCCCGGTCGGGGTCTTTGGTCTTCAGTCTCACACCTTCTGTGAGACGGTTGGTATCTCCTGGATGGGCAGAGCAGAGGAGAGAGGGGAGAGGGTCCAGTTACCTCTGGTCTGTCACGACTCCTCTCCTGAGGTTCCACGCTCCTTCTCCTTTCCTCTTCAGGCCGCTCTCCCCCTTTGGCTTCCAGTGGAGGGAAGATATACCCTCGGTCTCTCATTAGCTGACGGGCTGCAGGTGTGACCACTCCCAGGTGCCAATTGGCTGCAGCACCTGCACTGGGAAGTACGCTCCGTGGATCACTTCCCCCAACCTGAGCTTTGGGATCCGCCTCCGATGCGCTGTTTGCTCTACTTTTCCCCCTGGTCTGCCACAGTATATATACACAGCATATACACAACATATATGTAAATGTAAATATAAATAAAGCACTGTAAAATTAAATAAAATATGTATATCTGGATAGTGTGCAAAATGTAAAGTGTGTGTATGTGTGTAGTGTAAATGAAATGTGTACAGTGCAGATCAACAGTGTAAGTATGAATTTGAATATTTACAGTGAGTTATTGCACGTTTCTGACAGGAGGTGCTTTGTTATAAAGCCTCATGGCTGTTGGTAGGAATGTTCTCCTGTAGCGTTCCTTATGGCAGCGGAGCGAGACAAAGCGGTTGGAGAACGTGCTCCTCTGACTGAGTCTACTTACTGTCCCTCTACTAATCCAGTGACAGATTTGGTCTTGTAACACATTTTTCTTCGCAATTCAAAATGTGGCACGTGTTCACACCTGGGGGCTTCCCAGTGCAAGCAGTCATCTTGTATTAGCAATGGGGCCGCTGATCACTTAACGGGAAACCATCTGGTGGAAGAACACTTTCACCTGGATTAAACATTTTCATTTAACTTTTCATTCAGAGACATCGCTTGAAGCAAACATTCAACTTAATAAAGAAAGATTTGCAAGTTGTGTAGTTACCTTCATTAAGTTCTACATTATATAAAAATTAGAGAAACACCAGAGAACAGTAAAACACGTCAACAGTCAAATGGGAAATTATTTAAATGGTATCATAAAAGAGATTAAGCATTAAAAACATGTTAAGGTAAGATAAACTATATAACTACCAGTTTTATCTATGTTTTGAAATCTGTTATCACTTCTACAAAGTACAGATGGTAGTGTCAATTTAACACTTAAAGACTACATTTTAACACTAAACAGCTCGAGTGTAAGTTACAGTCACAGTATAGAGTTAGTATAAAATGTTGCTTCTGCTGAAATATCAACATTTTGATATAAAACAGTGATTTATAGAAGCTAGCAGACTTTTCCAAAATTAAAACGTGCATGATGAAACTCATTTTGAAGGGAGGAGGGAGGGGAGGGCGGAAATTTCCAGAGTAACTGAAACGTTTTCATCAACATTGGTTGTTTTACTCCTGCTCTAGTTGTAATGACTCGGACAAAGTCAATTTACTTTAACACTGTATAATGTATGCAAACATGTTTAACTCTGAATATTAATATTTACACTAACACTCGGGGCTCAATTGGTTGTATTTACTTTTGCTATTGTTGTCATAACTTTGAAAGAGTCTATATACTTTGACAATGCATTTTTAACACTGGGTAATTTACTGTCTAGCATTAACCAACATGTAACTGAGTGCATACCAACAAGTGTCATATCAGTTTTTAGATTAATTCATTCCCCTTTTCATATTACGTTTAGGCTGTGGTCACAAATACATATTGTAAATGAAATGAAAAGTGAACACAATAAGTGAAAGGGGTCGTATGTAATATTGTGATCATTAATATAGCAGCTAACAGTTATATACTGTGTAAATATATAGTATAGTAATGGCTATCTGTATTTAAAATATAGCACCTATTTGAGTAAGCTTAAATCTTCTTTACATTTTCTTTTTTAACATATTATAGATCTATTTCAAGGAACATGTTGCATTAAATAATTGGCAAGCATTGTTGATGATGCAACTATACAGGGTGTGTCAATTATTCGATCTTAAAAAGCTTCCCACACAACAGAGTGGAGGGTTTGAATAAAACACAACAACAATATCTGTATTTAATTATTGCTCAGGGGTGAACTTTGAGTTCTCTCTTAAATCCTGCATATGCTTGTAATAAAGAAGGAGTGTGTGTGTGTTTGAGTGTGTGTGTTTATTTGTACATGTCTGAAAGAGTAACCATTCAGGTACAACAGGTAAAATGGGTTTTACGTCAACTATCAAGATCTCGGAGAGCACCACCCTCTCTACAAAATCCTCCTTCATCGAGAGAGACACCGTGCTGCAGGAACTGAGGACAGACAGACGGAAGCTAAAGCAAAGGAACATACCATGGCAGCGGCTTCAGATCAGGTAACTATTCATTACATAATACAGAACAAATAGTTTTCATTAATTTCCCCAATTTCAGCAATGACATTTCCCACTTTGGGGGATCAACGACCACAAGGCCAACCGAACCATGTCTAAATCATTAACTATTGTCAAAAAGTAAAATGTTTCTGTTTATGCAGAATCGTTTATTGATTTCCAATTGTGTATTATTCACAGTTCTTCTAAATTAAATATATGAATGAAAAATTGCATATGTCCTTAAATTCCTTCATCAATGCACATCCACAGATTTGAAATGTATTTTAAGAATCTTATTACACACTCATAGACATATTAGAAAACTGTTAAAGTTAAACATAGTATATTTATCCGTTAAAGGTAACAATAAATCGGGGATGCTACATTCTAAATGATGGAAAAGTGCTGAACAAACATCCCTGGTCTCATGCACACATGTGACCCAGACTTCAAACGGACCAAAGACCAAAGCAAAGCTAAAAAATGGCCAGAAAATCCTACTTCTTTACATCACTGGGAACAGCTGAGGTCAGTTATTTGTTTCTTTTGTGTGTGCAGAATGTGGAGTTTGTGCGAACCGGCTACGGTAAGAAGACAGTGAAGGTTCTGGTCATCAGGAGAGAAGGCAGCCGCCACTCCATCATCGAGCTGAGCGCTGACGTGGAGCTCACACTCAAATCACGCAAGGATTATATAACCGGAGATAACTCAGACATCATCCCCACCGACACCATCAAGAACACCGTCCACGCCCTGGCCAAGATCAAGGGGGTAGCCCGTCTATTTTCTTCTGATCATAACACTTTCATCAATATATTGACAACAATGTCTATCCATAGAAAGTAATTGAGGGCAGTTAAACCAAAAGGGTGACGGTGTTAAAGAACTCACGGTAGACTCTGCAAGTGATCACGTTTTAAGGAATCGACTGGGTTGTTACGAAAATATTTTTCTGTGAGGATTTAGTTGAAAATGTATTCAAAAGGAACTTGATTCAGTGTTTTGAACAAGCTGGAGCATTTAAACTAGTGAGAGGGATTGTGCAGTAGTCGAGTTGTAAGTATCATATTGGCATATTGTCTTTTTATAATGGAGAGAATAAAGGTCATTGCCATTCAGCTTTGAACAGCCTCTAGTCTAGAGGTGAACATATTCATGTAATAATAATAATAATAATAATAATAATAATAATAATAATAATAATAATAATAATAATAATAATTAAAATGTACATAGCCCTTCCAGACACTCACAGACACTTTACATAAGGCATAGAGGTTGGCATGCCAACCTCCTCTCCATCCCACACAGGACCAAGCACCGGACTTGGGGTGACAGAGCATTCTCCATTTCTGCCCCCTCCCTCTGGAACTCTCTCCCCAAAAACATCCGAGACTGCACCGAACTGTCATTATTCAAATCACAAATCAAAACCCACCTGTTCAAAATTGCTTTTAATGTGTGATTGTGTGCTCTGTATGTTCTTATTTGCTTTTATTGTTTGTTTTTATCGTAATTTATAATGCATAGCTTTTAGGTTTTTTCTTTTTCTTTTAATTATGTGTTGTAAAGCGTCTTTGAGCACCTGGAAAAGCGCTATATAAATCAAATGTATTATTATTATTATTATTATTAGACAAACATAACTAAACGGAAAGGCAAAGAGCATGTAAAAACATGAAACGTGGACATCCTCTTACTGCTCCTTCAAGTTGTTCATTTCTATTTATTAAATTAATTTTATGAACATATTAATTTTATTTAACATTTGTTGACCTTAAACTGGGAGATTCCTACTGTAGTCACTCTTTCACATCACTATATTGGCACTCAGTGACCCGTGGCAACCTTCAGCACAAACACACACTGATCAAATAACATCAAGGGTTAACAAACCTTGTCGATGTGTTAATGTTTCTAGTCAGGACTTGTTTTCGTGAGAACTTCCTTTATGTTCCCATTTATTTATGATAATCGTTTGTGATATGATTTACAGTCTGTCACTCTTTACGCTACACTCGTCTGTTCAGGTGAAGACCATCGAGCAGTTTTCCCTGGAGATCTGTCATCACTTCCTGACCTCTTTCAACCATGTGCTGAGGGTCAAAGTGCACATAGAGGAGGCTCCCTGGAGACGGTTGGAGAAGGTAAAACACGGGGTTCAGTCCTAGATACAAGAGTTGGGCAGATATTTTTCTGGTCAAAATGAAAAAAAGCACAATTGCAACAAATTATACACACATGCTTTTCTTCTGTCAGAACACCTGCTGCATGTTTCCTTCAGTCAAGCTCTTCAAGCAACACCATGAATGAAGTACACCATCAATTCAAGCGTGATTTTTACTCTTTTTGTTCGTCATTGTCATTTACCTTCTCAGAATGGGGAAAAACACGTCCACGCGTTCATCCAAAACCCAGATGCGTGTCACTTCTGTGACGCTGAACAGAATCTCAATGGTTAGCACAGACACACACAAACACGCACACTAACACAGTCAACGTACTTGAACATGTCTTTGCTTGTATGTTTTTTGGGGGACTTTTGAGATGTTAAAAACGCCCAACTTCTGCTAGCTTCCATCTGTAGACATCATGGTTGAAGTGGTTGTTAAGACAGTTAGAGCTAGGCACATACCTGGTTGGAGCTATTCTGTGTTAGATCTGATCATCTTCTGTGGCTTGAATGTGGTGTAAATAATAGTTACAAAGGGATCTAAAACTAAAACTGAGAACTTGCTGCTACCATTAAAGCTGTTGACGCTCTATTTTGGATTTCATACAGTCCAGGATGACGACTATTGTGGCATGTGTCTATTCTACTACTAATGTTTCTGATATCTGTTTACTCGGTGCTCCAGGCATCCCCGTGGTTCACAGTGGGCTGAAAAACATGACGGTGCTGAAAACCACCCAGTCCGGGTTTGAGGGTTTCCACCAAGACCGCTTCACTACTCTGAAAGAGGCCGAGGACCGGTGTTTCTGCACCTCTGTGTATGCTAGGTGGCGCTATTACAAGCTTCAGGATGTTCACTTTGATTCCTCATGGTAAGTAAAACCTAAGAAACTTGTGAAGGAGTCAACATCGCTCTCTGAACATCTTAGGTGTAGTTAGTTAAGCATGATGGAGCATGTGACATTATTTGCCATTTCGGAGGAAAATGCCATTTGAGTCTGATTTGTGAACACAAAAGGCATCGCTTGTTTCAATTGAAAGAGACCAGAGCAAAAAAGTGAAATGACAATATTTCTTCATCGCAGGAAGTGTGTGAAGGAAACGATTATTGAGAAGTTTGTTGGCCCGTACGACTGTGGAGAGTTCTCACCCTCAGTGCAGAAGACCCTTTATGAAACACAGCTCCTGGTCCTGGATCGAGTCCCTGAGGTAAGGCCAACAAACATGTACAGAACAACTTGTGTGTGGCCGATTTGTTTTGCACACTTCCACGTCAAAGTCACTCGGTCAGTAAGTGATTTGTCTTTTAGATCGAGGAAATAGAGATGATCATGCCCAACCAGCATTACATCACCATTGACATGACCAAAATGGGCCTCACCAACAAAGATGAAGTAAGTTCTCTTATTCCAAGTAACCGTTCATGTTTGGTCGACAATCTTTGATTACTGACATGTAATATTCCCCGTAAAGGTTCTTCTCGCCCTGGATAACCCTTCAGGCAGCATCACAGGCACAGTGCGCAGGAAACAGGCAGCCAAGCTTTGAAGGCAGCGACACCTCCAAGGAACGCTGCCAACGTGATCTATATCTCCAGCTGAATAAACCACATAAGACTCAATGTGATAGCAAAATATCTGAGATGAAAAAATGACATTCAATATTTTTGGGTCAGAAATACAACTAAAATATTTCATACATATGATGAGTTTTTGATGATTTGAATAAGATAAAAATAAATGTGAACACATTCTATTCTAAGTGTTCTATTGTGAGAAAAGAGCACCATTTATTGCAAATCTTTGATTCAGATATTCAAATTCCAGTGTTATGTTGCACATATACATTGGTCATACATACTTCAATACAGTTGTCTTGGCAGCAATTCGGAAAAAAAACTACAGGTACAAACAAAGGAATATATACATAGGCCTCATGCCTAGATAATATAGGTTTGCAGGAGCAAATAGGCTTTAGTTTGGCTCCTTGTTTCAGGGACAAAATGCTTCGTTGTTACATGCCGAGGACGTTTCATGGACTCAGCTGTACAGTTTAGAGCATAAAAAATTATTTCACGGCAAAACGGGCCGTGCCAGAATCATTTTCTGCATGTATCAACGTGTTCAGGTACAACAACATTTTTCAACTATATATCATCTTATATACAAATACTGTTTTGTTTTTTTAGACCAGCATGGGTTAAATTCACTTTGCACACAAGCGCAAACACATTTACTTACACACACTCACAAAAATCAAATCATACCTGCACAGTAGTTGCCCAAAATTGCCTTCATTCAAATAATAACACACACACACACACAAATAAAATACATACAATATCTCAAGCAGGAGAAATAAGAATGGATGAAAGGATAAACAGTGTGCTCCATGTGAAACCCATTTTTGAAGTCTATGCTTATAAAATCAAACAGCATTCAAAATCTGTTAAGGTGTCACTGTGGCCAGAAGAGTCTTTGTGAAGTGGCAGCTAACCTGGCGTCTTCCGACACGACGATTGTCTTTGAGGTGGGTGTTGGGCTGGCCTGCGGTGCTACGAGGCGTTGCTCTTGAGGTGTTGAGTTTGCAGAGGCTTCACGTGATACTCATAGATTTTCAGCGCAGGGCCGAGTTTTATCGACAGTCCCGTCAGGACGTCGTTACGCGTCATTAGCAGCAGGGACTTGCCATCGATTTCCTGTCGAGTGGATGGAGGAGCATCAGACTGATATCTTTGTATATTTTCATCACAAGCAGGAAGAAAGCACCAACCTGATCCTGAAAAGCAGTGGCTTGCTCCTCGAACCCTGTTGCTTTGAAGTAATTTACGACGTCAGCGACCCCCCAGTTGGCAGGGTCCGGCAGCTGGCCGTTCTCCACTGGGCTGTACAGTGACAGTGAATGCATTCATCTTAATATGCACACAATCAGCTGTTACACATTCTTTCAAATCTTTACAGAAACAATGTCTTAGACTAATTGGATATGATACCTTTTGGTGTCAACAGAGCCATTTGCCTTGTCTTCCATGCCAGCTGTGAGCAAAAGAAAAAGGGGAATACATTAAAACAATAATACTTATCATCCAAACAGGCATTACAACATGCAGCAACTTCAAATGAATGTTCACTGTTCAATATTCACCACTAATGTCTCAAATATGTCTCATTTGGTTTCACAAAATCATCTAAAATTGAGCTGTAAACAGCTATTGCGTTTTTTTCATAATATTCCTCAAAAATCACTTTATTTTCCACAGCATTAAGCGAGAACAGCTGTGGAAGTAGCTGCTCCAATAGCTTGAGTGAAAAGGTCTAACATTTTTATTGTAATTAAAATTCCCACAACCACTGCATTTCAGACTGGCACGTTAACATCATATATCCTTAAAACAAATCACACACTCATTTAAATTATGAGATATGAGTTTAAACAGTTCTCGATGAAGCCCCCAAAGAGTCCGAGGGGGTTATTTAATGTAACGCTACATCGGACACATGGTTAAAGCAAACTAAAAGCTCCTGAACAACACGAGCTGATGCTTCTCTCCCACAGATGCTCGGGGAGACTGCGGGTGACCAGGGCAGCTCGTGCTTTCCTTGAGCCGATGCAGATTGAAGTTAAAGCTCTAATCTAGCCACAGGAAGGCGAAATGAGTCGCTTACAATCTGTAACGTTGCAGTAATTTTTCATCAGATGTCTTCTCTCCGAGAGCTCAGTGGGTCGGCAGCTCGAACATTGTTTCTCTTTCTTTCTTTCTTTCTTTCTTTCTCAGTCTGGCATTCGCTGGGTGTTTTTGCTGCAATAACATTAAATAAGTACAGGTGTTCAAACAGGTAAAAGGAAACGTAAACGCAAAACAAAGCTACAAACCGGAACAAAGCTAACGTTAGTATGGTGCCATGCAACTGCGGGGAGAGATGCACTGAACATAACGACTCGAAACTTATGTTGTTAGCTGGATAAAAAAAGGCAGAATAACGTTACATGCAACATATTACATTGTTGAAGCGTCAACTGAGACGCAACATTTTGTGCAAAAGGGGTCAAGACAATAATTAAACAACGTTACGCTAATATTTTGCATCGCTCCCTCTTCGTATTTCGTAGCTAACGGGGATAGTTAGCTGGGTTTGCTAATACAGAATTTAACGTTAACAGTTAACGTTACCTTATTTTAGGTGATTCCTGCCTGACAACAACAACAGGGCGTCCACGATATACAAGTACGTTGGATAACAAAACAGTTTTCTAACCACGGAGATGTTTTACAAATGATTAAACGTCGGTATTATTTGATAGAATCAAGATTTAATCAAGTAAAGGCAACTAGCCCTCTTCATCGGTTTAGCTTCCTTCGCCCACATGACAGCAGAGAATCATGGGAAGTGAAGTTTTTACAATTTCAACGCCAGCATCCGTAGTTCGGCTCGATCCAGCCAGCACCTGCTGAAGTACATCCCTGCAAATACTACACAAGCGATATTTATCATCACATTGAATACTGACAATTTGTGTTATAATAAAAAGAATTTATTATAGTGACATATCTTTTATTACATAAAATCTGCTACAGCAAAGTATATTCCCCTTGCAAACACAAGTAAATATGGGTGGGAAAAACGTGTCAGCCTTCTAAATGATGTGAAAGCTATCCCACAAACTAAATACAGACATTTCAGATTATTGATCCCATACTGGCATGTGTGACTAGCTATGGATAACTCATAAACGGATTTCCTGGAGTGTGAAGTGACTCAAGGAAATGTGCCATCATTTACATCAAATATGACAAACATTATCACACACGAGGGATAAATAACACAGAAGAAGAGCTGTGGATTTCCTACACATTTTTATGGGAAGATTTACACACAGGCAGTTTGGATTGAAACATGCTGAATTCCCAGGTGTCAAGCTTGTCCAAATAAAAATGTCATAGATTCTCCAATTACATTCTGTTCACCCTTCAAACTGACAAAATAATGTTGGATCCCCTTTACAAAAAAAAGTATATTTTCAAAGTAATAAAATACATTAAAAAGGTTCAGAAAAATAAGAACAAAAAGTTAACCTAAAAGGCTACAATTGTAAATTAGCATGAGAAGCATTAAAGTGTATCAACTGTTGATTCTTTTTTTATTTCGATAAATGTTTTATTCTTAATGAGGCCAAATCAAAAAGAGGTTCAAATAAATAACCCGATATATAAACTTTTGCGAGTTAAAACATTTAAAATGTAATTTTATTAGATATTTCTGATATAAATAAACATAGCATAAAAACAGTTGCACCTTTAGAAATAAAACCGGGGCTAAATCAAATATCATCATGTGTTAAATTTATGAAAGAAAAGAAGTTTTAATTCAGCAGTAGCAAATAAAAATATACACCACATTAGTATCTATAAAAAAGAAGGGAAAAAAAGCATTCAGCCACCAAACCGTTTTCACATTTGGTTGTCTAAGATTGTTGAACTTGATTAAATTGCATTTTTCTCATCCAGACACTTGAGCACCATGTCAAATAATGATCTAAACTTCAGAAATGTAAAGACAGTCAACAATGCATTATTGTTTCTAACACAATGTGAAATGTAACACTTTCATTTTCCCACAACCCTGAGTGTCCGACCTGCAGAAATGACCTCAAACTCTGACCTCCCTGTGGACGGCAGGGACAAACTTCACTCGAGGAAATCAAAAGATCACAGAAGGAAGAGCGATCAGGTCTTTTCTGACTTCTGGAAGTTCAACAAGTGGACACCATGGCCTTGTAGGTATTACACCTTTTGACATACAAATTCTCTAATCGCCTGTCAAATACACATATCAACTAGTCACACCAGAGGCAGGGACTCCATTTCAGCAGCGAGAACAGGCAATGTGTCCGAATTCAGGGGAAATGAGCAGTGCTTTAAATAGAAATGTCCCTCAGAAAACCTATATTACTTGAGGGGATAACGCATGTATTACATATGTGTAGACAATAACTTAACAGGAGGGATTTACAATGAAAATGTTCTTCAAAAGTCAGACTCTGTTGACCTTATTCCCTTTGAAAATCTGTAACAAGACAAAAACATTTTTGTCTGTTAACTTCTTCTAACTGACCTGACTTAGCCTGAGCCATTTTGCGAGGAAGAGAGAGCAAATATTGCTTCATCACAGTGTACAAATTGGTTAAAAATGATGCAAAGAGACTACAAGCTATAGTTGAGGTAAGTATGTTTCAACCAAGTGGTGACCAAGATGAATACTTAAAAGGATTTCAGTTATTATTTCATAGTTAATGGTTTAGTTTCGCTTCCTTGGGATTATTTAGAGGAATATGTCACTCAGATAAAATCTAAGATCTAATGCATCAACATCCTAGGCTATGGAACTATTTAAAAAGGTAGCAAAACACAACAACTAAAAATAAGGGAAAATCTTCAGGGCACTATTAGCTTGTTGTGACACTGCTGTACAAACGTAACAAACATGCAAAAGTAAAATTTAAAATAAAACAAATATGGCAGTTGCACATGTCTTCTCAGAGCACGGTGTAATTTACAAACAAAAATGGGAAAGAAACCCAGAACGGACACAATATGTCCATGTGGCCAACACTGCTTCGCATCCAAAGCAACATACTCTCAACAAATGCGAACAAACTGATCTTTCAGCAATTATGCCATGTCAATACACCTCATACATTGGACGTACCAAAAACAGAAGACCCCGTTGTGCGGAGTGAACACCTTTAGTTTTCCTTCCTTGTGAAACAAGAGTTGTCCCTGAAAAATATATAATCTCATTCCTTTCATTTAACTCCACCCCAGTCTGAGATGTGACTAGATATCGATAAAACAATGCTACAATTGAGCTAATACAGCACTGACAAGTTTCTGCTCTATAATAACACTCGCCACTGTTAATTCATCCCTTCAAGAACTGAATGTCTGGGTGCTAAGACTGAGCAACTTCAAGAAGCCTTCAGTATCTCTCTGCTTTCACTAAGCACCAGTTTCTTTGTTTGAAATTTGGTCATGCTATAACAACACAAAGTGTTTGAAAATTGTACGTCTCAAATATGTGTATATATCTAAATGCACAAACACACGCTTCTAGGTCCTAAGAACACCAGAATGATGATTAATGTTTCATGTTAAAGTGTTCATGATTGAGGAATAATAAACTGAACCCTAAAACACACCCAGTCCTGGAACAGACGACACGTAACTGGCAAGACTCATCATCAGAGATGCAAACCAAAACAATCCCTTCCATTTCCCCAAAGCTTAAATGACAATATGTGCAATACCAGCTAATACAATCATTCACTTTTTGTGCCATTTGAAAATGGGCATAAGATTAGTCTTCATGTTGCTTTTCAAATCATTATTTGAATCGAAATGAGAAGGGAGCGCCATACGGAAAAAAACTAAAAACAGAGGGAAAAAAGACAAATGATGAGAACGTGGTCTAGTATTTTTTGTGTTGCAGCACAAGGGGTGTCTGCATAATGTGCCCGTGTATAGAATAGTGCTTACTGCACGCAGGATCATGGCAAGAAGGACCTCATTCAGCTGTGTGGAATGAAGGAACGAGGCATTTGTTTTGAACACGCGATGGCCTCAGTTCCCCGTAACCCTCAGGAGAGTGCAAATATCCCGAAACATGTGAGCCTGGCGGGGCTCTCGCCCATTTACTAGAACTCAGCAAACTCTTTTGCACACTTTTCCGTTTGCGAGACACGAATGTCTTCCTCTTCGTAATCGTCAAAGTTGCTCGTGTCTCCCGGACCTCTGCACTTCGGCAAGAAGGGCGCTTCAACCTAAGAATGCAGAAGAAAAGTTAGGAATTGTTTTCTGGTTATTAATTCAAGTCTGCCAAACAATGGCTGGTGTTGATAAAAAAAAAAATTGTGTGATGCCAACTATCTCATTTTAAAAGTGACACATATTTAGGAGATGGTACGGGACCCCTCCTCACCATCCCCTCAAGACAGCCTTATGTCTTGAATTTACTAAAGGACCCATTTGGGTGGGTAGTAACAGATGTGTCTCTAAATGACTCGGGTTAACAAACATGTTATGACACAGTGACCACCTACCTTTCTCTCATAGATGGCAATCCAGTCTGTTTGGGAGAACCACTTGTGATTTTTTATGTCATTCACACCATTCTTCAGGTTGCCAAATCTCTTGGTCAGGTCTACCTGGAGCAGGTTTCTCAGCAGATCCTTCAGGTCGGAGCTAAAGTGAGAAGGAAATCGTACCTACAGGAGCAAAGAATTACCGAGCATGATCAACACAAAGACACACTATTGACCCATTTAATATAACCAACATACTGTTAGTTACAGTATACAAAAGAGCAATACAAAACACGGGCGAAACCATGGCAAGTTGATGGTGGTGATTATGTAAGCATCTCTGCATACCTTGCCGGACACAATCTTTTCGTAGATCTGGATCGGCTGATCGGCGAAAAAGGGAGGGTAACCAGCAGCCATTTCATAGATGAGAACTCCAAGAGCCCACCAGTCCACAGCTTTGTTGTAGCCCTGGATAGTCATGAGCAGAACAATAAATCTATCATTTTCAAAAACATCGTCTCGTTTTTATGTTTAGAGTTTATATCGATATGACGAGGCAAAACGTTCAAAGACGGTAATATATATTTATATATTCATCCCTGCACTTCTTGCACTTCTTAAACTTCTTAGACCGTTGCACTGTTTTGCATTGTTTGTTTTGTACTGCACTGTTTTGTTTTGTATTGTATTGTGTTGTAATGTATATTTTATGTTAGCACACCGAGAGCCACTGTACCACGTCGAATTCCTGGTTTGTGCAACTTACTTGGCCAATAAAACTGATTCTGATTCTGATTATACAAAACACTGCAGCAGACTGGGCTTTGAAAATCGTACTGAAGCCGGGCTCAGACTGCAGGAGTTTAAGATCCTAAATGGTTTGACATCGGGTAGCATTCCACAGATAAGGAGAATCTTTACAGATTGTTTTCTCTCTAATCTCAAACATACACAAGATGTGAAAATAATGGCACATCACATGCTACAGGATATAATTGAAATCACGTGATCTCTCGCGTGATCTCATGGGACAGCAGATGTAAACCAAGCTGAGACTGGCGTGGCACGACAACTTGTCGTAGCGATGCTTTGCAGGGAGGAAAAAAAACAAAAAGCAAAAGGCTAAACGAGGCTGGATGAGAAAATGGGTCGGGTAAATAAGGATCGTCTATTCTTCAGTGGAACTGGACCTGAGATTTCCGTGTACAGTAAGTAGTATGTTAACCTACAGGGCTTGAACGTTTACGTTGCTTGGATACCCAGTCAGCTGCTCTGGCTTGTCTCTCTCATTGGCTCCTATGGTCCAGCTGACGTTATCATCCAGATTTGAACTCGTATCCCCAGATACTCTGGGCCAAACATTGATAATGACCAAAGGCCCCGGACAGGATTTCCCCTCCGATTGTAACCATTTAAACAATGTATCCTGTTATACATCAGGTTTTTAGAGTTATTATTGCTTCATTGTAAAGCACTTTGTAACATGGTTTTGAAATATGCTATTGATTATTGTGTGAGCACAAAGGGTTCACCTTGCTGAGGATGATCTCTGGAGCCAGGTATTCGGGAGTCCCACACAATGTCCAGGTCCTGCCTTTTACTCTTTTGGCAAAGCCAAAGTCTGTGACCTGAAGAAAGAAGAATGGGAGCATGATAAGAAAAGTAAAGATGTAAAGGCAAAGTTCACATGTGCTACACTTCAAACCATGGCACTCAACAGAAGTCTACATCCGTTTGTTGTTGTGTTCTTGCTATTTTTTGTGTCGCCTGTCTTTATATTCATAAGCATTAGGTCCACATATTCTTCATTGGTTGTTTTCAACTAGCAGGTTTGATTACCTTCTCAGTTAAAACTAATAGTTTACGAACACAACTTGTTAATGACGGATACCTTTGCATTTAGTTTACTTTTCTACTATCAACTTTACACAGAAAGTGTACCTGGATATAACCATGTTGATCTATGAGCAGGTTTTCAGGCTTCAGGTCTCTGTAGATGAGGTCTAAGGAGTGAAGGTACTCAAAGGTGAGTACGATCTGAGCTGCATAAAATCTTGCATGGTGTTCACTGAAAGAATGGAGGGTGGACAGTCAGACATTGGTGTAATATATGAAGACGAGTCTCCGCTGAGTGAACAAGAAAACTCAACCATTTATTGTGTAACCTGAAAAGAATGTCCGTCTTGAGCAATTCCATCCGTGACATTGACAAACCAGTTAGCTAATTGAGAACTGTCCAGTTATAAGCGGCCCACACAGCATTTACAAAACAAAAACTCCCACCTCAAACATAATTAAAAATGTACACTATACCTGAACCTTCCAATACGCCTGAGGTGTGAGAACATCTCTCCACCGGGCACATATTCCATCACCATGTAGAGGTTTGAGTTGTCCTGTTAATCAAAGCAAGACATCTTTAAGCAGGGCGTCCTGCACCGACTGATCAAACTCACATGATAAATGGTAAGCGGTCTTCAAGTAGGCAAATTAAACACGACAAAAGCAATAGTACGTTACACGGTTATCCTCTTGGTTGGGGTTGTTTTCAATTTCAAACATAAAGTGGTAACATATAGTAAGTTGGAAGAGGTGGTTGCCAGCATGTACCTTGAATGAGTACTCCAGTCTGACAAGGAAGGGGAAAGAGACAGCCTGCAGTATCTTCTTCTCATTTAGCGTGTGTTCTATCTGCTTCAACTTTACCACCTGGAAAACAAAAGACACAATGCAAGTACTACGGTTATATTGAGCACAGCATGTTCTTGACAATCGAGTATGTATACATGTACACTACCATTCAAAAGTTTGGGGTCGCTTAGAAATGTCTTCATTTTTCAAAGAAAAGCATGTTTTTTTGAATGAAGATAACATTAAATTATTAAGAAATGCACTCTACATTATTAACGTGGTAAAAGACTATTCTAGGTTCAAACACCCGTTTAAAAAAATAATAATATCTACATGGTTGTATAGAGGCCCATCTCCACTCTTCTAATGGCACATTGTGTTATTGCCTTAGAAGACTAGCGGAGGGTTAGGATTTTAAAAAACCCTTTTGTTATGTTAGCACAGCTGAAAACAGTTATGCTGGTTGGAGAAGCTTTTCAACTGGCCTTCCTTTTGAGCTTGAAGTCTGAAGAACACAATTCATATTTAAAATAAAAATCATTATTTCTAACCTTGTCAATGTATTTACTATATTTTCTATTCATTCTGCAATTCATTGGATAAATAAAAGTGAGTTTTCATGGAAAACACAACATTGTCTTGTTGGTGACCCCAAACTTTTGAACGGTAGTGTATATCCTTTTCCCATACGTACATTAATAAATACTTGGTTATTGAGTAAAAAGTAAATTACCACAAACAGGTGTTACATATTTGAGCTCAATTATGAGTGATCCCTTTTTTAAAGAATTGCATTTTCATTTATGTGTTACATTTTGTGTCTGTCCTCTCGTGTCAGCTGCTGGCTTCCATTCATTTCAGTAGGGCGTGAAAAGCAACTTGCACGGTTCTCTTCAGTCTGTTTTTGAAGGTGTTATTAGTTTGAAACCCCCACCGTGGCATTCATCTGGTGCATTGATGAGTTGGTGGGAATCTCGGACATACAAGACTTGAAAGTCAGGTGTTAAATGGCATCCACGAGCCATATAATCGGAACAATAAGAAAAAAGTAGGAATGAGAGAAAGGAATGTCACAATGTGCTCGCTCCTTGAGTTTAAAAGTCTTATATTACCTCAATCCACAGTTTCAACTGCACTACCACACAATGATATAACACCTGGCCATGACTGTTACTGTGATGAATTACTCACTGCATCGCAAACAAGTTCCAGGCCTCTGCGAGTTCATTTGCATGCACTACTGAAATAGCTAAAAGGCAAAACAATGGCAACCTGTAAGGCAGTAAATGTGAATGCATGGCATGCCTTGAAAATAGTCAGCAGCAATGTGAAATGGTCATGGTTAGCAGTAGCATAGTTGTAGGATAAGAAAAAGACAATTAAATGCCAGACTCCTGTGAAGGATTAATAAAAAGTTCAGTGTTCAGTGTGCAGACAAAAAAAAAAAGCCAAGTGAGCAGGCATCGAGAGTAATAAAAGTCTTTTAGCAACACAGCTGAAACCGAAAGTCAGAGCGCTTTACCTCTGAAGCCAACTGTGTGAAATTCAAGGAAACGGTTTAATGTTACATGAGAAACGCACTGAGGACACACTAACCTCCTTCTACGACTCTCACATCAGCATTAAAAGATCAACACGCTCAAGTGAAGCGCCTCTGAGGTTTTCAGCGATACCATGAGAGGAAAAGTTCCATTTCCTTTTACAAGATGAACTGTATTTATGTAGTTACACTATTTGTACAGGAGTTTACTTTTCACAAATTACCCGAATTTATTACACTAGTTCTTATGAAATGGGTAAAGTGATTTCCTTCAAAGCCATACACTTACTTTTTGTTTATCCAAGATCTTCATGGCGTAGAACTGATTTGTTTCTTTATGTTTGACGAGCATAACTCGCCCGAATGAACCAGTGCCCAGCGTCTTGAACCTGTCAAAGTCATCCAGGCCCGTTGTGCTCTGAGGAAACATTAGCAGAGGAAGTGAAGACAGCAAACTGATGATTGAAATCATTTATTTCTGCATGTAAATTTGGTGTCAGTGCAGCTCTGATGTGGCATTTTGTCTCCATGAAGTAAAAACACACAAGCTGGGTGATGTTAAAAAAGAAAAGAAGATAAATGTGCCTTAGTGTCACAGTACAATTCTGCAATCAGGTGAACAAGATCTGAGCCAGAAGGTGGCTAAGCGTTATGAAACCAAATCTCTATTCATCGTTTTGCCTTAGTCGGGCTGAGAGTTGAGTCGAGCCAGTTAAGAGAAAATGTATGTTTTAATTTTATAAAGCAAAGGACGCATAGGAAACAACTTACCTGTGGTGGACACTCCCATTTTCTTAAAAAGTCTTCTTTGGCTTTAGCTAAGAACTCTTTCACTATAAAAAGAGAAAGATTTAATAAATCAGCCTTTTTGTACTCACGCAGTGTCAGTTAACATGTTGAGGAAAAGGAACTGGGGCAGTTCACATGTTCAGGGAAACAAATGCATTTTAAGGTCAAGCAAATGTCAAGTACAGAGGATGCAGGAATATACTTGACAAAACAACAACACACCCCCCCCCCCCCACCACACTCAAAAACACACGTCTAATCAGGAATTTTATATTAATAAAGTGATGCAAAAGGCTCTTGTTGACTTTAAAGAATTGGCCAATTCAAAGAAAAGCTATTCTGCATCCCTTTCAGGAGGAGATGGGAGTGAAGGAAGGAGGCAGGAATACTGGGCGAGGAAAAAAAGACAAAGTACAGAACACAACTGAGGCTACAGTGCAGGCATTAGAAAGACATCGTGAAAGTCACAGCAGACATGAGATGTCCCAAGTCACAGAGTCATGGCAGGTATCGAATGTCTCGTTGGTGGTGCATTTGGTATGTGGTTGCTGATTTAAATGCATACCTGGCATTGGAGGACTATGTGGAAGCTGTATGTTAACAGACTAAACTACCTAACCCCGATCTTAGTACTATCCAAATGAGGTAGAAGTGTAGAATAAACCGTTTCTCTGTGACTTAGGATGGCGCATGGACAGATGAGCATACCAAAAGTCTCTACAGTTCACCAAGTGGTTTGCAGGAACATTGACCCACATGGATGGAAATGGTGGAGAAGAGAAAGAGAGGAAGAAACATTTATGAAGTGCCTAAAACAAGAACATTTGAGATTCAAGTGGTTTAAATGCAACACATAACACAGCGAAACAAGAGAGGACAACTACCAGAAGTTCAACCTGACTTAAATAGTCTACCTTGAAGTAACAAAACAATTCATTGGCAGACACAATTCTTCAATTGACTATGAAAACAGTAATGTAGCAGAAAACAATATTCAAGGGTGTTTAGTTGCTTACCATCAGCCAATAAGTGGATATTTGTGTTAATATGGGGTTGATTATTTACAGTAGGTAGCCTTATATACTAAGACCTAACTTTCTTTTTCTTTCTTAGCAGTATTTCAGGAAGCCTTTATAATCCTTTAAACTAAATATTGTTAAACTACAACTACCTGCCACACAGACTATACTGCAGTGATTACAAATAAACTCTGCAAAACGCACATAAATCACATTCCATACTTAAAAAAACATTGCACACAAATGAGAGGACAGAGATGATGCAAGCAGCTGAAGCACCACAAATGGCCCGTTCTACAACGCCTGTTCTGAACGTGTGTGCCTGATACAAACTCACGAACAACAATGTGTATGAATTAAGAAATAGTTAAACTTAGAGCTTTACCAAACTTGTTTACAGAGTTGTACGACATTAGACTAATACTACGCTTGGTGAAACTTAATCAAATTTAGTTTTCCGACACGCAAAAACAGGCTGACGCTCGTCCAGGTCAGAGCTGAAGATGGCAGCCGTCGAAATGTGTGTAAAAGCAACATACTCGAGCACTTACTGAACTTATCCCACATGACGGTGAACTCAGATATATGAGGCACCTCACTCTCTTGTCCCTTCTGCTCTTGGCTATTCCTACGACATCTATGGAAAATGCGACTGGCGAAGGATTGGTCCTTTCCCTGGGCCATTTTGAGATAAATTTCTTGCTGCGTGATGGAAAAGGCTGACAGGCAAAATAGCCGTTTTTCAGACTGAAGACCAATGAGTGATACAGACTTCCTGTATGTAGCCAAGTGCATTGCAATGCTTGGCTAACCACATACAACTGAGCTTCCTGTTCAAGTCCTGCGCTTCAGTTCAAACAGCCAACTGCAGGTCTACTTTTTCTATGTGGTGTTGAAAACACGCATTGGTCTGAAATGCAAATGGTGGTATTGTTGTTTTGACAAAAGGTGCATAAAGTAAGCAAAGCACACAACAAGGCCAGCCTCTGTTGGTTATGTCAAACGACATTGCACAGAAGTAGTGCATTCGGAGTGCTGATAAGGAAACTGGAGGCCTGCAACACCCACTCTCTGACTTAGAGAGAAGTAATCTCCAGGTTATCGCGCTCTCTGGTGGTAAAGTTCAACAATGCCGTTCTTCAAAGAGCTTTCCCCAATGTTTAAAGTCACCCAGATGAACTGACCCTAGTGCTGCACACACCCCCCCCCCCTCATTTTTTAAAATGGAGTGTACAGGAAATGCAGGTTTATTTTGTAGTTACAGGAATATGTGCCCTCTGAATAATTAAATATCTCAAATTCAAACAGAAAAAGACAAAAAAAACACAAAGACAAAGTCTTAACAGCTTGTTTATGCACCTGACAGTTTTAGTCACACTATTATTGTACACACCGTTCAAAGCCTCCCTGCCGAAACTACAGGTACCTTGAATAACAAGACTGCAATGACTACTGCCAACCGAAAAGCAGGTCAAGATCAGCGCTCTCCAGACAGACAGTTTAGTGGATTACTAGGGTCATTACTGACAAATGAACACCAAACACAACACAGTGGCCTCTGGCTATTGCTTTCAAGTGATTGATGGAACACTTCAGATTGAAAAATTGCTATTCAACAAGTGCAATTTGAAGAGGACGGGAACTACCTCTCCTTGATGTTATAAGGCAAGGCAACACATTAATGCCGCTGCAAGAAAGCAGCGATCGAGGCAGAACGTTTTGATTTACAGTAAACTTGTTGACAGCTGAGATGACCCATCAAGTAAAATGGGTTGGATAGAAAACCTTGCTTGACATTTTGCAGCCCTTGTTTGGAAAACAACGCATTGCCAGACACCAAAAACACCTTCACAACCATTATTACCATCATTAGCCTGCTTTAACCAAATCGAGCAGCCATCTGTTCGACGTGTCTCTCAGTCCCATCAGGTACCTGTTGTCGTTGGCTGTGACTAGGGCAGGCCTTGTGTTGCAACTTTGAAACCCATTTTTGCATATGTTATCCGACTCTAGGAAGCTGATATTCACTTTTTTGGGGAAATTAAAAATGGTGCTTTTATACACGTTAGCGAGTGGGCACAACAAAAAACCTTCAACTCGTAGAGTCAAGCATCTCTTTGCATTCACTGTGGGGAAACCTTCAACAGGATGGCGAGGAACTTACTGTAATTTTTATCAATTATTACTTTTAATAATTGTCTCTAAGGTGCATCATCTGTGGCACTGTTTCTAAGTGAGATAACCAAATCAAACACGTACCACAACAACGGAGCTAACGAACCTAACCCGCCCGGACAAAGATGGTTCTTCTCTGCAGCCCATATTACTGTAACATTGCTGTCTGCGACCACTGGACAACAGCCGCTAAAGTCTGCACTACACTGACTTGCCGATACGCTAACGCTGTAGAATAGATAACGCTGTACGGACAGAAGGCCAGCTAGAGGATGTTCAGAGACTCACCGCTCTCTTGCTCGTTGCCTTTCTTGGCAGTCGTTGTGTTTCCCATCGTAGGAGGACGGGGCGATGCACAGCTGGCTAGGAGCGACGATGGTGGCGGTTAGCTAACAGGGTCCTCCGTTAGCTAGCTAACAAATTTCAGCTCGTGCCAGCTGGATGGCTAACAACAACATCAATGTCTTCTCTTTGTGTGCAGAACCTCGACGTGACCCGCTAACCGCCCTGCTGGTCTCTATGCACAATGTCCTTTGGCGTTCAGGTATGCCTCCACTGGAATGAAAACATGATCCAGACTTTTCACCTCTGTCTACTGTCGTCTTGTGCTGCGTTCACGTCATATGGGAATACCCACGGAGCAGACTTCAGTGGGTGAAATGCTACTTTCAAGTGCCGGTCGGAAATCGTAAATATATGTCACATGATTTATTATGTAACAGTTGTTTGTATAGTCAAACTATTCATATTTGAGCAATTACTTACATACTAGACTCAATCACTTTGGCGGATGAAAAGTGATCACTGTGCTTAAAATCTGCCTCTCAACAATATTATTACTTTTATTGTTTTCTTATTACTATGGTCACCCAGCAATCATGATTATCCATCAGACATCCCCTTTGGTGGGCTTAAGGTTTATGACAAGAACATTATTACTACTTTCGTTCATTTTAGCAATACACATATTCATTAAAACACATTGCTCAGTCAGAGATAGATGAAAGCTATCCAGCCAATTAAAACAGCTAACATTTTTGGTGCACGAACCTAATTGATGGAAACCTTTACATTTGCAAGCGAGAATTATGGTTTCTGTATTTCCCATGCAGGTGACTTTGTTGTCTCCACACCACATCCACGTTGTTTGATGACAACTCAAAGCTTTTATAACTACGGTCTTTTGATTGTTCTGACCGCAAATCAGTGATCGGGCCCTAATAATAGTAATAATAAGTTTAATAACTTTACATTATCATTATATATAATATAGTTAAAGTCATTCATGAACCAACTTCCTTTTTTTTTTTTTTTTTACTTATGTGCTCTGCTGAGCTTTGATTCTGTTCCATAATTCTGTTCATGAATGTGTTCCTGTTCCATGACTCTGTTCCATGAGCCTGTTCCTTCGACGTGTCCCATCAAATATGTTTTATTAAGATAACCACATCGCATGTTCTCCTTGTCCCCTCTCCTTGTCCCCCCCCCCACACACACACACCAAAAAATGGGATCTACTCTTCGGATCTACACTATTCGCGTGGATGACCTATTTTGATTTCAATACGGCGAATTTCGCCGAAAGGTGACACGTTTGCAGGTATGAAGATGATTAAAGTAATCAAGTAATTTGCACAACCTCATGTCAATTAGCCTCATGTCAATTAGCCTAAACTGATCTCTGAAAACAATGTACGTAATTCATAACATGATGTGAGTTTGAAAGAAAGTGTCTGTGACAGTTTCAGCCATGTCCAAGTTGTTACAGCGATAAATTGCTAACAATAACTGAATGGCACGCTCATGACCTCTGAGGGGGACGCACCCAGAATCGATTGTTTTGTTTTAGCACCATGGTCAGCGACACAGTTGCTCGGTAGCTTCCCGGTGTTTGTATCAGCGCGTTGTGGAGGAAGAGCTGCACCGAAACCTACGATCAATAATGATCGAAACGGTGTACAATATATACCTCGCAGCTTTGGTAAGACTTTTGTTGTCACTCACAAGTAGTTAACAGTGTAACATTATATGCGCTGACTTAACATGTCTGCCCTAGGGTACACCAAACGTCACGTTGGTATCAGATTGAGAATGCAAACTTCAGCGCTTCATTCAGGTCCCCCCCTATCTCATAGCGAATGGTTTAGCCCATGGACTCGCTTCAGCACTCACAGCACACAAGATGACTTAAAAAATACAGATATTGTTAACCAACGTCGTCTTCAATAGTAACGCCGTTACACACCATGAACACTGTTGTCTTCTTTAAAACACTCTTGGGACTGAATAGTTAAAACAAGAAAAAGAAGAGAGACCCCAGTGTATCACTTAACGACGGCTGTGTCGGTCGGATGACACCAGCAAAAGAGCTGCGCCGCCAGTGGAATAAATAAGGTAACGTGAACGGGCTACTTCGCCTTCGCTTCTCCATCCTTTGCTAGGTAGTGCAGCTAAGCTAACTGTACAGTAGCCCAGGGTCATTGCGTTTCCTTTTTAATATGAGACCGCATTTCATTCAGCTGCTTGCTATTTCATTTGAGAGATGTGGAAAAATTAAAAAGGCCGTAACGAAATGTCTGTAACGTTACATTTGATGGTAGCAAGTTAACTGGATTGTTTCCTTGTGTTATCCTCCCACCTGACCTATCCAAGTGGCTAGCAACCCAACGTTAGCTACTGCTTGCTAGCAACTTATTGATGTCAATAATTCACCTGCTTTTAAGCTTTGTGTCATTTAATTTGTGAGCGCACGCGATTTCCCGGAAGACCCGATACCCACTTTGCATGCGAGGTTTAAGACCACCAGCTTGGGCTAATCCAGAAACCCAGGCAGGACACGTAGAAGGGGAGGGCCTACTCTTCTTTTAGTGGCCAGGATGATACCATGTCGACTGCCGTGCTGTGACAAGCACCGGCCCCCCTCGTCGCTTCTTAGCGCAGGCTGTAGCTTTGCATGTAAAGCAGTCAGTCCTAACGTGGCCTGTAGCCTTCTGATTTAAGATGGTCTGTGTTGTAGTCCAGTGTGCCACTTGTACACCACATGCTGATAGAGCACTCTGGACATCACCATTCCTAAAAAAGCAGACGTGCTACACAATAGTTACAATATAACATATGAGTTATAGATGGCATCATGCCTCCTGGACTTATCCCAGAGACCAGGCTGTTGAGAAGGATATGATATATATTTTATTTTCATGTAAGCTGAATGAAGTTGGCATCCTGCAGTTTTGGGGTTAATATCGGATACTCAGTGCAGCACATTGCACCTACACTAACTGATCAATTAGGCTAGATACATGCCATATGAACAACAGTTCACATTTAGTCCGTGTCAGCCGCTAGTTTGTTTGTTTCTTACACTTTGTTTGACTGCGGCCTTGAGTTCTCGCCTATCTAGGACAGACCCTTGCTGCATCTAACGACCATAAACCACTAACTGAAACCAAGTCTTATGTGGTTGTGATATGTCTAAAAGTTTACTTTTAAGTGCAGTGCTTTGTGTAAATTGTTGCAACTGTAACTTATTTCCTGCACTTTGTCTCACAGAAAATAAATTCACGCGAGATATAACTTAATGTCGAACTTTAATTTCTTTTCTAAAGGAGTGGGGGAATTTTACATTTCACCAATTTGCCTGCATCATTGCAGATTATATCCAATAAAAATAACCTTAGCATTCAACTGTTTGTCGGTGTATTTCAGTACCCCGTGGGCTGACTGCTCCCACACTTGTTCCTCTTCATATCTGGCAGAAAGCACAAAGCCAGAGTTGGGTCACTGGTTTGAGCTAATTTTAGATCCACTGGCAATTTAAAAGCAACTACTTTGCTTTGAGAGCAGCCTGTACAACCAGCTATCATTTTTTCTGTCCGGACAATGTGGTGTTAACATCTAAGTGGATAATATACATATTTCTTACAAAAGGGATCTTGCAAGCAAACTGTATTCCTTTTGAAGATCACATTAGCATTGTGCATATTAAATATGAATACATATAATTTATACTTGTGTCATTATAAAAGCTATATGTTGTGCTTAAACCTTCTTTTGTTTAGCTTCTCAGTGTGTAATAGTACAGCATGTCTCCATCCTTAGCCAGTGTCTCTGGCCTTTTGAACGGTTATACGTGCCCCGAGGTCGCTGCAGTGCTTTAAAGGCAAGACCGGGAAATGCTGCATGTATAGAAAAGAACTGCTGACGTAAGGCGGTGTTTCCCCAAGCCACTCTATTGATTCTGTATTTGACGTTCTCAAGATGGAGTTTCATGAAAGGAAGGGAGCACATAAAACAAACCCTCCAGGGAAGTACCGCTGGTTGTTGAAGGTACTTGTTAATAGATGTGACACCACCTGTCATGAATAATCAGTTTACTGCTTTGTTTCAGGGTTTCCTTTGGCACACTTGTTGTAAAGCTATTTGTGCTATCCTTTTGGATTTGCTTTTGGTATTAAAGGAAGTCCGGGATTTATTTTTGAAGTGCCATTGTTTTATCACAGTTGGATAATAACAGCGGAAAAATGAATTATGAGTTTTGAATGCAAATTACTTCACTTCCTGATATAGTTTGAGTATTTGTTTATGATCTAGCCTAAATACTGCAGAACTAAACATGTTTTCCCGAGAGAGAGAACCATGATGGAAAGTTACGTGTGACACACATTAAAGACTTACATCTTTGCAGTATAAGTTTATTAAGCGTACATTCTGCATAACAACGGCGTAAACAGACAGACACACTTGTGTCATACATTTAGGGCCTGTCAGTCACAGAGTGATGCAGATGAGCAGCATGAAGAGCTGACTCTACAATGAAGCCTTTCTGTGCTGTGAGGAAGAGGGCATGAGATCAGCATCTAGACTGGGAGTTCTGCTTGTCAGCGCTGCTCTGCTATGGCGGCCCTCGGGCTCCCTCTGGTGGACAACACGTGTCATTGCATCATATAATTAACACTCAGTGAAAGGAACGTGATTAGAGAAGATTTAATATTTCACTGGAGGATTAGTTCTGTCGATGTTGTTGAGCATAATACAGTCACTATCAAGGATGCTATCGTATTATTAATGTAATTGTTTTCATGTTAAACATACATGCTTTGTAATGTAATGTAAATATTGCATCTTTTCTATTTTATTAGACAGGAAATAAGATTACTGCAGCAATAGGGAGGATGTGACGTGTCAATGACGACTAAGCTCAAATCAACAAGATGCCGTGCATCAGTCACTCTAATCTGGTGTCTTACACTGAACTTCCTCTTCTATCATGTGAATGCAAACTAGACCACTATAAGACAATGAGCAATACACGGCAGAGCCTCTCTCTGCGGGGTCAACCATCAGTGGGCAACCAAAGTGATTCCACTGTGACCTGTAGTTATGTAGTCATGCAAACAGGCTTCGATAGAAATCTGAAATCTAGAGACGTCAAGGAAAAAATGTCATCACATTAGAAGAGTGGACATTTAAACACTGGCTTTCTAATGACAAATGTGCTCTACAGTTATCAATATTTTGAAGCCTGGGTCCAATTTTAATGCAAAATATGAGCATTTTAAACCTGAAGGTCTGAAACAATGACGTTAATTCTTAACATAGAGATATTATAATAACAGCATTGTGTTTAGTTAAGAATGTCTACTGTGGCTGACACAACTGATATTCGATCTTGATGGAAAAAAGAGCAATACAATGCCCCTTAAATTATGAATATCCATGATCCTACAATACTGTGTTGAATACATTACCCTCACAGTCTTTGTCTGTGGATTGTGTGCATTCTCTCAGAGAGAACTTGCATGAGATTAACCATACATCTTTTATTTGTACGTACGCGTTTGTCAGTGTGTCGTTGCATAATGTGTGCCTGTCACATCCCCTTTTGTTCCAGAGGGATTACATGACACCGAGGTCCACTGCTCCGATAGACATAGTGATCCAAGCCTCCCGTACGGAGAGGCAGTACACCACTGGGAGGTGGGGGCAGGTTGTTGTCAACAGCACAGCTCGCCACACTTTATCACCCTGACTCTTTGTTGTTGCTCTGCCCCTCTGTGCTGAGCTCATTCCGGTCTCGGTCCTCTCCAGGATCAATGTCTCGTGTTTACCACAGGCAGACCAAGGGGCTGGCACTGAAGACTAGGATGATCAAGTGATGCGATTGGACGGTTTCCCCCATTCTAATTTCTCCAGAGGATGCTGATCGAAATGATGAGGCTGTATCTCAATTCAGTGTGTGCGCATATCTTCTGATGTGCACATGCGTACATGTAGACCAACAGGTCTATTTCTGTGTGTATGAAAAGTGAACATTGGGAGATAGAGAATGGGGTTTTCAGTATAGTCTCACCACTAGAGGCTACTGTTGATCTGTGCACTGTATTTATAGCCTGGTATACATTAGCCATGGTTTATAGTTCATGCCGTTGTATCTTTTAGTATACTTCATGGGCTGATATCCTGTATCTTATTGAGTCACATTTTTTATTGTGGCTATTTTAAGGGAAATTATTTGATTAGAATGTGATATGTGGCATTGGTTTCTTGAGGTTCTTTCTTGTTTATGAGTTGTGAACAGGTCAGCCAAAGTGTGACATTTTTTCATTTTTTTATTGGAATAATTTTCCTAAACTTGAAGTTATTTGCAAGAAAACAAAGATGAGAGTCACATAGATAGATATGTTTCACTTTGTGCGGCAGGAATGCATTGTTTATCTCTCCTTTAATCATGTCACAACTCTTGAGGTTTATCTTTTAGCTGCATGATGGCAGGGGCTTCTGGCCCCTCAATCTATTAGTATGGATCATTGTCAATTTTAAATTGATCAGCTACATGTAGGATTTGACTTGCGAGGATCATGACAAGCTGGAATCTTTCCAGCATGCTGTAAATGTATTGCTTGCCCGTCCATCATTGGACAGGCAGTTTGGAGTCTCCAGTCTGAATGCTGCTTTGTCTTCGAAAAGGGGCGTTCCTAAGATTTAAGGACATCTGGACCTCTGTAGGAGGATGAGGGCAATCCTACCCCTGGAATCTTTTTAGCCATTTGTTTGCACTCTGGCATCTTATTTACATACAAAGTATGTGTTTTCATCATTGAAAAAAGTATGTACCACAACAAATGTTTCCCATCAAGGTATTAGCACATTCATTTGTATTATATTGAGTGGAAACATAATACTTCACAACTAATATTATAGCATTAGTAGTATTGAACAAATAATTGCATCTGTAATAATACAATAATACAAAATACATTATTCTGCATAAATACTTTTACTTTTGGATATTCAAGTATATTTTTCAGAAAATACTTTTGTACTTTACAGTAATATGAATTTTACTTGTAAGGTATACATTTTTTTCTCGCACTCTTTTCAGATACAGTCCATTCAGAAAAGTGTGTGCACCGTTTACCTCTCCACCATCTGCTGTTGTCTGACTGTATCTGCGTATCTGTCTGTGTATTTCTCTCTCTCTACTGTAACTTTGAGAACGTGCGCTCACGCCAGCCGACAAACTCCGGTTCTGCCGAGTGAAGCTAATACGAAAGTCTTAAAACTAGCCTTGTCACTAGTCACTAGTGGCCAGCAGGGGGCGCCTCCTCTGGTTACAGAAATAAGTCAGTTTTTCTCTGAGAAAATGACTACTTATCACTTTTTGCCTCGAAGAAATTGCACACATGAGTTTATGGTCAAAATCACTATTTTAAAGTCTTATTCAATACAGTCGGGTGTTAATTTAGTACATTTACTCTAAAATATGGTCTATTTTAGAGTAAAATAGACCATAAAGTAGAATATGCTTTCGAGCAGTTTTACTGTGATTGACAGGTCGGTGGAGGATAAATCGCTAAACTCAAGGCTTTAATAACATTGAATTACATTTCATTTAGCTGACGCCTTTATCCAAAGTGACTTACAATCATATTACATTCACACACCGTAGGCAAAGCTACGGGGAGCAATTCAGGGTTAAGTGTCTTGCTCAAGGACACATCGACTAGGGCGGGGATTGAACCGCCAACCGCCTGATTAAAAGACAGACCTGCTACCCACTGACCCACAGTCCACAAATATACGGGTGATATCTCGATGACTACATCCACTTCTCATATACAGAACAGTCTATGGTTCACACACAATGTTTTCACCGATATTAAAATGGGTTATTAAACTTTTTAGTTTATTCAGAATTTTTGTTTAATCAAACTGCATCTACGATCATATTGAGGAGAAATAAAGCCAACTTCATATCCTGTAAATCAGACGACATATGCTCACGTCTTAGAATACCCTTCTCTTTTTGGAAAATCTGGACCTCCAACTGGACCTGTAGCTCTGCCATTTCTCCTCCAACATTACTCTTCCCACTGTGAGTCACTCAGTGCTGACAGTCAGACCCCAAGACCTCAAACAAGAACTGCATTTAACTTGACAGCCTGTACGTTCTGAACACTATCGCACATTCACACGCATTACTTTGAATAAAAAGCCCTTAATTTATATTCAGGGCTACATTCAGGATTAAGTCCCGGCAAAATGACACAGTGACGCCGATGAGGAACGTGAGGAATTTAGAGCAACCTACCGTGATAAAAGAAAAACATGCAAACCCCACACAAAAAACATAGTTCTCTCTCGCTGTGACGCAACAGTGCTAATTAATGACTCAGTCACGATGCTTCCTTAGCCAGGAAAAAATGAAAAGTATCTCAGTAATGGTTGATAAACCCCAAAAGTGGTTTGAAGACACACTCTCCGACCGCAGCCAAACAATAACAAAATCTGGCTGATGGCTGGTGTTCACACCACTTCATAGCCTGAAGCATCATTTTAATAAACCACTGTAAAGAGGCCATCTGTTTGAATGAATTGACCTCTCAGCCATACAACGAAGCCCAGCTGGCACAAGCGTCAGCCACAATGAGATCCTGCAAACCCTTTACTTGACAACCACATTAATATTTCACACGGGTTCCATGGAATACCAATTAGTCCAGTGGACGTCACACAGCGTTAGATTATTTCATTAGTAGTACTACAGCGTCAGAGCCGTACAGAGCTCTCACTGAACTGTTACGCTTGGTGTCAGATTGACTGACGTAGCCTGTGATAGGACTGTGCTGCTGCTGCTGCTGCATTACATCAAAAGCATGTCCAATGCACTCCAGTCCAGTGAGAGCGGGCAGATCCAGTTTGCACTGTCGCCAGCCTCTGAGCAGTCGGCCTACTACTACTACTCTTCTGCCGCTGTAAGAAAATCGTTGTTTCTTCTCTTCAACAGGCATTCCTATCCATCCCTCTGTCCACCACCCCCTCCTCCTCTTACTCCTGGGGCTGTAAAGAAGCTGGAGCTGTGTAGACCCTGGAGAGGCCCTCCCCGTCTCACTCTTCCCCACCACGGCTATCTCCTCTGCACACTCCGACTCTGCTGCTGCTCTTTATGTCGCTGAAAGGCACCAGGGAGACACTCAGATGATCCATCGGGCCATCTTCAACCGCATCGTCCATACAGCCCGAGACAGGGAAGACTAACTACTGCGAGTGTGAGAGACCCCTTGGAGGGTGCTGTGAGTACCCTGCGAGGCCTGCCCTCCCGCCAAGCTTGGCAGAAAGCTTGGCTTGCCCCTTCACTCCTCCAGTCCCCGAGATGCCCTCTCCTCCCAATGAAGGAGGTGAGTAAGAGAGGTCTAACCCTCTCGGGACAGACCGGGTTGTTCTGTTGGATGGTTAGTCAGTCACACACACACACACACACACACACACAGCAGCCTCCTGCTCATATATATACCTGTCATCATCAGTACTATTCTCTCTTGCATAGAGCCACACAAGCACACGCATACAGAGGAACACACACACAGATCATGATGCATGCAGCTACAGCAAACTAGACTCCTAATTCATTTACACCCTCGCACCATAAACAAACCCCACTAAATCCCCTAAAGATGTGAGTAAAATATATTACCCCCCACCCCCAGTCTGGAGCACAAGCTGTGACTGTATCCAGTGTTGTTTTATGCTGTCTTTTCCTCCAGAGGATCAAGGAGCGTCCCCCGTGAACAGGCCATCTGTGGGCTCCTTCCAGAGCAGTGGCAAGAGGAAGGTGCGCAACAAAAAGAAGAAAGGCGCCATCACCGCCAATGTGACTGGCACCAAATATGAGATTGGTACGGTACTTTATTTCTAATGATATTAAAATAGTAGCCACATTCACAAATATACACAAATGTTGGATTACAACTGGTTTGAAAAAGAAGCAAAAGGAGGCATGCACACTTCAGAAATGTCAGTCTACAAAGATAAGACAAGATCTTTTGATCACAGAGGTTGTCCTAATGGAGAACAGAGCAGGATGAAAGGAGACTTTCTTTGAGATGTGTGATGAAGCCCTTTCATCGATGTACATTATCCTAGTCTTGATGTTTATTGTCGGAAAACAAGCAAGTTTTCTGAAATGGTTTAGCAGCAGTGTTATTGGATGTAGCTTCAGTTGGAGTATTAGTATAACTTTAGTTATTTTCAGATTACTTGTTACGTATTAATGTTGAATGCACTGTAAACATTGATGAACACACACTAAATCATAATTATCCTGAAAAAGTTGTTCCGATTTAGCTACATTGTGTATACTAAGCATGAACGACAAAGCCTCAGATTTCAAGCATTTAAATTGATGTATTGATTTTCTTTATGAAAATTTCACGTGTTAGCAAGACCAATATTTTGGGTCGTCCTGCAGGTAAGATTAATGTCCTGTGACACAGTGAATTGTATATGAATTTTGGAAACAGTTCTCTCTTTGAGTCCCTCAAAAAATACAGCAAATCTAATCACAATGATGCCTCAACAACAACAACATTCACTGTAGTTGTTACTCCCGACAATAAAATCTAATTAGCGGGGGTGGATTGTTTGAAGGAGGCCGTTGGTATTTAATGTCTTGAATTAAACCTAATAGAGTTGCAGTCCAGCAACAGTTCACACAGAGACAGCTCGGCTTTACATGCAAACATAAATCTTTATTGAGGTAATTTAACTTGGCAGTGAGGTCTTTTTGAGAAGGGCAAACAGCAGCATAGTAAGCACTCCTTATATGGTCAGTATAAGCCAGCGTGGCAGCACAGCTCTCAGGGGTGAGCTACAACCTATGAAATGAAGGAGTCAGCAGCAGAAAGTAGAAGTTGGGGGCTGCCCGGATCCTGTAGGTAGATGGGAGTCTAGCTGTGATTCAGTTTGCTTGCTGTGACGAGACCCTCACGGTGGCCATTCTGAAAGTAGTGCAGGGCTATTTTGAAGGGAAATTAACACTAAGGGCCAGATGGATGGACCATTTTTGCTGGTACCTTTTTTTTCCAGCTGTCTTTTGTTGTTTCCGAATTGATAGCATTACAGGTAAAGGCTAAAGGTCAGGGAATATGGTGTTGGAAATTTGCTTTACACCCACTGAGAAGGGAGTGTACTCTCTGGCTCTAAGGACGTCTGTTACGCGAGATGTGTAAGAAAGGATGGATGAGAGCCTTGTACTCAAAGACTCGACTGGTATCTGAGAGCATTGGCCTGCTGTGATGTAAACCCTCCGTATTCCAGTTAGCAATACACTGTTAGCCTCTACCGACATTAGCAGATGGAGGAGGTTACATCGGAAACACCTTTTTGCTCATTCAAGTGCCATCATGCAACATTAGGCAAGCCTTCTCCAGGTTGGTGAAGGCTTTCAAGAAATTAATTAATACCACGTTTCGTTAGGGCATATGAATTTTTCATTACCCACTGAATAATAAATAGTTGTTGGATTAATGTCCAAATGGGCTTGCTACCTATCTCATACTATGGGGTTTCCATCGGGATTTGAATGCATTACACACAATTAATCTATCTTTTTTGAAGAGAGGCATTACGATTGGTTGCTCTGCAACCATTCCATGAAGCTTTTTGATCTATAATCTCCCGGACTCATTTATCTCTTAAAGTATGCAGAAACAGAAATTACGCCAAGCAGAAAGTTTGAGTGAAACATTTTTCTACATCTGTAAAGTGGAAATATTTGATTTGTGGTCCCCAATTCACACCGTGCTCTTATTTAAGTTACTTTGTTCCCATGAATATAAAGTTCAATGGAAGACAATCTAATGGGATTGTTTTCCCCCCAGTTCGTATAGTCATCAACGAGGTGGACTTCATCAAGACCCGGGAAGATGACGAGACGGCCAACCTCATCTGGAGTGACTCGGCCGTGCAGCATGAGAAAATCGCTGAGCTCAGGAATTATCAGGTACACAGCATGGCTACTCTGCCAAGTCAGCACACATTGTTCAGGGGCACCGTCGCCTCGAGGTTAGAGAAGAGAATAACGGTGTCAGATCCAATAGCTGCGCTGCACAGGGGGAAAAAACTGGATCTTAACCTTTCTAGTAGCTCAGATAAAGCTGCTCCATGGCCGGCAGCAAAGGCCACGATACTGATCAGTGGATGGGTGTCACTGTGGAAGTGAAAAGTCTCAAGCAGCAGTTCAGAAGAATAACGTGTGTTCAGCTGATTTTAAAACGTAAACCAAATATTGAAAACAATACAACCTACCTTTGATGTGTATATCACCCGTAAGGTGGGGAGGGATTTCCCCCGAGGAATCCTGAAGAGAATCCTGCTTTAGAAATGAATTGCACCAGAAGAAATGCATACAAAGGATGAAACAAACATGACAGCTACTGCAACGCTCCCACGCATAGATCATTGGATCTAAATGATCTTCCAAAAAAATAAAATACAAAATCTCTTTGTTCAAAAACTCTTTTGGATGGAGTCGGATACACGACACAATTTCCTTCAGGTTCTTCAAAGTTATTACAGCACAAAGCGTTTAAATAGGTTTATACACTCTTGTCGGAAAGACCAGTGTGATGCAAGGTCTACTCCCAGATGTGATGAAATCTGAACTGTGGCACACACACAGTGACAACAATAGAGAGCCACATACACTGCTGGCAGTGAGCTAATGCCACATGTTGCCAAAGAGGTTTGAGAAGAATTAAGAAAATAAATTATCTTTCTCATCGACTCTTGTTTATATAACAATTCTAAAATGAATAATTATCACTGAAGCCTATTTATTTGGCAAGTTCTAAAACTTCAAATAACTGACCCTGTGACATTTCAGTTTTTTATAGGACTTATCAAAACAACACAATGTAGTTACTTCTGCCATAAAAAAAGGTTTGCACACCACCCTGCCACATAATATGTTTTGTCTCCAGTAGAAATAAAAAAAAGGTAAAGGAAAATCTAAAGAGATTACAGCAGATAGATTTGAGATGGTATATAGAGACATTTGGGACAGAGTAATAGTAAATGTTGGAATGAAATAAAATGTAACAGAAAGAAATGAAAAAGTGAAGGTGGCTGGAAGACTCTGAATGCATCCAACTGCGTTTCCTCAGACCCTGGGAGGTAAGAAGGAACAACAGAGCGTACACCAAGACAGATAAGAAGATTGACAGGACGACTTGACAAGTTGTGAGCAGCATGGGGTGGGGGCGGGTTTCAGATGTCTCTCGTGATGTTGACGAGACGGGCCTGAACAAGGGCCGCTCTGAGTTCTGTGTGCTAGCCTGAAAGTGATCCCACCTCTGCGTGACCTCCCTGTCCCGCTGACTGAACTTGCTGCCGCTCCCCCGCAGCTCCGAGCGTCAGCCATCCATCTTCCCCGAGTGCCTATTTGATTAGACTGGGCACTAATGATCGATTAAATCACATGGCTGGGAAGAGTATGGCTCGTTAGGACAGGGGCAGCAAGAGTTCAGCCACGTAGATTGAATATTACAAATACTGTAACGACTTAACGTGGAGCAATGCGGCTCATGTTTTCACATAGAACTGGTGATTTGCTGTCGATTATTTTCACTCTTCCGCCGCTGTGGTATTTCATAATAAGATTTCTCAGTGGAAAAGTAGAAGTCCCTCAACAATTGGTTTTGATTTCCCTTCACAAGGCACGTCGTCTCGCGGCATTGGCATAATTGTGCAATCTCTTCCGAATCCCTAATTATGTCCGTCTCGTTTGGATAATAATCACACGATCCTTTTACACTCTTGAGTTCTTTTTTTAAATTTTCCTGTGCTTTTCTCTCTCTCTCTCCCTCTCTCTCTTTTAATTCTTTCCTTTTTTCCGTTTAGTGATGTACTGTGAGAGTTTGCTGTCAAGTTTCACTTCATATGAGCCTAATTAACGCCCCTGTTCAGGCTCATTTGGTCAAAGAATACAGAAAACCCAGAATTTTTTCCTCTCCCTCCCACCCTCCCTTTCGGCGCATTCAAAGCAATTCATTCAACTGTCACTGCAGGAGCTTGCGATGCAGAACCAATTACCTCGGCCCCTCGCAGTTGAGATTGATCTTTTTTTTTCTCGCCTCTTCCCTCCCCAACCTTTAAAGTATAAAAAAGAAAACATGGTAAACTAAATAAGGGTTGAGAAAGGTCTCAGCGTCACCTTTTTGTTTTGAGTCCGTAATTGGGCATAAATGTCAGAACATTGTAAGCTCACTTCAGGTTGCTGCCTTTAATGTGCTCATTTTTATGAAGGGGTGGGGGTGGAATTGAGTGGCGTAATGGCCCTAACAACATTATTATGTCTGCCTGTCCCTCTGCAGAGAATTAACCATTTCCCTGGCATGGGCGAAATCTGCCGGAAAGACTGCCTAGCAAGAAACATGTCCAAGTAAGTTTTCAAATGAGATTACTTTGTTACAGTTGGCAAATGTGTAACAACAAGAGCATTTAAAAGCTCAGTATAAAGCTGCATGGCACTCTAAAAAGTCACAACTGGGTACGCGTAGCACTCCACCATTACAAGCCAAATTACTAGAAGATACTGCTTTAAAAACACAAAATTAATCTTTACTGCGAGAAAAAAATAACATATACTGTAAATATAGAATAAAAAAAAAATGCAATTACTAATTGTTGCTTTACTCCCACACCAACCCTTTACTCCAGAATGATCAAGTGCCAGCCTCAAGAGTACAGCTTCATACCCAAAACGTGGATCTTCCCTGCCGAGTACACACAGTTCCAGAACTATGTCAAGGAGCTACGCAGGAAGCGCAAGCAGAAGACCTTCATCGTCAAACCCGCCAACGGAGCCATGGGTCACGGGTAAGTCAGAGGCCAGCGAGTGTCCCGGAGCAACCCAACAAACCGCCGAAAAGACTGACGGAGTGACTGAAGCAGAGGATAGAAACTAAGCAAGATTGTGGGGAAATATAGAACGAATAAGCACAACAAAACGAGGCAATAGGAGGTTTGTGACCCTGACATGAGTGTCTCTGGACAAAGTATTATGGCTGGGAGAGGATGTGGGGAATCACATTGTTGGCCTCATTGTCCTCGCTGGTCACACTCTCTATTAATCAGAGGTTATCGTGGCGGTGGAGGACACACATACACACACACACACACACACACACACACACACACACACATATACACACACACACACACACACACACACACACACACACACACACACACACACACACACACACACACACACACACACACACACACGGTCCCTGGCAGTTACTGTAGTTCCTTCCCTGAAGGTTTCTCTCTGCATGTAATTATTTGGAGTCCTTATGAGGCGCCATCAGCAGAGAATAATCAGACTACAAAATGGACCAGAATGGCTGCTGAAGGAGATTGTGTCTCGCCATCGCATCTCTCTATCCAAAGACGAGCCGGCTGTAGTACCTGAATGCACATTTCAGTCCCGTCGCGTGAGCGCCAATCTCAGGTTGTGATGTCACAGTTCTATGGTATGTTTTGTATGTATGTAAGACAGTTACCATCCTGAAGTATTACATGAATCAGCGTAGCATATTGGTGACATGGCCTCTTTACTTTGACATGAACCAGTTAACTAGGTACACATTTAACCTCTAAACTAAAGCAATCAGATGTCAAATTCCAGCAATCAACACACCTCCAGTGAAGCCTAACGTGTGTAAATAAGGGCGGACAAAAACATTACAAAGCAAAGTTTACCAAAGGGTAGAATTGTCTGCTGTCTGACACACTGTCAACACAACTGGATGTTATAAGCCTGGGTGAGTGTGTGGGCGGTGTTGATTTTAAAGCTCCTTTCTTGTGGAGGAGATCTGTTGATTTAAATCAGGAAGGTCCCAGGGGAAATGGACATTTGGGCTTCTCTACTCTACCACAAAACACTGACCAAGACAGGTGATCAAAAATAAATAAATGGAAAGAACAGAAATGTTCTCCAACTCAAGTAACCAAAATAATCCAAAAGTACCTCTGAAATAACCTGATTCTAATGTTCTATGTATGAGACATAGCTAACTCGTTTGACACTCACAAATTAATTCTACTAAGATACTGTGTGCAGGTCAAGCACGCATTTACAGGAATAACATATAGTGGAACTTCTAAGGTTCGTTGACAGTTTCAAGTGTGGTTGGTTTAAAAATATATACAATAAAATAAAATACAAGCCAAACTGGATATTTTAATTTGGCTAAAATGCAGGGTCCTCTGAATATAATCAGTTTTTCACAGAGCTCTCTTGAGCCCTTTAGAATATGTTAAAGCGGTTCAGATTACGAAACATTTAATAAGTATTCTTTTTGACTTGCTATTCTATAAAGATTAGATTTTTGAAGCGGGCGTGTGAAGAAATACTCGAGTGCATTGCTCACTGGCACCAATAGGTGGGGATATTGAAGTACAAATAGCTCAGCGTGGCTCACCTCTCCCTCTCGTTCTCTTTGAATTTGTCCGTTCTGGTATAATGTGAGCATTACTTATAACTCCATGCTGCACTAAGCCCTTATTTATTAAAGAATAAAAAGACAGCAAAGGCTAAATTATAGCAATACATAAAAAATATGAAAGATGATGAGTTTAGCTCGACCACTCCACGACGAGCGGCTCACGAGATTAGATTTTCCTCCATTTTTTTTGCATGGTGTGACGCGGCAGGAAATTAAGTTATATCTACTGTCATTTATTTTTCCGTCGGCCAACCAAATGAAGTTATTGTTTGTGTCTGAAGCGCAGCTTGTTATAAGGGAAACTAAATAAAAGCGCGTGCGGGGCTTAAAAAGGCGCGATCCCCTCCGGTGCCAAATTAAATACGCAGGGGAGAGTGGGCCGTGATTATCTGACACCCCAGCTCATCAATCATGTCGTCTACTCCTCAGCTACTCCTCCTCGTCTAACCAGCGCTGTTAACCCTGTCCTCATCATTCAGCTTGCGGTTTAAAAAGGCCCTTCACAAAGTCGCTCAGCCGACTTTCAGCTTGTTCCTGTTCCCTTCTATTCGATCACTGTGAGAAGCAGACCCACGAGAAGCTCAGTTTAGTTTCCATGAGCCAGTGGTGATCAGGAGTGTTTGATAAACCTCAACGTAACAACATCACAATGAGGCAGATCTAAGCTGGGAAACTTCTGAAGGGAGGACTGCTGACCGAAGACCATAACCCGAGAGGCAATATCTGATCTCAGTGCAGATTCACACTCTGAAGCTCAACACTGGTGCTCTAGTTTCTCGTTTCATCAGAGTTAAACTAGGTGAATTCTTTTGTTGATTTACAACAACATAGACTGCACTGTTCCCAGGATGCTGAATGTTCTAGCTGTTTACGGAGCAGAATAACGGTTGGCCTCTGGTGGCTCGGTGCCACAATATCTCAATAGCTCAAACTATACCTTTTCAACAATCAAGACTTTGCATCTGAGCCAAATAGTGTGTTTGTGTGTGGTGTGCATGCTTGCATGTGTATACTAGAGCCTTGCAGGCTATGCATGTAACCAATTTAGGCCAAGTCTGCCTTAACTCTGAGTGATGGCGATGTTGGTCAGTCGTGATGCTCGTACATAGTGAGAGATTAGAAACGACCCTTCACCCTTCTTGCTCACATGCATGCACACACGCACATACAGACACACTTTCACGTTCACAAAGCAAAAAATATATTGCCCCCTCAACCTCTTGTGCACGGCCACATGGATGCACATAAACTAACGCAACTCGTTCTCGAGTCCAGCGCGCAAAGGTCTGCATACCATAAGGCCTGAGTGCCAGTGACATGAGACCAAAGCAAATGAATTAGAGTCGAGGTTGAAACGGAGCACAATGTCTGCTCCCATTAGCCCGCACACAGCTAGAAGAGCCCGCTACGGCATTTGATGCACTGTGCCATTCAGACAGAGTGGCGTTTGAAAATCGCAACGCTCTCCAGATGCTTGCGGAATATTTCTCGAGACAAACCAGCATTGTATTGTACCTGTCTGTGTTTTTTTTGTACATTTATTTTTCAACCATTTTATTTAGATGGCCAAGTAATTAAGAGAGTAACAAAAGTTTTGGAACGTTAAATGCCCCTCAGAGCCAAACAGCTTGTCCTGCTCAAACTCGACTTACAGCATCTGAGCACACTAATTTACATATGTTTTCAGTGAAGACTCGGTTGAAGTGAAAGGTCATATCATAAATACCATCAGGGCACAATGGCTCTGACCCTCTCACTCTTAAGTGCTAAAAGTCTTCATTGTAAATGTTAGAGTCCTTCCATGCTCAGTAAGGACATATATTCTCCCTCTGATTGCATCTATTGCTCATTATACTTTTAGGAAAGTGAAGGTTAACAGTCTCGCTATAAAAGGCAGACGTTGCACCCCAGTAATATGTCCTCAACTTTTCCCAATAATTTGAAATGAAATATGGTGTTAAAATCCATCAAATCTGTATACTGTTTGGCTACATTTCTTTGCTTCAACGCATAAGACGGTGCCAATATCATCAGTCATGTTCATGGTCCCTGCTCAGCTGCCATCTATCATTTTTTTAATTATCTTTTTTGTCTTTACTATGCCATATTTTATTATCCTGCTGACGACACCCCAATTTCCCCCCGAGGATTAATAAAGTTTCCGTCTATCCAGGATCTCGCTTATCCGTAACTGTGAGAAGCTGCCAGCCCAGGAGCACTTTATCGTTCAGGAGTACCTGGACAAGCCCTTCCTGATGGAGGGCTACAAGTTTGACCTGCGCATCTACATCCTTGTCACTTCCTGCGACCCACTTCGTATTTTTCTCTACAATGACGGCCTGGTTCGCATGGGCACAGAGAAATACCACGCACCCAGTGAGGCCAACCTGGTGAGTCATGAACACTAATACTACTAATAATAAAGATGTAATAACAGTGATTTGTGTCAGATTCTTCCCGTAGATTGAGAAAAGCGCACACATGGTCTTATACAGTTACCTTGTAACTAATAACAGGAAATGCATTTGTATCTGTTCACTATCGGTGCACAAGGCCAGTTTGACGAGTTGTAGACATACATTCAATTGTTCATGGATTTATATTTTAAAGTACTTACATCACCTTGTGTGTGTGAAGTCAGAAATGCACTACAGACAGATAGTAGAGGTAGATTCACGATGCACTCCCAAGAACCGCAGCTATGGGCTTGTGGAACTCATCATAATCAAATTAGACACACAAACACAAACAAGCACAGAAGTTGGGAAACACAGTGTAATCGCTGTATGATCACAAAATATGCATGTACTCATATCATATAGTCAACAGTGACCAGATGCAGACAACTGAAAAGGCTGATATTGCACGCACACACACACACACACACACACACACACACACACACACACACACACACACACACACACACACACACACACACACACACACACACACACACACAATGGGCGGGCATACTGTACACCAACAGAGTGTAAATGTCCATATGCCAGATGTCTCCTCTAATATCAAGCCGCTCATATTTGCCTTGAGGTTCTGCACCTGCTGAAGCACAGTCTGTTACTGATAATGAGATGCACGCACACACACACGCACACACACACACACACACACACACACACACACACACACACACACACACACACACACACAGGCACACACACATGCACGCACGCACACATGCACGCACGCACGCACACACAGCTTCCTATCAATTGCGATGCTTATCTACATTATGAACACACACTCACATAGACATGCTGGACCCCTCCTCTGACACAAACGTGTATTGTCTTACCCGGCCTGTGACACATGACGGAATGAGTCGTGCGATGGAGATGGATGTACAATCCCACCGAGAGTGGCTCCCAGACAGCTATTATGGGTTGGAGTAACCTCCGATCACAGCGTTATTACCTTTGACACTAAGGACAAGGATGTATTGTCTTCAGCTGTGAGGGATAGTGTTTAAAGAGACGGAAACAACAAGGGTTACGCAAGAGCTATTTATAATCAACTGCTCATTTCAGCCGTGCTCTGTGTGAACTATGGGGCCTTGAGTGCTTGAGGTTTGGTGATCTATGATTGTAAGCATGTTCTGCTGTTGCACTCATTATCTGTCTATCCCATAGGGGCGTGAGGAACCATAGAATGGAGCATTGGTAATTCCCATATAGCACAGCAAGCCGCACCACTTCTTACCATCTTTAGTTGTTGCCAAGGGACGTGTTTGTGATGTTTCTGTTTTTTTCCTTTATTTATTTCCTTATTACTTATGAGAAAATATTTGACATTACAATGTGGGTATGTACGCTGTGGGGATAAAATCATAAACACCCTTGAGGATGTTGTTTGCTGAGATGATTATCAGCACTGACAAAGGTATAATTACACTAAAGAGCACTTGTACAGGCACCACAGCTATTTAAGCACACCATATAGTTTATACAAGTTTAGTACTTTATACTAATTTGTCGCCATTAGTATTGCATAGTAGTTGTACTGGACAACGCTTAGCTATTAATGCATCTACCTTTGAGCAGGAAGCAGGTCAACAAGAGCCTCATTTCTTTATCAGCTCAGTAAATAAAGGAATTCCGGGGAAATAAGAGACAGATTTTTTTTTTTAAACAACTACAAAACATGACATCTGGTGTAAATACAATCTGCTGGTGTTATCACATAAAACATATGAAACGATCACAGACCTTTGACTAAGCAATGCACCACATCTGGTTTCTCTTTTTTGCCTTCTCCTAACTCACCGTTGTCTCCACAGAGCCAGCTCTACATGCATCTGACCAACTACTCGGTCAACAAACACAACGAGAACTTTGAGCGAGACGAGACGATGGACAAAGGCAGTAAGAGGTCCATCGGCTGGTTCACCGAGTTCCTCCGCGCCAACGACTACGACGTGGCCAAGTTCTGGGGAGACGTCTCTGTACGTGGGTAGTCCACCCAAGCAGACACAAACACAAAAGCACAGATACAAGCAGCCGTATCGCGGCGGATGTGTACTTCCACTAATGCAAGGATGATAGCAAAACACACACCGCAAATGCAAACAACACATGCATGCATCCTCAGTGTATTCTGTGTCAGTGAACACTGGTATATACACATGCTCTTTCTACTAACCAACACACGTTGCACAAAGAAGCAAAGCGGGCCAGCGAAAGGTTTGATATGAATTGTTATGACAGTAATTCAGTGAGCTTCCGAGCTTTGTATAACTCCAGGAAGAGCTCCGTGAAAACATCATTCCAGGAGGATGAGCTCTCTCTATCCGGCCCTACCTACTCTCAGCTCTTTCAAACACCTTTACCTCATACATCTTCTTTTATCAGAGTCTCTTTGGACCATTCTTTTGCCTTCTTTTGCTTATTCATTCCTTTTTTCTTTTTACTTTTACCCATCCATCACATAATATGCCCCTTTGTCTTTCTGTTCGTACTCTTGTAGTTACACCATTTCTTTCCTGTTTATGTCCTTTTCAATTTCATTCTCCTTGACCTTGACTTGTTGGCCCTCTGTCAGTATTCATTTGGCTTGTCTGGTCCCTCAGTGATTGTTCTGTGCTTCATGTCTGTTCTCATGCTACAAGCGTTCAACCTCAAAATCAAATCCCATTGGTTATTATACTTTCTCCAAGGCACTCTTTTATTTCCTCTTCCCATCAGCTTTTACTTTTCTTTATGTTCATGTTGAACAAAGTGTTTTTTTATTGTTGTTTTGTCGCTGGTGTTTTACCTGGGGCTTTAAGTTCTTGTTTAAGCAGTGTTTCTTGTCTTTTATTCTCCACACCTATCCATCTTCTGTAATCTCTCTATGTGCTCCATTTTTGTCTGGGCATTAAAGTCCTCTGCCTTTTTTGAACTTTCCTTTCTTTCTCGCTTCAGTTTCTTTTTCTCACATCCTTCTTGCCTCTCAGTGACACATCAGAGTGTCACCTTCTGCCTCAGCTAGTCCATCCTCCTCTTCTCTTGCTCTCTCACCATTTCTGTCTCTGCTCTTTCCTCAGAAGTTGCACCACTTTGGTGTTAGTGCTGTCCGTTTGCACTCACACACTGTGTTTTGTTTCAACTCTGTATTTATGTTCTCTGCTCGCTCTCCTCTCTCCCTCTCTTTCCATCTCTCCTCTTACATTTTGTTCCTGTATGGACCAAACAGGCCGCACTGACTCTTCCCGCCAACGGTCTCAGTCAGAGTCAGAGAGTTGGTTTGCCAAAACATTGTCTGTAGGTGTTAAGCATGTAGGTGTTCCTCCCCATGATTCTCTGATCGCTCTTTTCTATTGAGGTATTATTGATGTGCTGTATGCGGCAGTGTCCAAGGTTTGACCAGCAACGCCACAGCTTTTTTTCCGCTAATTATAGAGGCCCCAGCGAGACCATCCCTCCGCTCTCCTTTATTCAGCAGTGTTACGGAGAAAACGGCAGGCCAGCAGCCCTGCGTGGAGTTTGTCTGATGATGGGAAGCGTAGTTTACAGTGGCGGCTGGTGACATTTCTTTTGGTGGGGCGATCCAATCTCTTTCAGCAAACATCCCAGGATAAATCAATGCAAAACATTTATCAAACAGGCATTTCTATGGTGTAGTTAAATATTTAATAATAAGGACATCTCATTCATACAATTCACTGTATACAGTATATATATATATATATATATATATATAATATAATATTCAGTATAATATTATATATAAATACCTAATGTAAATATACAATATAAATATCATGAAATATATTCAATTTAGTATAGTTTGTACAGCCTGATATTATAAATCTGCCTCACAGGGCTTTACAATCTGTACACATACGACGTCCCTGTCCCAGGACCTCACATCGGATCAGGAAAAACTCCCAAGAAATAGAAGAAAAAAACACTTCTTCATTGTGCTTCTTCACCTCCTCCTGTGTCCGTCGTCCAGCTGGTAGCAACGTTCACTTTACCCAATATGGCTGCTTGAGGAGTTATCACGTGTGTCCTGGTGTTCTCATGTTTTCTTAATTCTTCCTTCAAGTGCTTCATGTCCCTTATTTACGTAGTTGTCTATGCTGGATCTGTACCTGGGATTTTGGCGGGTCGGGTCATCTCGGAAAAGAAGAGTTCCCACTCCCGATGTCATCTCGTTAAAAAAAGCGCCTGACGAGAACGAGCAGGTTTGGGCCAAATTACTTTGGCCCAAACCTGAACCTATTTCAGGACGCTGATTTGCTAAATTGTATATCACTCATTTATATCTTTAATCAGTAATAGGCTAAACTGCTTCGTAGACCCGTCTCTTCTGGGCCCAAACTATTCCATTGGCCAGTCACTACTGGTAATGTAAATAGTGTGTGTGTGTGTGTGTGTGTGTCCACTCTGATGGTAGCATTAGAGTGGACATTATTATTAATATTATTATTATGCCTTCATGTTCCTTCTCTGATCCGGAAGGTCTTGATTCTATGAGGATATTCAGAAACATTTAAGGTGACACATATTTGGAAACATATAATTTCCAATCATCTTTGTCATACAAAAATACAATATGAAAGGAAGTTTAGGGGCTTCAGAAATAGTTTTGATGAGTTCTGATAGATGTATGACAGAACTAGAACAAGCAACCGGTAGAGCGCATACCTTCGCCGCAGCCATTTCATGGCCTTGACCTTGACCTTTGACCCAATCGATCCCAAAATCGAATCAAATGGTCCCCGGATAATAACCAACCATCCCACCAAATGTCATGCGATTCGGTTTAATACTTTTTGAGTTATGCGAATAACACACATAGAAATAAATAAATAAATAAATACACAGCGATCAAAACATAACCTTGCACGTTCTCAGAATGCGAAGGTAATAATATCTCACTTTAGTGAATGACAAGAAACGTTGGCACACAAATGCATATTTCAACCTATTAAAGCCCTTTACTATTCTTAGTTAACATAGTTTAGTTTGACATGCTTTTCTTTGTCGTGAAAATATGTAATTTTACTTGAGGACAAACTCAACTTACCACTGCCCATAGTTTAACCATCCTGTTTCAGAGGTGGGACCAAGTCATTGTTTTGCAAGTCTCACGTTTTTGCACTCAAGTCACTCGTCAAGTCTTAAGTCAAGACAGGAAAGTCCCAGGCCCTAAACTTTGAGTTTCAAATCCTAAACAAGTCATAATGCGCTCTTCACAAAATGTATTGCCAGTTGCGTCTTTGTCTGTATATTTTCAGTCCGCTTGCATTCTATGCAAAACAACGTTGGTATCATTTTCTCCAACTGCCACTCGGGAAGATCTTCATGGTTCTCTCATGCCTCTAGATCTGATGCTGTTGGATTGGTTCTAAGAAAGTGAAACTGGGAAAATAAGTGTTGACTTTGTGGCCATTAAAAACTAAAAAAACATTCATTTTAATCTATGGGCTTTGGGGAAGAAAGTCCAGGTGAAGTACCGATTAATTTATGTGAGAGTCAATGTGAGGGTCTTTTCTTTGGGGGTCTGAAGTCCTACATTTTGTGACTCAAGTCCAGGTCATGTGACTTGAATCCACAACTCTGCACACTGCTGGCTCTACTACACAGATAGAAAAAGAGGTGATGTTACTAAAACAGAGACAATCTAGATGCATAATTTATACACAAAATATTTCAAACAATAAACAAATCATGCTGGGAAAACACACAAATAAATGGGTAAACTGGTACAAAGAGGCTTATAAAACCATTTCAGGCCAAAACTGAAAGAACACAGGCACACATGCACAGTGCTAGGCAGTGGCCATTGCTGGGGGCTCAGGATAAGGAGGGAGGTGATGGGGGTAGGGACAAAGACACACAAACACACCAGCCAGTATTGGGGACTTCAGGCATAAACAACACGAGTGGGAGCAGGTGTCTGTGCTGTGCAGCCTGTGGGTCATATGGGTGGATGGAGGGACACATTGATGGAGGAGTGTGAACGACAGACAGAAAAGTGATGGGGCTGCCACCTTATCAGACCAGGGCCAGACCACCATACCCCTCTGCTGCACCCAGCAGTCAGACAGGACGAGGCAAATGGCAGGCCAGCAGCACTGCGGGGGCTTGACTGGTGAGGGTTAGCTTGTGTGTGTGTGTGTGTGTGTGTGTGTGTGTGTCAGAGTAAGCATGTTTACCCCAGCTGCACAGTGGGAGTAGGCAAGCAGGTAGCAGCCAACAAACAAATGTGTAGGCACACACATGAACACAGGTCGGGAGCCACTAGCCACACAGATGGACCACCACCAACATTGGTAAAAGTCTGTGTGTGAGTAAAATTCAAAAGATTCTTTGCCATTAATAGTATACTTTATGTTTTTCCTCCAATAGAAAACTGACAGAGTATCTTTGAACTTTAAAGATCATCTTTGACTGAAAACGGTGCACTTAGAGGTCTGGCTTTAATTACTGTAGACAAAACTCTGACACTTGAGTAATCATGACACATAATGTACAGGTCTGCTACTCTGCTTTAATCAGCTGCTGAATGAAAGATTGTCTCCTACAGCTTTTTAGGATGTCGGCAAGTGACACAAAAAGTATGATTTGCGCTCTGCTTGTGAGCGCAGCGTGGTGATTCTCTGTCTCTTTGTATCTTGCCAGGAGCTGGTGGTGAAGACCATAATCGTGGCGGAGCCCCACGTGCTGCATGCCTATCGCATGTGTCGCCCCGGCCAGCCACCAGGGAGCGACAGCGTCTGCTTTGAGGTCCTGGGCTTTGACATCATCCTGGATCGTAAACTCAAACCATGGCTACTGGAGGTACAACTTTGTGTGTGTGTGTTTACGTGTGTGTGGTGTGTGTGTGTGTGTGTGTGTGTGTGTGTGTGTGTGAAACGACGTCTGTGCTTTTTTTTCTCTCGCAATTTCTACTCACCATTGGTTTGCCATACTAAAAATAAGTGTAATTACTACATTTAAAGGGACAGTATCATTTATGTATTTAAACATTTTTATTTTATTGCATGTTTTGTCAACATAAATAATATTTTTAAACCTAATAAAAATAATGAAATCACAGTAGGATATTTACTTCTGTGTTCTAATATAATAATGCAATTGTATTTTAGGATGTGTGTGTGTGTGTGTGTGTGTGTGTGTGTGTGTGTTCAGTCAAAGAGAGGAGGGCTGCCGTCTGTGCAGTGTCACCTGTCGGTGCTGCTGCTGAAGTGACAGCGGCTCCTAAACTGAAGTAATGTGGCATCAGCGGTGGAGAGGGAGAAGTTGCCACGCACTGACAGAAAGCATAAACACACACTGATTTTGCTTACACATTTCCGTCCCTGGTGAACAGAAACACACACAAACATCCACACGGTCTCAAGTATGTATTTATGCACCTCCAAACACAACCAGAAGACACACTCCCCTGTAAAATCAAAGGTATGTTCACAACCACAAACATGCGAACACAATTACATGGATGTGTGCATTCATACACAACCATCCAAATAGAGATGCAGGCATACACAGCTGCACATAAGACAAAGAGCTCTTTTCCTCATAAAAAAGGCAAACATGCAGCGGAGGAAAATATAGGTCAGGACTCCAAGTTCTTTAGTAAGACGCCCACTCCTCTTTCTCTCAGTGTCAGTCTCTTCAAGTGTCAGTCACTCAGCAGATGGATTTGAGTTCACAGTCCACTCCAGGATTTCTGTCTCACCGTTCTGATGTCAGCAGTCAGTTAAAGCTTGACCTAAATCCTTTAACGCAAAGTGGCTGTGCGCCTTTCCCCCTTCTTTCCCTTAAATTGACTCAAGGATGGGAAATGCCTCTGGGATAATTGTTAGTTTTTTCCCCATCATGACATAATTACCTGACTTTTTGTGTGGTTGAGCAGTTGTACTATATGACAAAAAGGATGTACAAGAGAGAGCAAGAGGATGGTGTTCCTTTTGACTGCTAGTGTGTGTGTGTGTGTGTGTGTGTGTGTGTGTGTGTGTGTGCGTGCGTGTGAGTGTGTGTGAGTGAGTGTGTGTACGAGACATGGCAAACAGCCGTGAATGCAGTTGTTCCACTCCAGCAGTAATGATCCCCTCTGTGCTACGAGCAGCGCTCTATAACTCTCATCAATTAACATCCCACATGCGCGCACACACACACACACACACACACACACACACACACACACACACACACACATACACACACAACCCTGCTTCTCTTTCACGCAACATTTACAGCAACAATCATTTATTTCGAAAAAACAGCTGATTAGTCAGGGGAATACTCGCGAGCCTCGAGACCCCTTCTCAAATCCTCACGATGGATGCTGTCAAGCCTGAAAATAACTTTATTACCTTCTTTTTAGCCTGTCGACGTTCATTCCCACTCTGCAGGGACACTACGCACAGTGTAGCCCATAGGCCGGTTGCCACAAAACGGTACCCCATGGCAAGCCCTCAGGTCCAAATTAATTGATTCAGCAGATCTCTTTGCAATACAAATGCATTTCACTGCATTTGAATATTTTTTTATTTTTTCATTTCTTTCAACCCCTTGAATCGGAAAACTCTAAAAATGGAATTGGAACACAATCTAGGTCTTACAGGTTTGTTTTGAATTGGTGGACTTCAGCTCTCAGGTTCCCCTATGGGTGTCACTGTGAATTATCCGTGCCACGCCTTGTTGGGCCTTTACCCAGACGGCTGTTCCGACAATGTCTTCCTCTCTTACTCTTTAAAATGTCAAAGTTGGTTGTTGGACATGCAAACTCACAGCCAGGAAATGAAAATCCAACCTGTGTAAACTCCAAGTCATTCAGATACCTGAAAACTAAACGGTATCATATACAAGAACCTGTCAAATGACATTAATCCCACCCTTTGTGTTTGTATTTGTGTCTGCCATTTTGTGTGTGTATGTGTAGGAAACTGGGGAGGAAAAAGGAACGTGATTGCCTTTCACATCCTCGAATTACACCTCCAGAAAGTAGCCACTGTTTTTTTTTCTTAAGAAACGGTATTCAAAATAGTACAACTCCAAAACCCTGTGATTAGAGGACAACTCGCCTCTATTTTTCCTTTGCAAGAAAACCCCTGTGCGGGATACAATACAGCGACTCTTTGTAAGCAGACGAGCACAAAGAGGAATCATTGCAAATATACTGATAACAAATAGGGACACTGAAGAGGAACAACCCACAGACCAGCGCACACCTGCTAAATAGCTTGTCACAGGGGGGAAAACAGAGATGGCAAGAGCGATGCTTCTCAAAGCGAGGCCAGGCATCAAACGGCACATTGTGCTCAGAGCAGGTAGAGCCGGGTGAGAAGAGAAGGAAGAAAGAGAGAGAGACAGGCTTTTGTGTGATCCTCATCTTAATTCAGCAGTTTCAACACAAGTTGTACCTCCTATTGACATTCAAAACATCAGCACTACATAGGTACACACACACACACACACACACACACACACACTTTCTCAAATGGCGTAACCCGAGACGTTCACTTTCATTAAACCAGCCCAGACGGCATCTGTGTCTCGTATGGGAAAGGCGTTTCATTGAGCCGTGATCCTCTCTTCACACACACACACACACACACACACACACACACACACACACACACACACACACACACACACACACACACACACACACACACACACACACACACACACACACACACAGGCAGCTTAGACTGTGGTTTGTATTGTCAGTGCCAAGGCTTTTGCTTTAAGGGCTTCATTGAGTCTTTTCTTTGTCTTTTGAACGGAAAATAATAAATACTAGCGAAAAACCAAAATACAATGGAAAACTTAATTAATGCAGAAAGAAATGCACATTTAGTTTAGCTCAGGAACTGCCTCATGATAGGCTTTGCTCATAAATTGTGCCTGCATGTGCTGGTCTTAAAATTGGGGTACATGGGTGAAAGAGAACAGCAGTCATCTCAAAATCCAGTGTGTCATCAGGAGTGCATTTTACTCAATGGAAATCTAGCAGCGGGACCCCTGCCCCCCCCCCCCCCCCCCCCCTTCTCTCTCAAGTTTATCCCGGCCGCATGTGCTGTAAGCCGCCGTGACAAATAATATTAAATGGAGTGAGGAAAATGGAAAATAAAATGATTTAAGGTTTGAAAGGGTGTTGGGCAAGGACAAGTAGAATATACACACACACACACACACACACAACATATTTCTTTAAATGCTTTATTCCTTGTATTGTTACAGAATTAATTGTTCTCATGTTGTTCTGATTGGTGCCAATGGACAAAAACACGAGGACGGGTGGATTGAGGCCCATCCTCATTACAGACCCGACTGCCTTTTATTTTAGGGGGAAAAAAGAAGCTATAGCGGGTCAACTCAAAATAAGAAGAAACAAATGTTTGTAGTGAGCACATATAATTACAAACGAGTCTGGTCTGTAAAAAGCTGTCTAGTGTCAGACTCCAGCAGCTCAAATGCTGGTCGGCCTGCTCGTTAGAGCCACAGTCCTTGTGTGTGTGTGTGTGTGTGTGTGGTCATTCTGATCTAACTACCAAACCAACCCCAGCCTACAACAGATCTTTTTATCCAGTCGGAGAGGCATGGAGGAATCTCGCTAAAAACACCAAAACAGGCCAAATAAGTATGAAACGGATTGAAGGGAGGAGGAATAAAAGCGTGTGTGCCAACTTTCATGCTGTTTTTTGTTCAGGCCTGAGATGCCATCAGATACCAAGCTTAGGCCGCTTGATTATCGATGGCTGCAAGTTAACCATCTCCTCATCCACCCCCCCCCCCCCCCCCCGTTAGGATGGCTTGTGCAGAGTGATTGGCAGCTAATGAGGCGGGCATGGTTTGGTCAACCGTGGCACTGGTTTGTTTGCGTCTCAGTGTGTTTGTACGTGTGTGTGTGTGTGTGTGTGTGAATGGGCATTTCGACAACAGACTGCAGCTGGACTGCTCCCCTAAGGGCGGTGATTCCTCACCGCGCCTCACCCTCCTTCCACCCTTTCCTGCAACTTTCCTCTCTTTCTGTGCTTTTCCCCCCCAATTGTTTCAAGATGAGTTTGGTCTGCCTCTCCGCTCCTCAGAGCCAACATAAGCCAGACTTCCTTTTCTTTAGAGTGCAAGTGTATTTGTGTGTGTGTGTGTGTGTGTGTGTGTGTGTGTGTGTGTGTGTTTGTGTGTTTGTGTTGGGGGGGTGTTTTTGGGGAGTAACCTGCGCTGGCAAGTGTAAACAGATGCCACGATACACACATACACATGGAAACAAGGCCATGGATGTAACTTGCACATCTGCAAATGAATTACAACTGCAGAACATACTGTGGATGATGTTCTGTGTGGAATAAGTCGTGCTTCACACTTGCGAGGCTGTCAATTGACATTCCGTTTCATCTGTGCAGGATTAAATTAGGATGTTATGTTCTAATAGCTCACCATGGAAGTGTAAAAGAGTAGTCATTCAAAGTGTAACTGTTTTCCGAGGAGTTTCAGGAGAAGGATTTAAAGGTTAGTATGCCTTTCAGATATTTCCTCAGGAAGTCTGAGAAGTGTTTTCTAACCCCTACAAGAGCCGAGTCAAACATTATTGTGTATTCAGGGTGATTAAGGAGGAATTTACTTGCTACCCATGCTCTCCAAATTTCATCCCCTCATGATTGAATTCTCTAGGGTGAAAAATGATGGAGGAAAATACATACAGTTTGATTTACTCAATTATCTTTCAGAGTTTCTCTTCCACCCGTCCACTTTTCATTCTTCTTTTGCCTTTGATTAATCTTTTGCACTTAGTGGGATTCATTCGTATTTAAATGTAGCTCTATGAGGACGTCTTTCTCCCTGTGATCCATAGGTGGCAGTAGTTACCTACGAGCCGCTCTTTGGCTTACACAAGGTTTATTAAAGAATAATTAGAATGATGTATGGGACTGTCTGTCTCTATCCACATCCATTTTCCCCCAACATGACTATTTCATAGAATAAGTATCAAATTAGGAGCGCACAGGCCTCGTATGTGGGGCAGTTAAAAACACCCCCCAACATTTAGTCATTTATCATCAGGCATGTACGGCAGCAGCAGTGACAGTGTGTGTGTGTGTCGGTGTGTGTGTGTGAGTGTGTGTGTGTGTGTTTGTGCATGCATATGATTGAGGGGGAAGTTATATATTGCATGTTTATGAGTGACATATGAAACTGTAGTGTGTGTGTGTGTGTGTGTGTGTGTGTGTGTGTGTGTGTGTGTTAGAGACTGTAAAGGGAGATATAAACTCGTGCATATTTATGACAGACTGTCTGGAACCTGAGGTGTGTTTTGTTATATTCTCGCATGTTTGTAAGTAGGTGTGTGTGTGTGCGGCTGTATATCTATGTCCACTTTTACCTTTTTGTGCACCTTCAAAGCACCTTTTGCTTTTTGTGGCTGTGTCAGATTGTATCTCTGTGTGTCTTCAAAGAAAGTAGAAACCCAACAAGAAAAGCAACCCCCCCCTGCAGCCAGCCAGCCAGCCAGCCAGCCAGCCAGCCAGCCAGCCAGCCAGTCAGGCTGACTGGTGGCTAAGCTAAGCGTTGGCTCGCTCACTCCTAAGACCTTTACCAGCAGCTCAGCAGGCTCAGCTAGAGTTTCCCTGTGTCCGACTGGACCAATAAAAACGCCACAAAAAGAACAAAACAGTGATTGATAAGACGGCTGAAACAAGAGAGTGACTTAACATGGCGGCCAGCTGTCTGTCTTTCTGCCGCTCGGCTTCTCATGCTCTCGCTCTCCCGCTCCACCATTGTGCGGCAACAAACACTCCATTCTGACAGCGGTTGAACTGTGCCGATACCCTCGAGTGTGCGGGGCAGAATGGGAGGCTCGTCAAAGCAGTGGTTGTTTACACTCTGCCAGGAATAATAAGAGGGGGTCGTTTTTCTGAACCGATTAATCACGAGCAGCCCTCGCACTTGTCTGATGAGCCTTCCAGACACAGAATGGATGTCGATGGGGGGAAGCAATTTGTTGTGGAAAGAAAGCAGCTGATTGTTGTTGATCCATTGCTGTTGCTATGTTATTAGGGTTGGTGTGACACAGCAGAGGCCACATGCAAAATCTGCTTGATGCCCACATTTTCAACAATGAGCGAGTCACGATAGTGATAACCACAAATTGCTCGACAGAGCTGGATCCTAAATCGTTGTCATGCCATCGGACGAGCGGAGATGCAGTCAACTCTCTGGAGGGGAGCCCAATGGCCGATGGCTACGCTGATAATTGTTTTATTGTGAGGGTGGGATTTTGCTGTATGACTAGACTTAATAACTTTACTGGAGCAATACACCCCCCGGGGGCCAAACATTATGAGACTGACCCTACATCTAAGCCAGAGGGTTAAGAGAATTCCCCACTTGGAAATTAATAAACTACATCAAATTAAATAAGGCGAGTATAATGTGCTAGTTGCACATCATCCCCTCTGTACTGCGATACAGATTAGTAGATAGGTTTCAGTTCAGACAATTCAAACCAAATGGATAGTGGAAATAAATAAATACCCCCCCCCCCCTCCCTCCTCCAACCTTTATTAGCCTTCATGAACACTGGCAGGTATACTTATGCGTCTCAGTCACACACCTCCAGGTGCAGTAAATAAAAGAGCAGCATGCTCATGATTTACAGCTCGTCCTCTGATCTTTGTATGTTTAACTGGGTGACTGATCGGAGGAGGTTTAATCTGTCCTGTGAGAAATTACAGACTGATATGTTCTTCTCCTCCGTGTTCATTCTGCTGTTTGGCTGATATTTGGGCTACATGGAAGCGATGCTGATGCTGAGCCGAATCAAAGCACGAGGAAAAAGGAGTTTCTAATCTTTTCATCTGACATTTTTATTGAATGCGTCTTGGCGCAACCAAAGGCTCCTTTAAGACCCTGCCAGAGTCACTTAAGGAATCAGAGTGGGGGTTTCGAGAGCATGCAGGGGTTCATTAGGACCAGACTGGCCCAACTTCCTTCGCCAGAGAGGAAAAGGAGAACACCGAAACACAGAGAAAGAATGAATACGAGAGGTAACGACCAGAGCGAGTGGAGAGAGGGGAATGAGTGACCAGACAGAAAGCGGGTTGAGAGACAGGAAGACACTGAGTGGGAAGAGAAACTAACCAGAAGAAGAGGGCGAGTAGACCCGAGTAGACGCCGAGAGACGAAGGATTGAGGGAGAGACAGGAGAGACAGCGAGCGCTGCGATGCCAGTCTACTCTGTGACAGCTTGACACCACAAATCAAACAAAGAAATGAAGACAAGTAACGAGACAACCGTCGCCAGGATCACTGCCAGGCTGGCTGTTACCTATAGGCTACGTCGCTCTAAAGCCATACTCTTTTCATTGGGGCTGTCATCTCAGGAGTGCTAAATGAAAACAGACCTCTTGCCTCCGTTTCTTTTGTGGCGTTCTTCACAGAGGTACGGTACTGTCGGTTGAAGTGGAACTCTGCCCTTCGCAGCACACAAAGGAATGTATGTCGAGTTCATTCTATTGAGTGAGAGAGTTGGATACGGTCCCTGTTCCTCTTTCTCTCCGTGCACTCGAAGACATTCATCACCCACACCCCGTCCTTCTGATAAATCGTTGCCGTTTAAATAAAAACTTGCATGAGGGTGCACACAGGGATTTAAGAAGCCACGCCCATACCAACCCATGTCATGATGATGGTGAAGATTTTGTATCTGACTTTTCGTATTTGTGGATCCATCCTCTAAACTAGTCAGAGACTCGGTTAGTGATGGCCCAAACAGTTCAGAAGAGGTTATACACTTGCTTCAGACAGCTACATCTCCGGATACGTTTTTATATCCTCGCATGCTCTTATTCACCTTTGCTCAGCTTCACACTGCTACAGTCGTTCAAACATGGAAGCCTCCCTCTGCAACCATATTCATATCGTGGGAATTTGGGGTTCAAGTGTCTGACAAAAGGACAATTTAGGAGGAGCCGTAGATGTAGGGAACAGCTTTACGTATTTACTTAAGCCTGCCCAGCATTTTTTTTTTTTACGGCTGACTCAAATGAACAGTCGTTCTGTAGTTAACGCACTTTTTTGGTATACCTGCCCCTCGGCTGGAAGCACAGTCAACCCTCGGGCTCTCTCAGTTCCTTGGACCCTGGTTGTGCTGTAAATATCATTTTATAGCACAGCACCGCCACACAGCCGTAAGCACCTTTGTGTCAGGATTAGTAATGGCTAGAAACGTAGAAGAAAGGAAGAGAAAGAAAAGATGGAGTTTCTGAATGCTACCCCTGCAACCTTTGTGACTCTTTGCACTTCTCTGTAAAGGAGCTTTGAGGTTTCTGTTGCTGATTTCCACCCAGATGTCTTTATAGTTCCAAATGGCCTGGTTTTGCTCACCAATCTCTTTTCTCAGTATTATTTACCCAAGTTCTTGATTGGTTGATGGATTTGATCTACCACATGCTCTAAAACCTTCAATTGGCTCAATGCTGCTCTGCTTATGGAAACGCCGATCTGCGATTGGCTGCTGTGCTGCTTTTTATGAGTTCAACTGTATCCAACTGCTTTTTTTTTTTAGGGAAGATGACGACGCAACGTGATGAATAATGTCTCTGGAACAAATACTAACTCCAGCTGCTGATTTCAGCAACTGATTTCAGATGTTGCTAGTCCTTCTGTTGCCTCACACAATCTCTTTTTTCACTGTGGCAAAAAAAACACAGCTGGAACATACAAAGAGTAAAAGGGGAAGAATTGATTTGTTGTGTCAGGTATAATAACTGATATCTGAATACCTTGCTTGCACCAGAGTTGGAAATTGTTAGGAAAGCTAAGCTGCTCTTGAATTTGTCTCTTGGTCATACTGGCTTTTGTTCCTCAAATCACATGTGGCTCATGTTCAGGCTCAGTTGACTCTCCCTCTGAGCTATCTCAATTGTATATGATGGGATTGAGCCGAGCGCTGCTAATTCACTGATGCTCACCAAGAGATTATTGGTGGCAGTGGTACGGATTGGTCTTTCAGAGCCTGGCATACTTCAATTACAGAGTCATGGGCCATTTGTTGTGGTTGACAGAAAAGGGCAAGGTCACTAATCTAGTGACAGTTTAACTTACACAATCTGATCATAAGCATGCAGTCATACACACATAGCCTATTCTTCATGCACAAGCATCCATTCATCAGTGTCAGACAAGATTTATGCAAAGACTTAAGACTTCCAAAGTGTCCTTTAAAAAGACAAAACTCTCCCTTGTATCTTTTCCTGCTTCTTCTTATTGTGGGAACTGATGTCTTTTTTCACAAAAATGCTCTAAATCCACTCCTGTAATTGCACAGCATTTTTTTGTCTGCTGAGTTTAGAAGAAAGAAAACAAAAAATTAGATGAAGTCGAAAAATATCCGTTGAATGTTTCTCTCCTCTCCTCTCCGGCAGATCAATCGAGCGCCGAGCTTTGGGACCGATCAGAAGATTGATTACGACGTGAAGAAAGGGGTGCTGCTTAATGCTTTCAAACTCCTCAACATTCGGTACTGCTCTCCACCTCGGTCCTACACACACACACACACACACACACACACACACACACACACACACACACACACACACACACACACACACACACACACACACACACACACACACACACACACACACACACACACACATGCACGTGCTTGTTGATAGATACACATGGATTGCATTTAGGGGCCCATTAAGTTTCATGTGCAGAGGCAGACAAAGCTCACGACACATTTTATTTTACAGGGCTCTGAATGTTTTAAGATTTCAATCGATTCTTTCAGGCTTATTTATTTGGCGACCCTGGAAACTTCAGAATATCTTTGATGCCCGGCAAAATTCAGCCTTCCTCTTATTTTGTTTTCAAGCTGATGACACAGTCGTGACATTCGTCTGAACCTGAGAGGAGCTGTGGATCAACGACAATGTGCTGTACTTATACTAACCGCTGTGGTAGATACAAAGTGTGGTGGATAAAATGTTTCAAATTGGGTTGCATCCACAACATATATATTATATAGCGTGTGTTCAACTTTTCCATTGTGTTATATTAGGCTTAAATTACATCAACAAAGATGAGAGAATGCCAGACACAGCGGCCTTGTGCTGGTCCAGTATTAACCGGTCGAGAGGAGACTGCAGAGCGAGGACCAGGAGGCTTAGACAAAATAACGATAAGAGGACTAACGAGGGGCGAGACGTCAGCAAGAAACCTCACATTCCTTAAAATAACCGGCTTGGATTGGAACAGGGGTCAAACTGAGTGATGAGAACTAATGTGTAATGAGGGAGTGGACGGAGACGGCACATGCATCCAGTGTGATGGTATAAATAATATGTCAATGTGTTTGTTCGGCAGTTGGGAAAGACAGAAGTGGAGGAGGTTGTTGTCTTTAATACCGGAGCTAGATCAGGTTTATTTGTGACACTGTTGGTTACAAATAAATCTACGTGAATTGAACTCTGATCCAAACTCTCTGTGTCCTGTGGGTGTTTGATCACTGAGGTCCAGAGGGTGAGTATCCTGTGGCGTCCCACCAGCAGTCAAAGAGGAGAGAGAAACCAGTTTATATGCATCGGGTTTAGAGATTAGTCAGAATGGACCAAAAAGGAAGAAACCCAGCCACAACAAAAGACAGACAATGGCCACGGCATAACGCTATGCTACCACTGTGCACTTTGTGCACCCTTTAATCAGACTGTGTGTGCTGTGAGACAGAAACAGGATCACAGTAAGTTCTGCTGTCTGTATTTCAGAGTTTACACTTTTTTCCTGCTCTCTATATTTACATAAGCTTACTGTGTTATTCTTACTCCGCGGGTGTATTTGTTTGCCTGTTTACACTCGGTGATGCACACGGTCATTCTTGTGTGTACTGTATTTTTTGTATATATAGTGTGTGTGTGTGTGTGTGTGTGTGTGTGTGTGTGTTTGCTGGCATGCTTTTCTGTCCCTTGGCTACAGTGAGCCTGTCCATTGATTGATCATCGTACACCAGACCTCTGGATCTCTGCTCTCTTTTCTTCTTCCTCTCTTTGTGCTTATCCTCCTCTTACTGCTCTAAATATAGTCTCAACTCCGCTAGTTACACACATGCACTAATGCAGCACACACACACACACACACACACAGATCAATCGATCAATTACATGCAGCCCCGTAGATCCAGATTGGCCATGTGTGGTGCGGGGTGCAGCCATCCCGCATGAGAACTCACTCTCCCCGCTTCAGTCGACACAAACAAATCCCTCCCCAAAATAATTTGTTTCACGGCTGATGTTTACTGTGTTCCCACAGATTAAAAGGGGAGATTTGATTATTTCCTGACAAATAAATCGTAGGAGGCCTTGAATGGTAGCGGGGAGGTATTTCCACTGGACAAACTGCTTATGTTCATGCTGGAGTGAATGAAGGCGTTGTTCTAGCTCGCTCACTTTTTCCTTATATAGTAATGGTTTTACTCCCCAGAAGGGAGGGGTTGTGGTGTGTCGAGGTAGGGTCGACTCTCAACTCGGCTCACAACACCAACTGTATCAACGTGGGATCAATTCAGACCCGGCCGGGCATGGACATTGATAAACCTCAGCCCACCAACGGCACTCAATATCCAATTTAAAGGGCCAGCGATTGACTAAAATGAATTGCCCTTTCTCCAGACCGCAGTGGCCCACTTGTTCAGAATTAGCTGTCTGGTCCTGTTGGTCCTGTGGTTGTCACTTTGTTTGTGCCTCGGCTCTATCTTTATCTCTTTTTTGTTGAATGTTTTGTGAGGTAATTTCTATTCCTTTAACTACCACAACGGTGTGAAAAGGCAAATTGAGGTTAGCCCATCAGCTAGGGATGAGTAGAAAGTATACAAATAGAGAAACAGTATTTCAGAGCTTCAATGGGAAAACACCAAAAACACGATTTAACTTTAACTTTTTACATTACATTACATGTCATTTAGCAGACGCTTTTATCCAAAGCGACTTACAATAAGTGCATTTCAACCTAGATTACAAACTAAGAACAACAAGAATACAGAAAGTAACATTTCCTCAACATAGTCAAACTACAAAAGTTTACATAACTGTATTCCTACTGCTGCTCCTCTATTTGCTCCGTTTTAAATGTGCTTTCTTTTGACGCTGTGCTTGTTCTATGTCGATCCAGAGCCAGTGATAAGAAACGTAACCTAGCCCAGCAAAAGGCGGAGGCTCAGCGACGGCTCTATGGACACGGCTCCATGAAGAAACTCTCGGCTGCCTCCTCAGACTGGGAGAAACAACGTCACACACTGGAGCGTAGGAGGGAAGAGCTGGTAAGGCACGAGCTAATTATAAAACTGAAGCGTTAACTTTGAACCGCTCTAAAAAAGGTTTTACTTGACATTTATACATTTACACATATTCCCACCTGCGATCGGCTCAGTAAAACCACAGTAATCTGAGTTGGCAAATGACCAATGGCTGTGGAGCATCTGGGATGCTATAACCACTTGCACAAGGTGGTGCATCTTGACTTAGGTCAATGGAGTTCAGAGTGAAACTCATCCATTTCCCCAAACATACTTTCAAAACTAGCCTGGCAACTCAAACAATGGCTGTAGCGGCATACGCCCTGAGCCCTTTAGACCACAACAACATGAGAGACAAAAGGTGGCTGGGCTTCAGAGGTGTCATCAGAGACATTTAGTAAACACATCCATCACTTTGTACAAATACAATGAAATTCCTATATTGTAGAACGTGTTCACTTTAGTAAACAACCGTATAATGCATGTGTGTTTGTGGTAGGAACTTTTCTCAAGATCATAAACGATAAGGAAAGAGCAGAAATTCAGTTCCACTTACCTCAAATTTAATGTCAAAGTTTTCTGAGACAAGCATACCATTTAATTACTTTCTCTTTGAAATGAAGGAGTCAGGGAGTTTTTTTCTCCATATATATGGAGAAAAGTGTCAGCTACTCGTACTTTAGGCCTCCCACGCTCTTTGATTAGCCTTTTGATCAGCCCCGGCAGTAATCAGTGGGAATAAGGAAAGGTGGTGCAGTGGCACTATTTTCAAAAGAGGACGACCTCATGTTGAGTGCTGGTATTGCTGAAGTGCAAGACTGGGATCAGGTCTGTTGAAGGCACATATCGCTCAGAGCTCAATGATACTGCCTTGCCGGTATTGGAGTCAATCCCTTCTCCCTGCTTTATGCTAAACTAGCCAACTGAGCGCCACAATTAAGCCTCACATATGAATAAGAAATGATGGATGGAAAATGCCTCTTAATTATGAGGTATAGTTGGGTGAGACTACTTAAAAAAAAAAGATTCTCCCTTCCCGCTTTCTCGTTTTTAGGACTTTATTATTTCTTTCTCTACCCCCAATACGGGGTAAGTGTGTGTGTGTGTGTGTGTGTGTGTGTGTGTGTGTGTGTGTGTGTGTGTGTGTGTGCGTGCGTGTGTGACTTTCACCTATGAGATGAAGTAATTTCCCTTTGCTTTTCTCCTATCTCTAGAAAGAGCGACTAGCACAGGTCCGAAAGCAGATCTCTAGGGAGGAGCATGAAAAGCAACATCTGGGGAACTACAGGTACGGAAGAGGCAAACAGCCGGGGTGAGGGAGGGGGGAGGGGGGAGGGGAAGGAGGGGACTCCACTCACTATAGCGGTACCAGCTCTGCTTACATTTGAGGTCAATTGCCCAACATTGCGCTCTCAGGAGAATAAATAATGCTACTGTAGAGAGAACAAACCCAAGAGAATACCACATTTTTTGAGAACGCAAGGTTGACGAATAAAGACTATACAGTATGTATCAGTGAATATGTAAAAGTAATAATTAAATCAGAGGTATTTTATCTAGGTCCTAACTGCCCTTTATTCACAATGTTTTCAGGGTTTCAGGAATTCAAATGGGCATGTATACTTTGCCTGCCGACTGCAAGCCATTCTCCATCTCCTCTTTCCGCCACACGTATACTCCTTTCTCCTCTAACTCCTGCTGGGATTTTAGAAAACATTGAGCGTGTCAAGTCTTAACAGTCACCTCACAGATGGAGCACATCCATCTTAGAACATGACTCAGCAACACAAAGTTCGGATTTGCCGCTTATCCCTTCCAAATAGTTAACCCTCGTCCCTCCCTCACTTTCTCTTCCTACTCTTTATCCAACATGTACACATGCACATTTCAAATTCTTGATTTTCTTTCTCTCTCTCCCAGACACACACGCCTACACAATTGGCTCACACACAGTTGCCCTTCTTGCTGTCTGCCCAAGTCTAAGTGACTTCTTCACTCATCACTTGACTGAGTGGATAGTCAGCATACTGATCCCAGCCTGCATGAAGTGCTGTCACCTCCTTCCTCTTTTCAGTCACACAGCCAGACAGTCAATCAGACAGGCTGAGGTCTGTCTGGAGCGCCCCTAATAAAGACCTCTTAGCATTCAAATGGTTTCCCTGCGCTGCTCTGGAGTCTGATTAACACACTGCTTCTCATTAGATGAGTTTGGGTAATGAACTTACTTACAATCTTTTATGAGATGAAACTTGCATCAGTTACAGACAAGCTGGGACCCCGTGGCAACAGAAGACGGGGCAGCTGGTTGATGCTATTGTTGATGTCCATTTACCATTATTTACACAGTTGGACTAGGGAGGCTTGAGAGACACAGCTGACCGAAACAAAGATAGATTTAAATTGATGTAAATGGATTATGAATATTGTTTTGGTTTATCGCCTTGTTGGGAATATGTGGGAGGAAAATAAGACTCGGCATGAACAATATATTTAAAAGATCTTGCAGGGTCCCCCTGAAATAAAACGTCCATATGCTCATAGATGGAGGTTGCCAAAAATAGGGAGCCGTTAACACCGACCAATAAAGTTTTGAACTTTTGCTTTTCAGTCAAGTGATTTATTTATTAAAAAGTTCTGGCTCTTTTCATATATTTTTAAATACAGTTTAATCCCCCTGTTATGAAGAGATTTGTTCCCACAATTATCAGATTGTCTCTCAAGAAGAAGAAAGTAATCTGGGCTATGTACCGTAAGGGTTGTAAAAAAGTTAGACAATCTCATATATACAATAGTGCCACGGTAAGTTTGAATGTGACGGGTTCATCTCAGGTTTCTCAACATTCAGCAGTTGCTTGATTTGAACTACATTAAGGAAAGTGATGCATAGAATTGGGTCAACTCCTCAACAATATGGAAATCGTGCTCCCAGAACAGCTTCTCTGCATAAAGTTGTTTAATGGTAGATTGGGTTTTGTCCAAGTTTTAATGGTGACTTTGTGCAATGTTAAACTTTACTTGGCATTGCACTCTCACTAAAATGAACTGCTGCTATGTGTGAATAACTTAGTAATAATGGCGTAATCAATATTTAAAAGATGGTGGCAATGTTATGGTGCAGCATAAACATTATAGTCCACTTTATGTCTTTCTGTTTAAAAAAAGGAGGTCTGTACGTCAACTCCTTTAACTTGAATGCGCTGTTGATTCAAAAAGGCCAACTTAGGAGCAGTCTGGCTATAAATGTCTGTCAAGATGCCAAACTATGTCCCTGCTTGTAAACTCTGCACCGGCCAGTGCTTATTAAAACTCTGCCATTGTTTTGATTTGATGGCTAAAGCGATGATATGGGGGAAGATTTGAGACGCACCATGAGGATAAACAGGCCGAGATTTATACATTTTCCAAATCCCTTTAGGCCTATCGTAAACACTGAGCATTATTAAAACTAAGCAGAGCTCGGCAGAAGGTGTGTATGAGCACATTAAAGTGCACATCACACTGAGGGTGTATGCATGTGTACTTTATGTGTGTGAGACTGTTGGGCATTAATGCATTGCTCCTCGTGAAAAGTGGTTTGAAGTGTGTACAGTTTCTTGCCTCAAGGTCTCCATCAATACTTATTGACCTTTCTTTTGTCCCTCCATCATTTCACACCTCTCATTGAAAAACTTTTAATTCTCTCCGCCTGTGTGTTTCCCGTCCTGCTCGCTATGTTTTTATCCATCTACCACGCTCACCTGCTGTGCCTCGACCTCTCTTTGCCTCACTCCCTCCACTCCTCCCTCTTCTTTCATCAATCTCACCCTCTCCTAATCTTTGTATTCCGTTTCTATTTCTTTCTTGCTCCGTTTCTTCATATTTTTATTTCTCAAACAACCTACTTTCTCCACTCTTTTATTACCCTTCTTTTTCCCCCTGTCTTTTTATCCGTCATGGCTCCCTCCCTCCCAATTCTGTCACCACTCCTCCTCTCACCTCATATCCCTCTTTTGCTGGATCTCAATCCCCCTCGTCTGTTTCTTTCTCCCCACCCTCTCCTTTGTGAACACAACCTCTGTTTTCTCTATTTCATCATTCCTTCTCTCACCCTTCTTATCCGCTTTCTCGCTGCACTGATGACCCTCCTTCCTTGCTTTTTCTTTCTACCTCTTTCTCCACCTCTCCCTCATTCTCCTTGCTTTTCTCCCTCTGTCTCTGCGGCCTACAGACGTATTTACCCCCCAGACGACAAGCTGCTGTTGGAGAAGTATGAAAGCCTGCTCTCGGCCGCCTTTCAGACCTTCCTCGCCGGGCGAGCTGCCTCACTTCAAAAGGAAATGAATAATCCTCTGAAACGAATGAAGGCACGTACGTCGGTGGCATACTGTCAGACACACACACACAAACATCATAGGAACCTGCATAGACCCACACACAAACATATGCACACAATATGCAGACACTTGTGGACAAGCACATTCTAAAGAAAAGAAACACACATGCATTTCTATTAAGATTCTGCCCACAGAGACAAGAAAGGATGCGCAAATAATGCGGAAAGTGTGCCGCAGTGCTTCAGATTTGTTGGAACGTCTGACAGTATGTGCTTCTTCTTCTCTATCTGCCTCGCTTTCCCACTATCAGTCAGTCAGTCACTTTCTCCACAAATACTTTTGTGCTTTGTACATGAACTTTGAAACCCTTTTAAATCCCACAAAACAATGTCATTTTGGTTCCTTCACAGACAGACACTCCCTTGAGTTTCCTTTGTCCTCTTTCTGTCTCTTCCTGTCAAAGTTAGTGATGAAAAAGCTTCACGGTTGATTTCAGTAGTTGCGCTTAATTAGAGTGTACTTTTCTACATGTTGTTTATTCATTAAGGTTCAGGGATACACATTTGAATATATATATATATATATATATATATATATATATATATATATATATATATATATATATATGAGAACACACATACTCACTAAGACATGCACATGCTTGCATGGGGGTAGAAGTGATTGGAAGCATATAAATGTCAATACCAGAAATAATTTAGTTTTAGCTAAACTTTGAAGGGAAAGAAACCAAGGAGACAATGCTATCGGAGAGAGGTGGAGAACAATTGATCTCAAAATGGTCTTCATTGATCAACAAATAAAAACAAAAAATTGCAAATGTTTACAAAGATTTGTGCGTAATTTGGGGCACTCAATATTTTTTGTTTCAATCCACACCCAAATGCCAAGAAAGAGAAGTTAACATCCTATGAAAAGTTTCTATCTGTACGTAATATTTACATTTGTGGGTAGACGTTTCACACTATTGTCACACTCCCCAGCTCAACACAGGTCTAAAAATGCATGCTGCGTTTAGGTGCGAGTGAAAAACTGGGACATCTGGGTTTTCTGTATGTAATTTCAAAGTTGTGAAGAAGTTTCTCCTAAATAGACTAAATAACTTGTCACCCATCAATTAGAACACATTTGCCAAACATATACTCTTTGCAGTAACCTATACATATGCGTCTATGGTTTAAATCAGCTACTGCTCGGCAGTGGACTTGTTCGTCTGCTTGAAAAACGATAGATATAGATAGATAGTTCAAATGTCGATAGTTAGGCTATAATCGTCGCTAGACTCTTAAAATTGTGTTTAAACGTTCAGCTTCACAAAGAGGCATTATGGAATAATAAAACACATCTGAGGACAGACGCACTGAGTAGGAAATATGCAAATGAGACAACAAAACATACTGCTTTTGACAACAACATAATAATAGTAAATACAGAATAGGGATATTACTTAGTAGTATCGATGTTACACATTCATATCAAAGCACAGGGAGGAGATGTAGCCCCACAAAGCCATCGCCTGTCAAAGAAGCTCTGCAGATCATTTTTATAGAAATGTCAATCAAAAGATCAGGCGGTGTGCTACGACAGGCCGAGGTAAGTTTAATTAAGTCAACACAAAGAGATGTGGCTCTCGTTCAAAGTAGGAAAGGGGAGAGATAGCAAGAGCAAAAATGTGCTATCTAATAACGTGAGTGGCAACTGCACACACCTTATTCATGGCCAGAGTGAGATACTCATCTTGGCAACTTTTGGAAAAGAATTATTTTTTCTGAATTTGAATATGATTTTTAGCGTGCTCCTCGTGCTTCTTAAGGTTTCTACCTTAACAACAATTAATGATCGCTTGATTGAACCAAAACCTTTAACAATGTGCACCAGTCACATTGCTTTATCAATATTCATAATCAATATTAATTATAATCAATAGTCATAATCTGACGTGCATTGCATATTTGGATAGTTTTTTCCTGGGGCCAGATTTTATTTGCCAGGGTTCCATCAACATATCTGTCAAGTCTGATGACATTGTACCCGCAAGACTCGTGTTTGATGCCTTTGTGGCTTCACAGGGCCAAGAATTTAAATACAGTCAGGGCCAACCGTATTTGGACTGTCACACAATTTGGCAGATTTACATAACTGCAATGGATTTTAAATAAAGCAGTCAGTATGTGGCAATAACTGTTTAGGAGTTGCAGCCATTTTTACACAGTCCCCCGCATCTTCATAGGTTCAAAAGTAATTCAATAATCTAACATAATAGTGAATATAATGATTATTTTGATTAATATTTGGAGAACAATCCTTTGTAGTCAATCATTGCCTGATGTTTTACATCCATTGTTATCCCCTTGAGATGTGTTGCCAGGCCTTCACTGCAGCCTCCTTCAGTTGCTGCTTGTTTGTGGGTCTTTCTGCCTTCAGTTCTATCTTAAGTAAATGAAAAGCACGCTCTCTTGGGTTGAGATCATGTGACCGACTTGGCCATTGAAGAATATTCCATTTATTTGCCTTGAGAAGCTCTAGGGCTGTTTTCACAGTATGTTTTGGGTCATTATCCATCTGTACTGAGAAGAGCCATCCAATCAGTTTTGCAGCATTTGGCTGAATGTGAGTTGATAGTATCGCCCTAAGCACCTCAACACTCATCCCGCTACTTCTATCAGCCGTGACATCATCAATGAATACCAGTGGCCCAGTTCCACTGGCAGTCATACAAGCCCATGCCACAGCTCTGCCTCCACCATGTTAACCAGATGATGTGGTTTGCTTCTGGCCAGCAGCCGTTTCTCTCCTTCTCTACTTTTTTTTTCTTTCCATTATTCTGCTACGAGTTCATCTTGGTTTCATCTTCCAAAGAACATTCCTCTAAAACTGATCTGGCTTATTCAGCCATGTGTTCTGGTAAAGTCTGATATGGCCTTCCTGTTCTTCAGTGTTACCAGTGGTTTGCACCTTGTTGTAAACCTTCTGTGTTGTGAGACAAAGACACGCCTCCCTCTTCCAGAGTATTCTCCACCTCAGCATTCAATGTTATGAAGGTTTTTTTCTTCACCAAGGAAATCATTCTGCCAAGTCTACTTTACAACTTTTCTGTGGCCTTGCGAGCCTGTTGGTGTTGCTGACCTTGGCAGTACATTCCTTCTTTTTAGAAACGTACCAATTTGGTCAATCCTAATGTTTCTGCTATCTGCCGGATAGGTTTGTGTAGTTTGTCAGCCTTTTAATGGCCTCATTCACTTGCATCAGTCCTCATGCTGAGAGTTCCCTGGACCAGCTACCAAATGCAAATTCAGCCGTTTGAATCCTCCGCAGACCTTTTTATCTGCTTAATTTGTCATGAAATAACAAGGGAGTAGGCCACACCTGGTCATCAAACCATTCTGTAAGACAACGGTCTACTATTTAGCCTCTAACAATGTGGGGGACTGTGTAAAAATGGTTGTAATTCCTAAAGGGTTAATATTATAGTCGTGTTATATACATTGAATTAAAGCTGAAAGTCTAAAAATAGAGAGAAAAATAGGAAATAATGTGTCACAGTCCAAATACTTATGACTGACTGTATGTCATGGATTGTCACAAAAATACAACGTGTACGCTGCAGAGCTTGGCTTCAATGCTGTGCTAAAGATAACACCCACTGGTTATGCTGTTTTCTACAGGGTTTGCATCACTCTTCTCCCCACTCCCCACATTGCTGTTAGGTTAACAGGTATGCGTCACATTGTTAGGTTTGTTGCTAGCTATCTTTTTCCAACCGCTCAACTGATGGATTCACATTCCTCCATTTTTCTGACAAATAAAATAAATGCAGGTGCTTGCTCAGCTGGCCTGTAGCACTCTGCCAATATAATACAATATCAGAAGTACACAAACTGCAAGTATTGTGTGGGAGCATTTCACAGTTGAAAGTGCGAATCTTCACTGTTGGATTTGATTATGATTCCCCTGTCAACGAATCAAAAGCATGCATCTAAATGTATTGCATCCTCAATTCTCTAGATTACTGCAGATGGCTAAATTTGATCAGTTAATACAGGCAGTCAGATAAATCTCAATTACATTTTTATTCGGGAAATCATTAAATAACAGAATACAACAGGCTATAATGTAAAAAGCTGCATCTTTTCAATATCAGAATAAGTGTGACCCTCCTATAGTGCATGACTAGTGTGTTGTAATGTACATAAGGTTGTCACATGGCAGCTCTAAGACAGGCTCTTCTTCAATGTCGACAGCATTTTACGTTTGTTGCTTTTTCCTTCTCAAAGCTCTTCTTCACTAACTTAGTCACCGCATCTCCGGACGGTTGAATTTTAGCCTGCATCCACATTTTCTTCAGCCTCACATTGTTGAAACAGAACAGCTACTATCGGGGGAGACAGCAACGAGTTAGCGGACTGCCGAGCGTGTCACTCAGCTACGTGCTCACAAAGCTTCGCCCTCGGTGAAACACACAGGTCAACGGAGAAGAGAAAAAAAGGACAGATGAATGAATAAATGACAGCAAAACATAGTAAAGGCTTTCACCGAGCTGAAGGGAAATGAAATGCCCCTTCTGCGGACAACTCACAATGGACTTCCACTAGTTAATAGCAAAGAGGTTAATAGAAAGAAAATATGAGCTGCATAGGAGCTGCTGTTTAATGTCCACGTCAGGCAGATTTAACAACACATCATTGAGGCCAAGTACCTGAACCCAACACCGACCAGTGCAGCCCGCTGTCGCTCCCAACTCATCAAACATAGCCGCTTGGTGCGCAACGCTTTACATCAAAATACGACGCTCCATTTGACCGAGTATATGGCGGAAGTAGAAGAAGACGTGAGGTGACGTGGTATAAAGAGAGGGAGGAAGACATTGTCTAAATATACAAAAATAAATATAAAAACAGGAAAAGCTTGTTAAACCAAAAGTCAATGTTGACTTATTCTAAGTTATGCATGCGAGTTACATCATATATGTATCATAGCCGATTTAACGACGTGGCAAACATACTTACTGCAACCCATAATAAAATATTTTTATATTTCCTGCCAACACAGAATCTGATTTAGAAAATACATTGTATTGCATGCAAAAGTGACCTGGCTTAGTATGTAATTGAAGCGAAGGGCAACTGAGAAAGTTGCTGTATTTGACGGGTTGGGAGGGAGAACGTGATGGCCCGTATCATCATATGAGCTTCATTTCATCCTGCAGCTCCAGCCAGAGCCAACTACAGGCAAACACATTCAACTACTGTAGAGACACAATGATAGGCAGAACTGCATTTGTACCGTTTGTCATGTAGGAATCTTTTAACAATCTGAACATATTTTCCACTCCGCTCAACAGTGAGAGTAAAGGAGTCTCTACAAAGCTTATCCTCCGTTTTATTTTTATTTTTGTTGAAAAGAATAAGCCCAATATTACCTAAAAGTTTTCTTCTGGCTCAGGGGGGATGTTTTTTTTCTTTTCTTCAGATGTAAGAAGTAAATCTCTTACCAAGATGAGACAGTCATCTGTCAAACAGCCAAGAAATATGAAGACAGAGAATATCACGGTAGAAGCTGCCAGCAATAGAGGAAAATGACTGCTTTTGAATAAAATGCGCTAAAAATACAAAAGCTTGCTGGACCGGACGACACACTTTGCGGTGCCAGAGAAGTACTTTGTTTGAAGAATATAGTTTATGAGCTGCGTGTTCAGAGATGGTTGGCGGTAGCAAAGTACTGGATTAGGCAGCTATGTATTATATGGACTAATACAGACAGAGGGTATGAGCTATTTAATTTATAAAGTGATCATTAAATATCATAATCTAGGAAAGTTGGGAAATTGATATTAGTGTTAAATAAGTAAATAAGTAAATAAATAAGAACTCTCCTCAATCTGTGGAGCGGCATTATTTGATGTAGACTCACTAAGTTTTAAAGAAATGTACGAAAGAGAAAGTATGTAACTTTCAGTTAATGTGTAATGTGTCAAATTCTGTTTTCTTCAATGCTGTAAAACATATCAAATCACTAATATAGTCTAATGCTTTGGAGCAGTTTCACAAGGTAACAGGCCTCTGATGATTTTTAAAACAAGTTGTATGTGAAAAGTTATTGAGTTGGCAGACTTTCACTGAAGATGCAAATGCCTCTATGTGTCAATTTACACTTGTTACATGCATACAATGAATTTTAAAAATAAACTCCTGTGTTCGCAGGAAATCATTTTATTAATGATTTAGAAAACAAAACAACTTGGTTAGGGTGAGGTAAAGATTGCGGTTTGGGGTAAAGAAAGTGTTTTTGCTACGTCGTTAAGTCTACGATACGTATGTGACGGAACTTGCGTACGTAACTTAAAATCAGTTAACATTTTAGTTTAACAAGATCGTCCTATGTTTTATTTTACTTGCAACCACACACCTTATTCTCCTTCCTAAATTCTCATGTACGGCAAAAGTCTGTTTTTGATTATCAAGTTAAATATACATAAACTGCGGTTAGCTCTTCAGGACCAATTTACAAACAATTTAGTGCATAATATGCTTCAGCATCATATCCCTTAATATATGACTGAGCCCAATGATTTATTTTCTCCGTATATCTGCTAAAGGTTCTCTCGAGACATATAAGCACCTGTAATCTTAGAGACGACCACTGCAGTAGACAGCTGACACATTTTCAAAAATATAAACCACTTCGTACTGCAATTATGAAATACTTAAAGATCATCATAAATACACCAAACTAAGTGACTCAGTATTGAAATATTAACTCTCCCTTTTGAGTTTTCTTCATTTCTTTTCCTGAACAGTTTAACATATCAAGAATGAACATTTCTACATCTGACACTATCTCAACTCTCTGATCTGACAACAAGGCAAAGCTTATCCCGACCCTGTTCAGGCTGACTCACAAGATCACACCTTCACACACATACACACTTGCATAGCCACATCAAAAGCTAACAAGACACACTACAGTAAGACATCATTTCGAAAAAGTCAAAAGCTCATAAAAAATGTACATGTGTGAGCCCATGATGTGTATTTTAATACTTCCAGATGTGAAGGTATGCCACTGTACACATATGTATACACACACATAACAACACAGAGAGCCAGAGCGCAGTGAAGCTGTTTGATGGCTAATCTGAGAAAAAACACTTTTCAATTGTATTTGAGCGTCAAGTGGGAGCTTTTTATGTCCCGAAACGTGAAGCAACATTAATCACCTTTGCTTGCATTTCAGCTCCGGCCAAATGGCCAAGGCCCTTTTCATATTCGGCCTCTATGCGCTGCCAAATATCCATGCATGTGCAGCCAGGGCCTTTTTTCTAAACCCCAGATAAGGTCCATATGCCTGTTAAGTCAAACTTTTTCAATTAAAGTTTGTTAATTCCTCACAACTCATTTTGACTTCAAAGTAATTGGAGGTATAAAACATCATTTTGGTTATCCGTGTATCATCAAGATTAAACTACCTTGGCAGTCTGTGCTGATGCTTGATATGCTACAGTATGTCCTTCATGTTTCACCATAACCTTCAATCATAAGCGTATTCTAATCCACCCTGTGTGTTGTCGTGTAGGAGGAGGACATCTTGGATCTGCTGGAGCAATGTGAACTGGACGACGAGAAGCTGATGGGCAAATCCTCCAGGCAACGAGGCCCGAAGGTGGGTGAGAGTGATGGAGAGGGACAGAGACACGCTAACAGAGGAGAGGGAGAATAAGGGTCACATGCCTCAAGGGAACAACAAAAAAGTGAAAAGAAGAGTGAAAGAGAGTGGGACACGGGAGACAGGTAGGCAGATGCCTGAAGCTAACACCCACAGAAAGCATATAGGACGTGATTCCTTAAAATAAAGACGGGGGTAGCGGGTTAGGTGAGAAAGAAAAGAATCAGAAAAGGGCCCAAAGAAAAGAACCAACTCCCCTGGGGGACAGCTGTCAGGCTGTCTCGCGTGCTCTCAACGCGCTATCTTTCTTTCTGTTTGTCCATCTCCCTCCCTCTCTTTCTCTCTCTCCCTCTGTCACATACACCTCTATGCCCCCCTCGATTTCCCACAACAGCGCATTACTCCCTCCATCACCTTGCTTCACGTCTTCATCCCCATTCTCTTTCTCACTCTGCACATCTACATCCATCCCTCACTCGAAGGCTAAATTGGCTGGAACACTCAAAGAGTGTGTTAGGGACTCGACAGCGCAGCATTAGAGGGGCCTTAGCTGGAATGAGGACTTGTTCAGACACAATCACTGTTGTCCAAATTAATTTGGACCCTGTCAGTTTCAATGTTGCCGAGTGCGCTGAGAGAGTCACCGAGAGCAGGGCAAAGAAAGAGCTGTGACGGATGGATTCGCTCCTCGGGGTGTAGCGCTCGCGAGCCATCTGGTGAAACTGAACCGGGCGAGAAGAGAGGAGTGAGGCAAAGGGATTAGAGACAGCATTTTGAGGGAAGGAAGGCCCGCTAAGGTTTGCTATTGATGGGCAAATGTTCAGACGCAGAGGACGAGGGGTAGAGAGCAGCGAGAGCTAGCAAGCTGCCCTCCTCCTCTTATTTAGTCACTTCGTTTAGTCCTACTTCTCATTTCATTTAGTCCTACTTTTGGACTTATGATATTCACCGGACTACATTTGTCCCTCTTGGTGTCCTCAGATGACCATTCGGCTTGAATACACTCAGTCGCTCTCACTCCCTCATCCAAAGTTTCTCTCTGCGGCCGTTAGGTGTCTGGCCCTGTCTCCTTGTCTTGCTCTCTTGTGTTTATCCACTGTGTGTTCCTGTCCCCTTTTCTCTCTCCAACCGTATGTTAATTGTCATTTTCTCTCTCTCTCTCTCTCTCTCTCTCTGTGCTCATTTCCGTTCTCCCCGTCTATTCAATGCCTCATCTCTTTCTCTCCCTGCTCCAATACTCAGATTCACCTTGTACTCCTCTTTATTTCTCTCCCCATCAATCTGATGTTCCCATCTTCCCTTTTATTCTCATGTATTTAATCTCTCTGTCTCGGTCCTCCTCTATCACTCACCAACACAGCTACCCAGCGGTGACTGTGTAAGCCCTGTGATCACTTCCTGCACATTAATTCGGTCGGTCTGACAGCACTGCCCGAGCTAAACGTTGAATAACAGATGTGTAAATGCTTTATTAATGCTATCAGTACGCCCCCTCCCAGGATGTGAAATAGACAAGGCTCCATTTAATGAACTCTGAACGGAAAAAAAGCATGAATGTGTTTTGGTTATACGGGCGAAGTAGATCATAATTTCATATATGCAGAAGTCAGCCACTGAGATTAAAAGTTTTGCTTTTCATCAAGACACAATGCAACGAGAGCTTTGGAATTAAAGCCAAAGTTGGCTTTTCTTGTTATATTATCTACACGGTCAGTCAGACATGCAAAAAAAATAATCTATAAAGAAATTTGACTTTGAATTGAACTTTTACATATCGCCCCATCCGGTCAAATGTGTTCCCGGTGCCACTCATGCTGACAGCCGGGCTCATAAAGGAGTGCATGTGTAATTGCACGTCTGTGCATAATGAGCCTGCAAGCAAATATACACTTGTGTGGGCACGTGGGCTCGCCGAGTCACCACCAGGTCTCCCAGTGACAGATGGTAATGGACTGAGGGTAAAGGGAGGCTCAGACAGGCTGACAACATCTCAATGTATTTATGTGCGTGTGTGTGCGTGTGTGTGTTCACTGTTGTACGTATGTCCTTGTGAGAGGTTGTTTGATCCTTAGACTTTGGAAGGAAGACATTTTTCCCAAAGCAGGTCATTTTGGATGGAATTGAATGCAGTCACATGTGTGTGTGTGTGTGTGTGTGTGAGAGAGAGGAAGATCATATATGAATGATCATGTCTTTTTCATCTGTGAATGTGTCCACACATGAATATAACCTATGTGTTTTGGCCTTACGTGTCTCTATCTGTTTGTCCCTTCCAGCCGATGACCGCCATGCCAGAATGCAGTCAGACACCAAGACGCCAACGACCGGACTACCTGGCCGACTTCATGAGCGGCAGCAGCGGCGATAACACCTGCTCTTCCTCAGAAGAAGAAGAAGAAGAAGAAGAAGACGAAGAGGAAGAAGAGGAGAGGAGGAAAGCAGAAGTAGGAGGAGGCGGAGACAAAAGGGAGAAGAAAGTTTCCTACGACCTTGGAGAGAGCAAGGAGAAGAACTTGGCTGAACGCTCAGGTAAAGCTGCGAGATGGTTAAATGTGTCGAAGAATGTCTTCATTAGGAATCCAGAGCGCGGGCGTTTGACAGGAACCTTGTTTCCTGCCATCTTTCTTTCTGGCTTTGTTTGCTTGCTCGTTTACTTTGTTTCTTTTTTAGCTGGAACCTTCCATCTGATTGCAGCGGTTAAATCAATTGTCAAATGTGTATTATTGTGCACAGACACACATTATTTTTAAGATTTCCCTTTGAGCATTGGTGTCCCTATTTTGATCCTATCTGAATATAGCAGAGAACAAAGTGCAGAAAGGAGCGATAAAAAGTGTCAATGTTTATAATGATGCTATAAGGAAATTAGATTCATCGTGTGATGCTACACACACACACAACGTAGAATCCAGCCTGGTACACTCTCCACGTCATACAGTTTGAAACATGTTATGTTACATTACATTACATGTCATTTAGCAGAAGCTTTTATCCAAAGCGACTTACAATAAGTGCATTTCAACCTAGAGTACAAACTAAGAACAACAAGAATACAGAAAGTAACATTTACTCAACATAGTCAAACTAAAAAAGTACCATAATAAGAGCTATTTAAATGCTAATATGTGTTTTAATCCAGATGTAGTCGGAAAAGATGTGTTTTTAGTTTCCGGCGGTTCATAGTTATACAGAACACATTTCCACATACATGCACAGATACTTTTTGAAATACAAATGCTCAGAGTTTTGCTTTGAGTACACACAGGCATATACTCTCCAGCAGCAGCATGAGGCAGGTTGTGATGATGTGAGCCAGCAGGAGGGACAATACAGATGTTTATCAGCCCACCAGTATTTATGTTCCTATTTGATGTGATAACATGGTAGTAGGTCCTTGGATTTTAATTAAAGTGGAAGCAGTGTGATTATAGTCTGTGACTCGTGAAAAGTGGCTTTTTGTAGCTGAGTTTTTAAGTTAAGGAGGTTCCTGCAGCTTTATACTCCAGCTACACACACACACACACACACACACACACACACACACACACACACACACACACACACACACACACACACACACCCACACACACACACACACAAATGATGAAGCACTGAAAAGCACTCGAGGGAAGAAAAGCACCGTAAACAGTGCAGTTACACTGAATGGAAGGTGATGGAAGAGAAGAAGGAATTTGATTGAAAGAAAGAGAGGGGGGGGGAAATAGCCCTTGTGTTGTTTACCTTGAAAACACCTTGAGTTTAATGCTGAAATATTCCTGTTTTTTATAGTGAGAGCGATAAGTCCCAAGCATTCCCAGCGATTCACATAAGTTCACAAAGATCAACTCACTTTCAGCTCTCTGAAGTGAGAACGATGGCACCTTTCACTGCAGCCACCAACCTTGGAAAGAAATAATTCTCCAGTTGCATTGTGGGCAACTGGAGAATGTTACAGTTCAATAGAAAGAACGTTTATCTGTTGAATAGAAAGAACCCGTCCTTGATGAGCTCATTCTATTCGTCACAAAATAAGAGACAAAGCCACGAAAAAGCCAAACTTTTGGATCTATGTGTGTGTGTGTGCACAGAAACACTGCCGAGTCCGACTCCTTACCAAGTCACCAAAGGGTTGATGGACTAAGCCCCATAACACTTTTATTCGGCAAAATATCCAGACCTCAGACGGTTCAGCAACCCCACAAACACACAAATAATCACTTGTGTGCAAACTTAACGTCAGACAGACACACACTGCACAAATAGACAACACAAAGTAATATACTGTCTGGTACACAATCTGGAGAAGTTTCAAGGGTGACGGAAAGTGTAAGTGTGGTTTTTCAGCTTTATTTCCTCTGTGTTTCCATGCGTATGTGTGTGTGTGTGTATGTGTGTATGTGTGTATGTGTGTGTGTGTGTGTGTTTGTGTTTTTGTGTGTGTCTAAGAGAGAGCTGCTCTTAAATCCATCCCCAAACCAGACAGGACTACTGTTTAAGTTTCTAGTTTCAACTACAGATGCTGCGGTTGTTAACACACACACACACACGCACACACACACACACACACACACACACACACACACACACACACACACACACAGACACACTTACACAAACAGAGCCAGCGTGCCAGAGCACTGCAAGTTTTAAAGCTACTCTTCATCTCCAAAGCCACCGGGCAACGGATAGAAAACAGAGAGGAGAGTTTGACAGTGACAGGGGCACTGAGACAGGATCAGGGAGGGAAATAAATTGCAACGTAACAGTGAGTCAGTGTTCCTCCTCCTCCTCCTCCCCCTCCCTCTCTTCTGTTTCTCTGCAGGTCGCATGCACTGGAAACCTCCCATCAAGTCACCCAAAACCAGCCCTGCTCCGTCTGCTTCCCCAACACTTTCTGGTCCAATCAGGCGCTCCATCTCCTGCCCGCGCTCCATCATCTCCCTCTTATCGCCCAATGAGGTGCGGGCGTTGTCTTCCAAGCCTTCTCCCACGGTTCCCACGGCCACTCCTCTCGTCAGGCCGAGTTCCGCCACGCTGCGCTCTCACTCTCTGAGCCGCAGCGGCTCCGCCCACCGCGTGCCTCACAGCAACAGCCTGGGCACCATCCACTCCATTCTAGTAAGATACTCCATCATCTTTACAATTCAGAATGTGTCAGATAACTATATGAAATTCATTTTCAAATAGTCAAGCTGTCATTTTGCTCAGTGGGGCAATCCTCTGCTGATCCACTACTCCGAGTGGGTTGAAGTAAACAATCAAGACTTACTTTCAAATTCTATATCACCAAAGTCTGATGCACAAATGTACCTCTGCCGTCGTTGCTTTTCTCCCCCATGGGCATATATTGTATTTCGGCCCACTAGGAATCTCCTAAGCGACTTCCTCGATACTGTATAAGCCGACTGTAACCTTCCATTATGTTGCCATCTGTTGCTTTCCGCCTGCCTCCTCCATTCCCCTTCCTTCTTTACAAGTATGCTGGTAACCTTTGCAAACAGTGGAACAAAATGAAATGGAGCAGAATAATTAACATTGAGAGAAGAACTAACTGGAAAACCTTTTGTAATGAAATAGGCCATAGACTGTGCCGGTTGAATGCTTGTATCCTGAGACACACGTATACAAAATGAGGAGAATTTCCTTATTTTTAAATCCTTCTTACACATTTGAGTCAGAATAATACCTAAACGCTGGTTAAGAAAATCTCATATTTACCAGTGAGTGCTTTGCTCTAGCAATAATTAAATGGTATTTAATGAGGGATGTTCATACGATGCATATTGCTGAAACTGCTCTGTGCTAACTGCTATGTGAACACAATAATGACCTGTAACTATACTGGTGGCAGCAGGATCATAAATTAATGAGCACTCTGGGTAAAAATGGCTTTTCATAATAATGACTACTATTGATAACACATTGCACCCTGCTCACATCGTTGTTTTGACATGTTAACAAGCACTCATATGTGACTTAATAATCTCTTGTCTCTCGGTTATTTGGAGATTCCCCCTCCATAAGTAAGGATTGTTAAAAAATGTGACTAATTGATATGTAATTCATAACTAAAGTAATCATTAATTGCAACCCTTTCTACTTGGTAAACTTTTCTCGAGAAACGGTTACGATACAATATTTTTGAATGAAACCTTTTTGCTTAATTGTAATGTGTATCTCTCGACTCAGCTGGTTTCTCTTCATGTGTGTGTGCATGTGTGTTTGTGTGTGTGTAGGGCGATCCGCTGATAAACCTGAGGAGTAAAGAGCAGGAAGCTGAGCTGGTGCGTCAGACTCTGGCGGCGCTCACCGCCATGAGGATCAGGTTTCCGGGCAAGACCGAGGAGGAGGCTGAGGCTGTGCTGGATGAGGTGTGTGTGCACTATTTGTATTCTATGTGTGAGTGCATTCACTTAAAAGTGGAATAATAGAATGTAATAATCTGTTTTTCTTTTGTGAATCAACATTAGACAGATATTCAGAGGTAGAAACTGTAAAAAAAGAAACGAGTCGGATAATTAAAAGACTGAGAAAGAGAAAAAAAGAGAGAGTGAACATGGATTACAAGTGTACAATAAATACAGAGCCACTGTTTTCCCAGAGCCCCCTCTAGGGCCAGGTGCAGTATCTCTGCAGCCTAACTAAAAGTGACCTCCTTGTTTCCCTCCACAATAGCCTGTCCGCTCTGGCTTGGCTCCCATTGTCTTTAAAACAGCCCCAGTGACAAGGTGTCGGTCAGTTTGCTGCCCCACACTATTCCCCACTGCTCCTTCGTATTAATCAGTGCCTCCTCTATTTCAGGCCACATCTCCGTGTGCTTCCATTTTGTGTGTTTTTTTACTGCTTATGTACGACACTACTGTACTGTACAAACGATAGAAGAATAAGCTTCTATGGCTGATTAATATCATCGGGTTATGGATACAGTCATCATATACTTTTGGAAGCAGGATGTCCAAGAATTCAACAACTAGTTCATTTCAGTTTAGGTTCATCACAATTATTCTCCAAACTTCCTTATTTAGTTGATGGACTTTATTTAATTACAGTTATAAAGACAGGAAATAGATATTGCATTTTGTCAAAGCATAAAAAATGAAGGGGGAAAAAAATCCAAAAAGGAAACGTACTATGGGCGTTCATCCGTCCAGTCAACATGGACTCTGACCTCCACTACGGACATCGCTGTCTGTTCAGCAGGAGCTCCTGCGGTGCAGAAAGGACAGCAGCCGGCCAGAATGTCTTCACCAGGCGGACTAATGATAGAAACACTACCAACAAAACATGTTCAATGGGTACAACAAAAAGATTTCACGATTAGCTACATTAAAAAAAAGAACAAAAAGAACAACAAGTGTTTATTTATGTCACATGCATGCCAAAAGGTCAGTGGTCCCTCTATCTCATGGCCACCAGCCAATTCAAATAGCGGTATGGCTACAAGCCTTGCAATCTTGCGTTGCTCTGTGTACAGTGATGCATAAAAAATAGGGCAGCCGTTTGACTGACAAAATAACTCTGGAGCATTTATTTAATTATGAGCATTTACAATTCTGGTAAGTTCAAACGTATGCACGTATTTATTATGATTACGGTTAAGTCTGTGCAAGCTGCCAAGTGTATGCCCATACAATGTCCTCACGAGAACAGCAACACAATGTTTGTGTGTGTGTGCGCCTAACATCTGAGTGTGTCTGGGTCGTGAGAGACAATTAGCAGCACACCTGTACTGTTAACAAACCCTAATGAGAGCGCCATGGAAACACAGATGAGCAACTGCACCTGTATTGTTCACTCCTTGCCTCAGGAGAAAAAGGAGCGTTCACTTGGCATGAAAACAACCTTTGGCAATTCATGTTTTGCACATTACAGTTAAAGTCTAATTGGGCTAAAAGTGTGTTTATATCCTAGTAATTGTCTCTTTCATCTTTCACTCAAAACCTTCTTATTCTGTAGTCACAGTTGGAACCATTGAAAGCTGAAATGTATGGGGTGTAATTTGTTGTGATTTAATTCAGGGTAATCTGTTCACCCTCAATTGTACAAAACAAATGGGACAAATGGTCGTAAATATCACCAGATAAGGTTTTATGGTTTTATTGAGAGGGAATAACAAACAAGCCAACAGGTAACTTTCTGGAAAGCAAACAAAAGTGTGCACTGTACACCTTAGCTCTGTTTCTGTGATCCTCGTGATTGTTGATTGTGTGCACGTCTGTGTGTGTGTGCCTGTGTGTGTGTGTGTGTGTGTGTGTGTGTGAGAGTAAACAAAGTTTACACTGGAGCCTCCCAATGGGAGCACTGTTTGCAGGGGATGTAACGTGCTACGTGAGAGGTTTATGTGCACCACTGGGGAGATGTAGGCTAAGTCAAGAGAGCAACAATAGCAGTGCCTGTAGGTCCGCAGTGATGTTGGGAATATCCTGCACAGCTTTTGAGCATAACGACACATGCCCCAAGGATTCTTAACACACCTGCAAAACATCTGCTGTAGAACCAAAGATCACGACTTGACTTTTCTATTATCCCCGAGTTGTGCTATAAAAACAAAAGTCTGCTACCGAGAAGCACTGTGTTATCTAAATGCTCGTCACATTTTATATATCAGTCTGAAAATGACGTCATGTTTTTTTCCCATTGAGGGTAAGACACTTCTTACCATTTCTGTCTTCTTTTTTTTACATGGCTGAGCTGTCAATAAAAGTAGTCATGTTCTAGTAGATGGAGATTTTTTTTTTTTGCATTTAAACATCCAAACCATTCATACGAGATTAAATTGAAACGATGCTCTATATGCCTTCCCTCATCGTGACTGAAGACATACTTTTGTGAGATCAAATTAACATTAGTTTTGAAAAAATGGGGAGAAATTGAGGCTGATTGCAGAACTACTCTCCTTTGTGTTGTCTTTATTTAGTGTTTATTGTATAAACCTTGTATTATGTAATCGTATCTTTGTTTTTAGGTCTGTTTTATGTCATCTGCCTCTCGGGACTACAGATGAAAAATAGCCTCCTTGGCTAACTCTGGCACATTTACAGAAATGTTTTTATTAATGTGCCTTGTTCCTTATCAAATAAACCAAAGTAAATACCCACTGAAGACACACAAAAAACAAGACAGTGAGCGTTAGTGCTGCAGTGAAGAATCTCTCCCCCCTTAGATTATGTTTCCTGTGTTGCCTGGTATCACGTGTCAGATGCTACATATTGCACAAGCATTGCAGCTTTATCCGAAAGAGTCCTGTCATGTTCGAACATGGAACTTTTCCATAGCGTTCTACGTGTATGTGAAAGCCGAAGATGCAATACGTTAACAGATGGATGAACCGAGCAATGTGACATGTTCCATGTCAGAGTTGAAGTGTGAAAGACAGTCGGTTTATTCGGTGATGATCAGAATGAGCTCGAGACTTCCTTCCAATATTTTGATAGTTTTAGAGGGGGATATATTCCGCTCATTTTGAGTTTTATACTTATATTGTGGGTTTCTACAGGAACATTTTTACAATTTTTTATGGAAAAGAAATGTCAATAGTTTCAGTGCGTATCTCTTTAAGACAAATATGTGCTTGTAACATAGGAAGGGAAGTCAAATATGAATCACTTGTTTAATCTGTTGTTTTCTGACCTGGGCAGTCCGCAAAGAAAATAGAAAGTTTGAGAGATTATAGGTTTGTCGGCACTCCAGATACCCAAATGCCAGTGCACAAGTACTGAACACATGTTTATTTCGTTTAAATACCAAAGGAGCAATATTGTACCTTACATAATATTGAAGAATACTGTGGTAACCTGAGGTTCTGACAGGACAACTTGGAAGTAAACCTGAAAATGTTTTGATTTTATAAAAAATGACAACATTAAAATACTCCGATAGTGTTTTTAATGGTTTGCTTGATTCAAATTCTTCTGCTGTATGAATTAACACACACGTTTTGGGCATGTTCAAAATATATTTATTTTCTTTTTTAACCCCTGACATTTTTTTCACAGATCCTGGACAACTGGAAGTACCATAAATCAAAAGTGGCCTCCTATTGGTTAGTGAAGCTGGACTCGACCAAACAGCGAAAGGTGAGTCAGATGCTAGCATCAGATCACAGATATCTGAACCATTTTATGAATTTCATGGCCCTCCAGATCATTTTTGTTTGTCCTTGGGTGCTACTGATGCTCAGCAGAATATCGGTCTAAAGTTTTACATCCGCTTCAATATACATATAGGGCAACTTGATTATTTCAGACCTGTTATTTCCATATTTGATTGAATTTGGAACAGAGGTCACTGCTTCCTGAGCGGACCAGATCATAACCCCAACGATAGAATATTCAACTAAGGAGTTGAGAGTTTTAGCCTATTGGCTTAAAGAAAAGGTAATTGGAAATGTGGCTTTAAACTGCTGCGATTAATATGTTCCCAACCACACAAAGAAAAGTGAGTGAGAAAAATCAAGAAGCTTCAGCTAGTTAGTAATACCTAATTAACTTATAACAATTAAAAATAGTCAGATTCAGAGATTATTGTCAGATATAATGCTTCATTTTCACAGGCATCTTGAAGTCTTAAAAATGGTCCAGAATGTACTTTTGACACCTGTCCAAGTTTCCTGCCTGCACCCTTAGATCCCAGCCTATACTGTCACCCTGTACAGAATGGGCGTTGATAAAACCGGGGAATATGACAAAATGTCAGAGCTTTTGGCCATTCCTTTGAATCCTTTTGAAAAACTTTTAAAGTACGAAAATAATCCCCCAAATCAAGCTTCAGAGGGAAAAAAAGAAGAAAAAAGATACGCATGAAGATCATTATCATGTCAAACAGTGACACCAAATAGGATGTAAACAAAACAGGAGAGGGGGTAAGACGGCAAATGCCATCCGGTAGGCGTGTCAGTAATGATGTGATCTCTCAGCCGCTGCTTTCTGCACAACTCTTCTTGGCTGTGTGGTGGGCTGTGGCGGTGCGAGCCGATGTTTTATTTGGAGTGGAGCAGCCTAATGAGCAGCAGGCAGAGGTCAGGAATGTAGCGCCCACCGCTCTGCCATCTGATTACCATACCAACACATATCCCTGTGTGTGTGTGTGTGTGTGTGTGTGTGTGTGTGTGTGTGTGTGTGTGTGTGTGTGTGCGTGTTTACTCATCTATCAGTTTGTCGGAGTGTGTATGCGTGTGTCTCGCTCGCCTCATATTGGAAATCTTCCCTCTTCGCATCAAACGCACACACAGTCAGACGGGAACGTCAGTAATGAGGAGCGAGGAATCAAAGTAGAAGAGCCACAGTGCTGCACTCTGAGCGGGGTGAAAAGGGAAAGAATAGGGGAGGAAGAGAAGGCAGTGAGGTGGGTAGGGATGGAAATTTACAGAGAGGGGAAGATGGAAGGCTGGCGCAGGTGTCCTCAGACCGCATGGGAACTTCTGACACCTTCTCTCCAAGACTGACGTCGGTGCAGCAATTAGTCCTCTTTTTGTGTCCTCCTCCTACCACGGTCACCCCCCCCCACACACACACACACACACATACTACACATGGACTGTATGCCTGTGCATGCTTCATGAATGCAGAGGTAAACTGGCACAAATCCTCATTACATGTGTTTAATGTTGGATTAAATCATGGTTCAGTGTGTGTTGGTGCATTTACAATACGTGGGGATGTTCCCCACGTATTCATTAAAGCAAGCTTGCTCTCTGTTACTGAGTGAATGCATTAGCCTCTGTGATTGCAAATGTTACGCTAAGAAAAAAAGAAAAGAGAGAGACATCTTATAGTTGGAACGAATGCCAACTCACGCGTCTCAATTAGAAATAGTCGCCTTTCGTCTCACAAGAGTAATTTCTCTTATTATCACATCCTTGATTTAAGTTGTTGGTCTCTCGTTTTCTCCCTCATTGCGCTCTCACTCTCTGTCCCTCAGGTGTTGGACATTGTTCGTACCAATGTACGCTCAGTGATGCAAAGGATCTGGAGGGAGCCGGATGTAGAAAGTCTCCACGTCTACCGGCTCTTTAACCGCATCTTCAACCGGCTGCTCTGGAGTCACGGCCAGGGCCTGTGGAACTGCTACTCCAACACTGGGTAGGCCGGGCTTTGCAATATGAGCTGGGTTTGGATGAGGATGGAAAGGCTCGGAGGTGCTTGAAACAAATTGTCACGACTGTTGTAGCCAGAGAGAGAGAGAGAAGACCCAAACGCCAACAACGTTCCACAGAAACTTTAATCTTCTTAACACAGAATCATACACAATAACAGGTGAAACACGCACTATCGCCATGGTTCTAAACAGTATGCACAAACACTGGGGAATGAGGTTGTTGTTGAGGAGATTTGAGGTTCTGCTCGCGGTACCAGTGAGCTCTGCAGTGCCGGGCGGTCAGCGCGCTGTGTGGCCGCAGAGAGCAGCCGGATCTCGCAGGACTTTTTTAAATGCTCCGCTGGCTCTGATGTCTCCGTAGCGGTTAAACATGAGAAATAATAATTGGGTTTTGGAGGATCTAACGAGCACAAAGAGTTTATTATTTATTCATAGATAACGTTAAATCAGTTTGACTGAGGGTTAAGATTCATAACTTAATATTCTTATTAAACTTTAGCGTTGAACTATACTGCTGTCTTTTTTACTTTTGACCTAATTGTTTGCAATTACATGTGTAATATTACTATATATACATACAAATATATATATATATATATATATATATATATATATATATACAGGACTGTCTCAGAAAATTAGAATTTTGTGATAAAGTTCTTTATTTTCTGTAATGCAATTAAAAAAACAAAAATGTCATGCATTCTGGATTTGTTACAAATCAACTGAAATATTGCAAGCCTTTTATTCTTTTAATATTGCTGATTATATAATACATACAATTATATATACATGATTTTATTTTTTACACAATATATATATATAATTATATGTGTAGGATTATTTTATTTAGAATTGTATATATATATATATATATATATATATATATATATCACACACAATTCTAAATAAAATATTTATACTTAAAGGATAATGAAAAAAGCAGGGTTTTCCTATTTTGTTATTAACTGTAAAAAATAATTTACAGTGAATAATTGGAGTAAACTCATGAGCAAGAACGGCTGATGTGGTGACGTCGTCAAGTCAGCTGCTGTTCCAATCGCAGAAAGACCGTCCTCCCGTTCTCCCGTCCTCCCGTCCTTCGGAGTCTGGACTCACAAGACCAGACTCCAAAAGAACACAAGTCTGTACTCAGTGTACTTTGAATTGAGAAACGGTGTGGGACTTCAAAATAAGACAAGAAACAAAAACTCCAGATCCTGACATAAATAGTCTGTTAGGGTTCAACCACAATGGCAAAAAATACTTTTATCAAAGAATAAGTACATGCAAGACATTGTCATAATTTTACTTTATTTGATAACTTAAACTAAGATCAACTAACAAAGCAAAAAATCGAGAGATGTTGAAAATAAGCCCAGAGCATCAGAAAGTACCTTGAATGAACAAAGATGTTCATGGACACTAATTATTCTCCCCAATACAAACAAGTGATCACACTGCAGGCCAATTATCGCTCTATTCATTGCATAACGCCACTCTTCCCTCTCCATAACTAAAAGTTCACGCTCCTCGCAATCTCTCAATGTCCTTGAGCCCAGTGTTCGTCAATATATATCATTTTCAGTGACAGCAGAGACAATATGCCATTTTTATTCAGCATGACGAGGGAAGCAACTGCAGCTGAATGACAGCGAGTGAGTGACAGACCGACCAGACCCCGCTGCACTTTCCTGAAAGCTCTTGAGGATGAAAGAAACATGTTCCCCGAGGGAGACTGGGTGCAAATTAAGGTCACAAATCTGGGCTGTTAATCAGGGCTTTTTCACAGGTGAGAGCAAGAAAAGGAGAGGGGCGGAATGGAAGCAGGAAGGAGGTGAATAAAGGCCTCTCAGTTCTTTGAGTATAGTGTGTGTTATCAGATACTTTGAAGTTTTCGTTTGGGTTCTTTATTTTTATTTATTTATCCAACTTTTTTGACGTGACAGTCAGTGACATCCTACAAGATGAGTCACCGCCGTGAACCAACCAAGCCAACTTGATCACGTTCCTATAGAAACCCCCCAAAAACACAAGACACACACACACACACAACTAATGGTTCCTGTCAGTGGTTTACATTGACTTTCATAAACACACATTTTGCTTCCTTTAAAAACAAAAATGCTTTCCATACAATTATTTTGCGCGAACACACACACACACACACACACACACACACACACACACACACACACACACACACACACACACTTACACCTCACATTCAGACAGCTGTTGTGCCGGAGCTTTTCATCCCGTCTGTGATGGAGGTGTGACCTTCTTGTATCTCCTCCTCTCCATATTCTTTACAGTTTAGTTGCTCATGGCCGTGTTTCCCCCGACACAGAGGGCTCAGAGGGCTCAGAGGGTGTAACTGAAGTCTCTGCCCACACCCTAAACTCCTTGGCAGTCGTAACTGAGGGAGAGTGAACAAGGCAGTGAGTGGGTGATAGAGATGAAGGGGCTGATGAGCAGAAGGCAAGCAGGGTGGGGGCCCCCGAAAAAAAAGAGAGGAGATTGATTGAAAATGAGACATTGTAGAAATAGAATTGTTGAGAATAGATTGGCTGGAGGGGTAGATGGATGTGAGGATTAGCCTCGCCTCAGCTACCCCCAGCACGCTGCGCACCATGCAGCTTTTTGTCCCACTGCAACCCGCCCGGCTGATCCAGTGAGAACGCTCGCCTGCCGTCTGGCCCCTCCCTGCAACAGGCCACGGCCCGAACATGGATGAACCCAACAGGGGGGCTCCATGTCATGCAGCCACAGAGACGCTGTGCACCTTGAAAAGCACACTCTAAATCACCCCCCCCCCCCTCTCTCCCTCGCTGCCTCTTGTTTGATATTTTATCTAAGGGACTTAACAACAATCAAACGGTCTGGCAGCTATTGTGGGCGATGAATTCAACAGGCTTTGAAAACGACTTAGAGAAAAAGAATGGAAAAAAAAAAAATGTGTTTCGAACCCTTTCAGAGGAAGCACCCCCCACCTCCTAAGAAGTGAATGGGGGTAGACATCAAACGCACCCCCCTGGGTTGTACGTCTCAGTTGTTGAAGCTCCCTCACAGTCAGGGGTATGTCCGGGGTTTTAAATGGGGTTAACTGTACTCGGATTTGTTTCATCCTACCTCCCTGTGTGCCTTCCTGCATGTCTGTGGAAGTGTTTATGCAAATGCATACGCACACTTGTACAGCGACGGCTGGACTGTTTTAGGAATATATGAATGGATGTGACCTAATCTGTGTGCCAGCGCCATTCATACACACGATACACAAGTACTATGCACTTGTGCATGCTGATCAATACATGGGGATGATTACCTTGAACTACTAACTTCATTTGAGTGTGTGTGTGTTCTCTTGTGTGCTCTCCAGTTCATCGTGGGAGACCATCTTCAGTAAGAGCAGCGAGGTGGTGTTACCCCAGGAGCTGCTGTGCTGCCGCCGGCTGGTCCAGCTGTGCCGAGACTGCCTGCTGGTCGTCTACAAGTTCGTCTCAGAGTCCCGTGGCTCTTTGACCGGCCTCAGTCCGGAGTGGGACGACACCAGGTGAGAAGGACCCGCAACCCTTCAATGACTTCCCCATGACGTCTTTATTTTTTAAAGATTCTTCTAGCTTCAGTGCTGTAATAGAGACTTCGTTACACGATAGGGTAACACGTAAGATTCAACGACGCTATGGGATTCAAGAGTCTACTGGGAGCGCCCAGGTTAAAGCTGTTCTCCATGTGGAAAGGGCTTTCCTCGCAATGTCTTCAGGAGCATAAATATGTTATTTTCATGGCTATTATTGTCGTAGTTGACAGATTCAATTAGTGCACCTTTTATAACAGTATCAAAATACTAGAAAACTATAACACGCTACATATCAGGGGAATGAAATCTAGTGCAGCGGGATATTGAACTTGCGTTAAGATTAACAGATTGAGATCCTTGGTGATGGGAATATCTATTTTGGTGTCTTCCTCCGATTGATATTTAGGTCCAGGGGGAAACTGTTTTCTGAAATCAGGTTAGTTATAAACTTCTTTACAATTGCCTTTAGAAAGTTCTGCAGGAAAAGAAAAATATAATTTAGTAAATAAATGAACACACTTTGACACACTGTGAAAAAACTTTGATTTGAAAATCTCAAAAGGCAATCGTCTTTAAACTTCTCTCAGGAAACAGTTCCCCTCTCTCCTCCATGGCTTGGAGCCATCATCTTTATCAAATAACCCCGATAAAACAAACAACAAACTAAAAAAGATGCTCATTCTATTTTTACTGTTGATCCCCGCAGGAGACAGCAGCTCAGGTTTGGAGTGAGGGAACTTTTAAAGCACATATGCTTTGTGCTGGCAGACAGTAAGGGGGGGGGGAGAGAGAGAGAGAGGGAGTGTGCTGTTAACAGGAAATAATGGCCCACAGATTAGCGCTCAGGTTAGCCCGGGGCCCCCCGAGGCCTGCTTAATTCAATTAGAGCCCAGATGAGCCTGTGCAGCAAATGACCTTACGAGAGAGAGAGAGCTCTTCTTTTTTTTTTTTCTGGGGCCTCGCTTTACATGATTCATAACTCTTGTGCATATTTTAACAGGCTATCACTTTGTGCCTCCAGTATAAAAACCTGTGCTCTAAAAAGAAGTTTAAAAAAACCCGGATGTGGGCTTTGTGTCCAGTGGTAGAGCCACTTGTGTGTTGGCTGACTTTGTTGCTTTTGATTGTTGTATTTTAAGCGTATTTATTTTGAGGGTGCATCCAAAAATATAAATTAGTCGACTGTGATGATTTTAAGTTGAGGCTGTAACTGGATTGAAAAAGTCAAGCAGACCCAAAAGGACACATTGGTGTACCCACACGTCCATGTAAGCATGCCTTGGTGTATCTCCTTATTTCTTCTGTCTATATATGTCCGTGTAAAAAAGCTTACCATTTGCTGCTGGACCAGCCTCGACCCATGGCTCCACCCCTGCTGCTGTCGCTGTCGCTTCTTCTTCCTCCTCCTCCTCCTCCTCCTCCGTCTCTTCGCCCCTCAACGCAGGTCTCTGCTTGGTTTAGTCCTGCTAAACCCCCCCTCAACCCCCAACCCCCAACCCCCTCATCTTCCAGCACCGTCCCTGTTCCTTGCTCTCCGCGGCTTCCCACCGCCTCACCGCTGTAACAAGACTTGGTCCCAGCTGCCCGATGACGGTCGCTTCAGCTGCACAAGCAACAGTCTAGCATGGTCTCCTCTCCTGTCCCTCACTAAAATAAGTTCTGTTTGGATTCACTTAAACGTGACATTCGGATCTGATGCCCACAACTATATAATATATTGGAAAGAAAGGAGGAGATGGGAGAAGAAAGCATCCTATGACTGTGAAGAGCACTGTTTGTCCAACCATTCGGCCGGCTTGCTGTACCTCACCAGCCAATCACCCTGCCGCCACATGCTTAACTATGCCTTTCCTTTATCAAGAGCATCTTACGCCGAGTGGCCTCAGTGGAAGCCGAGCGCCTCACCTCCTCACCTCCTCACCGCATCAGTGCCATGATCAGCCTCAGCACCGCTCTTTTTTTCTCGTCACAAGAGCACAGAAAAATGCTCCGCTTGCATCGTGCGCTTTGCAGTTTCACAACACACGCGGTTCGCATCGCTCCATCAGGCACACAGGAAGCAGACGCAACCCGTCGCCACTTCAGATGGAAGAGAAGCATTTAGGATTATTTTCTCATTGACGGATAAGCTTTCAATATAAGAGGCTAAACTGTCTGTGTGAGAGTGTGTGCGTGTTCATGCACATGTCATGTGACTGTAGGCAACGATTATACTTCCCTCAATGTTTTACACTGAAACTAGCCTCACTATTTACTATTTATCTCACACAAACATTTAAAGGATACATTATATTTAGAGACACACAGATTCTGGGTTTTTTGGCCATTTTCAATTTCTTAAAGTTAAGTTTAAAATTTGCTATAATTGACCACAAGGTCTTTTCACAACCGTCCCAAAGTCTGTGTAAACCGTGGACATTTTGAAATGTTATCCTTTAATTTTGTTATCATTATCTACCGTGGTTATTTGCATACAAACATACATTTCAAACGACTAGTAAATATATTAAAATGAATAAGTATTATTAAATTAAACGGATTATAATTTCATCTCTGATATAAATTTGATATTGCTGTGAAAACATCTCCTTCAAACAACTGTATTTATTAATGGTCCAAAAAGGAAATTGTAGGAGAACAGGGCGTGAACACAGCGGACGGTGCGAGGGAGAGACGCTGTGCTATCGCCACACCACTAGGAACCAATAGGAAACAACAACGAGTGTCTCAATAACTTTGTTGTTCCAAGTATTTGAAAGGCGGTTCCTGCATGGCTCATTTTGGACTTGAAGTTGTGAAACATGGTGAACTTCACGTCTGAGTGTGGCTGGTTACCGTCTGTGTCGCTGTGTGCTGACGTAAAGCTTCACGCACAAGTGTAAATATGACCGGCAACAAATTGGAAACATGAAACTGACCGGTCATGTGAACCGGTCGTTCCGCTGCAAAGAGTCCGGTTTCGATCGGCAACTAATCAATCAGTGCATCTCTAATTCTATTTGAAACAACTCTCCAATGCCCATATGCACTGTGCCTGCAAAGAGGAGTGTGCATCTCCTCCCCCATGTCTCACATTGGAATGGTAAGTAAAGTTGTAAATAAACGATTTAATGATAAAACAATAATTAGGTTTATTTTATCCGGTTAACATCACAACTTCGCTGAACTAAAATAAACGTCAGACAAAACTACTGGAGAAATAGGTCAATAAATGATTTCTATGAGATGACCAAATATTAATGCGACATAATTAATGGCACCTGAGTACTATGTGGGACATTTCTCAAAGACCCAAGTGGACAGATAATGACAGTTTCCAGTTCAATATGTTATCTGGAAGAACAGTTTAGCAAACCTCCACATTCCGACTACTTGAACCACTTCACACATTAAAACTCAATATCCACACGGTCTCTTGTGCGTGTCCACACACACACACACACACGTGGCACACACCCTCGCAAAGCTCTTGGCAGCCTTTGGCACTCGTCAAAATAGGTCTGTAGGTTGGCGTCTTTGGGGACTCCATTGTTGACCACACATGCCCGCTCTTGTTCAAGCCTCCTTCCTCTGTTGAGTGCCCTGAACTGGTATGTCAACAGCCCCATTGGTCCAAGCAAAGTCCTTCAGTTTGTGTGGGCAGATGAGAGGAAGTAGGCAAATAGCTCCACTAATGACTTTCTTGTTAAGCGCGGAATTACTGTCACTACCCAAAGACAATTTCCCCATGATGACAAAAGTTTCAGATTCCATTACCTTTCATCTGTCTGAAAAGTGTGGCAGTAATTAGGGTTAATTGGGGTGTTGAGCCGAATGTGGGCTGCAGATAACCTTCCAGGCTCTTTGTACCTCTTGGTTTATGATTGCGTTGGCTATCGCCACAGTCTTTCCCTCCATCCTTAGTCCTGACATTTTGTTTTCGGCCGGCCTTCTCTTAATTCGCCGTGGCAGATGCATCTCGACGGACGACTAAAGAGGAGCGCGGAAGGCCTGTCAGGAGGAACAGCGGTGGATTGTAGCTTTGCATGTCAGGAGCAGAGCAGGCGAGTATCTTTCCGTCTCCCTGTCAACTGATGGATTGAAGCAAAGCACAAGTGCATGAACAAGCCTCCCCTGGCTTTCAAGCATGCACGTTGTTACGATCTTCTTCATGATCAAATGGAGGATGAACCTGGAAGATACCGAATGTGAATCCAATTAAATATAGCCTGCAGAGGCAGCGGCCATTTGGACGTGAGAAGCCCTTCTACCCCACCCCGCTTTCTATAAGCAGAATATTCTCAAAGTGAATACCAGAAGATCTCTGAAGAACACACACTCGGGCCCCCAATGGATGTTCAATATTTGATTTACTTTCTTTTCTTTTTTTTTTAGAATGTCATTTCTATGCCTGGGCTTCTGGGTTTTCAGCCAAAGCCTTATGGAAATGAAGAGGAGGAAATAAATACATAAAAATCACACCAAAAACCCATTCACAGAATCCCAATGGATGAATCACATAGAGGCACGCGATGGAATAAAGTGCCGAGCAGGAGAAGGAGAAACATAATAAATGTAGAAAGAAATGTAAACAAAGAGCATACAAAATCATGGTATGAAATCACTAAATGTAACCTTGAAGACTGCACTCCGAAGTAAATATCAAAGGCAAAAGATATCCTCCCCACTTGTTCTCTTGGGTTTGAGTGGAGGAGTTTAGGAAGTGCCGGACTGAGCCCTTGTTCACCGAGTCCAGTCAGAACCGAGGAGGATGTGCTGGAGGGATACCCACGGCCCACTTGAAGCCGCTTCAAGGACACTCTCGTTGGACTAAATGAAGTTAATTTGGAGCTATTCTAACTCTCCTGAGTCCGGGGCTACGTTGAAGCGGGCGCCCTTAGCGACATGTGCTTTTTTTTCTCTTTCCGGTCGACTTTAGAAGAAACTGCTCGGCTAATTTGTCCAAGAGCTATTTCCCAAGGAGAGAGCTGTCAGAGGAAAAAATGTATGCTATCTCTGCGCCAGCTTAAAAGAAGATATAATTTCTTCCCCCTGTGATCCTCCGCCCCACTGGCGCCGTTTTGATTAGATTGTCACATCTTAAACACTTCCACAGGGACCATTTCCTTTGTCCATTGTACTCTTTCAACTGAACAATTATTAGATGTATTTTTTATTAGCTAAGAATCCATGCTGCAGGAGTGGAAGAAAAAAAAAAAGGTCACATAATGTATAACATAACAATATGACAAGTGTGCTGCAAAAGCCTATTAATGTAAGTCATTCTCCCAACTGTTCAGTCTGGAAGAATTCAAACCTCCCCTGTCTCATGTCTTCTGAACAGTACCCCAACATTTGCATAACCTTCAGTTAACCTTGCCCACGATTTGATCATCTCATCTGACATTGCTCTGACAACCATATCTGACTCATTTCCAGTAGCTCAGGAGGATGGGAGCCGGGTTCAGCCCCTCCTTGCTCTGCCTCAACCTGACGCTGGTCTCATCCTCAGGTACTGGAACGCTGTTAGCAGGAGCTGCCTCACTGCTCTGTCTCGGTGGAAGGTGTCATAGGAAAGTCTTAGAAAGGTACTGACGCCTCTGCCTCGGAATGATAGGTGAGGATTTTCTGTTCATGATACCAGAAATTAAAAAAGGTTAAAGATGAAAAGTTCCGTTGCACTGAAAGGATCTGCTTCTATTAGTATACAGTCAATAATTCATTTTTCTACGAGCACATACATAAATACTGCGTATAACCTAATCAAACAGGACTCTTTGGTACATTACATAAAATTAGAGCTGAATTGAATAATCGATAACTCAATCCAATCAATTGTCTACTATTTTGATAATTGAGTAATCAAAATAGTTGCCGTTAATCACGGATGATAAAGCCACATAATTGCTCTTACCACATATAAAATATGAGGATGTGATGCTTTTATTTGCCATCCATGAAAGTAAACTGAATATATATGTATCTTTTTTGTGACAGAACAGGACATCTCATCACCTTGGTGTGTGGGAGGAATTATAACCATCACTTTGAATTATTTTCGGGCATTTTATAGACAAAATGCTTAACTGAGTAATCCCAAAAGATTTAAAACGTCAGTTGCAGCAGCCCGACACAAAATTACCTGGATCTCATGAATCTCACAATTCCAGCCTTCAATCATTTTTTTCTCGTTTTCAAGGGGAGGGTGGTGTCAATCTTGAAATCGCCACGCTATTATTAAAATTGAAATGTGCAAATGGAGGTGGCCGTAAAATGGTAGAACGGTAGAAATATATGAAAAGACCTCAGTCCCGAGGACTGATGTGCCCTGACCTCTAAATTGTGACCTATGCCTATCTAATCCTCTCATTATGTTTATCCGTTCCCCTAATCCCTCCGTCCCTCGCTCGTGTCCGTCTGTCCAGGTATCTGCTGCCAGTGACCTCCCAGTTCATCATGAAGTGGCCTTCGTCCAGCTTTGGCCGCATCTCTTCGACAGTGCCACGGTCACGCAGCCTATTCGCCGCCAGGATGGGCCACTTCTGAGGCCACCGCGGCCACCCTGGCTCCCGACACCTCGCCTTTTGACCTCAACCTCCCCCCTCCGACTCTCCCCCAGCCAAACTCCGATCTCAGCAAGTCTGTTACAGATCTGAAGTCGAGGCAGCTCTGGAAACCGTCCGCAGCCTCAACCTGGCCACTTCCCCCTGTGGCAGACCAACAAAGAAGGGCCAGATGATTATGGATTGCTAAAGGGCCTTGTTCGTTTTAGATTAGCCTGGACCGGCCTAGACCAGCAGACCACCGCTACCCTCCACCCCCACCTTCAGCCCCAGTAACACCAGACAATGGGTTTGTAATTGCTGTACTATAGCTACTCAATGTACAGTTACAAGTCATGGTACTGTACAAGTAAAAACAAAAAACAAATACTTAACAATGCAAGGATTATTTATTTATATACTTACTTATTTTGTAAGGTATTCCATGAATGCAGTGAATGCTGATGCAGAATGCGGATATGGAATGATCAACAAACTTGTTTGATGTATGGATGTAAACAAAAACAAAAAGAACAAAAAAAACTTATTTTACTCATTTTAGGTCTGAATTTTATTTGATTCATAATTTATATCGACGGCTTTATGTTTGTAAATGTTTCAACAGTCACTTTACGTTCCAGTTTTTCCAGTGGAGAGATGGTGCCCGGAGAATTCAAAATGTTTTTTGAATTAGCAAACATCAGAATGCTCATGCTTCATGCGGTACAGAGAGCAGCATTATTAAGCAACACAATGTTTAGAGATTCAATGTAGTAAAGCCGAGCCTCTTTGCCTCAGAATGAGCTAACTTTGACAAACTTAGGAGAGCACCCCGTTCCTAATATGCACTTTGCAGTACGTCACAGAAAGAGAAAGTTGGGTGCACATAACAGTCGTGGTTGCATGCCTAGAGTTTTAGTTCCTCACCCAGATGAGGAGCTGCATTTGGAAAATACTTGAAGTTTTGTGTTGTTTTTTTGTTGTTGTCATAATTGTGTCTTTGTAGCGGCTTCACGGAGATGGATACACTTCACTTTTAGAGTTGTACTCTGGAGTACGGGCGTGTCAAACATAATAAGTCACATCACTTTCAGATTGTGTGGCATGTTGATGGACTGGGATCGTCGGCTCAAGTGTTCTGTACTGTGACGACAGCCATTTCCCTGGGTCGAGCAGCCGCAGCCTTTTCTCCCAACGCATGGTCGGTGCAGTTGCCGGGCAGATCACGGATGTGCCAATAATAAGCACACGTACTTCATGTATTCAGTTTTAGTTTGGGTTTGTCTGTCATGAAACCCTGTAGCACCTCAGTTAAATGTGGTATTAAATATTGATAGGGAGAAACGCAGCGTTACACGTTTAGTAGTTTTCTTGGCTGTGTGTGCGACCCGATGAGAGGACACTGGGGTTAAAGAAGGCGTGTGGGATACAGCACATTGTGTATTTTATACATCAACCCTGACTAACAAGTGTTGCAGCAATGCTGTGCTAAATCTGCTCACATTTAATTCCCATACACTGAACATCACTGCACAATGCCAAATATTTTTATTTTGCCTAATTTTATTTGTGTTATTTAAGAGTAGTACTTTTTCATTAAAGGTATGATATTTTTAATTTTACATAGCAATAAAATGTTTAAACAAACGCATTTCCTCTTTTTGTCATTTGTTTTGTTCAGTGGTCCCCAGACAATCTTCAATGTTTTTTTTTCTTTTATTCATCATATAAACATAAAAATGTAACTTTTACTGTGGGACCAAGCTTATTAAAAAAGGGTTTAAAGTTTTTTGGAGTAAAATAATCTTGTAAGAATAATTCATCCACAGAGTTTTTAGAAAGCTGCCAAATAAAAGATATTGCTTTTCCTAAAAACAATAATTATGATTGTGAATAAATGTAAAAAAAAAAAATGTAAGGGACCCTAAATTTATGTTTTGTTTATCTTGCTGGGAGATAACTGCCGTTTGCGTGCTGCTGAGAACACGACTTGAGAGCCCAAAGTAAAACAAAGTTGGTATCGTTGTATCCGTGTCCTCGGTGATCAAGTTGCCATTTAGTGTGGAAAGAAGAGATAAATGAGTCCGACGGCTTCACTTATCTTACCAATCCCAGGGGCTCGGCTTGCCTCACTTACACTAGTGTCTCTCCGTCTGCCTGCACAATACGTGACTACAAGTGACAACTGACGTAACTTCATTACGCGATGACGAATGATTCATCCCTTCACAAGGTTGTCTGTCTGACTCCACTCGACTATGAAATATAAGTTGTGCAACAAAACGTCGTTCTCCTCTTCTCTTATTGAGTAACTGCAGAATGTGAACCTCACACACAACATGCATACTCTCATCAAGTCTCAAAACCCAAATACACAACAGAGCTGGTCCATAAGTAAAGATGCAAACTCCTCATAAATATTATAAATTATAATCTAGACAGATCCGATCACCACTTGACGGTGGGCATTACACTTCTGCATCGTGTCGACCAGCAGAGTGTCGACCGTGAGCCTCGCAGTGGGGAACGCTGCGTGAACTAAAATGCATGAAAACACAGGAAAGCTCCGATGCAACACACTTCAGGTGGACATAACTCCACAATCTACATACATACATTTTTGCCTGCAATGGACGGCAATGTGAAAGTTAGACACGTTACAATTAATATCGTATAAATAAATGATAATGGCCACGATGAAAGTGTATTTCTACTGCGTTCTAATGTTCCGTTACAATTCTGCAAGTAGCATTTTAATTCGGCAACTTCTGTAATCTTCGGGGATTTTTTTTACAATAATTAGCTGAGATAGTATCAATAGAAGTGGGAGCTGTGAATAAACTACTCGGTCAAATCAATCAAGCGGAACCAATTAAGAATATCGAATTTAAATGCCGTCGATCTCTGATGGGTATAACTGACACTTCCTGTCTACCGGATATCCGCTACTCGAGCAGCTCTTTGGCTATCTGGGTCAGCCTCTGAGTGATATCACATTTCACAAGAGGCCCCCGGTGGACAGGTGACACTCCTGAACCGTCACTCGCCTCTGAAATGAGAGCGTGTACCTAGCAGCCCTTTCCTGTTCCATCTTGACCCGAAAGCCACCCTGCACGGATAATCGTTTGTGCGCACACGCCGATACTCTCAAGAAGAACAAAGTCACTTTTATTTAAACCTGTAAAAGCCCAAAACGGCCTCCAGGCTTTTGTGGCCTTTCCACCCCTCCATTCCCCTTTCCTTCCCTCTTTTTCTGTCAGCAGAAAAGGTTCAGGGCCGTGACCTTGAGGCTCTCCTGGCTCCGCGTTGGCCCCGGCCCCTGCAACTAGACTACATCAGCGGCTGACAGTCTGGCACTGTGACCCCCGCGAGCTGTCCAAAAATATCTCCCCCGGCAACAGAGCTGCGCCGTACTGTCCTGACCTTTCCACTCGTCACTCTCCGAGGCCCCATCCCATCAATTGCTCCCTCCCTGTCTCTCCTACCTGAGCGCGGTCCGTACAGGCAGCTTGGCGGCCGGTGTGCAGCCTTTTCTTTTCACGACGCCCAGATGACCCAGTTTCAGGGGCCTGAGCCGACCTCTCCGGCTTTGAGAGTATAACAAAAAAAGCATCTGGGAGCTGTGAGAGAGGTGGATGGTTCAGATGAGATAAGGAAGCAGACACAGACACACACACACGCACACACACACACACACACACACACACACACAGCAAACACAGATGGCCAGCCCTTAAAAAAACAGCTTTTTTGTGTGCTCTTAATCCACTATTTCAAATGACATGGAGGGAAAAGAGCAGTGTGATTTGTTCTGTAATTATGACTGATTGAGGTGTCCAGAGGTTTCGGCTGCCCTTCTTTTTTTCTTTCTGCCGAAGCGTAGTTTGTGTGCTTTCAAAAGTGACCTTTCTTATCGGACAAATATTGCCTGTGTATGAAACAGTGAGTGTGTGGGTGTAGGATTATGTATCTCTCCTACCCACTCAGTGTGTTATGTGCTGTGCTGTGTGTGTGTGTGTGTGTGTGGCATGTTCACATACGTTGACTGCTGTGTATTATTAGTTTTTCAGGCCTCCCACCGGCCTCTGTGTCCCAGTATTTGTGTGTTTTATGTGTATTCTCAAAGGGATGCGTTCAATGACACGCGCTGCAATACATTATCTGTCGGGCCTCGTTTACAACGGCTTTGCTCTCAGCAGGGGTCCCGCCTGTAACTGACACATACACCAACAGATAAACATGTGCACACGGACGAGCCGATGGTCTTCAGATGTCCCAGTGGCTCAGGTTATTGACCACACACACACACACACACACACACACACACACACACACACACACACACACACACACACACACACACACAATGTTTACTCTGCAACACATTTTAATTTAAATATTTAACCAAAATATATTTAGCTAGTGAGTGGATGTTTCTAGTTAGCTGTGAAATGATTAGAATGTGACTTTTGGTTTAATTAACACGGTTCCCGTATTTCATTAAAATACATAATTAGGGGATAAAGTTATATTTCTACGACACTTTGTAGACTGAACAATTCATTAAAAAGATAATCACAGATGAATCAATATTAAAAATAATCATTAGTTGCATCTCTATTCTTATTCGTGTTCCTATTGAAATGATTTGTCTTACGACCAGTTGAGAATGTCGGTCCAACATTTACATAAACTGATTAATCAAATTACAAGTGTGATTCAAACAAACAAGTGGCAGTGGAAAAAAGTGCATAATTCCCTGTGGTAGTTATTATCCACACCTACATCTCATCGCAACCATGGTGACAGCATTTACACGCACGCACACTCATACACTCACACACTCTCGAGAAAACTGCAGGATGTGGAACTAATTCAAGGTTAGATGTGTTTATTCAAGTAGAGGTCATCACGTTTTTGTCTTTCTTCAACAACCACAAAAGGCTACATTAATCAACTAACTAACTTGAAAATGTTGCATTGTGTGTCACGGAAAAGAATAATCTTTCATTATTTTGTTTCATGGACAAACATGCACACACACCATTGTATATTGGTCTCCATACCCTTGGTTTGCCCTTTTTGAATATTAATGGTAAGCTGTTTATTTGGTTTGCCTGAGTCCTCCAATGTTTCCTCTGTGATTCACCCATCAGCCATCTTGTTGTTGTTGTTGTTGTTTCCTCCAGGGGAAGGGTAGTGCATGTAGAAAATGTTCAGCTCGGCTTTGTTTCACATTCACACATCAACACACTTCTACAGTCGGGAGTCGTGTCGTGACGCCTGACTGTCGGCTGCAGAGCGGTCACATGACTCTCACCGTGGTTGCTTGAAGAGGGTTTGAACACACGCTCACGCGTATACGCTTTAACCAGCGACCTTCTACCTATAAACCCACTTCACCAACCTTCATGGAGCCGCCGACCCCGTCTGGGCAAACTTCTACGCGGGGCCGCTGAATCACTCCCCTGCACCACTTCCAAATGTTAACCTTGGTTTCAACACTCAAGGAGCCCACTGTACTTTGTTCCAGCCACGGGGGGTTATAGATGAGCACAGTTCTGCATATGGCCATCATTCACAGCCCCGGGCTCCCCCTGAGTGTGTGTAACAAATGGAGCCGAGCAGCGAAGGTATTAATGTGAAGGAGCGAGCCCTGTGGTGGAAGTACAGCAGGAAGTCACTTCCTCTCCCATCTGGCCCCTAACAAGATGGAGAGAAGCAGGCAGGTGTGAGCGGTGGTCTGCACCTCCGCTGGCTGGATTAGCACTTCTGATGGGAGAGAAGAGACGAGGACGATCCTCGGCGTGGGCTGTCACTCTCTCCCCATCCCCCCCTCTCGTCTCCTCGCCTCCTCTGTGATCAACGCTCTCTGTCTCTCACTCTGCAGCGAGTGGGAGAGCGGAGACTCAAAATGAGAATAAATGAGGTGTGTGGAAGGCATCCGGGCAGCGTGCCGCTTGGTGTGCGTGTGTGCGTGCACCTGCCTCCTCTCGGGTTCGGATCGCTCCGTCTCGCTGCAGTGGCAGGCCGAGGAGCCAAAAGACCGTCCGGGGACTTTGCCTCCACTTGCTGCTGAGCGCCCCGGGGGATGGATTGAGCCTTGCAGGCTGGGAAGTTATCAATACAGTCCCTCCAGGCAGCCTGGGAGACAGGAGACGGAGCCACTGACTCACTCGGCCTATTACTTCACTGCTGAGCATCAGCGCTGGGTGGTGAAGGGGTGGGGGGGGGGGGGGGGGGGGGGGGCTGGTTTCACTGGAGCCTCTGCCAACCAGACCTCATCCTTACCTGCTCGGTCCTTCTCTCTCGCCTCCTCCTTGTTTGTTTCCTACTTCTCGAGCCTCCAATTTACTGTCCCTTCTCTGGCCTTCCTAGGACTCTCACAGACGTCTTTATAATTGTCACACGGTGATTATCTGCTATTTTCTTACTCGTTCCCGTGGCTTTCAAGGTGCCAAGGTGCGCCTCACACTCAGTGTGCTGCCCACTCCCGTAATTACACATGTCCTGCTCTTTTTAAGAGTGCCAGTGTCACTCCTCTGTATTTTAAATCTCCATCTCTACTTTGTTTCACAGCTGTTTCATATTCCATTTGTGTAATGAGGAGGTTGACCTTGCACTTGTGAAAATTGCTTATAGTTGAAGCCGTCTACGTGCTGAACGGAAGCCAAAGAACTCAGAATAATGGTGCGCTGTGATCTTTTTAAGACACATATTTAGAATACTTAGTCTGCTCCCAAATCTTCAACAGAGGGAGATTCATATGTGAATGGCTGAAAACACATATTTTAGCATGGAATAAATACATAAAATAAAGACACAATGAGTATTTAAGGATATAGTATCACGGAGACACTGTCTTATGTGCAACTTGTGGTCATTTTCTTAGTTTACACCTCATTGATGCCGACTTCACGCACGCCAAATCATTCCCAATCTCCCCATTAACCGTGATCATGCACAGGGACAGATCTCTGGCAGATCTGCTCTCAGCGTCTGCATGAAGGAAACTGGAGAAACCCTTAACAGAAACCACAGCTCAGTCTCTGAAGCCAGCAGCCATTTTGCATCCCCTCAGATGGTTTAAACAGCCATAACTGTGACATCATCTTCTTCCAAAACAAGAGGATTGTAAAAACGGTGACCCCGCAAACCCTCTTAAAACTGGAAGGTTTTCCCCCGTCCTTTCGTCGGCAATCCCTTTTCTCCTTCGTGACTCCACTTCTCATGTCTCCGTTACGGCTCCCCAGTTCCTTTTTGTCCGGGACATCGTCCTGCAACAATAAGCCGGACACAGGTCACCGGTGTTAATGACCCCTCTGGTGATCCTTAGGGTGTGCAGGTACTCTCTAGTAAAGTGAAGACAAACATGTCTGGGGGGGTAAATATCCCAGAGTGACTCGTAAAAAAAAGATTTTTCCTCCCGCTGCTTTTGTCGGACAGTGTGATCCAAAAATGGTGTCTATATATATCACACAATCTGAGCCTGATTTGTCAGTGTGTATAACTTCTTTATAGCGTGGACATGTCGTGATGTTCTGCCTCGCAGCATTGTGTTTACCGAGATTAAATGCAGGACTTTCTTTTAAACTGGGGAGGCTGAATAGCTCGGCTAGGGGAGATTAGACTCCCCAGATTTAGCGGGAGATTTGTGTGTCAGATGTGTCGTGTGTGCATTTTTAGTTTTCTTCTGTGTTTGTATTTGTGTGTGTGTATGTGTGTTCTCACTGTGTGTATTGTGTATTTAGGCAAATCAGTCTGTTTGTGTTTCACTGGCAGTGTGGTAATTTTGCATGAAATCACTTTAGTAAATATAGCTGTTATCTTGTTCCCATTATGTCTCAGAAAGCCAGTCTTTTAAAGCCTGACATTTTAAATATATCTACCCAAAAAAGAGCCGCACCACTCAAGGTCCCTCAAAACTTCCTTTCACCGCTGGTAAGACTCGAGTCGCAGCTGCTGGAAAGATTCTTCTGAAGTTAAGGTGGTGCATCAAAGTAGCTTACATAAATGTATGACTAAAAAACAAACTTTCTTTCAAATGTGAAGCTGACGTTAATTACCCAAGGTACTCAATGGGTGCAAATTGTTCTAGAGTCTGCAGCTTTTCAGCGACTGAACAAGCTCAGTTTTCGATAATTAGTAGAGCATTCTCACAGCCACTGCAACAGTAAATAATTGGCTTCTCAGACTGTGTCTGCGGCTCTCGGCTCGTACGGCTTCATCTTCGAACCTGATGCGTTGCCTGCGCTACGTCATGTCAATAATAATTGACATTATCACAATGAAACAGCATGTGTGCTGGACACCTAGAAACTTCAGTACAATTTCATAAAAACAGGTTGTGATTTACGAGCAAGATGTCTTCATATATCCTGCTGAATTATACCGTCCTCCCTCGAAATAATCATGCTACTTCACCAAAACATCTACAGAAAATAAATACAGAAAATAAAAGCAAGTTGTATTATTTTTAGACACACCGGGCACAAAACCAAATAGCCCAGGGTCATATAGTGTGTGTGTGTGTGTGTGTGAAAAGCACACATGGCAAAATGCTTTAAAACCCCTCTGTGGTCGTTCCTGTTACAGTAGGTGTCACCGGAACGAGGCTATTTGAAGTTTATACATAAGTGATTGGCTGGCCTGATCGAGCTATCCATGTTAATGAAAGGGAGAATTCATTCTGCCGTGTTAAAATAGTATTTCATCTTTTAATTTGTTGAGCAGGATTGCATCTCCTGTGGGTCGGCATGAGGAAAGACCGAGGCTAGAGAGTGAACATTTATTGCTACTTGAAGAATTATATTATAATAATAAAAAAAAGATTTAAATATTCCTGCATACGCTGATGTGTTGACTTCAAGTTCCACATTGTCATCGCTTCCTACGCCCAAGAGATTGATCATGTGGTTGGTCGGTCATTCATTCTGTTTGGTTAAAATCTACTGAAAAGAAAATTAGGTCATGAAAAGCATTTTCTATTTTCCTTTTTAATCTCCGCATTCAAGGAGGCTCAATGTAGTATCAGTATCATAACTATATATACTTATGTTACAGCGCCAACAAACAACAACACAAAAGCAGTGTGACTTAATAATAACAGACATAATGTAGACAGGCACTATTTCAGCCTTCAAATTAACTGTCACACACAGTGGAACTTAGAATTAAAGCGACACTATGTAACTTTTCCCCTGTAGCGCCCCCTTCAGGTATTTAACGTCTGGTCTCGAGCCATATAAGTTACATAGTGGGGCTTTAAGATGACAAATAATAAATGTTAAAGGTTTTGGTTGATGCTGATTTTCTTTTACACCAGTTATTTAGTGACATGGCGGCTTAGTGAGAGCAAGTGAAAATGCAACACGTGAGAGAGTATTAGAGGATAAATCTGGCGTTATTCTACATTTGTCAACTAATCCCATGAGAAGACTGAAACCAAAGATTTGATCCAATATTAAGTATTTTCAGTGCAGTCAAAGCCTGATGTAGCTTATTCCTCTTTGCCATAGAGCTTACACACACATACTGGTGCACCCTCATTACCATGAACACTGATTTTTAGCATCCTGCTGCCTAAGTACTGACTCGCACAACAACAAATATGTTTTCTTTCTGCAGTTGAAATTAGTCCTGAACAAATCGTCCTCTACTATTCAGCATGTGAGTAACTACAGGGCTCTGCTGCTTGAGAGCACAGAGCTTTTTATGAAAAATAAAGTATATCTTCACAACCCTTTTTTGAAGATGCACATCTTCATGAGGAACCCATCAGACCGTAATGAGACATGGACATGGCTGGTTTGGGTCTTTATACCGGATGTGTTGACAATAAAAAAACAAATAAGGTGTATTCTGGAACGACGACTAAGCAGTGTCAAGCCTTCCTCTTGACAACCTTGCACTGTTCTTTTAAAGAAATGTACATGTACTGTATACTGTAGCCATAGGTTTAAAAGGAACACTGGAGACGAGAAGGTGTTTAAAATCTACTTGGTAATTTAGGAATCCACATGGATACAATGTCAGGCTAATAGGCAAGAGTGTCAGAACTATAGCCTCGGGGTCCGGAGTGAGCCTCTACCAGCTGTAGGTACAGATTTCTTGCGCAAATCTGTCACTGGAGGATGAATGACCGGATTTACAACCTATTTCTGTTCCGTCATCGAGGAATATGTGCACTTGGGCTACGGGCTCTGCAGCTCTAGGAAGTGATTGCCCTGGTTTGAGGAACTTGCTGCATCAAACAGACTGCAAGTCCTTCCCATCTCCAATGCAGCACATAACAACTAATGCAGATGAGCAAAGGGTATAAAGGGAAACATTTCCACTTGATATTAAAATAAGCATTCCTTTGCTGTGCGATAATTTCAAAGGCCTCGTGCGGATTTAAACACTACCGATCACCAGGGTTTTTTTAGGGGCTTCTAACTCCCTGGATGGCAGAAAGCAAAGAGAGAGAACTGCTTTGTACTCTGCTCTTCAAATGTATATGATGATGGATCATTATTTGTATTCCTCTTTTTTTTCCTTTTATGCTTGTGAATGACCGCAGTTGGAAGTTGTTTCAGAATCAGAATCAGAATTAGAATAGAATCAGAAGAATCAGAATCAGAAGAATCAGAATCAGAATGGAATCAGAAGAATCAGAATCAGAATATTATTTATTGCCAAGTAGGTTTACACCTACCAGGAATTTGTTCTGGTGTACAGGTGCATACAGTGAACATAAAACATACAACCACAATAAGTACTACACAAACACAATAAGTACTACAATACAAAAAGCAGGGCAGGAGTGCAAAAGTGGATGTGCAATGTCTATTTCACTATTTAAGTCGGAAAAAGAGAAGTTTCTGAGAAAGACACAGAGACAAAAAGTTGGCTTTCTTTGACAGACAGACCGAGAGACAGATGGGGAGCAAGAGATTGTTTGGGGGGGGGGGGGGGTGAGAGAGGGGGGAGTGGGGGAGTAAACATGCCAATACACAAGTAAAAAGCATGATGAGTACCCTGATGATGATGCCAGCACCATTATAAAACGCCACTTTGGTGTGTCATGCAAAATTAAGCTGTGTGAATATCGCCATCCTCAAACTCAGAGCAAGTCTCTGTAACCCGGACTAACGAGTTTACAAAGCTCAAGCCGTCCAAATGTAAGCTGCTGCCATGGCGACGTCCCTCCACGCTGCATCCGCTTTCTTCACAGAGAAAGCATCGCGCATTTCTACCAGCTGGAGGACCGATGCTACGTGTCATGTTGTGTGTCTGTGTCGGTTGACGTGTTGCATTGTGTACTGCGCATGTTGCTCACCTTCCACAGTGTCAGTCCAATTAGGAAACTTGTGGGAGGGAGCGGGAGTGATAGATAAACCAAAAAAGGTTTAAAAAAAGCCATTGTGAATAAACAGCGGGTGTTTGTTCCATTATTGACAAATCTTGGCTTCGTCAGACCTTAAAACCTTACAGAAATGTTGCGTTTAAGTTGGATTTTGATCTTTTTTTATTAAAGTTTTTTCCGTATCTCTCATCTAGTCATTATTGTACTATAAGATTGGGTTTGGTGTATATTAGGGATACACCGATACCACTATCCCATATCGTGCGCAGGTATTTACACTCGTGAAACTCTTCCAGAACAACTGCACCCGATACACCAGCATCGTGTCGTTAGCCTCTCATCAGTGAAGCAGAAATGCTAACCCGTCTCTATGCATCCGGGAGAGTTATCAGCCTAAATGTTGCGTGCATTATTGTCCACACGTGCAGCCACTTCAGTCTCCACCACATCGATTAGTTTAGCCGCGAGCCTGTCGGCTGTCACGGCTTCAGGCAGTGTGACGCGAACACGGTGCAACATTATCCAGGGTGGAGAGAGCGCACATCTTTGTGTCTGACATATGACGTTGGCAGAAAATGTACAGCAGTAAATGTAGCAGTGCAGTGAGTTTGAGATGACAGGTTTCGCTGGAGTTCCTGTGTCTTGCTGTGCAGCCGGCTACGGATTCAAGTGAGTGGGGCTAACCGTTAGCCCCCAAGTTAGCAACGGCAACGGCGCACTTATGGTGGTCAGACCTTTGCGGTGGACAATCTGTGCATCTATTGTACTGTATACTATATTGTTATTAAGGACACATTTATATGGACGCAAGTGTTATGCAGTGGAAGCACATTCTGCTATAGGTCTGGAAGTATTATCAGTGTCCATTTTTGAGAGAAATTATGCTTTTTCAATCAGTTTGATGGGGCTGCTACGACAATGAGCCTCAAACATTCATCCAAATCCAAATTTAAACATACAGCGCTTCATCTTTTCAGTCAGGTTTCATGTCAAGCACACACTTGAGCTACTGCAAAACTTCTTTTCTGAACATTTCGAGAGAGTCAGAAGTTTAATCCTTCACTGCCTCTCCGACAAAACTTTAAACCACCACCTAAACCTCCAAGAGCTCCGACACAGTGGAAGCATGTGACTACTGTCTTGCCCGTGGCTTCATATTATAAATGAATGTGTGCCTCGACGTGTGATTGTGCTCGCGAGTGTGTGTGTGTGTGTACTGAATTTGCAAGTCCTTGAGTGTGTATGCTGTGTCACTGTGTTTCTGTCTGTTTCAGTGTGAACAACGTGCCCTCTCAGAAAGTGGATGAGCCTGAGGGGCCCGTAGGGGTTGGTAAAAATAGCCCCGAGGCTGATTAGGAGCAAGGCGGCGAGGGGATTTTAAGAACCTGCTCATTACAGCACCTGTAAGGCCTCTTTAAGTAGCCCTTCTGCAGAGCCCAGCTGCTCACGTCTGCCAAGAGCTGTTCGCCATGCCCGTAAACTCCTCTCGCACATCCTCCAGGGGCGGGACATCACAATGCAAGACGCCGACAATGGTGGGTAAAAACTCTGGCCTCAATACATCCCGCGACAAAAAAAAAAGAAGGAACTTCATCTCTGCTAACATGGTGCGCCACCTGAATTGTTAATAACATCCTCGTTTCGCCATTACCATTCTCCATATGGGACAGGAAAGTTTTACGTTCAACCTTCAAATTAAAGACGAGCCTGATCAGATTCTACTCCGTTTCCCGTATGTAAGCCATAAGCGGTGCAACGCTGAGGAGAGGTTTATGGCCGGACTCATTCGCTGCACCCTTAAATGAGAAACTGACAGCGTTTAGAAAAAATGAATGACTTACTACTCCTTTAAAACAATAACACAAACAGCTCAACCACGGTTGATTAAAGTTGTCCTCTATAAAGGGTATACAAACTCCCAGAGAGCGGTGCTTGCCGCCTTTATTGAACTAGCAATCTGTGGGGTCTGAGGAGGGTACGCCCCTCTGTCAGAGTACTGCTATGAAGTCTTAGCCTGCCCCGACCCCGGTTGACTCACACCATGCCTCCTGCTGGGTCAGTAAAACAAACAAACCCCCCATAGACAGGCTGTTTAGAAATGTGCTCCTGAAGCCTGTCCCTGAATGCCTCTCGGAAGGAGAGACACAGAGAAAGACAGATACAGTAAGAACACAGAAAGGCACTATGAGAGATGCTTTCAGCTTTCCATCACAAATGGAATCAAACTATTCTTGTTTTCACTAAATACCAAAAATGTTTTATAAAACCGCGTTATGATGCCAGACGAGAAAAACACAGAATGTGCTTGAATTAAACCACTTTGTAGCGACAACAATTCATCGTGATTCTGCTTCTGATGTTTGGACATCGGTTGATGTCGGCTCCGTTAGAGGAATAGCTGGATATTTGGTTCCTGGCACAGCTTTTGGCAAACAGATGGGTTTGGACTCAGTTCAGGATGTGGTGGACTATTTGACGTTGCAGCCCTGTTTTCTGCTATTTGACGGTTGTATTTTCTCCAACCATTGAAATGTTTTTTTAAATTATCCAATCCATGAGCCATGTCCATGTAGACACACACACACTGAAAATAAACCGTCAGTGGTAGATTATTTCTTGCTTGGTTAAAAATAGCAAGTTTTGGTAACATATACACATATCACACATATATAAGTAGTATCATGCTTATTGTTATTGTGACAACACCTTGATAGTGTTGCTCATCTCTATTGTTTTGTGCAATACTCTATTATTAGTTTGAATGTGTTGATGTCTAAACATAATGAAGTGCAATGATACACAGAAGTCTCAATTCGGTTCAGTGTCAGAGATGGATCAAATCCTCATGCTGGGGACTGAGATAGCACTTTGGAAATCCTTTTTTACAACAATAATAATAATAATAATAATAATAATAATAATAATAATAATAATAATAATAATAATAATGATAATAGGGAACATTTCTTCAGTACACTTTCCCAAAAGGGTCACAACAGGCTGTAAGACTGCCTCTATTATGCAGATACAAATTGAAACTTCTTTTCATTAATTTTGAGGAGGGTTTTTAATAAATTCATTCTAGTTTAATTTGGGTGATGCAGTCAAATGTGAGGTTCTGGGACAGGGATGTCTATGTGTACAGATCGTAAAGCCCTCTGAGGCAAATTTGTAATTTGTGAGAATGGGCTATAGCCCTACAAAATAAACTGGACTGAAATGTGTGTTAGCATGCTGTTGGCGTTCCATTTCCATAACTTTGACTTATACACAACTCTGTCGTTTGTTTTAGTAGCTGACTGGGAAACCGCTGACGGAGTCACGCTTGCCAGAGTTTGACCAGCTCACAACCCGATGAGCTAACGATGAGCTAACATGTGCTAATCATAGCACATGTAGCTAACCGTGTGAACTCTGGTTGTGCATTACGTGTGGAAGGTGACCCCCCCCCCCCCTGTGCCGTTGCAATCCAGCCCGAATACAAAAACTTCCATACTGGATAAAGAGATGAAAAGCACTGTGATTTGGTCCTCGGAAGTTGTCCTGGAAAGCATTAGAAAAGGTACGTTCTGCATCTGCAGCTGTGTGTGCTTGCAGACATGCTCATCATGCTTATTATATTTTTTTCTATTGATTCCTATGTTTTTCAAACATTTGTATTCATCAAGAAGTGGAGGTCACCTGCGCCTGGTTGCTCTCATCCAGCATCCAGATTTACATTTCAATATCCACACAATCATGCCTGAAACCTGCCCAGTAAATTACAGTCATCTTCTGAGTGCTATAGCGACTAACCTCCGTATGTACACACACACACACATGTAAAAGTTACACGCACAAATATCATGCACCGCCTCGCCCACAAAGGTCGAGCACAATCTTTTCATCCTTCAATCCACCATCCATCATTTAATTTGTTGTATCCTTTTCTTTCTGCACCACACACACGCACACAGAGATACACACACACACACACACACACACACACACACACACACACACACACACACACACACACACACCAGCCACAGCTGTAGGTTTTCACCTAATCCCACTGTCCTCTCGTGTTATAACAGCTCTGAACTCGAGCCCTCGGAGAGAGGGGGATCGCCCACACCGTGTTTTCACAGACCGCAGCATCTGGGCCTGTGGACGTCACTCCTACAGTGTCCTGTTTGGGGTCAAGGACATGTTGGGGGATCGGAAAATATAGTCGACAGATATCAGTTGTTAAAGATAATATGGTTCCGGTGAAGTGGATGAATAAATGATCAGGTAACAGATGTTTTGGAGAATATTTAGAGCTCTGGGAGGCATCTTCCTTTTCAAGTTTGACAAATCCCACCTTCATGTATACTGACTGAATATGAGTTGCTTTTTGTATTCAGCTCCACACTAAACCTAACAAAAAACAGGAAGTGCATCTTGCCGTAATTAATTTATGTCTTGTTGATCTTCACAGCTTATACTTTGTTTCACGACCCCCCCTCCCACCCTCCCTTCTCTTGCCTCTCTCTTTCCCTCCACAGTTTATTTGTCCTTTTTATCTCCTTATTCCATTGCCTCCCTCCATCTCTCGCTCCCTCCTGGATCACAGCCCTCCTGACCTGCTGTGTCCAGAGCACACAAACATATTTCCTGTGATGTCTGCCAGCTGCCTAGCTAAGCTTGGCTCAACCCAGATTAGCCATGGCTCCAGCTTTCTCTTTTGGCCACTGCTGAACCGTCCAGCCTCGCTGAAACAATCCTATGGTCCCCAGCCTTTTCCAGCCATTTCCTGGGTCACCTGAGCGGCGTACGGCCCTCCCTCTCCTACATCCTCCAGCTCCTCACCCCTCGCTGGCTCTTCCTGCCCGGTTTAGAAGGTCCTGAGAGGGGTCAGAGTGGCCTGGTGCGCGAGAGGGAGCCATACTGAGGATATTTATTATTTCATTTAAGTCCTCCCTTTGCTCTGGAGAGTAGAGGGACCACTGATGTCTAGCGGAGGTTGAAGGATAGTTCACAAGGTGACCATGTGAACTGTTGAACCACAGAAGTAAGGCTTCGTGTGTGTGCGTGTGTGTGTGTGTGTGTGTGTGTGTGTTTGTGTGTTTTTATATCCCGTGTGAATGTGTGTTTGTGAGAGTATAGGGCTCTTAAAAAAGCCCCCTGAAGAGTTTAGCAACCATGAGTTTATGTGACATGATAAATTCCTAAGAGAGCACGTGAACGAGCGGCCACACACAAACAGACACACACATGGTCACAGCTGTGCAATTTGGGAGAGGGATGTGTAGGACTGTTTAAGTAATTGCATCATTTATTTTATGTTGTTTGGCAACAGTAACACGGACACCTTTACACCCACTCGGTCCCCACAATGTTGTTAAAAGGGAAATACCCAGTTACATTGAACCCGGGTCTTATTTTCGTAGTTTTTGCAATCGATCCTATCTGTAATAAAAATGTTACGCTCACAAATTTAATTGCGGAGATCTGGGAACATGGTGATATAGTTAAAAACAAGTTCAACAGTGCAAGAAGCACGAGCAGTCAGATGATCAGAGTGGTTTCAAAAAGCTCCCTGGATAAACATACTGTACTTATTAGGAAGGGAACATTGTCCTATCGTAAACATATATCACAGTTTAGGCTGGAATTAAATCTTAATGTGTGAACCCGGGGTTTATTGGTAAGCCCAGGTCACTTGCCTACTACCTGGTATTTGTTCTTTTGGACCTTGTGAGGAGAAGTAGCCATGTTTCAAGATCTCAGTAATTACTTCGGTAAGTTCAGTGTTTCCATAACCTCTAGACCACAGAAATGGTCCAAAGTTACAAACCAAAAAGTTTTCCCCTTCGTTAATTTCAACTCTTATTTAAAAGACTTTAACAAGCAGCAGTCCGTCTGTGGCGCGATCATTACAAACTCCTGCTGTGCAGCCGGGCATCGTCCAAACCCACAGAACTTTGTTTTGAATTCTAGCTGAGTTTCAAAGTTTCCAAAGATACCAAATATGTCGGGCTGAGCTTTGGCAAAGTGTGTTTTAAATGATGCATCAGCTATCTGAAAAGAAATTGCACACAATAATGGTGTGGAAAAAAAAGTGTCTTGAGTTTGAATATTTGAGTTAAGTGTCAATAAATACTGAAACGGTTTTAATAATAATTTCCCACACAATAAAAGCACTGGCTACCACCTCATCTTTTTCTTCTCTTTTCTCTGACAGTCAGTTCGCACACTCACTGCTATATATCTTTTTTTTATTAAAATCTAAAATGTTATGTCTGTTACTGTTTTCCTGTAATATCAAAATGGTATTGAATAGATACTTTTCAAGGTATTGTATCAAAGTTATGAATGCGTGACAACCCTATACATGGTGTGTGTGTGTGTGTGTGTGTGTGTGTCAGTTTAATCCTGTGTGTCTGCAGTGTAAACTGAGGTTTAACCTGTTAGGGGACCTTTCAATGCAGTGTGGCCAATATCAGCTTCTTCCCCAAAGCCAAATGGAGGCTGATTGGGGAGGTGCAGCACGACAAACCATCGCGGCCCAGAGTCCTAACATCATTATCAGGCGGAGAGAGGCAATAAAGCCGAGTCTTGGGAGATTACAGCCAGAGCACAAACCCACCGCTCTCAGGTCCGAGCATGTGAACCTTTCGTCCCGTCTCGTACGACAACATGATAGATGATTTGGTCTCCAGGCGGCGATGTGAACTCATCCTGGTGTTCGCCACCTCGAGAACCCACTGATACATTTATATGTCACGGCTTATTGCGAGTGCGTGCTACAACCCAGGGACAAAAGAGAGGACTTTTCACAAGCGTGACTACAGGCTTTAATGTCAGATTGTAACTCGTCAGCGTGGACGCGAGCCGCCTCGGTGCCAAGACGCGACAGATGAAGGTATCGCTTAGCGGAACAAGACAGCGGCGAATCCCATCTGCAACCAGTTGCTCCAGGGGAGGAATGAGATTAATGATTTTCCAAACATGATGAATGGCTGAGATCGGCGATGACAGGCTTTGAGTGACGGGTTACAGGTGGAGACCCTCCCAATTTGCAAAACTCTCAACCTCAACCGCGACAGTCGCTCCCCTCTTTTCTTCTTCTGAGGAAACAAATGCGACAGCCGCTCTTGTCCGCCGCCGCCTTTTCTCTGTAGCCAGCCGCGACGGCGTGCCCCCGCCCAAGGTTATTAGGAAATGCGTGACCTCTGCCCCTGTGTAATAAACACGGTTAGCAATGTCTGTGAAGTCGGGCCGTCGGTAGTCACCAGCTGAATCCCTGGGACTTTGCTGCTTGTTTGCTGCACTCAGTCTTTGTCGAGCAGAGAAACAGTTAAGCTGTCACACATCAGAGACGGAGCAGCTCTCAGTGCAACACGGTACCAGTTGGCCTGATTGTTGGGAAGAAAAAGGGAAATCAAAGGGCTGCGAAAACAGCTGCAGACGGGGTTAGAGTTACAAAATAAAGATGACGAGGACCAGGCCCATACACTGTGATCATTTGTGGGAGACAGACTGTCGAAGTTTACAGCCATTACAGACGGGCTGGTATTCAGGTTTTGACAAGACGTCACCTTTCACTAACTTCTGCCGTCAACATCGCTTCTGATCCGGAGTGGCATCCAAACTGAGGCGACGACTGACAATACGCTGAAACCGCATTAATGCGCTCTGTCATTTCATTTAACGTCGTTCCTCGCTGCAAAAGAAACCACTGTTTTGACTTCCCCCTTTTGCTACGGAGTGTAACATGTCTCTGCGGCCGCTGTGGAGCCTAATTGAGTGGCTGTTGGATATGTCGCCTGTACACAGGGCGAGGGGCTTTTCAGGAACTCACGATTGCTTTTCATTTTTATTCTTACGGTCCAGTCTGATTTTAAACCCATTATAAATCCCACATTATTTCGGATGCTGACTTTGTGCTGTTGGCTATGTTGTTCTGTATTTCCAGTAAATAACACAAAGTTAAACCTGTTTTCTGTTTAAAAAAATACAAACGCCTGAAGACGCCAGGTATTACTCACCCGATATTTAAATTGTTACACCTCCAATCGTATCTCGAGTGCACAGCTGATAGGTGTGTGTTTGTTTACATGACGCAACGCTTGCTGTTAGGACGCAGTGTCTCTCTCTCTCTCTCTCTCTCTCTCTCCCTCTGTCCAAGTTCTCTGCAATCATTACGAATGTCGTTGAATTATTCTTGGTTCAGCTTGACCTAATCATCCATTTTTATTTTAATGAGTGATGGTGTGGACTCCCGTCATTCTGTGTGTGTGAGGCAGTCAGCCTTGGTAGTGATGCTTTTCACAATGAAATATTAATATTAGAATGCAATATCTGTTCTTTTGTTAAACAAACACAAAACATGTGTGAAAGGACTCAAAATGTTAGAAGAGGCTTTATTCTAACTTTAATATACTTTGCCCCCCAACCCTACTAATGATATCAAATTGTTTTGTGGTACATTTTCCATTGATCAACTAATTTATTCATAATTTCTGCTCACGTTTTTACTGCCCTTCATGTCAAATCTATTTATAAAATGAGCTAAAGGAGCACACACTTTTTAGTTGCTCTTCAATTTATGCAAACGGTATAATTTGTGAAGGTTTGAAAAATGTCATGGTACTTTGCATAATACACAAAACTACGATGAAAACTGGAGGCACTATGAAATAAAACTGCACACAAAACATATGTCTATGTTCCTGTTGGTTGGGACCTTTACATGAACCAGTATGTCTAACGGTAAGTTAGTGACTTGGTTGGAGTAACTGTCGTGTGAGTGATGTATTCATGTACTCATTAATGAGAAAACACTTCTCAAGGACAGGTCAGTGCTTGGCACATGCATGGTGGATGCCTCCGCATACTAACGTGTTAGGATAGGAGTCAAGAAGAGCGCCAGGTTAAAGATATCAGAAAAGTCTAAGCACAGGACAGATGAAGGGATCAGGTAAAAGTGAAACGGCTGTTCTCCTCTGATGATTTTTCGTTTCTCACGATCCTCTACGTATGCAGCACTTTCTCCTCCTAAAGTCCATTCGCACAGGCCTGAATCCCACCACTCTGGAAACGGCCCTGACCACTTTTGGTATCACATCCCCGTGTTCTACTTCCCCCGGAAAGTCTTTAGTTTCTCTCGGCTGCCTCGCGGTCTCTTCTCTCTGAGGCCCTGCAGCAGGCCGAGGCTGCTCAGTAACTCCTTGGGAGACTTTCTGTCTCACAAGCAGCGATGCAGAGTGTTCTAAGCACAACTATCTGGCCAAACGTTGTTGAACAAGAAAGCCGGAGCTTCTCTCCTTTGATCCCTCCCTTTTCTCGGTCTGCTTTTCTGCATTGGTAAAGACCAGCGGACAGTGAGTAATATGGCAGGGAATTACACAGAAATGTCTATTCCTCTTACGTGAGAGGATAAACTTGTGGAAAGTAGGACGTCGGTGATCAGAAAAGCCCCCGCCCAACTCTAAAAAAGAAAAAATAAGAAGAGGCAGCGGTCACCTTGGATACAACCGAACCTCCAATTTTCCTTTGCAATAACACTAACGCACATGGACACAGGCGCACACACACACACACACACACACACACACACACACACACACACACACACACACACACACACACACACACACACACACACTTGCAGACACAAACACTCTTAAGCACAAAGACTTGCTCAAACTCATACTTTCTCTCTCTCTTCTGCACGCATACACACATATAGTACACACACCCACTGGGAGGCTTTACAGCGTGCCCGCCTCGGATGTCCAACCTCGCTGCTCATGAAATCTGGCTGCGTGTCACGCGTCTGCTTGACAGGTATCCTTGACAAAGCAAATCCCAATCTATATGCAGCATGGCAGGCTGGGGCCTTGTCAAACGCTAATGCCAGGGACACTTTAGAGGCTGTTGCCCTCTGTGGCTATTTTTACAAACATTATATCTCCCTGGCATTCCTGTTTGTGGAGCAGTACTAGAGCGAGCCAGCTGGTGGCGGTGTCTGCACTCGCTTCATCAATCACTCCCCTTCGCTGCACCCTCCCTCTGCCCTCTCTTCTTGTTATTCATTAAAGCGCCGCAGAATAATAAGTCCCCAAGAAACTGGGAACATGTGATGAAGTCGTAGTTAATAATGTATACGCCGCTCCCCCGCCTTCCCCTCCCTCCATCTTTTCTATCCCCACTTCTCCCTCTGCCTCTCTCCCTCTCCAACACACAACTGAGTGCTCCCCCATAATCAATGCGCCCGTGCCCTTGCGGTGAATGGGGGTAAACATGTATTACAATAGTGAAATTATATCTGAGGCCCCCGACTGAAGAAAAAAAAATGGTGACAATCACGCCGGCGTAAACAGACCCACTTGAACGCAACTCCCTTTACACGTCCGCGCCACTCTCTCATGTGTGTCGGTGAATGAACCCCAAAACCCGCTCCCTGATGTGCGCTTGGACATGTTGCATTTTGGGTGTGTTGTGGTTGTCCCATGGAGACGTCCGACACGGACGGAGAGTCAGCTCACACAATCTCTGCAGCTCAGGCCCGCGGCGCGCGCGCGTCTGTGGAGCGAGATTCAGGGCGCTGTGATCCGTTTCAGGGGCCCCGCTTTGCGGCTCTGTGATGCTCCCGGTGACTTGGCGCGCGCGTTGCGCCCCAATCTCGAGTTGACCGCGGCACACTTTGAGCCGCGCGCAGATCACATCGCGACATCAGACAGAGGCGACGAACGCAGGCGGAACGCGCGCGTTGAAACCATCAAAGCGACCGTATGTACGCGTAACCGTCTCCACGCTCCTTCTCCATTTTCTCTGCAAGAAATCAAATCAGACATGAATCCTAAACACACCCGGGATTGTCATCAGCATTCAGGCCCCGTGGTGCGAGGGGAGGGGAGGGGGGGGGGGGGGTAGGGGGTGGGGGGGTGGAGCAGGCCCAGGAATTGTCCTCTCTGTTCGAGTCAGAATCCATACATATTGTACCGATGCCATCAGGAACATCTCACACTCAATCTGTACCTACAGGCCGCTGATCCCCCCCCCCATGCCCTTTCATCGGCACAAATGGAAACAACAGGGACGTCATTGTTCTGCATTGGCGGCTCAATTATTGAAGCCCAAGAATCGATAGCGTAGCTCCGGAGTATTTTTTTTTATAAAAGGAGCTGAGTAATGCATACTGCTCATGACACTGTCAGAGGAAATGGAGGATAATACTGTGTACACTGTGGAAAAGCAGGCTCAGGAGAATCAAAATCGATTTAATTCAATTTGGGCCAGTCTGTCTTATTTCAAGGTGGTTTTTTTTTGTTCAAAAGGGCAAGAAAAGGAGAATCTGGACAAAGTCTCTCTTACACTTTGTCCTGCGTCCCACCTTATTTCTTTTCTTTATTTGTCCTGAAAAGAAGTGACTTAGGTTACAGGATACATTATTTATTTAAACAATTTACTGTATCCTTCATGCTTCTCTCTCATTCTCTCTGTCTCTCATAAGCTCCAGATGCAAATGTGACTGTGTCCCTTCCCTATAAATAGCAGCCGCCAGAGGGTTTCTTCCAGGAGTCAGCTACAGTTTCTCTCCCGTACCAAAATAACCAGAGGAGGGGAGAGTGGGAGAGCAACACTGGCAATACAGACATTCGCTTTCAGTCAGAAATACTCTATCAGCATAGAGATAAGTAAAGAAGGAGAAAAAAAGAAGTTTGGAGTGATTCGTCAGTATGACCCGGAGGAGGCTCCTGATAGGACGCCTGCCTGTTGGTGCGCTGTCTTTATTGGCTGTTGCAACGTGCCCCAGTCTGGTGCGTATCTTCCCCTCATGGTTGGAGACTTGAGTTTAATGAATCTCAGAACTGTCCATGGTGTTGATGATAGGAACTTCCCAATTATCCTTAAAATGATGGTCTTGTGTATTGAAGTGTTATAAATACAGTGTCTTGCAGTGTTATTGGCACCCTGATGACAAGCTAAGGAGAGGCACATTAAAAAAATGGGGAATATAGTGCACCTTCTTTAGTTGTGATTGCTTTGCCAATTTATTTGAATATAATATAATTGGCACAGCGAGAACTTTTTCTTGAAAAAAATAATTGATTATTACTCAACTGTTCATTGTGTTTGTATCTGCTGAGCGTTTCATCAATAGTAATTCAGAGGGTTTTCAGTAAGGAGCGGCGACTGCATGTCTGAATGAGGGAGGAGGAACGTGAACCAGCAGCAGTAAACCGCCTCACTGCGACCAAGACACAAACACGGTTTGTTTGTCTTCAACATTTTTAAGTGTGAACCTCTTTTTTTCCTGTCTCACATTATTGCCAAATTTAGTGATGAAAATCAATTAAATTACTACAATATTTAGTACTAGATATTTGGTGGTGAAAATCAATTAAATTACTACACACGCTACAAGCTACAAAATAAATGGTAAGAGTAGTTAAATGCAGAAACAGAGACTATAGATATCTAGTTTTGTTTAAAAGTATAAAGAAAAGGTTAATTTGATAAAATAAAATACATTTGGCATATATTTTAGAACAGTAGTGAGGGTAGTTGTACTTTAATTTAATTTAATATTTTGTACATACCGTTGATTATAAATGTATTAATAACCACATTGTAAACACTAATACATATTATAAATCCTGCTAGGTTGTTTTTATAAAATGTTTAAAAATAAATAAAATCTAGATCTATAAACTGCGAATGTGTGACTATTTTGATCACAATCCAAATTGCTCTGTTTTTCTTTGTGAATTAAACTCACCCAGAATTCTCGATAGCTAATATTTCTAATATTTGATGAGACTACAAAAATTAAATACAACAGCACTCAAGTGAGAAGTAAAAAGGAGATTCATTCGGGTCTTTGTATGGAGGACGGGAGAACGGCGACGCAGACTTTTTGTCTCATAAAAACTCTTGTGGAGGATCTGAGTGAATGTGATACAAACCCTCTAAATACGTGCTCCCTCTTTCCGATCCCTTTCACTTTAATTCAGTGGCACAACACAAGCAAACACACGTAAATATCATGCAGGTACCCAGATGCACACAGTCCTTGCCTCGCTGTCCTCATTAGGGAGGTTGCATTGTTTCACAGCTGATTGTGAAGACTGCACAAAGTGATCCTGATGAAGTCTTTATTTTCCATCCCAGCTAACTAATCAATTTCATATTCCCTAGCCCCCCCCCCCCCACCCCCCACCCGCCTGTCTATCCCCGCCTCTTTCTCTCTGTCTCTCTCCTAAAAGCCTGAGACAGAGCCAGGAGTGAGGCAAACACCCATGGAAATCATTTCAATAAAGACTGCCATCATATATCCGTGGTGCTAACACTGTGATAGCAGAATTCATTGCAATTCAATTAACTAAAAGGAATAGCGATTTGGAAACATCGCTGTCTGATGATATTCGCTTTACTCGCCAAGCTTATCGTGTCTCCCCACCTCCAAAAAAAAAAAATCATAGGCAAATGTGATGTGAGAAAACCCTGCTTTTCCAGCTAAAAAACTTATTTGTGAAAATATGCATTTATGTGGTTGTCGTTTTGGGGGTGTTGCAGCCATGTGATTGCACAAGTTTATTCATACATTCAAATGTGTGTTAGAGTGCTGGTAAAGAAATGAAGTATGTAGGGTCACTTCCATGAAGTACAATTCGAGAAATGAGGATGAAAAAGTGTGAAAAAAATAAATCCAAATGCAGACAAAGCCATTTTGCTCGCGGAACCAGAATGCAGCCATGCACAGCCTTAGACACGGACTATACCGCACAATCTAAATAAATGGCTGCCCCTCATTACTTAATGTATTCAGTCAAACCAACCGGAATTGCATTCCATGTGAATGATATCACTGTTGAAAATGCATGAACACGTGTTCACAGGCCCAACCTTTCAGAGCCTGCAGTGGCTCTTCCCTGAAGAGACTGTACTCTTGAATTCTCTCTCCCTATCTCTCTCTCCGCCTCTCGCTCCCTCACTCTCTCTCCAATTCCCACAACAGGACACAGGCGTGAGACTCGTGTCGCCAAGGAGTCAAGCCGCCTGAGTCCTGAGACGACGGCCTATAATCCAGTGGTGTTTTCAAAGCAAGATGAAGGGGCAATGGGGTGCACACAAGTGCAGCTTTTAGTGGAGCAGCTAAGCTATGGTAAAATATTTGGACCCAGCAGAGCCCGGATTTAGCTTCTGGAACAGAACGCTCCACTCCACTATGCACCGTTTCTAGAGTGTGTGAATATATGGATGACTTGTCAAATTGGGTTTGTGTTCATTTAAAGTATTTTGCCTGTTAGGGGGAATGTAAGGAAAGTCTACACAAAGAGATGCAATTTTGACATTGACAGAAAATAAAACTATTGACACGAAGAACAGGACCTCCCGGTTTTATTAAAATTAGAAATATATTTTTTTTAAAGCATACTGTAAATTAAAGCATCATATAAATAAATACAATTATTCTGTTCACTCACTCAATATATATATATATATATATATATATATATATATATATATATATATATATATATATATATATATAAATACACACACATACTAAATAATACCTTTTTTACACCTCCTAATATCACTATCTTAAAATACTGTGTCTTTAGCTTGATAATAATAATAATAACAATAATAACAACAATAATAATAATAAATAATAACAATAATAGTGATAATAATAACATTTGTTGTTTCTGCTAAATCTTAGCTTTCTCTTTATTCCGCAGGGAAACTAAACTAAATGGACATCAACATCCATTTTGCCCACAGAGTGTTGCCGTGCGCTCGCTGCCTGCCATTTGCAGGCCTCTGCAGCTCCATTAGCTGGCTTGGTGAGGTCCAGCTATGGTACCTCACGGGACGGTGAATAACAGGCCTACTGAAGGCTCTTTGAGAATGACCGATTGTACATTTGTGGGAGAAAGCCTACCGCCGAAAAAAGAATTCCATTGTGATTGTCCACATTCATTGAAACTAAGGCTCATTCTCTCCCCTTTTTGACTTCCGCGCCATATTTGCAAGTGATGAAATCAGGATTGTGAACTCCAAAGGATATTTCTGTGAAGGGGTGGGCGATATTTATCTCTTTGGGTCTGTTTACCTTTTTTCACCGGCAGGAATATTAACAGGAATCCAACATTTAGTGCTGCAGTAATCCCAGTGATTAAGACCTGCTGACAGTTGAAGGTAAAGTTTATTGTTACTCTGGGACCCAGGGTGCGCCGCCATATTAAAAACCGGCTCTGCATGCAGAGCTGGCCGTGAAAGCAGACACAAGAGACCAGGCGAGATCAAAGGGCTGCCCAGTGAGGATCTCACCACTACAGTGGTACTGTTCAGCTGGGGAATGTGTGTTTATGTGTGTGTGTGTGCTGTGTGAGCGGCTCTGTACTGTAATATAGACTCAGTTGGAAACAAAATAGCACTGTGTGAGCAGGAACGTTGAGGGAAATAAAGATGTAGATAAAATATGACCTTCAGTTGGTCATATTAAGACATCACAGCCGAGAATTTATAAATACATGAATACAAAAAGGCTTGGTAAATATCTAATTTGTCAAGATATTCATAAGCTTTATGTTTTTTAGGCATACAATATAATAAATTCTAAAGGGTAAACTTATTTTTGGTTATTCTAGTACATTTTCTGTGCTAGACCAGTGAAACCAGTGAAAAAATAATCACACAGGATGAACTTGAACTTTACATTACCTCCCAAAAAAAGTTTTAAAAATAAAGAAATTACTGGTTTGAGGTCTCAAAAACAAGACTCGCACAGCCACACAATACATTCCAACTGCACATTGGAAACAAAAAAACTGCAGCATCCATTTTTTTGGGCTCTGCTACCCGACGACCTATCAGATGCTTAGATTTGGAGATGAAAATGTCCCTTTTCCTGCAGGCAGCCCCCAGGCATGTCATTAGGAGAGGAATTTGATGCCCTGTAAAATCGCTTGGAACTATCAAGTGCAAAAAATAATGAAAACTCATCAGTTTTCTCCAAATTTCACCGTGTCCTTGACTCAAGTGTCCGTGGGAGAGAGGGAGAGAGACAGAGAGGGCCTATAGGATTAGGCCTTTAGGTGTCACTGTACTTTCAAGAATCCGTCCTGCCCCCTCGCACAAACATGCACTCACACACTGTAACAAAATGGTGTCACGTTGGGGCATCTATTGTTCGAGAACGCTGGGTTTAGCTTTCCGTCTGTCGTAGCAGCACAGAGAGGGCCCTGTGCTCCACTGACTTCCCTCTCCAGGGACGGGTGATTAATGGCCGAAGCAACAACTTTGGAGTTTTTCACAAAATCAAATTTCTTACTGAGACGTCAATACTGACCAACTTTGACTGCTGGAGTTTTGTTGTGAGCACATCTAGCGCTTTCTTTTTTTTATTTGCTCAAAATGTCAACCTCATTCTCTTTTCTTTTCTTTTTTTTTCAAAACAGCAAAAATCTTCAGCATTCCCTCAACTGCAGGGTGTGCTGGACATACAGTGTAGGTGTAATTGCGACAAATTATACTGACGTTTACTAGTAATATATCTTGTAATTCCTATTCTCGCAGAGTTAAATGCCCTTTTAAAAATGCAGAGGGAAAGCAGGAAAAAAACTGAAGATGAAAAGAGGTTTTTCAAAGTCTCGACATTACACATTCAACATTGCAAGAACAAACCCCTGCCATAAATACATCCATATGCTCTCTGTTTGCGGCTACGCATATTTCTATTCATGGAAAAACATGCGGTTTTATGCTGAAAGACTTACTATTCAGAAAATAACCTTTGTAGATGAGAAGATTTGAAACTGTTTTTTCCCTCCGTTCCTCCCTGTTTCCCCCTTATTCGGTGCTTCCTCGGTCTCTCCTTCTCCCAGCATTATTTTACAGCTGTATCACCCCAGATTTAGATCTTCCGTCTTTGCTGCGTTCAAGACTTATCAGCCCTCCCATTGTTATGTTGTTAATATTAAGACAAAACTCTGCCAACAAGATGACAGGCATAATCACAGGGCCTGAGAAGCAACGCCGACAAACACTGCTCCGATGACTACGAATACCTCCGTAAACACATGCTAATAAGCACGGACCGCTTGGAGTCGGTGATCTGGGAAGAGAGGCAGACCGACTTAACCGGGGTCTCTAAAAAACAAATTTGAGTATTTATTCGCTGGAGCCGCTCATGTCGAGGAAATGTCACCTCCTGCGGCGGCGGCTGTTGTCATGGCGTCCTCACCTCGTTAGAATTCGTACGGGCCGCTCTTTGTGTTGCAAGAGCACCCTGTGAGAGCTGCAGACGGCGGCGAAGCAACCGTACACGTCTCCCCGGAGAACGTTACAAATATAACGAGAGGTTACTAGTTCTGGTCAGGATGAACATGACACAATTGGTAAACATGCACATCCTACACACAGTGTATTGGATGCAGCTGGCTTTTCCCAACAAGGTCATTACGTGAATAAAAATGTTAACCCTGCTGACTTTTTACCCTTTTCCGACCGGCTTTTCGCATCACGATTGCAATGTTTTCTTTAGCACAGCAAAAGCCCATGTTGTTTAGGGACAAGCGGCTCTGTCTGCTGAGGTGAAACGAACACTTCTGATTTGGGTAAAGTGAGGACATTTTGCTCTGCCCAGCTCCGTTTGTGATTTCGGTACAAGCCCTCGAAAAACATTCAGCGAAGATGGTAAGCAGCAAGCAGAAACAGCGGTTTTCTCCCTTTGCATCCTATCTCTGCCTCCCTCCTTTTCCTCGTTTTTTTTTTCTCTCTCTTTCTACTTTATGCTTCCGTTGGAAATTAGCTGGAAGACAAAGAAGCCATGTGTTGCGACGCGGCGTGCTTACTGTACCGGTGGGGCTGGGATTTCCGGTGCACAACCTTCCAGGCATGGCTACACAGGTAATTAAAACGCATTTCGATTCTTTCTACATCTCTGCTGACAGGGCTGTTAGGGGCGAGCCTTTAGGGGACAACGGTAGCATGGCACGTTTTATGGGGTAGATGGCCGATGTGACTCCAACTGAGCCTGTGTGGGAGAGAGAGGAAAGGAAGTGCAAAAGAATATGGATGCTCAATGAGGTGTGTGCACGTGTGTGTGTGTGTGTGTGTGTGTGTGTGTGTGAATAGAGTTGTCAGGAGAGTTGTTTAGGGGGCAGTGTGTTTAAGCAGAGATAGGCAGCAGCTTTGTGACCTACATTGAGGACGGAAGGGGTGATAAACAGAGAAAAGGAGTAAAGAGACAGGGCAAGCAGAGGAGAGGGGAAAGCAGGGTTTTGGGAATGAGAACCAGAGAAAGGAGTATGTGATATAGAGGCGAGAGATATACAGGTGGAAGAAAGAATGAAAGATAGAAGGAGGGAGGGGGAGAGGAGAAATCCTAAAGGAAGAAAATGGAAACGGCCAAAAAAAGCGTTGGGTTTCAAATCCAGCGCCCCCGACAGTGGCGTGCCAGATGACCTTGGGCATGTCACGCTGCCATCTGTTCCCTCTGTCTGGCCTGTCATCATACCTCTAACTCCAGTTAAAACATGACATTCCAGCTTCCTTACACACCAAGGGGGCAGCCCGTCATCACCCCGAGCGAGCGCGATAGAGAGACACGGACAGAAATAGAGAGAGAGGGAGGGAGCGACGGAGGAATCATGACACGGGGGAAGTGGAGCGCGAGAGATACAGTACGGGCAAGAAAGGGAGTGACCTTTTCTCCAACAGCCCATCTTTATGAGCTGATATTGTTATCAATGTATTACTCCCTGGATGGCCACTAGAGCTACAATAACGCCATTGAACCGACAGTCCATCATCATAGGACAAAGAGGGGCGCTAACTCTGACATCCTATGGGGCATTGGGTTGCAACTGATTGCACTCATAAATGAGCATGGCTCTCATAAAATCATGTGGTAACTGCTTAGCGGTGCACAGGGTGATGGCTTTTGTTATCAACAGCTCAAGTGGCACGCAGGCTGCCTGTTTGTCGTAGCGTCCGGGTGGCCGGGTCGTGTTTTCAGATGTGAAGTTAATCATGCATCCATTGAAATGTGTTATTGCAGCGCAGATGATGGGAAGAACAGGGAGGCACTTAAATTATATTTCTTTCCCCCAATTTCTTTTTGCATTTGTTTCATAGCATATTTTGACATGAGATTTTCCCCCTACAACATTTGTCCCTCTTATTTTATTTGTTTAACTCTCTTCTCAGGGGTATTAGCTTTTCTGTGGGCTGTGCTGTGTGCTTAAATTAAGATTTGGAAAGGACACATCTCTGATCTCTGATTTTTTTCGATCTTAGCAGGGCAGCTGAGGCAGCGCGCCACAATATATCCATAAATACATGTACATTGTTCTTTATACTTGCGAATAAATGCTCCGTACCTTTTCATAATATGGGCTCGGGTGTGCAAGGATAAATCCCTAAAGTAGCCTCCAGAACATGAAGGCCTCCGTAGCCAATTTAGAAAAATATACAAAATAAATATCAAGGAATATCAAAGGAACTCCAGGACTTGGATGTTTCTCTTCTGCCCTTGGATAACTTTCCTTGCACAAAAATGAACAACTACTATCCCCTATAGTGTGAGAGTGGTTCATATTCCCAATTACTATTGGAGTTGGTGTGGGCCACTGCATTCCCTTATTGAGATATTAAAAACCGGCACCAAGCGTTTTTTTCAGTCCATAATACTTATCACCGGAGGGCCATAATTATTAGTCCGTTTAGATGGGCTAATATTGGCCAATTTCCAATGCAGACCTTTTGGGGCTGTGCAATGACAGACAGAGTCATATTTACCAAGAGATGGAGGGATTTGGATTTTCATGATGGTTAATCATGGCGGTGATCTATGTGCCGAGCAGGAAGCTCCTCTACCCCAAATACATTTTGAATTTGTCAAGAGACTGAGAGGAACTGAGGGATCAAGCTTCTTAATGTATTGACGGTATTAGCCCTGAGTCAGTGAGATTAAGCCTCTCCCAGCTCCGGTGTGAGCAGCACTGGCCCATTAACTTCACACAGGTGGTTTTCTTAGGGGGATGGAGGGGATGTATTCAAAGCACCCCGCTAACTGACCACACTGCCATGAATACGGAGGATGTTTGGCCAACTACCCTTCTTTGGGGATTCCAAAGCAAACCAGAGAAAGGAGGTGATTGGAGAAGAGACGGAGAGAAAGCGTGTATTTGGGTCAAGGAAAAACCTTTTCTGAAGAAAATAAATAAAATAAAATAAGCCCTTCTACCGCAAGCTACTTAAATCATTATTGAGCTCTTTTCGGGGGCAACGTTTTACTTCCACCCCTAATGTATTCACTTTCAGTTCCCTACAAAGCATCCCTGTTCACTTATTGCTGCCAAGTGAGGGGATGTGCTGACGTTAGAGAACAACCTAGTGGAAAGCATCGTGGGACAGTGCCAATAACCAGAAAGATAATGACACCTGTGAGAAAGTTACCCACCAATTATGAATGGAATATTTACATTTTAGGTTGCAGGCTGAAAACTACCATCACTGGAGCTTTTACATTTCCCCTCACACAACCTCGTCCCCTGCCGTACTAAGAGGCAACTTTCCTCGCAGTCCTGACACTCTGGGGGTTAGGGGAGGTAATTCTACAAAGGCCATGTCCTGCGGTCTCCTCCTCATCCTTCAGTGACTGATACGTAAGGGAAGTGGGACCTTGACCCACTCCTGACTTAGGGAAATTGCTGTGACCTCTCTATGCTTTTGGGAGGAAGCCAGATCATGCACATCTACACGCTGGGATGCTGTGGCGGCCTCATGTGACCCCAAGGACCTCCAGCATGCACTACCCCCTTCGGCCTTTTATTCACAAACAGACACACGCACCCGTAGCTCCTGCTGGACGGATCGGATTACCCCCTTGGAAACGGTGGCTGCCTCTGTTTTGCATCCTCTCCCCGTTTTCATCCTGGGAGCGGAGGAATGTCCCAGTCATTAACACCAGCCGCCTCCATGTACCGGCAGCTAAAAGGTCTGCATTCATGAGCGCCATCCTGGAAACCAGATGTGCGTGTGCTGTGAGGATGCGTGTGTATTTGTGTGCATGTGTTTATGCAGCGGCTGGAGTGCAATTCCAAGTGTTTAGCGGCAGCAGATCAGGCCATGTGTTCGCCTGAGCCCCCGGGGCCTGAGTAGTGCACAGGTCACCTCAGTAAAAGTGGAGGTGGAGAGAGAGGGTCGTGCACACACACACACACACACACACACACACACACACACACACACACACACACACACACACACACACACACACACACACACACACACACACACTTATATGCCCTCTCAGAAAAACCGCTAAGTGCATTTAACATTTCACCTGCCTAATATGAACCTCCCAAAAAGGGGTTGCCGCCTGAATGACCCTGAATGACCTTGCTTTGTATTTATTTCCAGCATTTGCTTCATATTTTTTTAAATACAGAAGGAAGAAAAGACAAATTCTAAAAAAGTTTTTCTCCACTTTCCCAAAAGGTATCTAGACTTGTTGGAGATGTCCCTCGCTAGGAAACCAAACAATAAAATAGTTTCTAATGAGAACTATAGTGCTGGGTCTTGGATTATAGTCTGAGCAGCAAATATCTCGATACCTTAGTAAATAAAACTAACACTGTCTGTATGTGTTGGTAGTGGGAAAATACCTTTATTGTGCTTTTGGTGAACTATTTTCAATTTGTCGCAAATCTGCACATATCTACAGTACGTCTTTATTTTGACTGTGTGAAATGCACGACTTTTGTCACTATCAGACATTTGTTTTTATTCATTTGTTTTATTGGCCTCCCTAGGGTGTGTAATGTTTATCATTTCCAAGCATTATCATTCCCCTTCATTTAGTCTGCTGTAGTCAACAGGGTAATCTTCACAAGCTAAATATCATACCTGCGAAATACAACTCAGCACAAGTTATTAAACACACCGTACGACATCTTCAAATACTGTTAACAGCTCTAATTAAGGACTTTTAATTATTATCTTTATTTCACTTTTTCCCACACGTATTCCAAGACAGAAGATACCAAAAGCTGCCAACTAATCTTTGCCAGCCACAGAAAAAAAGCGGAAACGCTGCCAGACCTAAAACAAAATTGAAAATAAATGTAATACGTTTCAGAGTCAATTATTTTCTTCCAGTCACAGCCTTGCTAACACTGAGCAGAACAGTCTCATTTTGAAGTGGCAATCCATTTTGTCTAAGTGATGTCATGCAGCCTGTCACGTTAGTCTGTGTGAAGCAGTGGGCCTATTCCTCATCTCAGTGGCCGCTCCCTCACCGTTGGGACAAACGACATTTCTTCTCATTTGGAAGGAAACAACGGGGCCAGGAGCCGCGCTGGCAGCCAGACACAAACTGCGCCCAGAGCTACACACAAGCAAGGACGCCAGCAAGCCTTTGTTTGTGTTTTATTCTGTCTCCCTTTTTTTTGTCATACTAAACACGCTTTGAAGCTGTGCTCTGATATTACTGGGGTTATTTAACTTTCTGAGGTGCTATGAGTAGTTCCAAACTGCCAACGTGTTCACGGTAAATGAGCGGTGACTTCTCATCGGCACCACGAAAAAACAGTAGCGGTGACTTCTATTGGGGAATAGCAAAACCCGTTAGTCCATTCAGGACGCCACAGTCACATATCTATTTCCTCTTTTCCAATTTTCATGACCCGCTCACAGACAGCTTCATTATTAGCCTGCATTGCACGGAGCTCAATAGCTGGATATTGGATAGAGAAGTTTAACAGCTGAGCAATCTGAGGTGGGCAGCTGGGCATGCAGGTAATGTAATCGTGTACGTCCCTGTGCAGTCGGCTGCGTTACTTCTCCAACAAGTTGAAATGGCTCTGCATGCTGAAACTTTGAGATGCTGCCGATGTGATTCTACATAACATTTTGCTCAAATTATAAACCACTTATGGCCTTCTTGATTGCCGCTCTCCAGACGTTCAAGCAAACCTTCTCTGAAACGTGCAAATGTATCACACATGGGTTGTGAGAATTAAATACACAACACAAGCAGAGCACACTTTTAAAATTATTACCTGGCAAGAAAGCCACCAGGGATTGATTTGGTATACAATAAACCAAAATGCAAGTTTTACCAAAGAACATTTATTTTTTTATATTAAGAATAATTCAAATACAAATAATACATGATAGCTTTTGCTTCCATCACCACATTTGTGGAGTAAAATGCCTGTGTGTTATCCAACATCTAAATGGCCATTAGCTGCACTAACCCAATTAACGGAACAAGATCTAACACACCCTCCCATTGTCCTTCCATCACAGGAAACAGTCGAGGTTTGCTGCATTCTGATCAAATGTACCGGATGGTGATTAATGACTGCACTCCCACTATGTTGACAGGCTGTAACAGCTTTAAAATTCAGCCCCACAGTGGCGCTACACATATTTGTCTGTGTAACTGACACTAGAATGAATAAATTGGGCAATAGCTCCATCACAACCTGACTACCTATACCCAAATTTTTCCCCCAAATGAACAATAGGAGTGAGATGCTGTCAGGCCCGTGTTCCCTGCTTGACATGCCACATCTGTGCATCGGGAATAATGACCAGGCTAAAAATATTAGAAACCTAGCAGCAAATTGCTTAAAGGTCGTTTTAATTATACGGATGGGCTGTCGAGCAGTCACGCTTGACAGAAAATAGAAACAAATGATGTAATGGCTGAATGAAGAAGTACTATCGCCCGTAGAATAGTGCACACCGCCACAGGAAGCTCCTGTACGAGATGACAAAGTATAGAAAATCTATGAGAAATATAATCTCTCCAAAAATTCGGACCCCGAGAATTTTCTCACACTTGCTCGGGGAAGATAAATTAAAATAAACAAATGGACAAAAGTTTGTCGTTAAAATCGGAGGCAAATGGGTGAAATGGATTAAATGCGGAGTGGGAGAGAATGTCCGTGGATTTTGTTTATTTTCTTGGCCTCAAAAACAGTTCTCTCTACTCGAAACATTTGTGCGTAGCCGCCGTAATGCTGCGCGAGACGTTTTTCCCACGGACGAGAACACAAGCTTATGAACATGACTTAGAAGCTTACATACATGAGCGAGAGAAACAGACAAGGCATGGCATGGATTGGTTTTTTCAAAGATTGAAATGTGTAGGGGAACACTAAATCCTAATAAGAAAATGAAACCCGAGCCGAAATAAAAAGAGACGAGCAGGGACCCGAGCAACACAGCAAGACCGAGAGAAACAGATGAACAGAAAGAGCAGGAGGAAGAGAGAAAGAGAGATGTCTGCCCGTGAGGTGTATTTAAATGATCCCCATTTGAAAAAAGAGAAAAGTTTGAAGCACTTATCAAGCCATAAATCTCAAGCCCAGGAATTAAAAAAAGTAAAAAAGAAATAACAAACACCAAACGCCAAACGTCATGCTGCTTTGAATGTCTGCCGTCTTTCCCCCACACCGCAGGAGTTCAAAAGAATAATAACTTTGCTCTCACTCATCACCACCCAGAGAAGCGTTAGGGCAGCTCATAATATTGTTTTTTTTTGCCTTCTTCTTCTTCTTTTTTTTTAATTAGTAACTCTAATCTAATCATTAGGGATTGAAAAAATCTGCATAGCTCCAGTACGACTGTACACCAGACTAGTAATTCAAGTGTTGGCGGTGTCGTAGTTAGAGAACACATCTGTCTGATGACACCTAGACTAGATTACGTGCTGTGACCAGAAGGCAAAAGTGATGCAAATTGAGAAACATTGCGTGGGATGGGAAAACGTGTGACAGAGGGCACAGGATTATTGAGGTATATGTATATGGTATATGTACCATCTTAAATATAGGTGTTCTAGTTTTCCTCGCAAGGGTAACACACTTAAAAACACTGACAGGTGTTCAGGGCGGAACAGTTATAACCTCTCCCCTCGCTAGATGCAATACATCTTGCATCAGTAAGTATTACATCGTAAAGAAATAGCAGGAGTAAAAAAAAAAAGAGGCAGAGTCCACTTACAGACGGTTGAGAGACAGTGAGAGGAATAGTCAGAAAGGAAGAGGATGGATAGTGGTGGAGCGGCAGAGTGGTGCTGTAAGGCCACTGATGGAGAACAGATGGAAGAAGCAGGGGGTTGTGATTAGTGCTACACGGGGACCGGGCTTCCGCAGTGCTTAGTGTCTAGTGGTGGTTGGCCCTTAGGCGGCGTCCTCACCACTCATTTCTCTCCCATGGTACCACCGACACTGGCCAGAGAATCCCAGCATGAGTGCCTGGTCTTCCATCCTCTCAGCGCTGTGCAACACCGAATCCATTTCTCGACATTCCCGTCCTGGCATAAACAAGACGTCCCATTGGCGTGAAAGTGTCCCTCAAGGAATTACACGGCTGGTCTCGTCGTTTTAAATCTCCTCCGTGCTGGACCAGTGAGGAATTTACTCAGAGATTGTATTTATTATGATGCTGTGCGTTTGTCATGTTATTACCACTGATATTGCCTTTGTTTTGCATTTTTATGTATCCATTTATTTTATTATTATATTAATTTTTTTTTCCACATCCGACTCAGTGGTGAACCCCCTGGCAGCTTCAATTCAACCATCACTCAGCGCAGAACAATTTCAGCCTCAGCCGGCCGTATTAGTGTAAATCGAGCTGCTGCAGATTGTAATCAAAGCGAAAATAATGAGTGCAGGACAAAGACCGGCGCTATTACTCTAGCTGGCTTAACATTTCTCTCCCTTAGGTTTTTTGGGGGTATTTTTTATGCTCTTTCTCTTGGTCTTCTTTTCCTTCCTCAGAGTCCAGAGAAACACAAACAAACAGTAAAACAGAGGAGATAAAAAGGAAAAAGTATGGCGCAAGCAAGGCTGGTAAGGACTTAACAGAGGGAGGTAGCAAGCGGGGCAGCGGGCCTGCACCGGTCTCCACAGCCGGGGACTTGCAAATGAACTAATCACCTGAGGGGATTCTTCTCAGCTTACTTAAACAACCAGCAAGTTAAACACACATGCTTCACAGCTATCGCACCGTAGGACTGTGTGTGTGTGTGTGTGTGTGTGTGTGTGTGTGTGTGTGTGTGTGTGTGTGTGTGTGCGTGCGTGTGTGCGTGTGGGTATGTGAGCATTTGTGACCTGCTGCCCAACTGACTGAGGCAAGCAGCAGGCCGTCACAATAAGAGGGCATCTGTTCCAGCAAATCCTGGCATAGGCAGAGACAGTTAGTGAGATGAACTGGGAGGGAAGTCGGAGCCTGGGATGAGATCAGTGTTCGGTGGTCCCCATTTGAGGTTTTTTGATTGTTTTTCTTTACAATAATACAGGGAAACTAAATGATATGTGACTGCAATTTGTTAAGAAAACATGGGGCCTGCTGCAAATTAGGCATGCTGCAGTACTTCCACCTCTCTTGCCATGTGAATGTAAGTGGCTTTGGATGTGATGAGGAGAGAACCCAAAAAGGAAAACATTTTTGGGTTTTGCTTTGTGTTCACCTTTTATTTTTGCTACTTAACATTTTTAAGATGTCACCGATTTTTAATGTATTCCAAAAAATTCCCTTCTCCTTTGTACTGCTATACCAAGAGATGTCCGGAAGTAATTGAAAAACTAAAAAAGAAACAAAATGCCGACTGGAGTCCGATCATATATAGAAAAATCAAAGACACATACCAATTATGCCATCTTTGCTGCATTGTAGTATTTTGTACAAAACATCCTATCTGAATGATTCCACTCCCACTACCCAGCGGTCTTCTCTCAGAGCTACTGCTCGACAATACTCTGAGGCAGGCACAGAGCGTGCTGCTCAACCAACATGTAAGGAATTCTGTAAATTTCACACCCTGCTGCCTGCCAAAAAAAACCTGGGCCCAGATTCTGTGTTTTTTGGTCTCTTGAGTCTCATTCCAATCTCCCCCCCGCCCGCCTGCCACCAGCAGAGGACCCTGTCCATGCTGCATTCCTGTTTGGACGCAGCTCCCAGAAAACATCTTGAGGTCACCGACTACGGGCTCACTTCATATGAGACAGAACAAGCTCAGATCTGTGGTACTGTGCTATCTGCATTATGCCCAGAGAAACCACGAGGAACCACATTACAAGACATGACTGAAAGATTAACAGCAGCAAAAACAAAAGAAACAGAAGGGGAAATAAAGACAATCAAAGCAATGTGGAATCCAGAGCCAATGTGAGGACTTATTCCTGTGTTCTTCTATCATCAGTTACATCATATGGTATATATATATATATATATATATATATATATATATATATATATATATATATATATATATATATATATATATATGTATGTGGAGATACTGGCTCTTATACAAGTTATATTAGTGCATGAGGCCTTATCGCAGAGCATCCAGTGTGCACGTAAGTAAGTCCCTGATGAGTTGTCATCTGCCAGACTGCCAAGCTGCATTTGTTTCCCTTTTTGTTTCCGTCTCTTGTGATGACATCGCTCTAACAGAGAAATCATGGAAATGTTTTGTAAAGAGAAACACAGAACCTCCCCTTTAATTCTATCTGGCCAGCATTTACTTTAGAGATGAGCTGCAGGCTGCTGATACTATCAGGGATTGTTATGCATTTTGATGCTCCAATGCCTAGAGGGGTAGAGGAAATGTATTGATGGGAAATTGAGGTCCTGAGTCAAGCAATTTACAGGTCCTTCTCTTTCCCATATGGGAAAAAGTTTAAATGAATCTCAATAGGCAGTGGTGTGTAGAGTATCCCTACCGCATGCTTCTGTGAGTCTTTACAAATGTCTATGTTGGATACGTAGACTACATATTCTGCAATAAATGTAATGAAAACAGCAAGCTAATTGTTTGGGGATTTAATTAAAGTGGGTGCAATTAAATGGATAAATAAAACAATAAAATAATTAGAATGTCAATGAGTGTGTGCTGTGTGAGAAAAAACTACAAGGAGAAAGGGACATATAAAGGAACAAAAGATGTGCAGCTTTTATACCATAAGGCTGTATGCATTTGTGTGCATAGTTTAATTTTGCATTCCTTTTTTTGCCTATCCAATACTAAATTGAAATACCGAGTCTTTCCAACCAAGCTTCAAGAATATTTGCCTTTTTACAGCATACACATTTTCCTACTGTACAATTTTACAGCACAAGGAAACCACTAAACATGGCATCCCGTAATTAAATTACTTCTCTATTTCCTAGTCATTGGGGAGTTAATAGCTGGGTGTAGCTTACCGTTACATGTTTTATGACATTTATTGTGCCACTTGCTGCAAAAAACACATCAGTGCTTTAAACCTGGAGGGTCGCCAAGCCAAGGGTACAACATTGTATATTGTAATTATTATTATTTTTATAGGCAAAAAAAGGGCAAATTAAGCTAAATCCGAGCCACTTTAAAATAAATGAGTACATCATATTTTACCAATCAAAATATAAATGGGAGAAATGTTTTAAAAATATGATCTGTATACACATAATGTTGCCAGATGGCCAAATGGTCATTGTTTTTTGTTTAGTTTTTGGGTTTCATCTGGACGACGGCAGCAGTGGGCTCCAATCAGGAGCTCGATTTGTTTTGCAGCATCCCAGTAATTAACTGATTGATAATTTCTGGGTTGGTTTCCCTTAATTACGGGCCTGATTGTAAATGAACATGGTGATCCAGTGAATTGGAGGCGACCTAGACATCGCGGAACACCTCTTCCAGATTTCTGCCATGTCTGGTCGCCGCCCACACTCTGTTGGCTGCCTGAATGACGATGAAGAAATATTCCCCTGCCTGGCCCCCTTTACCACACTTATATTATCCTCTTAGATGATACAAGGCAAGCTAGAAATTATTTTACGGTTGCAACTTTTTGTATAATTATATACTGTTAAAGGTTACAATTTACATGTATTTAATTCAGATTTAATTCCTGTTTTTTTGCAACATTATTTACACACCCTATACCATGTAGGCTACAGAACAAAATGTTTTGCAGACAGGCATTGTCATTTGTATGAAAGCATTGTGAATAAATAACAAAAGTGATGAAAAAAAAAAGTACCGTATTATTTTTACCTCAGTAAATCTCTGTGCAGGCACAGCCTGAGATGGAGTGACATTGTTTCAACAGGGGGAGCCTGCTGTCATGGACTGGTGCTTTAACAAGACAACATGACGTTCTGTCTAACAGGTAAACGCACACAGAGAGAGAGAGAGAGAGAGAGAGAGAGAGAGAGAGAGAGAGAGGTGGGGAGGCAGGGAGGGAGGGGGGGATCGGCCTGTTCAGAGCGCGATCAGCTGGTTGGCTGTACAGATTCAGGCACAACCCTGAAGCCGTCTAGTCTTTGTCTGATTTGAGCGGAGCACTTTAGCACATTGTTGTCTAAACTGAATTGAATTTATTTGGCAAAAATGACACAAGCCACGGACTATTACAAAGTAATGTTTTATAAAATAAGCACAAAATAGTCATGTTGCATTATCATGAGATGCTACATTTCCAAGACCTAACCTAACCTAATGACTTCATGTGGCAGCTCAGAAAACTCTCACTGTGTTATGGGAGAAGATCTTTTTTTCTTTCTTTTTTCAGTCAAAGAGCTTTAGATTATAGTTTCACTTGGCGTGGTTAAGGACCACAAGTGATGTACATAGACAAAATGCTCTAAGGGGATGTCAGGTTGAATACGAGCCCGACAGATGATTGAAGGAGTTCAAGAGTCACGCTGCCATGTGGAGGAGTGTTCGGCAGCAGCTGCAATCAAGGCCTTTATGGCGGCCATTACTCCCAGCTGATGGGGAAAGCAGAACCTCCTCATTATGACTGTGTGACAGGGATCAAGGCCAGTAGAACCACACCCTCTGAGCTACCCAGTTTCTCACCCAGTTGCTCACCTTGCAGTGACATCAACGCCAAGACTAGTGGTAAAGATTAGGGAGGAAACACAAAAACAAAGATGGCCTTCTCCACACACTGCCGAGTGTTACCTCTTAATCCACAGAAATGAGAAGGCAACATTGTTTGTAATAGCTGGTAATAAATGATCAATATCAGGACTTGTGGTACTTGCTGGGCTTCTTCTGTCTGGAGATTGCTACTTGGCAATACCACAGGGAGCTATTTTTTCACAGGGTTTTCTTGTCTCTTTATTTCAACTTCGCCTGGAAAGGTATGTGGAAAATCTTTTGATAAACAGAGCTGAGGTGGGGGGGGAAAATGAAATTCAGAACTGGATAGTGTACAGTGAAGCATATGTCTGCAATTCAGCTTGAAGTGCGGATGAAGTCACAATGAGGTTGTGTTTATGGTATCATCAACATTGGAGCATGCCTTGGCAGCACTTGCACAATTGCAGAACTATCACACAATCTGTTTGCATGCCAAAGTGTTTTTCTGTATCCGAGTAAGGGGTAATTTTCCAAATGACACATTGTTTATTGTCTAAAATAATGATTCAAGAGCTAATGAAGATTACAGGCAGTCCATATAGTGTAGCTTTCAACTGTTGAGTTTAACGGAGTGGGCATTGAAAAAAAGAAAGTTGTACCAAATGTCAAATATGTAAGACAATTCTGAAGTGGAAAAAGCTTTTTTCAACAACACAGCGGGGACAAAATACATTTACTGTAAACCTGTATCTCTGTGAGCTGTTGAATTTCTAAAGTGAATAAAAAATCCCCTTTCTTTTCTATGAAAGACCAATGAGCCATCCATCACTATTTTCCAAAGTGTTTCATCGCCCCAAACTGCTCTCTCAACATAGAAATGAGTACTGTGAGTCTGGGCACAGGTTTTTGGCCTCTGTACAAAGGAAGGTATACTAATCTCAGATGAATATCAATTAAATGTATCAACATTTATGTGGGATATTTGTCCAACTGACATACAATTCATTTACAATAAACTGTTTAAAAAAATATTTTAGTATCATTTTATGTATACAGAATGTATTGGTCATGTGAAATTAGCAAAGAAAATGCATGTCACATAAGGTCACATTTTTCCACTGATAATTATTATACATTATTTACATATTATTTACTAAACTGTATTTTATTAAATTCAGTTTATTTGTTATAGTCAAATTACGAATTTGCCTCAGAGGGCTTTAAAACCTGTACACATACGACATCCCTGTCCCAGAACTTCACATCGGATCAGGAATAATTCCCAAGTATTGCGCAGTTAAAAATGATCTGATTTATTAAAAGCACTCCATGTTAAACAAAATGTATAGGATTTGATTTGACATGCTCAAAAAAACGCAAATAAAACAAAACCACCCTTTCCCTCCCAAAATAATCCCTTAATTTTGTATTCATAACATTAAATCCGAGCAAACGGTCATAGGTTAAGTCTCGGTCAACATGCTCTCCTTTCAGCGTTAACAAAATCAACAGTAAATTATACATGAGAAGCAAGCTTCAACCTAACCCATTAAAAACACCCTAACCTGCAGGTCAGGCAGCACACAGCAATAACAGAATCTACCATCACACCTTTCCTCTTCGTGTCAACTCAGATAATAAGGGCCTCGGCTGAGGGCACGACATGAACACATTCTGATACTGCGGCGGAACAAAAGTGGGGCCACTGAGCGTCCCTGTCAAGTGCCAAAGAATAGAAATACAGTCGTTGAATAGCCATGCAGCCAAATCCAGCACCACTGTGCCCTCAGACAATGGGTGCAGTGCTAATCCCCCTTCATGGGGTCTGCATCCCCTGTCATGCCCAGTGGTGAACCATGCTGAGACGCTGCGTTGGCGACTGACACCTAGACAATGGCGGCGTCCCGGGCCGCCGTTGGGCCTGTGTGCTTCGCACTGCTGTGCATGGAATCTGCATTGGGGGGAATAAAAGAGATGAGCAGTGTGTTTAACAATAAGCTGCCTGGGTGCCGGGACCCCCGTCAAGAGGCTCGGTGTGGCCACCCCATCAAAAACCCTTGAGCCCAGCATTCGAGGCTGGCAGGCAGTGCAGCCCAAGGCCACCTCCTCCGCCATCCACCCCTATCAGTCTGGTGTCTGGGCTGGGCCTGCTCCTCCGTCCTCTGCTCCGCTCTGCTGGAGCTGACAGCTGTTACCGGGGGAAGGTTATTCACTCAGCGCATCTCTTCATAGACACACACAATGACCCCGTAGCCCCCGCCTGTCTAGTCAACCAGCTCTTATGCTCCGCAACCAACAGACAAGGTGGAGAAAACGAGCTGACGGTGTCACTCGTCCGCCACTTGCATTTCACGCTACATATGCGCCAGGAGACGGCTCTTTTTCACCCCCCCCAAATAACTGCGCTGACCGAAATACACTGTTTGTGGGGGTTTTTGTTTTTCTTTCACACCTTTCACAAGACGAAGGCAAGATGGAAGTGAAATAGGTCAAACACCATGCAGATGTGGTTCAACTGAAAATGGCTGCTGTCGAGGGCGCGTTCATCAGAATGGAGGGCTGCAATAGCGCCGAGCAGAGACGGGTGGCGCTCCTACTGTACTTACAATTACATTACTTTGAGCTGGTACATTCAATTGGTACAATCAATTCAGCTCACAAAAAACGTTTGGTTTGTGAATACTAAGACACATATGCTAATTCCTTTACTCCAGAATTATTAAAAGAATATATTAATAATAATGTTGATATTTTAAACCTTGATATAAAAGCAACTGGGGAGACGGATTAAACGTAACAAAGAGAAATACCATTTATAAACAGAATTCCCATCTTTTACAGCTCAGTATTGTCATTTCTTTAAGTCAAATTTGTTTCTTTTTTAAAAATGTATTATTTGTCATCCATGCCATCGTTTGTATCTGAACATGTTTCCTGGTAAAGGGAAGTTTTCTATACATCCTTTAACTGATCTTTGTTTATATCTTTGTTGCTAATTCACGGTGACAAGACCAACCAGCCTGTTGTCATTATAAAGATAAAAACATGCCAGGTCAGTTTTCTGTTTCCTTCTTCTGATATTCATATTTATTTTTTTCAGTCACGCTGCAGGATTAATGCTGCTAATTCAGGTATTCTGTTATTATCTTTTTGTATTCTTAGCCTTGGATGGGCTTCCATAGCCTTCATTATCTTTAATGCATTTCATCCCAGCTCACTGGAATTGTTTCACGTGCAGTGCACTCACAATGATCTATCCTTTGTGAAGTCTTTTAGTGCCTAGTATTGAGTTTCTTGGTATTTACAGATAAGAAGGGAGATGTGTTTATGGTATGACACAGTAGTTGATCTGTCTGTGCTGTGCTGATGTGGTGTACAGTTTGCTAATTGGAAAATAATGAGGGTAATAATGGCTAACCACTCATTAAAAATCATCTGTTGAGCCTGTTTATTTCAGTTTAGTACTGAGTGTTAATGAAACGACATGGAGAAAGAAGATATTAGAATATTATCTCATTATATTGACACACTTAAAAGCTGCTGTTGGTGTGCACCCTGAATAATGTTATACTTAATGAGCATGAAATAAATCCCACATTGTGACTTTACCATGCTGGCTCAAGATACATTGATATAACACTGTTTACAATGCAAACTACATACAAACTAGTAAAAAACTGTTTACGGTTCCTCACACACATACTTAATGTCATATATATATATGTAAATAAATATTGCATACAGGATGTAATGGGAGTAATGCCTCTTCTATATTTGCACTTTTCTCTCATTTACAGAAACCACTGCATAAATATGTTGACACGTGCATGCAGTATTAAACGTGTATAGATAGAACACGTATTTAATATTGGTGGGGATTCATTCATAAAGTAACTCACTGTAAAATACTATTCGACACATTGCTAGAAAATCGTCTTTCATCAAAATATATGAGTAACTGGAGAAGGAACATTACACCCAAAAGGGCGAAAAGCAGGAATTACGTGTTAATTCCATATATTGCATTATGGTGTCATTTTCTAAAAATGAACAATGCACCTTACACCGTCACTCGTGAAAAAAAAGGGCCACAAACTGGCAAAAGGCCCAACTGCCAGAAAGCAGAATAGAAAGAAACAACTCACTGACCTGTGTCGCGGTGGATCTAGGGAGAGCAATTCCCGCGAGCTCCCCCACCTGTCGCCCGCTGAAAGCCGAATGATCGGCATTAATAAATACACGACAGGCTAGATTATCATACTTGCTCGAAGTAATGTTGAAAAAATAGTTTGACAGCACTCCAAGTGACTCATTATCGCTTTTAAAAAGCAGAAAGACTGTCACTTTGATAAAACAAACAACAGTAATATGTTGTTTCTGGGACCTGGAGTCGGCTCCCCTCGACCCACAAGGTTCTGGGTTTGGAGCGCCGCAAACTAGTTTCTATTCAGCCGGTCCATCACCGCTTAGAGCTCTTGCGTATTTAAATGAAAATATTTATGTTGGGCACCAAGTGTATCAAGAGCGCACCGTGAGTAGAAGTAATACAATATCGATAATGTGCCTTGCGCCTAAAGAATGTTTGCAACCACCTTTGCCCAGTGATCGTCTCTGCCATCATCATCATATACCAACACACACACACCCACACACAGCGTGTACTGTCAGTTTACCTTGCCGCAGGACATGGATAGGGCAGCCTATCCGCCTTCTCCCCACTGACAAAGACATGTAGCCCTGTTTATGTCCTAATTGACTCTCAGAGGAAGCCTGAGATTGACAGCGTCCCACATCACATACGTCCTTTTTAGCCAAGCAACCACCACATGGCATCACCTGTTAATGATACATTACGGCAGACTTCTTGCACTTATAAGTCAAACACAGGCGAGAGTAAAATTGTTAGGAGTTGATCACGTCTTCTCATTTCGGGAAATGACTTTCGGGAATGTCACTTTTCAGCAGTTCCATCTCGCATCTAAGATCCGAAGACCCAGAAGCGACGGCATTTCGGAGCGGCGAGAGGGAGCAACGTGTCCTGGCAAATCAACACCAGTCTGGGGCTTCACTTGTTTTGTATTCCCTCCAGTTGCGATCAAATGAAGCAGCGCTAATTTTGTCTCGCGTAGAAAGACAATTATGGACGGCCGCCGCTGCCAACGGTTGACAGAAGTGTTCAGATAACATATATTGTACAGTGTATTTATTATGCGTTGACGGCTGGGGAGACAGACTGGAGTTGTTCTAACAACTCTAAACAGAAACGACGGGATTGATTGAGACTAATTGACAGCATGAGAGAGCAGTTGTGGGGGAAAAAAACAAAAACAAACTGGGTGATTTAATATCTCATCCCGTGCCACTTACTTGTCATCACCTGACAGGAAGCAACTTTTCTTTTAGCGATACGCGCTGTGCATTTGACATCTCTCCGAAAGCCCGGCCTGCCTCTGGTGATGGCAGGGGATGGGGTAAAAGGGCATCGGGGGGGGGTAGTGCGAGCCAAGATGGCCCTTGTCCTCATCTGTCGGAGATTATTTCGTGGGTCGCGACTGCCGTGCTGGCGGTTTGTCACGCGTCACTTGCTGTGATGTCACCAGGGCCACCGTGGCCGATCTTTGGCCAGCTGGGTGCCGTCACCGAGCCTCATCACTAAGCAGTCCGTTACTTTTTACAACCCTGCAGGAGGAACGATATTTATAGAACTGCGTGGTTACATGATCGGCGAGGATATTAGAAAATATTTTCTTTAGAGGGTCTGCTCTGAAATGGGTAAACAATTTACTCCTGGTGGTCCAGATGAGACAAAAAGAGGGCGAGTTAATCAAGTCTTGAATTAAGTGTTGAATTCATTCAGTACCACTTGAGGCAAATCAAAGCTTTCATCTCTTCCCTATGATACTTGTGGTTTGTCAATGCCTGACGAAAAAATAAACAGTGTTTTTCATCCTGAAATGATTGTCTGGGCAGAGTGTCTTTGTGGGGGCTGTTTCGCATGTCTGGACCCTGGTGAACATGACATTTGGATCTCCAGCATGCATCTTCATAAGAGGAGCGATCCAAATCCAAAGAGAACGGTCAAGAACTGGAGACATGACTGTTGAGGTGCCAAAAGGGTTTATTCATTATCTTAGCCTGCATAGTTGAGCTGAGCTTTACTTCAAACATGCACAGAGACAGAGGACTCACCTGGGGAGAAGAAAGGTTGTCTGCAGCTGAGAGAATTGGATTTCCATCCTCTTGTATCCATCTCCTTAAGACATCACTTATTGAGGAAATCCTGCTCACTGCCCAAAGTACTTCAGCTCATTATGTGCTAATGATCTGTCTGCTTTTTCAAAGTGTCCACTTTGATTACACAAGTACAGACACAAACTTCTTGCACAGAACACAGTTAAGGTACATCGGAAGGAGTTTTTACTTCTCAGTGGGAAGCAGAGCTGGAATATAGCCGAAGAATATTTTAACAAGATCTTCAAGAGAGCCACAGGATTAACTCTTTTCCTGTGATGGAAGGAGTGTAACATATGTAAAGGTAACCTGCTGAGTCATCCACTGCAACACGCCTACACACACACATACACACAGCACACTCACAGCTGAAAATACGAGCCTGGCCGAGTGTAATTCCTCCCCATCACTTCTGATGTTGTTTGCTCTACTCCAGTAAGTTGTTACAATGGCACACTGAAAGTTTCCTTGCGACACTAGAGTGAGTGTGTGTGTGTGTGTGAAAGTGTGTGTGTTGCTAGTGTGGAGGTGTGAGTGTCCGTTGGAAGGGTAGGGGGTAATCTCATTGTCCTTTTCAATCTGGTAATTACCTTGACAGCATGACAAATGGACACGACCAGCCGTCTGCCTCCATAAGACACAAATATGCCGTATTACACGCTTCGATGTCCACTCGGCAAAAATAAATAAAATACATTTAAGAATAGCCACTCAAATGGAATCAGGTTGAGTAGAGTTGTGTCTGATACTTAGTGCCGCATGCGTGTATGAAACAGCCAATGAGAACAAGAGACGGAACAAATGAATGTGTGCAAACCAACACACTCTCGCCCCGCCGCTGGGTTTCTAACTGTGACGCTCCACGTTACGCTCTGGCGTACGTTTTGCACGGCTCCGTGACGGCATTTATATTTAGGTTCGAAACATTTGAAATAAACGTCTGTCTTCACAAGTAGTTAGATTCAGGCGCAAAAAGAAAACGCGGCCGGCATTACACGAATAGCAAGTGACTCGCGCGGCGTGAACAACGGCCGCCCGGCCGACCGCCCCGTTTGTTTGATGCGCTGAATTAGTGGACACACACTCAGGATGATGATCCTGTTCATTTGACAGCAGTCCTCTCTTTTACTTCTACACTTTGGCTCTCCCTGTTCGGCCTAATGGCACAGAGGAGTCGACTTGTCTAAGTAGAGCACATTGTATATCACTGCTCTGTCTCTCCCTCCCCTCTACTCTCCCTCCATCCCCAACCGCCATTAATCTAGTCCTCTATCTTGAATACCTGATTTGGCTGAGAGCTTTGCACTTCACTGCGCTGCTGCCTGTTCCTGAATCTTAGTGCAAGGTGGTTTGCAGTGCACCAACTTAAAAACACATATGCATTATTGGAGACTTATCCAATTACAAACACGCATATACACACAGTGTACACAAGCTCTAAAAGCATGGGCTGAGCTGTGGTGGCGTTCTGTCTATAAGCCAATATGGTGTCTTATTTATATCCCATTTCAGGGACCTGTAAGACACAGTAGTTGCTGTGTCACCTGTTTAAATTCGACATGAACACCCTCGGTAGCTAATGTAATGTGCAGCTCTACATGAAATAAAACTGCATCATAGCATCCAGAGACAGCATCTCCTGATAATGGAATACATCAGATATCATCTGGAAGGAATATTTTTTTTTTAGCGCATTAGAATAAAATAAATACAGAAAAAAAATCACTTCCTGGCAATGTAACTAGGCGTGCTCCGGTTACTGATATTTACACAGTACAAAATAATAACAATGCTAATGTCAATAGAAACACAATAATGTCCCAATCTGATTACGAAGCCTGTGTGTGTATGGCAAGTAGTAAATTAAATTTGAAATTTGAGAACTTGCCGCTGTCTGTAATGTATTATGGTGGGGACTGGGTGGTGGAGGTGGTGGGGGTAGAATTTAATAAACCCGCCAAAATATTTTAAAATGCATATTTGCCCGAGATAAGGTGCAGACTGTCCTTTCTTCTAAAGTAATTATGAGATTTTATTCATTTCTGTCATTAGTCAAACTGACAGCTGGTCCCTGCAGGCTGGACGGGTCCCATTCTCCTCTCCTTCTCACCTATCTGGGAAGGAACCTCATAATGAATGTTTACAACACACAGGTAACAGAGTAAATATTGGAATCATCAATTATGGAGGGATAGGGGATCTTGCAATCAAATCCCATGATTATTGTTACCGTCGGGGGCAACATGAGCCCCCACGCCGGCCGGCGGTCACACATGTCGCACAGTGCAAGAATGGACACAGACATAGACACAATAAGCACATGCACAGGGACAGATAATACGACCACAGACGTGCACACACACACACCACACACACACACACACACACACACACACACACACACACACGTCTCACCGTGTCATGTTGTGGAGCCGCCTCACCCACACAAGATAGGGCATAAAGGGAGCTTGTTAACATTGTGTTCGGGGGGAAACGGAGTCAAAAAAAGAGAGAAAACAAAACAAAGGGAGAGGAAATATATTTAAATAATTCCCTTATCATCAAGGATGGTTACTCTCAAAAGGTGCAAACAAGTTTATATGATTTCCAAAGAAAGGCATATGTATTACCATCACTGTTTCTGGGTGAGCGATGATTACTTTAAAGAATAAATGACCAAAAGGGGCTTTGGTTCATTTGTCGGTTTTGTGGTGCGCTCCTTTTGCTGAAAAACTTTATCAACGAGGTGGAGAAAAATAGCTTGTGTTGCTATTGTTACTGACTCACAGAAGTGTGTGTGTGTGTGTGTGTGTTTTCTTTTGCCTCATAATAGTCTAGAGACTTGAATTGTGTGGCGCTCAAACAGAACTGCATGTGTCGGCATGGCGACTTGGACTCCCTCTCTCCAACTTTGTGCTGATGTCTGCGCCTATCGTGTTTTGACAGCACCTCTCTCCCGCTATTCCACATTTTGGACAGCAGGACCCACGGCTCAGAGACGATAAACTGACACCACATCCCAATTTCCCCAAAACTCCCTCATTACAGCAAAGGATTGCTGATGGGGCTTTGAAACCAGCCGTTGGTTCAGAAAAGGTGGGGATAGTGGCACGGGCGCTCCCCCCTGTCCCCGTGGCTTTTTTACTTGGTCAATTATAATTTTCCAGCTTGAGCGAGACCTGCAGGTGCTTACAGACACTGATAGCAACGGAATTTGTACTATTTTGTTTTTTTGCTCCCCAAACGCAATGAACATGTCTTGCAGAATTCCTTTTGCAGGCGAAGTGTCCCCTAGCATCTGTCTCGGCCTCTGAAGAAAGCGGAAGGGAGTTGGGAGCGGAGCAGGTGTCGGCAGTATGTAGACCTTATCACTATGTTCTTCCGCTGTTTGGGCCTTGATCAGACGGCTGCTACTCTACTCGACACAGCTGATTACAAGAGGGGGGTCATTAACATGTAATTACACAAAACCGAGTATTCACACACCAATACAAAAAGCTAGAGCACTGGCATCACTGCAGCATACACTGAAACTCCCCCTCCCAGAGGGACCAATCTATGTTTTCACGTTGAACACCTGTTACCTCCCGTGCATGCATTGCTAAGTCGCATACCAGGAAGAGGAGTGAAATTACACCATCGCTTCAGGTTAATGTAACATAAAAAAAACATGGACCGCAAGATTGTCATCCAAGTTTTAGAAAAAAAGTTGGTCTGTTATGGACACATTTGTGAATTAACTGGAGGCACACTGTGGATGGCCATAATGACTCCATATTAGAATACTGGTACAGCTGTGCTTCAGCCATTGAGTTTGCGAAGCCGCCATGGGCTGGGGACATTAACTCACTTACACACACACACACACACACACACACACACACACACACACACACACACACACACACACACACACACACACACACACACACACACACACACACACACACACACACACACACACACACACACACACATATGCATGCAAAGTAAGTTAATAAATTGCCCTGACACACCCTTTGGCAGCAGCACAACCCACCACAACCACATCCCCATCACCCACAACCAGTCTGAGTCCCAATTTAGCCAGTTTTAAAAGTGAGACATGGACTCCCCCACGCAGACTCCATTTCCAAATCAGGAAGCAAGAAGCTGGGAAAAGAAGGACGTTTTTCGTACAGAAGGTTGGAGGATCTGGAAGTTGGATTAAACTCTTTGCACTTTAGGAAAGCTCATTTGGCCTGAACTCACTGGGTGAGGCTCAGAAAGCGGCTGCAAGATATCACATTTAAAGATGTGCACACAGACCAGACTGTATGGGCTTAAAGCAAAGCAGCAGAGAGTGTATACACATTTGGCTTTCTTCAGTTTGACAAGTCTGCAAAAAGAAAAAAAGAAAACTAATAGCACCGCACCGCTTATAAACATCAAGATAAATTGGCAGTCTTTCGAGACTTTCACGTGCAAGAAGCCAGATGGCTGATGTTTATCAAAATGGACGCAGCAGTGGTGTAAAGCCGTTGCCCCTCCGTTATTGCCAGCGCCTGCACCTCCGCTGTCCACATGCTTTACTGCCCTCCTGATCGCTCACCACATGCTCGTTGTAGTTTTGATGCAATGTCTTGTTGAAATTGGGATTAGAGCGCACACTTGAACAGATTTCCCTCGCAGGCTTTCATGGTATTGCACTTAAAAAATGACGAATGTAGCTGTGCGAGGAACGAAAATAGGGAGCGTGAGAGTGGAGTCTATTTGGTTTGGGTTTTGGAAGGTAAGTACAACACACGCCTCACACCGAGCCGATGACTGAACAATGCTACAAGCACCGTTTTGAGCATCCTCAGGACCGTGTCTGTGCGAGAGTGTTGCTGAGAATAAATGAGAAAAAAAAGGTGGGATTCAGGAAAGCCACCATTCCACAAGCATTACGAGCAGAGATCTGTCACTTTCATGTTAGCAGCGGAGCTTCGCATAGCTGGTAGGGGGATACAGATCGTAATCCCCTCCTCCTTGACTCAATGCCAAATGAAGTGTCCATGTAAACTCACATTTGCTTGTAAACCGTGATTGCTTTTAAACGCACAGGGATGTTCGGCTAGATCTCGGCATCAACCATGGGGGGAGGGGTACATAAAATGAATGCACAATGGGAAGCTGGAAGGCATTACTTAGAATTAATTCAACAAAGGTTTTAAATTATCTTGCTATTTTATCCCCAAGTCAAGGCGTGTGTGTGAGAATAGGAAGTGGAACTTTTGAGACCCACAAGTCACATCATCACCAGTCTACGTTGGTACACAAACAGCGTTTCCATCTGTGGTCACTGGCCCTACATGTGTGAGTCACACCGCACGGTTAGAGTGGAGCGGGGCAACGCAGCGAGAGGTATGAACCCAGGGGGGGGGACTGAAGTGAAACTGGTGTGGCGTGAGGCTAACCTGAACGAAGTCCTCTTGAATTTAGATTCATATCTTATTTTTCTCAGGCTCTCAGTCTCTCCTCTCTTTTCCTCACCCATGTACACTCACATACAACACACACACGCACACGCACACACATCCCCACGCACACTAACGCTCGCTGCACTTCTCCGTTAGTATGGCGATGTATGGGTGACGGTGCTCATGGGGACATTTTAACTAAATTGTAAAGCGTCCTGGTTGAAGCTGTTCTAACCAGAACAAGTTAACGAGAATGGAGGTCAATGGATCACCCCTCGTTCTTCAGCACTGACAGTCTCTTTAAGGCAGTATGGAAGACGTCCATCCTTCCAAGACTTCCATTTTGACAGACTCATTAGAGAGCACACACACACACACACACACACACACACACACACACACACACACACACACACACACACACACACACACCAGTTCTATGTTCCCATTAATGTCCCTTCCCCTCAGTGCTGGCCAATAAGAACTTAACAGAGTTATGTCAAAAGTCAAGTGACACAACTAGATTGAAGGCTTATTTAAAAGGTCACGATGTCTTGAAAAGTGGAATTATAAAGCATGAACAGAAACACACACATTTTGTAACCACTCTCCATTCATTTAAAGTGACAGCTGAGTAAGTATCACCACCAGGAGCGTGGACACCACGATGAGATCCAGACCTCATGGGCTCCATCAAGTCTAATAAGTTTATCATTAATTACAGCCTTCGGGGACGTGTATTCTTAAATTAATTAGTCTTCAACAACTCAGGGCTCAGTAAATGTTAGAAAAACACTTATTAGCAAGGCCTGTCTCTCATGTAATGCTGTTTCTCTACTTTACATTTCTCTCTAGACATCCCTGTCTGGTTCACCATCATCAATCTGCCCACTGGCTTGCCTTCAGAAAAAGTCCCCTGTGATATGACTTATCTGACAATGTAACAAAGTAGTATTCGATTACATGTGAATTGTTCCATCTTTCAGGCCACTGACAGAAAGAAAAGAGGGGCCAGTCACTTTGGCCTTTAAATCAAATATGTAGCTCCTCCTGGGGAGGAAACCATGTTTCTTTTTTTTTTAAATGACTGTGTCATAATAACTAAAGGAGGAAGTTAGACGACCACACACTAACACTAAAAAACACTTAAAGATTGAGAGGAAACAGAGCAAGGAATGCTGGATAAAGTCAACGGTGTTCAAGATGCGACGGTTCAGTGTACAGAAAGTAACATGAACTGGGTCAGAACTTTGATTTCCGGTGGAAACACACAAAAAAAAGATTATTCTGCAAGGTGCTTTTGACAAGATAAAAACCAAAACAACATATTCTGTGAACAAAAGAGATACGCAAAAGGAATGTGTGCGATTAGTCAACTAGTCCATTAAATGTTCCTCCCCTCACTAGTCAGGACCAGAATTATTAGTTTGTTTGAACATATAATTATTTGAACGTAGAGCTTTAAATCAAACACAGCTCTGCTCTGAACTCATCAGACACTCCCGTACCCCTGTTCAGGTCTCTGGGCCCCCCACATGTCCCCCCAGTAAGTCACTGGCATGGCCCGTCATTCCTTAAACATGATGGTGCGTCCCTTTTTAAATGTTTGATAACTGACCACATATTTGAGAGACCCTTATCAGGAATAAACATTTTCCTACCTGTTAAGTGTATGCAGTTGGATTCGTGTACCTATAATTCTACTGAAGTCCATTTATTTGTTGACCTTCAGTCATTTAAGAATAATTAGTTTGAGGCTTTTAGTGGTTTCTTTTAGCTGGCCGTACATTGTTTTGCTTGGGAAAACAGCAACTGCTGCAGACCGCCACTGAAAAAGTGAGGCTAACCAGAGACCTACTTCAGCGTGATAGCTAACTGCATTTGATATTGTTTTTGTAAGGATTTGACCCAATGCTGAATACTCCCAGGAAACAAGGTGAATGTCCTTGTGCTGTGTAGAATTCAGAAACTAAAGAGACTGTATCATGTCAAATAAACTTTTGAGTTTATTCAAAAGTAAATTCTTTTGTCATCAAGAGAGCATAAAAGCACCAGGTATGTACCGGTTAGTCATTTCATTATATCTGTTTATACCCACATATATACTGTGTGTGTGTTTATACATACACACATATTGCACAAAGGTCTAGCATTACAATCATAATAGTCCAACAAAACTACCGACTAGACGACCACATGATAAGGAGAGATATTTTCACTTCATATGAATCACCATTCAACCATTTTTTTCCCCACAGGGAAGTTTGACATTTGTCCAAAGATTGTCCATCCTGACAGAGGTGGAGTAGAAGGAGAAAACAGACACGTGTCACTGTGTTCAACAAAGAGAAGGAGGCGCGTGTACAAAAAACAACCGTGGCAGAAACAAGCATTTCAAGGGGAGAATAATAATGGTGAAAAAGATGGAAAGTCAAGCAAGTCATATGTGAAAGTTTCCTTTCCTCCCCTCTGTTCAGCCCCACAACTTGGGGCGATCGCCCGCTGAATTCATGCTCAGTCAACTTTGGATCGCGTCCGTCCTTTAAAAAACCAGCATGCCAAACATGGCTATCAGCTTTCCTTCAGCTGCTGTCTATCAATGTCACACTGGATCAACAATGCAGAACCCTGTCTGAATCCCTGCTCCCCTGCTGCACCCCTTCCACCTCTCTCGGCAAACACACTCAGAGTATTGTGAAGGGCAAGTTGTGAACTCAGGTGTAGTGTAGTTGACTTATTTATTTTTATTTTGTAACAGCCAAAACATACATCAATACGAGTATTCTCTTCAAGAGACAGATGATGGCTGACGCAGCTCGCTGCGGCTCAGCTCACCGCGCTCCTTCGCACACTTCATTGAATATCTTCCTAATGCAAAGCAGTGTTCTTTACATCTTTTCTTTAAATTGCAGGTAAAAAGAAAAAATACAATACAGGATCTGGTGGAGGGGATAATATTCAGAATACAATTGTTTGTAATACTAGTTTAGTACAAGATTGTTTTTATATTTGTAAGAAAAATGTATTCCCTGAGATTAAAAGAAAACAAATAGCAGGGCGCAAAACCGTAGTAATGAAAACATTTGTTTGTTTTTTTCAGTCACGGAACCAGATCGCTGTGTCTCCTCTGTCTCCTTCTCTCCCTGCATCCATCCTCATAAGCAGCTTATTCCAGACGTCCTTCTCTCCGGTAAACTCAACAGACATAATTCACAATAATTCAGCATAATCTGTGATTCAACACGAGCAGTTACATTATGTGCCTTTTCTCTGTTGTAACATTGACGCGGTGAAAGTTGGGCACGGTCCTTAATAGCATCAGTGTGTAACTATGGTAACGCACTTAGGAGTGACCTCGTGAAACAACCTGGAATGAACACAGAAAGTTCATGAAATAAAACTCTTTTGTAACATTCAGGGCAATCAACTTGCTCAAAGAACATCCTTACCCAAATAACACGGCTTGAAGAGCAACTCCAATCAGACGGCTGGCATTACACAGGAGTTTAGAGTTTTTTCTCATCAATGTACTGCTTTAAATATTGCAGGATTGTGAGTTTTCTTCATGTACATTTTCAAATGTCGTACTATCAAAACCAAATATACCAAAAATATATATATTTTTGCATCCAAACATAACAAAACGTTATGTTTATTAGGTAAATCCAGATAACATTTACGCAATCTAAAGATATGCAACAATATATGCTACTTTCATGAGGGTTATACGTATAGCTTTTCAAGGTCAGTTTTGAGGCATTTAGTCGTGCTGTTGAATTATATTTATTTATTTTCATCTCTAACTCAAGTCAACTCAAAATGAGATTCAAATCCAACCGCCTTACACCTTCCATCACGAAGCACATTATTCTGTTATATTAATGCACGTCTTGTCACAGAAAGTAAAAACGGATCCAGATCGCCCACTTTGAAGGCAGCGCCGTCAGCCTAACCGACGCAGACGTGACACACACACACTTCTTCACACTTGAGTATGTGGTTAATATATTGTATTATATACACTCCTCACATTCTCCCCTTTCCAAACTTTGCCGCCCAGCCTTCGCCAACCACAAAACACACAAAACATTTTCTTCCCTGTCTTGATATGAAAATATAATCAACTCCTTCTGACCTTGACCCTTCTGTCCTTCCAGTTTCTGAGCAACAGCAGAATGCAAAAAAAACTAATTAAAAGATAGCCGGAGCCTTTAATTTCTCTCTACAATGCACACTTTTTGAACATGAACTCTTAATCTAGGGAAGAAAATGTAACATCGCAGCAAACATACAACACAGCACTGGAATTAATTTGTCTACAGTAATCACAAAGATTCAAAGCATTGGACAGGTATAGTCTTTCCATTTCGTGGGAAATCAAAAAAATACAACAGTGCTGCTCAATTATGGCTAAAGTTATAAACACAATTATTTGGGTCAATATTAAGGTCCCGATTATTTCACGCATTTAGAACGAATATTTTGAAGCCTAAAATTTTAAATGAATATGGTTTACTTTAAAACAGAATTAAGGAGCTATCTATCAATGTATGAAGAACATTGTGCTCTAGTAATCAATTGAATTATGAACACATGTGGTTGTATAGATATTTACTGTCTTACCCAACAAGAATAGTAAGCGAGACTGGATCCGATGGACCGATGTGCCAGGAGGCCCGTCGTTCCCTGCGGGGAGAGGAGGTGCAGCGAGGAGCAGGAGGCGAGGACCGCTGTGAAGCCAACTTCACACTCAGGCTTTCCAGAGCCGGATAGAGGAAATACGCTCGGCGAGGGCCGGCCAGTCTGGTGTAGAGGGCCGATGCGGGGATCTGCCAATTGTCCCATGTCGGGATCCAACCAAGCCGAGCAGCCGTCCCTAACCCTCCAAGCGGGATGAAAGTGCACCGCTGTAAAGAAAAAGGGTTGCACTGGATTTAAAACACAAGACAAAAAGAGAACGTCAGTGCAACATGTAGCCCCTACAATCATCGTTTTATGTCATATATCTTGTTTTCATGATCATTGGAAGGCAACATTATAATTTGACAGCCCTCCAAGGCCACAGAAGTAACAGAACAGGGAACATGACACACAGTGTGATCAATTAGCCTTGTTTGCCGTATGCAGTGAGCACATCAACAGAGCCGTTACATGACTGGGTTGAATTTAGTGACATGATTAATATTGGATATTAAGTTGTTTTGTCACATTAACAAATAATGAAGATATAAAGAAGCACAAAATAAATCTGTTTTCAAACCACCCTACTTGCTCACTGTCCACTTTGTAGTGAATGTCAGCCCCAGTGATACTTTATAAACTCTTTTATTGATGAGGTGATTTGAATTTGAAACTTGTGGTGTGAGAAAAACACACGTTTCTCGGTCTGGATGCTCAAAAGTAATTTGACTGCCCTTCATACCATGGGAACCCAAACACTCATATCAAAGTTGAAATTGGCTGCTGGGAATAAAGGGGCCATCACTGTGACCCCACGCCCCCACCATCTCCCATTTTGCAGAAACACCTCTCGGTTTCACTTAGAGTGCAACTCCTATAAAATTTGGTCTCAATCATCACCCAGGGCGACAGGCCAATATGTTGGACGCCATTCTCGCCGGAGAGAAGCCCCGGTTCCTCAACGACCCATAACAATACCCTCCAAAAACCAGTGAATTCTAAAGGGACGGCATTTAAGAGGGGAGCTGACTCTCTTCAAAGCGCTTATTACACTTTTACATTAAATCTCAGCTTGAGTGTCAGATGAGTTTCCAGCCTACTCCCGACACACCGAGACACTGTGCCGAAAAGAATAAGAGGGGGAGTGAGAGAGACAGCATATCACAACAGAAGAAAAAAAAGAAAAAGGGCCAAAAAGAAATGAAGCTAGCAACCTTCTTCTTCTTCTTCTTTTTGCCAGCACACTGGCACACTCCACCATCTCCAGTAAATGGGACTCTGCAGAAGACTTATCCTTCTGGCCATTCTCGGGTGAAGGCATTCTGTCCAAACATGTTATTTTACACTTAATCAGAACCGTCAGCAGCAGCTATCATCAGTTCTGAAAGAACAGTAATGTGGCATGACTACAACATGAACTCCTTCCTGCCCATCCTTTGAAGGACATCTGTAAGGCCCATTAACATACTGTATGGTAAGCAGTGGAGCCTAGCAGGAAGTATAGCACCGGCAGTGCCACCTTTGAAAAAGACAAACAAAATATATTGCTTGCGCTGACGAGGGATGGTAGGTGCACAGAGAAGCATGTGTAGTAGTTAATGGTATGTCACTGATGGGGAGGAGAGGTCAGAGCAAACAACTGCACAGGGAAGCACACCGCCTCACAGTAAACACACTCCCCCCACAACAAAGCCTGGTGCATGTCATCATTTTAGAGAGTGTGGAATATATTCACTGGTGGCCAGAATGCTCACAGCTGAGCATGGTCAACAAATAAAATAAAAAAAGAGAGCCTCAGTGAATCCATAAATAAAACCTGCTGGCTGGTCTTTTTTCTCTCCTTTCATCAACCACTGTGTTATGCACATCTTGCCTTTGAAAATGAGGAACAACAAAGAAAGAAAAAAAATGAATAAAAGGAGAGTGTGCACCCACACGTATTCCCTCTGCTGCTACATCATTTACTACGAGAACAGGAAGCGGGGGATGAACTTCGGTTACTTCCCCTGAATACTGCAAACTAAACATACAAGAGGAGCTGTGTAGTAAATGTGTCTGTGTCACCATATGAATTCCATCCATGCATGAAGAATGATTTAAGTCTAATATTCTCTTAGTTGCAGTCAGTCAGTCACCATCGTGCGGAGGGGAAAACGTGGGACGTTGCAACCCTGCAAAGAACAAAGGCCTTATTATATGCCCTAATTTCCCAGGGTTCCATATTTCCCTCCTCTGATGACTCCAAATGACGGAGCCACCCGTGTCATGTGTTTAGTCAGGGTTGAAGTCTTCATTTACTGCTTAAGCATTTTACCAATGATTGTCCATCTGTGGGATTTCACTCATTAGCACATTTGCTTTCACAGAGACAGGGAGAATGTGTGGAGAGATCCTGAAGTCTACAATAGAGAGTGTGACTTTTGTCTTGTCAAGATGGATGAAACAGTATCCCACAAGAAAGCCGCCACAAGTTCTCTTTTCTCCCCGAGCGGCGCCACAATAAGATCAGATATTTGCGATCTCTCATCCCGAAACTATTTCTGCTACTTTAACTGAGCTTTTGAAAACACTAACAACCGTATAACCTCACACACGAGCACCAGACATTGCGGTCCTTCAACACTGTGTAGCGAGGAGCTGACACTCACTCGCTTTTTTTTCTTTTTGTTGTAATGTAATTATTTCATCAAAGGTGATCTTGAGCTCTCAAATTTGAGATCAAATAGGTGTTAATTGCGCTGGAGGCCTTGTCATCAACTTTCAGAAGTGTCAATAACTATTCAGCTCTTCCCTGCTGTTTCTTTGCTTTATTCTCCTCTTAATTTCCAGGTCGCAATGGGAAACTAAAACACACACACACACACACACACAATACCAGATGTGTAACACGTGTCTCAACAGAGCTGTTAAACTGATAATCCCGAGTGCTCCTAGATTATCGGTTTCTCCCCTGAGCTATCACTTGCGTCATGTTTCTGTCCCGTCATGGTGGATGGTCGGTTTACATTTCACATTGCAAAACTATTTTGCTTAAAATTTAGCTTTGATCTCAATTCAACATATATTTGTTGTACTGAAAGGAAATGTATTATTCTGGCTGCTAAACACTATTTTTGGTCGGTTATTATTCTATATTATTTATTATTTTCGGACACTGTATTTGTGTCATCAACTGGAATCAAATCAACAAATATACCAGTATGTTGTATTGGTAGTGCACATATCAACAAGGAGTCCCAGTAAACTAAGCCATTTAAATTAACTTCACTTTGGCGTACTTTTTGCACCGAGGTATTCAACACCTCTGGCTTCAAAATAGAGGACAACAGTGCATATGACTGTGTGCCATTGTTTAGCCGCCAGCGTCGCATAGCAACACCAGTCACATTAGTTTCTGTGCAATGTTTTGAGGATGCTTGTATTATTTATACGGCCTTCTTCTTTAATTTGCATTTGAAAGGAGAACCTCTAACAACCTGTTTGTCAAAAATCTAGTCCGTCTAAAATGCCAGAAAACAACAGGAGTTTGTGACCCTATAGGTGCTTGTTATACAACATATTTTCAGGGAAATTTCGACCTAAACCCTAAAAAACTATCTTCACAATACGCGTTACTGGGAATACCAAGTAGATGCAAATCCTGTACTAAAAACTTTTAAATATCTACAACAGACCGACGATGAGGAGGTAAACATATATGAATATAATTTGCAATACATTTTTGTTTTACTTCCCTTCCTATTAAGATAAGTAATGCTACACAACTGAATGCCTTTTTTCCATCTGACAATTAAAGGGGAGGACTAAAACATCTTCTGACTAACTTGTAACTTGTAACTTGTCATCTCAAAGTGTGGAGGTGGATCACGATTCCTGTCTCGGCCGCTTGCTCCTCCTCCCAGAGGAGGCCGTTGACTTCCGCAGCAGCGAAGCCTCCCGCTGCACTCGTTTACTGCAGGCCATCTGGCCTCCGCTCAAAGCCTGACCGGCAGAGGAGAGTCCAGAGGGCCTGAACTGCAACAGCCAAGTCTTCATGTCATTAAACCTCAGCAGGACGAGGGTTTCTCCAGCTCCATGCCGGGGCAAAATAAAGTGTTAAAATACCTGGACATACACAGTTGACGTGTATGTGGAGGACTTAAAAAGAAATTAGAGACAGGAAGACTTAATTAAATAGTTTGTTAAGAAGTCCATCAGTGACACGCGTCATTTGTTTTAACAATAACTGCAGAGGCCCGCTATTACTGCGAAGAATTGATGACAACACAAACAAAGTTTACAACTCTGCCATAGTATAGGTCAATAAACACAGTGTAACTGATTGTAGGTTTCAATGAAAGAGAAGATGGATGGCGCGCTGATGGTCGACATAAACTGGCCGGCAGCACATTCACAAGCACATGTAGTTCCCATTGTCTGAGGGAGCTACACGCTGATAATCTTGGATTGCACTCTGGCTCAAGTGAACCACAAATGCCTTCCTTCCCCTGTTCTCCAAACTCCCACATTGAAATGAGCAGACCAGTAGGCGGTTGAAATAGAGGGAGGAATTCTGGGAAAAACACGCAGCCACAGCAAGTCCAGAGAGACTATTTCTTATCATGTGGAAGCAACAGTTAATGTCTTGAGGTTAAACTTTTAAGGATGATGTTGTATTGAACCACTTTATAATTAAGGTGTTTTGTGGTTTTGACAACGTGGGGGACAGTTCTTTATCTGATCAATTAGTTTGTATTGACATTGTTAAAATCAAGGTAGTCTAAGGTGTATTATTATTAGGCCTCAAAATAATGTTTTTTTTAATTATTGATTATTTTGCCAATTATTTCTCTGATTCATTGATTAATACTTCAGTCCATGAAACACACCAACATCCCAATTAACAGTTAACATATTTAAATGTCTAGCTAAAAATATATTAAAAAATATAAAATGTATATTTAGTTTATGATTATTTAAGAATAAGAAGAAATGCAAGAGAGAAGCTGGAACATGGTAATGTGTTTTGTTCAGTCTTTGAATGAAAAACAATTCATTAACAATTATTACAATATTTAATCTCTCTCTGTCAACAGATTTAATTATTATCATCAGTTAATTCAATGAACAACAGGATGCATTGAAAATATCTATGTTTAGCTTCTTTTTTTTACTGAATTATATTTAACGTTCACTTCCCTGCCCACAATACTATTTCCACAGACTTTAACAGTGATGTATTTCCCAGATGTCAGGAACATAAACCTAAAGCGCTCTACCTTGGGGTTTATAAAATCTCTTGTTTACATGTGAACTTGTGGGTGGACTAAATGCATATCCCGTACAATCCTGTTAAAATACATCATTTCTCCAGAGAGGAGTGTGAGTCCAATTTCTTAAACATTCTCCATCCTCTGCTCCTCTTATTGCTATCATCAAAAGAAAACACCTCTTTTATGGTAGTGTATGGAATAGTCATTTTTAGGCTTCCTCAATTTTGAGAGGTAAGCCCTTTCAGCGAGGCAATGAGAGATCAAGACAATTTGTAGCCACGGAATCAGTAGCATATACACGACTCGAAAAAAAAGAGAGTTATTGTATTAGAAGAACAGAAAACCGAGGGAAGAGAAAATCGCATAAGAGCCTCCCTTTCAACCAAAAAGTACCATTCTTCTTCATCTCCTTTCAAAAGTCATGATGGTAACGCACACAAAAAAAGCCCAGCACTAACAATGGCAGCAAGGACGACGACAGAGAGCAACCATGGATGTAAATGATGCACAATTTTATATTCTTAAGAAAATCCAACCTTCAAACGTCTCAGTTTTCATTTCAAACTTCATTAGGCACACCTGTGTAGGGATGAGTGATTTGAACGTCTAGCTTGTGTCGAAGAGGAAAATAAAACCTGAAGAAAGAAATACAGGAATTATCATGGCTCAAACATTGTTACAATTAAAATGTATTACATATTTTCTCTAAAAACAATGTTCACTGAAAACATAACTTTCCTTATCTGTGATGCACTAAATATGTGTTTCTTTAGAAATTATAAGGTTGCGTAATTGTAGCTAATACTATGATTAAAACAACTCCTTTAAAAAATGTCTTTATTCAAGATTCTTGCCAAAAACTCAATTAAATTCAACACATAATTACAAGGTTAAAAATGACTTGCGTCAACTATTTTTTACTGAACAAAAATATCTGAATTTTGGCATCGACTAAATACTTAGTAGTATTGTTTCTCAGTTTCCTATTCATATGTTCTGCAACTTTCACATTTTCAGTTTTCCTTTTTATTTCTTCCTTTGTTGATACTCAATTTCACTGTCCAATTCTAAGATGTATAAAGACAATAAAGCTGAAACTTGATGCTGAAGATGCATTAAATGCAAATAGAGAAACGTCATGTTGAAGACTACTTTTTTAAACATGCGTTTTCTTTAAACAGAATACAAGCAAGCAGTTAATTAGAAGCTAGCGGAAAGAATATTTCTAAGTCTCATATACGGAGATATAGTATTGGCTTCAGGTTTTTCTTTTTTTTTCTTGCCCAGCGGAATATCTTTATGACCTCCAGCTTGCTGACTGAAAACAAAAGTCTTGAGGGAAACACTATGGAAATTAATCTTATATGGCTAGATGAAAACTTATTTGACAAATTACCTTTGCCCTGACGTTTCTCCACAAAGGTTTAACCATTATGTTACTGTAATGAACCTTCAAAAACTCACAGTTTCAGCTTAGTCTACCCTTTAGTTTTCTACAAATACAATAATCTCCTTGAGAGGCAACATAAAGGAAAATAAGTAAATATTCCTTTTCTAAATTTATGAAGCAATTTGTTTAGCTTTAATGGATTATCTTACAGAAGTATTTCCGTAGGTGTAGAAAACTGTTGTAATTGGTGAAGATAATGTCTTTAAAGCAGGAGCATGTGGAACAATCACATGTGGGAAACATAATGCTGCTTGGAAATACAATGTTTCTTGTATGTTACTATATTGAAACATCACCATTAAATCCAATGGAGGGGAAATTTAAAAAAAAAGGACTTTGTGTCAAACTTTTTGGTTCCCACACATTCTCGATTTGTAGAATAAGGGTGGGCATACACCAAGCTCTTGAAAAGAGGAAATAGTTGCTCAAACAAACAGAAGGAAAGCATTGAATAGCAGTGGGAACAATCAACAAGAACATGTGCTTTGGTCCATGGACCATAAATGTATTGAAGTAAGGAGTGTGGTATCAAGCTCACCATGGCCGATTACATAGCTTAATGGTCTTGGCTTTACCTCGTGTTTTACAAGCCCAAATGGTCCCAGTGGTCTGATAAATCATCAGCATATCGAGTCAGAATGCTCCAATGAACTGTTGCCATTCCCAGGTTCCTGACTCAGGGAGCAGACCATATAGCAGCCAATGTAAACAACCCTTTATCCTGCATTGTATGTTCTCCGGTATTTCTTTTGAGGCTTGTGAAGTGATACATAGTTGTCAGCTTGAAATTGTGTGTCGTTTTGATGGAGACAGGGCTCTCCAAACAGACGATTAAAAGGCATGATGGTTCCGCTCTAAATCTTTATTAAAGCACAATACATTGCCAAGCAAACATCCACCGCACCACAGGTGGTCTGCGTGGGGGAATGAAGCTGTGAAAAGGTTACAGCTGACAACTCGACACACAGCTTTTTATGTGTCTTTCTGTCTGAGTGCTCCTCTCATGTCCCGAATATGTAAACAGTGTGTGCTGCAGGTATTGCAGGTGTTATCTTTGGCTACATTTAAATCTGTTTTAAATGAGGGAATTTTTAACAACTCAAACAAAACAATATTATGACATATTGAACCTTTTGCAAAGCTTTGTTAGATAAAACACAATTTCTCCCAAAGAAAATTACCTTAAAAAAGGACAACAAAGCTTATCACATCCACAAGGCAGCGAGCTGGTAACTACAGTACTACAGCACTGTCTATTAATATCAGAGAGTAAATCCCCTCGGTCTACGTAAATGTACAATAGGCAGTGAAACACCATGCACAAAAAGTACCTTCAATCCAGATCTTTGCATTTTAAAGTTATATTACATTGTTCTTTATACACCAAACCAAAAAGCTATCTATATTTTATCATTAGACTTTAATATGAAACTACTGTTTGCATATATTTCCATCGGAATAATCTAATACTATTTCTACAACATTCAAAATTAACAACAATTTTGCTCAACTACATGGCTGTGCTCAATATTGCATTTTAAAGAACTTTTTTATTTAAAAATATACTGCAAAAGCTTTGCCATAGCATGGTGTGTGCCAGTGCCGGTTCCCTGAAGCGTTTACATTAGAACAATGCAAATGTGAGCTGTGTGTGATGGTTCATCCCTGCGTGTGTTGAGGGAAGCCACTCGGTAAACTAACGGATCAAAGTGGCAGTTTAAACAAACGCTTTGAATCTACCATAATTAAATATAGCAATTTAAAAAGGAAGATTCCTGCAAAAGAACACACAGCGTTCAATGTTTAACTTGAGATATGTGAATTTAAAGCATACATTCAAGATTCTGATAACATGTGGACTTTTTAGGCCAGGAACCGAAATTAGTAGAGCTGCACCTTGCAATTTGCGCTAAGCATTAATAAGCTAATACTATATAATTAAAACTACTAAAGTTGCGTATTTCAAAAACAAATACTGCATTTCCTAATTATTTGAATTGCATGTTTTTATGCAAAAATCCGGAAATTACAATCGGTAGAATAAAAACGACACTTTCAATATAAAGCCTCGTCAGTGATAACATTGTGTTATGAGGTGTGATGTTTTCAAGTGGCATTCAACACCAATCTCATAAATGGAGGACTTTCAATTATATACAAAACATGCAGGAATCAGCTTTCATTGCCAAACTAAATACAAATAAGTGTCCATATTAAGCGGTACAAACTTGTGTAAATAGGATATTACAATTTTTGCCACACCTCCAAACTGCTTTTCATAGCCAGGCAGAGCGCTACTGCCGAGGACATTGTGAGTGTGGCGCTCCCTTCTCACTCACTGTTATAACTTTATTAAACACAATAATAAACAACAACAACTAACTCTATTAAAAAGGGTGACACACTGTGGCACACTATTATTTGTATGAAATAATTTATAAAACTGATAATTGTACATTTACAAATGTCCATGGCCAAATAGCATGCTGGGTAACTGTTATAGCTGCTAGGTAGTCACAAGACAGTCCGTTAACAGGTGGGTGGGCTCCTGCCCTTTAAAATGGAGAAAAGAGAGATGGAATGGAGAAAGTCGGGCCTGGTGTTTTTGTTGTAAAAACAAAAGAAAAAATCAACACTGCCAGTTACTTCAACACAAAATGCGTTGGAATACCGAGAGTGCCGTTATGACCGTTGTATTCAAAGCCCTGAGTTGCGGCAGTGAAAATGCGAAGCTAAATGGTCAGACATCAATTGAAGAGACATTTGCCTGAGGCGCTGCACATGGCGGAAAAAGCAAGCAGTGGAGCGTCATTACGAACACAATAACAACCGTCTATTCTCTTTATTGCACTGATTCAACTATCTTCAAATACTGGGTTGTGAAAAGCAAGTTTTGTGGCATGTCACATACATCGCATTCTGGTTTGTTCATATATAGTAGACTGTAGAACAAGCGATCATGAAATTATAAAAAAGCCCAGTCGTGCCAAAATACTGTGAAACCTTCAGAATCTTAAAAATAAATAGTATAATATACATTATTGGTTGAACAGCCCAGCACTATGACTTTGTGTAAAGATGTTCTATGCATTTGTATATTTATGTGAGGAACTGTTGTTGTTTTTTAAAGGTAATAATAATGAATTAAGAATATTTTCATATCAAGTTACTGTGAGGAGGACAGGTAATCAATGTCCAGCCACGATGATAATACTTCACAATACGGCCCATTGCACACAGCTTGATCTCTTGGCTGTGAACACAGTTAAACTATAAAAAGCCTTTGTGATGAGCCACAATAGGGCCCTTGGATAGTGGAGGTATTCTACATTTCTGGATATCATTTGCTATGGATTAGCAGCCATGCAGAACCTTTAGAGGTCACCAGTCCCTCCACTGCACCATTCAGGCAAAGTCAGATGTGAACTCCATTGCTGGCAGCTAACTTCAAAGGGTTTTAGAGTCAAGGAAAGGGGTTTAAAGACAACCACGATCCCGCTGCCAGTCGTGGACATGGAAAGCTCCCAAATAGAAAGCAGTATGAAATTTAAGATACCTTTTGTATGTAAACAGACTGCCTGAGCTTGAGATGTCTTACCCTTATTTGAAAGTTTGGCATTTACCTAATATTGCATCCTATTCTTCCCAGCGAGTGAAAGTTTTTGTAATACACATTACGTTTTTGTAATACACATTTCAAAGAGCTTTGGAAAGTAAAATAAAATAAAGATAAACAATAATTAAGACTTAGTGTAAAACACAGGCACAAATAAAGGAATAACTATAGAATCACACGTCGAAATGCCAGTGAAAACAAGTGTGTTTTAAGGGACACAAAATCATTAGCATATTGGTGGAAGAAGCAAAATAACATACATTTGCAGTATGGCCGAAGGCAAAGGAAGCAGAACATATGCAGTCTAATTCTCCTTTCTTAGCTTAAATCTTAGAGAATCAAGACCAATTTTAATGATATGTAATTAAGGCCTAAACAAATTTTCCCCAACGGATACGATTAATGGGGAACTTATTACAGCCGATGGCACCCAAGGGGGTAATACATTCATACTAATCTCATGGCTGTCAGCCTAAGGCCTTCATTGCAATTGAAATGCCTTCATATTAGGGCAAGAGTAGGCAGGAGGTAGAGAGTCCAGGGAATTAAAATTAGAGGTCCGATACATTTGCAACACAGTTACTTATAAAGTCAAAGCAAATGACAGTCGGGAGCCACACAACAACATCTAATAGCTGCATTATAACTATATGTACCATGCCGGGGAAAAACTAGCGTTTGACAAAGAGAGAAAAAGGCCACGTATGTTTGTTGAGGGCCATTATAGCTCCATATTGCTGCACATAAAAGCAACCACAGTTGAAGACACGGATAACAGTAAGCAATGAAAAGGCAACACATATTACCGGAAACAGAGCTGCTGTTGTGCGTTTATGTGTCTGTGTCTGTGTCTGTGTGTTTGACTTGGAATGTGGAAATGGGAGTACCGGGCAAGGCTATAAGAAACCCGAGGACAGACAGAATCACAACAGCAACCGAGGCTGGGCAGTTTAGCAGCGCTACATTCCATATAATGATTATGTATCACTGGTGTATGACAAATCACCACTTTTGGCATTGTGGTTGCATTAATTGCTTGCACACAACCAGCTCCATTACCCTAGCTGGGCGGAGTTAAAAGCGTGCAAATAAAAAGTGCCTCTCAAATCTTTCAGTCTGCAGACAAACTGGAGACAGTGGCATTGACAAAAAAGTTAATGTCAGAAGAGGGCCAGTGATTTATGACTTCTTACCTGAAAGCTTCGAGTGTATCTGCAGCACAGAAACATTCTTCACATGGAGAGGACACAGATGATAATCGGATATTGAGGCTAAATGGTTTGCATGTTTAATGTTGGATTCTGCGGGTAAATCGAGGGTGATGCATCTCAAACGAGAACGTCCAGGATCTTCATCCACAAATGCAAATCCATTATTACTCAATAACAACATCAGATGGTCACTTAAGACACGTTGAAAACGTCTTAATTTCTAGTTTATCAGAACCCCACATTTAATAGAGATGATCATCAAATCCATAGTTCACTGCCTCTGTTAAGTGGATGAAATGGCAAAAAACACTTCAGTTTAATAACCCCTGGGTGAGGGAGATCTCAATTCAAAAGTGCAATAAATGGGATCATTTTTCTTTAAGCTAGCTTGAATTCATTCAAACATTTCCTGGATGTGGTGTCGGCAGTGGTTGGCAAAAAAATATATCAATGATTTTTACAGATTAAATACAAATAGAAAAAGGGTGTCCTTGGAAAAAACTGTAAGCGGAGACGATGGGGCTAATGAGAAATGGCAATCACTGACGACATGCCAGTAACCGGATGCTTATTGAACGGAGTTGGCGATTATTTTTTGTATCCTTTCCTGATATCCAATCACCCAAAAGAATTGTCAGGCTCTTTGATTGTTTTTTTTTTTACTAAATGGAATGTGACAATTACTTCAGAGAGAAAAATATGTTTAAATTAACATATGTTGCTATATTCTTTGACTTTTGCCTAAAACTATATTTGTTTCATTCTTAGTCAGAAAGTTAGCAACCGGGATAGAAATAAAACATGATTTTCAGAACCATACCGGCATTATTAAGCACTCACAACAGTACTCAGTAGATAGGTAATTCATGTGTTAAGTACTAAAACAATTTGGTATTGGTGCATCCTTACTCCCAGCTCCAACTCAAAAGCCAAACAGGCTGGAAATCACTACAAATCCATGGGTAACACAAACTATGCCAGTTTCAAAGTTTAAAAGTTTCAACAAAGCTCTAAACTCAAAGAATCGGATCCTTCAAAGAGTCTCTGTGTTTGAGTAACTGTATACACTCCGGCTGCAGTTAATGGTAACTCAAAACAATAGTTCAACAGAATAAGTACTTCACTAACTACAGAGCTTTCAGTGTTGAATATAACCCGGCCAATTAACCTCTCCGTAAATGTTTCCTCCTGCTCAATGAGCATTTACAAAATCCCTCCATACATCCTGTTGTTCTTTGCATTATTGTCAGAAATGTTCTGTTTCCAACACAGAGAAAAATTCCCCTCATGATTAACAAACAAATTGCCCCTAAGTTCTGTATGAAAGCTGGAGAGTAGATGCATATGGTTTAGTTGGTCTCCTAAACATCAAGCTAATGGGCTAAATTGCTTTCAGATTGGATGACCAGCATTACGTCTAGGAAGAGAAAATAAACTGGATGGATGAGATGATGGGGGAGAAGTGTATTCAAATCGGTCAGAGCTACCATTACACATGTAATGATACTATTATATAGATAAAGTTCACTGCGAACATAAAATGCCAACATGCAGCACAGCATCACTTTTTAAGTACGAGTATTGGTTCTAGGCTCAACCAGAGGGAGTACTATGCAAGTTCTTGAATAATAGGAAACGCACACACAGACACACTACTAAGGAATGAAAATATCTGCTGAGGGCTTCATGTATACTATGTGTTGGTGTAATCCTCTGAGAATTGCCTGTGGAGGTGGAACAACATCGGAGGCACACTGTGATGATACTGTATATCCTCACTTCTTGACTGGTCTTATTGCCTAAGATATAGCCTAGTAAGATGAGAGCTGCAAATGTTAGCCGTGTTTGGTGGTATCTGATTGCTCGGAGATGTGAAGAAGAGAAAAGGGAGGATATGTTTTGTTTTCACAGGCGTGACTTTTTGTGGTAGGTGAACCTCCCAGAGCTTGACAAGGGGATCAACACCAAGGCACCATCTTCCAAAACAAATAATGAATACGACTCTTCAAAAGTCACATTATTATTAGAGTGTGTCCAGCAACATATGCTTTCAGTCTCGTGACTCCATACTAGTAGAAGCATAGGTATTGAGAATAATCAAGAGGCATCCTCTGGTGGTTACACCACAATTCTCAAACAGCTTTGTCTGTGGGTGAAGGGACATGCTGGCTTTTCCATCGCTAATGTGTTTTCCACTGCCTTTGTGACAGACCCAGCATCTGTGTCAAATTATGCCCACAAAAGCAAAGCAGTAGCGGCGGAGGCATTGTATTTAAGATGGAGGTTTACTTGGCAAAGCACTTTGCATATTCCCATGAAGCCTGTAGAGTGAACCCTGCAGCCGACGCAAGCCCAATCAGAAAACACCTAATAACATTCACTGACAGTAATCAGAAGGATATGTTGCAATCACTGCTACACAGCAAGAGTCCTGCTCGCAGGAAACCGCATGAGGTCTAGCTATCGCACAGCAAGGAGCTCACCCTCCACTGTCAAAATCAATGCTTTTTGACTTACTTATTAATAAACATGGCCAATTAAGATGCAGAAACTATTTGCCAACACTTTGTAACAAGTTTCTGCTAAACAGTGCCCTAACATTGCAATTGTTGTAACAAATTTTATCACAATAATAATATAATAATCATATAATATAATATTACAGAATATATAATCATTATTTAATTATTTCGATGACAACAATGCCAAAGCTGAAGATAATTTATAATGTTCACGAACTCGGTCCTGAATGCCTGTGTTTTTAGTTCGCCGTGTTTTGTCTCAGATCGGGGGTATCATCATTATATTTGATGTTGTTTCGCGGTCACTTATTGTTGTCGATAAGGTGATCAAACAATTTCATGGAGGTGGGGAAAACATGATACATGTTAGTTTTTTACTGTTGTGTCTGACTCTTGGGAATGTTTGTCCCCAAGCTGTAACTTTAAACTCGGTCACTTAATATTTCCAAGCGGTCTCCCCAAGGCGAAGAGCGGAAATAAACACACAGGTACTGGCCAAGGCAGCAGCGCTTTATAAGCCGTCTGCCTTTCTATTCAGGGAGACAGGCTCATCTGTCTCTCACCAGATCCTATTCGAGTGCCAGAAGAGAGGAATAACAAGCACTTAAGTATTTTCTTCTGCTTGACCCATGACATGTGGCTCCCAGGCTGAAACGAAGGCAAAGAAGAGGGAAATCTCAAGGCCAGGACAAAACATTGTTCTGTCAGCACAACGGTTGTCTGAGAAGTCCCTGGCTTGTCAGCATGAAGTTAGGGAGCTGATGATGTTGCCACTACTTTAAGGGAGATGAAGGATGACTGTTTTTTGTCAGGCAATCTCTTAACCCTGAGCTGTAGCCTTTTAGGATACGTGTGCTCACTGATTTCCAATTTTGGTGGCATTAAAATGTACACTGGGTAACAGTTAAAGAACATTGTATTGTGAATCTGCTGTGTAGTCATAATCAGCTGTAGTGCATAATCATTAAAGATGGTATTCTCCTATCCATGAACTTTGCATTGTAAAAGAATGAAAAATCAAAGCCATTGTTTGTTTTAAATGATGCCTTACAAGTCAATAGGAGATGTACGGTTTAATATCAAATGCAGCTTTAGAAAGGGAGCTGCGTTTATAAGAATTGTGTTAAATTTACAACGTAGCATTTCTTTGCATGAGATGCTTTTGATTACACAGCTGTCATTTTCAGTCAGGATTAAAAACCCCAATTAAAGGTAAATGAGGCAAATCAGTGCTGTGTAATGTTTTTCCAATGTGTGAAATCTGTTACCAACAGAGATGGTACAGCAACAAAGATTGTTATGATTAATTCTCAGAGGATAATCGCTGCAGTATGTCTTACTTTTCATAATTTGCTTTATTTGATATATTTTGAATGGTGGAAGCAATTCAGTTATATTATATGCAAGAAACATGTGGAAAGAAAAAGCATTTAGAATGATTTGAGCTTGATTATATTGTTTTCTGTTTTGGGGCTTTATATTATAGCAAGCTGTATCACACATGCACAACAAACAAATGACACCACACAAATTCACGACACATGGCAAATTGTTTCACATGGCAGTTTCTCGAGATGTAGTCAAGAAGAAAGTCCTATAAAATACAGATTATAGTTTAAAAATGTGTCTATTTTTTTAAGTGTGCCTGCATCAAAAACTACCGGTCACAAAAAATCTGTCCTACAAAAAAATGTGAATTTATGGCAGAAATATTTTTAGTAATATGGAAAGCTTTTGGGGAAAATCCCCACAGTACCTGCCATGCTTGTAACCGTCACAGGCAGGAGTTGTGTGCAGATGCTAGTGATGTCACAGTATGACAATAAATCGGGGCAATACACACCGGCTGCGCCACGTATCGTTGTGTCATTAGACGCCAGCAGCACACACTCGACACAGCATCCAGACAGAATAATAATCGCTGCATAATAACCGGGATTTCTGCATCTAGGGAGCAAACGTGATAAAACGACTATTATTTTGGAGCGTTGATGCATGGTGAGGTTGGGAAGTCGGAGGGCGGCATATCTTGATGCGGTGACATGCATCAACCCGAAATGACACGCGTCATGACACCACGAGGAATCAGACGGTACAGGTGTTTTGACACTTGTCATACACTGCCTGGGTGCGTCGCCCCTTCTCCAGATTGTTTTACTGCAAAATGAAGCCACAGCCAAAATCCAGTTTGACCGACACTCAGGATAGGTAGAGCTTCCCCACTTGTAGCCTATTAACTGGCCCGCGCAATACCATCACGAGTAAGTCAGACCACTTTGTCTCATTTCAGTGATCGCACTAAATGGGTAAATTATACCAAGGACTGAGATTATTATCGTCCCTGTCTAGAACAGTCATTGAAGGCAAAAGGGAAGGCCACATTTCAAATGCTGGACATGTTATTATTAATATCCAGGGAGAGAGTTGGAGAGGCAAATGAAACTGAAGTTGAGAAAGGAGATGGTGAGAGGTGGAAATAAGACTATTTTTTTTCATTTCATTCCGCTCCATTTCACAAACATCCACATGTGAAATGTAGGGCGAAGGCAGGAGTACAACATCCATCCACAGAGCATTAGGAATGCACTGTAGATACAAGAGATCATAAAAAGATGGGCAGAGGATGGGGAGAAACCATTGTCAGCAACAGTAGAATTTATACTGAAAGCAGTTCCATTGTTCTGTGAAAACAAGAGGTGAGGTGTGGGTGACATTATGTGGATGTGATTGTTAGTACATTGGAGCATGCATGCGAGGGAGAGGTTTTTTCTCACATTTGCGTAATGTGGTACATTTCTGTCAGGCAGCTAGAGGACACGCCATCGCCTGCTGTCATTGCCTCTTTCTGCTGCCATTCTCCTTGTGCACTGGAAAGTTTTGATGCATTTTTAATTCTAGTGGTTACCATGGAAATGCAGGTTGGAGGGGAGGGGGGGGGGGGTATATATGGTGCCCTGTGAAAGACCGGTGCATGGCGGAGACCCAAAGTGACAGGAGTTGAAACAAATTCAAATGTTTTACCAACTGCCAGGGGCCAGAAGGAAGGTCAACGCATTTCCATTCGTATTCTGTTGTAGTGACCCTCCAATACAACAATACAAACATCTGACCTGGACCTGCCAATTGATATACAAACATCAAACTATTCCTTTTCTACAGTAAAATTATATACATTTGTCTGGCGCTTTACTTAAAATAAATCTGTGAAAGGCACATTACTTTTGGTCAGTAATGCAGCTTCAACTGATACCGTACCATATCAGTTTGGCAAGTGCAGAAATGTAAAAGGCAAGCTTGACTTTCAAAAGTGCATGGAGCCACAAAATTGCATAAACTGAGAATTGTTGGGAACATTTGCATCACATGGGCCCCAACTTTTTTGTAAAGTGTATAATTGCTTTGTCCCATTGATTTGTCGAGTTCACACCTTTGAGCACTGTGCACAGTGAATCATTTCAATATTTTTTGAGCAGTGAGATAAATGACCAAAGGTTCAAAGGTCATTGAGGCGGGGAGTGTGTGGATAAAACAGCAGGGGTAGAGGAACATAACCGACACTGCTTCTTCGTCTTAGCCTTGGGTTGCTGCGATCTTGGTTTTAACAGTGCACTGTTATAAAGATATGTCTCCATGAGAGGTGCTTGTGTCTGGGAAAAGGCGAACACATTCCTTTGGGTCCTCCAAGAGCCGAAGCTGCAACCCTGTTACTGACGAGGAGGCAGACCCGAGTGTCACTGCAAAATGTACAGTTTTCCCATTTCCTTTTCAGGTTCTATTTTTCGAATCTGCTCCAGAACTATTGTCATTGTCATCGACTAGTATTTGTTTCGGTGATGCACCAACAGGATCCAGACTGAAAAAGCATTACCAAGGATGACAAAGCACAAATCCACTAAGCCTCAAGGGTCCCTCAGGCCATATTTTAAGGAGGCTAGAGGGGGAATATAGTCATGTGTATATTCTGCTTGTATCGCCTATGTCTTCCACTGGTTGGAGATGACTGACTAGATGCTAATGAGCTTGTTCTGTCATGCTTAGACTGTCAGACCTGGTGCAACTGCATGTTAAGATAAAGAGCCAACGTTTCATAATGCCAAATCCCAAAAGGTCCTAGATCTCCCTCGAGTTTTAGCATATGAATGAGCATAAGTAATGCAAATATATTTCAAATAAACTTTACCCGTCCTTCTTTTCTTCTCCCAGACTATTGGAGAAACTTCTACCTAAACATAAATCCATCTACGCTCCAGGCTGGCGTTTCTGCCTGGAGATAGCTTTTGTTCATGGCTGGCTGGCCTTTCATTTTGTGGTTGGTGATTGGCAGTGTCCAGCGGGCCAGTTCCTTGAAGACTCCCCCTGTACTGTCTAGAGAGGTCCTCTGCTATTGATTTCCTGCTTGCGCTGGCTGCTTGACCTGCCAATCAATGGTCAGAACAGTGGGATGTCATTGGGAGCAACTTGACGACGTGCGATGCTTGGCAGACTTGTAACTGATGACACTGAACCAGCAAAACATCTTAGGGAGTGAGCGAGGGAACGAGACAGCCAGCAGACGAAGGCAAACCCCAGCCTCGTCTTTGTCAGAGATAGAAAAAGTAAAGTTAATCTTAAATTAAAAAGCAATGAGGTGCTTATACATTTGGGGGTTGGGTGGTCCTTTGAAATCCAATCACTCCCGAGTGAATCACCTCACGCCAGGCAATGATTTAGTCATGGTTATTTTTCTTTTTCTGTAAAGTGCAAGCAAGTGTGACTTACTGTACTCATTCGATCCAAGTAACAAGTGATTAGCTGTGAAGAATAAATCTTTTTTTTTTGAAAATTCATTTGAAATGTGAACAGTGAAGTGGAAACTATTGAGAAACATCAGACTGCCGGGGTTTTGCTGCGTGATTTTGAAGATGGTCTCGAGGGGCGACCCAGAATAAATAAATAATAATTTCTTCAAAGGACTACGGTGTGTGGGACTACTCTTTCTAATTCAGTGATTTTGTGGCAGTGCCACTCATGAGACAAGTAAATTCCTGTGACAATGATTAAAATACTTGGACTACAACTTAAATTTAAAAAAACATTGGCAACCAGAGCTGGACTTACAACTGACTCTGAATTAGGGGAATTTAAACCTTTGATTTTATTTCTGGAGAGCTGCAACGTTACTCGTACCCTTATATTAGAGCGATGTCCCCTCCAAACTTACAGATTTTTAAGAATGACAATAAAATAGGACCCCAAAAACAACAAATAAATACAAATCTTATTATTATATCTAAATTGCTACTTTATCCACTGAGAATGAAAAATTATCTACACATGAGACCCAGATAATAGTGAGTGACTATATAAAATTTCCTTAGAAATCATCTAATTGCAACAGACAGTGTAAGGATTATTTTAAACTGCTTTTGTTATTTTTGCCCTCAAGGAAATGATTCACTGAACAAATGAAATGTTCAAAATACCTTCAATCCCACTGATACATTTTGAATGTGTAATTGATGTTTCAAGAAAGAATCTCTTAAAACAGTTACAATCAACATTATGAGTTATAGAACTTAAAAAGTTTTAATTGTATCACAGCGGAAATTCTTTAAAGTAATGTCTACATTACGCTCATGTTTCTATTGCCGACAGGATTTTTGAACAATCCAGTATAATTTAAACTGTAACTGATGTTGTCGCTAATTACCTACTGACATAGTTAACGGAGTTAAGCAAGAAAACATAATCAATTTTTCATCAGCTTGTTGTTGTAATGGTTGCTTCTCCCCATTAATGTGTCCCGCTCTAATCCTTATGGACCAGTCAGCATGAAATATATATCGCCATAAATACTTTAATGTTGTGTTGATGTCTGCTTCTCTCCCCACAGTTCTAGAAACATCACCCTTTAAATGACTCAAACAAGGATTTTTAACCTCCACTAAATATAAACAGTGTTTAATAATTGCAAACAATAACATCCAGACATTGTACTGTGTTCATTTTCTCACTATTGAGATATAATTTCCTTCTCATAAGCGCAGAAAACTTGTGACACTCTGTTCTCTATAAGCAATTTCAAACTTTTTTTTTAATAACTTTGCAAAGCTGGCCGAGGCCGACGTTCAGCTGATACAATGCTATTTTGTTGTCAAGGGTACTCGTGTCAGCAGAATCAAAACGTGCCGGCGGTGGACCGAGCATCAAGTTGTCTGCAAAGGAAACACTTTACCCACAGCTTCTCTGACAGTTATGAGAAACCGCCATTAGTGCATTATGCATAATTGTACACGCACTACTATCAAGTGTCAGGGAAAGACAACGGGCGTAGCAGCTCTCTGTCGACTATGGCACATTTGTTATTGTGAACCATCAGCATTTCTCTATGGAAATTGAGTTGCTACAAAGGGCCATTTTCCAATCTGCTGCCATGAAATCACTCTACCTGCACTGGTAATGACCAACCTTGGAAGTGAATTTCCACTCAATTTATTTTCATGAAAGACAACAGAAGGGGAAATACACAAATATATATCCTGGACAAAGTTTTTATATGAAGATTCATATTCTTTATATTCTTAAATATGCAGACTACACTGTCTGTGCACTGCCTGTCTTGGTAATGATGGATTGCCTAGAATATAACAGTAAATACATTTTTTACAGTGCTCATTACTTTAGGTAATGTGCATATAAAGTTTTTTTTTCTGGAGTTGCATTTTACTTCAGTCAGTAGTTGAACTATAAGGGGATATATAACAATCGTTCTGCATGTGTCTTAATAACCTCATAGCTTATTGAGTGCATGTGGAGAATGTACACACACACACAGACAAAAAACCCACCCACACAAAAAAATACACGCACGCACAGAAAACACACACACACCAAAAAAAACACACACATACACACATACTATGGATGACTCATATTGTGGGTATCAAGGTTATGATGAATGTACTCCCTCTCCATATTTCTCAGTCTTTTTGATCAGTTTTTTTTCTTCTGGTTTCTTTGATCAACTGCTTATCATCAGTGATTGGCCACGATGTGTACTTGACAGTCCAGTGTGTGATTAGACAAGGATAGAGAGGCAGAGCAGAATGTGGAGCTGCAGGGCTGCGGGGCATCCTTCCCATCAAGACGTGCTCCGCTGTAATTAGACATTAGCACTCAGCAGGAAGCCTGCTAACATGAGCCGAACCCCGATTAGAATGATTATCAGAGATAATTCACTTTAATAAGTACATAACAGACCACCGGACTTGCGCAAGAAGAGATACAACTGGATGCTTTTGTAATTACTGCTAAATTGGTACATGCAGGGCAGCTGATTGTAGCGCAGGTTTCTAAAAGACTGAAACAATCTTTGTATTTAATCAACATTATTAACATCCTACATTTAAAAAAATGTCTGCCTCGCAGTCAATATATTCAAGCTGATTATTTTACAAATGTATTTACTCATTTAAAAAAAATGTTACTTGCACTAGTGTACATGTTTTACTTCTTCAAATAACAGGAGCGGAATTAAATATTGCAAATGCAAAATTAAATCCGATACCGCTATTGTAAGCATACTTTTTATAAAAATACATAAAGGGCAGATTGAGTGAAATACATATCCAGAGAGATAAAGACTACAAATGGCATATTCTGGTGAGAGTGCATTCAGCTTGACTCGGTAAAAATGTTCACAATATTATGGGAAAGAGTTTCTTTGTTGGAAAGAAAGGAAACCTGTCTCCCCAAATGGCCACCTCAGAGATAGTGCTCTTTAATATCAGAGACAGCTAAGCGTAGCTTGAAGCTACTGACATTGACAAGCCGGGCCTGTGGGGACCAGAGGAGATAAGCGTGGCACACAGACAAATACAACACTTGACTTTTCCTGCTCGTCAGCTACTGTTGCACAGGGATTACAAAGTCAATGGCTGTTCTTCTATTTGAATACAATATCTATTTAGGGGTAGGACAAAACATTCCACTCCCACTAGAGTGGGATCAATCATCAACTAATTTTACTGGACTGCTCATGTGAGACGCAGTTGGGAGTCCAGGCTCCCCAGACGGGCCTTAGTGTGCTGGGCTGCTGCTCTGAAACGCTGCATTAGGGTTTGCAGGCATGATTAAACTGTTTGTGTTTTACAGCGCACACCTCTGTGTGTGTGCGTGCGTACACACACACACACACACACACACACACACACACACACACACACACACACACACACAGTAAAAAATGAATGCTGCTAAAATGTAACCTAGTACAAATAATAACTTAGTGACTATCTCACAAATAATCTAAAACCATTAAAACCATTTTTTAGAACACTCCATTCGCCACGTTTAGAAGTTCTTGTTCCGAAAAAACTAAAATAAAGTTAAAAGCAGAAAAGGACATACTGTATCAGAAGAATTTTTCAAATGCAAGTTATATTTGTCGTGCGTCCACACAGGCCATCTCTCACAGGCAGCATCAGCCTCTGATGGACTGTGAGGGGGTCTCCCCAGGGGGGCCGATAATACCCACGGCCAAATATCTCTCTGTTCCTTGCTCCAACATGTTGGGTCACAACCGTGCTATCATACTCTCATATAGGTGACTTCCCATGGGCCCAACACGGTCTTACCTCATGGTTTGAGTACATTTATCTTGTGCAAAATGTTATGCCTCTAAATTAAATTTAAAAGTGTTTTGAGGAAGTTGCGCTATAGTGGACATTAACCTTGCGATTTCCCCAGAGACCTAAAAATCAATTGGAGCCAAGCACCAGAAAGGAGTCTGTGTGTGTGTGTGTGTGTGTGTGTGTGTGTTTCATGGGGAGCCCATTTTAAGATGTCAACCAAACCTGTCCATGCGACATTTGACTCCACAAGGTGTTTGAGTAGCTTGTCTTTCTCCATGTTTCAGTGAAAATGAAATCTTTCCACTCAATTATGCCAGCAGCAGTGAGCGTCCTGACACTTCGAGGAACCCACAGCATCTCAGATGCTGACATGTAATTCCTTGCTCCCTCATACACACACATATCTGAATACATAGACAGCTCTTTGGGTGTGCCCGTAAAACCATGAAATGTGCAACTCGGGCGCATTGGTTGAAGCGGTGTCGTGTGCAGAAACCACAAAGGCCCCAGAGCTCCATCGCGTTTGTATGGCGCTAATGAGTCAGATCTGTGGCTACGCACTCCCCATTGATGAAAACAGATACAAAGCGGCAGAATTGTCTTTAATGCTAGATAGGCGAGAACATATTGCTTCACTTTGAGTGGAGACGCAACTGTTGAAAAGTTCATCTTTGGGAATAAGAAGGAACCGAAGAATAAACTGCTCGGAAAAGATGAGCGAGAATATATTACTTTTCATTCTGACAGCTTTTGTTATATTAACTTGACTTGAAAACAGTTGTGTGAGCCGGCTGCAAACGTTTTCAGCCTATAAGTCTAAGAAAATGTCTGTTACCAGCTCGAGCTGTCAAACTGTTCTACAAGTCAATAGATGTAGTGGAATTCCTGTCGAGGTGAAAGGAAAAGGTGAGATGAGCAACAGGACACATTCCTGAACTTTTTAAAGCCAGTATATTCTCATTCTAGAGGTTATCATAATGTTGCCGTTCTAACCTACACTCTATGAAACTCATTATATATATGATCATATTCCATGTTTTAACCCCAGGGGACATTACAAATGCAAACAAAAACAATGACGCCAATCAAACCTGTATGAAAGTCTCAAAGAAGCGAAACATTTTTCAATCCAACAATTATCAACCAATTTATAAAAACAGATACCAGGAGTATAAAACAACATCTTTGTTAAAACATATTTGTTTTAACAAAACATATTTGTGACAGAACGAGTTTGAACAGAAAATTAACTCAACCACCACATTTTGGGAAATAAAGATTAAGCTGGATGTCAGTAGTAACACTCAATCAATGCCCACTTTATCTGTAAATTCTGTATACTCCCTACTCCCTGTGTACATGTTCCCCCTATGTGTATTGTTGTTTGTGAGTTAAGTTTAATGTTAAATGTATAAGCTACTGGATGACCTGAATTTAGAAGATAGTATCCATCTATCTATCTATCTATCTATCTAACAATAACACGGTTATACTTTTATAATGAATTATAATTATTATAACTATTATTATTATTATTAGTAGTAGTAGTAGTAGTAATAGTAATACTAATGTTTGTATTAATGTTTTTGTTTATAGAGATGCACGGATTGATTGGCTGCCAATCAAAATCCGGATAGTTTCCAGCAGATCTGCCATGACCAGTGACCGTCAAAGAAATCTGAAATCTGAAACTGATTGTGTGGAAGTTCTTCATTAACAACAACAGACAAGAATAAGCCATAGGGGCACAACCTTAAAACATTTGGAATAACTTTGTCAACATAGAAGAAAAATATAGCAAATAATCTGTTTTGGAAAACCTCAATGCAGCACAAAGGTGACCTGGAGGTGCCGAATATAATGCACTCTGTGTACCGGAATCAGAGGATCTGTTCCCAGGGAAGTATTAACTCACATTTGTGGGCGTTGAAACATTTTAACATATTTGCTTGTTCTTTTCTTTGATATTTTGCATGATGTAGAGTCAAATGTTCTTGTTCAATGTCAAAGGGGAACACACACTAAAATAGGCAATAATATATATTGTTTAAAGCCGTACTGTAGTTTGTTCAGTATTGAAAGCCGTCTGGCAAGTGATGAACCTGACATTCAGCTGAGCATGGAGGAACGTCCATATCTCACTATGTGTACATGTAAGAGATGTGCGCTTTAGCTGAGTGGAGTTATATTGTTCTCTCTATTGCAGAATGGTCATATTGTTAAGCTTTAACGCTTGTCCGTGAATTTAAATGTGTGACTCTGTGTTGACTGAGGAAATAGATTTATGTTAATGTGTTCACATACATTATTCTAGATTTTCAGATTGGAATAGGTTTCATGACACTTTACTTGATATGAGCACATACGTTTACATTTATGGATATCGTAAAAAAGGTGTACATGGTATATCCTGACAATGGAATAAAACACAGATAAAACTGCAAAAAGCTTACTTGCTGTTACAGCTGTTTGAGTGTATTATCTTTTCTCTCTCGACTGCCATTAAATGGACAACTCCTCAAATGGTGCAGTTTTCTCCCGGTTTAAATATTTGATATAGTCCTATAATGTTTCATTCATGTTCTGTATCTCATTCCTGTTACAAAGTCATTTTTTCTCCACGGGGATCAATATGGTTTTGCATTGCAATATCAGATTAATCTGATTAGATTCATAATATTTGGCTCACTATAAACAGACCATTATGCTGTCACCACAGATCCTACCCCTCAATGTTCAACATGTAGTCTGTGCAAGAAGCGAGAGAAGTTAGATAAGATTCTGAGTTAATATAGCCATTCCGTGAATAATCATATACTAATATGCGATTAAACACTAGGAAAATACCACATTTCTATTTTCAAGAAGAAAAGCCTTTTTTTTTTCAAAAGTTGTTGAACATAGAAGTCATGCCACAGGTCCAGGAGGGCCGGTCCAAGTCTTGTTCTACACTACGTCTCCACAGGCTGCATAGCGAAAGTAGCCCATTAGCAGAGCAGCAGCTTCAGTCCTGCGTCTGCACAGGATGCATTCGGGCACAGCGCTGTGTGTAGGTCACCTGTGGTAGGCAGGGCTCTTAGCACAATACACAATCACTTCACAGCATTTGTAGTGTAAAACAAAAGAAAATGGGCTTGAGGCGTGAACATTTAAGTCATCGTTTTGCACATTTTGTGGAAGTGAAATGGTTGTAATGCTGTAACAGGGACCCTGAAGACAGTTGTACTGAATAAATAGAAATACATGTACTCAATCTGACAGGCCACTGAAATTCACGGCTAAAACTACTCCTGTGTGGTCGAGCTCTTAGGCCCTAAAACATGCACATCTTTCTTTTTCTCTCAGTGTTATTTTTACATACCTTTAGGAGAAGTGTTGACAAAAAAGTGTTGGTGTGATCACCCGTTGACCAACATCGATAAGCATTGGCTACTACAATGTCCAGCAAAATATAGTATTGACGAAAAGTGTGTTGGGAGTCTATTCATATGGCGAGTTGGTTTGTGTAAACTGTACAGCACATAGGGCTTACAGTTAATATGGAAGAGACAGAGTTTCATGAACTGCGGTACTCCCAAACCCCCATTGCGCTGCATTTGCTAAATGCGCAGTATAGATGTCAAAAGAAAATTCCTAAAACCCGAATATCGTCAGCATATCTTTTATGTCTTCATTGGAAAATGCTACTTTTGCAATAAGGCCCAATTCTGAATATTTAAATGGAATAAGCCATTTACATTACTCATATCATTTTGAATATTGGTATATTGGGCATAATAGGGGAATATTGAGGCATTATTGGGTTTGTCCATGAATTGTACAACACGTTACATACACATAAGAGATGTATCAATAATATTGTGCAAAAATAAACAACCAAATCAGTTTGGGTGAATTTAACATCCGAGTTTGTCCAAAGATTAGATGACTTTGACCTTTAAAGGCCAAAGTTGGATTACAACCAACAGCATGATCAACAATGACCAATAATTAACAAATAATTTGTGATTATGAGTCACACAGGTGTAGCCCAGAAACTTTTAAAAACATATATTTGTTTTATTTATCCATTGTGTGTCCTATGTTGGTCCTAATCGGGGTTATAGGCCAATCCAAGATCTAATTAAACTCCTACTCCTACATTTAGCAAACTTATTCTGACTCGTACATGTATTAGCGCTTGTATGACCAAAATGGCCATCAGAGTGTACAAACATGGACATGACAGCATTTTTGTCAAATTTCAGGGTGTGAAAATCATATTGAAATAGGAAAAAAATAAAAAGGTGAGGGGCCTTTTAAAAGGCTGTTGAGGGGACGCCACGTTCACTGACAGCAAGGGAGAGAGAGAGGATGTTGTTGACAGATATGATGTCGTTGTCTCACACTCTCAAAATGGGATGTGCTCCCCAGGTGATTGGCTTTATGCTAGTCTTGTATCACTCTTTCACTAAGATGAAGACATTCATCCCCTGACCCACACCTTTTATTATCCCTGGCCTAAAGTGTCAAAGTTTAATGACTTTCATTCATGCCTTTAATTCACAGTGTATTGACACTCATCTGCCACAAACTCCCCACACCATTTCAGAACGTCCTCGTATCCCTTCCCTCACTTATATAACCTTATGTTATGCGTGTATGTATGTATGCCAGTGTGGCAAGAAGTTGAGTTGCACTGGAAAGGCCAAGTGACAGCAGTTTAATTAAAGTATCAGGGCTTCTTGTGCCATGAGGCACCTCTTATGACAACGTCATCTGTGTCATAGGGAGCGGATAGTTAGCTCCTTTATCCAGAGGCAGTCAATATAACCTGTTAACAGATGGCTTTCATCCCCCACCTGGTGTTATTGTTCACTGACAGCAGCAGGTGTCTAAAATCATACTTGTGAATTATCCCATAATATGCATTGAAATAACGGGACTAGAAGATAATCTCAGTCTCATTGTCATAGAAATTAAATGGATCAGTAAGTTCACATTTCATGGCAGAATGTATTGTACAACAGAGAAATCAAGATCTGCACTCAAGCACCAACACGCCGCTCACTTCGGCTTCATTCGGCAAGGCCGTCTGTCAATCACATTCAAATTAAACTGCAGTTTGCTCCTCATCTACAAATGATTGTAATTCATATTGACACTGTGGAGGATTTTGAGATCTCGCAGATGGAAATGGGACAATCACTACAACGTACATCTCACTCGTTCGCTCTATTTCCCCCCAAAACCAGCTCACACATTACATTTGAGCTGTTAGAGTCTTAATTGCTTCGGAAAATATGAGGACAGAGTTTTGGTGCTCTGCTGGTAGCAAGATTAACCGTCTCTACAGATTCTGTATTTATTGATTCATTTGTTGATTCAATGTGAGAGATATCCATTTTAGGATAGTGTGATTATTATTTCGATATTATTAAGTGCCATCACACAAGTAAGGTAATGTGATGCATTTTATGTGTTTTACAACATATTAGGGCTGCAAATTCAAATGACTATTTGGATTAACTCGATAATAATTTTGTCCTAAAATTATCCATTGTAATTTCTCAAGGTGTTTTATCCGTGCAACAGTCCAAACCTCACACGCCATTCGTTTTACGATCGTATGACGGAGAAAAGCACCAAAACCTCAAGTTTGAGAAGCTGGAAGCAGGAAATGTGTCTAAAATGTTTAGTCCACTGTGGAAACAATACAGCATTGTTTTTTGCTATCGACTAATTGAATGATCGTTTCAGCGCTACATCCAACTAGGCTTGCCGCGATGTTGGTGTCAGTATTACAGCATATGCAGGCATACGCCACTCACATTGCAGGCCCTTCACCCACACCGTGCTGCGACGAAGACTACAAACGCTTGTGATTCTGCCGGACACTCCACACCACGTTTCAGAAGCGCTTTCGGCTCTACTTTGCTACAGAAAGGCTCCTTTCTTTTTAAATGTCCAGTGTATGCAGGCAGACCAGTGCATTACAAGTGCATTGCATGACATATCAGATAGACCCATTACATCAGTAACTGGCCCAACATTTTACAAGAAAGAGATAGTTTTGTCAGAAATAGGAATCCAACCTGGAATGAAAACAGCAGTGAATGAAAGAAAGATTCCAGCGGGTCCTCGTTGCTTTTTGTCTGCTGGATGTGTCGGCATATGTTTGCAGACGGTATTTAATAAGCCAATTTACTATCGAGTTCCAGCAGGTCCATAAGGTGTTTTGCATTTTTAAATGTTTCCAGATGTACAGATACAAGCGTGCTAGACATTTGTTTAAGTATTTCCTCACAAAAAGGCCTTTTCAACCCTCACCGGCACATTTAATATTTTGCATAACAAAGGTGACAGAAGGAAGCAAAGTGAGAAATGACTCATATGTTTAACATCTACAGATTTAATTTCTCCACCAAAGTCCAACAAGAATCAAGTGGTTTGAGAGTTGATACAGTGGGCCCTGCTGTCATGTCTGTGTACCATAGCAAGACAGAGCAAATGCAGAACAAATAAAAATCAAAGTCTTCCAATTGATATGCATTAGATGTTTTCCCACTGTTCCGATAGAGATGCCTCTCCAAACAGTCGTTTTGGAGATAACGGGCAGGCCTGGCTGTGTTTGCTGGAGTGGTGGAACAGCAGCAGGGGACGGAAGGTCACCGTATTGATATGAAACTTGACAGGTCTTGTCCTGCTATTGCTTTTACTATCCAAGACAATGTAGATCCACTGAAAGAAAGATAGCTACAGAGAGAAGGAGGGAGGAAGAGAAAGAGAGGGAGATGTTGGCAGCATGTGTTAGCAGCTAATGGACTGCTACAGAGTGTGTGTGCGTGTGTGTGGGTGTGTGTGGGGGGCGTGTGTGTGTGTGTGTGTCTTCGCAGAACGATGGGGACTTGGTCCAGGACTGATGAGATGCTTCAGGGATAATGCCAGGCGCAGAGTTGATATGTGATTTGGGAGAAGGCTTTATGCAATTTTTTACTCATTATTCTTAATCACATACTTCAGCGTTTTCTTCACACTCCCCTTCCTCTCACCACCACTATACTCCCCCCCACCCCACCCCACCCACTGCTCCCATTCTTTCTGCCGCCTTCTCATATCCTCAGTCTGGAGGCTGACAGTGACAAATAGAGGAACACCACAGCAGTATCTCCACACGACTGGAGGGACAAATTATTACAGGTTATTTTCCTCCCTTTTTCAAAAGCCATGCTTATTCATGTGGGACTGCAGAATATACAAAGGCTTTCATTCTGAGATGCTTAATGTCAGTTCATGGATAACACATTGTTAGCCCCCGTTCATTGCTCGGTATTTCCACATGACTGCATCCGGTTAATATCTACTTTGTGAGCAGAGTTCTGAAGATGGCTCGTAACTTAGCTAATGGCCAGTTTTACTTCCACAACACTGAATATCGTGTTCAACTGGTGGCTACTGAACAAGGCAACCGGATCATGTTCAACATACAAGCTTTTATAATGTGGAACAGTTACAAGAAAGAAACACTTTTTCATTCGAGTGACATTCACACTCCATGTTTGCGAGCTTTCAAACCACTTGTTCATAAGTCTGAATCCAAAATGACTGGTATGATTCATTACTAGTATATAGCACTCGTCTGCCATTCATTTAGGACTTATGCAACAGGAACAGTTCAAATAATTAAGAATATGAATTATGAGTGGGGTGATCATTGTTTTTTCAATTTCAAATGATTCTTTCTGCACGACTATTTGGCGCCGTGGCTGCTTAAAGCCCCACTATGTAACTTTTCTACCTTAAAATAACAGCTTGAAAGAAATGGTGCCGCTACAATGACTTTTAATATGTTGATTTGCACCTCCGCCACTGCCATCGGGGGTCTGTGGCCAGAAAACTGCTGAATGTAAGATGTTGGGACTGGCCCGGTACTTCCGGTTGGGCAACAGGAAGTACTTCAACTTGCTTTCTGGCAGTGATTACCCAACGTCATATAGTGCCAGTCCACGCTCACAGGTGACTTTTTATTTGCTCCGCTACGCGATGCGTAGAGACAGAATAACATGCCGCTGTGGAGAACACCGGGCCGAGGCTGATCAATGCGTGCTGCCGCTGCCGAGACGCGCATCGATCAGCTGTGAACTCACTAGCCGGAAGAGCCATATATGGCGCGAGAGCTAGAGATTCACGACACTGAAGTAAACGTTAAATACTTGAAGGGGGCGCTACAGGGGAAAAGTTACATAGTGTCGCTTTAAATGATGAAAAGAATACTTCAAAACAAATGTTATTCAGTTATTCACAATAAACTTCCCTCAGTGGGCCAGTCAGGGGTAAAGGACAAGTCTGTATTCCTAGGTGTAGGCCCCATCATGGGAATAACTCATAAACATGTCATCTCTTCTTCAAGGAAAGCGGCTCACAGCCGAAATGCCACGCAAGGCAGAGAACTAGTGGACTGCATAATTTCCTTCGCTGCAACTGACACCTTTTCCATATGTAGGCACTAGACTGGGCTTAAGTGTGATGGCTATGCATCATTATGTCTTGGAAATGGAGGGTGCAAAAGTGCACAAGCAGTGGCTGGCTTACATCTGACAGTTGGCCTTGTTTTACATTAGTCACATCAATTCAAATCCCTTCTCTCGACAGAGTTGGAGATCAAGTGCCAAAGACTTCAGTAACCGAGGGAAATAAATCCTGAGTCAAAGACTGCTTTGATTTATGTTTTAAATGCTTTACAGCTGCTTGTTCGAAATATTCCCATGTCAATAATAATTTCACTTTTTGAAAATGCTTACTCATACAAAGCGAATAGGGCTGGTTGGTTCGCAGAAATGACAAAGACCTATCAAGCCACGCAGATAGTTTTGATTGTAGGTCAGTCAATGTGAAAAGAAGTAGGAGGAAGACTTTTTTCTATTATGCTTCACCGATCATCACTACAATAATATCTGAAGATTTTTATAGAATGTCCTTTACTTTTGAAAGATGAACATACATTATGGCTGGTATTTGATTTTGTGGTTTTACATTCTTTAAATGTTGTCAAACCCAAGGAGGAAGAGATGTTGGCTGTATTGTAACCATCCTTTATTGCCCCCTCTTTTGCAGCTGGGAGCACTGCCTGATTAATTTGACTAAACGGGTTACCTTTGGGATGTTCATTTAAACACATTTCAGTTCAATTAAATCTAAATGAATACTTTTTTTTTACAACTTATTTCATTGCACATGAAACACATCTCAGTATATCAACAGAAGCTGTGATCACAGTCACTTCAAAAGCTGTGAAAATGTAAAAAAGAGGATTGTCTGGTTAATATTTACATTTCCGTTGCTTCATAACGTCTCAGTAGTGCAAATAACAACCAATGTTTGAGCTCTGTACTTTATAAGCTACATATCAAATATTGATCCTATAAATACAGCAACGTTGTTCAAACCTCCTTTTGTTATAAAATACAAATAAAGAACTTACTTTATACCATGTATAAATAAGTCACTTTCTCTATGAGAGACACGTACAGGATGGTGTTTACGGGACTGTTCATTAAGCTACCTCAGATTAGTCTAAGGAGGTCTTTGTCTTTCTGGAGCATGATAACATTAATCTGTATTACCACTCGTTCTTTTATATCTCTAATACAAATGTCATTACAGATGGCAGCCATTACGCATAATAGGTGGCTACCAAGCCTTATCAACAGGTAGGTGAACCAAGCAAAGCCTGTTGACGAATAACAGTGTTCTGGATAACTCATTTATCTTGCAGTGAGGAATTGTCCCCAGAGATCGATTCTTTATGCAGGCTGGGGATATTCCGGCTTTACTGTGGGAGACTGTGGGAGATATAATAGCCAATTTTTAGACTGCCGCAGTGAGCGAGTTTATTTCCCAGGACAGAGATCTCAGACTCAACGATTGCACATTTTCCATTAGTGTGACACGGAAGCTCGACAACGGCAATGTTAACCAAAATCTGATGTGGGTACTCATTCTACTCCACCTTATGGTAATATGCTGACATGTTAACTTTTTAGCACTACTGTGTCAGTACTTCAGTGCCGATTTAGAAGTTAAATAATTAAATCTCTGGCAAACATTGGCCACTACAATTGATCAAAGGCTGGTTCATTTTGTGCATTAATTACTGCTGAGGTAATGAAATGGCCCATCAGTCTCCTCATAAACTAGTAAACAGTGGTGCAAAAGAAACCATCCTTCAGGCACAGCTGTGATTATGTAAAAGCACTGTTCATCATTGGGCCCATGCTCCTTGCCATTTTATTTTTTGCTTAATGTTTACAACCAGGAAGATGTTTTATTTATTAGTTTTGTCATAAAGTTCTGTTTCACATATATCTGGTCGCTCATGCATGCGATACGAGTGTTGAAATTAGCATCTCATTACTTGCCATAATTAGGCCAATGACGGCCAGATGTTGTTGATGTTGGGCGTGTGGAGGAAGATAGCTGGGTCTAGCTTTTCATTATGATCAATTAGTACTTTATAAGAAAGCTTTACTGCTGCCTTGAATTAAAAAGACTTGATGAGTGATATAGCAGACAAACACAAACAAGTTTGCCTGCTTTGTCGCCTCGCTGCAGTGTTGTGTATTCAGGGTTAAATGAGTTCCGTGCTAATGAAGTCTTATAGCAGTTATCTATAATCAGATTATGTAGGTCAGAGAGAGTAAAAAACAATGTATTTTTAACCCTTCGGCATGATGATGTTTATGGCTGGCGGGCAACGTGATATGGATTCTTCAATGAGACTTTTTCTTTTTATCACATCGAATTACGATGTCTAGCAATCCTATAGCCGTGGGTTGAAGCAGTAGTTCCGTGTAACATAATGTAGAAACTCCAACTGAAAAGCCATTTCTCTTAATAAAAAGCAAGCAGTCAGCAACTTCCAAAATAGTTTCCATCTTTGCCTCTTTTACTGTTAGCTCAGAGTGTAGGTAAGCTGTATTAAAAGGCAGGTTTTCTTTAATCCCACATATATATCAATGATGGAAGAATTTACAAATGGAGAGATACTCAATTTGTTTAGTAGCTCAGATTGTAATTCAGATATTCCTTAGAAAATCCCAATGCTTATTCTTTAAGCCTAAATGATTTGTGATTGAATATATTACGAGAATGAAATATATCAATGTTAAGATCAGGGTCAGCAGAGTTCAGTGATTGCACACTACTACATGAGATAAAATTATATTGTCATTATCCACAGATGCTGCCATATCTTTACACTCTATAGTACTGCTGCATCAGGGCTTTGCATAACATGTAATCAACCTACTTTTTTGAGAAAATTGTACTTATACATGCCTCCAGACAATTAAAAGAAAAACAATAACACACGTTAAATAAAAATAGATCTCTTGTTGTTGACGGTCAGGATTCTGGTCAATGCTGTTGAGTGGCCTGTCACCAACATGAGAAAAGCTGGTCCACCTTAAACTTGATGTTAAAGGTCAGTCCTTAAGTCAGCTTGAGATGAACTTGAGTTCCTTGATCTTTCAGGTATTCAACATGTTGGATTTGGCATTTTAAGTAATTCTATCCATGACAAGTTTGAGTTTCCCAATACCAATACCAATATGATTGCATTGTATTGTATACATTGTAAACAGGTTTGCTGCTTCAAGGACATTTTCCCCTGGGAATGAATAAAGTACATATCTAATCTAATACTGAATAATGAATAGTAGAATACCTAATAATGAACTAAACCATATTAAGTGCATTCTTTTAGTTGTTTAACTGCTGATACAGTGACCACAACGCGATTATGTAACTGTTGTGTTCCTCCCTCAAAAGACAGAAGTAACCTGCAGGAGTCAGTCAGACAGCATTCAAACTTCATAAATTGTCACATGATTCCCATTAAGTCATGCAAATCTACCATCATCTGACACTAAACTTGACAGATGAGGATGAAATGAAGTGTGTCAAATGCAGTTACAGTGAACTCATTGAAAATGCATGTCTCTGATAGGACTTATTTCAGTAATATATCACATCTTACTCCTTAACTTTTCATTTGTTTGTGCTACATCTAATATCATGTGCCATTGACAATGCAGCAAAACACTGCAAAACTAATGACTTGGCTGGCATTCATCTTCAATTTGATTAGCAGCAGCCGAGTGCTTCTTTTCTCAAATGCTGCTCTTTGCCCCGTCTAAGGACCATCCCTGCTCGGTCTGTACAATATTGACCATGGTGTATGTATCATTAGGCCAATTTGTCTCAGAAGGTCGTTGTCCTTCTCATCATATTCAAATCAACGTTATTATGGAGGCTAAAAATGAACGATAACTATGGCGTCAGTGCTGGTAGCTGGTATTGAGCCATACAAACAAACCTTTGATTACAAGGCGCATACGTTTTGAGATGCATCCAAATATAAATCATTATATCTGCACAGACTAACGCAATTCAAGTACCCTAATCTTCCAATTATTTAATATAAATGCAAATTCTTATGGTTAAAGTGACATTGCTCTGTCAGAGTTATGCTATTATCACTGTCAGCTGCAGTGGATGCTTCTAATATCCAATGTCCTCTGGAGGGATATTGGTCGCATTGCTCTCTGTGTACTTAAGTGTGGCTGAAAGGCAGCTCCCTAGTCATTCAGAAAGGAGTGAGATATAAAGGTCACATATCACCTTTTCAAAAGCTCACATTCAAACCGTGTTATTCTGCTCAAAGCTTTGAATTGCAATAGAATTCTTCCTTTCTCCTTTAAGAAACAAACTTTTTTTGTCTCGTGACGAAGCATGAATACTGCATGACATACTGGATATAGAGTACGAAATCCAAGCTTCTTTTTCAGAAAATTGAATGGGTATGGTCAGTTGTGGGGCCTCCCATGGACAATAACAGAATGATAAATACCCTCATCTAGAGAAAATGTCAATTATCAGTAGACTCAGCAGCGGTGGTGGTGGTCCTCCTGGCACGATAAAGATCTAACATTAATAAGGTATGCTTATCTCTGTAAAGACAGCCACCGATTGATTTTTTGAGAGAAGCCTGGAAGAAAGGGAACAATATATTATTTAAACAGAAACATATTCCTCAAAAGAGAAATGTAATGAAGTACACCAAAGAAAGAATAGACATACGACTGCATTATATTAGAGTTCAGTGCCTGCCGGGCATCTAATGTTTCTCATCCATCAACTCCTGCTCCTGTGCTTCCCCTAGCTCTAAACATAACCCAAGGAACATTAATAGATACTTAGAAACATTAAATGAGACCCCGGGTCACTGCCTCTGTGTGTTGGCAACAACAACACTTTGAACAGATTTTTAAGTTTGAGGACTTCTAATTAGTCTCCAGAGCTCCGTCTGTGTTCTTACTCTCATCATATAATATTGGTTTGCTGAACAATAAGGCTAACCAACGGGTGCATGGGAAACTAATGAGCCATTTTAGGGAATGAGAAAGGGAAGGGAAATTGGCTCAAGATGGTATTATGTTTTGACAGGCAGTAGGAAAAGGAAATCCCACTTTGATCTTTTTAGAGACACTTTTAAAAAAACTAAACAAAAAGAGCACCCATCTTCATTTAAGAATGTTTTTTTATGTATTTCAGTTCCTCAAATACTATTCAATTTATCTCTGACCTGTGGAGGGAAAACAGTTGGTGAGGCAGTCATCATTCTATTGACATTTCAAGACCAATTGTAAGCTTGTCATAAGGAGCAGTCTGAGGAAGTGTGCTTCGAGGCTGGGATCGTAATGATCAAAGTGAAATGTTTGTCCACTGAAATCAATAGAATCTGGGTTCCTGGAAATTGCTATTAAAGATCCCCATCGATTGGGCAACAGCTCAGTGACCAAGCGACTGGTCTTTCAAACCTATAAAAATTGTGAATTCTATTATTATATTGAAATATAAATCAAGCTAGACCTGTGTTTTTGGGCAGTGGGTGAGGCCCTGTGTAGACTGTAATCTACCTGCATCTGAGGTATCATGTGTATATATATATATATATATATATATATATATATATATATATATATATATATATATATATAAATTAAAAGTATGTGTTCACAACTATTTGAACTGCTAAGTCCCGACAAAAACCATAAGAAAGCACCTCCTTTACTTTCAACAAGGAAAAGAAATCCTTCCGTTTGTATTTGTTAATCTTTTTTGTGTGAATCACAGCAGGATGGATTTACATCTAACAATAATTATTATTCCACTTTTCACAGCAGCAAATTCACCACCATAAAAACAAAAATGTGTGATCAAACTACTAATTATTTTGAGAATTAATCTGTTCATTATCTTCTAGATTTCTAAATTAAAACATCTCAGAACTTTAATTATCCAAAGGGAAATGTCAACAGTTCCAGTACAATGTAGGAACAAGTCTGAATACAAATATATATAGAAACACTAAATAATACATATTTTGTGTATAACACCACTATTTACAAGAGGTGAAAGATGACACTGTCAAATGGTTTGGGTAAATATCAAAAATGGGATTTTTTTACTTTTCTCGCTGGAAAAATTACTGAAAAAATTGATCAATCATAAATATACAGATTAATCTCATGTAAGTAGAATTGTTGTTTCAGCTCTACTTTTAATGGACTTTTCATGACTGATGTCTGTGATTATAAGTATGTGTAGATATGTCCTGATTCTTTTTTTCAGCACAATGTCCCATGACGATTTTCATGACTATTATAAAATTGTCAGTGTGGTTCTGCATACATAAGTAGGCTGAATACATTGCAACCAGTACTAGACAATGGGGTCTGATTCCCAGTGGGACCAGTCAGGCCAAGAGCAAAAGTGCATTTATTCTTGGTATGTTTAGCTCTCTAAGGAAAAATGCCCTCTAAATATGTTGAATATAGATTCACTGTTTTTCTTGTTGAAGGTTTTGTGCACAGCTGAATAACAGACAACTGCATGAAATACAAGCAAAGTATGTGAAATTGTTTCCCTTCACACGCTGATAAACTAAAATATTTGTAATAAATATTTGACATGCGACATAACCACTTCAACTGTTGAAACCCAGAATGTTGTCACCTTGCCTAAACTTTCCTCAAGCAGCACCATATCAATCCTTCTACAATTTCTACAACTTGCTGATCTCTGCCTTAATCGGCTCCGCTGTGGCACACATGCTTCTTCGATGACATCTGTATGTCATCATTTAATATCCATTATATTTCCTAATAGAAAGGCATTGGCAGCTTCTTTCCTGACTTGTGTTGCTTCCGCTGGGCAGAAAATTGGTGAAGTTGGAAGGAACTGTTCTCATCAGTGTGGAAACTTTTTCTCAACAGGGTATTGTATCTCAGTAAATCCCAGAAGTTAATGACCGCTGTGCCACAGAGGGTTGCTCTGTTTTTCACCAGATGCTAGATTTTTGGAATTCCCCAGATTCTAATGTGCACCAGAAAAGCAGTTTTCCAGCTTGAGTACCAGGCAGCATGTAGCATCTCATTAGCTCCGGTCACTGATCGAGTGTGACAGACATGAAATCTGACACATGCTGCAGACCTCCACCATACATTCCATAAAGTTTGAAAAGTGGCTTTCTGAATTTGTAATTGTTTGTCTTCCAATACTTCTGCCTCAAATATTTCCTGTCTTCAAGTGTTGTTCTTTTCCACTTGCATGCTTTGGCATCTGTCAATAAAAAAATGTGATTTATGAAAGAGCTGTTTTGAGATCTTTCACGGATGAGAAAGTTTCAAGTCAAGCCATTTTGCCACAAATGTAACTGAAGACATAAGCTGCTCTGAAACCATAAGAGTATCTTTATTGTGACTTCTATCCTTTGCCCCATGTGCTGCGTATTTTTGTATAAATGCGTCATAGGCCACTTATATTGTATTTAAATGTATGATATTACATTTGTTGTTTGTAAAAAGACCTATAGTATTCTAAAAACTAACACAAAAAAGGTGACAAGTCCCTTTTACTGATATAAATACTTTTAACAAGTTAAACTACTGCAGCACATATTGCAGGATTGCCGTGACACTCACACACACACACACACACACTCACACACACACACACACACACACACACTATAACACTACAGCCAACTGGCCCTTGAGCGCCACTGCGAGTGGGCCACAGAGTAGGCTCTACTTTCTCTGCTCTTTTCCTTTTGCATTCGCCCCCTCAGCACTGACAGCTGCTTCCTAACGAAGCCCACTCTCTTCCACACCGACCCTGTGATAATGAGGCTCTGCCCAGAACTACAGGCAACCAGGGAGCAATGTCAACAGCTCGGAGCTGACCTTCTGAACGGCCTTGCTTCACCTCGTTCAACGAGAGAGCAAAAGCTGCACCTCACTGTTTGGGTGTAGAGCAGATCCTTGCCTCGGGGAATTGCCCATGTCCAATACTAAAACTGAGCTGAGACTGTGTAGACTAGAGCCTTCATGTGCATACAAAGGTGCGTATTCATGAATGTGCACACACCAGTGAGACTGCTCATGTCGACAAGCCTCCACCCCCCCCCCACCCCCCCACACACACTAGAAGATAATTATTGATGATATGTTCAGCTCCCAAAAAATTATTTTAACAGTAAATCTGGTAATGGAAAATGTGGCAAATGTCTTACTAAATGTGTAGTATAAGTGTACGTACCAGAGAATCAGCAGACTTCACCTGCATACTATTTTGTTTCAACAATGAATTCATCAAACCGGTACAGGCAGAAAGGATTCGACCAGCGGCAAGAATGTCCATTGAGTAAAACCTGTTGCATTGCTTATACATAAATAGGAAAAACAGACAATATGAAAGTCATCCATCATGCATTAAATGTGCATCTCCTGTGCAGGACACTGCATATGATTCCTATAAATCTTTCACAAAACTACCAAAGTTATATACTTTAAAAAATACTCCTCGTTGGACAATTTGTTGTCGTGCCAAATAGCTGAAAAAAGAAACTTAAATTATTACAATTCTCTTGAGATGCAGCAAGTATGTAATAAAAAGTGGAACCTCAGTGGCTTCATGGACAAAACATTAACAGGAAAACCGAAAACACACAGCATGTGACATATTGTAAGTATATCTTTCCAATGCATCCCTTAGTGGCAGAGACACTTTAAAAGACCAGTCCGTGTTTGCTTTAGTAGTAACACAAACTCAACATTAATCACACTGGATAAGCTCTGCAATCGACAACAGACACCCTCGGTAATGAATAAGTCAACTAATCTGTGCCAGCTTACAAACTAGAATAAGAGCAGCCGAGGGATAACTGCACAGAAAATAGAGTAAATAAGGATTTTCTACCGAGCAGTGTGTCTGGTGGAATGAAAGTCTCACCAAACTCTGTGCTACTTTTATATAATTCATTGACTCAGTCAGTGTACAATATGAAAATAATTCAAGGGAAACTTAGGAATCTACCAACAACAAAACCATGTCCTGCTAAAGTTTGGTGACAGTTTATTTTTAAAAACACCACAAGTTTAGTCAATTAAACCAACAAGGACACGGTATACTGAAAACATGTCGCTAGCCCCTATTTCTGGCTTTCCACTCAAAGCTGCTATATCAGACTTTAAAATATACAAACAAAAAAGTAAGCGAAACGTTCTGGCACACACATTAAACAACTACACAAACAGAGGAATTTATAGTAAGGCTTATAGGCTGTTGAAAATGAATGAATAACCACACCGGCGCACAAAAAAGGACATGGAGACCAAACCAGAGGCAACAACATGGATTGCACATTGAAATCTAGCATCAACACATTGAAGAAAGCAAAGTCTCTCATATAGACTACGCATTGCCGTCTTATCACACCCAGTATTCAGCAACACTGAAGCCCATACTTGACAACATGTGGGAAAGCAGACGGATGCAGATGTGCTTGATGTGGCAATGCATATCAAGCCCAACAGAAGCACAACATTACCAGGGAAAAGCTTTGAGTAAAAAATGTAATTCAATTAAAAAAAAGATGTACCTACCATTGAAATAGCCGAAGGCGTCGAGTGACGTATTGTTCCAGTCAGTGCACTTCCAGGGAAGGTCTCCGAATGCCAGCGGCACTAGCAAGTCCTTCAACGTGGCGTGGGTCATCGAAGTTCAATGTGAAAGTCATTTTCCAAACACTTAATCCATTATGATGTTGCATTTCATTCATGAAAGATGCCTTGGATACTGCGTTGGTGCAACTTCGTTTGGGTTTGTCGAAACCAACAATCCTCTAGATGGATCTCGTAGAGGTTCATTCAGAGCGCTCAGGTTTACGGGCTGCAACTGCGCGTTAGCATCTCCGGCCTCAATAACGTGATTCGTCCATAGTCGGTATATCAACTAACTACTTCAATTGGTGCTTGGTTTCCACACTTCGACTTCCTATCACATGAGGAAACCGAGTAGATGAAACTACTAATTCTGAATTTCTGCTGCGGCGTTCTGCCCCGTATTAATTCTGAATATTGTTTTATACTCGTGTACTTTATAGTGGAAGTAGTTTTCACGGGTTGTCACAGGGTGAGACTCAAGTGCAAAGGAACAAGGGTGGACTTGAGATTCAAATAGAAACAAAAACTGACTCTACTGAGGCAACAGGTTCAACACAACAACAAAAAAAACAGGTCAGCGACAGGTACAAAGACAATAATTCATTAAGGATGACGGAGACTAAAGAAGACCACAATCTGACAGGAGACAAGGGAAAGACAGGCACAATATATGAGGGAAAACAGGTGTACGGCATGAGACAATAACGAGACAAGAGTGTCTGAGGGCAGGTGCAGAGCATGACACAATCAAGGAGGCAGGCGTGCCTAAGGGCAGGTGTAGGGAATGAACAATCAAGACGGAGGAGAAACAGAGGAGACACAGAGGAGAAACAGAACAGGTTGTTACAGTAGAAGCTTATCTTGGTGCAGTGCCCCCGCTCATCATGCTAATGCCGTATTGTATTGTTTTGTATTCTGAAATTACATGTAAAACTTTATCAAATACAGTCTGGTCAGAAAGAACCATACAAGATAGAATTTCCCTTGTGACATCACAGTGTCACACTCCAGAATGTATATATATAATATACCCCAATTATATTTTTTAGATATTGTGGTGCTCTAGTTACTATGACGCTACCAGTGTGGTAGCTAATACAGGGCTAGGACATCCACCCTAGGAGCAAATAGGACTGGGCCTCCACTTTGCTGATAGGTGAGTTTGTCACGGCGTTCTCGCTGGCACGGTTCTTGCTGATTTGTACATTCCTAGGTAACTGTGGTTAGCATAGCAGTTAGACAGAGGTGGAGGTGCTTCCTATTTGAGGACTGTCAATTTAACTCAAGATTTTAGCTTGGGGAACCCAATTAATGAATGTCCTTTGCAAATCGCTACCTTAACGTGGTGGAGGCGTTTGAGTGCCTCAGAGATCCTGAAACTATATTGTCTGGTAGGGTCTCCCATAGCAACAGGTCTGGGGGGAGAGCCCAGACTATGAGCTGCTCTAAAAACCCTGATGTATAGCGACACACAGAATCTAGCCACCTCGCCCTAACCAGGGAAACCGGTACATTAAAACAAATATAATTGTCTGTATTGTTTCCCAGGTTGGATGTGAACAAGGCTTTCAAGTGAGTTGTAGTTTTAGGTTTAGGATTTATTATTAGGCTTAAGTCAAATGATTTACGTCATTGTTTAATGGCCCTTATTAAACTCAAGTGAACTCAACTGTTGAATTCTTAATTTGATTGCTGTGCTTTACTTTGCCTCTAATGCGTTATAGTCAACATTATGTATGTTTACCTCATGACAATACCACAAACATCTGCCTCAATAATTTGCAGGACTTTAAAGAAGTTTTTAACTGTCTGATTTTACACAGCCACCTATCTGTTCTGATAAAGCATCACTATTGTAAAGTGCTTTGTGGTTCACGTCAACATGCTCCATGCTAGTTGCTCTGGTTGCAGTGCAGTCAAAAGTTGCGAAAGTCGGCCATTACACCGGTTGTAACTTTTTATTTCGTCACGTTTATTCCCCACACCTTGAAGGTCGGTCCATTAAAAATATTGTCTTACATAAACCTTTTGTGGTTGGGGGCCTCTGCCATATAGAGAACACTCACAGAGCTTCACATTGTAATAAATCTTCCTCACAAAATGTTCTGCATTCATTATAAATAATAATTTAGGGATGATGTATTTCATTATTTACACTGCATGACAAATAACACATTTTATTTGATTAAGTTGCCATTGTCGGTCAGACTGCAGCCAACAGGCTGAAGGGTTCGTCATACAAAAAACTCCCATGTCTCGAACCATGTTGTTATAACAGTGGTACAGTTTTTACAAATTGAATATTATAATTTTTTGGAAACTCCACTTTCACAGGGTTATCGGGATGTATTCTTGATGTATTCTTGCTCTTGCTTTTGAATTGTAACAGTTGTTATAATAAAGGAAAAGTTAAAAAAAAACATTCTAAAATAGGCTTCATGAAAAAAGGTTACATTTCCCACATACTTATGGACTGTATATCTACGTGATGTATCAGAGAGACCAACATATTCCATTTTTCATGAAATAATTTATTTATCTCAATTGGCAGGATATCCTTCAGCCTTTCTGTCTGACCCTGGCCAAGTTCACTTAAATGACTCACACTTCCCATTAACTATGATAATTGGTTCTGCTGGCCCCCTCTCTTTGGAACAACATTTAGTCTTATGTGTTGCAGATGGCAACATGTAAGAAGATTATGGTGGAAAGTACAGCCTACATGGTTGTAATTTAAACAGTTTAGGAAACTACTTGAATTAGTGATCATTCCTTCTGGACTGGTGTGTGAGCATATGTGAAACGTTGAAGTATTCCCCCCTTACCAGGAAGCTTTACAAACATGGTGCCTTACACCATATACAACTATACATGTTATTGGAGGACAGGCATTCCCTCTGGTTTCTGAATTTAGGAATACCAGCAAGATGTTCAGTTTGACTCATTTTGTGAGTCAAGGGTATTCCTGTTCATCTCTAATCCTCAAAAGAGTTGTCACCCAACTGCCGTATGACGACTGTTTAATTCAATTATTAAAAGTGGAAACCTGTGTCGGACTCTCAGGAGACACAGACACAATGGGCTGACCAGATGATCTGCTTTTGTGACTGCAGCTGTGCGTCCTCTTGGAATATTGAGACTTCATCATTTATTTTTGTCCATCAAATCAGTAGTATATCTTAATATGGCACATAATTAAATCTGTGCCACATGGAATTACCCTCAAGCTACATATACCTGAGAGAGTACAGCATCTACCAGAGATCTGGGTCATTATGCACATGATGGCATGGTGATATTGCAGCAGAATTGAAAATGAAATCATAGACATAACCATATACAGCCTAATATATATCCTGTGAGGCAGAAACTAGTCAGCAGGCACTAAACCCAGTTTCAGAAAGGGCCATGGCCAAGAAGTTGGTGATGCTTTGTTCTGCTGTTTAAGTAATTCTGCCAAATGTGCTGCCACAAGTGGTGTATTAAGTCAGGTTAGACAATTATTACATAACCACAGGGTTCACACTTTTCAGTTGCATGAAGGTCTTGCGGGCCTTCTCATAATTTGCTCCCTTGTGTCAGTAAAGATAAAATCATACAGTATCTCACTGCGTGCACGTTGTATTTTTCCCGGTAGAAGTGTCTACATTACAGCAAAGAACTGTCTCTGCAACACAGGAATTCCTCACAAAAAACCATGATGTAAATCATACTGCACATCAACCATAGCAAATTTGCTGACAGGTTACATTGTATATCTTGACAGAATGAGGGACGGCTGCTCATTTTCAGAGACATCATAGCGTGTAGGACAGAATTGTAAAACTATGCATATCTCACTCAAACAACTCTCTCTTCTTGGTTGGGTGTAGAGCTGCTCCACTGAGAAACAATTAGGGCTTATTTATATTCAATTCTGGGCTTTTTGTTCTTCTTTTCTTGATTTACTTAATCAAAGGGGCGTGCAGGATACTGTCATAATTAGTTAATACGTTTTTTCTACCATTCATTATTTTACTAGAAAAAAAAAAAAGTTTAATTTTTCACATACTCTAATCCAATTAAATAATATATTCTAAGCCACTGAATATACTACTATTCATATATCATGTATAGGCCACCTGCAATAGTGTAATTTACAATCCAGTCTGTCTATTTACTTGTGTATTCCAAAATTGCTACAGCTGATAGACTTGATTAAAACATTAAAATACTGATTTTCCTTCTACAATTGAACAAATAGTCAGAGTAAAAATTACGATAAATTTCAGTAAAGATTGCTGGTAATGTATCCCTGGGGATGCACTGTTTGGACAAACAGTGGGCTATACTCTTGATAATCTGTAATAGTGAACATGAATATCTATTGTGAAATATGCCACATGTTTGATTACAGTTATAAGCAAACCAGCCTTACACAATATTTGTATTACACAAAAAATGAACACTCAGTAATGAACAGACCATCAAATAAGCAAAGATATTCAGTGAAGGCATAATTGTCTCCTTGTCACAGTCCAGGCCCATTTTAATTTCCTGTCAATCACCCACATTATTAATAAAATCTAAATTGCTTTTTCTATTTGTAGCCTTAAACCTTTGTGAACACACAAGGGTTTATCTCCAAAGTGCTATAGCTGCATTAAAGTCCAAATAACAGTTTTAATATTCTTAAAAGCTGGATATCATTTTCAATGAAGCAGAACTATTTGGAAAGTCAAAGCCTCCTGGTGGACACAATCATTTTCAATTCATGGGACATCCTGCAGACATGCCGGAAAGGCCACACATTATAAATCCATTTAATTTGGAATATTTTTTGTCATGCTTATAATGATAATCTCCATTTTGAATGTGGGAGAGACTTGTTCTATTTTATTATTAAACCTTGTCTACAAAGAGTTTTGTGAAAAGTCTGTATTTGTGTGTGTGGATGAAGCTGGGTGTGCTGAAAGACTGTCCGGTAAAGCTAAGCTGCGGGAGGTAAAATCTTCTCCACGGTTTCAGGCAAGCTGGGAACATGTCGCCATCCTGAATAAATAATTTAATCCTCAAAGTGTACTTCAAAGCTGCTCACCAGGTGGTGAGTCTCCCAACAGCTGCCTCATAGCCCAGCAGACAGTCAAAGATCGAGCAAAATGATTTTCTCCAAATGTTCGACAAAACTGTGTACGGATGATAACATTGTGTTGCAGTACAATCATACCTGCCAGCAGACATTCCTTTCCCGGTCTTTTTTAGCTTCCGTTCATGGGGCCAACGGTGAAACAGTGGTTATCCTGATCAAAGGGAAAGCTTAAATTGAAGGGGGAGATGATTCCACCTTTATTTGTCCAAAAGCTGTTCCGTGGCTCAAGATCTCAAGATCATCAGCATATTGCGTTGCTCCGACCTGATCTGTTTCTGATGCCATCACTGAGGATGAGGACATTTGAAACATCTTCAGCTGATGTTTGTCATCCGCACATTGTTTTGAATTCCAAAGTAAAGAGTAGCGGCATTGGGTTGGTCAATTTCAAATGTACGCTACTGGGAATTTTTTTTGTGAAACACGATCCACAATGGAAGTCTCCTGGCCTTGTGATCGGTCATTATTTGCATTGCTAGAGTGACAGGCAGACCAAAAACTGCTGAATGTTGGTGATCTCCCTGACATGGCCAAAACCCAAATTCCTCAGGGGAGAATAATTAGTATTGAGCAGGTGTATTTGAAAAACAGGGCTTTCTTTGTTTTGACAGATTGTAGCTCACACTCAAACTTCAGGCAAGGCAGTACACAGAAACCAGCTAAATATAAACCTCATTATACTCCAAGCCATCGCAGTTTCCCTGACACTTGAGGCATAAAGAAATGGCAGAGGTGCAGAGACGGAGGTTGCAACGGAACAAAAATGTGTCATGAATGAATGTGATGGTATCAACAGCCCGCTGTACATCAAACTATACGCTGCATTCCCACAAGATGACAGTCTGAGCCTGACAAGCTTTTTTTTTTTCTCTTGCACAACATAATGCAGTGAATTTAAAGAAAATGTAAATTGTGTTATGGAAATGTATTGTTTTCACACAGCAATATTAACATTTTGAAAGACAGCGTTGGAATTATAATAGGCGATAGATACAACAAAGTAAAAAAAGAGAACTCCTCAGATGCAGCACTTTACTATACTGATTTAGGACTAAGTGCACTTGACATTGGATATTTAGGAATCTCTTGAAATGGGATTCGGCCGTGAGGCTTGAGCAAAGAATTATGAATTATATTAAAACTGAATAAGGGTGATGTGTAGAAACAAATTGATGATGCATTGAGCCATCTTTCATTTCCATTGACTTATTAAACAGAGTTACTGTGTGAGGCAAACGATGGAGCTCCCCTGGAACTCACTACATCTTCCCACTTAACAGGGAGGCAAGAGTGCGCCAAACCCTGCAGGCTGACAATGCTCACCAAACAAATCATGGCAACACATCCACAGGCAGTCCAGAGTAAATTGTTGTATTAACCCCCAGGCAAGGGTCCCCCCTCAACAATTCAATAAGCAGAGACGCATTCCTACACATCCTAACGGAGAGCTAAGGATTTGACAGCCCACAGAGCACGCCGGTGCCAAGCTGGGAAGTCTGTCAATGTTATGGGTCAGTGTGTTAATTGTTTTCTGTTTCAGGGCGTTTATCTTTTATGGCTTGTTCTGCCGCAGTCATCATGCTGCATTTTGGTAAAGAGAAAAGAATTAAAGCAAACGACTGTTACCGGTCAATTCATGGCACATCATTTGGACAATTAGCAAACAGGAGAGTTCTTCTTCTGGGAATAATGATGAATTTGGAATTATGGTTTCCATCTGTATGAAGATTATTTTTTACCTTTTATAAGATGTCATTTTCAGATATTTAGCCACACAGTTTGCACGAAACTAACCCAACTTATTTGTGAGAATTATCTTAAATTGTATTATTATTTTACTGTTTTTTTATTATAACAATATCTGTTCAGAATTGCAATAAACCTTTATTTTTCCAAGTAGTATGTTGAGGCCAGCTTGTCAGATGTAACTTTTTAAATCCAAGTCTACATAATCTTAAGCATGCGGCTGCTCTGTGAGGTCTGACTGCATGACTCGTACTTTAAGGAGAAAGCTGATGGGTCAGGGGTGAAGGACACTGGACTCAGGAAGCGGACGCCATTATTTTGGCTTACTATAATCAGATCAGATTAACTCTGACTCAAATTAATCTAAAGTATTATGTGATCTGCAAGTCACGTCTCCCTGCCAACAGCATGTGTAAGCTGTCTGATGCGGTGTACACGTTGTCTTCCTGTCTATTCGCATACCCTGTGACACATGTTCTGTTGCAGGCTTTCTAATTAGGTGAAATGCATTTGTCCGTGTAGCCCGGGCGGAGATCTGACTGCAAATGAAGCTGACTGCAACCCTTTTAAAATGAATTGAGGCTGGTTTCACCGCCACACTCCTTTTCTAATATATATTTGCATTCAATATTATACCTCTGGACGGCAAAACCATTCATTATATGAAAACCCCAGATTTTAAAACTTGAGATAAATTATCCAATTAGCAATGTATGGTAATGTTGACAGTTTAATCTTGCTATTAAGTAATATTATTCTACTATGAGGTAGCTTTATAAACTCTTTCTTGGCTCCATGTCTACATAATAGATCAATTATCCAAAGATAGAAACGGAGTCACCACAGAACGTCAACACTGTTCTAAATAATGTGTGCTATAATTGATATTTGTGTCTTTGTGTCATGATTTACATAACAGGATGCAATTAAATATTTAGAAATCAGAAAAGCGCATCATAACGGGCAGTGTTTTCTGCATCTTTTGCCAAATGAGAGCATTTTGTAAACATCGCAGGGACCTGTGTAATAGGAAAAATAAACCAACTAAAGAAAATATTTGTTTTGATTCAAGCAAATAAACAGATGCTTTATATGGAGAGGTGATGCTTGGTTATGAGCAGGGGGTAGACACTTCATTGGCCTACGAAACAAGCAGCAACGATTGCTTCTCACTGTGTGTGCATCAGTTAAAAGCACCCTCTCATTGTGTTGATATTTTTAGATTGCCGTAAAATCACTCTTAGAACACGTTGCCACATCCACCAGATGACTAACAGCGTCTTTCATTTTTAAATTGCAAACATGCTGTGTTTGACAGTTTACATCTTTAAAAAATCACTCCAATTATTATCTACTACTAGGATAATGTTTTCACCAACTCAAATCACCTGTGTATGCACATGTGTCACTCAAACTTTATACACTGGCATGCACTAGTAGTTAGAACAGTTTTGACTAAATTAGGTTAATCACTTTGCCTTTTGTAAAATAATTTTACAGTGGCAGCAGATTTTAAATCTTACCTTAAAAACATGCTGTTGTGTCACTTTAAATTAGGATATCAACAATTCTTTTCTCAGTAATTTAGTTCATATTTTCCATCATATTTTGTGCTGTGGAATTAATTCCACGAAGACACATTGTTGACACACGGTTCAGTTTATTTTAATTGTGTATAGCCCATTGTCACAGATTACAAATTTTTCTCAGAGTTATTTATAATCTGTACATATAGACATCCCTGTCCCAGAACCTCAAATCGGATCAGGAAAGACTCCCAAAAAACCCTCCACGGGTTAAAAGCACCAACCGTTTCATGTCATCTTGTTAAAATAATTACCACAATGATATTTTTACTTGATTCTAATCTGTCCCTTTTGATCAAATATCGAGAGCACACGAGTGCCTTGTCAAGCCAAACTTTAGAACTCCATTCAGGCTGCTCAATTCTCGCGAAGGCAGACAATTTTTCCAGGTGCTGATTTTGTCCCCCCTCCGTCCGTTTTTCCCTCCCTTTGCTATTGAGAACCTCTTCCCCTCTTATAGACATGATCTGACAGGAAATCTTTGAAAGGCAGCACTGTGCTAACTGCCCAGAGATTTCAACTGTCTGTTCTTGCTGGAGGAGAAGCTGAACGCTGGCCTCCTATTAGTCTAAACACATGGAGCCCCACAATCCCCTGTCTCTCTTTCTCCCTTTCTCTCCCTTTTTCTCTTGCCTCTATTCATCCCTCTCTCTATCCCTTCCTCTTCCTCTCTCTCTCACTACTCATCCCAGTCCTGGCGAGGGGGCTGACAGCTCTCAGCGTCCCAGCCTGTCAAAAAGGGCCTGTTATTCAGCACCCTCCCTCTGGGACAGTAGGAAAACACACACACACACACACACACACACACACACACACACACACACACACGCATGAGTCCGCACACTCACAGAACATGCTTTCACAAAAGCCTTGTACACAACACACACCCACGCACTCTTACTCTCTTACACGCATCCACAAATATTTTGTTCCTATGCCCACGAAATACTATACACACATACAAAAACTTTTGACTGCTCTGAGAGGATGTGCTACTTGTTGTCAGCATTTCTCAAAATATGCTGACATTTTGCATGTGCTAATCAGGATCAAATGTATCATCCATACAGACACTCATCTACAGAGCTTTTGCCTTCTCCACCGCAGCTCTGACACAAATCTGCCTCTTTATGGAGTCCTCTTGTCAATCCATGTGATTGGCTGAAATTTACCAATCATTAGCTACAATTTAATAATGTCTGGTGAATCGGAAGAGCTGACAGGTGTCCAATCAGGAGTTTGAAATTATTCCTCAGAGATTTTGAATGCTAGCTTGCAAATGAACCTGCAGGTGCCTCCACAGCTGTATTCCCGAGTCCATCACAATACGATGTGCATACTAAGAGATTGCTCATTGCTCAGCCTGCTGTCTTGTCCTGACAATTCATGGGATTTTTCAGATTTAAACAGCAGAGATATGAAATGGATATATAAGTATGACCATGAACAAAAAATCTGGATACACCAACAATACAATAAAATAAAGTTAAATTGATTATTGTTAATGCATTCAGTTTAAAATGTATGAAAGCAGTGGCACTGGTGTTGAATGCCGATATGTTTTCATTCAGTTTTTTGGTGGAATCAGTTATGAAGTTAAAGAACATTTATAATATATGAAAAATATTTCAGAAAGAGAGCCTCTTTGTAAATGTTAACCAATGGCATAATAGCAATAAAGAAACACCATTTATAGTGTGTAATAGTACAATATTTAAAGATAACTTTTTACTCTTGCAGGTCTTAAAAACAACAATGTACATTATTAAATCTAATTTAAAAAAAACAACAAATGATAAGTCATTTCTAAATAAAATTAGTATCTTTCTCAAAGAAGTGGGAACAATGTAATGCAATCTAAAACAATATTTTTTACTGGAATGTGTATATTAATTTTGGTGAGTGTAAATGACATTTTAATTTTCCCTTCAAAAAACAAACACATTACACTTATTTTACAACATGTGTTGCAATTGCCACACTTCTCACTATACACACACACACACACACACACACACACACACACACACACACACACACACAAAGTCAGCATTTACCCTAATTTGGGTAATCACATCTAGCAAGCTGTTGCTGTGTAGAATCAGTTTTTCTTCGTTTTCATAATTCAAACCCACAGCCCAGGAGTTGCTGTGGGGTAATATCCCTGTTCAGCTCCAAGGAACAAGTAATGATTGCAGCTGATCGCATGCGGTGCCACTGGAGAGCTAAAGCTCTGTGCTCCAGAAGCCTTTAAAAAACATCACAAAGTAGAAGCTATTTATTACTTGATTAGCCACACAAAACTCAGAAATAATAGCAACAAGAAAAATGCCCCGTGTATTCAACCTTCGCTATCAAAGTGAGATAAAAACAAAACACGGGAGAACAAACTTTTCTAAAATGCCAGCTAAGCACGAACATAGTTCCCTTTCTTCCCATGTGGCCCCTTTGTGAATAATTTCCCTCAAATCTGAGTAACCACAGTATTAGTGTCCTTTGTAAAAAAAGACTCCTCTGTCTGCTAAATAAGGAGCTCTCTTAATTTCTCTTCTCAACACCGGCTTAATTGCGTTAAGAATTAATGGTGCATTTTCACGGCCAAGCTCACCACCAGGCACCGGTTACACTGCTCTTCCTGCTGGGCCCAATGCCACACAGCGGCCCCAGAAGTGCCTGTCGAGCGCCAACCCCGGTCTCACTCCTGCTCGGGGGTGAGAAACTTTGCGCTATACATATGCATGAATAGCTCATATCTCCCCAAAGGCTGCTATATCTCACCATTAGTCGCTCTCAAAAGTCTTCTGCGGCGCGCAGTATTGACTTCTGGAATAATTTCAGGCAATCCCAGACGTGATTTATGATGATGCACATTATCGATCACTTAAGGAGATATTTAGGTATTCAGAATAAAAAGTTATGTTCTCATTATGTTGATGGCGTTAGGCGCCAGGCCGAGGGGAGAGGGGGGGAAGTCGCTGTACACTTTACCGGAGAGGTAATTAGCACGTCTGAGTAACAGCAATGCTATTCCCTCTCTCTGCTCTGCTGCTGCTGCTGAGGCTGGGCTGACTTGCCTTTGCACAAATTGTTACTGTCGCCCCACAGGTGGGAAACTAGCTCTCATCACCTCATCACCCCAGAGGATGTGAGACAAAGCAACATATATTAAACTGCTATCCTCGCAGCATGCGGCTAGTGTCTTCATGAGATATTTTACTCTTTATGGAGCCCATGGGGGACACACAAATCCAATACAGCTCCCTTTTAGAGGGGCACTGGTGAAGACATGCATACAAACAACTGGGATTTAGAGTGGTTCCTCTTCCAGAGGCAAAAAAAGTGACAAGCCATTGGAGTGCTTTGGGGCAAATGCATCAGCACTGGCAACGCCGTGGGCTCGGAGACGACAGGAAATGAAAGAATTTACCTAATGTGAGGTGGTGCATGGTTGAAGTCTTGCTGCAATTTCACGGCAGAGAGGAAGAAATATAGCGCACTGTTTATAAGACCTGCTGCGTGCTCTAATGTTTGAAATGACCGTAATTGTAACAGTTGCTGGAGTTTTTTCAGTCTGACTAATCACAACTTTACACTTGTTCAGGACTTATTTCCAAAGTCAGAAAGAGTTGTAAACTTTTTTCTTTTTTTTTCTTCCGCCAGCCGGTTTGGCTTCAAACCAAAGATGCTATTACCCTCTTTGGGGCCTGCTGATGAGAGACACCAGACTCAGTTCGCGGCTGGGAAAAAAGAAACATGCGCAACACTTTCTAAAGCTGTTAATGTTTTATCCCATAATTCACGGGCCCGGGACTTGGGAGTATGTCTTTGTGGGAAAGCCTTGGCTGGACATGGTGGAACCAGCATCATTAGTGCCTGTCTCCCCGGGGTGGCATGTGTGGAAATTACTGCCCCAATCAATAAGCAAAGTCCAAGTGTTGAAATATTTATCCAGACAGAGCTTCATCCTTGCGGTGGACTGTCTGAGCACTCTTCCTGCACCTTAAAGGGTTATTCAGAAAGCCATATATGGGCAAGAGTACACCTTGAAATCAATGGGGTGCCACTCACTGGCTGAGTGCTGAGTGCTACAGAAGTCCATTAATTTATTGTCGATACTTGGGGCGGAAACGGCGCAAGAAGCTGAACTCACCTTAAGGTGTACTCGAAATAGTGTTGTCACGATGCTGGCATTTCCAACTTTGATACAATATCTAGAAGAATATAACATTTAGATTTTGCTTCTATAAATGCAAAATATCTTCAAGTGAAGCAGGCGTGCATGAAGCCCATGTGTCAGAGTGAGAAAAAGGCAGATTGTTTTCTTAACACTTGAGACAGTGAAGGAGCATGGTTTTTTCTCTCTTTTGCACCATAAATAAAATAATGCTGCTGTGGAAAGAGTGAGGAATTAGTACAAATATTAAAACTAGATTGATAATATGGCAACATGAAACACAATTTAAATGTAATTTTTAAAGAATGAAATGTGCTCAGCCGCATGTTTGTGAAGATGGATCTATCATCCTGGTATTTTAAAGAGCTTAGTCACTGCCTGTTTATATCATAAACATTGCAGATTAATTCTACAAGGGCCGACACATAGACACCCGACATCTGAGGGTGATTCTCCCGGCAAGACTTCCTTTGAACTTCAACACTTGGCTTGTTATCTCACTTTATCTTCCCACAGAGCATGTTACGGACGATTAAAAGCTCTGTGATACTCGGGCTAACATAATAAGAGTGAGCCCATTTGTATTGCTAACCTCCATAGTTGGAGTCTACATAGGATGACATCTGACTTCCCCTTCGTCAGCTTGAAGTACTCTGCTGAAACATATGCTCATTAAGGAACCATAAAGAATTTCTTGTGTTAATATAACATTTTCATGACCCGGTGATGGGCTCAGGACATTGTCTGGCTTCAATAAAATGTGTCCCTCCGAGATGTGCAAGTATAAAATGATTTAGTCCCCTTCTTAAGTTGTTGCTTTTTGTTTACCGTTACTTACTCAGAATGGCAATTAGTCTCCATTCTTTTATTGAAATGTAATTGGTCAGATGTCTCAACAACTCTTAATAACCTCTGATCCGTAACAGACCGTTGATCTTCATCAGACCCTCACAAATAAATTCTACAAAACACAATTTTGCCCTGTAGGCAAAATAGCTGATGACCATCTTCCATTTTTCCATCCCGCTATAATGTAGAAAGTGTTGGGAATTTACAAACCCCATAGAAACCTGAAGAATTAGTTTTCTCTTGTGCAGAAGGGCCCGCCGCGTAAAGCTGCACCAGAACAACCACTGCATCATTCCCTTAACGATAATCTGATCATGTTGATAAGCTAAAGGGGAAACAGTAGACACTCTTGGCTACCATAAATCTCAATACTGGCATCAGTGTTAACAACCACCACGGGGATATGAAATGCTGATGGCGATGCTGGAGTGTCTGCGCACATACCACTATTACTGATAAGTGATCAGAAGACGCCGTGTGTCTGTCCATAATCATGTTGTACTCCTCATTAACTGATGGTCTTCATGAGCCGGGGCATTGCAGTGGTCCAAAACACAATGTTTAATTAACATTATCAGCGTTTGTAATTGCCGTCTGTTTACTTCGTGTTTTACATTTTTCAGTTATGCTGAGTGGCTGTCTCCACGCGCACCTCTTCATATGAGCCCAGATGCCTTTCGGATACCAAGAGTTCATCGAGGATGAAATGCACGGGAGCTCAGTTGCTCCCCTGACTCTGTTCACACGTCTGAATAAAGATGCGACAGGCATGTGGGAAAGAAATTCAGAACATGAAGTCCCTCTATTATGCTCGGTATCCTGAAGAGAAGCGATGTTTCCGTGAGCTCGAATGGAAAAAAAAGGGTTTCTGCGGGAGGCCATAACAATGTGCCGCACAGCATTCATGAAGAGATATGGCATCTGCAACCAATCCTGACGACAGCGCCATCCCCCCCGACAATAAATCTGCAGTATATCAGTGATTCTTACATGCACACATGCAGGTACACATGCACACGTGTGCCCATTTCAGAATGAGTACGAGTGTTTGAGTGTCTAATTACTTGTATTTGTCCGCATGCACGTAATTGAGTCTGTGTAAATCAGTGTTTATATTTTCATTACTTGTTTGATTGCAAGTGAGGTGTGTGTGTGTGTGTGTGTGTGTGTGTGTGTGTGTGTGTGTGTGTGTGTGTGTGTGTGTGTGTGTGTGTGTGTGTGTGTGTGTGTGTGTGTGTGTGTGTGTGTGTGTGTGTGTGTGTGTGTGTGTGTGTGTGTGTGTGTGTGTGTGTGTGTGTGTGTGTGTGTGTGTGTGTGTGTGTGTGTGTGTGTGTGTGTGTGTGTGTGTGTGTGTGTGTGTGTGTGTGTGTGTGTGTGTGTGTGTGTGTGGGCCTGTTCCGGAACGGGTGTATGTGTCTGCGACCGGTCTACAATCTGTCTTTCATGGTTGAGCGTGGACGCGGTCCAAAGCACCCAGCTGCTTTAGATCAACACTCAATCATGGTTCACCTCATCGCAGCTTAATTCTTTCTGATTCACATCGGCCTGATCTGACCACCGCAGTGTGTCCCCGCTCACAGTAACTGGCACTGTCTGGTAGAATTGGTTCCACATCCCTCCTGCATCACAAACCTTGGAAATCCTGCACATGGTGTTTGTGCAAGGATGCAAATGAAAAATCAAGATTGATTTTAAAATATAATTGAGAAAGACATATCAATCTATATTAATATAAATCTACACATGTTTAAATATGCATTATTTTCTTAGTTGGTCAATTAAGCACTTTTGTACAACATAAAAAACAACGGTTTATGACAAACTCGTCAACTGAATCATGCTTAAGAAAATGCTCACACACTACAGTTGCCAGATTGTACCTTTGTCGGTGACAAAGATGCCTGATTTGGGAAGTATTTGTTCAAACGGAAATATATGGCAGCTTTAGAAAGAAAGCTGCAGATAAAAAAAGGAAATGGATTTTCTAAAGTGTGATTCAAATGAGGCATTTTTCTCCAAGATGAGATGCACTCCCAGCGTCTGACACATATAATGCCGGGGCCTTGAATATTGGAGAAACACAGGTTGAAAGCATGCTTCTTGTAAAAGACTAAAAAATGAAAACCAAAGGCAACACTCTGTATCTCAGTTACCATGGTGTGTCTCACTGTGCATTTGGGACTTGCTTTTGCAATATGAGGAAAAACTACAAACTTTACTCTCTGTAATAAGCTGACAAAGAGAGCCTTTGCCAAGGTGCTGTTAGCCCCCACCCGCTCACCCATTCCAGATGCTGAAATCCCAGCGTGAGCATGTGAGAAATGGCGAGAACCTGCAGCAGAGTTATTCACTGCTGAGTTTCCTTTATAGAATAAGATCAAAAATATTTGTTTACACCATCTCCAATATTTACAGCGGCACACCAATTCTAAACAACAAATTCCTAAGACTCGAGAAGACTCCTTCATCCCGCTGCTTATTTTCTAAATATTGTTAGTGCATAAAGAGATCATATAAAACTGTGAATATATATAAATATAATATAGTATATATAATACAAACAAACACATATATATTTATATATATATATATATATATATATATATATATATATATATATATATATATATATATATATATATATATATATATATATCTTATAAAGTATATAAAATACATACACACATTTATATATATATAAATCGAGTATATATAATACAAACACACATATATATATATATACATACATTTAAAGAAATAGAGAGAGCAGTAAAAGCTCAAGCATTAGCTTAAATACTGCTGAATTGATTTCAAATTGTTTCCAGGGTGTAAGCCAGGCCAGCCAGAGCAATTTGATCTGCATTTGTGTGAAGCCAGTCTCCTGTGTGCACTAGTTCTCTTAATTCCAATGTTCATTATTGGTTCATTAGTGACTTCCTGACTTTATAGCACCAATTCTTTACTACATCAGTCCTCGTCTGACAGTAATTGGTAACATAACATAGACTCAGTTAGCCTTGCTTCACGCATCAGACATCAGTAGCCTGCCCATTAAGTCTTTCACAACGTGGAGCCACAATTGTGTGAGTACAAAAAGTTGGGAACAAGCACTAAAGGAGACAACAACAATGTACCCCCCCCCCCCCCCACACACACACACACACACACACAGTTAGATTTGGGAAGACTGCATACTGTATAGCCTTACATTAAGTATTACATTATTCACCTCCTTAGCATAGCTGTCAAGATGTAATATAATATGATTATGGTGGAACATTTAAAGTGCCCTTTATTCTTTCAAATAATAACAATTTGTCTTGCTTTTAAAATACAATAAAACTTTTAAAATAAAGCTAGGGTATTATCTGTGTTGCTTGACATAATCGCACACATTACCGATCTAAAACGGATTCATGACCCAACAGTGGCAGACAAAAGTCCATGTTGTTTTTCTCACAAACTGCTTTGGTTTCCCGTCTGCTCCCTGGGTTAATTATGTCAGTATCAAATAAGTTGTGCCTGCCGAATATTCTCCTTTAAGTGGGGTCTACTGTGTTGAAATCCAACACCCACCTCAGTTCTCTTTTCCTCTCCATAATGTACACATGTGTGTTTGATTATCCCTCCCGCTTGGTAAGACAAGTGGAAAGGAAAAGTCAAGTCCAACTAGCACGTGTCCCATCCCAGAAATGCCTCACCTCATAACGGACCCAAGCACAGGAAATAAGAAGCAGTCAAAGGTCAGGACCAAAAAGCTAAACAATACTGGAGCTGTTTTTTTTTCTTGACTGACATTTTTAAAGTGAAATCTGTCTTTCCTTGATTTCTTTCGTTTATTAGATAGGTTAGATGTTTGTTTTTATCAGTAGTACATCACATACAAAGAGAAGAAAATCCAGTTAACACACAGCATACAAAGGAAGCCCACTGGGCTTAGTATAGTCTACAGTATTGTGTAATAAACAATGAGATAATACAATGGGCGTCTGTCAGTGAATATCGGCATTAGATTTAAACCATGTGAGATATTTTCCAAAGCCTAGATAGGATCTTCTAAATTGAGGCAGGTGTTATTGTTTTGTCTCTATCTGATGTCCGCTGACTTCACGTGTCAATCAAAATACCCTTTTCTCGCTCTTCTCTTACTTTGAAGGCAAGAAATCAAGCAACCGAATCACGTTGAAGCACTATTTAAAATTAATTTGAGAACTTTCAAGCCAGTTCACAAAACAACGGCTATTCACAGCCAGCGGTCTATGGAGTGTGCACTCACTATATATACCAGATTACTAACCCTCCTTCAATGCAGACACAATATATTCACTCCGCCCTTTACTCCGTGCTGTGTTCGGCAGATGCCCACACAGGGATAGAGAAAGCCATTGTATCTAATTGCAATGCTCAGGATTTTGATTACACTCTTGCCTTGAAAGCACAACACTGTAAAAGAACAATTGCTCAGAGAGCACCAAGCAGCAGGAGGTGCAATTTCAGCCCCTTCTTAATGAGAGAACATATCAAAAGGTAAAAGGGAGGAATTTATACTTTAATTCCATTTCTGAAGTAATAAAACGTGGGGTCCTTCATCTATTAGTATATGAAAGATGAAACTAGACCGAGGACTATTATTCTTCTCTTTGTGCTGTGTTCGAGGATCCTTCCATCCTGGTCTGTTTTGGTCATATTTCAGAAATTATTAAACTCAAAGCGGATTTCCCATAGGGGTTGAGTGATGTAATGGATTAATAAAATGATTATAATGTGCCCTATCGCTTCTCTGTCTCTAGGATACACTTTTCATGTTAAATAGAGCCATATACAAGTTAACACGTCACATGGCTGAATTGCAACAACTGGAGCTGTTTATTACTGGAAGTTGGACTATTTGCCAAACTGCACTTGTGCAAATGTGCAAAAATATTCTTAATTTTAAACTCATGTTCAACGTGTTCAACAACTGGAAGATGGATTTGAACCATTTTAAAGTATTGAGTATTAATAATCCATGGAAATAACTGACTCCTAAAACCATGCAGGAATTACATATAGTCTTTAGAGAAAGTTTATTATCGCCAAAAGTCTTGATCATGTATTAATATTATAACATCTTCGTCTTTCATCCTGTATTCAAAATCAGAGCATCTTGTGAAATGAAATATGTGCAGAGAAAATGTAAAAAGGTGCCACAGTGGAGTTTTCCCTAACTAGTAATTAATTTTGGGTATTATTCTTATTACATTTATCAGTGTGTGGCCCTGTGGGGGAGGGCTTATTGCTGGGGTTAAATCATCTCTGACACACTCTCAAATCTTCGGTTCCTTCTCAATCAGGCATTTTTGCGTAGTTGACCTTGCTGGCTTCAAAGGGAATTAAAGTGGAGAAGGGAGGTTTACGTCAGGCAGTTTAGAAAAACTGCTTCTCCTTGTGTGACAAATGACAAATGACACTGGCCCCTTCTGTCTAAGGGGAAGCTTGTATAAGTCAGCATAACAGTCTGATTACCAGAATAACACCGCACCTGTGATCTCGAGTCATTTGAATGGAGTTCATTGACCCGACATGTACTGCAGAAGAAGAATATATGTTCCTGTGAAGAAAACACATGCAGACATCTCAAGCTGGTAAATGGTTCTCTATGCATGCAGTTTATTACTTAATGTATCAGATTCTTTCGAGAAGAAACCACTTATATACAACAACAGGCTATAGCGATGCTGATTATAACCTGTGTTCTGTATTGGTTAAAACATTCCTCATGATTTGTCAACATTCAACTGTAGGTAAGAAGGACACTATCATATTCCTGACGTTAACCAAAACAGATATGCTGCATTTTCTCAGTCTATGTGAATTTCTTTTAAAATAACAAATTGCAAGACAAAGATGTGCTTGAACAATGACTTGAATGAAAATGTGTGCACAAAGTGTATTGTTTTAAGATCTTGTTTCTTTAATAAAAAACTCAACAATTCCTAAAGTGCAACGATTAACCTTAGTCCATTACAAGACAATATATTTAGTTTAGAATTAAGCTCTAATTGTCTATCGTGAAACAAAGAAGAATAGTCAGTGAGCTTTAAGGGAGTTAAGATTAACAAAATACTCTTGACAAAATTATTTCCCATGGAAAATAACTAAAATATTCAGTTTTCAATGTAAAGCATAATTACATTTAAATAGGAATCACTGCTATTAAATTACTTACAATAATTATAATAATATCTTACATCACACATCATTTATTACAATACTTGTACAACAGTAAGTGGCAGCCAATTAGTAAGTACATGTATTTATAACCATTCTTATACATCCAAGTCTTACTTAAATATATTTTTTTATTCCTATATACTATTTTTGTAGTTACAAGTAATTTGTTAGGTAACGGTAGGGCCTAACCAGTCGAGTCACTGTTGGATCTTTGATCAAAATTAAGACTTCTCCCACAGGTATTATTAATACATTAATAAGAAATTGGTATATTAATATATGAATCATGTATTAATCACAGCTCAGCCCTCATGCAAATTCCCACTAAACCTAAATAATATTTCACATCTGTACGACACCACAGACGCTGGTGTGGGTAGTTAAGTTAAGTCATGTATTGTTGTGTGATTTATGCTGTTTGCCTCCAGTCAACAGGCTGGGAAAACAACAAACTCAGAGGGTAAACAACGTTGATGCACCGGGGCATAGGCCTACTCGTCTTGATTAATGAAAGGAAGTCAGATCTCATGCAGATTAGTGCAGTGTTGGGCAGCATCCTCTGTGAATATTAATTTCCCTTGAAGAGGTGTTCTTGCCCTCTCTCCTCAAAGATTGCTCAATATATTGGACGAGGTCACTGGAGAAGGTCATAGACAAAGTTCTCTGGCAGCTAAATTAAAGTGCGTCATTAATGGACTGAAAAGGTAGTGGATCCAATCAGTGTTTAGCTGTTATTCCTTTTCCTCCATCGCCCATTGCTGTGTCTTAATGGATGCTATTATATTCAAAGAGATCTTCCTATTCTAAATCAAAAGAAGTATTTTTTCACCATACAGAGTTTGTCTTTATTTTTTCATTATGAATTACACTCTTCTCCACTTTTGATTGTCAGTTAATTAATTTTGTTATTTATTATGAATGTCACCTTCATACTTGTTTTTCCCCCTCTCTAATTCTGCTTTTTTATGAGCAAATTAATTAAAACGAGATCAACACCTATATATTACATTTTACAATTCTAGTTTCACTGAAAACTGTTCATATTCCTAAATAAGCAGCATTTGTTTACTGGCGAAGACCTTGATGAAGCGTGGTTGTTTTGTTCCATCTTTTTTGTTGTTGTTCATACTGAACAATGTTAAAAATGACCTTGAAACAGACTCTGCTACAGTAGCACACCCTCATGGTGACTGATGTGACGAGATAGTAAGATATAAGACTTATCCAGTCCTTTCACCTGTCAGTGTTCACGAGGGAGAGAGAGGGGGGGGGGGGGGGGGGCGGAGAGAGAGAGGCGGCTGCAGCTTCAGGGTATCGGTGACAGAGTGAGGGTGTCTGAGGAGATCGGTGAGGGAGATTAATAGCTCAGTCCATCTCTGTCGCTGTCTCTGAACCTTGACACAGCTTAGAGGTATTACGGGGTCACTGAAGTAAATGACATCGCTGCACCGGAGCCGGGATGTATGCAGATACCCAAATGTATCGATTGGTGCATCTTTATGCAATAATGCCTCAAGACATACTGCGTCACACCCCGCATGCTTAACATAGGACATCTCATATTAAAGCAAATATGACGATCATCCTCTCCATGGCCAAGGACTCTTGAACATGTGCTTTTACAGCGCTTGCATGATTGAGAACATAGACTATTTAATGTTGCAGGCATGCTGTAATGAAAGGAGCCCTCTTGAAAATCAATATCTCATTCAGTGGCAACAGAAAAACACATAACGTGATGCAAGGCGAGTCAGGGTTGCTAAAAAATATAGGGTGGGAGTACGAATAAAGCCTTTAGTATCAGCCTTATACATCCTGTGTGGTGTCGTTTTATTCATGAACGTGAAGAGTATTTTCAGTTAAACTTTGACTGTAGTGGATGTTATATTATGTGGGCTTTGCAGCGCCAGCCTTGCTCAACTGTCTGGTTAATACTTCCATCAAACACTTTTTCTTCCAAAGATAGAACATACACTATGTCTGGTGCAAATCTCTTTGTCGGTTTGGACAGAATGTTGGAGAAGTAAAAGCTAACAAAACTAACGAGCAGGTTTTTCAACAAATGGCACCCAGTGTGTGTGTGTGTGTGTGAGAGAGAGAGAGTGTGTGTGTTTGTATGTGTATGCACCTTTTGTTTGTGAATGTGTGTATGCATCCTCCCACAGGGCATGTGCCGTGCTGGAGGTGTTTCTCTACAAAAATGATCCTCCTCCTCCAATATCAATAGAAGCTTCAATATCAGCTGCTATTAAGTTAGATTTCCCACGTCTCCTGCTCAGCACAATTTTAGAGAGATTAAAAAGCAACGCAGAAGATGCCCAATAAATCATGTGCAATGCAATGACTCAGGCTTTTGGGAGCCAGAACCAAAAAACAACAACAACCTTAATTGCTGTATAGAAGTTAGTTTAACTTCTTCAGCACCAGCCGTCGCTTTCCCCGCGCAGAAACAAATAAAGCACGCAGGCACGTGAAGAAAATAAGAAGCCCTTTACTTACTAGATCGTCATTGCAAGGGTGGTCGGTGTAATGTGGTTAGATAAGCCGTTAGTAAGCAAGTGAGGTTGTGGTCAGTCTGCCAATGGATAACAGGAAAGCAGGAGACAAGATAATTGTGTGTTTTTGCATGTGTGCGTGGGAGTCCCAGTGGGTGTGGGTGTGTGAAACAATTAATCCAACTTTCTTTTTAGTTCTATTGCACGGAAGGTGCATTGATTTTTTTTAAATTTTAAAATACCCTTAAATGAGGGGAATAAAGAGTCATAAATGAGTACTGAGTGAGGACTTGGTGAACTAAATTGGCTGGGAATATGTGTGGGTGTGTTTTTGTGCCTGCGGAAGAACAATTACGTGTGAGTGTGTGCTTACTGCTCTCAGGCGCACAGCAGGTGACGATAAGGAACCATGACAAAGACCCACACTCACAACCATTTACAATCTGAATAGTAGTCATATATCGTACATTTCAGCGACTAGTCGGGTGCCTACACTGGCATCCATCATTGACATAACAGGTGGCCTGGAGCTGACCAGGACACACTTGTGAATATCAAACTCAAATGTGTCACAAATAAGCATTGGACTTTACACCCCCCTCCGTCCAAACTCAGCGTTGGACCACAGCGTTTTTTTTTTTTTGTGTGTGTGCTGCGAGGCTGAAACTACAATTCGGATTGATTGAAATGTGAAATGACTCCTGCAATGACTATTTTGCAATTCAAGAATGACTGCAAAATAGTCCGTGCAGCTGGAGAAAAATCTCTGTCCCACCACCTTCACTATGTCACAGTTAGATATATTACGTCCAGGCTCTCCGTCGGCGCCGGGCCAGAAGATAACCGGTGCCCCAACCCCCCGGAGGAGAGAAACGTATTTCCTTCTAAAAGTGCTTCCATAAATATTGACTTGATTTACACTAAAATGTACACCTGAGGCATTCTAAAGGGCATTTAGTGAGACGGAATAACAGCCCAATGAAGTGTCAATGAATCTCCCCATCTCCCCCATGGATGGAGCGGGATGGAAATTCATGGTAAACTGTATACGAGTGGAACACACACATAGAGTCGCTGTATTCCCAGAACTGCCATGCAGCGTTACACTTTCCCAAATGCCTGGTGCTGTTTCCAGTCTTGCATCTCGGCGTGTGGTCAGTACACGTGCTGTTGTAATTAAATTCAAGGACTTTTGAATATGCCACTTATTTATGCTTATTTACTTATTTTATTTTGTTATTGTGTATATAAAACAATTAATCGAATAAATGAGAAATTGAGAAATTAAATAAATAATACAAAATTCAAAGAAGACAAAATGGAAAATCTTAATAAGGATATGTGAATAAGACTAAGAATAATGTATTGTACACCATTTCAATAGAACAGCAATGATACTAATTGAAGTAACATAAGAACAATTAGTATGTCAAGTTGTGAAACACGTCTGTTCACAAATGAGTAGACATTTTTTACAAACTATATGTATAACAGTTTAAACCACAGACTTGGACTCTTCTATAAAGTATCTTTAAATGCTTCATTTGAGAATAGGTCAAACAAATCAAAATTGGGCACGTGTAAAGAAATCCATTTCTCGGGATGACACATTCAGGTGGTGATTCAGCCGACTTGACCTGAAACTACATCTATAAACCATTGTTTTGGTACAGAGATGATGTAAAAATAAGAATGGTACGTTGTTTGATCTGCACGTTAAACTATAAAGCAGAGTGATTGCAAACAAGACAATATACCGTACAACAAGTATTTATCCATGTAGACGGTTCCCAGCAAACATTTCTCTACGCATCATATTTTCTCCTGTATTTGCTCCAATGATGCACAAAGCAGCTGTCTTGAAAAGGTGTCTAACACAAAACTGAGTTTTATACCGTGCAGTGCCGTGTGTCTGTGCACGCACATCTCTCCATCTATTTGTCTCCTGAATGTTGCGGTGCCTCTTCTCAGGAGGCTCGGCAGACATTTGGTAGGCATATTCACTATTAAAAAACAGGACCACAGGGGACACTAGCTTAAAGATAGGTACCAGGAAGCAGCCTCAGCAATCCAAAGCATGTGTGGTTTGATATTCCATTTGATAATTTCCTACATCCTGAGTTAAATAATTTCATATGGGAACATTGAGAATTTCATTTCTGTGGAACCGAAAGGAAGATATGTGTACTGGTCGTAAGTAGCACCATATGATGTCTCTATTACAACCAGTATACTGTGGGCAAGATTTAACATTGTGATCATGTTGGTAGAAAAATGTAATATTCATTGACGTTTTTAAAGCGCTTTTATTTTGTCCTTCTAGTTTCAGGCAACAACTGCGAATCATAATACAGAAAGGCCAGAGCAGAATCTGTTTAGAATTAGTTAAAAACTAAATTAAATGTGCAGGACTTTGTCAGTCATGTTATATTAATACTGATGCACTTGGCTCAAATTCAGCTATAGCTTATTCAATACAGTACGTGCACTCAAAATTGTTTATGCGAGTGCATCTCAGCCGCAGGAGACCATATTTAAGCAAACGTGGCCAATATGGCTGACCCCGTATGATCAGAGGTCAACTTGTTTCCCTGCTTGCTCTTTAGAAATAAATGAAAATATGAATATATGCGGATATGTAGCCACAGTATACTTATTAAACTGTAAGAACTCAAGGTTCAAAATATGATAACCACCAATATTGTTTGTGAATGTTCTGATGTTTAAAAGATTTTTGGGCGGTTTGATGATTGAATGATTTTAAATAGCATGCAACCTGCATTTCCATATTCACCCAAACATCGCTACACAGTTTCCATAGAGACATAATAAATCAGTGGACTTAACAGTGCTAACATGTTGACATCAAACACATTATATAATTCCTATTTACTATTTTCCTGACTGGCTAAAGGTTTAGCCATAAGTGTGACAAAAAATGTTTTAGCTTTTTTGCACAGTTTGAGACCTTGATAAAGTTCTTAAATATATTGTATTTATTGAGACAATTCTAGATGCCTTTAAATAATGCCCAAGCTTCAAAAAGAGGGATGGTTATAGAAAATAACTATCATTTTGACTGCATGTAAGTAACATAAACACTTAGTGTCATATTAAGCCTCTATTCTTCAAATTAGTTAACCGGGAAATCTGCGTTGAATAGTTTACGTGTTTGAAGAAGGCACAGAAGGTTTGGTACCTTTGTTATTAAAACGCGATGCAGCGTCTGAAGACTAATTAATGAAGATATATATGGTGTTTGACCCATGCATAATTTAGTGCAGCACATTCTTCAAATTAGAAAGTGCGGATGGAATGCACATTTCAGTCTTGCAGCTGTAGTGTATTCAGGTATTTAATCAATGCAAAGGACCTCACACATCTCACAAGCAGCTGTGGACACTATTTGTAAAAAATGACACATAACTCCGACCAGAACAGATTCTTTCTTAATTACATTACAAATTAAAATGGATTTGAACCTGTATGTAGCAAATGTAGCAAAGTAAAAAAAGCACAATTAAAAACCATCACATGCTTTTTGTAACTTTGGAGAGGTCGGTGTGTGTGCCCCCGCAAGCTCCTGATCCAGGAAAATCACTTTTTGCAGTCTGCATCAATTTCATGCAAAGTAGAAGTGCACTTCTATGTATCTATATACACACACACACACACACACACACACACACACACACACACACACACACACACACACACACACACACACACAAACATACATCTAACAGCAATCCTCAGTCTTTGAGCTGATGATGGAAAATGTCAACATATCACTGATTCACTGGGCAGCAGAATGCTTGCGGTCTAGATGGGGGTGGGGTGGATTCTGTATTCCTTCAGTAGCTCGCAAATCATAGAAATGCAAATACGTGTTAATGACAAGCTTACATACTCTGCTAATGTAAGCTACACAGGTTTTTTTACAACAAAAATAATGTAATGCTTCAAAAACGTATATTTCCTTCCGACCTGTCAGGCCTAAACAATGAAGAAATCAAAATCAATTGTATGAGAGTCCACACAGCATGCGTGTTGTGGTCAGAGCCTGGTCACAGCTGGTCAATGCTCGATTTAATCAAACATTATACAAGTGGTTGTTGCAGACATACCTGGCTGACACCTGCACTCCCCTTTCCTTGTTTGTGTGAGTGTTTCTTGCTTTTGTTTGCAGTGGAGGCTAATATACATCTTACTATAGACTACGGAGTTTGAGCATTCTTTATTCGAATGCGAATGCTCTTATTCTCTGCCAATGTATATCTCTCATCCTCCACTTAGTGCCATGTCATGTATTCAAAAATTCAACAGTATCTCATAACTAATAAACAAATCTTGCATCTCTTGCATTACTTAATGTACAATCATGTACATGTATGTGCGATGTTTCAACAATAACAGAGCAAAGTTCTTTAGATACGTTGTATTATTGACAGTGCATAGAGTGCAAAGTTTTGAAGATGACACAACGCTATTGTTATTTACAGACCCGCCTGCCAAGAGCAGGATAGACTGTCAAGCTCTATGGCAATTGCCAAGAGTGTAGCAAAGACATGTGTGGCTGAGGCCGGGTTTCACCACGCCGGCTGTCTGGGAAACCACTTGCAGAAAGACATTGTGAGTGTCTCATACCTTCTCTATCCTGCTGCCATTGCCATAAATGGCTATTTATCATGGCAGGAATGGATTTGACAGCCTCTTGAATTCAGCAGCATTCACAGACACTGTACAGGATGAATTATACCCTCAATTCAGATGGAATCAACCTTATGAGTGGGCAACTTTTGGGTGGCAGATTGGCTTATAGGTACCAAGGCTGTCAAACAAATGAAAGGATGTTGGCTCAATCTCTGGCACTGACAGGGGAACTTTATTCCAGTGCTAGGGTGACAACTGGTGGGTGTATGTTATTATACTATACGTCTACGAGACACGGCAAGGCTGCTGAAATGCTTTTAGGCCTACAGATTCCTCAAAGAGTTGCTGTATAGCTGACCCTGAGTCATTTACTTTTTCTGCACTTCCATTCATTACCTTATTCTCCATTCTCCATTAGTTTTAATCTTTAATTAATGCTTATACCACACACATTGTTGCAGCATTGTTTACAGCTCACCCTGAGCCATCAAGAGAAAGAAGATTTTTATTTTTTATTTTGCACAATTTAAATAATAAAATAAAAAATCACAACAGAGATAAATTAATATCACAGTGCAGGAAAAGACAAACAGCCAACTGGGCTTATTTGAAGTCTCCACCTATATTATATTTAACATTTTACAAGATTTCAAACATAAAATGAAAAATCTATAAGAATTTAAACTTATTAATAGCCCCTAATTAACACGTGACTGATCAATAATAATGTATGCATTTCGTTATGTTTTGGTTTAGTTTTAATATTTAAAAAAAATGTATACATATATATATATTAACAAAACACTTGTATTTTGCAAATATTTTGTTATTTATTCATGATAACTTTAGCATAACACATGATACAAAATAAGAACAAGTCAAAATCTTCATTAAAATGGACTTAACTTAAATGCATTCTATAGTTTTGATTATTTATTAATACTGAGATGCTGTAGAATACACCACTTACTGTAGCATTTACTTGTCAAGTCTTTTCTTAATTCCATCAAATGATATTCTGACCTATATAACCCCTGTTCTTTATTAGCTACATAATGTATGATCAGTATTAGTTACTGTATCATTAAACTTTATTATTTGGATGACCACTCATGTTGGACTTTAAGGCCTCCTGGACCGTAAGTTCAATTCGAAATCCACGTATAGTTTCAAAGACGTGTCCAGTAGCAAATCAGGTGAGATCAGCCATGGCACTTTTCCGCTATGGCTTTATTTAGCCTGTATTCTCTCCTTTTATTCTTTTCATCCTCATTTCTCATTCCTCCTTGCCTACTCACATTGGGCTTATCCCCCAGACTTATTAGAATGGCTTTGACCTCATTATTCTGCATAGACCCAGCTGCTTTCTGCTTTTTAATATCAGCAAAAGCTACAAAGAATGAGATGTGTGTGTATGTGTGTGTATGTATACATGTCTGTGTGTCTGTGGATGTGTGTGTGTGTGTATGTGTGTGTGTGTGTGTGTGTGGGAGGTGGGTATTGGTCATCAAAATGTGTCCGAGTCCCACAAGCTGTGAGTCAGATAGAAATGAGAAAAGAGGGAAGAACAGGAGGCACACTGGCCATCAGGGAAGTGTGGGCAGACCTGGGGAGACAGGAAGATGCAGGTGTTTGGCTGTTTTCTGTGGAGCAGGTGTGTGTGTGTGTGTGTGTGGGGGGGGGGGGGGTATGTGTGTGTGTGTGTGTGTGTGTGTGTGTGTGTGTGTCTGTGTGTGCATTCTGGCACAAGGGTAATACTAGCCAGTAAAATATTAAAATAAGCACTGACACCACTCACATTGTGAAGACTTTTTGACGAGGGACTGCAAATGATTTCCGCATTAGTGTCCTTCCTCAAAAAACAACACCTGCACACCTCCGGCTCCGTTAGCTACAACACACACAGAGGAGATGGATGTGGATGCCCCTGCTCCACTCGCTGTCTTTTGTCTTTTATCACAACACACACACACACACACACACACACACACACACACACACACGCACGCACACAAATATAGAGATGCACAAAGAAACATCCTTAACACCAACCAATACTTTGATGCTGGTGGCCTGGAGGGTGTAAAAGGAAAAACCAGAGTTGCTAATATTTTAAGAGGATCTTCGAATTAAAGTTATTTTTAATGTATAAATGAATGCTCATTTGTCTCCTTATGAAACACAAAAAAATGTGTCTTGAATGTAAATGAACAAAGACATTAAATATAAACACGGAATGCATATAAAATGGTTTGAATGCATGCATAGGGGCTACAGTTTTCTTTTAACTTATATTTAATTAACATTTATAATGTATCATTTTGAATTTTGAATTGATGCTTATACCACATTTTCTTAATAATTTATCCTCTGTAGATTGTTAGGAAATAATAAGCCTCTTTACAGAAAAAAAGTACATGTGGTGTTATACATAGTTAGGATCCCTGAGGTAATGTTGTTTAATATCCCTCAATCAAGATAGAAACTGACCAGGTGTGTCTCCTGCTAAGCAAAGCAGTGAACACCGTTCCCCGACAGCAGAGAGCCGCAGAGAAGATTAATAACAGCCCTCAGTCAACGGTGCAACTTCAAAAAGGATCAAGAGTCAATAACACCTGAGGTCAAAATTAAAATCCCAAACTGAGTCACAATAATTCCAGTTGAATAATTTATCGATTTCAAATGAGAACACACGGATCCAAGGATGAAGACGCAATCCTGTCAGTGGTAGTGCATTTTTTTATTTCGGTAGCAGATGAGCTCATTTAAACACCATGGATATTTGGCATTCCTGGGAGGGAGAGGGAGAGGGAGAGGGAGGGAGAGAGAGAGAGAGAGAGAGAGAGAGAGAGAGAGAGAGAGAGAGAGAGAGAGAGAGAGAGAGAGAGAGAGAGAGAGAGAGAGAGAGAGAGAGAGAGAGAGAGAGAGAGAGAGAGAGAGAGAGAGAGAGAGAGAGAGAGAGAGAGAGAGAGAGAGAGAGAGAGAGAGAGAGAGAGAGAGAGAGAGAGAGAGAGAGAGAGAGAGAGGTGTCCTTGTATCACAAAAGTAGAAATAGACAGTGGTTACCATGTTGTCTTTGTCGTGGTACCCAGCAGTAAACATCCCTGCCTTTACGGGTGTGAGCTCCAAAGAGGGAGGCCTGGAAAGAATCCGAACAGGCAATTAGACAACCTCAGGCCAGCTGCTCTCCATCCCTGCAGCAGCGGGGCCTTCTTCTCTCGGAGCTAATTACATAACAAAGACAGTCTTTAATCAGGTCTTGCTAGTCCCCTCCCCTAACCCCCAACCACTTCCTTCCTCCTCCTCCTCCTCCTCCTCCTCCTCCTCCTCCTCCTCCTCCTCCTCCTCCTCCTCCTCCTCCTCCTCATCCTCCTTCTCCTCCTCTTCTGTCTCCCCTTCTCATCCTCTGGCAAACTGCAGTTTCTGGCAATCTGTGAGATGAGCAAGAAAAGAATAAAGGAAGGAAAAGGCCAGTGGTCCTCACTCTCAGCCACGCTGCTGTCCAACTTGGCTGGCTTGTTAGGGTCAGTCTGCTGGCCTCTCATGTTCACAGCGACCTGAATCAAAAATCAATGGGGAAAAAAAACAATCAACAACAAAAAACATGAATTCAATAGTGTTAGCTGGTGCTTCTCCATAGAAAAGGATGATATTATAATCTATCTGCTTTTGGTCAGTGCTGTCTTTTAATTATTGTACACAAGTGACCTGTTCAGGGTGAACTCTACCTCTGCCCATTGTCAGCTGGGATCGGCTCCAGTGGTTTGGATAATGGAATGGAATATATTATTCACTCATATTTAACCCTGATGTTTTGTTTGGGTTTCTGGAGAAAACATAAATGTTTTATCATTTTGACATTTTCTTAATTTTATGAAAAATGTGTTTGCTACAGGTATTACTTCAGTTTGGTATCCACAGCTGTCAAAGTTACACACAATGACTTTCACATTTAATCTATCTTGGTATCAACTGTAAGTATTATCCCTCAAAATCCCAAATTAACATACTTGGCCTCTCTGGGTTCTAATGAACGTCAGTATGCTCATACGTTTTAGCTATATGTGTTCACTAACAAAAAACTTATTTTAATGTAATTTGATGTAATAGCAAAGTGTTTATATCTGTATTTAGTAACATATCAAATCTCTGATTGTGTCAAAGGAAAGTTAGTTGAATATTTAAAATATATGTTGGCAATCCTTGTAGTTATCATTTCTACAGATACAGCAGTCTGTGAGGCTAGTATTCTTGTTATAAATATTACCTTCAACTTCAGTTTTTACCTCTAACTCTGCCACTCAGATGGGTTTTGTTTATTATCGCCATAAAAAAATCAAGTGCCTTACACAAATGGGTGGGTTTTCATAACGATTCAATCTCATTCATTCCACTTTCTGGTAAAGGTCATTTGTTGTTCCACCCCCACATATAAAGAAGAGAACATCCTGGTGCACAAAAGGTTTTGAATCGTAAAAGTCTGTAAAATACTTTTTTTCTGTCCATGATTTCTCTGCAGATATAATGCAATAATTAAATACCCAATAAGCCAATAGTAACTGACCTACGTCATTAAAATGCTGCTTCCATATTATCAGTTATAATAATCTAATAATGTAATTTATGATATAGAAATATAACTCTGTATTCTGCCAGTGAGTTTTTGTGGTGCTGCTGCTTTGACTTCGATATGTATTGGCATACCTCTTCCTACACTTGTTATGGCCTTTTTGCACCGTAGGGCAAATCAGTCCCATTCGCCCGAGGTGAGTCCTGAAGAGGGCCATCCTAACCCAAAAGCACATACATATTGCACACACACATTGTGTAGAATCCTGATGTCCACCAAATGGCACCGGGCTATCTGTGTCCGAGATCATTCAACAGATCCTGTCTCGTTTCTCTCTTTTTGTCACAAGAGGAGCTTTTTTCCTCTTGTGTCGTCAAGGCACAGCTATTGGAAGTCAGGGATGAAACATCCATCACAGTTAATGTTCTTAAGGGTTATCCTAATTATCGCAAACACAGACTAGCACAATTTACTCGTTTAATCAAATCGTGTGCTTTGTTTAATTAGCTGGATATGTGTGGAGAGAGGGAGAGAGTTTTTGGATGGAGAGAGAGACTGAGAGAGCCAGAGAGAGAGAAGGCTATGCATGTAAAAACATTCTTTGCCTGAGGACAAAGGGAATTAGAAAGAAAATTACCACGCCATTGTAGAATTTGCACCCAAAGCATAAAAATTAGAGACATTCACAAAACTCACGCAAAGACTAATTCAAGGTACAACTAAATGTGCTCTACAACCAGGAAACTACACACAACATGGTTGACATTATGACACAATTAGAGTTTAATTCCTTTGTCTGCCATTTACGGATCATTTTACAAATTATTTATAAAACTGGTTTAAGGTGCATCTCAAATGTACTCGGCGGCTGTTCATCTGTTCTTTTGATATTATTGAGTGTGTTGCCTTTCTGAAAAAGCCCTAACTTTTAACAAACTGTTTTGTTTATAATTTCCATAAAATTATGGCTAATGTCTCTGTCAGAGGTTAATTGCATCTGAACTGTTTCATATGTAATCCACCTTGACTTTCCACTAGTGTCTGCTTTGTTTTACAAATTAAGCAGAGGAAAAGGAGAAATAATTTGCTCTTTTGAAGCTGGAGACAATTTTCAAAAAAATGTCCACAGTCACATTAGTCCACAATTACTCACTATCATAATTACTGTCCTCTCAGAATCGAATATTTAACTTCTTGACCTTTGCTAATAAAACCACAGTCTCCATTTAGAACAATTAAAACAAAGGATGCAATCAAGACTATTGCACATCATAAACCTTTCTTCATAATCTAAACTAATGCTGTAAAGAAATGCTATCAATATTTCTCTAAAGTATATAATTAAGAATGATTCAAAAGGGATGGTTAAATTGAAAGTTATCTAGTTGTTAAAAAGATCTTTCTTTTTTCATAATTTACTTATAATTTGATAACTCTTCTTCCATTCAAGCCAGCACATTTGTGAGTACTTAAGAGCAGAATAAGTAGGATTTTGCTAAAATACATAAACAACAATCCCTCTCATTTAGCACTTATGACCCATTACAATTGCATGATGTTTTCGAAGCGTCAACCTACATACAAAAGTAGCATCTAGGTGTCAGATTGTAAGCATGCAACCAAGATGAAGGAAGAGAATGGCAAAGTGCTGAAGAAAAGCCAATATACTAACTACAAGGGCAAGTACCTGAAGTCTGTCTGTGGAAGAGTGTGTTACTCTCTCTGGGACACAATGCAAACATGATCCACTCCTCATCCCGTATTGTATTGGCCTGGACCAGCTGTCTGAATCTAACCTGCTGCGGTGTCAAATGAGACCAATTAGGTCTTCTACCAATCAATCGTTCCCAGCAACTGAACCAACATCAAACTCATTGATTGAGAACAAGGCTACAGTCGACGTAAGGCGATCAACCCCTCTCAACTGCTCTCAGCAACATCGATTTCTTTTTGGCACTGCACTCTGGGCAGTTAAATAGATATTGTTGGATAAAGTACAATAGAAAACACCTACTGTTGAGCTTAACTTCAGACTGTTTTGACACAACTTCTAGAAAAGTTACCTTGGAGAGTAACAGAGTGGCGCTGCTCTCAGGAAGCTCCTCGGAAAAGAGATTGTGCTACACGTTGACCCAACACACTGAGAAGAATACAAAATGTGGGCAGAGTTATTCTTTTTACACATTCTGCATTTTAAGCGGGACAGCACCATTTGTGATGTGATTTCTGAAACAAATCTGATTTTATCTGAATAACAATGTAAACACAAAAAAAATCATCAACCAAATCAGTGGTGATGTTGTAGTTCTATAGTCATAGTAACAACATCAGCTTACATTAGTGACATTTCTGTCTATACATTTTGCGCATGTATTGCAAAGGAGTAGAACGGATTTATGTGGTAATTTGACCAGTAAAAAAATGATATGACTACTGTTAGTTGTTATGACGATAACACAAATCAGAGGGTCATTAAAGAGTGGGATGGCTGGCTATAGAGCGTTGTATCTTGTCCTTCTCCAGAGCGGCAGGGAGTGAAGCAGAGGAAACGCCAGACCCAGCGCTAACTGTTTGGCTGATTTTCTGTAACCGGTGTAGCATAAAACCGATAATACCGAAAATAAGACAAAGAAGATGGTCATTCATCGATAGCAGTGCGCTGTGAGAATAGTTTGTGGATGAAGCATTAAGTTATTAAATTGGGCTCATTTGCACTGGCTCTGGTTTTGTAACATAACTTACTTTATGCCGTTAGCCGGCTACATTGGATGCAATGGCAACGCTAAATGTGAAGATGTTGGCCAATGTCACCATCCTGCTACGTTATATTGAATGGGAATCTTATTTCTACTATTTCCTTTGACACCACATCATCATCAAACAGGACAAATAGGACTTTACACAGAAAGAAACACGTCCTGTATCATCCTTTAAGTCTCTTTAGATTGTTAACCAATAACTTGATCTTAAAGGTTTACTCAAACTGCTACGAGGTGCAATCGAATAGCAAGAGTGAATATTTTCAGGAAAACAAATGAAATACATTGTTGACTGTGTCACATGCTGCAGATCCATTCGGCGTCAACATGTTGCGACTTAGCAAACATGCTAATTAAAAAAACTTTTTCTCATTATGTTAATAGAAAACGTAATTGGAGTAGCATTTTGTTTCAGTATAAATGTATTTGCTGTTGTAAGTTAGTAGCAAATTAATCTAGTTTGTAGGGGACAGCATTGTGCTCTGAACATGACTATTAATGTCCGGATGTTTTGAATTGTATGGAACAAATCATTTAATTACGCATCAGTGAATTCAATCAGTGGTTTGTAGAGTCTGCCCAGCCTTGTAACATAGTGTAAGAACTTTAAATGTTTCCTAAAGCTAAGATGAGCAACAAGTAGAGAAGGAAAGGTGGGAGAAGGAGACGTGGGAGTAAAATGTATGAACATTTCTTTCTCATTTTCAAAGCTTAATAACTTTTTAAAGATACATGTGCAGTATGATTGTTTTTTCCATCAAGATCCACTATGTGTCTTTGTTTTGTTGTTGAAGACTGATGCAATTTCTGATTGATAAGTAGATTATATATGGCGTATGAACACGCACTCCTCCCTAAGCTGATTACTTAGTAGATTCTGCAAGTCATCAGTTACTATGATAACAGGTCTAGTAGCTGACAGTGAAAGGGTTAACAGAGGAATTATTGTGTGCACACAAACACAATCAGTAAAGGCAACGATTCAGACACTATTAAATATGATGCGTCTGCATTAGAATTTCATATGCCCAATAGCATTTCATTGCATTTTGTATGGTGGTATAAATCATTTCTCCTGCATCTTGGATGGCAGGTGATTGTATTAAATATGTCTATTGTTACCTTCATAGACTTTTTACCCTCTGCTTTAACAAATGTCTACCCCTACTCTTACACTTTTTTCAAAAGGTAATATTTAATAATGCACTTTGAGAATTGTCAACCTTGTCATTCAAAACAATCGCAGTGACTTTCTGCTCCCAGGATTTATTTTCTTCTGCTATGCGTCCTATACCGTTCTCGTCCTTGTTATAGCTCAAGGACACACAATGCATTGTGACCAGTATTATCAATTTGTAACAAAGACAAACCTTGAGAGCCTTAGGCTACAAATACCTAGAAGGTGTTTTGAATTTTTTATGGAGCGTACCTGATGCCGAGAGCCGGACTCTGTGATAGTGTGGCAATCACAGCTGGGTGCAGAGTAACTGAGTTCTTCTTCGGAGTCGATACAGATAATGTTACGCCTCTTTTTGCTTTTATTAATCCAGGATTATCGCCATTATAGTTATGTCCTATTTTTTATCAGGTGAAATTAATGTTATGGACAGTAGAAAAAGCTATTTTAAAAATGAAGGTTGTTAAGAGTTATGTCACTCTGATTTAAAAAAAATGGGGAAAGTTTGGTTCCAATTTAAAATGACATTAAAGTATAAAATGTCAAAACTGAGGTTGACCTCAGTTACAGTTCTTTGAGAAGGAAAAAACAACACACTTTTTGATCATTGTATGTTGGTATATCATCTGTAAAACCTAAGAGTTACGCAATTGTATCAGTTGAGGAAAGTCAAGTAGATTTATGCTATGCTAATCTTGATGTTCACCTACATGCACAACTTGATGTCTTCAGTAGAGACGTTCAAAAATAATAATTGGTGATTTTATTGCGCTATGGTGCAGAAAACATGCAAATAAAATGCTATTGTTAAGCATACGTTTTGCATTTTGCTTTTATCTTATCCGTTTCAGGTTTGAAAGGCAAATGAGACAAATGTGATCAAACAGCTGGAATCTGATCTCAGGCTAGTTAGGAAGCACATGTTGCTTCAGAGGTGGTAAACTGAAACATATCTCTTAGTGCACAATATGCCTGGTATCACATCATGCAGATGTGAACAATAAAGTAAACATCTGTAAGATATATTCCTCCAACCTACATTTCGATGCTGCACACAGACTGGTGCTGTTTGGCTGAACACAAACTGAAGAACTTCCTGCCTTTTATTTTTCCATGGACCATTATCTTGTTTAAGTGCCCCAACCAATTGAGCCTGCAAGCTGTAAAACTGGATTCTATTTATATTTTCTGGGACTGATCATAGAAGCAGCAGTCAAGTTTTCCATTAAAAACTACGTCTGCCAGTCCACCAAGGAGGCCTGAGATGCAGCTCTCACGCATTGGAAAGTAAAAATAAAATAAAAAAGGTTTGTCTGAAACTGTGTGATGACAACATTACAACTAATAAACCAGATGACACAGTTAAATAAACAATTGTCTGTATTAATGGAAAATCAAGTATCAGATCAATGGGTGGCATTAATCCTCTGTTAAAATTATCCCCTAAAATTGTACTAAGCGCTCTTTTCTGATGTATTACACCTCCTTATTCTACAACGTCATAGTTTGCATATGGAGCAGAGCATTTATTTGTACAGATATTGTCTCAATTTTAATTTGATGGTATCAGTTACATTGGATGTGTAAGTTATAGTCTGACCCTGTATGTTGTATTTATATATACATATTTATTTATACAGTTTCCTAACTATAACATGACCACAGTTAAGGGGGGCCCTTAACCTTGTAACTGTATAGTTGTTTTAAACCAAACTATCTTTTTTCTAAAAGTATTTTTTTTAGCACAACCGTAATCAAACATTAATCACATTGGATTTAGAAGCAGCTTTGTTTTATGTAATGGTGATTTGTAATGTTTTTGGAAGGAACTGAAAAATGAAGTTCTGCTTATAGGAGAGTCAATTACAAATTACCAACCCTGTCTCCTAAAAAAATACAATGTCATACAATTAAACTGCATTCTTAATTACCTTTGAAGGGAAACACTTATTCTCACAGTTTTGAAACAACGCTGAAAAACTATTCGGTTAGGTTTAGTACCAAACGTTAGTGTTTGGTTTGAAATGATTAAAACATTTAAACAAAACAAAAACACAACAAATCTACAATGTTATGTTTATTCACAAACCCAATCGTCTGCTTGCATGGACATTAGCAGACTGAGTTGAAACTTATTTGTGATACGTCAAAAACAAACATAAATTCCTAGGAATGTAAATCACAATGCAGTTTGGTTGTATAGGAACGTCATTTATAGGAGATTTTGTCATTTGTCTAATTGCAATCCTACAACATTGTCAGACTTACGGTGAGCACCTTTTTAAACTTATGCAGCAGAAACAGTTATATCATATTTCTAATTCTATCTCTTCTGTATTTCTAGCTAATGTAGCCTCGAGACGCTCGAGATGAGGAACAAACTTTGAGACAGAGAATCGGCCTTCTGCAGGGCCAAGAAATGAGTAGTTACCTTATTTGGAATCTAACACAGAAAAATTATCTCTTACTTTTGTTTTTAAGTATCAGGTAAGTGCTTATGGAAATACATTCTAACCCATTCACATTCGCTACCTTTTGTTTTTCTGGCTTCTCGATTTGGGACGGAATTTATTTTATTGGCTGGCAAGGACCGTTGCACGTACAATAACCAATTAAATCTCTAGCTATGTGGCTGAGCAAATACGGCATATCAAATTGACAACCCAGACTAAGTGGAAACAGAGCCAAAGAGTTAAATGAATCCCAGAGAATGGATTTGAAAAAGTGTCTCAAGGATAACAGTCACAATATTGAACTCTGAGTGGCTGACAGAAGGGAGAAAGTAAAGATCTCCTATCTCCCTGAATCTTTCTCCAAGATGTGCTTACTGGTATAGTGCTTAAATACATTTGTGACACTTGCAAATAGTTACCAAGCCCGGAAGATTATGAGTTGAATTGAGGGCATGTTCTTGGCCATGTCATCAATGAGTAAACTCACAGTGGCTTCTCACAATTGTATAAAGCTCCATTTTGTAGATAAGAAATTAAATAAATCATTGGCCGAAAAGATAAATTGATTTGGATGATAGGAACAATTTATCTTCACTGCTTCACTGCACTTATTTACCAAATCTTTGCTTTTACAAAGGCCTCCAAGGCTGGATTTAACCAAGAAGGACATGCCAGGGTGGCTTCTGCGGCAGCCGCGGTCATCAGTCATCTCAGCTGGATTTAAATACTCCAGAGAGACCCGTACATCTGAAACGATTGAGGGCAGAGCCTTATGGTGCCTTACAACTACTGTGCTATTTATGCCCAGAGACGGGAGTAAACTTCTGTCTTGTGACTGCATTTTCATTCACAGAACATTTACACATTTCTTTAAAAGGTTAGGAAAAAAACAAATTACAGTGAAAAATGTGAGTGAACCACAGATACATTTCTATTACTGTGGAAAAATGTAGTTTCAAAACAGGACTTTAAACACTCTCCTCATTCAGTCGTCTCATTTGTCCTGAAGTATGACTGGTGGATAATTGTACTCACTTTATCAAATGACTCGAAGTAGTGGAGACTACGATGGCTTCTTGATGTAGAAATACACCCAGATAACATCTAGAGATGAAACGTGGACTGATACAGGTTTAAGCATTACAATGAAGTTGTTTCTACAGTATGCAGTATTGAATAATATCATATGCTGCAACATGGAAGTGGTCATTTTTAAAGCCCCTGAAAAAGCAATATAAAATATGAGATCTCTAATACCTAATACCATAATGAATATTTGTGACTGACCAAGTACTTATCAAAGATAAAGTTTGGAACAACTGCTACTTAGCTAATGTGCTGTATCAGGACTGTGTGGTTGCGGTTTGATCAGATTTGATTGACAGCAAAGGTAAGCCAAAGAGCCTACAGTGATCGTCACGTTTTTAAAATGTAATGGTCTCTATCAGATATTAGGATCATTACTATAACTGTAAACAATGATGTCAAAATATAGTTGAGTAATATCTGCTGGAGCAGAGAATGAAGTAATGTTGTAATCTGAGCTTCTCCTTGCTTTGTTGACTTAGTCGGCGTGTTAAACTGTCAGCTGGCAGCGCGTGCATTTTAGTGCAGGGTAAAGCATGCGATTGGCCGCATATAAGTCACTGCCGCTGATCTACAAAGCACTGCTGTGCACTGTTAAATACAAGCTACTGGCTCAGCTGTCACTTTTCTAAAATAAATGTGGAGGCATTAGATATGTTCTGAATCTCGTGTAGAGCACCTTTAAAATATTGCAGAATTCTGATTGGTGCACAGTATGTGAACCAACTTAAAACAGTAAGTGAGGCACAACAAAGTAAAGTAAATACAGAAATAGGTCATATGATATAACCAAACTTTGATAGAAAATGCTGAGTCGTTGCCGGCCACAGTGAAAGGCTGATGTATCCATTGTTAACTATAAATGCATACAGTGCCTCAGTTGTCTTCGCAACGGGGTCAGCTCACTGATGTCTGCCTTTGATGATACAAGTTTGTGTGTCCGACGCATAACTTAAAAGAACACGCACATGCCAGGGCATGTTAGCCTTATCAAAGATCTATTGATCACTTAGGGTGAACATTTTTCTTCAGCCAAGAAACAGCAGCTTGCCAGGGCTTCACCTCCTCCTGCTGACAACACAACTTTCGCAGCACTACCTCGTTTTAAATAGATACAACTACGTCTTCATTTATTATAGTCGACCAGGCTCCCGACATTCCAGCAGGAATCCTTCCCAGCTATTCTGCACCCATTTGTTCAGAGGCCTCTCCGTAGCAGCGCTGGCAAAGGACCAAGTCCTGATAGGTCGATGGGCCTGACCAGACAGATGGCCTTTGTGCTGCAATGGCAAAGTTCTTTGCAGAGCTTTAAGCTTTCATCAACAAGGCCCTGACTGATGGAGTGTCGTCAACATTCTAGGTTAGGGGTCATTAGTCAAAGTTTGTGTCATTTATCTTCTTCTTTAAATGCATGCATATTTGAGGCGATGTCTTGTTTTTTTCAAACTCAGAAAAGTCATCGTTCTTGGCAACTGCAGATAATCTTGCAAGTGAGATCATAGACTCTTACAGGATGAAACCAAATCATCCTACCTATTTATATGTTATACGTTAAGCAGAACTCTGTGCTTTCACTAAAAAGCACTTACTCAATGGAAACACTCTTTCCAGTGTAAGCAGCGTTTGATATGATTTCACCACTGAAACATGTCGTTCAATAAAAAAGCTTCTTCTGGCTTTAATGATAAAACCAGAAGTTTATTTTCCCCACACATCCACAGGGTATTTGCTGCAGTCTGTATTTACGATGTATGAGCTTTTCTGTCAGTGATTTGTGTTAAATTAAAGATGTTTTACTGATCCAAACTAAATATATACCTCTAAAACAAGACATTTACATTCATTCCTACGTGTACTAGCCACAATCCTTACTCTCGTATGTCCTCTTTGAAGAATTCACATATCAGCCCTAAAGTGGTCTAGGTCCTTTAAGATGTTGAAAAGCCAGCATAGTGTTTTTGTATCTGAGGCTTTTCCTGCTGAATTGAGTCAACTCCTGTCGAGACAAAGCAGTGAAGCCCGACATTAATCTTGTTGAATGTCTGCAAGAGGAGACGGGCCAATGACGTCAGGTCAAAAGGTGAGATTAGTTGTTGGTTTCTGTGGGATAAGGGAGGGATTTAGTTAGATTTTAAAAGTGCAGGTTGTGGTCATGTTTAGTAAGTCATCTGACCTGCACACAAATCTAAATCATAATTCAGCTCAGCTTGTAGCTGTCAGACTCACTCGCGGTTTAGATACAACAGCCTTACTCTGTGATATAACGTGTAGCCAAGAATTACAACACAGAATATACCCCTCACATCAAAAATAGATTCAAAGAATGAAACCAAAGGCCTCACAACCCCATACTATGAACTTGTTAAGGAAACAGAGAAGCTGCACAATCAGTGAGACGTTGGAGTTGTCACTCTACAACATAATTATCCAAAGATTACAAAGCAGCAAGTCAAGAGTTGATTATCAGGGGGTTTTGGGCTAATTTCAGTCATCGACTGATCACTATCTTTCTAGATAGATACAAAAAACAACACGCCTCTCTTGATCATTCTCAAACTCTTGGCAGAAGTTGAAAGTCTCAGTAAAAACTGCAGACTCCTCCTAATCACTGCATGGTTTGCATAGGGATGCCAATGTTTACAGAGAGGAGTCTGATGAAAAACCTTTGATTGCACGATGAGCATCCACTTACTCAGTCAAAGTTTTGGCGCTTCACTATAAACGCCAACTTTATGTCATCAAATGATTGTCCAAAATTAACCTCTAAAAACACAAGGGATTCCCTTTCTAACTGTCCTTATTAGCGTTTCACAAATACGAGAGCTTAAACCAAGCACCACCTTTAGCGATAAAAGAAATGACAGTGGGCTGAGTTGGCAAGTTGTTTATCTTCCACTTCCTTTTGTGCCGTGACATCACTGGAAGACACGCTAATCTTTTCTCAAAAAAGCCTAATTACTTTCAAAATCAGATATTAACACACATTCAAACTAATCCTTTACTTCAAGCTAATGTACAACTCTTATATTTTAAATGATAAATGTTTTGAATGCGTTGACCGCAAATTGCCTGTTCACTAAGTTACCATGCATAAATATAAAAGATGATTGCACAGTCAATGCAAAAAAGAATAAAAAGGTGGTTGCAGATCTTAAAAGGTTGCTGCACCTCAGGGAGGGTGAAACGAAGGGCCGGCTGGACCATGGCACTGCAGTGGAGAATCAAGAAAAACTAATTATTGTAATTATTGGAAGTGGAAGTGTATTATGACCTGTATACAACATTACAATTACAATAATAGGCTATAAAAAAGACTTTACAATTTGCCACAATTGTTGCCTTTTCCATTTACTCAAAATCCAAACCCATGCACACTTTTATTTTAATTTTATTGTAGTATTTTTTTGTATAGGAATGAATGATTCTATCAAATCCCTTACTGTTTTGTTGTGTAGGTGTGTTCTTTAAATTAAGCTAGCGAGGGAAGCACGTCTTATCAACTTGAGAACACTAATGGGTTTTATCGGTCCATCACACTTGTGCAGCATTTGTTTTAATTTCCCTTTGTTCGCTTCGTTGTGTTCCTTGTAGCTTATGAGCAAATAACTAAATGAGATGTACAGCTGAATTCACCATTAACCAAGGCTCAACAATAAGCCTGCTCGTGACAGTGCTCCTGGTGGGAACAGTTAAAACACCTCTAGTGATCATGACAACTCGCTAGCTAGCTATGTTCAAAAGTGAAACAACGAAAAAAGTAAATGTAATGTAATTTACTTTGTATTCTTGTGTCGAGTGAGTGATTGAGAGAGAGAAAGAGAGAGAGAGAGAGAGAGAGAGAGAGAGAAAGAGAGAGACAGAGAACTGTTGTAATAACTACATCTATGAAGTCAATGATTGGGTTTCATATGTTTATTAATGGCAGCAAGTACTAATTAAGTCAATGTTCATCACCCATTTTGTAATAGTTCCCAATAAATAAATGCTGTGTATTAAATACAGACTTAGTACATTTGACTTGTTCTCAATCAAGTATTTTTAGTGTTTCATCATAAAATATAAAGTTTATCTTACAAGGCCTTACATTCAATCTCAATAATAAATATGAAAAATCTGTGATGACAATGTCTTAAATTGAGTGAAACATATTGTGAAATGATTTTACATGTTCAATTCTCAGCAGAGACATCTCAATAGCAACTGTAACAAGATAGTCTTTAATGCATGAATGCTCCGATTCTTCAAAATGGAATATAAAGTGGTTGAAGTGCCTGAACACACCATTTGCTGTTCACCAAAGTAGACACTCCTACCTGTAACTGGACATGTACGGGTCACCTCCTAATCAACCTCCATCGTCATTAAAGATCTCTACGTCTGAAATATCACTTTAAGACTTTGAAAGTGTGTGCACCAATTTTCAACACGTTATTATTGGGACTGTCGAAACAGAAGTATGGTTCTATCAAAGCAAATGGCATCGCAAGACACATTAGAGTTGTGAGGCCCAAACGACTCGCTGAGTGACAGAAGGACTACAAGAGAGTTATTATTTAAGCCGCTGGATACGAGCCACGGTTTTTTGAATAGGAGATGAAGACAGAACCTATCATGGTCTTGTCATTTCACATAACTTTTTTGTGAGACTTTGTCCTGTATGGTGCGTGATGAGCAACTTTTGTTGTGTGCTGAGCCGATGTCAGACCGAACCATATTGTGTTGTAGCCACTGCCAGGATACAGTTCATGCATTTAAGTTCGTCATTTTTACTTTTGCCAGCTTTGCTTTTTAGCCGTTCCCATTTTTTTTTTTGGCACAAGACACTAGAAGGTGGAGTACAACCAAATGCTGAACAAGAATCGTTTAGGTGACCAAAGTGTTTCATTAACTGAAAACCGACTGTGAAAGGGTAAAAAATGTAGGACCAAAACATTGAGAAGTAGGTTCATTTCTCATAGACTTCGGCAACCAGAAGAGTCGCACCCTGCTGGCTATTGAAAAAGTTTACGGCACTGCCGCATTAGCTTCAATTTTCAGAACCGAAGGTCACGTGACCTTGGACATTCATCTCTCCATATGTTGGGGGTCGTCGGCTCGGATCGTCCGAGAATTCTTAAAGAAGTGGCCAAGTTAGAAAAAGAGGGGTCAAATCTGTTAATGATTCGCTGCACAAGGTGTGGAACAGGCGCCCGTGCCCCTGTGCAGTCATCTGGTTGAACCGCTCAAAAGACTTCCCACCAGGAATGTGGCTTATACTTCTGTGAGAAACAGAAACAGAGTGGTTCATTGTTCAGGTCTCAACTGGAAATAATGCATTATTTATACATTAAATAAGTATCTTTAGATGTTTTCATGTTAATGTAAATTATACTTGAAACACTTTGACATTGAAGTACGTAAATGTTAACACATGTCGGCTTGAGTATGAACATTATATTCGACTTATTTATAAAATATCATCTATTTGACAGCCATGGTTAATTGTTAGCATGTAGGTAACAACAGTGAATAATGTAGTTCAAATAAAATTATAAGGCTGTTTACACAATAGTGCACATGATATTACAATAATTTAATAATATGGCGCTCTGGAAGGGACCACTCTGCATAACGAATACTCTTGATGCATGTTGCTGCTTGATAATAATACTGCTGTTCTTTTTGAGGACTTTAACAGAGAATACTTCTACATATGTCTTTTCTGAGTCCAATTATATTTCCACCACTGCAAGAACTACACTAGATGACTCACAACAGAAAAAACAAAAAAGATCTTCCACCATAAAACTAAAATAATCTTCGACCATGAAAGTCTGTCAAATCTGTGATCGATGGAAAGTGGAAACTCGAGGCATACTGAAGCTGCACAAACAGTCCTCACTTGGACGATGAAAACACAACTTTGAGTTTGATATGAATTATAATCCCTACCGTAGTCCGTCCCTATTTTCAAGACGGATCCACCAATATTCACACACATGGATGGTTCAAACATTGAACAAAATTAGACACAACAAAACCATGATGATTATGTTGTTTTTCCCTCATCACATTGAATTACATCCTTCAAGCCTCCATTTCAGCTCTTAAATGTCTCCGATCCAAGATTCCTCCCGCCAAAGTCGCACATCCATAGCTCTTCTCATGTGTGATGGACACTGTTTACCATGTCCATGATAAACTATTTCCTCATAAACGATGTTGTCACGGCCTTCTGCAGGCTGTCATGTGGGATTCCGCCTGCAGACTAAAACAACCATAATTCACTGGGTGTATTTACCCCCTCAGAGGACAGAAGCTTGACAGATGATAAATGGCCACTGCTGACAATCATCAACACATAGCGCCCTGTGTTTGCCTTGAGTATAAGTGGCGCCAGGACATGGAAATAAGACTTTGACATATCACACATGGGGAGAGGAACATTGGGAGAGGGAGAGGAATAGAGAACAAGAAAAGAGAAGCTGTGGAGACTATTAGTGACTAGTCAAAATCTCTGATATGTATATTGAGTATGTTTGTTTCTTTTGTTCCTCTTGTGTTGACTGTGTAATATTTCCCCACTGTGAATGGATTGATGCTGTGCATGCAGAACCAGCAGGGAAGACGCACAGCTGTAAATTTCTCTCTGCTGCTTCTGTGTGGCATACTCTTTGAGCATATGAGCGTATGACTCAGAAGATAACACAGTCAGGATGATGAATGTGTCCCTTCTCACAGCATATTTTCATATAGAGACGTTTCCACATGGCCTAATGACATGTAGCAAAGTCACCTGCTGCACAGCCGGGGAAATCGTTTATGTTTTTTGCATGTATACATTAGCTGTGGGGGGGTGTTTGTGTGTGTGTGTGTGTGTGTGTGTGTGTGAGTGTGTGTGTGTGTGTTTGCGTGTGTTGTAGCGTAAGATCTCTTTTCCCCTTCATTTTTGTTAAGCTACTTTAGCAATAAGGGGGTTTGTCTGGCTAACTAGTTCCTTCACTACAAAAAGTATGTATAACACAAAGAGAAACACAAAACACAACACGGAATACAGTTCATACAATTTCATTACATTTTATGGTTCTTCGGGTTCAAAAGACACCAGGACCAGCCAACACAAGCACTGGAATGTATTCCATACACTGTCTTTTAACCAAAAGCAAGACTCAAATAGAGTCTGGAGATAACATAAAATGTCTCTGCACACGTTAATTAAATAAATAAAATATAGCTTGCAAAACCAATGACATAAGTGTTGGGGGTGTGTGTGTGCCAATCCATCCCATAGTTATTGAGACATTTCAGGCTGGAATTAAGTGGTGGACTGACCTAAGGAAACTGACATGGCCATCATTCCAGCCATTCTGCTGTGGCTTGGCTAATGATAGTAATATAGAAGAAGTTTTCTTCGTGTCACAGTGTTTTTTAACTATGTGGCTGTAACTGTAACTTCAGCTGGGTGAAGCAAAGGAAACACTTCTCATCCATTCTAAGCTGGTGACAAATGTATAGGCAGTTCTACTCTCTTGGCCTTCAAACAGCTCCTTTTAAAACACAATAACGTATTTTCTTTTACACCTAGTTAACATGGCTGTGCAACATGTCCATCCTATACATAAAACAAGGATACATCCTCATCATTAAGCCTTTCATCCAGGTAAAGCACACTACTGAACACAATATTAATTAGAACCAGGTCTTTGATCTTCTTCTAACACGGAAGTGTGGAGCGTTGTGTCTTGAATAAAAAGTGTAGAAGAACACAGCATTCTATGGATTGAGGTCTTATTTAGCCTCCTCATCGCAACTGCAGCTTCCTCAGTGTTGCTTTGAAGAGGTTCCGCTGTACCTCGGACGGACTAATGTGGCCTCGGGTGGCATTTAGCCTTTTGCAACAGAAAAAAAAGACAATTATAGTTTTCATCTTTGCAACACTTCAAGAAACACTACTAAAGCTATTGGAGTGTCTTTGTACTCTATCCTCCTTCTTCCGCTTTGTGCCACACATTATCCACTTGTCAGAGAATTAGGAGATTAGTTGTGTCAGACCTTGTTTCCTTTGTGGGCTATCTGTGAATTAGCCGCTGTGAAGGACATTTCCACCAGCCGGCAGTGAAAGAATCCTTGGCATATATTTCCCACACACATACTTTGCTTGCTAGTTGGGCACACATGGTGAGCCTAGAGCTGTTCCCTACCCTCAACCCTGCCAACTACCATTACCATGGATCTGAAACCTAACACTTGGTTGCATTGGGCTTCCGCAGGAAAATGTATTCATTGTTTATTTAAGTCCAACAATTACAGGGCCATTAACGTGGTGTGATTTTAACGTTCCAACTTCAGAAGAAAATGCAATTCACCCACAAAATTGAACTTTTCCACCAAATGAAACTTAATCCATCCCTTAGACAGTTTCAATAGGGTCAAAGTCAACAGCATGACATGTGGAGGCACTTCTGCTCAAAGTTAGTGATGCATCTCATACCCAAATAGTTAGAAAAGGGCTCTGAGGATTTAGATCACTGTCAAGATATAGTATATTTGATTTGTTCAATATTACCCCCCCTGTGAAAATCCACAGAACCGGCTGTTTTCAGAATGTCAATGTTGTGTATCATGGCCATCGTAATGCTTACATATCCTGCTTCAGGACTCTAAGGTCTCTTCAGAATCCCGTGCACACGGTGAAATGGATGATTCCCAGAGATATCCTGGGGATATTGGATTTCCCTGGCAGATGAAACTATTTGTGACCAATATGTCAATTTTCTCTCGTCCGCTTGCGAGAGGCTGGGAAGGCAGGTTCTGACATCTCTCAGCCTAAGCAGACACATGTTCTGCTGACCAGCAAAAGCTTCACATCTAGATAAGGAGAGATTTCTCTGTGGCAATTTATTAACATCCTGTCCAGGTAACAGGGTCAGCTTAAGACCTGGCTCAGATTTAGAGCACATTTAACCGTGGCACTGCTCCCTGTCATCAGATTTGCAGCTCAAATCTACGGCAGTATTTTTTTTATAATATGAAAGCTGTGATTAATATGCATGAGATAAAAAAAAAAAAGACTGACTAACGAACTGAAATGCACTCTGCTATCTCGGGTCAGTGTTACATTTGCAAAAATTCAATTCAGTCAGGAAAGATATGAAATATCTTCCAGATTTCATTAAGGTATTAGAATAATAATTTGGAAAAAAGCAGACAAAAATAGCCGCCTCCAGATATATCACCCAAAGATAACATTTCCAGATCGATCAATGCTGGCAGCAGCCCAGCCCTCGGTGGGCTTATTTACCATTCACAAGGCATTTCTGTTCGGACTGATGCATATAGGAGGAGGCAGGCAGAGGCAGTCATTGTTGGCTCCTCTGTGTCCTTCTCTGTTCCTCTGTCAGACTTGAGAAAACAGGACTTATTGGCTACGGAAATGAAACCACTTGCTTGTGACACGAGTGTGCCTCCCAGAATGAGTTTATTGTGCCAACTTTCATTAAATTCACTTTAAAATGAAGGGATACTTGCACTGTTCCCCGTTTAGTCCCATCACTTGAAATGGTTAATGCTGAAAGGTGACACCTGCTGCCGTGACTTATCTCTGAGCCATTGTCGTGGTCCAACTTCCTGTCAGTCTTAATTTTCCACGTTTACTCTAAATCCAGACAGATCACCACCACTTAAAATTAGTTCTTGAGCATGCCACTATTTAGCATAGTAACATCAACATGTTTTATTCAAATGACGAGCGATAAGAGCACGGGAAGAAGCCATACTCCCTTCACTGCCGGGAGGCACAGACAGATCTAGCCTCGCTGACTAAATTGTGCTTTTTTTCTGAAAATTGGCAAGCTCTGGCTCACTAGAGGCACACTATGGTGTTGTCAATAACAATGACTGCCTGTGGCTTATTTATTGTCTTATCAGCTTTAATCAGTCTGTGTTGACAGTGACATCTGCGCTCAGCAATATCCAAATGCTACCAGTAAAGATCCATGTACATATTTGTGTTGTTTTGTGTCATATGGCGGTTGTATATAATTGGAAATTTGTGTTTGAAGATAGAACTGACCATCTATTTTGATGTATCGTCACATATGTTTTTCAAGAGCATGAGTTTTTAGGAATATGTCTTGGACCACTGAAACACAAAATACAGGTATTTGTCCAAGTCCATCAAATCCCATCTGTCTTCCATGTTGGGGCCTGCTACCCTTAAACCAACAAGTCACCATTTAAAAACATTTGACATCAACAATAAAATCATCTTGAATCTTGAAATGAGATTTATTGAATACAACTATAAAGGGGCATTTAAGATAGTGTATTTTATATCACTGTGTGAAAATATTTCATTTGAGATGATTTTCATAGCTGACAAATGAATAAAAGTTGAATAAAAGGACTCTGGCCTTTTGACCTGTGAACAGATAGCTGCTGGTTTTGGACAGCTGTATGACTGACTGCCTCTCCACTGAGGAGCACATTTTCCCACTTTTCTGCCCGGCTCAACTACCGGGTATGCCGAGAGGAGTTTGCCTGTCTGGAGAAGCTACGCTGGACGTGAGCAAATGTGTGTGTGTGTGTGTGTGTGTGTGTGGGGGGGGGGGGGGGGGGGGGGGGGGGGGCGTCCGTGCGTGTGTGTCGTCCATGTCTACCTCTCTCACTTGGTGAAACATATCCGTCCAAATTTGACAGCACGGGGGCAGACAGCCATGTTGCAGAATTCTGATCATTTAAATGCTCAGAGGCCTGGTTGAATAGCAGAGGTGTTAAAAAAGAGAAAGAAAAATACATGAAGAGAAAGATAGAGAGCAGCCCTCCGCATGCCTCCACATCACATAAGGGACTGCCTGCCACTTTCTTGTGAAAAATAATGCTCACTTGTCAATCTTCCAAGAGCCAGTCTGATAGCCGCCAGTTCCATGGAGACCCATTGAGGTGTATGCTTTGTTTCATCTGGGGCACGCCTCAGAGGAGATCAGGACCGCTGTATCTACGAATTGCCTCCAAAATATAGGGTGGGAAGAGAAGGGCATTTTTGATACAACTCTTGAGATGATGTGCTTTCTTGCTTCGGTATTGTAAACTAAATATTTATTTATTTGCTTGAACAGAAAGAGATACATATGTGATATGGATTTGAAGCTATTTTCAGTTGTTCTTCTAATGATGCTATTACCATTGAAAACTTAAAATACAGTATACAGCATTTTAGTTCTGCAGTTACTGCTACTTTGTGTAAAACACTCCTTGAACGTCTATTCAATAGCACATTATTGCCCCTAAACCTTTACAAAAATTAGATTTAGCGCTGCCCTAATTACTTAAATTACTGTCTGATGATAAATCGACCGGCACACCAGTTATGTACACAAAGGTATTGCGTTCTTCCAGAAAAAGCAATCCTCTGTAGTCCACAGCGCAAACTATAAAGGTGTCAAGTGATTTATCTATGCGGCAATGCAAATAAAGAAAAACATACCCAGCAGCTTGAGGACGAGGTCTGCATATCTGTCCACACAAACATTTTCATGTCATTTTGAAATACACTTCCTATTACAGTTTCATGATGCGTAGCACTGAAGCCAACACAAAACATCTCACTTGTATTACTCTTGGAAACATAACTTTACCACCAGAAAGGCTTTTTTCCTTCTAAATAAAGTAAAGAACTAATGACAATGCTCTTAACAAGCCCAGAGCAGCCAACCGTGCCACCAGCCTGCAGCGACCGCGTTGAAAGCGATTCCGTCCTGAGCATCCCACGAGTCGTCTTAAATGAGGAGGTTTATATCAGTGAATCTCGAACGGAGAGAGAGATTGAATGTTTTGCAAATTATTCACAGGGATTATAAATCACAGCGGTGTCAGTGTTTCCAATGATGGGAGAGGATGTTGCCTCATTCCTTAATACAAATGACATGGAAAACAACAGCTGCAGCAATAAAGAGCCGCGCCATAAAAGAAGGATAAATAAATGTACAAAAAGGAAAAGCCGAGGCTCATCATTAAGCGTGTCTGCGCGTATCTCAATGTCATCTCAATGACTTGATGCCTGTTTTATTGTTGTATTTGTTGGTTTCAGTCTTATCTGTTCAATTGACTAATTCATTTATCTATTTCATGTCTTCTTTATGTTTATCTTATTGGATTTTAATAGTTATTATTTCCATGTCTGTAAAGCACATTCTCACACTCTCGAGAAGCCTTGTGGTGAAACGTAAAGCGAAAGAGGATGATTTCAGCATCTTGATATTGGTCAGTCAACAAAATGCACTGCATTATGTGACAGCTTCATATTTCGCAAGCATCCAGGTGTCGTGAAGTGACACATTTTAATAATGACGGTGTTTATATAAACAGCAGATTCCCAGAAACACATTTGCAAAGACATATCGTCTCAATAGTTGCTGGCAGACGGAAGACTGCTTATGTTCAATCCAGGTTTTAGAAAGAAATGTGGGCCGTTTAGATGTCACTTTCTCAGTATGAACAACTTATATGTAGAATCAGCCTTTGTTTTGTAGTAAACTGTGGTGTTGTTGTCTGAATGACAATGTAACATTAAGTTTGTTGTCGCTTTAATATGAAATGTTGTTTTTGTGTCAGCGTGGCTAGTTTCCTCCATTTTGCATTAAAGGGAGAAGAAAATGCCATAATCTACTCGGGGCAATGTTAGACTGTATAAAAGAAGTGGACATTGTCACCGTGATGTCGCCCATTTGTGTGTAAAACAAGGTTTTAAAAGCCTTGAGTTCAGCAATTAAGTAATCGCCCTATTGGTTTTTGGTAATCGGTATTTTATTTTTCAAAATTGCAAGATGCCATTGGAGCGACCTGTCAATCAAAGGTAGCCACACCCAAAAGCCTTACCTGATTCATGTTCTAAATGGGACCATCATTTACTAATCGTGTCGTATTGGAGAAGACCTGGAACGTGAGATTGAGACCATAAACTCATTCTTACAATGTCCTTACTGAGGTAATACATCAAATGGGAGTATGGTCATCTTCTCATAGACTTCTATACAATATAACTTGTTTTTGCAACCAGAGGAGTCGCCTCCAAATGGCCATTAGAAAGAATGCAAGTTTCTTCATTGGCTTCACCTATCAGAACCAGAGGTTGCCACCTTTTCCCAACAGGGCAAGGAGTTGAATGCCGTAATAGACTTATTCCACTTCCAACATAGTTACCCATAACTCATTTATATATATTTTTAAGGCATTGGGCAGCTGACAATGTAAACCAGGGCCGGAAACCATAGAAGAGGGGAGTGACACTGGGCACCGTTGGACCAGAGAGGTTGGCAATTGTATATGTCTTAATCAAGACCAATGAACGCATTTGTTCTTGTCAAGTTTATTTCTCTGTCATCTGATTTGTGTATCTATTCTTGGCTTTTAGGCTCCACCAGCTCAGTATTGATTCTACAGTACAATATATTGCCTCACAAAAAGAGTCAAACATCAACACAAACTTATTTTGTTGTTGTAATCTGAAAGCTTTAGCTTAATTATTTTGAACAAATATGTTTCTGCAGCTAGTACACCGTGACCTTAATCATTAAATCTGAATCAGAACATTAACAACTCTAAGAACCAATGTAGTTTCTTTTTTTTATGACAGCAGTGACAAAATGGCTAATAAATGAATGATGAGGGACGATATTCTTCAACAGTCACTCCCTCCCAAGGCCACTGTCACCCTGGGTCTCTCTCCATTTACTGCACTAAGCCATTATGCAAGGAGATGGTTAACTACACCACGGCCAGGTGATAACATGTGGTGACTCTTGCTAATGAAGGTGAATCACAATGACACTTCATTTCCACAGTAGCCCCCCTCTTTCCTTTCACCATCCTCCCCATTCATCTTTGTCCTGTGACGGCTTAAACACAGGCTCACATGCACGCTCTCATGTTTTTATTAATATACTTATAGGAACTGGTTATAGTCTTTATCCAGCACTGTCCAGACATTTGCAGCTAAGATTAACTACAAACAACGAGTCAAATCCTTAAACTGTCGATTACTTTCTCTTGACTTTTAAGAACAGTGTAACCTTTGCTACCGGTTGTGCTGTGGTTGGCTTGTAGTTTCAATGCAGACTTGTGTTCGCAGCAATCCAACTTAAAGGGGAAACGCTTGGCAAGGCAGCGCTGCATGCTGTGTGGGATGATGGCATCAATGCTTTAATTGTGATTTTCTGCATTTCAATGACAAATATCATTGGATTGTAACTATGACCTTAACCTCATGCTAAAGAGAGTTGTTTGGATTTTGTGTAATGTTACTACTTTATGTGCAGTGCTTTGTTTTTATTGTTGTTGTTTTGGGATCGCTTGGAAGTGACGTATTCCTTGTGTGGATGGAGTCAATAAGATTGGGTTATATTTGCATAATACATCTATATATATTTTTTCATCTTTTAGATAGTTACACAGCTAACATCATATTTAGCATGATGGAAAGGGCTTAGCTAGGCCGTGTGTATGTTAGTTGCCAGATCTCGCTAGTGTGTTGCTGAGATAAAGAAAGGTCTCAAAGTTCATTCTCTCCTGTTTGAAAAAAGGGCTTTCAGTGTCAGAATGTTCAGAGGATATGTGGCTCGTGAAAAATGTGTCCAATATTTTCTTTGGTGACCGTGGGGCGAGTAAAAGAATCAGCCGTAATCTGTATTCACATTCACTTCTGCCATAAAGGGGAGGGGCAGTGGAGAGACCCTCGTGACAGATACAGGAAACTGACCTTTCTGAACTGTCTCTGCATCATAAGTCATATGTTTGTGTCCTGACAAATCAGCGACTGTTTGTTCAAAACAACAATGGCGGATATAAATGAGTTTAGCCTAGAAATAGCATCAGTTATATGAGAACTGAAGCAAAGAATGGCACAAGAATGAAAAATGTTTTTTTTTGCTATTCTACTGGCTGACTTTGGCCAGTGTTTGGAGACAGATGACAGATGGATGGTTCATCAAATCAAGTGCACGGTATTTTTTTTAAAGTGCCTGCCCTTTTCAAAACAGTATCCAATGACATATTCTCTGATGGTCCTGTGTAACAAACCATCTGGTGCATCAGGTTAAGTGCTTATGGCAGCAGGGCCATATGTGTGGGATTAAATAAATCAATAAACTATGGCGCTCATCTGCATCACAATGAAGGAACTGAAGTTTTTGGAAAACAAACCACATTTAAGGCACAGACAAGTAAACTATATTGTATCGGACTTTGGATACATACTTGTTAGTAACTCAATTCATTGTTGGTTTGCCTTGCCATTGGACCAAATGTACTCTTTCAAATAATAATATTTGACTCCTCACTAAACTAATTTTTTTTATTAAAGCCACTAATAACTCTATGTAATTAAATATTTTAGATAAAACAAATGTATTCTCCCAAAGGTCTTACATTCTCATTCTTGGCCTGTTGTATTTTAAATTCTGCTTCGATACCTTATGAAGACATATTTCATTCCTTGGAGCCTTCACATACCCCGAGTTAGTGCCCAATCTGAGGAAACTGACTTGAACAACTCTGGTTTTATTGTTGAGACAAGGTCTAAGCTTAAATTATGGTTTAGGGTCTGTGATGGAGTAGAACTCGTTTGAGTGTTGAGCAATAGGTCATTACTTGAAGAATATAACATATGCTTCTCAGGTGTTGGCTTCCAGATCGTCCTCTGAGGAAGACTTGATTTTTTTTTTTTAGACACATTTCTCTTTCTCCACTTTCTAAAAAAATGTATCTTCCTCTTCTTCTTCTTCTACGTCTTCTTTGGGTTTTCCAGATAATTGGTATCCTTTGAGTTTCTTTACTGCCTCCTACTGGGTTCAATCATCCGCTGTTATCCTATCATCTTACAGACAACTAAATAGTCTGGGTGCTTTCCAAAACATCTTTCTTCACCACTTCACTGTGTCTCCACTGTCAGTCACCTCCTTATCCTCACCTCTCCTCATCCTCGGCCCTATAGTTCTGCAATCAAAGCCACGTTTTCCTCTTCAAACTTCCTGCTTGAAATACAGACTCGTTCTTCTGTCTCCTTTTCTTGACACAGACTACTATGACTAGGAGGAATACTACTAGTGTACTATTTAAGTTGATGTGACCAATTCTTATCTACTCATGATTACATATTCTTTTCATTTGTGTCCACTTTACTTCTTACATCTCCTATTTTATTTTGTATTCCATCTAAGTATTTTCTTTTATTGCACTATCCCAATACTGTGACCTGTGACCTGGCGCACAGGTGAGTCAGATCAATTAGCAATCATCATAGAATCACAATCGATAGAGAGGTCATTAAAATAAATATAAAGAAACTAAAACTTAACTCTCCTTCATTTGAACCCACGTAGTTTTGAGATTGTTAGATCATCTTGAGAAGTGCAAAGTGAGGGCACACTGGCTGGTCCTCACATCCAAACTTTGTAATGTACCACAAACTGTTTGTTGGTTTAAAACTCATCGGTCCTCACAGAGCGGGAATAGGAAAACACAGCCAAGTTTGATATATGCAACCGTTGGGAGCAAGCTATTATATTAGTCAAACTCTGAATGTATATCCTCAAGTTGAGATGTTATTTGCCTCGTTGGTCAGAACTTTTCCCCAGTGCCAGGTATTGAAAGTTCCCCATTCACCCATCACTTTGAAATGTAAAAATAAAACTCAAAGAGGTCCCACAACTACAGTTCATATGCTCGAGGAATGAGTTGTGCGAGCACCCTGTCACCTGCCTGCACTGTTACAAGATTAATTTCCTAATCCCTGCTAATACTCTCACTTGCAAACATTTTTAAGTGGCGAGCACACGGCACGGCTGTTCTAATATTCATTGACTGCTGTCAACGTTTTCTAAATGATGTAATGGATTCTCCAAATTGACTGCGAGCCGACTACTGATACCATGTACATGATATTATAAAGGCTGGGGAATTAAGCATGCGGTATATGACCCCAATTAACGCTTATGTCCATTACTTTGAGCGCTGCAATCCTGTGTGGCGGATTTTAAACAATCATGTCAGTCAGTAAGAGACGTCAAGGAACTTTGAGAACGACACTATCTCCCTCTGTCCACTTTATCTTGAAAGATTTGGCTTACTCGTCATAAAAAGTCATTTTTGCATGCAAAGGAATGTGGTGTTACTATGAAAGGATAAGTCAGCAGTTTCTTTTACTGAGTTGTGGCTTAATAACACGGAGTTGCTGCTGAAGGTGTTGATTAGATGCAAAGGTGAAAATCTTAGATGCTGGAGAAACTAACAAACCAATATATATTCATGAGGTTAATTACAGGAAGTGCTAAAATGATAACTTTTCATTATCTTGCTCACTGTCAAACAGCAACTAGCATTGAAAGGTGTCAGATTACAAATCAGAGCCAATTATAAAGATATTACGAGTTAATGCTTTTTTTTTGGTTGGCAGGCTTGTGCTGTTATTGAACTGTTGTACTTTACAAGTACACTTGAGTCTGCCGTCAGAGAGTGATTGTATTTACTGTTTGTTACTTTCACTGTGCATTGGGTGTAAATAGATACAATGAGTTGTGGGGACAGCTGCTGGGTAAAGGTGACTACATCGTCATTAAAAGTGCTGACTGTCAACTGCGGATCATTGTTCAGTGGCTACCAGGAAAACAATTATAACAAAAGCAATGGCAAGCATTCCATAATATACACAATGAGTAATCGGGGGAGGGGGGGGAGCACATTTCATAAATCATGTAATGATAATCATAATTTGTGGGGCAAAGTGCTGCTGCTAAAACATTCAGTCAGAATATTGTGTTTTTAGAGATGATATATCAGCGACAGTAATCAAACTAAATCAAAGTAAATGACACAGCAAATTGGACATATTTGTCAAATAAAGTTAAAATTGATCAAACAGTGAATCAGATGCTAAAATGTTGTTATTTATCTTCTTTCATTCATCAATCTCTGATTTCTTGCAGGTGCTAAATAACACCGTTAATCAAATCATGTTTTCATTGAAGGTGCACAACTTAAGGTAAATGAAACGCACTGATTGCTCACTGATTTACTATTGTGTGAGTTATAGCACTTTCTGCCAACAAGTGGCTTGTAAACCAGCTCATGCCAAGAATCCGTAAAAAAGAGCGGCATTTCCATGCTGTATAATCACCTTGCTTATGTGACGGGGTCTTAGGGGAAGGGGGAATGCCAGGGGAACCAACAACGCCACCTGGGGACTTGCACCCCAAGAAATATCCGTTTAGCAACCCTACGAGTCAATTTAGGATTCACTAAGGACACAGATTAGATTGGGCGGTTTTATAAGATTGTCCAAAAGTTTATTTCATGAATTAAAAGTATATATAATCTACCATAAAAACCACAACATGCAAAATCAGATCCCAGCAAAACAACCCATGCAGAACAATAAAAGCAAAAGTAGACTTAACAAAATAGATAAAATGGATGAAACAAAACTACTAAAGCCAAAAGCAAAACAGAGTAAAACAAAACAAAGGCAAAAAGCAAAACAGAGTAAAACAAAACAAAGGCAAAAGCAAAACAGAGCAAAACAAAACAAAGGCAAAAAGCAAAACAGAGCAAAACAGCAGCAGGAGAACCTACCAATGAAAAACAAAAAGGTTAAAAGGGTAACAACCTGCTGCAACATACAATATGAGATACTAATTACTTAAAACAACTGAAAGTAAACTCACCACGAGCCACCACAGGACCAAGAGTGAAAGAGGCCGTGCCAACAGGTGCCTTTATAGTGGCACTGATTGGGCTGGCTCCTCCCCAAGGCTACCCTTCTCTGGGGAGTGTTCCCCACTACAATCTACCCCTAATGTTTTAATCGATTGGGACTTACTGCCAGGGCCTAAAAGGGACAGAAACACTAGACACAGGTACCCTGCCCCCATTGACCTACTCCCGGCTGTCTGTGGTAGGTGATGGGGGTTAGGATGCCTCCCTGCATTGATGCGTGTGGTCCTTCGGGATAGCTCCAGGTTGTCTGGAACAGCCTCGACTGCCATAGTTGACTTGTCTGGACATCAACTGGTGCAGTAGTCTGTCCAGGAACTAGCGCAAACCATTCGCCATCTAAAGACTCATCCATGGGAGGGGTTCAGTCTCTTGGGAGGCGCACTAGGAAAGTTAACCACACCAGCCAATTTACTTTTGATTAGTGACCGGTGGACATGTTTTACCTTCCAATGGTGTACACCGACCCTCCACTGCTGGGGCCTTAAGCACTTGGTACTCCACTGAGCTCCAGATGTCTGCGATTTTATGCGGCCTCTGACGCCAACATCCGGAGCTAGACCAACTGACCTTCCTGCAGGGAATGTCTGTTGGTCATAGTGCCTCTTACGCTGAGCAGCGGCAGCCGAGGTGCATGGAAGCACCCTCAAAAGCATGTTTTGGTGTTCCACAATCCAGTCATGAATGCTACCAGCACGGGTTCCTGAACTCCCAAAAGAAATCGACAGGTAACTGAGGGTCTTGCCCAAACATTAAGAAAATGGAGACTCACCGGTAGACTGGTGTGCTGTGGTGTTGTAGGAGAAAGTCACTTGTGGTAGGTAGCACGACCAATCCCTCTTCTTGGTAACTGGCAGGGTGCGAGGAGGTTATGTAGAGTGCGGTTGAACCGCTCACATTGGCCATTGCCAGTTGGATGGTAGGGAGTGGTGTGGCTTTTCTCAATGCTGTACATACCGCAAAGCTGTTGGATGAGATGGCTCTCAAAATTCCTGCCCTGGTCAGAGTGGATACGACTTGGCACTCCAAACTTGCAGAACCACTCATTGACCAGCACCGTGGCCACTGTGGAGGCCCGTTGGTCGTGTGTTGGGACTGCCTGAGTGTACTTTGAAAAGACATCAGTCATGACCAGGACATTTTCCATCCCATTCTTCGACGGCTCCAGCGTTGTAAAGTCAACAGCAAGGATTTGATTTGGGCGAGAAGCCAACAAATGGCCCATGAGGCAGCCGGTTGAGTGTTTTTAGCTACCTGACAACGCTCACACTCCAGACACCATTGTTTAATGTCATGGTGCATTCCAGGCCAGTAGCACCGCTGATGGACCAAATCAGTAGTCCGTTCTCTGCCTTGATGTCCATGTTCATGATGTAGCTGATGCAGGACCTGACTCTTGAGCGACATGGGTAGTACCAGCTGGAGGACCTCTTCTCCCTTGGGGCGGCAGACTCTGCGATAAAGCACCCCATCTTGTTCCTCCATCCGGTCCCACTGTCTGACCAGCACCAGAACTTCCTTGGAGGCCTGGTGTCGTTCAGCTGCATCAGGGCCTTCCTTCGGATCCAAAACCCCAGGAATTCCCTGATGATTGGGTCTGCTTCCTGTAAAGCACATAGGTCAGAACGAGTGTGGCAGGGGAAAACTGAGATGGTGGAGTTTGATTAGTTCCAATAGCCCGCTGAAGCGATTCTGGAACTTGGATGCCAGAGGCCGCATAATCCAAAGCACTGACTGGGTGCTGCTGGAAAAGGGCATCTGCATTCTGATTACATCGACCGGGCCTATACTTGATGGTGAAATCAAATGCAGCCAGTTGTGAAGCCCAACGCTGTTCCGTGGCACCCAGCTTTGCTGTGGAGAGATGACTTAACGGGTTATTGTCCGTATACACCACACATTTCTGTCCCAGGAGGTAATCTCTGAATTTTTCAGTCATGGCCCATTTGAGGGCCAAAAACTCCAATTTCATAGAGCTGTAGTTGCTCATGTTACGCTCTGTAGGCTTAAGGCCACGACCATCCTGTTCTTGTGAGAGCACAGCACCCAGTCCACTGTAGCTGGCGTCAACCTCTAGGATGAACGGTAAAGTGAAGTTAGCATAGGTCAAGACTGGAGAAGCCATCAACCTACTTTTAAGGCCCTCAAAGCTCTGCTCACACTCCTCCGTCCATGCAGCAGGTAGACTTTGGATGACTTCCATGACTTCCGTGATTTGGGCGGTGTAGTGGGGCAGCAACAAACCCTTCAACAAAACGTCGGTAGTAGCTTGCAAATCCTAAGAAGGACCGCAACTCTGACCCATGGTTAGGTCGCTTCCACTTTGAGACCGCTTCAATCTTGCAAGGGTCTGTGGACACTCCATCCTTGGATATGATGTGACCCAAGTATCTCACCTCTGGTCTGAAGAAGGAGCACTTTTCCAACTTGGCTTTGAGGCCCTCCTGCTGCAGTGCTACCGTGGAAGAGAAGACAACAATATCATCCAAGTACAGCAACAATGACTGACAGTGCTGGTCTCCAAAGATCCTCTCCATTAATCTCTGGAAGGTGCTTGGACAACCCAAATGGCATCCGGTTCCACTCAAACAGCCCAAAGGGAGTGCAGAATGCCGTCTTCATTTTGTCCTTTTCTGCAACTGGTACTTGGTTGTACCCAGCGGCCAGGTCCAGAGTCGAGAACCAGCGGGCCCCTGACAAGGTGTCAAGGACTCTTCAATTCGGGGCAATGGGAATGAGTCCTGCGGGTCTTGCTGTTCAAGAGCCGATAGTCAAGGCTGCCATCCTTCTTCTTCACCAGCACAATGGGAGAGGCGAAAGGGCTACTACTTTCTCGGATAACCTGTGCCTCAAGGAGCTGGTGAATGTGAGTCTTTGCTGCCTCATACTCTGACGGAGGAATGCGTCTATACCTTTGACAGGTACCTCATCCACTACCGGAATTTCATGGGAAATGAGATTAGTACAACCTATGTCTCCCTCATGGGCAGAAAAGACACCACTGTACTTGTGTAGTAAGGACCTGACCTGACATTGCTCCTGATCATTGAGTGCTGTTAGATCTGATGCCTCAATCTTCTCCTGCACTGGACTGGTTACGGTCTGAGAGAAAACAGTGGCTGATATCTCTCCCTCTTTAAGACCTGCGGGTAAACTCACCAGGTGAGCCTGACTCAAGGTACCCAACACAGTGCGAGGGTAAAGTACAACATCCTGGGTCCCTACATTTACAATGGGGATATAAACAGTACCTTGTATTACACGGACTAGCGCTGGGGATGCTAGTAACCCTGAAGGTAAGCCATTGCTAAGGGGCTCAAACAAAGCATCATCTGCCAGGTGCTGTTGGGAGCATGTGGCTGCCACCAATTTCATGGCACCCCCTGGGACTCTGCAGACCCTACCTCCCTTCACTTTAGCGATCAGGAGGGACGTTAGCCTGACTTGGTGACACTGCTGGAGAGCTTGCTGAATTGGGGTTGGAGCCTGCAACACAGAGGGTAAGTTAAAGAGAGCAGGGCCATGCTGTACAAACAACTCCCAGTAACACTCCTTGAGAATGTTCATTCCTAGTACACAACCTCCGGCCTACCGTGTGGGGATCCTGACCGTAATAACTTTATCACAAAGCTGCACATCCAACTCAAAGTAGCCTACATAGGGTATTGCTAGCCCATTAGCAGCACTTAACCTCAACCAGCTGCAAGAACTAAGTTTTCTGTGCCCCAGGGTACAAAATGCTGTACAAAGAAACTCTCCGTTATGGTAGAGACCATTGACCCAGACATGGAACCCAGACCCCACCCATTAACACGGTAATGTTTGGGCACGCTGACACCAAATTTTGAGGATCTGGACTCTGAGCCGGGTGAGCCCCCATCTGAACTTTGGCTCACTGGTTCAGAGGGTGAAAGTTTCCCTGGTTTTGAGGGCAGGGCCTATCAATAGAATTGGCGTGAACTGCTAGAGAGGTCGGCTGGGGCAAGGCAGCAACGTATTCTCCTTTACACTCTCTAGCAAAGTGGCCAGGCTGTTGGCACCTCCTACATATGACAGTGTTCATGCGAGGTTTCAACTGAGTTCTAGGGGCATTGCTAAGGGCTGCAAGACTTCTGGTAAGCTGACTCAACTGCTCTTGCTGATTCCTTAGGATTTCCTTTAGTTCACCTAGCTCAGACCCAACAGAGGAGTTACCCGCTTTGCCATAACCGAGATGGCCTCCCTGAGCAGAGTGCTGAAAACCAAATGCTGCAGGGACAGAGTTACTTCTACTCCTCCCACCTCCTGGCATTCCTTCATGCTCCCACCTAATGGCCTCGACCTCTATCAAGGTGGTCGTGGGGTGGCTCCGACAAACTGCTTGAGTTCTCAGGTAACAATCAGACACATGTTCAACAAATTGGTCTCTGAGTAACACATATTTGTTCAGTGAGACAACCTTATCCATTAGATACATGAGAGCATGAGAAAATTCTTGTAGAGTTTCCTCTTGTTGATTACTGGAAAAGAACTCTTCCTGCAAAGACACATATGACATATTACACCCATACAATTCCTGCAGTATAGCGGAAAACTGGGCCGAGTCTACCCTCACTGCGTGTGAGCTGTATTTAAACTCTTGCCTTGCCTCCCCCTCTAAATGATCATAAATGAAAAGTGCTTTTTCAGCTGATGACAGATACGTGTACCAGACTGGACCTCTTCAACCCATTCAACAATGCTGAGACCTGTCCTACCCGGAACGTGGGGCACTTCCTGTCTCTAGCAAGATATATCAGTCTCTCGTTTACTGGTGCACTGACAGAAGGGCGCCCAGGTGTGGGAGGACTTGATCGGCACTGGTCCCAGGCTGGTTGAATCAATCGATTCTCAGCTTGCAGATGAGCGAACAAGGCTTTTGGCTGAGAGAGTTCCTCCTCCATGAGGGAACCGTGCAGAGGAGAAGAGTAGTACTGGCTTGTCTTATCCGACCAGGCCCTGCTGCTGTTTTGCTCACACACACACCTCGTACAAATTAAATAAACCAACTGGAATACGTTAGAAAAAATAAAACTACACGTCTCCGCCTTCACAGCATCCTGCCAACAACGCCAGAATGTGACGGGGTCTTAGGGGAAGGGGGAATGCCAGGGGAACCAACAACGCCACCTGGGGACTTGCACCCCAAGAAATATCCGTTTAGCAACCCTACGAGTCAATTTAGGATTCACTAAGGACACAGATTCGTTACCGAGATTGGGCCGGAGACGTGGTTTTATAAGATTGTCCAAAAGTTTATTTCATGAATTAAAAGTATATATAATCTACCATAAAAGCCACAACATGCAAAATCAGATCCCAGCAAAACAACCCATGCAGAACAATAAAAGCAAAGTAGACTTAACAAAATAGATAAAATGGATGAAACAAAACTACTAAAGCCAAAAGCAAAACAGAGTAAAACAAAACAAAGGCAAAAGCAAAACAGAGTAAAACAAAACAAAGGCAAAAGCAAAACAGAGCAAAACAAAACAAAGGCAAAAGCAAAACAGAGCAAAACAGCAGCAGGAGAACCTACCAATGAAAAACAAAAGGTTAAAAGGGTAACAACCTGCTGCAACATACAATATGAGATACTAATTACTTAAAACAACTGAAAGTAAACTCACCACGAGCCACCACAGGACCAAGAGTGAAAGAGGCCGTGCCAACAGGTGCCTTTATAGTGGCACTGATTGGGCTGGCTCCTCCCCCAAGGCTGCGTTCGCAAACCCTTCTCTGGGGAGTGTTCCCCACTACAATCATTATTCAGAGTAGTCTATCCACTGTTGATTAATGCCTCGGAGCAAATGTGTACAGAGGGTCTGCTTAATCTGCAGTGCTGTTTTAATCAAGTGGACCTTTGTTTGGTCCAGCCGTCTAGTTCACATGGTCATTATGTATTGATCACAGCAGAGTTAGAAATTCTGCAGAGAAGAAACTCGGATGGACTTAACTGCTTTCTACGTCCTCACTCACTCATCTGTCTCCGCATCTCTCCTCCGCCCAGACGCATTCAGAGTCACAAATCTCCTGAGCATTTTATAATGCAGTGGCGACAGCGGGCACCCTTGTCAGCCGGCCTGACCCCAGCGGACCTCTGCCAGTATCGACCAAGTGACCCAGTGTACTGTTCAGGGAAAACATTTCCTGCAATCGCGGAGAGGTCCCTGAGCAGAGAGAGTGGAGGCAGCAATGCGACTGACACCGGGTGACAAACACTTTGAACTCAGACAACAGGAAATTAATGCAGGGAGCGCAGCTCAAGGCACAACACATCGCATGCGGCACACTTAAATTGACACGTCTATCCAGATGACACATGCTGATACCGTGGCCGTGGCCTCGGTTCAACATGTGAGTCTCTGCATCTGGTTGTCTTCCAGTGCTGCTGGCGCACCGGCCTCATAAAGACAGACCCTGCAGATACTGGAGCTTTCCCCGCGAATACAAATGTAAGTGGCTTAGCTTTTCCATCCCACAACAAATCTCAGCATGCCATCAGCAGCTCTACAAACTTAATGCAAAAGGTGCGTTGGCAGTTGTGCAATGAAATGGCCCCATTTAAAGCACAGATGGCAATCAGCCAGTGAACAGTCTATGTCTTTACTTTAAAACCAAAACACTTTTCACTGTGGGCAGTGACAGCATCTGGTTTTTGGCCTCTGGAATTAAGGTGTTTAACCTTGCATGCCTGTCGGGCTAAAAAGCTCTACGTTAGTCTTTTTAACTGTCCTTGCCCAATTAACCACTTCAAAAACACCCACAGTCATTATATGAATGTTTAATTTCCAACTTTGTTTACCCCACAACAACTACAGAATTTAAAACACACAAATACGGCCTCCCTATGGTCCTTCCAAATATCGACTGAAGATCTAATTTCACTGATCTGCCAGCCACAGCTGTCAGCTATAACACCAAAGTGAGTCGTAACGGGGCTCCTACCTGATGTCTCCTTCAAGATGAAAAGCCCCCGATGTACTCAAGACAAAACAACCATTCAACATCTGTCGGGATCCCTCTGGCTCTGCTTTAATACATTTTAACAGTGCATGTGCAGGGAGGATATATTGTAGGTCCCCGCCAGACAGACAGCACAATGAGAATTTACCATAATGATTGCACTGCACCGTAGGCTTGTGCATCCAGTCAGTCCACGTCAGGCCACAGCCCGTCATTAAAATGCTATCCCAGGAAGGATGTCTGCAGTCGCGGCCCGACTTGTGCTGTACATAAAGGGTGAAATTAATCAATCAGGCGGCAGAGCCTCCGTAATCCATTACACTCAACGTTATTGAAATACATTCAAATTAAAAGTCTATTTCCAGGGCCTCTGCTAGAACATGTAATGGGCACCATTCATAGCGCTGAGTGTCGATATTATGATTATCACAAATAAGCTCAAAGCAACTCACCCCTTTCATATTAACAGAGAAACGTCTGGGAAGGTGGAAGCAAGTCTGACATTGGATCACCTGGTCATTTAAATCTATTTCTGATTGTTGGAGATATGAAACCCCAGCTCAGATGTCATTAATTGCTTGTCCTCCCCTTTTCAACATAATGCTTTTCTCCTCATCCTATCTGCAATGTGAGCCATTGATGTAATTTACATGATTGGCAAGACATTTTATTGTTATTTGTAAGACATCAGAAGTTTAAAGAGGTCATACCGGTAATTTCATTAACCAAGAAGTTTACCGTGAATTGATTTCAGGGCTTGCCTTGGACAAGGAAACAAACATCCGAGATCCAAAAGATCCTATAGGATGATTAAGCATGTGATGCACAATCTTTGTTGGATTCAAGATCAGACTTACATGAAAGATGCCTCGGTTTAGAGGAACTTCCGTATAGGATCAGTATTTAATCCTTACTTGAAGCTGCTTCTGTTTCTATATTCAAAATTGGTTATTTAAATCACATTTGCAGACCTTCAATTGAATCTATATTTACAAGTAGTGCCGTGTGCTGCTACTGCAGGCCGGCACACAGGAGTGAAATGAACTGTTGATATGAATCAAAAAAAGTACAATGATTCCTTGAAATGCATTCTCATTTTAATAACAATGAAATCAGATTAGATCTCACAACACTTCACTCATGCTATATTGAAAGTGACCTGCAGTTCAGTAGACATTAAATTATACAGCATACAGTATATTTCTCTCTTTGTTCTCCCAGATGAATTTATCCATCCCGGTTTCCTTGCTTTAGGTAGATGAATAAATGCATCTCAGCATTTGAACTATTAATAAAAACAAACTGAATCCAAATTCTTTCCGAATCAAGATGAATCCGTACCGATTCTAAACATAACATCAGTTTCTAGGAGTGCAGCACGTTGTCTTAACCAATTATATGACAACGACAAACCACTCCACAAATAGGACAATGACAACACAAAGGAAGCAATAAGACAAAGATCACAGCAAAAAAATAAGTTCTTGGAGAGGTATGCTTGCTCACAGTTGCCGGATCTTGTGGGACCACTTGGTCAGGATTAGCATGACAAGGTTCCTCCTGCAAAGGCTTTCCTGAATCTGAAAGAGAAACTATCCAACAGAGACATTCATAATATATCTTTTATCTTGTCTTCATAGTCTCTTTTCACCTTTGCCACCAGCAAGACAACTCTGGATCAATATTCAGTTGCACCGCACACCTGTACTCAAGGTTACAACTGTGCTCCCCCTGCCTATCAATTATAAACCATACCGGGCCCACCGCCTTCCATATGGTTCTCGTTTATGTCCCACTGTGAAGGCTTGTGTTTCACAGGCGAGGCGGATTGATGTTTCGATTTCACGGCCTAAGTCCAATCAATAGATCGGAATGCCATAATCATTAAAAATAGAAACTCACGCACATAATGTTTTGCATATAAACTGCACCAACAGTTACATTTCACAAATTCATGTTTTTACAAGACATTATAATAGCATTCAGTTGAAATACTTTTGAGCATCGTTTATGGTTTATTCCTGGAGCAAATGAACAGGTTTGACCTATTATTGATTTGCTTTTATTTGACAAATGCAGAAGACAAGATTCATTGGAGCAAACAGGGGAAATCTGAAGTGTCTCCTTGATGGAAGTGCGCGTCAAAGATTCATTTCAAACCCAATGATCATGGGCTGAAGATGGTCGTCAGTACTCTACATGGTTGCTGCATTCATATAATCCCCATATGATATTGAGTGGCATTTCATCTTTTTATGAATGTTTTAAACATTGCCTGCTCGAATGAAGGCTGCCAGTGCTCAGAGAGAACAGGCAGAGCCTCAGTATTGTGCTCAACGTGTCTTTGATAGTACTACGAGCTGCTGACATTGATTAGAGACCCTTTGATTTTCAAGATAAAAGACAGTCCCTTAGATTTCATCTCTACTGCAACCGGAACAACCATATAGTACCGCGAGTATTACTGCTGTGTGCGATGGTTTCGTTTGGATGTAGATATCTGAGATTGCTGGTCCACTTCAACTTGAGTGTTGAAGTGCATTGTTCCATATGTCTGATCTTGCCTTTGACAATAACAACAGCGCTTTGAGTGTAAAGATGGAAGTATTTACACTTAAGAAGCAAATAGTGTAGGTGAGCGGCCATTAGGTTGTTGCTGGATGATGAATGGAGATGTTGATGCTGTGTGATACAGCCACATAATGGATGATTTTGCATGAGTCTCAGCATTCAGTCGGTGCATGCTGAGTTATCTCTATTGTTCTGCAGAAGCTTGTACGCGGCAGGAGATCCCGTAGTTATCGCTCGAGGCTCCCCTCCAGCGAGTGGCAATGAGTTTATCACACAAATGTTAGATTTACAGATAAGACAAAGTCTCTCACTACAAATACAGAGTGCATTGTGCCTATTTACTGAGAAACATATTACGTTACGTAAGGAAAATTGTGTGATAGACTATTTGATGTTTCTGATACAGGTGTCTTCCTTTTTTTCCCTGGGACAGGGATGTCGTATGTGTACAGATGGTAAAGCCCTGTGAGGCAGATTTGTGATTCTGGGCTATACAAAATAAACTGAATTGAATACATTATATACTGTATATATATATATATATATATATATATATATACTGTATATATATATATACACACACACATATATATATATATATACATATATATATATATATATATATATATATATATATATATATATATATATATATATATATATATATATACATACATATATATATAGTTTGTACGTAGATCGACATAATGTTTGTCTGTGTTTGGACATTCTCGACAACCACTCATATGATCTACTTCACACTTGTCGGGATCTCTGCTAAGGACCCAAGGAAGTGCACTAGTGTGACCACTATTTGTCACTATATTTCTTTGTGTAGTCTAGACTTAAATAATGTATTTATATACTAACACTTCAAAGGTCTAAATGCATAACATGTAAGAATCGATCCATTAACTTTATTGTCAATTTCAAGATTGAACCATCCTAGGATATGTCCTATTCTGATTACAAGGGCTTCTGCAGGTCTCACCTTCAAACCCAGTCAGAAGAATTAGCTGTTCCCCCTTGAGGTAAATTGGAACTCTGTATACTGGCTGAGAATGGTTTATTTCATCCTTTTTTTCTGAGCCAGTCACTCTCATCCCTATTTCATTTGAAATCCTGCATCAGGTAATTTCATAATTATGGGAGGGAATTATAACGAAGGCAGCTGGAGCTGCAGGTTAATTGGATTTTTCACCTCAACGAGACTGGATCTAAGTCGCCCATGGGCCCCAAAACTGCACATTTGAAGTTGGGGACAGTACAAAAGAGGCTGAGGAAAGAAAAGAGTGAGCCGTTGAAGGGTCCCCTTTGACTACAAGAGTTCGGGAAGTTACTTGTGCGCTGCCAGTTACCGTTTGTGGCTGGAGAGGTTTTCCTTTACTTGTACACAATCACTTTCATCCACGTTGATGGCATCTATAATTGCCACTGTGTTCCATCCACAGGCGTTACTGCAGGAGTTGCTATTGCAGCTGCTATTGATAACCTCACAGAAATCCCAAGGGTTTGAAATGTAACTTCTTACACTCAACTTTCCACAAATACATGAAGGGAGACCTGCAAAGATGGCCAACCACCTCCACAATGTGTTATGAACTTGGACTAGAGAGAATTATAATTTTCTTTTAATAAGCATTCATGATTTCTTTTTTTTATGTGAGGATGAAGACCCGAAATGTCCTGAAGTGGTGATGGTGTAAACATAATTATTATCTAATTAAAGTTGATGGACCTTGTCATGGTTGATCTTGGTGATTAGTTCATTAAATGTTTATTAAATGTCTTTGTGACTAAAATACCAAGTGCTTTTAGAACAAGTCTCGTTGCTTTACATCTCCTAAACAGAATGTCGGGGACCTTCAATGCATTCTGGATTAGTCCAAATATTTCATAAACAGGAAAACCTCATCTTTCATGCAATTGCATCATAGCGTACTGAAATTCCTTGGATCCTTAAAATTTGCTCTGACTTGATTATCACAAATACAACGTTTATTCACGTTAAGCTCATGCCTGTTTAGTCCACAACACATCCGTCTTTAGCAGTTTCACCACGATTCTGCTGACAGCATTCTTTACCTCGGTTTCCAGGGGCCGACTCGCTCCTCTGTGGGAGCAGCCGAGCTCTCAGCCCCTCGGCTCCTGGCCTACTTCTGAATCAATGTTTGACAAAGGGCGAGTCTCTCCCTGAGCAAAAGACGGGGAATTAGAGAGGCTCTTGCATGGTGTGAAGGCCTCCCGCAAAGCTAGAGGGTGCCGGGTCTACATTCCCTGTCACAGACAAATAGTCAACCCAAGCTCATATTTCCCAGCCCTTAATAAGGAAAATAAACCTGCTTACCTGCCGCGTTTATCCTCGTCTAAGGTCACAGTGTTAGGATAAACAAACTGCAGTTAGAGAGCGGGGTGAGGAAAGGGCTGGCAATTATTTGTTTGTCTATATATTTGAAGAGTGACTACCTACTCGTGGTGGAGAAACATTAGATTCAGCTTTTAGAGCAGACTTTATATTAATATCCTGCACTGAAGATTTGTTTTCTTTATTAATTAAATAGGAAATGAAAGGAAGAAGCGAGTATTGTGATTTGTGATCCAAGAAACAGACAAAGACAAAATATTATAGAACTTTTCAACAATGACACATTTCTTTGTGTTAACAGCATGAATGATTCTGAAGTGTAACGTCACGAACAAAGGCACGTTTTTCTACCCTCTCAGGGCCAGCAACATGAATCGTCTCTTTATATTCTATATATTTCTATATACTGTATGTATGTATATATATATTATATATTTATACACATAAATACACACACACATATATATATATATATATATAGTGTATATATATATATACAAATAAAAATATGTGTACATATATACACACACACACACACACACATATATATATATTTTACAGAGACTTCTTCTGTTCTAATCAGAGATTTCTGACTAGCGTGTGCAGAACATTACACATCAGACATATCAAACATCAAATAGCCTATCACCCAGTGTTCCCTACGTACTGGTACAAGTCATTATATATATATAAATAATTTACGAATTATTTTCTTTAGAAAATAGCATTTTCTAACATTTGTGCTCTCATGCAGATTTAAAAAAAATATTCACGTTTACCAATTCAGTTTGGAAACTAATGTTTTTTTTCCTACATTATTATGCACGTCATTATGTCTGCCATTTCAACAATGTCAACAATCACCTCAACACCTGATTCCTAACTGACATTCAAAGGGGCCACACAAGAGATCACGAAAAAAAGATGATAATTTTTCTCCGACGATTTGTAGCCTCAGATAATTGCACATAATGTCACGCAATTGTGGGAAAAAGTCAAAACAATACACAGCCCACACAGCATTATGTGCACCGGCTCTGACAAAGTGCATTTCTTTGTAAAGTTCTGAGTCATTTCCTTCAATGCCAAATGGTACATTTCCAGCTACCCTGCTGAGCAGCTGTCACTCCGCCTCAACTGGTGTTGTATTAAAACGCTTCGTAAATTACCATTACCTGAGGCGTAAACCGTACAGGAAGTGAACGTGGGCTTCGGCAGCAGACATTAATTAGAGCACATACGTGGCATACTCGGACATATTATGTGTCATATATTTCTACAACCGCAGCCAAGTGTAACATTGACCCCTTGTTAGGACCATGGACACATTTCCACTCCCACACAGGCATTAAAGCCAACATGTTACGAGATCTCTGTAGCGCAGGGCTTTTTAATGGTGCCAAGACTAGTGCTCATTCAATAATATACTAAGTGGACAATGCTGTGAACCTGTGTCATTTCCCAACCTTTATTAGTGTTACAACCACACAGAGGAACATTTACAATGCAATTTTCCTACCTGAGTATCTCATCTTTGAATCACATGGAAAGATTTGGCTTCTCTAACACATACGGTGAAATGAGCTCTCTACTCTGCAGCGCTTGGAGAAAAAAGCAGAACAATAAGCAAATAAATCCCCAAGAAAACAATTCACCAATTGTAAATTTCAAGGTGCTCTGGACTTGAGTCAAAGCATATTTTGTCCATAGCAAAAGAATTAAACCTGTTTTTTCCAATACCAAAAACACAAACCATTAAAAAGCAACTGGCATTTGACAAAAAATCTCACATTTATTTAATTTGTTATACAAGTGTTGAACTTTACATCAGTCTTAAGTGATGAGCCCCTTGGTAACATGTTTACATAAAAAACATGAGCTACAGTACAGCATGTATACCAGTGCTGGAAAATATTCACACATTTCCCATTTCTTTTTTTGGAAAGATTTTAATAAATAAAATGTCCAAACCCAGGCGGAAGAACTACATTTATGATAGAAACTTTATTTTCAAAAGTTCTTACCCATTACTCTGCTATGACCGTTAAAAAGATCTATTTCATTCAGAATTACAAAAAAAAAATGTGCAATGCATAAATCACTTTAACTGGGTTTTTGCATTCCCATTCTACTAAAGTTAATGCCACTTTGGCAAAATCATATAGACATATTTCAATGGGCAATCAAAGGAACTCAGTAAGCAAAAAACACTGTTCACAAGTGGAAAAAAAGTGATAATGCATCTTTGTAATTTGTTGAATCCTTTCTTTTCATAAGCCTTTTACGTTCAAACATACTACCATGAATGAACCATAAACACACTGTATAACATATGTGCAACTTCTACACAATAGCTTCTCAAAACGTTAAATTTAGCAATTAAAAGTTTTCTTCATATTAACGTTTTGCCATGATTTTTTATTTTACACTAGCAATACAACAAAATATATATTTTAGCCATTTTCCTTGACAACAGTTCAATGTACAGCTGAGAAAATATAAGGCCAGGGGCTTGATTGCTAGTGGTTATACAATCCAAACTTCAAGGTGATGGAGAGCGACGCTGGGCAACCGGGACCTTATATTCCTATTCTGACAGTCTGATCGGGAACATTTTACAGACAGAGTCCACATCCTGGTCCAGGGGTGTTGTTTTGTTTACAATAATTATTAAAAAAAACAGGCTTCAACAAGGATGTTGGGAAGTGTATGTACAACCTTTTGACTGGGAAATTTCTGATATGATGGAGCCAGTAATGTTTCTTTTTTTTTGTCTTTCTTCTTTTCTTTTTTTTTCGTACCTTAAATTTTTCTACATTTTTGAACAGCAGCAGCACATTTAAATACATAGTTGGCTTGTCTCTTAAAATTGAAATTTGACTCTGCATTTTATGTACAGTCTCATTTGGACCTTGCACTGCCATCGCTGTGCATCAAGTCTGTCGGTCTGCAGGGAAAGTAGGAAGAGGGGGGTGGGGGGTGGCTGGGGGAAGAAGATTGCAATGCAGTTGGAGGAGGAGGGGTTGTAAATGGCTAGTGTGCATGACGGGATTTCTCAGGTCTCTTCAAAAATAAAACGATCACTTTTCTTCCTTTCACTGGGGTTTCCTTTATGAGGTCAGGGCTGCAACGGGGCAGGAAGAGGTTTGGGGATGATTTAAATAGCCTACGTTTAAAGGCTTGTCACCAACTGCATCTGTCCTTCCCGCACGTCGCCTTCAGGGAAGCAGCCATCTTTAGTGATAGGAATAATGTAACCATCACTACCTCCTCGGCCTATCTGGTAATAGGCTTGGAGCTGGTGGCCGGCCCCTAAGTTAGGCATGCTCTTGTAGTAAACGTCCTCGTTCTCACTCCCCTTGCAGGGGGACAGGTCCTCCACCACGTCAGGGCTGCTCTCGGGGTATGGAGAGTCCCTTAGATTAGGCATACTAGTGTACAAGGAGTCTCTGTTTGGGGACTGCAGACTATCGTCGGGATCGGTGGGTGTCAGCGGGCTGACAAAGGTTTCAACTCCCCCATCGGTCCTCACTTTCTTCTGGGGTGCGTACAGAAGCGAGTGAGTCCGCTGGGGGATGAGTGGCGCCTCCAACTCCTGCTGATGGTGCAGCTCAAGACCCACCGTGTCGCCCATGTGCACCAAAGACGAAGCGTCGGCTACGATAGCGTCGTCTTCGCTGCTGCTGCCACCGCCACCGCCACCACCGCGGCCTACGCCTACCACCGTCACCTTGGGCGGAGCCCGCTCCGTGTGGTGGTGATGGTGGTACTGCGGGGGCTGCTGGGGCTGCTGGTGGTGGGGTGGATGATGTAAACTGTGGTGCTGCTGCTGCTGCTGCTGATGGTGGCTTTTGTTACAGGCACGCAGGTTGTTGTGTACGAGCTCAGAGATGATCATTTTCTCAAAGGCAGCATCGTCCAGACTGAGGCCGCAGTCTACTACCTGCACGCTGTCGCCAAAATCCCCATTGCGGAGTGAGTAGCTATTGTTAAAGTTACCATTTAGCGGTAGTGTATCCATTGCACTTGTGTCCCTCACCACATTGTTCAGTGAGTGCCCTGGAAAGAAGGGGGAAATGTGAGGGGATGTTACATTAGTCAACAGCATTAACATGATATCAAAGGAGCAACAGTGAGTTTAATGCTGTTTAGGATGCAGTTTCACAAAGAAACTCAAATCAAATCAAGCCATGCTGTAAATCCGTTAGTTAGGCACAATTCTTTATATATATACATACACACATGTACATATATACATATATGTGCATGCATTATTTGCAATGAGAAATCATTTTACTTTCTCCCATATATATTTCACCTGTCTCTTTCAAAAATAGCCTCATAATAAGCAGTGTGTATGTTTTAGTCCGCCACACAAGTGACAAAACAACAAAAAAGATCCCAAACAACATTAAGACACACACTGGAACAGTAATCACCATCACAACACACACCGAGCAAAAGTAGATGTCCACAAGTATGAAGCCACAAACGGGCAAGCTACAACACTTACAGCTTGTCTAGCAACTAATAGGTTGGATGTGCCAAGGGAAAGAAAAAGACAGAGATGGGAAAAGATGACATAGACAGAGAGGGGAAGTAGTCATGTATCAACATGGGACAGCCATCTTTGTTCTCACTACAAGGGGAGCCCACAAGCAGCACTCCACCATCACCACACACAGCAGGTGAAAGGACTCACTTTAGACAACTCACATCATGTCTGTCTGCTCAGGCTATCTGGTCTAAGAGCAGCTGATGTACAAAAGAAAGTAAAATGATTTATTGTAACATGAAGAAGAATCAATCAAAAGAACAACAAAACATAAAGTAAAAGTCTGAACTGCAAATTAGCAAGAGCAAGGGTTCAGCAAAGAACACATACAAGCATTAAATAGCTTTTGTTTTTGTGAATTAGCCAACAGCTAAATTTGTGTGCATGAAGATTCTTTTTTTTTGGGGGGGGGGGGTGGTTGGGGGTTGGTACACTTTCTGTCCATTAATTGGCAGCTTGTGTACCCAAAGCTGGCAAAGGTCAGAGCTTGCCCGCAGCCCAGCACTTGGCATCCGTCACTGTGACAGTTCCCAGTGAGACTCCAGTCACTAGCAGAACAGCTCAAGAATAACACAGCCGCTGCAGAGGTCATGTTAGGAATTTCTCAAAGCATGGAGGTCATGGAAAACAGCAGAATTAAGGATAAATATTAGCCACGCCATGATGGAGAGAGCAGATAAAGGAAAAATGTGCTCTGCTATGGCTAACATGCCTCCTTGAAAAACACAGCTGTAAAAAAAACAAGATGAAGACAAATAGGATATGTTAAAGCAATGTTTGTCTTTGTCTAAAATAAGGGGGGGGGGTGATTGTGATTGTAGAGGCGTGTGAAAAGTGCAGCTTTCACAGAGCCTATTGGAAATTAAGGGGGATGACAAGAAAGTTGTGGGGGGGAAGAAAAAGGAGAATGAGGAAAAAATAAACAGCTGCTGCCGTGACATCCATGTGCTTGTGCCTGCTAGAAGGCAATTTAGTGTCCAGACAGGTGCTGCCTGCAAAGGTGTGAGGGGAATACTACTGCACACCGAGGCCACGGAATGCCACGGGAGGACAGACATTTTGAGATGAAAAGAAAAGAAAGAAAAAATAAAATGAAACCTTTAGAATAAGTGCCTCTTTCTACCAGAAGAAAAAGCGGAAAATGTTTTCGGTGGATAAAAATAGCAAATTAAGCAGAAGAGAGAGAGAGAGAGAGAGAGAGAGAGAGAGAGAGAGAGAGAGAGAGAGAGAGAGAGAGAGAGAGAGAGAGAGAGAGAGAGAGAGAGAAGCAGAGCGTTTGCGATAAAGCTGTCAGATCTGGAAGATTTCTTCAAATGACGAGATAAATCTTTTAATTTCTTTTCAGATTAGAGTAGAATTTGGGTGGATAATTTTGTGAACCACTTGCTCACTGAGTGTGTGTTAATGGTCTGAAATAAACCAAGTGATTGTGCCGGGGTTTTGGTTGTTTTTAAAAAGCATGCTGAAAAAAATTTACATTTGATAGGCAAAGTTAAGTTTTACTCCCATACTTGTCTCTCTGAAGGTCACTAGAGGGGAGCACAGGGAAAAAGCACAAGACATGACAAAAGATGCCATTTCAGTTTCAAAATAGAATAGCAGACATAATCGCAGCGGTCTTAACAGTGATATGCTTAAATGCCATGTGGAATTGAGATTTGGTGATTTTTTTAAAACATATATCAGCTATATATCTCTACAGCGACAACGTAATGCCAAAGTGGCATTAAGTGGATCTGCATTACGCGGCATAGATTTTAATTGCACTGTAACACGTTTTAATGGGAAAGCTCCCTCTTAAACACACAAAGAAATAACAAAGCACCTGACAAATTCAGGAGCATAAATCTTAATAATCATGCAGTTTATACTACAGCTTTAGGTCAACACCACTGTTTACATTATCTCAAGGCAGAGCATGTAGTATCTCTTCCCTATCTTAATCATTATGTCCCGCTCAGAGTTTGGATAAGAGAGATATGATAAAAGAGATGCTGGGTCGAGACGGGCCACAAAAATCTCTGTTCTACATGAAAACATGTGCGCACAGTGTGGACTTTATCGAGTGTTTGGGAGACAATGATTCAGAAGGAAAGATGATACTGCAGAACATCTTGCTTTTCATTTGGCCTCTGTATACTCTAAAGAGACAAAGAGGGAGAAAAACAAAGGCGGCAAAGAGAGAAGAAAAGCCTGAATGCAGGTGAAAGTATTAAGTAAGCACACCTGGCGAGTTAAACACTGGAGCCGTGGGGGTGTTACACACGATTGTCTCGGCCAGTAAGGTGTTATAAGGGTTGTTAGTGCCTTGTGGTCGAAGAAGAGGATTTGTTAGTAGATAATTCCCGGTCATTCCTGGAGTGGCAAGACAGAAGAGGAGTTAAGTGTGGCGCAGTCAGCTGACAGTGATGGAAAGTAGAATAAAAAAAATTGGATTTCAGAACGTTTGACTTTCGCGTGTCGTGTCACCCGAATTGAGAACGCAGATTACAATTTGAGAAGCTAATTCTGCATGTGCAGAAAAAACGTTTGCGGTCCTTCCCGACATTTTACAGCCACTAGGTGCATTTATTTAGACTTGTCACGTTAATTTACAATGTGCGTTGCAGGTCGTTCATTATCCATCTTTTTTTTTTTTTACATTTCAATCTATTGTGCTCATTACTGCCTTTTCAAGTCATAATTACTTAATTGATATGAATAGAAGAAACCATTTACTGAAACCAAACCAAATATTTTACTATTTGAACCAGGTCCAAATATAAAATCTCCCCCAAGACGAAAAACTAAATCCTTCCAAGTAATTAAAAAAATCTAAATTTTTATTCAAGCTTAATTTTGGCTAAATCCTGCAAACCTCATGTTACTTTCAGTTTTCCCCCTTGTGTTTTAAGGATTCAAAGTATTACCACTGCCATTTATCACCTGTGCTAAATGCCATCTGTCATGTTGGGAAGTCTCCAGGGATGTTTTTAATGACAGGGAAGTGCTTCCAGGAGATAGAGCCCTCCTTTAGTGCACTGACACTCCAGGGTAACTAGGCTGCTACACCCCGGAGTGATCAATATCCAACCTTTACATTAACATCTCCAGGAAACGAGGCTGTATTGGATCAAAAGTGCTACTTCTATATTGTTACAGTTGTATTGGCGATTCAAAACGTGCGTCAAAGCCCTGGGTGTAATGTTTTCCTTGTGTGAAGTGGTAGCAAATAAAGAAAGGAAAGGCAAAAAGCAGCGGCGACAGGAGTCGGTGGAGGGTAGAAGGGAGGGGGGGGGAGGTAAACCACCTCGGTGTAAACCCTCTCTTCATTTGCATGCTTGGAAAGCCATTTGAGAGGCAGCAGAGAGCCTAACATCACACTAAGCACCCCAGGTCAGTCAGAGTTGAACATCATCTTCTCGTCATCATGTTTGTGCTCAAGCTAAATAATAAATGGCAGTTTTTTTTTCGCCCTCCCTCATAAATCCCCCGGTAAAGTAACAGAGGTCACCTGACATGCCAGGCAACCAATGGCCTCTCACGGCATGTCAGGATTTTCCTGAAATAAACGTTTTTTTCCCCCTTTCCCTTTTTAGTTTTGTCTATGTTTCCCCTGAGCCTGTTTATGCACTTACGTGAAATAATAATAAAAAATCGCTCCTCTAGTCTTGCCCCAATTTCAGACTGACGTTAGCAGCCAGAATGACAGACTGCGGAGTATTTGAGGACGGATTTCTGTAATCCTTCATTGGCAGAACAGGGAGACTAGACTAAAGGTCTATATCTTTTTCTCTTTTTTTACCGTCCTGCTCTGTCTTTTCAAAACTGAAGGCATTTATTACAATTAGGATCCTCTACCGCGTGAGATCATTGGAACTTGAAGGCGGTATTTTTAGCCGGATGATGAAATGTGTGCATAGGTGTGCATGTGGAGATACATGAGGTGTGAACTGACCTTGGTTAAGGGTGGAGGTGCTGTTGATGTCACCTGAGATAAAGGAGGACTCGGATTGCTTTCTTACGGTGTCATTCCACATTCTCCTGATACGACTCTGTCAGGTCAACAAGGGACAGTCATTAGGACTTTAAACAAGCCCGCTCACCTTTCAGACCAACTTTCATTGATCTTCTATGTACAGACTTCTAACTTTACCACTCCGCATATACATACTCCTATGCAGCTAGGCAAGGGCAGCACTAATGCTCACTTTCTCTGGATGTCTTTCAAAACTGATTAATGTGAATCAACTTTTGAACGACTTCGGCTCCAGCCACAAGAACCTTAAATAAGGCTGGAGGTTCAAGTATAAAAGGGATTCTTCTCCATAAGCGCTATACATCTGGAGGTATTGTCTACTAAGGACTATTAACTTTTAACAAGAAAGGGATAAAGCAAATATGTTAAGTTTGTTTTGCTTGTTGCTATTTCGGCTCTCCCCTCAGTAAAATGTGCCTGCAATGCTTTTTAAACAGTGCAGTGCTATTTCCCATGCACATGACGTTAGTGAGAAAAAAAAGATAAAAGCAAGTGCTAAAGGGGGCAGAACAAAAGAAAGGTCCACATGCAGTACAGAAGATGCTGCTCGTATAACGTGGCATCATGTGTGTGTCACTTGATCTCACTCTGAAGCTAAAATGCACAATGTGCATTTTTCGTCTTGCTAATGATGACGGCACATTCTCGTTAAACTTGGGGGTTCATCAACAGAGTAAATGAGCTGCATGGGGAACGTGTGTGTGCCGGTCTTCAACAGTATGAAGCTGCTGGTCTACCTGTGTACCAGAAGAATAGCGTGCGCTGGTCCGTGTGGTGGAAGTCTTCGCCGAGCCGTGTGAGCTCTCGGTCGGCGATCCTCCGCAGCAGTACGTGTGGCGGAAGCACTTGCTGTACTCTTTGCGGACCTGCGTGAGCAAACGGCCGAGTGTTTACCTACAGCGCGTTGTTGACTTTACATACGACTTAGCCAAGATCTTGCAGCCAGCGGTGTTTGCTCTTTAAATCAGCATGTGGCGCTCGGCATTGTGGGGGAAAGGTCTGCTCACACGCAGGGACGTTTCACCTTGAGAGAGAAATGACTCGTCGTTGAGCGCTGCGGATGACGAGGAACTTACTTTCTTTTGGAGAAGACAGTGGAAGATGAAGATGAACATTCCCTGGAAGGTGTTGAATATGGTGAAGAGGTACGCCATGACAATCGAGGCTTCGTTGATGAAGAAGAGACCGAAGGACCAGGTGAGGCCCAGCAGACACAGCAAGGCGAAGGCCCCCAGGACCCAGGACCTGAAGGGCGGCAAGAGAAGAAAGCAAAAACAAAAAAGAGAGGACGAATCCAGCATGAGAGGCGTTTAGTGATCCGACAGGAGGATGAGTGGGACTTGCAATGACCATAACTATGAGAAACTAGGAAAAAAAGCTGTAAATCAGGTGAGAGGAAAACAATAAAATGACAAACAACACCTATGCAATCCTAACAAACCCTTTCCCGACCGTCCCCACCCCTCCATCCACACACACACACACACACACACACTCTCAGCCCAAACTGGAATGCAGTCCCTGCCTTCAAACAGACAAGAAGGAAGCAACACCTTGATCTGGTTTTCTGTAAATAACTTATGTGTTAGAGTTAGAACATACAGACCAGCATAACCAGCAAGCACAGTGTGTTTAAAAATAAGCTACGACAAAATCATTTGATACTATTAGGTACTAAATATTTATCTAGTGAGTGTGTTATCAGAGCTGGAGAACGAGGCAGATGTGGAAAGAGTTCAAGGAAAAAGAGGAGGTTCCCCGCCTGGTGTGTGAAGGTCCTGTGGAGCCTTCACACACCAGCAGCGGTCACAGGTCAGCGCTCAAACACACAACAACAACACTGCATTTCAAGATGATGGACACGGTGAAAGTGAGCAGTCACAAGGACAGTGGATGAGCAGCTTTGAAGCTGCAGTTTGGAAAGTATGAACCGGCGGGGGAAAAAAAAGTAAAAGAAAGACAGAAGAAACGGAGAGAGGGGATAAACTAGAAGCTGAAAACGAGACTTCTGGGCAAATTGTCCTTACTTGATAAACCGTTTATTATCTTCATATCTAGAGAGCATGATAAGCAGGAAGAGAGAAACACAATTAGATCAGAGCGCATAACAGTGTGTGTTAGACGGCATTTGATTACGATATCTTCAACTTTGATCCAATGGAAATCACGGGAGGCAAAGGCTCTGACAGAGTTGGATTTTTTTTGCAGTTAATAATTCAATTACAAAAGTCAGAGCACATTGTCTGTGGTCAAATTTGTGTTTGAATGCGTGGGTGGGGGTGATGTGTAGGTGAAAGAGATCATCTGAGGTATATATATAGTAGAAGCTTACCCAGGCAAATCTGTATTATAGTAGCCGTCACACACTCGATAATTACTGGTGTGCATCGCAGAACAGAGAGAGGAGGAGAATGACCGGAGAAAAGAAAGGACAGGGTGTGCGTTAGCTTCGCCTTCTCATGCAACATGCAGTGAGACTGGTGCCGAACCGACGTTCAGAACAAACTCCAGCACAAAAAAACACAAAGAAAAGAACCACAAGGAAACTGCTATTAATTCACCATGTCCTTCCGCATCAGAGAAATCAATCAAGTGTACAGCATGTTGAGTGCCAGCATGCTCAGGGCATGTGTTCTGTTGTGGTTCCCTTGATAGGGGAGTAGCCCTTCTCAAATAAACCCAGCAGTCTAAAAAGGAACTTTTCGGACTGTTCTCCCAGATTGCAGTTTAACCACAGTGCTGTACTCTTTCACACATTCATTAAGGAAAAATGAAAAATAACAAACACTGGATGAAAATAGCAACACCGCTGCTCCTTATGAAGTTAGAATATGAACTAAAAGAATGACGTGGGGCTGCGTTACTGCGAACATGAAAACCAGAGAGCCCCAAATGAAAAAGGCCCTAATTGTCAGCCTGCAATAAAGAGCAATACATATATAGTTTTCACAGAAAAGAAGAAAAAACAGTGCTTTATAAAAAAAATCTCGAATCATAATTGCTGAGGCGACTCAGAAAGCCCTCGCTTGCAGGGGGTGGGGGGGAGGTTGTCGGGGGGTGGTTGTCGGGGGGTGGTTGTCGGGTGGTGGCGGTCGGGTAGGGACGTTTTTGACGCTGAGATCTTTAAAAAATAAAACAGTTTGACTTGCTCCAGCGGGAAACACACATGGGTATACTTCCACTGGTCCCCGCCCTGGCGGAGCTCACAGCGCATCGCTAAGTTGCTGCCGTTGATTGATGAGTGCGTGTCATGCCCCTGCAATTCTGTGGCTTTTGGCTTGGAGCAAAATAACAAAAGGCTCAAAGATTACTCACAGATTAGCTTTATAGCTATTGCGTGCCAAAAGGCATACGACAAAACTGTGCAATTTTGAAATCTCGAGAGCGCAAATAATGCATTCCTCTGTTGGACCTTCTGATCTGGATAATTTCAGACGGAAAAATAAAAATGTCACTTGCTAGTACAGCACTGAAATTTGGCTTGGAGGTCGGGAAGGTAAAGCCTTTTTCCAAGGAAGAAAATCAAATAAAATTCATTACCTCAAGAATAAAATAACCTTAGTTTTCCTGGAGCTGGTGGCAAAATAGCATCAGTATTAAATAGCTGATAAGCAGGAGAATAGGGGCTGGGTGGAAGGGAGGGGTCAGCATATGAGCCTTTACTTACTTTATATTCTCCAGTCGGCTGGAGTCTGGTTTCAGGGTGGTAGAGTGCTTCACCATTTTGTACATTGTGATGACCAGGAAGATGAGATTGAGCTGTCAAAACAGAGTAACGACATGAGTTAATACATGAAGATGTATAACGCAAGATACAGCCGGCAAAGGGAGAAACAACTGTTCATTTGTCTATAAGTATTAAAAGAGGAGAGCCTTCAAATGTCTGCATGTCCACAGACTAATCCAATAAGCATCCATCGGTCCAGCCAGGCTCAGACGGGGCCGACTGGCGCCAAATCTAGTGTCATTCTATATCAATAGGAGCAAGGAAATGCATTAAAATCCATCACAGTAAAAAAAAAGAGAAAGAATGAAACAGCCACACAGCAGCAGTCTGGCAGAAGGGAATGAAATGTAGCAGGAGAAATAAGAGACCCTCTTGTTGTACAAAACAACTGCATATCATTTTATGCACATAGTGAAATATTATAAGGTGTAACCAGCTACAAAAGGCTTGAGGGAACATGGTATATTTTGTTCGATTTCTGTGTGTGGACAGATAGAGAACAAGAGGGAGATGGAGCTCTCTTGTTTTAATGTATAACATCTTGAGGGAGTCAGTGGCACATATCAGGTTGAGACAAGGATACTGTGTGCTGTGTTTCAGAGAGCATTTATTCGGTACCTTAAAAATCAATACTGTGATTTAGAGACATAACGGCTGCCAGGGCCAGCAAGGAGCGGCTCCAAAAAATGTACTTCAAATGTTTTTTTATTTTGGGTTAAAGTAGTCCCTGACACAGCATGCACATGCACTCACTGCAGAGGAACCAGACTGTGTTTGTACTAGAAGCCAGGCATGTATAAATAATGTCGTGGAATATCCAAGAAATGGAAGTGTGTATCATTGATGTGAACAGACAATAGTGCAAAGAATCACAAACACCGAAAAATACAGCGGCTACTATATCAGTGGCACGTGAATACAATTATAATAACCAAAGCTGTTTTTTTTCCGGGTGAGCCTTATAAACAATGTATTTCAGTGGCATCTTGTTATCAGGAAAAAAAAGCAGATTCCTGGCCCGTATGAGAGCCTGAAATAAATGAATGACCTTTGTGTGCTGGACTCAGACCGTTCACTTTTGAACATAAATTGTCTGTGTTCTGGAGCACGCTGATATCAAAAGACTGCCTGTGATCAATACATCACCCCTCCACATGCAATCAACTCGCAGAGCTGCTCACAATAACCCGGGCTGTGAAAAGAGAAGGGCGAGCGAGGGGGGAAGGGGGAGAGAGGGGGAACAAAAAAATCCTGAATCGTGAACCTTCTTTCATATCAGACAGCACTGAAACTATGTTTTGTTTCTCAGGTATCAGACATTATTTCTATCAGCTGCCTGTATGAGTCAGAAAGTGGGGGAGGGGAGGACAGACAGGAGGGCGAGGACTTCTGAAAAAAACCTTTCACACAGCCTGAAGTGGTGACATGGATCCAATGAGACAGAGGAGAGGGACACAGTACTTTAAAGTAACACAGCAGCACGGCACATGTTCCCTCCCCCCACCGATGCTCTCGCAGCCCTTCCTGGGGGATTCCCTTGCTAGAGCGAAGTTGCCTTGCTTCTATCCTTCACTCTGTCTCTGAATCACCACTGCAAGTCATGCAGAAGCACCTCGCCACACTGGGACTGAGGAGAAAGCTTTTTTTTTTTGGGTACTGAAGTGAATTGTGTATGTACACACTGAACTCTAAATGAACTGCTAGGGGATAAAATATTAAAAGGTGCAGATGGAGCTGTCCAGATGAGAAGAACCGCTACCGACGTGTCATGATCCAAGAGGTCTTGTGTTGAAGCCATCTCAAGCATACTAATGGCTCCCCCCACCACTCATTACTTCCATGTTCCCCTTTCATGGAGCTAATACCCCTGTGCCCAGAGACAGGGAAACCTCTGCCAAAGAACAAGAATCTAAATGCTTTCCACCAGCTTTTGTGTTCAGTCAGTATTCAGGGCCTGTTTTAGCCACGAGCAAGAAAAACAAAACAAACAGGAAGAATAAGAAAAAGGGGAGAAGAAACAGAAGGATGAGAGAAAAGCATGACCACCCTAGGTCAAAACCGATGTTGTTTGGCACAAACATGGCTTGGGAGGCGGGTGGGGATCCACACAGCACTGTTTCCTTTCCTTTTCCTCTCCCTCATTGACAAGGACAAAGCCAATTTGTAGAGAAACCCGGGTCACAAATGGTGTAGACAAACCTTGCTCCTGCATGCTCCCCTGAGATGCCCCTTTCCACAGTACTTTGTCTTTTTGAGTCAATTGTTGCACAGAATCAGAGGAGCAGTGTGCGATGCCCGAGCCAGGGCTGCACAACCTCATTCCTGTGACACATTAGCTCTGCTACAATACATTAGCTCCTCACAGGGTCATGATTCTATCTCTACGGTCATCACCACCGGGATCCCGGTCATCATTTCCACTGCGGATGCATTTTTCATGCAAATCGTTACGGAAGCAACGCACGATTGGAAAACAATGAGGGCCCAATTTAGGGAGAAGAAAACATATTCCCGTGTGGCTGACGGAGCATTTGCTGAGACAGGAAGAAGAGGTTTTATTTGTTTTAATACAATGATAGCTTTCCCTCAATTATGGGTTCACACATACACATCATGGTGCAAAAACCAATGAAAACCAAAGAGAAACAGGCACTTCAACATTTCCTCAATGACATTCCCATCCAGTTGCAGTCAGCTCTGTGCACTTCCTCTCCGCTTTTGAATGCGACATGGAGGGGCAATGTCTCTTTTTGACAAAACTGTGAAATGCAGTGCAGTGAGCATATTCGTCTTTTATTTATTCCGTTCCAACAGACAAAGCGCCGTACTATTTATTTTCTTCAAAAAGGTGCTAGCGGCCTGCCAATGGTGTGCATGGACTTGCTATGTTTTCCCTGTCAGTTTGATGTTCAACAGAGGTCACTGCATCTGTAGATACAGTACTAACCATTATCCTGGATAATGAACACAGTGCTGAACAAATACCACCCGTCCTCCCTGCACAGCGGCAAGACAAGTTTGCAGAGCTTCCTCATCCCTTCGTGTGCGCGAGGGCAAAGCAGTACGAGTTGTGGTGGGCTGAGAGGATATACGAGGAATACCACCTGCTATTTCCTTTTTGCGCAGGAAGGGAAGACTCCCTAAGGTCTCGTTCTTCTGAGCCTCTCTGATGGAGCGGGAGATAATAATGTCATGACCAGTAAATAATTGCATGGCTCAATGGGACATGTGTCATTATGATATGCTATATGTCCTTCACCCCTGACGGTCCTTGACCAAACAGAGAAGTGCCTTTGCTTTTCTTCTCCTCCCCAATGCTGTCACCTGCTATTTACTGGAGTCAGAAAAACACACATCGCGGCTGTTCGCAGAGGAGGAAAAAAGAAGCTACGGTATGAGCTGTAAAATGCCCACCACACCCATTTTTTTCGCAGTGTTTTGTTCCTTTATACCACATAAAGTCTAAATGGAAGGCCATCAGGTGATGCCTGTAATGTGAGACTTCATGGGAATTGCGTGGAAGAGAGGTTAAAGTGGACGAACACATCCTGATCCTTGTCGGGCGGTTAGAGGCAGAGAGAATTGTCAGATGCCTCGAAATCTGTCTTTGGTGTAAAATGAACCTGTCATCACCGTGGAGCAGAAATCCTGCTGACTTTTCCTTCAGTTCAAACATCTCACTTCCTTTATCTCTCTCCACCATCTCTTTCATCTCAAACTCTCAGCCCATTCCTCACTCTGTCAGTCGCCGTATTCAAAGAAAAATAAAAACGGCTTACCATGATGATGAAGGTGACAGGGCCTATAAAACTCCATATGAAGTGATTGTCCACACTTAGCCAGCACCTGTAACGAATAAGAAGCATGCGCTTTCACTTGGGTCGGCTTACACTTACACAAAGAAATATCATCCTGTGGCCAAATATTAATTGAAATATTTTTTTATTTTTTGGTTGCTCGATCTGATGACATTAAGTGTGTCATTTCTATTCAATATTTAGCTTGGAGCGCTTTCAAATGCTTCTTTAAATTAAAACATAAAAACACATGGAAGACCCATAGTAGCCCCTTTTGATGGCCGGAGCTGAGATTAATCTACGTAAAAGCCTTTTTCCGCACAGTGCTCTTCTCTTTAAGAGAGCATTTACAAACAAGAGGTCACAGGAGGGTCTTTAAGCAGAAAGGCATTAACGCAGCCGAGGCCCCCCTTGAAACCACAGTGTTGAGTCTGTCAGCCACTTTCAAACGACATAAAAAATTGAACAGCTGCCCATCCCCAGCAAAAAGGAGCTCATATGTTTCAGTAGCTGCGGGGGGGCACGTGAAATGATGAGGAGATTTCTTTTCAAAAGCTGCCATATACAGTCACAGCGAGCCCGCTGGAGCATCCGGCGTGTCCACTTTGCATTTCCACGGATTTGTTCAGAAAGCTGCACTTACGCCTTCTTGGTCCCGTAGCTCCGGTAGTCGATAGCCGCGGAGACGCCGACCACGATGGCAGGGAAGAGGTAACCGGACACGTAGTAGTACTTCTTCCGGGAGTATTCGCTCTCAAAGACCTCCACGAGCATGAGGTACAGCTGGACCCCCTCGAGACACATCCAGGAGAAGGAAGCCAGGAAGAAGAAGTGCAGGATCCCCGCGATGATGGCGCATCCAATCTGAGTGATAACAATAACCAAATTAAAGCATCCAAAAAGTTTTCTTTTTAAAACAGAATAATCTGTAACAGTGTGAAAACATTTTCTATAAAACGGGGAGATAAAAAAAAAATACATTTGTAGTTTAGAATAATCTCTACAGCACTTTCTTTATTGAAAAATGTATATCATATAATCTATCTTTTATTAAACCCACTAAAAAGACGCCGCTGCCTCCTCAGCCATTCATTGAAATTGATGAAAAAGGTAATGAATATTCATTCACCACATGGGCTCTGACTATGCTCTGGTTTAGCGTTCCATCAGCACGGCGGATATGTAAATACCATTTGTATTGAAAAGGGTAGAGTAAGTAGATTTAATCATATTTACATTCAGCTGTACTTCAGAAAATGTATGTGAATTTAAATGTATGTGAATGAAAATAAATAAATGGAATGGATGCAGGGTCCGCCGCGACACGGGGGCTTTAAGTAAAAGAGGAAAAAAGAGCTGTCAAGTGGAAGACATGGCCCCTTAGTAATCTATATTAATGTTGCTGTCCCGCTCACGTCATGTCGGGGACAAGCAGAGGTTACAAACAAACAATGCTTAACGTCTCATCCATTTCACTCTGAAAGGGTCTTTTTTGGGGAGGGGGGGTAAAGTGAGAGAGCATGAATCAAACTCAAATCAATAGAGTGCAATCATTCGAGCTTACCCTGGGTTCCGTCATATCGATACCAATTAGGAATATTAACTCTGCGATGAAAAGATTAATGCACAGGTTCTTGTGGATGGTGTTGCGATCACTCTGCAAGCCCCGGAAGAAGCAGAAGGTGAAGATGCTGATGGTGAGGCAGACGAGGGAAACCACGACCCCGACACGAGTGATGACAGTCAGCAGCAGCTCATGCACTCGGTCGTTAACCTGGAAGAAATAAAAGATTAACGGCCAATTAAAAAATATGTTTGACAAAAGAAACACGTCAACAGCTCTGTAAAGAATGTGTGAAACATTTTTTTTCTTTTTTTGTGACCTTATTAAAATCTGTAAAAAGTCAAATTCATATTATCATTTGAGCTTGAGAACAAAGACATTTAAATCTTCTACAACTGAGACTGACAAGAGGGCAAACGGCTCTTACTGTGCAAGTATGAGATGAGCAAAGATATATCGTAAGGGGACCATAAAGACATTTATGTTTTATATTTTTTATTTGCGAATTACTCTTTACTTTCACCAGTTCAGGTCAATCTGAGAAGAATAAATCGAGGATGTTTGGGGTTTTGGGTTTGCTTATGAAACTTCAGGTGAGTTTGAAAGACAACTGGAAGATATAAATACAAAAATGAACGTGACATACTGAGATCTCACGGTGCGCCATGAGGATGGCAAAGTTGGTGAGATGGCTGCATGAGCAGGTGGTGTGTGTTTTATTGGAGTCCAGGAGTTTGCAGCCTTGGGTGGACCAGTGGCCCATCATACTCCTCTCAGAGTAATTCCAGAAGGAGCAATTGGAGTTGAAGTAGTGCTCCATCTGCAGATAACAAGAGATATGGTTAAGTGTCCAAATAATTGACTGCCTGAAATTGAAGTACATGTAGAACACAGGGGCCATTTACCCTCTACTCATACAAAGTATTTTTCCGCAGTGATATGGATGAGGATTTTTCACTTCAGAGCTCCTCTGAAGCAATTCATATGTTGTATATCATTTGGCACATGCTTACCAAATCAACCGAAGCATGGTTGAGGCCTTAATAACAGAGACGCGTAATTGTTTGACGGCATGTCTTTGGAATTGCACAATTTCTCCGATAAAGAATGGAGTCATGCGTCGCCCTCTGGGAACCCTAGTGACAACTTTAAAAGACGAAAGATAATTGGTGCTCCAGTAATTTCATCCTAGATTGTACGGCTAATCTAGGAGTTAATTTCCCCCACTATAAAAGAAAATGGGTATCATTTATATCCCAATGTTGATTAAAGAATTAGTTTTCATTAAGAATTCACTTAGGTTCTAAAGACTCCTTTAATTTGATGTTCAATGACTTAAATAAACTGCCGACTGACCTAGTCTGACATTCAATTCAAATTGTAGATCTCTGTCTACTCTGGATGTTCCCTCCTGCGGTTTTTTTATTATGACCTCTTCATTCACACTTGCAGGCAGACTCACATCAATGTGCTCCAGGGTAAAAATCACTGGGTCATTGATGAACACACGGCTGGACTCCTTGTTGATTGAGGCAGCTATGATGTCAGAGTTGACGGCCACCGACACGTTGCGGCCGTAAGCCTCGTTGGCCATCTTGATCGTGGAGTTTTCTGCGCTGAGGAACTGACCCAGATTTTTGTAGAGCACAAAGACCAGCTTGGCAACTCCTGTAGAAAGTGCAAGACGTAGACCATCAGAGGATAAGAAAGGAAAACCAAGCTTCTGAAAACAACTGTGTATGAGGAAAAAAACTGTGGTGACCAAAAAGAGGACTAAAAATATTTAAACGATCCAATTTATTACAATGTAATTCCATTAAAAATGTTGAACAAAAGGCACTACAAGAATGAGTGAAAGATGAGTGGGCGATAAAGACAACGCATTTAAATCCTCTTATTTTTCAGCCCAATTCACACGGCGTGGAGTTTTTGAGATAAACTCCTTTTGTTGTGCACAGACACTAAAACAGACTTTACTTTTTCACTGAAATGAGAATAGGAGCAAAAGTGAAATACACACATTGAATAAGCGCTTCATTGTTATTATTCTAATTTTTTTAGAGACAGCAGAAATATCTGGAGCAAGTTTTTCTTTCGGCGCGTTGGAGAGGGCTCACCATTGCGACTGTTGAGCTTGACAGTGTTGGCCGACAGCTGGATCGAGATACCGCTTTTGCTGGATTGGGGAAATTTAAAATCCTGGACCTGGCCATCGGTGCTGAGTACGTACACATCCAGGACTGCCGGGTGCAGAGAATGCGTTGATGGTGAAAGGACGAGAACATTAGATACTGGCAATCACAGACTGTTTGAACACTGGAGAATATTTAGAAAGTTCTTCCTGATACCTCAAATTTCAGCACAGACCGATGGACATTTCAACGGCTCAAACGCTACATCCACGCAATCAAACGTGATCACTTTATCCTTGCGAGACTCTTATAAACAGATAAAGAAACTGCGAAGGGAAAATCTTCCTGATTTGGTCTAATAGCAGAAGAAAATGGGAGACGGAGGCTGCGGATAAACAATGTGCTTTTCATGACTCCACAGCAGGCTAATGTTCGCATTAATGTATAGAGTTACAAGGTCTAGACACATACATTTATAAACTAAACGTGCGCAATCAGAGAATCCAGTCTATTTAATTGTCTGATATTCATCACTTTGTCAGTAAGCGACTCGTTAAACCCAATATGCGTTGTGTTTCTTTTCCCCTGAGGTTTAAATGCTTATTATGAGAACAAAGTCCTTTTTTATGTGGCGGCCTTGTTTTCCTATCACAAGAGTTACCCTCTCAATGAATTGAAAGTAATCGAATTAAATGAGCTCGCATCAATCAAGAAGTCTTGTCATTTGCTCTGCACAAATTTGGTTTACTTACTTATATTGTCGGCAGGAACTTTGACTACAGCCGGTTCCATGAGGTTATCGGCAAGGACAAAGGCACCTTCCTCCAGGGTGTCGAGTAACATGGTGGCGGCGTGCGTTTGCTCCGTGCTGTTCATGTCCTGCCACGACTTCAAGGCCTCTGGTCGCAGAAGGTTATCTACCGTGTCCACAATGGCCTGTGTCAAAGCAGACAAACAAATACACAAACAAACAGAAACAAAGCTCCTTGAGTAAAATTAAATAAAAAGAGAGAGTGTTCGCAAGCATAGGCAGAGACATGCAGACACTGAAATGGATGAAAGGCTGAGCTGAAGCATCACATCTGTGTGGATTCACGTGAACGTGATGGGGAAAAAAGTAATAATAAAAAGTGAAATTTAGTCTTTGGTTGTGTTTCTGTCAAGATTAATTCTAGACAGTTACAAAAGAAAAAAAGACAGAATTTTTGTAAGTGTATTGATTTAGTTTCTTTTTCAAGGACGTTGCATCAGGTCTGTCCAACAGCGGGATATTAAGGCTTGGCCTGATTAAAGTCAAATTGCAAAAATGCTGACCTCAATTAAAAATCTCTAATTGCAAAAGCGATTTTAACTTTTGACCTGCAGCCAACGTGTCCTCAAGTTCAAATACATAATTGTACAAAACAATCATTACGTCACTCCGCAAAGATCACTTGCAACAGGACAAGGAAGTGTGTGCAAAATGAAACCCAAAAATGATAAGCAGCATAGTTTAATTGAATTGTATCCTTTTACGCAAACCTTTTTCCAGCCTCACACTTTCTGCCAACACGGCTCAGGACAGACAGAGGATAAATTGGCCGTGGGATCCAGACAACGCTGATTTTTCTGCAGGAAATAATCAAATCAATGTGTCTAATCTGGTAATCAATGCCAGCGACGGCTGGTGGAAAGGTTGGGGGGGAGGCAGCTATAGTGATGTTGCGTCAAGTATGGCAGATGTCAGATACTGCCGACTCAACGATCTCCGTCCCAAATCCTCTCATGCCGTCATTAGTCAAATAAATGCTGTCATTTACATCGACACAACCTCTCTAACACTAGGTTTGGCACCACTCTGCTTTGACATTACTACGTGACTTTAAAAAAAACTAAATGATGATGAGATGAGTTTTGGGAAAGGTCGTGTAAGCACAAACATGTGTATCTTCCCTCTTCGTCCATTCTTTTTATGAACGTACGACTGTTGACTGGTTAATTAGCTCGATCCATTTTAACGCCGTCCCGCAGGAGAGATTTAGATCTAGAGGGGTGACTTTGTTGGCAGGTGGAGGACACTGATCCCCCTAACGGTTGAGGCAAATATATGGCCAAAATACTTGATGCATTAATCCAACCAGTAGAGGAAGAAAAAAATGGTTTGACCTGACTGACCCTATTAAACAGATAGAGCTGAAGATTTGCACCTATCATTTATAAGACAAATGACTTCTATGACCTAAAACCGATGTCCTTGTTAAACCTTTTTTTTTTACGGTGAAAGGCCAGGTGATCGTCCTTGAAAAAAAAAGAAAAAATCCTTCACCGTGAACCTTAGAAGTAGGATGACGTTGTGCCAGAAGCACGAAGGGGCTGCTTCTACAATAAATCACAAGTGAACTGTGTTCGATGCAATATTCAAGAGGATTTTTATAGTGAGTGGAGCTCTTGTATGAAAAGCAAAAAATATAACAATGCAGGATCTCCTTCAGCAAATGAATAATGAGAGGGATGTGAGAACAGGTTGTTTGTTTGAGTTGTGCGGTTATGCATCCAGACGTGCAATCTTGAGTAAACAACATACAATAGGGAGAAACAGAATGAATAACAAAATACGCCATCGCTGTCAACGCATAGAAGGGGTGGGAAGAAACACAGAGACACATCCATGTACGGGAGCCACCTCGCTAATTGGACGTGACTTCTCTTTGACTTTGGTAAGCACTTTGTTTACGATTGCGTCTGGTTGTAAGGCAATTACTCAAAAAAAAAAGCAGGAAGCACAGGGAGGAGGGAGTACATGACAGTGCAGAGGGTACATGCTGCTGAACTCGGACTGGGGCATATACAGTAACACAGGAATGGAGGAGGGGGCGGCAGAGCGTTGCTCCTGTACCTTCATGTACGCCCTGCATGTCCTTTCTCGTTTTTGAAGCTTTTTTATTAGAAAAGAAAAAGAAGAGATAAAAAATTGAGACACATAATTTGCACAGGTCGAGTAAAGGCTTTGTGGAAACGAAGGCCGAGATACAAAGTCTCCCCATCTCATGGACCGCTGACCCACTCACCTGGAGGTCGAAGGGTAAAAGTGCTTGATGACATGCTGTATTTGCCCCCCGGAGACTCCTTACACATAATAATAATAATAATAATAATAATAATAATAATAATAATATACACATGTACAAACACTGCCATTAACACAGATCTCTGATTCATTCCAGCCTGAAATAACACAACTGCTCATTTTGTCTGTCAGCTTTCCTGAACTTAAAAGGAAAGAGATTGACGTGACAAACAAATGTCCTACTTTTCATACTACTGCATCACTTTGGGGCACACTGTAATCCAGTCTGCGTTTGTCCTGAACAACTCGTCATTGCAGAGCGATGCAGGAAGCGAGAATTGGCAAACGATTTCAGCGTTGCTGTCCCATACAGCGTCTTAAGTGACGCACAATGTGTACCTTGTTGAAGCTGCGTCCTGCAGAATCCTTCTCGCTGGGTCGGAGCTCCTGCAGCTGAGCGTCCAGAATGTCCACCAGCTGCTCCATCAGGCGCACCGAGGAGCTGACGTCCCCGGCAAAGATGGGGCCTTTGGTGTGCTTGGCTAACTCGTTGGCCAAGTTAGCCGCATTTTCACCGCTGCGGATCTGCAGGGGGCGGAGGGGGGGGTGGTGGGGGGGAGCGACACATGTTCACAAGAGTGCTAGATGACGGACGTTAAAGGTTTTCTGGACAGCCCAGTTTCTGACATCAAATCACATATGAGTAGGTCCTTACAATGGCAGTTATGAAGAGTTTGGTGCTTTTATTGACGTTGGAGGAGTTGCCATGACGGCGGTATTTTATTCTGTGGCGAGTTAAAAAAGTAGGTGCTTGCTACGACTAATTTATACCCTTCATGCATGTCATATCTCCGTCTGACATAATTGTCTTTGACCTATCATTTAGCAATTATTTCGACTGATGCGTTTTGACACATTCTTCACATCTGCAAATTCTTTGTTGTTTTCTGAAAACACCGACTTAATTTTAGACCTCGATGACTGATGAATGTATCTTTTTACATCATCTTACAGAGCTTTGCAGCCATCTTTGTAACAAGGGTTAATTTCCAGTATTTTGTGTATCCAGCTATGTTTTTCTAAGAAACACATTGCACTTCCACAGAGCGCATACAAACCTTTTGTGCTACTTGGTTGACCCAGTGGGAGGTACAGTTGCTGAGATCAGGGCCCTTTGGGTGCCAGGCCCCAGTGGAAAGGACACATGAATAAGAGGCCGTGCCTGACAGGGAAAACAAGAACAGAATAGTCAACTTTAATCAAGTCAAATCTAATTATAAAATGAAGCCAGAGAATGTCGGCTTGTGTGTGTGCACAAAGAAATAGCAGCCCTGAGGTATATATTTTTTTCCACTGTGCTAATCTGGTAACACTGTCTGAACGCTGTCGAAGGACAAATTAAATGAACATTGTTGGATACAGTGAAATTAAAACATGTGAAGTTATCAATTCTGTTTCTGAATATTTCTTCGACAGCTCTCTCCTGTTTTTGCAACAAACTGGCAACGATTCTTTCCCCGTCCTGATTATCCCTGCGCCTGTTGAACTCTGAGCGCTAACACAATTTCACACGCAATCAAATGAGGGATGCTGTTCTCCACGCGAGCTGCAGGAGAAGCAGCTGCGCCTCCTCCTCCTCCGCAAAGCAGCCCTCACAGATTGCTGAATCATCTTTCGACCTGGAATGGCACAGCTACAACCTAACACCATTATGAACAGTCTGACACTGACTCCCTGAGCAGCAACTTCAACTGATGCTCTTTATAGATAACAGTATAAACAAAATAGTTGTAGAGTATCGGACACATCTCACAAACTCTAACAGGGGGTGCTCTCTTAGGACGCCTCGGGTCATATTGAAAGCAGAAAGCATACGGCCCAGCGGTGAGAGGGAGCCATGTTTACCTCGTGTTCCCTTGGGGCAAGGTCGCTCCACGAGCATGCCCCTCTGGGTCTGAGGCCACATTATGTCTCTTTTCTCGGTGGCCTCGCAGAAGCGCTCGGGTAAAGGGAAGGTCTCGAGAGGCGGAGGGGAAGTCGTCTGTGGAATCACGGGAGGCGGCCGAGGCGCTCCCCTGCCGCCCTCCTTGGGCCCTGTTGTGGTGGTAGTGTTGGCCACGCCCCAGTGCGCGGTGGTTGTTGTGGTGGTGGTTGTCGTTTTCTGAGGCTGAGGGGACGTGGTGACTTCAGACAGCGGCGGAGCTGTGAAGAGACACAGGGTACAGAGGCAATCGCATTTAGAGTCACGTGACGGTGTGCAGTCAAGCGAGGAAAACAGGATTCATAGAGTTTGGTATCTGTCTTTATGGAAACATGATGCAGCGCTTGCTGTGTGAGGTCAGCTCGTTAGTGTGGCACCCCGGGGGTGCATAATGTGGAATATAGGAAGTATTTCGCTTGGTAGTTATTCACCTTCTAGTGGGCAGATGCCCTCATGGACCACAAAGCTTAAATCTGTACCCTGTAACTAGCATTAATATCTTCTTCTTTTTACGTATGCAACAATGTCATGCTTATAAATCCAAGGATCCTGTTGTGTAAATTGCTGCTAAGTGTTTTGTGCAACAAGCGTATTCGCATTCCCGTTGACGATGGCTTATCCAAGGCACTCAGTCTGTAGTGAACAAGACAATAATTACTGTAACACCCTCCTGCCTGGCAATCATTCTTGCCCGGGAGATTTTGTGGCATGGCTGATTACATTTCACTAACACAGAACCTATATATGTAGCCACGGTGCCTGAACATTCATTTTACAGTTATTTCTTACTACAACTCATGCTCTGATATCACAGGTGTGCAGTAACTCATGCAATGCCCCGGGCGAAAACAATATGTTTCAGTCCTGGAAACGAGAAAATAGTGCAGTCCTTATATTTGAGTCACAAAGGGAAAACTATGGGGACATTTTTCATGTGATACGCCATAGAGGTGTAGGTAGCAATGCAATTACATTTCATACAAGTTGAACACAAGAGAATGTCTCGATGAAATGTTGATAAACACTAACTATTTTATATGAATCTGCTCCACACCTCTAAGTAAAAACTAACAAAAGATGACCCCCCTGTTGGTTCAAAAGGATCGGCCATATCAACCGAAAGAGCTCTGATTAGAATGCGATGTGCGGACTGAATCTAATCGCATTTGAGATCTTCGAGTTCCTCCATTAGGCCGCCTGTAGAGCATGCAGAGAATGTGAAGAGGTGCGGTTACACTTCGTGAGCCGAGCACAGCGGGCCTCAGTAGAGCAACCGACATCGGAGAGACAGAGCAGGGAGTCAGGGGCCAGACAGGGGAAACGGAGAAAGAGAGAGGGGAGATGGAGGCGCACGGAATCGACGATGACAGGAAGATTCGGGAACAATGGGGCTGAGCTGGAGACAGTTTCTGTCTTCCAGTGGATTGAAGGAGAGGCATCCAGACCCCAGGCAGCAACACCTCCATATCTATTGCCTCCATTGGATAATGGGTCTTGCTGATAGCACACACACAGTACACACACACACAAACACACACACACAGCAGTACTACTATTGCTATAGGCCCCACGGTGTGGATGAGAGGCTTCAGCACAGTTGAGCTGAAGGGAAATCACCTTTGAGTCTGGCTGCTACCTGTGGTGAATTAGGCTGTATTGACCAGAGGAGATGACTCTGTGCTCCTTCCTGTAGGGTGCTTTAGAAATCCACACACACACACACACACACACACACACACACACACACACACACACACACACACACACACACACACACACACACAGGTGACATGAAGGTGTACACAGCTGACTGGCTGTTTTGACGCTGAGATGGAGACAGATTGGGCTGGCTGGCTTCACCCCAGCCTCCTTTGCTCTCGTCCCTCCTCTCCTGCCTTTATCCTTTTACTCAACACAGTGAAATTCTCGGCTGCACGGCCTGTCACAGCGGCTGAGAGACAACCTGTGCTTAGTGTCCTTTCAGCACTAGCATTTAGCTGGCTGGGAGAAATTCTCAATTCTGCACCAATACCATTTTATTGCTATACCCCTTATTTTTTCATGACTCACTGAGAAGACAGAGGTGAAAGTAATATTCACGGGAAGAAAAAAAAGAAGAAAAAAGACGTTGTAAATTTCCGGTTCATCATGTAATGTTGAAGCCCGGTCTAAAGAAAATGAATATGTCGACATGTTATGTAAATAATTATCATTGTTTCTTTGTGAACATATGGGTCTGGGTTACTTGGCAAACCTCCAGAAGATTGGGGGGCCCTTCATAGGTTTCTCTTTCACAAAGTATGAAAGATGATGAGACAAGATACCGGTCTCTGTGAATGGGGAGTTTAGAATGACGACAGAAATAAAATTAAAATGAATTGCTGCTCGACAGCATGATTTAAGATAAAAGGCCCGCAATTCCAGACGATAAATCAAAGAGGCATCTGCTGTAATCCAAGCACATTCCTTAAGCATGTCAACTAACAACTGTATCTTGTCTACACCCCTCACTCAAGAGGGCTGCTTGTCATGGCTCGCTGGGACGTTGAGCTCTATGCTCTAGTTACAGCGTGTACAGTTAAACCTCTTTGAAGTTTGTATTAATTTCTTTGCTACCTGCTATCATCGGGGATGATTAATGTTGGTTAATACGAGGCTAGACTAATGCGTTTGGCTCTCTTAAAGCCTTCCATTGGGAGGGTTTGCCCCGTAGATAACTGGATGGGCTTGGCTTTGCGACAGTGGTGTGTGGGGGGGGGGGGGGAGGGGGGATTTGCTTTGCCAATGTCTGTGCGAGACAGAAAAGCTGTGTCGGCAGTACTACAAATTGTTTTGCCCAATGAGCGCAGTCATAGAATAAAGCTGTACATTAAAGAGCTTCATTAACGACAACTATTATGAAAAGGACAGCAACAAAATAATCCTGCCGGGAATTTCATTTCACGTCTGTGATTCAAACTAATCCTCTTTCCTGTGTGAAAAAGAGGCTAATGTGAACGTGGGCTACACTTCCCAGGGATATTGGTGCATAAACAATACGGGCCTCTGACCACCACTGTTCCTGTGTACATAACACATCAGCCATTAATCCTGCCAGCGACACACTAATCTTATTACCTTTATGCCATTTGCTTGGTTAAATTCGATCCAATGAGAGCTGGGAGGAATGAACCCAAAGGTATTAAAAAGGACACTCCTCTCAGGTTGTCACTTCCTGACAGAGACGTCTAAGTGGATGAGTTTATAAGCAGCCACTGTGATGGATGGGTATTGATCTGTTGGTAGTGCTGCAACAGTCTTTTCCATACATTTTGAGATTCATAGCGTGGACCAAATAATTTTAGTTTCCCACTGTGGCAACACATGCCGCCTACCACTTGGATGTCTTCCCTGTGCACTATTCCTTTGATAGCAACAAAAGAAGCAAATCCCATGTTTGGGCTATATAGTGAAAACCAGGACAGGATCCTTGATTATTATGTCTCTGCTGCACTCAGCCCAGGGGGAACCTTCAATTAGCTGTCACAGAGTGTGAACACATGGAGTGATATTCTCCAACGTACCGCCAATAGTCGGCACAGACTTATTCATAACCTCTTTGCGAGATTCGACGCCCACACTTTGTTGCACTTGAATGTATCTCAGTGGTTCTGTTATTACCGCTGGGGTTATAGGTCTGAGATTGATGACAGACAATGAGACAGGAATCCAGGAGAGGAAAAGGCTTGCCGAGTGTTGCCAGAGCATATGCATACACATACTGTAAACACTCAGGAAAACCCACGCACACAAACGCACAGAGCCCAAAAGAGGCTTTACCGGGACTCGGTAGTCATGCCGGGGTGACAAATGAAAAGCGACGGCGTGTGTGTCTTTTATATTATGCTTAATGACTTCACTTTCAGAAGGAACCGCATGGTTGTTCATCAGGTTAATGTTTCATACACATTACCAGGTGCTGTTTATCTTGTGACGGATGAGAGTAGAGGGGGTGGGAAGGGAAGGGAACACACATTTGACATTTGTTTTGTCTGATTTGCTGCGTAAAAAGTTAAAACAGATTATTCGATGGCACTTGTCCCCTGTTCTGTCCCGGAATATTCTCATAATAGTGTGTAACGAGGCTGCTTAGGAGATGTCTGTCTTTGTTCCCATTTTGTCGGAGAATTAATCTTTCCTATGGTTTAAAAATAAATAAATCATGTCTTTTGTACCCTGTTAAATGCTTCTCCTGGGTAGCAATCACATCCTGGTGGAGGAGGGATCGCAAAAGTAAAAAAGTCAGTTGAAACTCAAACGATACAAAGTCTGTTTCTGCCATCAGAATGGGGCCGAGCTCAGGGAGACAAGATAATATAGTGGATGGAAAATAAATGAATAACTCATCTCCTTTAAAGTCATGCAGCACGGACCACAGGTTAATTGAAATAAGATGTTGAACTGCGAAAAAAAACAAAGTGCAAATTATTCCCTCCGCTAATGCTGCGTCTGAAATATCTAAATTTCAAACATGCATATTTCACTCAGCCCTCTCTGGATGCGGCCTCGCTTCTGGGTTCATATGGAAATGGAGCTATTCTTAAGTATGAAATAGTGTGATGATTTATAATACGTTTGCGAAGCATTTTGATATCTACCAATAATAACAATAATACACAAAGGAAATTGGATTACACGTCTTTCAGTCTGCGCTGCATTTGTAGCCGTGCAGTGGAACACGGTGGATGATTGCTTGTGTGCCAGCAGTAAATATCAAGAAAGCAGAGTGAAAATTCATATAATTTCCCATGAGTCATGCCCGTCTGAGAGTGTGTACAGTATACGTCCATGTCTTAGGAAACAAAATCTAATAGCTGGCTTATGTTATTTACTGCTGTCGCCAATATTTCGCGTTCCATCAATACCAACACATTGATTCATTTGGACAATGGTAGGCAGGCCGAGTGCTCTCCCACACAGGCGCACACTTACACAGACAAGCTTATAAACACATGTACACATTCATATACACCCTCACGCACAAAATGACACCAAAGTATAGAGAACAGACACGGCAGCTGCCAGACTACAGGCGGCTTTTTTCTCTCTCCTCGCAGCCTTCTCTGTACTGTACGTGCCTCACATTTCAAGCATTAACTCTAAGTGTGCCGAGCAGACTGATATTTAATGCCGTGCGCACAGGAGGATGTCTATTTCAGAGGTGCTTGTACACACACACGCACACACACACAGCTGTGTAACTCAAAAAAACACGCGCATACACGGAGATTAAAACAAACACATAGACACAACAATCAGGCCTGTGTGAAATAAATCTCAAAGGCGTGTGTCAGGGAGTGATGGGGGACTATTGTGATGTCTAAGTAATAATTCTTTTAATACGCCTTGTTTCACAGTCAGACTTGTAATCAAACAAGAGACTGCGGATCCCCTTGGCTATTGGGCTCAGTGTGTACCCATAATCACACCCCGCCTCTCTCTTTTATGTAAAACAACACTTTGTGACATTCTAAATCATAACCCCGGGTTTGCTGTTGGCCACATACTTGTATGCCGTCAGCGCAACGTGGTACAGTAGTTGTAGATCAGCCGGTAAGAGTTTCCAGGAGGAGTGGTGACTAGCAGCTTGGGAATATGAGAAAACAGTTTCTGGAGGTGTGCTTTTTGAAACGTCTGGCAACAACTGGCCCTCGTGTCGTACGAGGAGCGGCAGACATCGAGATCGCATTTCAGAAGAAACCGGTGACCTCCTGACCTCATGTGCTTAACGGCCACCAGACACCGGTTGGTTAAGTAATATCCCACGATGTAATATCAGAGACGTTGCGAACAAGACTGTAAATCCCCATCGTGGGACTTTCCCCCTTTTTATCGCCCCAGTCAAATTCACCCTTATATCGTAACCAAGAATGAGACCAGTGGGTCACGAAGGAGACGGAATAACGTCAAAGCGTATCATAAACTTGTGGTTAAAAAAGCTACATGGGAGACATAAAGAAGGGAAGCCGGCATGCAGGGAGATCCTGTAGTCCAGCAGTAAAGAAGAAGGCCTTTAGATAAAGATACACCATTGGGGGAATAGTGCCCTTCCAATCCAGAAATTCACCATTATCAGTAAAATGGAAAACATTTTGGGGATTTAGGGATGCCTTTTGAGGGATGTGACAACATAAGGGGGATGCTGAATTTACCAAACACAGCTATCAACCCAGGTCTAAGACTATAGGTCACTTCTGGGGACTTTGCTCAGCTTTTTTTCTGGAGATTGTTGTGTACAGTGAGGTGTTTGATTTGGTTGGATGTTGGCTGGCCAGACTTGTGTAGTCAGTATAATAATAATCATAATACATTGCATTTATATTGCACTTCATATTTGAGCAATCTCAAAGTGCAGTCAACATCGGTGTGATCCTGAAAACCGCCAACGGGCGTTCAGGTCAACAGGAAAGAATGTGAGATGGAACCAGAGAGAAGTTACTGTTAGAAACGACTGCCCAAGTGGGAACATATTTCTGAAAGACATCACTGGGGATTGTGTGATCCCTATCCCCATCTTTGTCCTGTTGCCGTTTGTGTCTGTGTGCCTGTGTGTATGTGTGTGTGTGTCTGTGTGTGTGTGTGGTTTCCCAGAGGGCACAGCAAAAGGATTTACTCAAATCCTGTCATTTAGTGTGCACGGCTCTCGTCGGGCATGATTTGAACAGTCTTTAGCCGGACTTCTGGAGAGAAGCCAAAGAGGCGCACATATGTGCCGACACGCACGCACACAAATGCAAATATCCAGATTTAAGGCACAGTTCACGGATCATCGTGGGAGGAGAACTACGAAAGAACGGCGGCAGTCAAAAAGCAAAAGAAATAGCCAGACTGAACGCGGTCGAGGGATAATGAAAGAGAGAGACAATAAGATGGAAAAAACAACGAGTGTATGACAGGAGGACAGAAAAACAAAAACAAAAAGTGTGATTTTCCACATCAATACGGTCCCCTTTCACACCGCTGGGTCCACTTGGGCAGCTGACAGGGGGTCGGGAGAGGGAATGTGTGTGTGTGGGGGGTTATTGTCAAGGCAAACAAACAAATTGGGCGATTTTAACACATCCTGATCCCGGCTCCTGCACCGCTGCAGAGCACGTAGCAAGAAAGAGCCCCTGCCATTTTACCTGAGCACCTCGGATTGCTGTGAAAGCTCGATTTTGACGTTTAAAGTATCCATCCATATCTTTTCGCCTCTCTCAGTTTTCCCCGCTTTCTCTCTAATTGTTGCCATGCGCACGTTGACCTCTATGTAAGCACAGCCGAAGACGGGAATGAATCATAGTGGTGCTTATTAGTGAGATGTATATTCATCAGACTATAAGAGGGAGTCTCTCTGGGGTGACTGCTAATGCATATGACTCACGAGCATCTGTAAGAGCCGAGCATTTCTGCGTTGCAAAGCACTTTCATAACACACAAACGACAGGGCATTGCTTTGACCACATGCAGAGTTGTGTGAGCTAATTGGCAAGTCACGCCACTGAGCCCTACCTTATAATTTCAAACAAATTGGGTCATTCTCTTCCTTACGACCCCCACTCGTAAATGTATAATTTGAGGGTGCAGCAAAAATTGAAATTGTATGCAAATGTATTGACGTTTCAACAATTAAAGAGGAGGTCTTGATTTGTGTGGGTGTTAACTGCAGCGCTGGGGGCTTTTATACGGAAGTGATTCAGAATCTAATTTTACGACAGGGGATGAATAAAAGGTTTCCGAGGCTCACCTGTGTCCCATTGAGGCAGTGAATAGAGTCTGTTTGTGCATACTTCTTCAAATAAATAGATTTTGATATGCTTACTCAGTGGTTTGAGGCCAAATATTAGAGCTCGGCATGAATAAACATCCCATAGAAATGGGTGCATAATGAGTTTTCTCTGGGAATACCTCATTTAAATCAATTTAATCATCTCACTTACAAGATGCGACGAAGGAATATATCTTTTTATGAGCTTTTATATGCACGAAGGAAAACAGGCATGGAGCCATTTTTTTTTAAATGAGTGGAGAATGGTGCTTCTGGTCGAAGCCAAGAGTGGGACTTACTGACCCATTTAATGTCCACTTCAAGTGAAGCCGCATGTTGGATGTGACTCCATCCACTCCCCTATAATCCTACAAGAGATGATCTTGCCGCGATTGGATTTGACAAGAACTCAACTGTCTGTCGCACAGGGTCCCGACATCCCTTTGATGCGATTGCGTTCCATGACGAAATGAATCATGTAACAGTTGTTTGCCTCCTTGAGAAATTTGGGTAAATGGGAGAAGGACACAGGCTCTCACATTATTATGAAGAAGACACATCTGTGGTTAAATTAAAAACAGACCGATCCTTTTGTTTTATTTGAAGAAAAAAGTCAACATTAATAATAGCTTGAGCATATATAATAATAAGCCATGTGCTGTTGTACAAACACTGGGCTAAGCTTTCACATGCGCTTACGATTATTTGGTAAAATGTATAATGTTCTGTTAATTTTTCTATTTATATGTTTTTTAGTCTAGTGCCGCTCAAAACACGTACCTTCAACTTTTAACACTCCAAAAGCATTTTGATTGCTCGTTTCAGTGTCCAGTGAAGCAGGCACTGAAACGAGCATCAAGATATCACAGAGAAGACATCTAGTGACAGCCAGGAAAAAGTGCCATCATTTATGTGTCAACATCGGCCATGTGGGAGGACAAGTTTATTGACACCTTGATGATCATCCTGGACCAGTCTGCCTCGCATTCATCGACTGCAACTAAACATACATTAGTCAGCAGCAGGCCAGCCTCATGTCTCATTTGTCAAGAAGAGAGAAAGTTACATAAAATAAAGATGTGTGAATGTAGAAGCCCCGAGGAGCTAATGCAGTGCACCGTGTACTTCTAAACATAAACTCAAGAAAGGGAAGTGGGTTTCTTCGGGGGCTCGGGGGTCTGACAGCGTGAATAAACACTTAAAAGATGTCCGTAAGATATGTTGCTGAAACACACACACACACACACACACACACACACACACACACACGCACGCACGCATGCATGCAATAACCTAATGTTGTCTTATTTCAGGGCGGATCCCGTTAAAGCCTCTCATTTCTGTATCAGTAATCAGTGTCCATTCAGCAAATGAATAAATCAATTCAGCATGCAGCCTGTCTATACACAGATTATTCCAAGAATCCATGAAAGCTAAACTGAAAATAAACGCTGTTGTGGAGGCTGTTGCTTGACTGCTTAACAATCAGTTTACGGTGTATGAAGACATGATTACATGTGAAGTCATGCTCCAATTTGATATATTTGTTTGATGTCAGAAAAGGTGATATCATATCGTGACCACTTTTAAAGCAGCTTTCTGCCAATACAATACGAACCAGCTTATCTGAATTCTCTCCGTGTGACATTATGTTTTGTGCAAGAATAAAATAGGGGAACGTCTTGGTTTTAGCGTGTTTCTCAACTGCTTGAAATGTACTTATAATGTGCAAATATTTAATAATAAAAAAATATGTCTCGTATCTGTCTTATTGGCAGTGGAGATAATTCAAACATGTTATCCAGTGTTGGAAAAATAAATAAATAAAACGTTTTTTTTTGTTGCCCATGATTGTTGCAGTATTCTGCTCGATGCCAGCGCTGCATGTTCATTCAGCTTCTTTGTGAGCGTAAAGCCTGGCGTGGTCTGCTCCACTATGTGAACCCCATTTAGCAGCCCATTTCCTATCAATACAAAAGTGGATGAGCAAACACGTAATAAATATTGAGCTCTCGGATAATATGTGGAAAAGTTGCTTGACCTCTGAGGCTCATCACTGACTGCAATGAGCATTACGTGGACTTAGGACTCTGGGTGTGGAGGGGATTAGGATAATTACTGTTATTATATTCTCAGGGTAAGGACTATCACAGGCCTAGGCTACCCTCCCCTCAGCTCTTGACAGCTAAATTAAAAACATACGCTGCTGATGTGACCCCGGATGATTGATCCTTCTCCCTTGTGTCTAACATATCCTTTTCTCTTAGAAAGAATCTTGATTCCTCACACTCCGTCTACAGAGTACAAAGTACTTTTTATTTAATGACCAATGGAGATTTGGATTTTCAGTACCACTTGGGAAATGATCTAATCTTGCCCCAGGACAGACTTTGCACCTGTCCGGGCTTGTATTTTTCCAGAGGTAAAAGTGTATCCCTCTCTTCCTAAAACAGGGGTTCTATACTAGCAGGGGTCCCTTGAGCCTTAGCACCAGGCACTCAGGGAAGGCCGGGATGGTAAACCTCCCCAAATTCCCTCGATACTGATCCCTTATGATATGGTAACTGGCTTTGAGGTGTTGTTTACCACAGAGTCCCACTCACTTAACCCCTCAAGATGCTTTCCTACACTCCAAAGCGTCTTTAACATATCTAGCACATATTATATGCTCTAAATAAAAAAATCAGTGAGTTGTAACACTTTATACAAAGATGGGAAATACCAGAGAAATATCAAAGTGCACGTGACATTGGCTAAAATCTATATTTCAAAAATGAAATTTACCAATATTGTCTGGAAAATAAATGATTGGGGCCTGGGTACTTACCATGTGCCGGATCAGGTGGGCCGAACACCAAGTTGTACCTCAGGATGTAAAAATTATTCCACACGTAGAGCTGGTTATCTCGCGGATTGTATTCCACAGCTGCAATGTACTGGTACTGGTTGGGAAAGTGGATATCAACGTATTCCCCATGGTTCTGTTTGGTATTGTAAATGTAGTCGATCAGGCTCTTGCTGACCTCACTTTCATTGTCTTCATAGGTGGAGCGGACCACATACAGTACTCCACAAACCATGAAGGCATTGGAAGCGGAGCGCTTGTCATAGGTCGTGTCCCAGGTAGCCTCAAACCGGAGCGTGTAGGGGTTCAACTGGCTGATCACGATCATGCCGTTGTTCTGCTCAGTGGCATAGATCACCCACAGCCCGTTCTCGTCTACTGCCAGGTCAATGTCTGTTTTGCCCCCCCACTTGTAGGGCGACGTGTCGTGGTAGTTGGCATTATTGATGATCGCCTCACCACTTTTGATTCGAGTCCTCAGGTCAAACTTCACAATGTTGCGGGTGCGCTCTTTGTTGAAAAACACGGCGCCGTCGTAGACCACAAATCCCGTCCCATCCACCCGGTGGGGCAGCTTGTAGGTGATGGTTTGCCGGGCGTTTTGGAAGTCATCTAGGGAGGAGTACTCAATGAGCGTGTCTGTCCTATAAGGAGTCCAAGGCATGAAGTAGATTTTGTCGGCAGCTTGCAGGGGGTCTTTGCACCAGGCACCCGCTTGTTGCTCCGCTTCAAATAGAAAGGAAGGTTCCCCGACCGCTTTCAGAGTCCCAGGACAAAGAAAAACTAGCAATGGGAGAAGAGTAGAATAAGAAACAGACACAGGTTAACATATGGAAATTAAACCATAAAAAAGTATATGTAGTATTCTTATTATATTACACTCTAATGTCTTGCATTTCATTTTACAGGTTGTCCACGAGGAGTAAGGACAGACACACATTGAAGAGTGGCCAAAACACAACTAACATCTATAGCCAATATTCACAAGCAGAAGTTTTAAGGATGTGGGTGTTGTACATAGAAAGAAAAAAAGGAATAGAACAGTTATTATGCATTATGTTTAAATATATAAAGTGGTCTGAAACAAAAAGAAGCTTGGCCTCATAGACATGTACTGTTGGGAGTAGAACACAAATGAGGGGAAAAGAACAGAAACAAAACTTAACAAAACAATTGGTCCTGTGAACAAAAAAAATGCAGCCAACTAAAGTCACTTGGCAACAGATGGGAGAGGTTATGAGAGAGCAGCAGTCGGCACAGTCTGCGAAATGTTTGCGTGCACTTAGAAGTGTCTAGGTTACACCACCTATTCTACTGTATAAAGCAGAGAGGCTTGTCATTACCAAGTGGTGCAAATGTCACAACCATTCAAATTTAGAGTAAAAATGTCAGTAAGGGTCTCTTGAGGTGTCTTGGCTGGTGCTCAGAGGCATACGAGGCATACAAATACGAGAAAAGAGCAGCAAGTGGTCAGGTGAGAATAATGGGGAGAAGATTGAACGAGGCGGAGGTGGGGGGGCTCGGAGAGAAAAAGGGACAGTAGAAAGCAATAGCTTGAAAAGAGGGCCAAGAAACACCGTTACCATGGCATGCTATGGAGAAGGGTTTGGTAGCCAGGCAATATGAGATCCTGCTGAGTATCAAAAGCACCCAGAGAGAATGAGGAGAGGAAGCCCCTTATGGACGGCAGCCAATACCATTTACATCTTTTTGGTGCTTGCGTGTCGTCTTTTTTATGGCCAACTCCACTTCCTTTGTTGCACTACACTGGCCGTTAACATTACAGCGAGGGGGATTCGGCGATAACGTCTGCGATGGGTTTGTAGGGGCCGCCATGGGAAAATAGGTAGTTTACAACCAGATGCCACAAAACAAGGAGCTAGGGTTTTGGATTGTGTCTGTTATTTACCTTTTTGCTCCACTTCTATTTTAAGCGTTGGAAGAGAGAATGAAAGGGTGCAAGGGGAAAAAAAGAGATTAATATGAATTATCTGTCATAGCTATGATTACATAATGCAAGGACACGTTAAGAGACATGGACAAAGAAAGTCAGACCTATTTAGAAAAGGTAGGAAAGTTGTTAGAAAGTTGACACACAGCCGCCATGGTCCTGTTAGAAAAGGGCGGATTAGAACATTGAAATAAAAATTACACATTTGGTTCATGGCACAGTGGTGGATGGATTTTTATCTTTTATAGATGGCCAATCCCTGCATGTATGAGCTATTGCAATGGAATAACTTCTGATATTCAGAAATGAAATAAATAATTGATTTTTGTTGGATAAATAAATAGGAAATTCTGAGATTCACATTGAAAATTACAAAGAAATACACAAAAGTATCACTCTTTAATTATAGAAATTGTTTATAAAGATAATTAAAACAATGTTGGGACTTAAAGCTTTTAATTGTCTGAGTCTTATTGTTGTATAGTCATGTACTATTCTTTTCGAGGGTAACATTTAGCGGGTAACCTTATACAATGAAAATGAAATGTGTTGTTCCCCTCTTAATTGCTCTGCTGCAGACTGTTCTGCTTTTAACTGTGCTGCTTTTTAAATTGTGTCCGATTTTTAAATATGTTGTACAGTGACCTTGAGTGCCTTGAAAGGCGCCTTATAAAACCAATGTATTATTATTATTATTATTATTATTATTATTATTATTATTATTATTATTAAATGATTGAAAGAAAGAGAGATTCAAAGCCATCCTGCAAATTCTACATGATACATTTATTTTATTATTTTATTCATTTATATTTGTTATAATTGGCCAAATCCATTTTTGAAACTGTTGTCTGTGTAAATCCACCCACCACCATTAACCAAACGTAATGCCACCAAAAAGAATCAAAATGATATGTCTCTTTCTAATTTGCTTTCTTTCTTTTTTTTTAAGAAAGTTAAATAATGAGCAGTACATTTTTTAAATACATTTAAATTTGAATACAACTCAGATGTAATTTTATAATTCAGGATTAATACCAGCAAAAGTTGTGGTTTAATACTTAAAAAATTTAAAGCCATATGTACAAAACTGTGGCCTTATCAAGGAGGCTGGTAATCATCACTGGAGCAAAATACATTAAGATAGTTCAGGTGCACTATTCCACAATATAACACTACAGTTAATTTGTTATTGGTGTCTCCCTTTGTCTGCTAAAAATTTGCATATGTGCGAATTGAAACTAGTCACCAAAGAACCCAGTCCATTCATCTGAAATGTTTACGGCTGATTTGCAAAACATGTATCAAGATTTAAAAAAAAAAAAATATTTAAAATGCATAAGTATTGCATTAAGAGGGCCAACTTAGTTTTAACTGTAACAACAAGACTGAATTATATTTTTTACATTTAAAAACAAAAGTACACAATTCTTGGGAAAAGACGTTTCTCAGGTTAGTACAAAGCCGAGTTCAGACTACAAGAGATAAACAGTTGAGATAAACACACACAGATTGTTGACTTAATGTAACTGGACAATGATGGGCATCACTGAAAGAAATTGTGTCAAGAAAAACTTGGTTAAATTATTTTAAAACAATTTCTCAAACATTTCTTATTGTTACATAGCTTGGGGTTTTCTTCGACTAAAATAAATTCTTAATGGAATAAAACTCAAACAACAGATCTGTAAACTTGAGTGTATTCAGAAATGAAAACACTTTAAATCTTTTAAATCTTAAAAATCTTTTTTTATTAGTTGACTAATTAACTAAGAGGGAGCAGCCTTACAGAAGCTATAATTTATATTTAATAAGGAAATAAATTGTATTTGATTTCATCGTTATAAAATGTATTTGTCGAAAAGAGTAATTTCTATAAACATGGACTTATTTAGGCAAATTGATATCAAATATTATTTTATTTAAAATGAGTATTTTACTGATGGAGATGTTAATATCCAGAGCACAGACTGAATGCGCTGGTTCTTTTGCCCTTACTTCTATTGGTTTTTGCCTGTCTCAGATTTCAGTCTCGAAAGGCTTCACAATACAAAGGCTCAACCACAGAAAAGATCAATGTTGAAGCACTAAATGTACACATTTTGGGCCAGTTTGCACCGTGGGATAATGTTAGCAATTGTACACTAAGTTCCCCTTGAAAACTGCTTTCCTGCTCCAATTAGTGCAGTTTGATATTCCAGCTTGCATCGGTTATAATTGTTAAGTCTGACCGAGGCTTCCGGGGCATAAAGAAAGCAGCAGGAAATTAGAAGGCCCGTAAATGAATGCACGCCGTTCTGCGGAAGAAAGTGTGTTGTAGCTGACTAAGAGATCAAGCATTGATAAGAGGCACACAAATTAACAACACTTGAGTTCTCAGCCTCAGCCACATAGAAGAGGAGGGCCGAGTTGTCATGAAGAAAACCTGGAAAAAAGGAGAATACATGACGGAAGACCCGGTGGTGTTAGTAGAAATGAAAAATATAGAAATTGCAGTGGATGAAGAGAGTGAGTCAGATAGCCGAGGAAGTTTCCTGCAGATTGTACAGGGGAAGGGAAGAGAGTCAGTCACTTTAGGAATAGCAACATTAAAACAAACAAACATGAGACACATGCTAACCCACACTAACCCCAAAGATCTTTAACTTTCTCCACTAGACATCGCAGATTTTTCAAGGGAAAGCTTGCTTTCTAAATCAAATTATAATGACTATTAATAATAAGGTGAAGCGCCTTTGTATGAACAGATGTCTGCTGTCAACTGCCGACTCTGCTAGTGGCTGCAGTGTTTAATTTAAATCATGTAAGCTACACTGAAGGAAAAAAAAACGGGAAACAACTGAACACAAAAACACCAAAGGGGACCCAAAAATCATGCTGTTACAGTTTAACTTTAACTTTCATAATCTCACCATCGCTGTCACATGGAGCTGGGGGGTGTTACAGGCAGTAATTTTGAAAAATTTAAAAATTAGCATTAAGACTGTTTATGCCCACTGGCAGCATTTCAACCAAAACAAAATCACGGGTACAATAAGAATGGAAACATTTTATTTTATTTTATTTCCCGATATTTTTTCGGAATGTCTCAATGAAGAAACGTCTCTGCTTTTATGGTGCCTGAATCAAGCAATTACAAGAGCCAATTCAGAGGGTGACTCGTTGCCAGGTGAAGGCAACATTTACATCTTTGGCTGGAAAATGAAGATACTGTTGCTAATGAGGGCAGTTCATGACAATAACCAAATTAGGAAACCGAAAGGATAACAATATTGGAAATGTAGGCAACTTGTTTCAAAGGCCACTTGCAGATAAGTGAAAAATACAAAATTCCATGTGCGATTATGCAAAAGCTTAGACCATTTAATTTATTAATTAAGTACCACACTATACTCAGTCAGTCATAAAGACAGAAAACAAACATTTATCATATTATGCTATTAAACGGCTGGCCATATTTCACGGCACAGACAGACTTTGAGGGGCGGCAGTTACAAGTCGAAATGAGGACGCTTGTCTCGCCGTTGATCAGCTTAATGGAGATTTAATACGTCGACTTGCAAAACAACTTCTCAAGTCTTGTATCCCAGCAAATGCAGGGGATTCTAAGCTCCTGAACCACTGCAATGTTTTTAATCACAAATCTTGGTGTCTGGCACATGATCTATATTTCATCCGAAAACTAGAAAAGTGTAGAAAGATCTTTGCTTTCCCGTGTGCAAAATGTCAAAAGGGTTGACTCAGTAAATGATTGCCTTCCTCTGCATTAAGTCTGACTCTACAAAATTATCCCGGGTATATAGATTATATTTTGGGGGAAGAGGAGACAGAGGATTGGTAAAAGGGAGAAAAAGATATAACACAAAACTTGCCTATTAATCACAATCTATCACAGTTCACAACAGGACTTGAGTGGGAAAGGCTGAACTGGGCGTGTGTGGACTGGGTCAGACTGGGAGAACACTAAGCACTTACCAGGGCAGTTGCGATAGGAAACATTCTCTGTTCCTGGTCCTATTCTGGTTGGGCATGGACCTTGAGAAGCAAAAAGACGGGGCTACAGACATGCATTGTTTGAAACGGCTGAGAGTGAAATGAGGACCTGTTTGGGTTTTATTGGTGAGAAAGACTGGGAGTGAGAGTCTTTGGACAGAAGTTTATTTTTCTCCACATTAAACCAGTCTTGACTGTTTCCTGTGCAAGTAGAAGGCAAGAAAACAGTGGGTGGACATGAGTGCAGCTTGAGGCTAATCCTACTATTACATTTTGATGTATCATAGCAGACGTGAAATCAATGTTTCACGAAACTATGAGGTGTGTAAAAAAAAGCAAGCAAGAAGAAGCTGTTCAGCATTTAAGGTAAAAGCTACATGATTTGGCTTTTGCTCAATAAAGGTGGACTCAAATACTCATTACTGCTTATTCCATTTTTAATTACGGGTCCTCAAAGCCTTGGAGAGGTTAACCTTTAAGTTGTAATGAGTTTCACCATCTAATGATCACTAATACATTCTGATTCCACACTGAGGGGAACAGCTCGGCCAGGTATATTGGTAATGAGCAATGTCAGAGAAGTGTGTTGAATATACAAAAAAATACTGTGGAGGACAGACGCTTTATTTTTATTTGGGCTAAACTTCCCCTTTGAGTTCATCCAAAAGTGAAACACATTTAATGACAACAATTTACAAAATAGTAATTTGAATCAACAAGAGCTGTCAAATACTACCCGTCTAATTATTTCAGATCCACATGATTAGTGATTCTGGCAATTTATCTAAATCTTTGTCATTAATCAGTGTAAAGGTTACCTCGGGGAACTTCCTTCAGAAATTGCAAATGAACAGCATCTTAAAGGACAAAGGGGAATTTTAATTCAAAGGGCAATCTAAAGATTTTTTTGGGAGCGAAGAATATTTTAGCATTCACGGAGGCAGACAAAATGTTAACACTATCTCTTTAGATGAAATAGTACCTTGTTGACTTACAAGTGGAGCCATTCTGTTCCGTTACATAATCAAACATCTGTTAACATATTTCAACACCTGTTGTGTGGATGTATATTAAGCCATCAAGGTGAGCTGTGTTGTGCGCCTGATAAACTCTCGGTACAGGACTAGAGTAATGAAACGCTCGCTTGCCATCACGGGGAATGAGGATGACTTCCTCTACCTCGCTCTATTTGGCTACCTCATAACCAGCATCGCCGGTCGGCTGGAAACACGGTGCGCACATGAATAATAAAGGCGGTACAGAAAGAAACCAAAGGGTTTAACAGGTCATACTTCATGAAAAGTTCATGGTGTGACACAGATGGTAGAAGAGACGGAGGAAAATGGTGCTGGAAGGTGTTCCACACAAAAGAGAGCGGAGTGTCTGGAAAAGGCAGGAGGAAGAAATGATACAGGATATGATAGGATACAGAAGAGAGATAGAGAGGATGGGAGTGTGTGGGGGAGGAGGTGGAGGGGGGAGGGGGGGTAAATTCAAGACAGAAGGGTCAAACTTACTGTAGGGCACACACTCATACTGGACCTCCAGGTACTTGTAGGTCCCTGGGCAGGGGTCAGGGAAGACATCTGACCCTGTGATTACGATGCACTGGGTCCGATTGTTGCACCTGGAAACAAGCAAATGGAAAAAACACCCTAAATACATCGTAAACACTGAAGGGAATTAAACATGCGTTGTAATAGTACAGCACGTGTCGTGTTTCTCTGCCGTGTGCATGGTGTAAAAGAGTCTTTTTCAAGAGGGTAGATAATCTGCCTGAATGCATATGGGCCTATGAAGAAATACAAAAAGGCAATGCAACATTTTTCCCCCTTTGCCATAACACAATATTACATATCTAGTCAATAACTAGTGCATTAGATTCAGAGTTTTCTGAATGAAGGTTGCAGTTACACGCTCCATCTGTTCTTTAACATTGTCCCTGCAAGTGGTGATCAAATTGAATCAGAACTGACTCCTGCGTGTCTTTGTGTGCATGCGTGTGTGGTTATATGAAATGTCCATGAAATGCACAAATGAATGCAACACATGTTGATGAATAAGATGTGAAGACTTATCCGCAAAGGACTCAAATTGCATGGGGACCTGATGTGATTGGTGGATTTGATCCCCTACATCTGTGTTTGGTGGGGCGCATTTGCACAGAATAAACAAAAGTCTGTGTTTTACTTCAATGTCCCGTCTTATTGATTTGAACTTGAATGGGTCTACACACGCTGAGCAGCTAGATGAGGCTCTTGAATTTTCACTCAAAATGCCATCACGATCAACATTAATGATTTCCACTGCAGCCTTCGGAATTCTCGAACCGGAAGATCCCAAAGACTTAAATAACCAGAATGAGATGTGTTTTGCAAATGTATGAAATGTCTTATAATATTTCATACATTAATCATTATTTATTTTATATATATATATATTTTTTTAAAGGAAACCACCCTATATATATATATATATATATATATATATATATATATATATATATATATATATATATATACACACAGCACCTTTTTAAAAGGAACCACCTTGCACAACTTCTCATATATAAATATAAATATATATATGGTGGTTCCCTTTAAAAAAATATTAAATACAATATATATATATATATATATATATATATATATGTAATTATTATAAATCACACGGAGGACCTACAGTGTTATTAGCCATCACATATTGTCTTTTATTTCACCAGCAATGCGAAGCAGTGTCAAAAGTTAATTTTGGTCGTTGCCTTTAACATCTGGAGTGCAGACATTCTAATTGAGCTTGTGGTGTGCTCTGAAGCCCGGGGAATTGCAGGTGACCGCCCTTTTGCTGTACTGAAATCATCATAATGACATCTATACTCCCAGTAAGCCCACTTTGCTACCAAGGGGACTAAAGATTCTATTGGCAACGTGAGGAGCCAGATCAATAACTCTGTTCTGCTGATTTAGCAGGGAGCAGAGATGATATTTGTTTCTTCTTATCGCAGACCAGTGAGCCCATTTACAGCAGATCATTGGAAAATGTATTACTGGTTGCAGTGAATTGTGCTTTAGGTTTTGCCCTTGCTTTTGGCCGCCGAGGTAATCACCGCTCTGTGTCTAAATGTTAATAATATAATATTAGGTAGCGCAGTGGAACAGTTGAGAGTAGCTTCCTGTTGGGACGTTTGCCATTGAACATACGCAGGGAGGGGTGGAATTTGTTTAGCTGTCAGATTGAAAACAACCACATTTTAGCCGCATGCTATGAATGCGTGCAGTACATTATGGTTTACGGCACACAAGAAAATTATTTTGCAACTTAAACAAATGTCTCCTGTGTTCAAATAAATTAAAAGAAAATACTAAATCAAAAATAACGGCAGGGAACGAAATTAGCCATTACTTTTTTGCCCTGGAAAAACTATTCATCACCCATTTCCTCCTGTTCTATTTGTCCCAATCAGCATGTAATCCAATTAAAATAGTTCATGCATTTTTTTCAAATACATATGATAGAAAAGATTTTACCATAATAATACAATTTTTGGGGTTTTGCATTTGGCGATGTTTAATCAGTATTTTTTTTCACACAGAGCCATAATGACATTATTTTTGTCAATATCTGTGTATCTGTTTTTATTGGCGGTCTCAAGGGGCATTCCACTTTATTAATGAGCCTCACGTGTGATAACACATGACAATATCCGCATATTGCATTTGTTTTTATGGAAATGAATTCCATGAATTACTGTTTGGGAATTAAAACAGGGACCTCATGCTGGGCCCATAATACGCCGCTTGTTTTCGTGGGTAATATTTCATGACTCTGCAGTACTTTCCATATATTATATGGTCACTTTGATGATTCTGTCCCCTTGCTCATGCATACGCATATCATGCAGGTGCAATATAAATTACATTGCTTTATCTAACAGATTCCAATGAGACTGGGAAATGACTGCCAGGTTTATATTAGGCATATGAAACAGAATATCAAAAATAAAAATTGTGACACTAATGAGACATAGACCTGCCATCGTTTCTCAGGCAAATGTATTAAACAACAGGACATAAGCACAGGGGAACCAAAAACCCTCATATTTCTTTATAAACAATGTTGACATAAGTGTTGATAGCTTTTTCTGATATATTGCCCTAATTTTAGAGCTGTGGAGCAGGAGTGCCCTGTTCTTTGGAATTGTGTGACTTGGATTTCTTCTCATCCGTGAAACCTTGAGGATCTCTCGAGACCAACTGAAAAAAGCCCTAATAACTTCGCCTATGCAGAGTCCGAGCCCTCAATTGGACAGGGAACATGTAATTGAAATTCCTACCATAAAAAGTTCAACATTTGCACCTGCCAGGGCACAGGTCTCAAAGTGCACACTAATTAAATACATGTAAAATATGATATCTCTGACAATCTTTTGATAGTCTGAGGCTATACTGTAATTAATCATGTACATAATGAATATTAAGTCAAAGGAAGATTTTCTCCACTTTCCTCCAGACTTAAATGTTCCATTTCTATAAATACCTTGATTATTCAACAGGATTTTACTAGAGAAGAAAAGGTCTGGAGAGCATTTATTTTATCTCGTTATGCAAGCTATATGGAAAAAGAGATCTGTATAAAAAGGAAAGTTACTGTTTTTGGAGTGACATTACCAAGTTATTTGGTGATGTATTTGTATGAGCTTGTATCAATAAATACATAAAGTCCTGTTTTTATATTGGTTGAAATTCCACATTGGCTAAAATCCTGAAGCTGTATCTATCTATTAATTACTTTATAATATGTTTATACTAAAAATTAAAAAAATGTCAGTGTCAAAAATAAGTGTGACAGAATTTATTTTTGAAGTCAAACTCAAATGAGAGCAGGAGGGAGCTACTTTCTGCTTTGATTGCCTCAATTTCCCCGACCAGCCTGTTAATCACACTGAAGATTTCCAAAAGTAATCCCATCACATCTCTGACCTTTTGGGAGAGGCAGACATCAGTACAATTAGAGTGTCACAGAAAATGCTGTTTGGATTTGAAGCAAATCTCCTTTAAAAATGAGCACTCCCTGGTGACAGTGGGAAAGGGTGCAATAAGTGCCAAAAAGGTGTAAACAATCGCACTCCTGATACCATGTATCCACGTGCAATTGGACCTTTTCCACTGGCATCATAAACATCCATGTCAGAAGGACAATTAGACCTGAATACAATGTGCCAACTAAATAATACACTGACAATAAAAGAAATCTACAAATTATATTTCCCCTAATAATCCATACCACAAAAACACAAAAGGCTGTAATCTAGATATTTTTCTCCCACTAATCCGTCAAGAGATACTATGCCATGTTAACCAATGTTGCTGTATCAGCTCGCGACCGGGCTTTACTGAGACGGTCTAGTCAAAACTGTGTGAATTGAAGTTTAAAGTATATTTAATTGACAATGTACTCATATGCATTTTTTAACACAATTTACAAATGTAATTTATTTAATGAAGTAGACACACTGGCCAATATTAGCTTATAAAATATGCAATGCAGAAATGCCGAAGACATGTTTGAGGTAAATGTCACAGTTTGCCCACCAGAAAACCAAAATGTCTTTCTGAAAAAATTCACATCTTGATTACAATTGACAAATATTAACATTAAACAATTACATTTCTTTAAACTCTCTGATCTATATTTTTAGAAAGCAAAGGACTAAGCTTACCAGGTTGACTTGGTTTAATCGCTTATATTAATACTCTCAGGAAAATCATGAATCTAATCATGAGTATATTGTCTATATGCCTTTTAACGGAGGTCATGGAGGTCACTTATGATGTGCTGCTCATGTGACACGGCTGGTTTAGACTAAAGACAAGATGCTCCTGGATTCCCGCATCCTCGTATGTTCTGTCCCTATTGTTAAATGTTCTATCCTCAACACTCTGGCGTTCAGGAAGCCGAAGCAGCCATTTGTAATTCAGAATATGAAAAAACTGCATCAGCAGTGAAAATAATCGCTGTGTAACTGGAGGAGAAAAAGCGACATCAGTGAGGGGAGCACATTACAGAAAAAGGCACAATCAACTTCCTGGTGCTCCCAGTTTGAATTTCAATAAAATTAGCGTCTCTTAAACTCAAAGTGACCTGTCTAGCTCCATTTCATCGGAAATTCTGATGAGGTTCATGGCACAATTATCAAGACAGGCATCTCTCTCAAAAGGCAAGTCTGTTTATAGCAGATAGGACGTTGACAAATTAAATCATTTCCAGAGCCACAAAATGGAAGCAAAGAAAACAATCTGTTGCAAAAAGTAGACAAAACAAACACCCAAGCACACACATGCTTGATGTATAATCACCTCCAATATCAGTACATTTAGACCATTTTCTAAGGGGGTGGCCCAATAATGTTTCAGGAAATAGGTCGTTAGAAATTAACCATTAGCATCCTGCTTTCAACTTGAGGTCTGACCCAATATCCGGGTATAACATGCCAGAAACGTGTAATTACTGTCATATGCTTGTGTTTACGCTATATCTACTGGAGCTGCCAATGGTGCTCAATGGGGGGATTCCAGGCTTTTACCGACTCGGGAGGATGTGACTCTCATCCGTCCATCTTATCTATTGATTTTTAAACCAGCCGCGGTATATTGCCATGCCACTGAAGTCAATGGAAACACTATTGTGACATTCTGCAGGTCTAAATGTGACCTTTATACGACAGCAGGATGCAATTTTAGCACAACCGCCCGCTCATAAAGCCAAAGCTACACAAGAACGACATAAAAACAACGCTGATGTTCTGTCCAGAGTCACAGACCAGATCAAGAACTTGTGACTGGACTCGATGATCCCTGTGCGACCCGACAGGGCTCGAGCAGTTTAACAAAAAGAACGGGGAAGTGGAGCAGAGATGAGCCAAGCCGATAGAGACTCGAGGCAGTCGTGCTCTCGAGGTGCATAGATTCAAATGGGACTTGAAAGGGTTAAATACTTGTTCATTTTATAATTACGATCAATTTAGAACACATTGTAATATATTTTTACTTTGTTATAAAAGAGTATATTTTTTCTGTTGATCAGAAATAAAAAAATAATAAAACTAAAAAAATACATCTACTTTAATTAATCATTTTAAAATCATAAAACATGACAATTTTAAAGGAGGGAGGGGGGTTAATACATTTTAGTGACACTGTATTTTACTTTTTCATTTTTTATTTTAGATGTCAGAGTCGTCTATGTATTCTATGTATTATGATACATTCATATTTACAGATTGTTAATTTCTTGAAGAGTATCATTTAAAAAAATTGGTGGAATAAAAAAAAGGGTTTAGGATGTAGTAAATTGTTAGAAAACTCAAATGCGTTAAATGACAAAATAGACAGACTTGTTTGTTTTGAGCAAATTCCAAACTACATACATTATCACATTGACTAAAAAAAATTGATAAAAATCTAATTTGATCATACATTTTTCCTGCACAATAATTTGGCCCACATTGGTCTGAAATATCAAGATGGTAAAAAGATGGTGTGGCAAAAAATATTTTAACTTTTCATAATGTATATTGCCCAATCATAATATAAGATGATATAACATGTGTGCGAATATAGTATTGAGCAGAGAGCAGTTTCATGGCTCATGAACTTGTGTACACCCCAAGCTTAATCTGGATCTTCATGAAATCTTAATCTGCAGCGCTTTAAATAAACACTAACGGAGAGGAAGAACAAGGCTGTGTGCAGTCAGGCGGCAGCAGTGGAGCTCCTTGGAGAGCCTCGCTAGCAGTCCTGTCACTGATATAAATAGTGTAAGCAGCATCATTTAGTTTCCACAACTGCCTCACATGTATTGACAATTACATGCTAATATTACTGGGTCATTTCAATATTGCAAGTCAGATGTTAAGAACGCTATTAAGTTAATAATGTTTGTAAAGATCTGTCACATTCAAGCTGAGGATATCATGCAACCTTTCAAATACCCAATGGTGAATGATAATGATCATTTGAATGATAACGATAACTAGCTGTCCTCTAATCGCACAAATTAATTTCAATGTCTGTTTGAGAGCCATCAGCTTTGATCATTCTTGTCAATGATATACTCCTTGGAAAAGCCATGACCCACAGGCACGGCAGGACCCAGCCATGTTGTGTTACTGTAATCAATGACCTTGTTATCCAATACTTCAGATGAAGCTCATTAGTCAGAGAGAAATCAATGGATTTAAGCCATTAGTCAAGATGTGTCATTGTCATCTGTACTACTCCTCAAGCTACTAGATTTAAATAGTAAGGAAGCGCCAGATGGTTAGTGCATGCACCACTAAACGACAAAACAATACATTTAAATTACAGTTTTAATCTCGAAGACGTATGGGCCAGAATGTGTTGTGGCTGCGATCATTATCATCAGTGTCGATGAGGAAATGTAATTATTACGGAAAAAATCCTAAAAATGAGAACACAAAAAAATCACCTCGCTGAATATTATTATCAATGAATTAATTATTTTAAGCTGTACTGCCATGCAGTTTCACATCTGCTGGGGAGGTGTCCACGTGAAAAATTCCTGCACAGATTATCACCCACTTGAGTCGACTAATTGCTTGCAGCTGAATGTTCTAATTGAGCCACAACCGTCCTAGGGCTATTTTCATAAAATCATTGTGCTCATGAATATAATATACCAGCCAGATATAAAAACAACGTGGAGTGCCAACAGGATCTATCAAACTCAGTGAAGCCTCAATCCAATTCTCCACACTTCAGGCCCACATTCATTTTGGATGTTTAAAAGTGAACACAGTTTTCCACACAAGTGCTAATGTGATTTTTCCCACACACTTAAATTTGTAGGCCAGGGTAATTATGGCAACAAATAATTTTGTCTCTTCAATCATTTCTTGATAGAGACTGTACAGTTGAAAATACTGTTGTTGTTGTTGTTTTTTCTCCATACGCAGCCGTGTGTGTGCAGTGGGCTGCCCCACATATGGAACATTTCAGATGCGTGAGCGTCACTAGGAGCCAGAGAGCAGACCAGAGTTTGACTGGTGGAGAAGTGAACAGCTGAGGCCATAAAACAAACATTCCAAATAGGAAGAATACAAAACAAATCACCACATTTCTTACTTGAGGATATTTTTGGGGGGCAGCAGAGTCATTACATTTGCTTCTTATTTTAGTTGAATAAATAAACAAGAGATACTAAAATCCCATATGCAATCTTGGGTTTTTGTCAAGCTGTCCTTGAATCTATTTTCTGACGTAGAGCGTTTTAAGTTTATGCACTGATTACGCCAACACAACTTTTATGATATATACCTTCATAGGAATTAAACTGGCTTCATTTCACGAGCATTAACATAAATAACATAAATCAGCTCGCACACTTTCCACGGTGATATATCTCACAAGACCGTCACACTGACAAAGACATGATCTCTGTATGGCACTTTATGGAAATACATGCCACTCACTCTCCTTTTTCTCACTTCTTTACGTCTTTTGGATTCCTTCCCGCGGTATAAGATGTGAACTCTTATGAGGTTCTTTTTGTGTGATTTATTTGAACCCACGCGCCTGACACTTCGAACGCACATATTTCTCTCCTTGCTCCGAGGACGATTGCACAGCGGTGACATTGAGATGTAAAACAAGGCATTTAAAATAACGTCTGAACTCTGTCCTCTAGCACAATAAGGATATGTTTATGAGGAGACCCAGAGTCCTCGACAGACGCCGGCGGAGAGCCTTTCTACAAGACTGTATGAGATTTGTTGTCAGGTGGCTCCTGCTGGGTCAGTGTTTGTGCTTCAGTGGACTGTTTTTTGTACGGGCGAGGCTGAGGGCAGCGTAATACACGGGGCCACGAGCGGGGAGCAGGCAGGCTGCAGCTTTTCTAGACAGACAACGTGAGTCAGCTATCCGACTTCATCAAATAGGGCTTGACAATAAACCCCCTGAATACAAGGGCTCCACTGGTTTTTATTTTTTTATATATATATTTCCCAAGGCGGCTTGCCAGAGTTGCTGACGGCCTCATACCGTCCAATTTCTCTCTCCGTGGCGCTCATATGTCATTCCATCCCGTGCACTTTGGCTCGGATGGCATCCCTATGTGACAACTGGTCTCGTGTATAGTGTGTTACAAGCGGAACCCCGCTGTGCAAGTCCATGCAGCTCTGCCGGTCCGTTTTCTACAATCAATCGTCCTTCTTTGCACACGAGTGATAACTATAGAAACAGGGGCTTTAAAGTGTGGAACATCCCCGTGGGTAGAGAGATAAATCTGTAAATCATGCCAAAAGCATAACCTTAATCTGACCAACACAATTTACTAAAGAGTAGTATTATAACGTTAAAGGCCTGCCAGGCGTGGAAGATGTATTCAGATACAAGGAAAAGTAGCAATACACCACTAACGAAGTACTCCCGTACAAGTATCAGGAGTTCACATTTGAGTTTGAGAACATAAAGCACTTTAAGTATCAAATATAAAAAGGGCCAATTTTTTCGATTAAAGATAGAATTGTATCATTACATAATATAATGTAGGCATCATGTAAGCAATAGTTTATTGTTGTAGTTTTTCAAGCTTGAGCAAGTTCTTACTAATCTTTATTAATTTGCTTTGTATGTAAAATCTAAATTGTAAAGAGTGCTACGCAGTTAAATAATTGTTGTGTAGAAAAAGCAGTATAATTGTTTCTGAATTGTAGTATTTGAGTTAATGTACTTCTAGATTTTTTACCATAGAGAAATGCTATGAATGAAGCACGTTTTGGACTAAATTGCAAGAATAAGGCAAATAATAATATTGCATTCGGAATCTAAATATTTGATATATATTCAAATAATTGTTTTTAGACAATGTCTAAAATGTATTCGTCAGGGTTTAATATACCAATAAAGCCTATATTGAGTACTATCCCTTCAACATCACCGCAATAAGTACATTATTAAATCAAGAGCCAGAGGGTACGTTTGTGCCGCTGGCAAACCGTCATCAGATTTATGTGAATAAAGTTGAGAAGATGGTTGCCCTATGCTAATTGTTTATAATTGGATTGACAAAATATTAACATATTTCCAAATCAAATATATTTTACATGGCAAAAGTGTGTTATACTTTTGATATAAAACACACACACACACACACACACACACACACACACAGACACGTTACCATACTTAATCTGGAACACACATTTGCAGCATAATGTCTTCGACAGAGTAAATTACAATAGACCGAATAATGACCTCTTGCAAGGAGAATCAAATCTGCTGTTTGTCAGTCATGTCAAATCAGGAAATACTTTGTTATTGTGAATGTTGTTAAAAGGTTCATTTGCAAAGTTCAAATTTTTTCAATGTGAATTAGGTGTCTATTGTGAGTTTAGTGTGGTTTCCTGACTCGCATTTATTTTTTTAATCTGTTCCCATTTATCATCACTGGTCATGTTTCTAATTCTCTTTTGTTCAGGTGCCACTGTTTGAGATGCGAACATTAATGTCTCGTAGATATTGATGCTGACAGGTTACTGTTGTTTTTTTCTTTTTTTAACTACACTTTTTTTTTAACTACACACTCGGCAAGTGTGTTTTTCTCCATGGCGGACGACTTTCCTCCGAAGGTAAGGGATGCAGAGGATTTTATTTAAGCACCGGAAGAATAGATGCCTGCAGTGACAACCAGACAATTAAATGGTTGACATTGGTCCAGATCTGGTTGCTCAAGGCAAGTAGGCAACCGTACCTTCTGAGCCCTGACGATTACTTTGCAAGGGCCCTGTAACTCTGGCAGATATCTCTTTTTGTGATAATGTGTTTGATAGGGCACAGATATGTCTTCAGTCTTACCTTTGTGACATGATCTTGTAGGCATCTGGAAGATAGCAGTTGACGTTTTCCATCTGGAAAGGGTCGGCATCGCAGATCTTGTCATCTGTTCGGCCATAGTTGGCACTTTCAATCATTATGACATCACTTCCGGGACACCGTAGATCGATGGGGTAACCCTCGCAAGACAGCTCTCTCCGTACTAAACCAAATGGAAGGGCAGCTCGGCTGAACCCTGAGGAAGAAGAGAGAGAGAGAGAAAAAGAGAGAATAGCTCTATTAGAACAAATGGAAAAAGGGATCGGTTGTTGGGGTGAGCAGACGAAGATGGCATGAGATGAAGAAGACACAGGATATCAGAACTGGATGTTCTGGATGTACATTAAAAGCAGCATTTGGTGCATTTGCATTCCTTTTCAATCAAAAAAGCTGCAACTGTTTAGCAAGGTGCTGATATGTGGTGGTAAGCCTTGGATTGGACTACGAGTCTGACATACATCAGAATATTGAGTGAACATTTCAGATCTCAACCGCACCAGTGAGCTAATAGTGTTAGTATGTCATTCCCATGCCTGACTGGTCCTGGAGAAAATCTATAATTGTCATTAAAGTCTAGTTAGTCGGCTAAAATGTCCGGAGAATTATAACTCCTTACGACCGTCTATGTACAGTGAGCACGCTAATACGACACTAATGATCAAAATAAATCCCATTAATGATCAATTGTAATTAATACTATTAGAATATAATATACATTTGTTGGGGGGGGGGCATTTTGAAATGTTGTCTTTTTTGTCTTTTAATCAGTTTTCAGTCAAATGTTCTTGACGTAGTATTGCTCTGTGTTTCATTCGAGTACGGGAACACAGCCACCACACAGTCTACCACTGGAGACTTGTGGTTTACTTGCAAAGCTCTTTTTTTCTACCTAAAATTAACAAAGTACGACAAGCATTTGTACAACATGGGTGTAATTGAATCCACTTTGCAGTGCTGACATTTGAAGGGCGGGCTATCGACACACTGAGAAAAAAAAAGTTGTGTGTGTCAGTGAGGGTGTGGGGGTAGAACACATGGTAAATAAATCATTATTGTGGTTTTCTTCTCCGCAATCAAGATCAAAGGCAAAAGTCATACTGAAACTAAAAGTGAACTATACATACACGAAAGCAATCCGAACATGGGATATATTTGGCCGGAGCAGCTCTCGAAGGTGGTGACATGTCAAGTATGAGAGGAGAGCGGCAGAGAGCTTAAAAAGATTGCCAGCTGCCCCTCCGTGGACTTTGACTAAACCACTGGCAGCGCCGAATAATAACTACAGCCTCATTCCGTGCAGTGCAGACTCCGTCACCTCTCAGCCGTTTAAATAAAGGTCACTTACTACCTGCAACTTTGCAACTTGGTTGATGACTGTGTTGTTAGTGCTTTCAAAGCCTCTATTTGAGTTTTAGTTCACAGGATAAATAAGAAGGGGAAAAAAGAGCTGTTACTACTTATCATGCACTTATTTGTTTGGCACCTGGAAACGTGGGACCGATCCATATGTGAAATTGTTTATAATTATAAAGCACTTTTTCTTTTCATTATGTAAGATATTCTTTCTTTGGCAACAGTTTTCTTTGCTAAAATAGGTGGGTTCATTTTACTCTATTGGATGCTTATAAATTAGCCACCTATAAAATGATCTCCTTCTGATTACATGCAATGCTATAATGAAAGAAGATTATTATTCTATACTGCGTCCCATTCCAGGAAATACTACTTTGGTTTTCTACAAAAGAAAGATCAATGTCCGTTTTTATTGCCCGATCCTCCGTTTATGCACTAATCAGGTGATATTCCTTCTTTTTCCTCGGGTAAGCAAAGGATATACTGTATCTGCATGGAGGAGGGCAGCTTACCTATCTAACCTTTGTAAGACTTTATTTGTTTGGGAGCATACAATCATCAGGGAAGGATCCTCTACGTGCTCTGTTTGACAGCAAACGTTCCCATTTGACCAATAGGCATGGAAAAGTAAAGGTGTTCAGATATGATGCGTTTCAGACATATTTCATTTCTGCAGCCCCTTTTCTCTCTGGAGTCAAAAAGAAATGCTTAAGGTGATAAACAATTTATCAGAGATGTTGGCTTGAGAAAAAAAGCCCAAGCGGGGAAAAATGAAAACACTGCATGTTAGGAACAGGATTGCCAGCCAATCTTGAGGTCATGTCAATGCACTTCAGCAAAGCTCCATCAAAAGTCAGCAATACACTCTGTACCAAGTATAAGAACTAATGTAAAAATACCTGTCAATGCCACATTACAATTTACACAATTTCTATTTACAAAACATGATGATTTTATATGCATATATATGCATATATATATATATATAAATATATATATATATATATATATATATATATATATATATATATATATATATATATATATATATATGTATATTTATATTTATATATATACACACACATACATACATTAATAATCAACTGAATCCTAGTTTGTCTTACTTCAGAGGTCAAAAAGACTTCACATGGATCAATTTGGCAGCAGTTACATATGGCTGGGATGCATTACATTGCTCTGGCCTGTTGTGTGGCTGGAAGGGAACTGGTTCTTTGGCCAATGTGTGCAAGACCTCAGAGTTTGTTGTCCAAATCCGGAGCCAGAACCACTGATGCGCTGTATCTCAGGAACACTGTTATAACACTTAAATCTGCAGAGCCTTCATAGTCTCAGTTTCTGGTTTCATTATTTAGAACTGATGCAGACTCTCTGCTTGAGTAGGAAAACAGGGACTTTAGCAGTGAGGAGATACATCTATGCTCAAGAGCACTGTAGAGTACTGAAATGCACTAAGAACTTTGCAACCATGCTGATAACAGGCCCTGTAATAACTCTACATTTTAGTGTTCAAATCTCTGGAAATAAAACAAAATTGCCACCCTCTAAGTACACTTTATTTGCCAGCTGGGTTTGTGCATCGTGGACCAAAAGCATGCTCGTAAACAACCTCCAAAAGCCTCTTTCCATTGATTAGGCCCCAGGCTGAACTACTTTTCACTCTGGTGTCAGATGGTATTTTTGGTACATGGGGGGATGAGTGACACAGACAAATCTATACAGGGACACCCAGTCCAGCAAACAATAGAGGCAAACAATAAAGTCATAATGTCTACAATGAGTCTACATTGAGTCTACAATTAAATCAGCAATACTTAGATGTTTTCTCTAATGCTTGGGTTAATTATTTAATTACATTTTAGAGTTTCCACAGAAAATATTGTGTCCATGTTCCGGTGGCTCTAGAAAAATAGATCTGCAACTACAATATGCAAACATTGAATTATCAATTGGTTATGATAGTCAAAACAATTTGTTTGTACACTACTTAAATAACAAATAAAAAATGGCTCTTATTATCATTATTTTGTTAAGTTATACCTAAATCTAACTATAACCTCTACCAGCCATATAACCCTGACCTTAACTTTAACCTCAACTAAATCTTAGACTATTCATGAACCGAAAAGAAAAGAAATTGTCCCACAAGTCATGAACGTCTAATTTAGATTATAACTTCAAGTTATTTTATATTGTACAGTATATTGTAGGGTTTATGTGACTGTCAGGTATTATGAAGACCCCAAAAATATTGATCATGTTCTAGCACGACAATAAATTGCAATTATGACAGAAGAATGTGATCATACTGGATCCAATATAAGCAAAATGTAATCTCACTTTGTCACCAAAATGACTCAAAGAAATGTATATGAGAATGATTTACTTTCCATAAGGTAACAATAAACTATATTTTCCTTTGCACTACTCTGAATAAGTCTTCTAAAGTCACAACTAGAACTATTTGAACCGTTTATTGTAGCACTTGTATATGAGAGGCTTCTTTTTTTTTTACTTCTGAGATTCCAGCTATTGGATAAAGGCTTGTTTGAGCAAACAAAATGGCACCACTCCTCGTGCACACCACTGGTAAATGGGTGCAAAAACAGAACCACATAACTGGAACTGACAATCTCTTTTTAGATTCACAGGGAAACTCAGCACCCTCCTCTACGCAGGTAGCACACACTTCAGATAACTCCTCGAAATACGAGATGTTATTGTACAAGCTTTGATGTCCTTTCACTCTGTGATAGTGCATCCAATGACAAGGGCTGGAAAAAGAGGTGCTTATCAATCGAACACAAATAAATGAGGAGTTTTACATTCTATGCACTAATTAACGCCAGGGAGCAAAGGATCAAGGCTACGTCAATTAAATACTCTGTGGAAAACTCAACCTTGTGACCATGGCAACATGGTGCAGCAGAGACATTACTGGTCAGATCCTTATCATGCTGACACTAATCAGTAATTCTGATCACCCATGCCACCCACCACCACTAAAACCACCTAGAGCATCCAAATTCCTCTCCAGCTATGTATCAGCATTAGGCCGAAATGACATGTTAAGAAATAAAACTGGCATAATTAACAACCAACATGTTGGACTTTGAATTAAAGCCAGTTTTGGTGTTGTCCACTAGAAAACAGCTGTTTGGTTTCATTAAAGCACATGATCACTCAACCTTTTGACAAGTGCTCATTGTACACGCGGTTATCACATGCTAGTAATTGACATTGATTGGTGCACAAGGCCTCTATTTCCATGGGTTATAGCACTTTATTACACCAATGAGGCCTCTATTTAAAGATTACCATACTGGCATTTACTACCATGTATAACCTTTGCAATAAGATTAGGCCGATACAAAATCTGCAGCTGGAGAACGGCAAGAAACTCCCATCCATAAAGTGGACCCATTATGTTACGCTCTCTGGTGCTCTAATGTTTTAATTCATTTTTTTCCACACAGATGAGCCAAATCAATTGGAAAGTGACCATCTGGTAGAATATGAGTGTCACTGAAGCAGAGGTAATGAACAAAATGTCTTCCTATTGCACACAAACGAGGATTCATTAGGACCTTCATCAGCCATAGAGAGACCGTACCCCATGTAGTCCCATGAAACTGGACATTACCGGGATCAAACCGAAGCGGGACAAACATACTACAGCAACAACATGTCGATTATACACAGCTAAAATCCAGCATCTGAGACTGGTGTACGTTTAATCAGGGCAATAAACTTGAGAATTTCTCAGTGATATAAAAGTATTCCACTATTGCATAGCGCTGATTATTCAGCATTAATGACAGAGGAACTATTCTGCTTTTCATCAGGACTCTCTTGCCTCCAGGAAATGTTTTTTATATTAAAATGACCCTTTGTAACTTGAGTTAAATATGCTTCCAGAGTTAGACCAGGGGCAAAGCAGAGGCTGATCAAAAGGCCTATTCAGCGATCATTGTGGCCAGTGCACAAAGGAGGCCTCTAGATTATTTTTGATGTGAAACCAGATAATTCTTCTGTCCAGAGCCCAATAAGAAATGTGACGGCGACGCTCCCGATGCTTCTCGTCCGCCGTTAACGTGGCGCTTTGATTCTCCTCGCTGTTCTGATGAGAGCTAAACAGCTGCTTGTAAATGAGCTAGCGTGTCTGCTCTGCGCGCCATTATTTTGCACTCCTGAGCCGACAAGGTCGCTTGCTGGGGGGATTTGGGGTGAAAGAAAAGTGTGGCCTCTAGCATTCGCTTGGAGCCACAGGAAACGCAGCTTGAGTCTAGCTGCCACCCCATCCTTTCCCTCCTCCTCTCTATGGCATAAGCAAAAGAAATGTGTGAAGGAAAAGAGACCTTTAAGTCAAGACTCTTCCAACAGTGCTGATTCTATAATCCAGAGATATCCTTTACAACAGCATGTATTCTTAAGAAGTCAAGTCCACACAGAGGAGGAGAAGAAAGACAATAGTGCATATATCCTTCAAACAGCAGGCTATGCCGTAGGCTGCTGACTTTATGTGGCCTTTCTGAAAGAGAATTACAATACTGGTTTGACAGATATTGTTATGTTGTTTCTAAACATTAACTTTACCTTAAGACTATGTTTCTATTTATGTATTTTTCACTTTTTCTGTTTAAAGCTGATGTCATTCCTTGGGCACGGCTAACAATAGACGACAGTTAGTTATGTCGAGATTCTGTTCTACTCTGTAATTCAACGCTTTACATCTGTAGATTATAAAACACTTTGACAACTGATGTTGAAATTAGGACTTTTGTGCAACTGATTTTCTCATATTTATATCAGAGATGATCAGTGAAGCCAAAGTTATTCTTGGGGGGGGACGACGACGACGAACGACACATTGATTTCCCCATTCTTATTTCATCCATCCAAGAGCAAAATAAATGAAGAACTTAGAACAAATCAATGGAGATTGTGGCTAAAAAAAGAATTTAAAGAAAAATGTGTCATATAAATTATTTTTGTTACCAGAAAAAAGAAGATCCCATTTCACATTATGTAGCATACAAAATATGTGGAATACTAGTTCATTTTAAACCTACTTTCACATAGAGACAGCAATATTGAACGATATTGAGAGGAGAAGAAGAAAGAAGAGCAGCAGGAGAATGAGCATTTCAACCTCATTTGTATTCTCCACCATCCAATTCACTCCAGTTCATTTACATCTCCACTACTTCCATAGCAACAGCAGGGGGGCTATCAGGAGCATCTTTGATAAAGGTACATGACTTTGAAAAAGATTTAGTCATTTCTCTCTGAATAGACGCCTTGAAAAAGAGACCACGTGTTTTTTCCTCCCCTTTTGGATGTTAAAGTGGGCTTCTTTCAGCAGAAATGTACACTGTCAGAGACTCTTTTTGCATTAACTCCATTCCTCATCCTCAACCACCGCGTGTAGACACAGAAATCTGTACAGGAAATGCCATCACTGCACAGAAAAGAAATGTGATCCTGTAGCTTCGAACTTAATGATTTTACTGCGTTAAAAAAAAGAAAACACAGACAACAGCAAAGACGGCAAGCCAAGAACGATTTATGTTTTTTTCCGGCCTCAACCGAAATAATTTGAAGAAATATATGGCATCAAGTGTTGCCGCCAGACAAAATGATAATGTACTGCGCCAGCAGGAAAACACAGCCTCATCAAATTCCATGTACACTTGTATGTAAATCAACCTTAAAGGCCTAATTAAGCTCTATGGGGCTCATCAAGGTCATAAATCCCCTTTTTTTCATAATGCATTATTGACTTCACATCATCTGCACATGTCGGCTGACTGCACTCGCACAAGCACACAATGTCATCTCATTGTCTAATATCGGATAGCCCTGGGGCCAGGCGCCGTGTGTGTTTGCGTGAGAGAGAAAAGGGAGTTTTTTTTTAGGTCACACAAAAACCAAGGACATCTTCTAGTGATGAAATGGCTGAGATGACCATCAAACAGTCCATTTTGTCCTTAACAAATTGCCTCTGGTAGATTTAAAGCCTTAAATTACAATACATTTTAAGATGAGCAAGGATCGGTTGAGGCTTTCTGACAATTTTATTGTGAAAGTTTTTTTTTAAAAGGTTAAATTAAAAACAATCTTGAAGAAGAACTCCTCCAAACAATAAGTTAAGAAACTACATGGAATGGAATCTTACAATGTACATTGAAATGTAGCTGCTTAGTCCCTACTTACGAGTCACAGGGTCATTAAGCGGCAGCCAGCTCTTTGGACCTCATTACTCAGTTATCAGTGCTCACATTTTAGAATGATACAGAGTTTAACCGTGATAATAATCATCTTCTTACAAAGACCTTATACAATGAATGTGCTATGTGTTGGTCAACTATACCTCTGGTTTGTATTACTTCCACGGTTTACATTACAAATTATGAAAAAAAATGTAGTCTGACACATTGGGTAGCCCAGACTTCCTTCTTTGCTCCAATGAAGCGATTGATGCACCTCGATTCAATAAGGAAGCATTTCCCAACGGGTCACCAGCGGCAGTACACGCAAATGAGACGGGTCCATCTGCTTGGTTTGCATTCCCAAAGTGTACTTGCTCAAGCAGACCCCAGCAGAGGTTCCTCTTCCCGAGACTTATGTTTATGCATTTGTGCCACATTATTCAGCTCATGCTCCAACTGACCCCCACCCGGCATTTAGGTTCCCTGACCAACCTCGCAGTCGTGCCCCGATGATACAACTGCTGCTCCAAATGAATTTTTTATGCAGCTCTTTTTCAGACACTACCGTCTTGCTAGCTTCTAGGTCTGGTGGATTGATATGTGACCCAACGCTACTGTACTCAGATACACGAGCCTCCTCAGCGTTTGTCTCCTCACTAAACTCACTCATGGTTATGGTCATATTCTGCACACCTATGGAGCATTTATCTGACAAATGCCACAGATAAACAAAGAATACTATTTATTTGTATTTAATTCTATGATATATATATATATATATATATATATATATATATATATATATATATATATATATATATATATATATCTCGTAACAAAACAATTATTTGTATGTATACATATATACATACATACACATACAAATAATTGTTTTTAATTATTTGATCAAGGGACGATCAGCCCTAGATTTCCTGATGTTCAAGGATTCCATCTCATAATACTTGGAGACAAAGCTGGCCAGGCAAAAAAAATGTTTTACTCTTGTTTCAATTGCTGCTATTCATTATAATCCAGAGGCTGAATATTATCTTGATGACCTTCCATCTCATATGCTTTTTTCCCCTTCAGTGAACTGATTGTTATAACATTCAAAAGAAAGTTCTCCGCAACATTTCTTTGTAAGAAACCTTCAGATTTGGATTAACCTCATTTGAATCACTTCCATAGACTAAGCCTGCTTCACTCCTCCATCTGATTCCAGCCCTCACATGTCACGGCATGAGCACTTCGAAGGTCTCATTTAAGAAGTTATCAGATGTTGCGCATGCATATCGGTCTTAATTATTGGTCGTTGGCTATTTTAAATTAATGTGTGTGTTTGTGTGTGTGTGTGTGTGTGTGTGTGTGTGTGTGTGTGTGTGTGTGTGTGTGTGTGTGTGTGTGCGTGTGTGGGTGTGTGTGTGTGTGTGTGTGTGGGTGTGTGGGTGTGTGTGGTGGAGATTAGGGTACATAGCAATTATTGAGGAAGAGGAAATGCTCCAGTTTGGCTGAGGCACTGTTAAATGACGCCTTAATATACCAAAAGGGTTTGATTAAAAATGACTTATATCATTTGATATTGATTTGCAATGTCTCTTAACAGTTGAAATACATATTTGACTATTGACTATTTTATTCAGGCCACTATTTATCTTGAGAGGAGAGGCCCAGACCCTTAACACACACACACACACACACACACACACACACACACACACACACACACACACACACACACACACTCAGGGGTCATAATGACTCAGGAGGTCAAACGCTGAGTCACACGGGGAAGTCGTAATGATCTACCAGAGCACACACGACCTATGTTATTTTTGATAACGAGTAAGCCCACACTTCATGACTTCTTTGGTCCAAATAATTACCTACAAATATGGGGCAATGAGCTAGAACAATTTTATTGTTGTTTCACAGCATTGTATAACCGCCTGGCTCTGGTCATGCAGGCTTTGGACAATTGACACGGCAAAGAAAAGCCAACAAAAACTTTGAACAGGAGAAAACACTGAGCAGATCAGTGAAACTCTGAAAGTTAACAAGCTTCATAAATGGGCACTCAAGAGTTCCTTCAAAAGGCCCAGGTTCTAAATCCTTTATATTTATGGGCGTAGTTTCACCGCCCCTTGTTTACAGGAGCCTCTTTAGGATTTATAGCTGCTCTAAATCAGGGCTGAAAGCAGGAGGACAAAGAGGATTCCACTCAGGGCAAGCAGGGATATCTAGAATCTGACTCTCAAGCGTGAACTGTGAAATCTTAAGCCGCTGAAAATATGATTTTCCCTTAACAGAATCTGTCATTACCAGTTACACAATCAGTTTTCATAGCATGGCATCCAAACCATAACCGCTCTTTCCTGGGCTTAAGTGAACATGCCATTCAACAGAATCCTCACAATGAAAACGTGAGTACATATCCCGTGAACACTTGTCAATTGTTGTTGTTTGCATTGAGTATTCATCTGATATAGAATAGAAAACTCAAAGGGCATCAGTTAATGATTTCATAAATATCGGTTCACAATAGACTACTTCAATAAACGCATCTCTCGGTGCTCTTGTTGCTTAAATCAGACGGCACAGAGAAACTATATTGTTGACATTGATAAAAAAACATGTAATTCACAGTATGACACAGCATGCATAGTGACAGTAAATTGATAACGGGTGGCATCAGTCTCCAATCAACAGAAATATTCACATTACTAGTTAATATTGCAAGGCTGCACTCCATGTGACCTGAATGCTGCAGACTAATCACCTTAAGATTCTACGCTATTACAGTAGCAAACAGGAAACCAGCCTTCATTCGCCCTTTGACCAGCTGAGCTGACTCATTTGTCTGGCGCGAGGTATACTTGCTGGTTCCTTTTCAAAATACGTCTACAGTGGATAATCTAAAACATTCCCCTCATCTGCCCTTCCAGACATCATGAGCAGTCCTTGCGTGAGGTCAGTCTGCAGTCCTTGATGTACAGTAGTACAGTATACTCTATTAACATAAGAAACATTACAGAACCTAAGAGCCTGCTGTAGTGTTTCCCATTAATTACTTAGATTGTGGCAGCCCACCAATGTTTATTGTGTTCTGCACCAGTTTCGGTACTTTTTTTTCCTGGCCGGATGGCTCTTTTTGGGCGCATCTACTCAAAAGCAGTATGCAGTGAGCGGCTGTCGTTTGGCTCGGAAAGTGAAAGTCAGCTTTCAGAACCCCTCGCCAGGACTTCGCCACTTCCAGAATTTAAGATCAGGTGCTCGGTTCCCCCATCAATCTCTGCGGGAACTGATTGAACAGGGCTGTTCCCTACGCGGCTATTAACCGGGGTGGAAAGTCTTCAGTGTGCGAGCTGCGGCGATGATGCCAACCCACCCAACCTGTCTGGAAACGTGGACCCCCTCTATTCACAATGCTTTGTGAGTGTAATTTTTTTTGATATTTACACAACCAATTTTTTTTATGATTGGATGATGAAGTAAAAAGTCCTGCATCAAAAAATGTTACTTAAGTAAAAGTACAAAAGTATTAAAGTACCAAAAATTGAAAATATACTCAATATGCAGAGTGGCTCATTTCAGACGATGGCCATGTAACATTGTACGATAATTATTAATGCAATTAATGTGTTCATCGCTTCAATGTTGCAGCTGGTAAAGGTGGAGCTAATTCTAACTACTTTGCAGATGTATTATTAGGCCATATACTATTAATAAAAGCTCACAATGTATTAGTTGATATATATTTTGGATAACTGCTAAATAATATATAATACTAACAAAGTAAAAGTATATTTCCATCTGAAGTTTCTGTAGAAATATCCCATTCATCCACCCCTATTCAGAGTTGTGGGGGTGCTGGAGCCGATCCCAGCTGGCATCGGGCGCAGGATTCACCCTGGACCTGCACCCTTCACCGTTCACACCTAAAAGGCAAGTTAGAGTTGTGGATTTCACCTAAGCTGCATGTCTTTACACTGTGGGAGAGAGAGAACCTACACTGCCACAGGAGAACATGCAAACGCCACAAAATGCAACATAAGTACAGTACTTGAGTTGCCAAAATACACTTAGTTACATTCTACAACTTTTTTAAATGTATCACTATCTTTTGCTGGGGAGCATGCCACATGAGCTCCCCAGCCACCACAGTCTCCACCCACCACAGTCTCACAAAATGATGTGGGAAGCACTGTGTTGTGATGTTTTTTTTTTTCTGCATACACATTCCCTTTTGCGCCAAAGACACTGTTTTCATTCTGCCACTACAGGTAACAAGTAAAGAACACAGGAGCCAACAAAAAACTTTTAAACTAGAGGCATATCTCTGACAAATTGAAACCTGCTGATACAGAAATGCCCACATACTGGTAGTCATTTCTGCCACGGTCCGATCAGAGACAACCAACAAAAGCACAACACAATAAATGTGCCATGAATAATAGGTATTTGGTTATAGACCACTGCACTGGAGATTGATAAGTCATATTTGTTTTTTCTGTGTTTGGGATTCAGAGAGGAGACTCGATGGGTTATCAGAACATATTTTGTAGATTGTTTGGGATATACTTGTGAGGGGCCCACATATTTATACCTCAGCAAGAACAAAGTGAGACAAAGCATGACGGTAGAGCACGAGGCAGATAGGGACATGTGGGTAGATGACTAATCTAGGTTGCCTAAGATCCCACCCAGCGAGGCCTTGCAAGACCCGTGTGAATGCCCATTATCCAGAAAGATCACCACCGAGAATGATGAGAGAAGGTAGGTTTCACACTAAGTCTGAGGCTCTGTCACGCTGAACCAATCTCCTAGACAAGTCTGAAACCCAATTAAGGACCATGTTAGAGGTTGAGCACCATGTCGAGTAACACAGTGCTGTTGTTTTGTGTGACAAGTCAGCAAGACTCGTGACTTAATTAAACAAATGGCCACATCCTCGCAAAAAGAAAAACACGTACAGCTCAGGAACCTTGAAATAAGTGAGTAGTTAAGAGATGAATAGCTTCATAAAATACCATTTACAGTGTCCGTGCTATAACTAACACAGGAGGAGGAGGAGCACTGGGAGTTGAAACAAGGCACCGTGTCTACTGTCTGAACTGCTGCATCAGTGTCACGGCCGAGATCCAGCCATGAGTTATGGACGGCGACAGCCCACAACAAACTAATGATGCTTTACAAGGTTATCTCTACATACATAACCATTAAGAAGAATGCTGATGCAGCAGCCCTAACCCACAGACACCTAGAATAGGTCACTACGATGGAGTTAAAATATTTTGACGAGGGCAATGAGTTAATAATAATCATACATTCTGGGTTAGTGGAACATCTTTTAAATGCCTCGGTGCCAGGTGAAGGGGGGGGGGGGGGGGGGGGGAGACAGACTTTGTTTGGGTTGGAGGGAGGAGGGTGGCATAATGTCAAGAGCTCCGCATTGGTCTTGCATGACAAACACCAACATGGAGCCACCAGTGACAAAGCCCTAATCCTGAAAATCCCTCCTTCCTCTGCTGAAAATCCTAATGAGGATTTGAAGTGCTCGGCAGGGAGGAGACCCGGGGGCTGTGGTTACACCTGGCCACTGCTTGCTCTCCCCGTCATTGTCTCCTTATCTCCTTATTGGCCAAGCCTGGCTGGCGATGAAAGAGACATGACAGCATGGTGGGCCTTCGTACACAGGCCCCACGCCTGCCTGACTCCACGGGAAGCCAGATTCCAGAGTCAGCCGCAAACAACCAGGATGACATCAACCGGGAGGTGGAAAGACAAAACCGGCAGAAGTTGTTGAGTAAAGCACTCAACACAAAGGAAAGATTCACCCTTTAGCCTTAACTGTCTCCAATAAAATCTTAACAGGCAAATAAGTGTTTCATAAAATAATTACCGAAGAAATGATTGTTTCTTTTAACAAATTAGCTACGAGCCAGCCTTTTCAAAGCACCTTTAATACAAAATTAAGTGGCCAGGGAGCAGGAGTGTGCCGCCGCAGCGGGGTAGTATTCTTTTCCGCGGACACAACTCTGGCACAAATTAGTTCTTCAAAGGACAGGCCTACAACCCACGGTTCTGCACAATGAAACTTCACAGATAGTATTTGTATTTTTTTCTTTTTCTCTCAAGATAACATGCACCTATTGAAAGATTGAAACGCAGATTTGTGGTAAGCACAGATATAGTATCTTTGCCACTGAATAATAGGTTTATGATCTCTGGATGTTTACCTGATTGGATTTAGATGTTAGTCACTAATCTGTATTCCATGACCACTATCAGCCTGCCATAATACTGTTAGAATGAGTATAGAATGAGTGCAGGGGGTTCTCAGAGTGGAACAAAAATGAAGGAATGGTCATTTTCAGGACAAGACAAGGCTAGTAGGAGCAAATAGGTGGTGGGGTGGCATAGCACTGGATCCTGTTCTTGTGAGTTTGGTCTCACAATAAGCCCTGGGCTTTTACTTCCAGTAATTACATTTCAGAACACCTTGATTGTCTATTCACTTTGAGATGAAGGCTTTAAGTCACTTCTCTTTTCCTTTCAAATGGTACAAAAAGAGGACTTTTAAAAGTGCCCTTCCCTGTTGCCCTTGAGAAATCTCAAGCACTTCACATGTCAAGGAGAAACAATAGTGTGGTTTCAGGACACGGAGGGAACAGAAATTCTCTGTCAGACTTGTTGAAACAAGTTCTGCCTCTGAAAAGCAGCTTTTCATATCACGGCCAACTCTGAACGTACCCATAACCTCACAAGTCACCGCGGTCACGGAACGACTACGTGGAATAGAGAAAACAATTAGTGTTGTGCATGAATAGATCACGGTGGTTTAATTATTGTGACGTTTGCACGCTGCAACACCAGCGCTGCAGAATGATAAAGACGTTAGTTGCATTTCTTTGATCACTGATCATTTCAAAACTGTAAACTTGATCACAGGTATGTGGAGAGCATCAACACCAGTGTAACAACAGACACATTTCCTCATGGAAAATCCGAGGCACTCGGTCTAGGATGTTGCCAACATTGCCCTCCGAGCTCTCGACACAGAATCCTTGCTCTCTAATTCTGTCTCACTGTAATTCTAACAATCTTCTGGAAAGCCTTTGAAGAGAGCATGTGGCTGAGCTAGGTGTAAATTGTTATTCTGTCGCTGATACAGACAAATCCCTTCAACCCCACCGGACTTGACTAAATTATTTCGGAAGACATGGGAGCCAATTTAACCATGTGTTTGCGGCGAAAATCACCTTGTTTTTTTACATTTGGCAAAAAAACATTATTACTTCATAAATTACACCTTCATCTCATTTTTGGTGTGTTGCTATGGTGACATCCACAGAGGACACCGGTAGGACAAAAGGAAATAAACCTGCAGCTTCAAAGAAGATCACTGTGAATGCCTGAGGGCAAACATGTATTGATGCAAAACAATATCAAAGCAGGTCAGAGTAAAGCATTCTGATTAAAGTGATAGACAGAGATGTCGTGTACCTCTCATCTACCATGAAGTGCTAACCTGTGTTGACGATTCCCGAATAAAGGAATGTTGTGTACCGTAATGAAACGTAAAGGGGAAATCGAGCAATTCAGTATTTCACTACCATACCTTTGAGAACCTACGGTATAAAAAAAGTTAAAATCAATGCATCAAAGTCCAATGCACCTTTAGTGCCTGGTAAGCTACAATAGAAACTGCTTCCAACCCTAATCCCTTAAACAACTCAATAATCTGTTTTTGTTAGACCCTCCCTGCTTGCTAAATACCCCTTTTACTGTCACTCAAACTCCACAACCCCAGTCTGTGATGCAGACTTAACTTTCTAAAAAATAAATTGCCAAGAAAAGAGTCCCAGGAAAGAAAACCTTTCAAGCCCAACCCAGGATAACCTCTGATGGCATCATCAGACTTTGAAAATATCCGTCTCGAGGAGCAGACCACATAATGCAACTGTTTTAACAGGCGGGGTCGTGCTCCACGAGACGACTGAACTGAACTCGATGGGTAAAACCGGTGCCTCTGAAATTACACCGACGGCAAATTGTAGAATTTACATTTGATGACACATAAAAACTGGGAAACATTTTTAATTGTTATTATAACCAAAGCCGAGATGATATTGAGTCTCATATCCTTCGGTCAATGCCGATCTTGATATTGATTAAAATACCTATGTCACAACAAAGCCCCTCCCGGGTTTTCGTAGCATTACAGACATACTGCAACAGCGCTGGCTCAAATGTATGTTCCGCGAACAATCACAGTACCTGTATTTCAACAAATAATGACTATAGTTTTAGCCGTTGTACCATGGCTGTAAATAATACTGCCATAAAGAGAAGTCGCTCACTAAAGGGACGGAAAAAAAACAAACATATGATATCTCCAGTAAGGCATGGCTAATTCTATATCCATATCATTCGGTTCAAAAGATTTGGGTCCCCAGGGATCCTTTGATATGTATAACACTATGCCACATATACCGTTTATGTATATATAGCATAATTAAAATGGTGCGCCAAATCAATTTTACAAAGTAATGTGACTTCCTAGGCTGCTAGTGTTGTGGATGCATGCAAATAAAATAAGGAAAATGGGAGATGAAAGGCATGGGATGACAAGAGCAAATACAGATCACAGTCGTGTGTAGATATCGAACCATGCAGTAATATATAGAGGATGGGACATGTATTGTACAGGGAGAATGGAGAGAAACACAATCACCCACAGTTACAGTTTCAATCTTGGCTGTCCGTATCTCTTCCTTCAAATACTAGAAATGAGGGGGAAAGAAAACCAAACTTGACTATTTACAGCCTTGCACTAACCCATTTAATTAAATTGTAAAATATGCATTAAAAAGATATTAGGGTTAGATGCAGTTTAATGGAGCATGTTTACTCGGGGATATTGTTTGTAATGAAGTGTTTCCGGACTGATCTCTGTGGGAGGGAGGCATGGGCGGACGGGAACCAACAAGAAGAAGAATGGGGAATGATGAATGTCAATAAATGGGTTTATTCTGTTGTCATGTTTACTCATTATTTCCTTCTCATTTGGAATACGCCTTTTCTCTTGCACCACCTACACCTGTACTCTGAGTTATGAACAGGAAGTTAAATCTAATCTACAAGCACTGCTTACATTCTTTGTTTGCCTGAGGAGTGTCACCTCTGGATCACATGTCAAGCAAGGAGTCTCATAAAATGTACAAATGCCACATTTCTACTGCATGGGACGATCAAGGCTGGATTCAACTGGACTCGCTTGAAACCGGTTCTTTTTGGGGGTTTCATCGCTCCAAAATTGTGGTGTACTTTTTTATTACCGCCTAGGTTCAAAACGAGCTGAGCCGATACTAGAATGTCGACCTACAACACTGATAACATTCACCACAGATTAGTCAGAGAGAGTCGTCACTGGCTCAGCGCAAGAGATTATTCACAAACCAAGCTACGGTCCATCAACGGTCTCGACTCGTATCTTTATGGCATCCAACACAGTGATGGCGCACACTACGCCGTACAACTGAGAAAGTGCAGACGCTGCCGTTTAGAACAAATTGAGCTCCGGTTGCGTTGAAGGTGGTCTTACAGCAGTTTTACAGTTACATACTATTTCTATTAGCTACAGATCCCACCTCATGGAGAAAGACCTGGTACCAAGAATAAAGTTATTACCTCCCATTTGGAAAGCGCACCGTCGCCAAGGTTTAGGAGTCGGTGGTGTAACGTCAACATTCCTCACTGGGGGTTCTATCAAGGGCTTGCTGAAACCAGATATGCTGAAACCAGAATTGCCGCAACCGGGGACAGAAACTCTTTTGGGTTGGTGCCTTTTTTTTCCTGCCCCTTAAATAGGTTTGTATCTATATTCCGAGGCCTCACAATTTAAAATCGTTATCTATGCATGAGGTTTCTGAAATGGTAAGTCAAAGATCCGACATACAGGATATGAAATGCATATGATTATGTACCACCACTTTTATGTGATTTTCTTAATCCACTGAAGCATATAGAGACCAGCACTTATTCTATAAAAGATCAAATCCGAGCCAGATGATACATAAGAAACATATGGTGGGACTCACGACAGAGTATTAAGTATTTTGATAAATCAATAACTTCCAAACTTGAATCAATAACCTTACATTGCTGCATGTTTAAAAAAATAGTAAAGCAAAAATAGTGAACAGTTGGCTGGAACTTCAACAGTTGCCACCGACAATCCCAAACTGCAGTGACGCTTTTGATACATTGCACTGCAAATATTGCAGTGTATTCTCAATCTAATCGTCAAACATCTAAAGTAATGCACCTCTATTCAAACACTATTATGTACAGAATACATCTCATGTGATATGGTTTGGATGCATAAATCTCGCAATTACGAGACAGCTCAGAGTGATTTAATGAAAGCTAAATGCACTATGATTAAAATACATTCAAGCTTTATATTTCTTGAGGTGTGAAATCTGTGTGCGTCTGCTATGAGACAAAACATCTTCGCGAGGAATCTGCAAATGGATCCAGCTCTGATGCCACTGGGAACAACTGACGCTTTCAAGCAGAAAATCTCAGACAAATCACAATTTACCAACTAATGAAACCACTCAAGATGATCCCCCATCCGCCTGTGCCCACTGTCCTCGGAGCAGCATTACTTACACAAGCACTGCCTGCACTCAGAGGAGCAGCTTGGGCTTGAGTCACAATTTCCCTGCCCATGCTATATTCCTTATTCTATCGCAAAACCTATTTTAGGGCACTAGAGTCTGAAACAAAACTCATTCTAAATAAGCTACAAGAACACTGGCACGAGAACATATCCGTATGTTTTCAGAGAGCACAAAGACAACGGTTTCATATGTACTTACCCTCTGTGGAGTGCACTTGGGCTAGTGTGATGAGAAACCAGCAGAAGGTTTGTAGTTTCAGCAAGGAGCATGCCATGGCGCCCGGCGTTGATGGTTTGTGGCAGGTTCTTGTGTGACTAAAAAGGTTCTGATTAAAAAAGTCCAACCCGGCTGGTCTCAGAGATGCTCATCATTGATCCTCTCACCTGTGGAGCAGAGCAAGAAAGTTGTTCAGTTCAGGGATGAAATTTATTCCACATGGTGAGCTCTGTCCTTGTGTGATTTCACAGAGGAATTCACCCTGTCACACTCTTGCCACGAGGCACTTGATGCTGCATTTACATTACGGTGCAGAAATGTGACAAACCGTAAGCTGTGAAATGCTACAAACCCACAGAAATAAAGCCACTAAAATAAACCCAGAAGGTCAATAATCCTGAGGAGGGAAATCCCTTAATGGCTGCTGAATGATAACCATTTCACAGGCAGCGTGAGGTGGTACCAGCGCAGTCATCAAACAGATAAGACCCGCCTGATCCATCTCCTCGTGGCGCTACCCTTGTCAAGGCGGTGTCAAATTATATTTTCTGTACGTTGCAGAAAGAGCATATTTATAGTTTTTTGAGCATTTCTACATAACAAAAATGAACATATCAGTAAGAATGTAAAGGTGATGTTTACCATGTGCTGAGCCTTCTCATTTCCACAATGCACTGTATTGTGAAACTAAATCAATTTAAAATCAGCCCTGCAGTAACAATTCTCCTCCAGAACAGTCGTGTCAGCAACTGACCGACTGTAAATTGACACGGAATCATAACAAAGGAAATGTTAAATTAACTAACAGTAACATTAAATGCTAAAAATACCCACGGTAATTGCTTGGTGAACATTAGCCAAAAAGCTTTTCATCCCGCTCCAGTCATATCGGTTTGCATTAGCTCGGTCCTTGTCTGAGTAATACATAGAAAAACTATTTTATAATAGACGTGGATGTATACGTTGTCTTGTGTGGTCAAATGCTGTTATTTTTAGAACGTCTACATGGCTAACTAAACATCCCCTTTTATAATGAGTTGCATTACAGTGCTTTTTGTTTAGAATTTCCTACTAATTGCTTTTCTCTTCCACTTCAGCAGAGGTTGAAATGTAGCAGCACTTCTATTTGAGTTATGTTCACAGCGACTCTTTCCACCCCCGCGCCCCTGCCAAACAAACAAATAAAGAAACACTACAGAGCAAATGGTCATTTCTCTCTGTTGTGACTGACCACAAACCACCTTATCTCTTATTCCCTCACACCCCCGCCCCCTCCTCTCCCTTACATCTCCACAAACCAGAATTCCTCTCTCCCCAGCTCATCCATACCTGCCCCTCTAGTGCTAGTTTGTTTGAATGTTTGTTTTTGCTCTCTTTCGCTACAAAAGCAAATGGCCTCCTCCCTGTCATGGATACAGTGCTGGAGCTGTGCAGGGTGAAACCTAATGCCTACCTGCGCGCCCAGGCATGCGTTTCACACTACTAACGGCTCCCTTTTGTCTGTGTGTTTACACTGCTGGGCTAAGCTCACTCCTCTCACTCCCATGAACCCTTAGCACATTCACCCTGGGATACGGCATCACTCTGGCAACAAGACACATAGGACCCTATTAGAAACCGTTTCTTTTTTTCCCTTTTTCTTTTTAGCACATTCAAAAACAACATGACATTTTCTTGTGTGTGTGTGTGTGTGTGTGTGTGTGTGTGTGTGTGTGTGTACAGCCTGCATTTGTTTGTTAAGATTTAAGGGACAGTGTGTTGTGTTGTCCATCATATTCGCAGCAAATGAGAGAAACTGAAAAGACGATGAGAAATTCTGTTTGTCATGTCGAGTCAGACCGGCACACAGATCTGCTTCGGTTGGCTCTTGCACTCTGGAGAATACCCACGGCCTGAAGAGTCTTTGATCTGTTTTGTCTGAGTTCTCAGACGGCGCAATAATTCATCGCCGAGAAAACATGCAGAGTGCGCACATTAGCCAACAAAGTTGTAATTAAGCCCGCCATAATCAGCTCATCTAGTATGACATTACGTCTCACCTGAGACCTCTAATTTTAGAGCCATTTAAAAGAGGTTAACAAGAGCAGAGTAAACGCAGCCGCGCCGTATTCAGTTTCTATGGAATAATATGCAGTCTTGAGACTCGACAAATGAAAGATAATCACAGAGACCAAACATAGTGAATTGTTCCAACAAAACACAAACCATGGTCTTTTAGCTGAGCAGTGCATGTGGCACCAATAGGTTTATCAGGCTGAAAATAATCAGTCTCCACTCAAGCTCCATGCATGTATAACGAGGCCATAAGCAGATTGTGTCCACAATATAAAGCTGCATGTTGTGAGCACACACTGTCGGCTGAAGGAGCTTCATCGGGTCAAACAGTCTTACTCTGTTGTCCAATACTTGGATGACACACACATTTACATGTGAGTGATGATAATATCATTCAATTAGCATTTCATCATGAACGAAAATAATTTACCGTGAAAACTCTGTTTAAAGTAACAGTTGACTTCAATGTTTTTGGGCTGCACAATTTCCCCGGTAATAAGTTGACCCAAGTTGTTTGATGTCTAACTTTATTTACGGACCAAGAGGAAATGGTAATATAATAGGAAAATAGAGAGGCATGATTGTTTATAACATTTTAAAGCAGACTCCCAGCAGAGATGACTACCACTTGAGGTGTTAGTAGTAGCATTAAATTAATTTAGCTGTCACTCAGAAATATTGGTTTTTCATTTTCGCACCATCCCGTGTCACTTTTTTTTTTTATCAAATATGGTTCCCTTTTGCATCTAGTTCCCTCTGTGACCTCTATGGTGCGTGCACAGAATCCAAACACACACACTGTGGGATATACCTGCCAAGTGAAAATCCAAAGACTGAGGCTATGCGACCTTGACACAAGGCTGTGTGACAAACCCAATTCTGATGAATTCAGTAGATTAAGTGTCCTATACCAAAAATGAACACTTAAAAGACTTCTATTTAATAATATTGCCTCCTCAACCCCAAATGTATACAGTACTTTGCTCCTCACTTTTGCTAATTAAATACCATGTACCCATGTACAACAAGCATTACATCTGGAACAGGTTAAAAAAAAAGTACATTTCAGTAAATGCCGGTGTTTACATATGTAAACTAACTATAATAAAGCTAAGATAACAGGATTACATAAATATGATTATTCTTGCTTCCCTGTCATCGTTGCTCAACAGACCTCCCGTGTCAGAACGCCATGGCAAAGACAAAATGTCTTTACACAGCTTTGCCTCCAAGGCAGCCGAGACCCCCCGCCACGAAAACAAATGCAGAATGTAGATCCCAGTACACGGGGATGCGTGGACTGTAAATCGATGATAACAGTCATATACTTTAATATATTTTGTACCACGCTGTGAGTGTTTAACATGTTGAGTCACCAAAGGCGCAGACCAAGGGGAGACTGACGTTCTCATTAAACGTGCTGAGGTCTTCCCTCTCAGCTGGGGGTCTCTTTTCTCCCCCCGCCTTGAAACAGAAACGGGCGTCGATCCTACCCTGGCTGTTTTCTTTAATAGCCCTCGACTTGGGTGTGATCTCAGAACAGTTTTTTTTTGCTTCTGCAAGAACGAGTTATTGCACTGGGGCTTGGATTATTTTGGGGTTTGGGGGTGGGGGGATGGATGGTCTTATGAAGAAGAACATTGTGATCAACGCTGCTGCTTCTACTGCACAGACAAAGGCGGCAATCCTCTGTGATTGTTAAGCAAAGATTGCTAAAATGTCAACAGGCGTTTCACTGTTTTGACTGAATATGAAGTTATTGCAGACATGTGTTTCAGTACTCTGAGAAAAAGAGAGGCCACAGAGGGGATGGGCCCAGAGGATTTCAACATATGTGTGCTTCATACGTTTATACTACACAACAGAATGATTTATAATAAACAACTGAGGGACAAAAATGTGAGTTGAAAGGTCCACGTTGGCCTCCTTAAGTAATACATTAATAAAAAGGCGAAAATAACTGGAAGGAGGGGGGGTATTAGAATAGAGGGGAGGGGGGCTGATTGAAAAGGACAGTTTGAAATTTGAATGCAGCGGGGGTCTGAAAACAAGAGGCAGATGTCAAAGAATGCCGGGCTTCTTAGACAAAGCTCCCAGTTGTCCCTCTCGAGCTGTTAGAGGGCCACAGGAGAATAGAAGAAGAGTTGAGCCATTCTATGAAACGAGGTCTGGGAGTATGGACGGGGGGGACCAAGAATAAAGAACCTGAGTGGGGGAGGGGGGAGGGGTGGGGGGGGTCTAGTTACAATGAAAGATTGACAGCTTGCAAGTCTTGCTTGACCCTTGAATTAGCCCCTGAGCTTTCAACCAACCTAAAGAAAGAGTTGGGATGTTAATTGTCACGGAACATCACAGGATGCGATGGAAGGGAAATATGGGGCCTGAGATTAACTGAAATGTAAATCAGGACCAACAGACCACCACATGTTGAATGGAGGGAACGCATTTGGTTTCTGTTGGGTTTGCCCAACAGCATCCTCATACATGAATTCATACTTACTATAAGACTCCTCTTATCTCTGTTTCTCTTGCCCACTTTGAGGGGGAAACTGAAATATCTGGGGACGCGGGGCTCCGTCACAGAACACTCAGCCTCAGCTGCGGAGGAAATATATTCCCAAAAGAGATTGTGTTCCTGCTTTGACACTGCTGAAGATGTACAATTTGCAAGCGTAAATCAGAAAATGTGCACTCCAGAGGGGAGAGATTGGGCTGGTGATCGGATGATTCTGGAGCCCCGCTGAGTCAGATGTGGAGCAGGGAGGAACCAGAGGCTGACCCCTCTGCTGAGGGAATGATTGAGCGCAGCACAGGGCCAGAGGAGCTGAATGACACCCGACCAAACTCTGTGTGACTGCTGGTGCCCCAAACGCAGACCCGACCCTGACAGGGGCTCAGCCAGAGAAATACCAGGTCAAACGTGCATGCTGCGCATTGTGTGTGTGTGTGTGTGTGTGTGTGTGTGTGTGTGTGTGTGTGTGTGTGTGTGTGTGTGTGTGTGTGTGTGTGTGTGTGCGAGTTTGAAAACAAAGCAACGCATTAGGTTCTTTTTTCAGGGCTGTCCTCGATCAAAGACGTTCTAAGTCGACTTATATTCATACAATTATGTCCCAATAAATCAATCAGTTAATTTAAACGGCAGATCTATGAATAAAATAAGGTTTAGGCCGAGTTGTGTTAGCCAGAAAATGACATTATCACTATTAACATGTCTCAGGATTTCACAAAGACGGCTAATTATTTGTAGATGCTTTATAACTTAAAACTTTAAAATATTTTGCTACATTATTTAACATAATTCATTCATTCATTACAAGTCCTCCTCAGCATTGTGGCCGCTGGTTTATGGTGCAACACTTCACAGTAAATTTAGTTTCTATGCCCTCTGGCGTTATCGAGAATAATACCAGTTAGAATACATTACCTCTGTCAACGCTGTTATAAAACATTCTATAAGAACACCAGAAGCAAATAACAATATCTCAAAGAGTTCAAACATATTCTGGCCACAGAGGTCTGATTAGAAAAGACAGCCCTAGTTATGATTGAGGCTCAGAGTAAATTATAATTTTCACCAAACCAATTACTTAATCTGAGAGTCCATAAAAACAATTGTTTATGAATATGTGGATTAAAATGTTTGGATAAAATCTATTTTGCAGGCCACACTTGCCGAGAAAATACAGTAGCACGTGAGGGAGCCGAAGTGTGGCGCTTGTCATCCTCATTGCTTTTAGAGTTTGTGCCATAGATCATTTTTATGAGCCACTCAATTAATCGATTTGAGTACCCCCCACTGGTCAGGACATATGGCTTCTAAATACAGTAATCATGGGCCAAATGCTGAAAAACTCATCAATATATTCATGGAGACAAAAATGGAAGCATTGTCCAAAACAAAGGGTGCGAGATGGAAAAGTAAATCTATTTCAGCTGTCGTTTTAAACGTGAAAACCCCATGTCTATCCGTGAGTATTCCCAAATCTAAAATTGCCAATATACAATGTGCGTTTATGTCGCATGATATGTTTCTCTATCCCTTGGCTCTGAGTGCTACACTGCCCTCTGCCTGAATAGATATTAAATCCATAGCCTCATAATCACTTTAGCAATGCAACAAAAATCCTATTAGCGCTGAAAGATAACTACACCTGTCTGTCCACACGGATTATAGCCAGATGATTTGCCACGGTAACAAAGTTTTAATACAGGTTCCATACATTTTTAGTTGTAATTTTGATGTTTTACTGGGAAGTGAAGTGGATTATCTCAAATGAAATTTCCAAATGTCATTTCCACTTGCTGATAGCACAAAACTATTCCTTTCAGGTCTGTTGAGATAAGAATGATTCAGCCATGGCCGTTAAACGGTGTCTTTGCAAAATGTTCCTCCGCTTAGGAATTAATAGGCTGACATTAATACAGCTAGATAAATAGGAAGGTCAGAAATGGAAGCCCCACCATTATATAGGCATCTCATGGTGATAGTACCTGCCAATCAAGTCCAATAAGTCCTTGACACAGAACGATTCACCTTGGAATACACAGAACGCATGCAATATGTAGGGTATACTCTCCTGTCCAGAAACCCAATCCAAATATTATGTGCACACAAATACGTTGCAGGGTTTTTGGTCAGACAGCAATTTAGGGCACCAGAAAAGAAACATTTGTTGTGTGATCCAGTTTGCCATGACTAAATTAGTAAAAATAAATCAGGGATTACACAAACTGAACTCGGCAGTTGGCACAGACCCGCTCCCAAACTCATCTTCTCAATTACAGAACAAGTGTGACCGTTCAGCGGCCATGCAAAAATAATACAATGTGGCAGCGCAAAGTCAAGCAGTGGGACCAACTGCACATTCATGGCAAAACAAACAACGACTAACGAGTGTGTCAGTTCAAAAGTGTCCTAGTCATCCATGTAACTTGAAACTGAACTGCGGTGAACAAATAAACAGTTGAGGTCAGTGATTTGCTCACTGAGGTCACAGACCCTTAAACGCATGTTACCGAGTTCGGCAGCTTGTGACGCGTATTTATTTTTAGTGTTGCCTCTCATCTAAAACAACATGTTTGTTTGCAGTCAAAAGGCGGAGCCTTCTTGGATGCACGGGGCCTGGTTTTAGTCCATAATAATGATGAGCCGTATTTACTCGGATGCGCACCAGTAAACAGCTTTGGTGAACACCCCCCCCCCCCCCCCACCACCACCACCACCACCCCCCAACCTGCCCTCCCTCCTTAAAAATGAGCAGCTGAATGGTTAAAAACCCTGCTTCATCTTTCTATTAAGGACCTCGCCATCAATAATGCACTGTGATCGCGAGGCGTTATTAAACAGGACGATTAATTTTTAAGGTAGTGAGCAGCAACAAAAAAACATGGAGAATGTAACGGAGAAGATGACTTGTGAACGGCACAGGACGGAAAATAAGCCGTTTATCCGTGTATTTACTGGTTTTAACGATGAGAAGTAAAAGAGAAGCTGAGCACTTATCTCTGGGACAAGAAGAAGGGGTGAAAATGTTTAAACTTCACCTTGGAGGAAAGATCTGCCATGAAGTGAACCATTGATTTACATTGAATGTACAATCCTGATATTGATTTTGCACGATCCACATCTCAATGTCGAAAAGCTCCAAAAAAACCTCTCTTTGTTTGCTTTGCTATATCTCCTCCTGTATGACTGGATATATTTAAGAATGGCTTAACACTTGCTTTTACCTGGATTCACCTCATCACTGCACCTGAGCACCCACAATACATTTGTCTCTCAGCCCACGATTGGTCAAGAAAGCATTGAGAAAGAAGTTCCGTCTTTAAATATTTTCAAACAAAAAAATGCACGATCTTGGAAAACAGTATTTAAAAAAATTTAAGGGTATTAATTCTTTCAGATTATAGGCATTGTGCATAAAGTGGCCAACCTTTAGTCGGTGTCTCATTGAGGCTTTTAACCTCTTTGTGGCCCAGGAGAAGGACAAGCACAGCCAAAATAAGGGACACCGCATAATCTCAGTCCTCACGGAAATAGACAACAGCACAAGGAGGATACACAGAAGCAATACTGCACAAATTATTTCGGCAGTGGAGTGGGTCTACTGTGGCCTACTTCATCCTGGCACAATTCTATGCCAGCACTGGCGTATCTAGTTTCAATCTAAAACATGGAATGAATCCCTTTGTCAGACGAGGGAAGTAGCAGACGTCGACCTAAACAAGGTGTAGCACCGTGGCTCGCCAGGAAGCTCAGACAAAAGATGTGGGTGTAGTCTTTTTGCGAATGCAATCACTTGTCAGCACTAAATCTTCAATCAGTATACTGCCCTGACAACTAATGGTGCTTGTTCAACCTGATGATGGTGCATCGGTGGGTTTTTTTTCTTTCAAAAGACACAGAAAATGTCAAAAAGGCATTTAGCTCTTGCTCCGAAATGATCGCTTCACACGCTCGGCTGCACAATAACGTGAAGTGTATCCTGAATGGAAGTGTTTTCTTCTTATTTATTTTTTTAAAGATCTAATATACCACATTAAAACGGCAACATGAAGAAAAAAAATAGAGTAATTTAAGGTGCTCTGAATTTCTAGACTGCATCATTAGATTTCCTCATGCAGTTTCAGTGTCACTACTCTTTGCCCTCTCCCCACTTTCGGCTGTGAAAGAGAGAGGACAGTTTGGGGGCTGCGCCTTCTCCGCTGAGTTGATTAGCATAACATCAGCACTGTGTCAAGGATTGTGATGCAAACAAGCCCAGATTGGCTCATTCCAACCCCCCCCCCTTAATAACTATAGTGCCATCCCACTTCTAGCCGGCTCACTGTACAATGGAGCTGCCTCTGTGGGACTAAAGAGAGAGAGAGGGTAGACTTTTAAATACATTTAAACTTCAATGTGGAGATGTCATCAACTAAACACTTGGCTTACATTCAATATATTAGAGGGAAAGCTGCTGTACTTTGCCTTTGCTCAAATATAAACACATGGCACACCACAGGAGGTAGATGATGAAAGCAATAGTGTAACATGGTGATGGTTTGTTAGGGGCAAAGATATCTCTTTTCAAGAAATATGCCCAACTTCCAACTGACCCTGGATCAGGCTTGACATGATTTTTAAAATTATGTAAATGACTCTGAGGCTTATGCTATCGTCCCCTGGCACCCACAGTAGGGCAGCCGATACAGCAATCACTGCTGCTGCACCTTGTGTATGTTTAATATGTGTTTGCTCTCTTGTGATAACAAAGAGGGAGGAGAGGAGGAGGGAGGAGAAGGCGGAGGAGGAGGAGGAGGCTTTTCTTCTTGTTCTTTTCTTTTTCTGGATAGCTGGACCAAAGTCAAGGAATCTAAAGACACAAGGAGAGGGTGAGAAAGAGAGAGAGAGAGAGAGAGAGCAGACAGATACAGGAGACTGTCAAGCAGACCGCGATAAAACATTCACTAGGAAATTATCTCCCTGTCAAAAGGCCCTTCTGTTTTGAATACCAAAGGGATTCAAATTCGCAAACAAACTCTGAAAGGTTGACCAATTTCTTGCTCTGCCAAAACGAAGCCGAATAGCAGGACAGGTCGCACCTTTGAACCGCCACGCTGGAGGTAGTATGAAGCAGAGATTGTAATCTCTGTATCTCTGCATAGGTAATCCACTGAAGTGTAATTGCTACAGCTCTAAGTTACACACAATAATGGCAGGAGAATAAGACTCACTATGAATATGAAGTGAGGGTGATAACCTAGTCTGGCGTTGGGAGAGAAGTAAACACGGCGCCTTGACGATGGCTCTTGCTGGGGATGAAAATGTTCCTCTGAACGACAACGAGCGTCTCTGAGGTGGTTTGCACCATTCAGAGCCGTGTAGATGAAAGAAGATGTGTTTTTTTTACACAAATAGTGACTAGATTAGATTATAGAATACCTCTTTAGCTTGCCAGAACCGTTTTCTGTTTACATGATCACTAAGTATTTATTGTCTTTATGTAGAAGCTGTAGTGACGAGTGCAAAACGTCCCGAAAGAGACGCATGAGATGTCAAAGAGTTTTACGTTTTACATAATTCATATTGTCTTACATTGCAATCTAATGCTTTTAAAGACACTTCCTTGAATTCCCACATTCAGTCAGTTGAATCTTTTCACTATCTATATATTCCAAAATTACTTTTCAAGGCTCATCAACACTTCAAATGGGGAACACCGTATGTGTTTTATAATACGCTGAAACACAAATACATACATTTAAAGATTTACTGATAACAAATGTAAAAAGTGACCTATATTGGCTGAAAGAGACAACGTCTGGATTTTCTTAATAAAGAAGAAGGCGTGTGAATAAGAAACCAGTTAAAAGCAGTTATCCACTGGAAAATCAAAGGAGATGTGCCTATCTCGCTAATACATATTCCGCCCTGTCCTATGAATATGTTCCATCTCTGTCATCCTTCTATGTATTAAACACCAAAATATCCTGATAGTCAATTAGCACTTTTGTTTGAGGCTATCACGGCATGCTCCAGTTGTAGAATCGCGTTATGGAAGCTTCATTACACATTTCTCTGTCTTGGCACAAAATTATTAACTTATGTTAAAGTTGAAATATCAAGTATGCAGCCGACTAATGTGTCGGCGACTCCACAATATCGTCCCCAAGTGACGTCTGTACAGCCTCTTCCTTTACTGCTTCCATTATGCATTGCAGCCTTTTCAGGTGAGAGCATAAAAGATTCCTCTTTTTGGCCCTCGCAGTAAAGTGAGTAGGCGATGCCGTGTCTGCAATGTTCAGCATCTCGAGCCGATTGTTGGATTCTGCTTCAGTTTTCTGGGAGCTACATTTCAACGTCACCATTTACAGAGCAAAAGTGTATGGTGTTCACCGTCGGAAAACCTTTTAGGGTCGTGGCGAACACATTAGCACCTTCGAAGCTGTACTATATTGATGTTATCCGGCAAAACATGGCAGACTTGGCCATCCTTTAGGCAGGTCTCGGCCTCTGACCCCCGGGACCGCTATTTCTGATGATAAAATGGCTACGGGAGCCACATCCTGTCAGCTCGTTCCAAACTCACTAATCAGCTCGGGCTGATGAATGACGGAAATGCCACTGGCTACACTTTTTGCGACGACAAAAAATGCTGCTATTTCTGCCCACCCCCATTTGACTGTCCTCTTCACACTGCTTTTCTCCTATTTCCATCAAATACTACAGAAGAGTACTCATGGCATTGGTTTAGCTGCTGACGCTGAAGCTAAAAATGAAACATGCGTTGCCGAGCACAGACGCAATACTTGATTTGTGCAGCTTGCTTAGAGCTTTCTGTCTGGTCATCATTAACCTGCTTTGATTGCATCACCGGGAGGAAACATTTATGGCTTAAAACTGAGCACCTATTTGTTGTTTCTTATGAGAGCACAGACAGTTATATTTAGATTTAGATACAAAATTGTACATTTGTTGGCAGATTTTGGGTATTTGATTCGGCAAATCAGTGCCATCTATCTCCAAATGAGGAAGCTTCTTCAAACAGTAATTGTGTTTTTGTGTCAGTGCAGGCAGCAAAAAATAAAATATAGATGTAAAACATGAAACCGGATTTCCTTTCTTCTTTTAATTACAAATACACTTCCGAAGTCTGAGCAAATGAAAACACTTTGTCTACTGCAGATGTATTTCACACCTGAAGTAATTGGAAAAATAATTGTTAAACAAACACTGATGAGATCAAAATTAAGAAAAAAATGTGGGGATTTTGACTCTATTAGATAAACAGAAGTTTCTCTTTGAGCACTGTGAAATAAATCTCTTACTTCTCCATCTAAATATAGCATTTCATAGATGAGAGATTTATTTTAAATTAGAAAGCTGAAATCAAAGCTGGTTTTCTTAAAAACAAAAAGGTTGAGGAGATACGACGTCTCCATCGGACAGCGGATGCAATAATCATTTATATTATACTTTACATTCTTACTATTACGTTTGTGAAATAAAAAATAACCAGTAATGGAATAATACAAATAATAACATCAAGATATTAGCACGGACAAGCTTGAAACTATAATGAAGCTCATACTCAACTCGATTGTTACTTTGTGGCTAATTCCATCTTGCCTTGCCTCCCCACATCCATGTGACACGCGTCCAGCGACAACCCACCAGGTGTGAAGTGGAAGCTGCAGTTCTCACACTCGTCTGAATAACTAAATCCCGCTCGCTGGGGACTGAGGAGCGGAATTAGACAAACAGGTCGGTCTAATGGATAAAGCAGTCAGGGTACGTGTGATTTATGGCAGACTTCACACCAGCAGAGCCGCCCTCACACCTCATTTAGAAGGAGGCATGATTCATTATTAGGGCAGCCTGTATATGTATTTTTCCTGTGTAAATGCCAAACAGATCCAATCATACAGACACACTGAGGTGTCAATATTAAGCATTCGAATTTTCATTATAAATAAATGAATAATTTGACATCTACACACACATACACACGTTCAGGAGCTCAACTTATCTGCAGTATTTAAGATGTTCATTACCTAACCCCGCGGCAGTCGAGGAGGAGTTGGATCCCACAGGCAGCAGTGAATGCCAGGCCTGGCACAGCTGTACAAGCAAAGCTGTAAAGACGTCGCCGGCCACTGTCGCTCAATCTTCTCCGATGTTAATCCCACACTATCTGCATTTACGTCAGCCACGCTCCTCGTGTTCCTGCATTGCTATTCACACTCCTAAGTTCAATTTGGCAGCGAAGTGGACATGTTGCATCACTTCTGCTGGCGAAAAAAAATCCTCTCGGCATTGTTCCCCTCCAATGATATTTTTTTCTCAGACAGCCTGATGATCCAATAGTCGTCTTTTTTCCCTGCGAGATATTTATTGCCTCTTGTTTTCTCTTTCAGGTATTCACTGAAGCAAATGGTGCGTGCAAAAATTGGGGTATATTAATTCCTATACTAGATCCCAGCTAGCAATGTGACATCTAACAGCAGCGTGGCAAATATGAGCACATACGAGTTGTAAAAGCCTTTAATGCCCCTGAATCTCTCCTTAGCTGATCAGATCATCTTCTGAATGGCCTCAATACACCAGCAGGGTGGTGTGTGTACACAAGAGTCAGCTCCATTTATCTATATTCATCATTTACAATATTAGGGTGACAAAAACCTTCTGTGATACCAAACCCCGGACTATTACTGTAGCTGGACAAATGCACTAAAGAGTGAACACTCAAGTGGCGGTCAGGCGTTAGTCCGCCAGCGCTCTTAAACCCCGCTATGTTCCACAGGCAGGAATTTTAAACTCAAGCTCCAACTCCTGGCCCTCGGGGCAGAAACATTATTTTAACATCTCTTTTGGCGGCTGACATTTCGTCCCCCTGTTTGCAAATGCTTTTCTCCAGTTGACCCAAGCCAGAGACCATTGCCTCTGGCTTGTCACGGAGCGGAGAGTGATGCGGTTCTACGGGCAGCAAAGAGAGGGAGGCTCTGTACTGAGACAGCAGCAGGTGCAGCCGTGACAGTTGCCGTGTTGTTGCTAGCCCCACACTGTAGGCAAGATGAGGTTCACAGATGTAGCCACTCAGTGCAGTGGTTTATTGGCTGCCTGAAACAATGCATCTCTGTCAAGAACAACTCCTCCTAAGGCCATTTCAGTCTAAGAGTGCTCCGTATGAAACAAGGCGTAGAAAAACCTCATTCTGACACACAAGGTCAGTTCTGCTCCACAGCAATACAATCAAAGTTCCCCTCGCTCTGCCAAAAAACTAAACAAATTCCAACATGGTGCAATCATGCTGAATTGCAAGCGGTTGGGGGAATTTGAGCAATTTTTACACGTGAAGCAATTTGCCCCTCGAAACCATTATCATATCAATAATAACCAGAATTTCAATATGAATAGTCGAAATGTAAATTCCGCACAAATGTATTTATTTAAAATGCTCCAATAATTTTCATAATTTATAATTAGCACACATTCTTCTGCTAATTATTCCTACAAGCATTGGCCCCGTTTACTAATCAATTATTACCGAGCCGTTCTTGCGCGCATGCTTTAAAAGTCAACCTCGTAGCACCCAGAGCTGCACTTTACCCCCAGGTGCATCTTGCAAGAGACGCATTCCAATCGTGCGACACTTTCAATATATATCGCGCCCACAGAAAATTAATGGCAACCATTTAATTTTTTTCTTAGTGTAGAGAGAGAGCAAACCTGGTTCCTTTCTTCAATTCAGAGGCTCGAAGTAGTCCGCACAGTCCAATCCAAGGTAGTGTGTTGTTGAATCTCTGACTAGTGGAGATCTGAGATAATATGACTATTGTTTTCCTGTAAAGCACCCAGTCTCTGCTTGTTCAATTACTGGAAGGAGCCTCAACGAGGGCGGTTAAATCATTTGCAGAGACATTATCTACGCACAGAGAGAAAGAGAAAGAGGGAGAGAGGGAGAGAGAGAGAAAGAGAGGGAAGGAGGGAGGGAGGGAGGGAGGGAGTAAAGAGAGCAGACATGGGGCCAAACTTTAGTCTATAGAGGAAACAGAAACATTTTTTTTGTGGACCACACATGGAGGGTACTTTGAGGATAAAAGCAGCAGGATTCATGATTCACTGCAGGAAATTAATAGACTAATACAGTTCTCTCTGTTTCACTGCCAAAAAACCACATCATAATATTGAATTGTTTTCATTACAGGTGATGATGGATATCTATGCAGATTATAAGATGCAGACAGAATTTACGAGCGAGCGACCTCAAAGTTCCTGCTTCCTCACATATGTCGCCTGCAAACAAAACCAACTCACAAACATTCAACTGTCAGCGTGAGCAATCATTAAGAGATAATTTGATTGTTTTTTCAACCTTGGTTGTGTTTGAGGTCTCTGGCATGGTAGCAATTGAACAGACAATTATTTTGTTGATTAGCTTAGTTTTTAGCAAGTTACCGTGCCTGTGATATTCCTCTGAAACTCCCAGACCAGACGCTCAACTCCATCTGACTTGGCAACTACATGACAAGAACAAAGCTTCCACACTCCCCAACTAAATACTGTACAATAGAATATCCTTAATCAAAGCCTCAGCCTCCCAAACCAACTCAACAACCAAATAAGCATATAGATTGAAAACAGCTGAGATGCATACTCTAAAAAAGTGAGCACAAACATTACATGCAATATGCATCTGGCAGGATTTCAACTGCAAAGTAGCCAGAAAACATTGCTTTGGCGTGCATTTACTTGCATTTGTCGGTTACATTTTTGTGTGCAATTTGACTCAAAACTTTGGTGTATTTGATCGTCCAGAATCAACGTTGCTTTGAAAACTGCATTTGAACGTAAAGAATTCATTATGTTTGAGTGACTAGCGAAGCTCTCTAAATTTAAAGCGCTCTCGGTTTATTAATAAGCACACGCATAAGAAGAATTGGCAAATCACAAGCCGTTTTCTCTCACCCATTGAAAGACATACTATTGGTGTTTTTTATATTTCAGTTGGTTGGTGCCACACCTTAAGCGGTCGGTATTCTGGGAGAATATCTCAGTGCCCTGAATTGCTAAATAGTACCTAAACCTAACAAAATGTAATGTAAATAATTTGAAAGACAAACACAGCTAAATAGTACAGCTCCAATAATATAAAAATAAAAACTGAAAGTGCCATTTAAACAAAAAGAAAAATGATGTTCTAACATTGCTTCCCACTTTTGCACTTTGCTGGAACCATGTCAGTCAAAACATACTGAAACCAGCCAACAGACTGACATCAAATTATTATTGAAAAAGAAAAAGGCACAGGGAATAAAACTTATCTTACTTGCATTGAGTCGCAATTGTCAAGGACAACAGCAGCCTATATCGAGGAAATTTATTGCTATGGTGTTTACCCACAGCATCCCTAAATAACAACGGGCCTGTCTTGTTGGAAAAAAGGGGCTTTTAAGTGTGGAAGTGCTTCACTCTCCTATAATCCAGCCGAGACATTACTCCTTCCCCTGGCAGACGTCCGCAGATCCCCCCTCTCACCCAGCCAGGCCTTGCTCTCGGCTGCTATGGCAGAGCCGCAATAACTGCTGTTTGCTTAGAGCCTTTCCTCCCAGGTTCTCCTCTGTCACACAGAAATTGAATATTTTCCCAAATAGTGTTGCAGCTGTGCACAGATAAGGACAAGTCCTGTTCACATAGCACAAAGAATAAGGCGGGGTCATCATGAGCATGTTTTATATGTATTTAACATGTCTTAATTATGTAAAAGAAAAAAAGGATCAATTTAAATGAGCAAAAAAAAATAGCGTGTGGTGTAAAAAATATAATTCTAAAAAAACATTATTTTTAAATTATGAATGTGTTTGCAATGTTCTTATTATCTAAGAATTACACAAGAGATACAAAATAGTTATAACTTCAGTGGCAACACAAATTTAATTTATTTATTTAAAATAATAATGCTTTAAAAAGAATCCCTATAAAAGGGAGGTATTCATGGGGGGGGGGGGGGGCGCACAACGCTTTATTGACAGACGTATTGGGAGTGACCTAAATACACACTGCTAATGGCAGACAGCATATCTGATTCGAAACCCAGAACAATATCTTGCACTCGATCGTTTGTTTTTTACGTCCAAGTTTTGCATGCACTTCTATTTCTTCTAAATATCTTTCAGAGAAGCACAAAATGGGTGACGCACAAAAAACGAGATGCCAGATAGGCTCAGGGAGGCTGCCACTTAACCAGTGCACAGAGAGCTTTGCGAGAGCCATCGGCTAATATCCATGTTGTTGCTTGTCACCAGAGTTTGAATTGACCCTTACGTTCCGCCGCCTATGTCCTCCCAGTGTAATGTTCTGCTTGGAAATTATTTAGGCAAGCAGAAAGTTTCACCTGCCATTTCAGGGGCACCAAATCCCCCGCCGCACCAGAGGCCTTTGGCAAGTGGAAACAAATGTTTTTTTTACAAAATGGCAGGGAGGGGAACACACTGCCGCACAGCGTTTTACTGATTGCCGATCGTAAAATAAAATCAGTCATGAAAGGGGAGGATTTTTTGGCCCACCAAAGGCCTGCACCTTACGTAGAATTTTGCCACAGCTTTCTTTTACAGCCTTGTTTCTTCCCTCTAATGGAGAGCAGTTATTTGCACAGTATGACTCCATGTAGGTGGTTTAGCAACAGCAAAGATTGCATCAAAAAACACAAACCCACAATTTACACGGCAAAGAAGCAAAGGGATGTAAATCCAAATGATTTAACTCTCTGCAATCCTCTACTTCTGACGCATGCACAACCTCAATCATTTGCTGGATCTTTCTACGGAGTAGCTAAGGTGGTGTTCACCAGGAATAAAGACACAGCGTCCCTCGTGCAACGCTAGCACAGACAATTCATTCAGCAGCAACCTTTGCATCAGTCATATGGAGTTGCCAATCGCTGCTCAGACAAAGACAACGGGCAGATATGTGCGACACCGAAACCAAGTAAGCAAATGTTGCCACTGGTCAGTGCGCGTGCACTCTTATTTAATTAAATCATTTACAAATTACAGATCAATTTTTTTTTTGAATCTGTCGAGGCTATGACAGCTGCGTTACGTCTGTTTAGCGCGCCAGTCAGAGCCATTTCTAGGGGTAAGAAGAAATACGGCAGCAGTAAATGAAGCAACAGTCGGTAATGTCACAAACGTTGATGCGTTCAACCCCACTTACCGAGCCTCTGGTCTCATGTGCTCCGAGAGTGTCACGCAAAGAGAATAGAGTGATATTTCGCACTTTGTCTGCCCCAAACACACATGGAAGTGTGCTGTGCTGTATTGATCTGCAAGTAGAGATGAACGCCGAAGCAAAGAGGGGCAATCTGGTGCTCTGGCAGATCAAGAGCAGCCTCACTTCCACTGAACCAAGGCTACAGACCGAGAAATGTGCTTTCTCTGACGCTGGACTCATCGGCGAAATGCTCATAATGGCGTGCTCGACAGCGGATATCAAACACCGGGACACCCGAGAAGACAAAGTCCATTTTGAATCCGTGTTCGCAAGTAGTTCGTAGTATTTACAATGAGCACCTGTTTAACGGGCGCTGACAAACAGAAAAAAATTGCTACAGTATTAGTTAAGAATGAATGCTTTCAATACATGTTGAAGATTTTTTTTCTTTCTTTTCTTTCCCCCCTCTTTAACCAAATGACCGCCCCCCCGCCCCCTTACACATTACACTATTTAATCATTGTGATTTGCCGTACAATGGTCCTGTTGCTTTAACATATTCTCTCACACCAATGCACAAACACAAGGGAGATCATGTTATACACAACATGTCATATGGACCTTCTTACAAGAAAGAGGAGAGATACACAAGACTTTCAGTTTTACCAGCTCACACACACTCACTCAAGCCTTTCAGGCTCAGCCAAAAAACAGTGGCAGAAAATACGACTCCCTCCATTGTGTAAGGGCTCTGACCACTTTGATATGCTAATATCTTCCTTCAGAACAGCTGGAATTTGCACTTGCATTAATTCAAAACTAAATTTATGCACAAACATGTGAAAACCAAGTTCCCCAATAAATAGTCTTGGGTAAGAAGTGTTGCTCTTGGAGTCTGATTGGCTTAAATCTTACACATTCCTGAAAACTCAAATAGGCTGCCTTTGTATTTAGCTGAATGTCACTTTGTTATGTATGGTGAGGGAGATAAAGCCACTTCATCCTCCACACACACCATTCTTTTGATTGATATATTCTCAAAGAAAGTCTGAAAACAGGTTGTTCCCATTCAATACCGGTTGTATTAAAACGCACAGTTCATTAGAAAGAACTCAACAAATTTGACATGTTGCAGTCATTGTATATTCCTTGAACAGCTATTATGAACGCGTTCTACCGAGATGTTTCAGACCAATGAGGCAGTAATTCGTAGTTCGCTTAAAAAATATTAATATCGTAAAGATAACAACAACAAAAAAAATCATATATATACAAATGTATAAGCCTTGGGCAAGTGAAGGTTGTGGCTCAACGTATCCTAGTCCGCTGATCGATCGAGCCCCGAGCTGCCACGCATCACCGCGGTGTGTTTCTCGGGCCAGGAGAGGCGCACACGCCGCTCCGCATGTGCGCTCCTGCTGCCTCCTCTTTAACACATGGTTGACAAGACGCGTTCGGAATCGGTAGGCCTAAATAATACATGTGCAGTAAAAGGATCTAATTTTACAGCTACTCTGCGCCGACTGGGGTTGAGTTAAGTTAAAGCACCCCATATTCCCCCTATTTGATTTTTTTTTATTTTTGTGCATGTTTGTGTTCTTTATGTCTCCCTTTGATTGATTTCCATGACATGTCCTGCGCTTGTAGCACCATCGCGTCACACGCTGTCTTTAGCCCAAACTAATTATTACACTCGGACTGATTTTCCTCTCTTTCTTTTACTTTCTTTGGACAAATAGCCTAACCCCAATTATAATGGATTAGCCTGTGAATGCTCAACAATCACACCGACATCGCTTCGCAGGTCACAGCTTCCAGCATAAATCCCCTATTCAAACCAACAAGACCATCAGTGGATTAAAAAAGAAAGAAGAAAAAGAAAGCCTCGGTGACTAGCACCACCAACAAACTACACTTCAACTCCGGAGGCGTACATTCCAATTTAATGGTGCTTTACATGTTCTGGTTCACGTGAATTCGCTGCTCCCCCACTTTTTGAATAGTTTCCATTCAGCCAAACTCGGCAGCCGATAATCAATCCACATCTGGTTATGTTTTGATGAATCATTTTTCAATTGACCACGGTAACTCTTGGACCATTTAAATTACTACAAATAGAGGTGTCTCGCTGTAAAGCCCTATTCATTGTTCAAACCAAATTGTGTTCCTCCCAATGAAATGAATCCCGACGCGTTCTACCCCTTCACAAAGTAGCTTAATGCACCGTGAGACTTGAGTAATGTATTTAAAATCAGTCCCGAAAGCGAAAGCTCCGAAGTGAACGAGCAAATGAAAGAAAAGTTCTCACACTCCACAGCAACTTGTCACAATAGCCCAGGCTGCTGCTTAGGGGCTGATTTATAAACGTGGTGATGAGCCCCATAAAGGTGCAAAAAAAGGAGAGAAGAAAAAGAAGAAAAACGACCCTTACCTTTCTTGAAAAGCAGTGGAGCCAAACAGGCTGAAATGAAGTCAGTTGGGGACGTGAACTGTAAAAATGTCAGATAGTGGAAACAAGGCAGTCTGATGGGAAGTCCTCTGCAGCGAAGACAGTGATTCTGCAGGTCTGAGGCATGCTCCCCTTATCTGGGACGGAGGCTGGCTATCAGGCGGCGGGTCCCCCTCTCAGCCCGTACATTCCCCTGCAGCAGACGCACGCTTCCATGGCCGGCAAGGTGTTGCTCTGCGCTCAGTCCGAACTCGTCAACACCTCGTGGACCTCTGAGCGGCTCATCTACTCTGGAGCTCTCGTGCGCGCCGTTCACTCTCGAAGGAGCAGAAGCGGAGCTCGGGGACCCACGCGCACAGTCGCACACACGCGCGCGCGCTAACGCACACGGGCACCAAAAAAAAAAACACCCCAGAAAGAGAGTGACTGAGAAGGGACAGAGTGTGGTGCTTTCAGTGTCTGTTGGAGAAGACCGATCTCCCGCTACTTTAACCACCGGCGCTGCTCTCTCTTGGCTCCCTCTGTATGACAATGAGAAGAGACTGGGCAAGTTTCAGCGGGTCGCCTGTGGAAAAGATCCCGCTCACAGTGTTGAGACACTTGGTGGAAGCAGCGCGGAGCGGGCTTCCAGTAAACAGCGCCAGTGCAGTGGAGAGCAGGCTGCCGTCTGCCGGAGCTGTCTGAGCGGAGGGCTACGCCAAAACCTGGCGTGGAGTCCACATGCGCGCGGACTCGGAGTCTGGTTCTGTGCGGGAGACTAATCACCACAGGAATCAGCTCACTCCCCCCCCCTCTTTTTTACCTTCTTTTTACCTCAGAGAATATTCTACTACGTCATACAGAAAAGACGGAGAGGTTATCAATAAATCCCCCCCCCCTTCTCATTTTAGCGCTTTTTTTTGGTCTGCTTAGAGATGCAACACTGCCTTCCTTTTGGGCACGAGAGGCCCACGCTCTGTCATCGTAGGCAGTCCAGCCTATTCAACCAATGACAGAGGACTCCTACTGTAATACTACCAGGCATCAACAGAAACATGGAAGTACAGAAAGCCCCCCCCCCCCCATATTCCCACTGGCCCAACAGGATAACGTACTGGACTCGGCAGCAGTGGTCGGCTTGACCACTGCTGATGATGCTGCTGGTGTGTGTAGCCAAGCAGTTTTTCATATCGAGTCTCTCCTCAATTGTGGGTGCTTTTTCCCCCTCCTGCACTTTTCTTCTTCATGATTCATGACACCATTCAGCAGTCTGGGGGATTTTTTTCAGGCTGCCGTTTCTTTGACCCTTTGACTCATTATCGTAAGCTGTGAGTTAGGTCGGTGGTCCACAATTCATAGTCAATGTAATGCAAGTCGATTACAGTTTGATCGGCACAAGATGTCCACAGGACATTGCCGGGTTGTCATATATTATTTTCTTTTTTTATTAAAACCCTTGGAAAAAGTTGACAATATTTTTCTTTAAGTAAAAAATTAAATGTTCAAAGCCACTGCTGTTTTTCATATTTTCATTAGGGCCTCTATCTTGAAATCAGACTATGCAAAACAAAGCAAAACAAGCAGGTTTCTCTGCATTTGGTGAAGATTTGGAACATGTTATGATCTAGTTGAGGAATTCTGTCCAGAAACATTATCAGGCAGGACGTGGGTACACACCTGGCTTCAATAAAAACTGTCTTTCAGCCACTATGTGGAAACGTGAAGTTGAGTCATGCTTGCCAGGTGAAGGTGAACACAGCAGAGGGGCACACTTATGTTTTCATAAGCATAATTTTACATAATAATACAGACATTTTTTTTGTGCAAAGGACAAAAAAGAGAAAACAGATGTAATAAAAGGTCATCCAGTGGCAGGCATCCATATCTGGAGACATGTTTATTTATAAGCCAAGACTAAAAACACATGTGGTGTCTCTATGGCTGCAGTGTTGAACAGCTTAAACTGCCATTTTGCATGAATTCATTTGAATCTGCTTCCTCAGATTGTCAACAGAGGGCATTAGACTTGTATTGCTATTCTTCTGAATGAACAGAAATCATTGAACTGTATGATTCACAGGCAGATTAAATAAAAACAGGTGAAGACAGAGACCTCATTTTGAATCACGCAGTAATTACAATTATTTTGCTAATTATAGGCCACCTTGTGTGTGTGACCCGAGCCTGTGCACTCATTTCTCTGACGAGTCACAGCGGTTGCACATAAATTGTTTATGTGAAAGTGTTTATGATAAACTGTGATATAATCATATCTTGCAAATGCGGCACAATATTGCGCTCATCAAATGGCGCATGATAAATGATAAATGCTCGCTCTCCAAAAAGAACGAAGGTGAAAAACAAGGACAGAAAGGATGGCAGCATTTAGAGTAAATACATACTCACTATCAAAACTGCATGTGTGTGTAAAGGGTATATATGTAAACACAGTGGTTTTCTCTCTTCATATCAGTTGAAAATGGTGGCACATGCTTTGCTAGACCTCAGTCATCCATGGTGAGAGTAAACATGCCCCCCCCCTCCATTTTCCATGTGGCTCTGAGCCTGCCTCTTAACCTTCAATTGTTCACCTAACAATGCTTATGGGTTCCTTCACAAAATATTTGCACATGATTGACATTTCAGGCACACATGACCAGTCACAGGACTCCTTCTGACCCTCAATCAGTCATGCTGTTGCTTGATGATGGACAGACATACCAGGTTATAAGCTTCAGAGCACAATTAACAAAGCCACATCTAACTTCGACCACTTAATTATGTGTTTATTAAGTGTGTTTGACCTTTATTTTGAAGTACTTTAGTTATTACTACATTTAACTGGGCTTGACCTATAGTCTGAGACATACACCAGCAGATTTTGCTTATCATTGTGACCAAAATAATCAAAATGCGTTGCATTGCTGTAATGGAACTGCTCACAGTTTACCAAATGAAAGCAAAGCTCAGAGAATCAGCTTTAGGAGACCGAAAGGCGGTCGCATTTCTTATTTTCTTCTTGTCCCACCTCTGCCACCAGAGTTCAAAGTGAAGCTTCAAGTATGTGAACTGTGAACGAGTGATATGTTTCTTTGCCCACTTCGTTTGCATGAAATCCAGCGGCGTGATCTGTTCCACACCAAGTGAAACTCCTCCCTGTCACAACTACGCTGGCCGACTCTCTCCGTATTCTCTCATCAATTTAGTCAAGCTGTTTGTAGTGGTCTCCTTGGATATCAAACCCAGAGTAGACTCATAATCAAAGAAGGCCTCTTTACACAGTGAAAACTCTGTTAATATTTATGTAGCCATGGGCAACAATACAGCGGTGAGTTTTGACCTCACTTCTGCAACCCCTCGAGGAGTGGCCCTGTTTCTGCACTGGTTGACCTTATTCAGGGAAGCAACAGGCAAAGCTTGCATTGGCTTATTACAATTCCGAAGCATCAGGGAAAAGCTTGCATATGCTCATGTGTAATGTTGTTTTAAGTTTAAGTACTTACAAGGCTTTTCTGTAAATTGTGCATGAGGATGTTGAGTTTTAAACTCCGGTAATACATAATATAGATTTCAAAAGCCTCTACTTGAAGTTCTTTATCTTGCTTGTCAATATGTATTTTGACCTTGAATATGTTTGCTGTTGTATTAAAGATTTCCTGTTAAAGTAATATCTTAAGATAACTACCCATTCTATTATCACCTATCCTCATTATTTTCACAGGAATGTGAAATTATACATTACTTTGTTTTCACTATGCTACTGGGGATAATTAAAAATGAATGTATAACCATATGTTGATAAAAACATGTTTGTATGTGTTTTTAAATTTCTTGCTAACTAGTTGGTTACTCTTTTGAAGGTTTTTCTCAAGACTCATACTTTGAGTTAAATACAATATCAACAGGTTATTTACACCACCAAGAACCTGACCCAAAAATCAAGAATGGATGAAAGAATGAGATTGTGTTGGTCCCTCTCCCCTTTTTCTCATTAAACAGACTTCAGAAAGGCAGCCAAGGCAATCAACTTATGTCTAAACGTAAATCAACATGTGTACGTTGTGAGCTGACACACCAAGTAAAATATTATCAAATCAAGTCCCAATGAGTGATCTCATCATTCTGCTCCAATTTCAGTTATTTAATCACAGCGTCTGTCCAAAAATACCACGATAGCCAGTCGTCGTCCACCCCCCCTCCCCTCTCTCTCTCTCTCCTTAAAGTGCCCAGGACTTATAATTGACCCAGCAGACAGGAAGCAATTAAAAAGAAGTCAAACACATGAGGGGCTTCGAGATCAAATTTGAAAAAAGCAAGGTCCAGTGTGGGCATGTTGGGCTCTGGCTTGCACAACTGTCAAATAAGTTGAGTGTTAAAAGACCACACTACATAAACAAATCCTTTCATGAAAATGTAAACATTAAAAGATCTTCAAAACTGTGTTCTAAAACCAAAGCTTTTCCCAAACACACTTTCTGGTACAAAACAGCCCTTTTGCTCTTTCCGAGGTTTGATGTATGAAATGCATGTTGCTTTAAACAACCATAGGGGAGCGACGGATATAGGTGAACAATCTCTATTCAAATGTTTTGTATGGAGACCGAACCAAGTGGAAACAGATGTGCCTCACTTTTGACCTATAAAAAAATGATATATGGTCGCAAGTAATAAGGTTCAGCAGAGGCCAACGGTTCCAATTTGCTTCACTTTGCCGTGTTGTGCACTGTGTTGTGTAAATGTGGACATATTTTTCAAACAAAAGATGTGGCATCACTGTAAACCAAGTGAATGCTTCGTATACTTCAAAATGACCGGGTTGAAAGAAAGATCCATTTGTTCACTAGTGCAACACGTTTAAAAAGGTTTTCTGTCAAGCACAATGTTATTACAATTATAATTCATCAAGTTGATATATTATAATAAGAAAACAAAGTTGTTCGCCAACAGAGAACATCTGTGATTTTCCCTTCTACATTTTTCAGGCAAAAAAAATAAGCTAACATATTTTTCTGCATCATTGTTATTATTCAATTGTCTCCACCAGATTTAAAGTTAATTAATATATATCTGTAATATTCCCACAGTGCGAAGGAAAGTGTAGGATTCCAGATGTGTTATGTCAGTTGCAATAATGCATCAATCAGATGCATAAAAAAAATAAAAAAAGTCTGGTTCTTCCGTTTAGTGAAAGAAATAGTAAGATTAACTATCATATTATTTCAATAGAAACATACAATAACTCAATAGAGCCCTTCTAAAGACTTTTTGACAGAACAATACAACAACTACACATTGATCAAATCAAAAATGACCTTCATATGCCAGCGGAAAGAAAAGAAGTCTCAAACGCACTGATGAAGAGGAAGAGTAGGTCAGTGTAAACAAGACAATGCTTCAAAAGCCATCTTTACCTGGACAGACAATAATAGAAATCAACATTATTCGTGAAGTGTGCAGAGGATAATCCGTCTGCGTTAATACCCTCTAGTACGAGAGGAAAATGCCTTCAATTCTTCTCTCTAATGAAGATGAATACTATACTGCAAAGACAGAGGAAAATATGTGACCACACCAGTGCCTTTGGAGGTCAATAATCTTTTACAATAATTGCCCGAAATTTTAATTGAAGCAACATCTTGCTGAAACATTCATTATTGTGGACAGACATTCCTCTCTTCAATTTTGTATTCCGATTAATTCCACTAATTTAAAAGTAACTGCTTTGTGCCAGTATAAAGGAACACAATTATAAGTTTTAAATACATATAGCTTATTTCCATAAAACATTACTGTTCTTAATACAGAGGCTGCTCACCAAGGCATAACAATTACCAAATCCATGCTGGCTATTGCTGCAGATGCTTATTAACAAGTCAACAACAATCTTTGATGGTCTTTAAACTTAACTAAATAACCTGTTCTTGAGGGCCGATTACTTTTCCAGAGGTGTGTTTCCAGCCAAATGTGTCAGGAAGCACGAGCCTTTGCAAATGTGCAGGGTCCTATTTAAATACTGCCAATATTGAAAGCACATTATTTAATACATCATTTAATAGGTCTGTAATTGCACTCTTCCAAATCATTTGACACAACTGTTTATAAAGCCAAATTAGTTTGAATGAAATCTTTCGAAGCCAATCAAATAGTTTGCTTGATTAGTGGTGTGCTCCTCCTGGCACACTGAGGAACAGATGAATCCAACAGGGGGAAAAGACAAGCAAAGGAAGGGCAACTCCAATTGCTGAGGACAATGAACTAAATTGTTCTGTCCCAATTTCTCAAGAGATACTTTGTAATCACGGCTAATTATTGTTGCACGGTTAAGTGGGAAAGGAACAATCGTCGTTGTTCCAGACTTTCCACGCCTTTTGCGAAATTGAGAGGTATTATAAAGATTTACAGAAGTTCCGTGACTGCACACCAGAGAGATGATCAATCCTGCAGAGGACCAAATAAAAAAACAATCATCATTTTAAAAGATCCAGTACGGAAAGGTATGCAAGTATTAATAGAAAATATATCAATGTGTAGGAGCACGGGAATTATTATTATTGCATTGATATGTTACACTATTAATGGATTGTTATTACTAATACATTAATATGTAAATTTCATCTTGTGTTATAGCTGGTTGAGGTGTTGAATGGATTATTTAATAATAACTAAAACAGTACTTGTATCTATAACAGTGAATCATAATTTCTAAGAGCATATGTTGTGTGTAAAATCAGTAAAGTAGTTTAAGTAGAAACTAGAGCAGTGGAATAGATGCAGTGGGGTAAAATGAAGCATGAAATGGAAACAGTCAAGTGCTTCAAATGTGTTGTCAAATTGGTACTTGATCGTCTATACTTATACATTACATGACATTTTTGGGACATCAGGCAAACAGATCTTTCTTGTTATGAGTTTGTTATGAGCTTCTGTCAATCGGATGCAACAGACAAGCTATGGATCGAAAATGCATGTCTGAGTGTCTGTACAGTTTCTCATCCATCTGACCTGCTTGATACAATTAATTTTCTCCAGAGAGCTTGTGTTATAGACTCTGTGTGGGTGATTATTCACAAAACATTCTCAAGAACAACCTTTCAAGAAGCAAATAACCTTTTACATAAATACCATTTGCATTAGACTGCATTTGTCAATTCCTTCAAAGCTGGCAACCGCAAGTTCTTCTGCATCAGGGTTGACCAAAGAGTGGAAATGTGTCAGAGATTTCAGGACTAACATAAATACCTTCATGAAAGACTCAGAATAAATAGAGGTCAACATAAATGTTCATCAGGCAAAAGGAAATGTAAATGTGCAATGATTCCCATCCTTTTTTCAGATTTTGGGATAGGCTTGCCATGTTTAACCTAATGCTGGGATGTTTGATTAACTGTGTTAATCATTTCCCATCTGCACTGAGCCCTTGTCTCTGCCTTTTGATTAAATTCTGACTAGTCTTGCATTGTTCATTATGTGTACTTGTCAAATAATTGACTGCTTGAAGGCAAAAAAAAAGATTGTATGCCTTTCAATCTTGATGAGGAAGTGCTTTAATATCATGTCATTCACTTTGCATGGCATGTCCCGGAGACGGGGATAAGTACCTCACTAGCACAGCATTCTCGGGGGGTTTGGGGGTTATCATGAACACGTCCCGTCTGGGTTTCAACAAGCCTTTTCTCCCTGAGGTTCATGTCCAGGGTCAAACGCGAAGACATTTGCCCCGGCTCATTTCGGAGAACGTATGGAAGACACATGACTGGAATTCATTTCACAGCATGATCTCTAATGATGGCAATTATGAATTGTGTTTAAATATGCTGTTCGGGGTGACAGAACAGGTTTCATGACTCCACAAATGAAAAATGACATTAAACTATAGAAAGCTTAAATACCATTTCAGGTGTCTACTTTTCTTTTTCGAGAGATTCAAATGCCACCCTCCGTTTTAATTATTTCCTGGCACAAGTGCATCAAATCATAAAGCTATCAGCCTTCACTAAGGACTCAGACCTTTAAGATAATGATACCAGCTCCATGCCATGTTATTCCGGAGGTTAAGGATGTGTAACTCCAGGCTTTTCAGCACCATCTTTGCTCACAGCTCTTAAAGCAGTCGTGTTTGTATAGTCTTTAATAAAGAAGCACACCACTTTGTATGCATATGAGGCAGACTGACAGGCGTGCTTTACCTCCTCAAGGATGAACGGGAACCAAACACTCAACACGATCAGCCTTGACATAAGTACAGCTCAGCTGAAGTGAATGTGGAATAAAAGACAGTAAGCAGGGGTTACGGGCATATAAGACACCATTTTGAAATTCCGTGGTCACCAAATCTGTGAATATTTAATTTGTACAAAAGTTGTTTCCACCAGTCCCAGTCAAATTGCCTAAGTGTGTAAGTCAAATTAATTTACCTGCAAGGTTCCACAAGAATTCTGTTCCGATGGACTTTTAATGTTGTGTGTGCTTCCCCTCGATCACTATGGCAACATCCTGAATTTGATTTCTAGGCGGCAGATTTGTACGACATCACATATCTTGCTCCTTTTCAGCTTTCAAACTGCAGTCACCAACATCACAGGGAATCCTGTTTCAGTTAGTGTTCATTTTTCAGGATAATGATATTAAGTCGTTGACAGAAAAAGAGCCAATAATCCCATCCTTGATATTTGGTTGAAAGAGAATGTCGGACTTTTCATTTCAATCACTATTTGCTCTGAAAAATGAAGGCAACAAAGACAGTTTTTAAAAGGCAGCAAATAGCAAAGCCCATCTGGAAGTGCCTATACTTGTATGCTTTCCATTGACCAGAGGGGCGACTCCTCTTGTGCAAAAACAAATCAGATTGTAGAGAAGTCCATGAGAAAATGACTCAACTTCTCAGTTTACGGTCACAATAACTAGCGTCAGTTCTTCTTAAATCCAGCATGATGTTCATTTTATAAAGTATGGTCCTGTTTAGAGTAAAAAAGACAGTAAAGCAGTGTATGCTTTGGGGTGGAGATACTTTCCGATTAACTGGTCGCTACCACAACGTTATCCGGTATGGGCGTTGTCCATTCTTGGTTTTCGTCAAAGAATTTAAACCCTTTCACAGTACGTTTTCTTCAACAAAAAAAGAAAACATTTTTCTGTGTCACTAAAGAGAGAGGGTGAATTGTGTTATAATTCTTCTCGCTTTGATATATTGTTGTATCTTAACGGATTTGTAATCTGACATGGCATTGGTCAAAATGTTAAACTCACGGCTTCAAAACCTTTGTAGACAAACCAACGGTTGACGCCACAATGAATACGACCCCTGATATACAGTCGAGGGTTTAAAGCCACAACAACATCGGAGTTCTCGTTAGGATCCAGAGACACAGGGAATCAGTTTGAAAGGATCTGCAGAGATTGAGAGAGATGGGTCAGTATGTCTATTTTTGTGTCTGTGGGAGGTTCTCTCCAAATTACTGGAGTGAACCCACAGGTCACTGGTTTGTCATGGTAAACCTAAGCCGCTGGAATTGAGTTCAGGAGCTTTCCCACCATCGCCTCGAGGTGGCAAAGGCTCAGCCACCGCTGCATTCTTGTATGTCTTACCATTAAGACCCAGTGAATGCCTGGGTGACAATGGTCATGTGGTCAATGAAGGTGCAGCGGTGGAAGCAGCCAAGACTTGGGCAAAGGGTGAGCACTCGGGAATGGACTCATTAAGTCACAGCTGTTGTGTTCGGAACAATGAGGCTGGGACTCTTCTCCAGCACCCACACATTAAAACCTCAGCAGAAGGTGGTGATGGGGGCTGACAACAAGTAGTTGTATCTTAACTTTGTCTCTGTGGACATAGTAAATATTGATGAGCTTGTGTGTCCACGTTTGAGATATATTAGACACAGGAAGGTTGAATTTAAATAGGCTTCCACTTATACACACCAACATGTTTCCGTGTTTCTTTCTTGTTTCACAAAGTACACAAGGGAGAACAAATGTACTATTTCATTTTGTTTTATTTGTTAGTCTTATTTCCCATCAGTATAACTTGAGGGATTCAAGCTAACCATGCCTTTGAATTCAGAAGCACACTCTATCTCACGCCTCATGTCGACACAGTAAGAGGAAGCCAGAGAAGCAAAGCCAGTGACCTCTCTGTGGTTTGGGGGGGCCAGAGGCATACCGCCCTTCCTCTCTTCACAAAGCAGTCCCCTGCTGATGCAGTCTTGCTACTGCAAGGCTAACAACATTGTCCTAGATTGGATTAGAGAGATAACTGACTGTGAGATGGAACACAGGCTCATCACCAGTCCCATTTATCATGTCAATGCTTGAAATCAGTTCATGGTGTCCTCAATAATAGAATGGATACAACACAATTAAAGGTTCCTTTGTCTGCAAAATTACACAAGGTGACCAGATCAGTTTGTGTTATCGTCTTTTGGCCACTTTTGTAAAACTCTTAGAGTGCCTGGGAAATAATCAGAGCAGTGGGTCCCAGTCTCGTGTCGTAGTGTATTACCCTTGCAAGAGGTTTTTTTGGAGCTGAACTCTGGATTTTCTCTCAGTTTCTCTTTTCCTTTCCGTCCTATAGTCAGCGGTGTTTGTTTTGGAGCTGACAGCTGACTTTTGAGGATTCCGGAAGCCGGCCCACCAGCAGGTATGAAATCTTATCCTGTAAAAACAAAGTTGCTACGATCAGAATTTATACTAATGGCAACAATGACAACTTGGCTTTAAAAATGGTAAAGTGTAACACTGGTCTTTATTAGACTGCTCTTCAGGAAAGTATTTTGTAACAGAATATTTCCAATGCATGACTTTAAAAACAGATATGGAATGCAAATATTGGAAAAAAATAGAAAAGAAGAAGCTAAATAAACAAGCAAAGGGGTTTGTGAAGAGCCAAGAGGATCACGCGCAGGTCATCAAATCCAAGAAGTCCAACTTCGACACTTCAGAAGCCAAATGTCAAGAAATGTCTCCAGCTGACAGAGGAGCGGACTCCCACTTAGATATTTATTTGTGTTTAGGTGTCCTATATACTGTGTATATATATATATATATATATATATATATATATATATATATATATATATATATATATATATATATATATAATTAGGTGTTATACGTTCTGTTTTTTTCCACACAAGGTTTAGGTGAGATCACGACTGCACATCTTCAAATGACCCCACGTCACTTTAGACTTTTCTCGCGTTTTTATAACAAGGTCCACCTGGATCCCATCAACAGCAATCTCCAGAGCAGTTTTGTCTGGGCAAAATATAATTAAAGTTAGTGGTTTTCACATATAATTATCACAACAAAAGTCTGGATCTTTATTGAAAAAAGAAACCAATGTTTATGTTTATCTTTGTGAATTAGCTTGAACCGACTTTAAAATTAACTCGGATCTTGAGGGTCTTTTTTTAAATCATCATAAATCCTCTCTTACACATGCCTTCATTTTTGTCACAAGCCCATGCTCAAGCCTCTCTAAATCTTCCCAAACTTGTAGTTTGTTTAAAGTGAGGTGCAATACGATAAGACATCTCCTGAGAGGTGGGGGTCAGCTGCTTGGTCCCGTTTCAGTAAAGCGCAGTAGCCTGTATTGGTTAAGCTGGTATTGGGCCATCTCAAATTTGCCCCCTTGGTGTCAGATAAGCATAAACCTCCCCCCCTGCCCCTCAACTCACACACACAGCTAACCGTTCTCCAAACAGCACCCCCGCACAGCTGTCTCCTTCCCCTGGGAGACTGTGAAGGCCAACTGTGCAGCCACTGAAATGAGCTGCTAATCCCTGTACAGGCTCCCAAGCATATTACAATGCACAGAGCCGCTGGTCCATCAGCCACTGTTTGAGTGCGTGTGACTGTGTGTGCTATCAGTCTCTGTGCATGCATGTGTGCGCTTAGGCATGTGTCAATCCGTTTGAGTGTCAGCTGCATAAAGTAGTGTCTGTACATGAGAAGGTGAAAATGATTGTTGTTCCTGTACTGCGTGACCTCGGTAATAGCTATATATCCCCTTGCAGGGTTTTTTAAGAGCACAATAAATTGCCATTGCATGAAGAAGATTCGACTTCTCCCCAACAAGTGTCTCTCTCCCCTTCATTGGAGCAAAGTCATTACTGGTGCTTATGAAAGTGAAATGAATGAGAGTGTAAGGGAAAGGATGGGAGGTCATGGCCTTAGGGCCACTGGGGAGTGAGGAGGCATAAACTCATCACCTGGTACTGATGAAGGGCCACTCACCTCAACCGCCATCTTTATCCATCCACCTTCACCTTCATCACCTACACCCGTGTTTGCCCTTGCAATACAGGCGAGCACAAAGATGAAGCAGGACCAATTTTCTACTCAAACGACGTTCACAAACAGCCATAAATAACACATTTCAAAGGGCAACTCGGTGTGATCCCCTGAAATCAACATACGTAAATGGAGATATAGCCTGACTACAGAGGGCCGGCATCAGCATGCCCTCCCTTTGGTATCACTCCGGATCGCTGTAATTGCAAAGATGAGCCTTTGTTTGAATGGGTTAATATTGCTATCACAAAGCTGTTATGAAAGCATGCATTTTTAACAAGGAGAGCAGATTTCTTTAGTCTCCAAATACAAATTGAAATATTCATCAGTGTGACTTCGCCAGCTTTAAAGAAAAGCTGATGAAACCAATGTTTTGAACGAGGAGTGTAAAGCCACTGCTTCAATCCTACAGGAAAAACTGTCTCCGTCAACAGAGATTGTTCTTTCAAAAAGTTACCATCAGAACGGCACAGATAGTCCATGCACTTCTTTACTATGAAATCCTTTGCCCCGTCCGTATTTTTTTGGCCAACATTGTAGTCACTTTTAAAAATAAATATGATACGTTGGTCAATCACGTTTACACACCGACTCAAAACCGTTTATATGTTTTGCCTCCGTCCGAGTTGTTTAACCACTCCTGAAATGCAGAATCATCATCCAAAATATCATACAATGAGCTGTAATACGTCACCCAGTAGAAAGCACATTATGACTAATAAAGTAGAGAATACAGAGATTCATAATTTAAAGATGGAACAAAGCTGATAATTGCAGACCAGCTTGGAATTGGGGGTGGCCGTAAAAAACGAAGGATGAGCAAAAGACTAGACAGTAGTAATTGTGGTCTGGGCAGCTAAACGATAGCTTATTGCTAATGTCATTCATTCATTAGCCATGTTCAGGACCGCCACTATCCATTGCTCCCACATAATTAATTCAGTTTTATCTGTAATGTGAATGTTTGCAACTAATAGAATAATAAAACCCATCAGACTCAGGTTTCTGTGTGTTTTTATAACATGATGGATTCAGTTTTACGTCTCAATATGGGTGTCATATGAACTTTGGTTTGATTGAACAAGGACTCTCTGCTTAAGGAGATACTAAGACTAAATCTCTGATCTAAATATTTTGAAATTGTGCTACAAATAAAATCGTAATGAGGTTTAAAAATCTGATTGATTCATAAACAGTCAGTTGAAAGTAAGAATGCAGAGAGTGTAGATTATAGCCAGTGTAAACAACAGAACAGTAAACTGAATATGGACTGTTGTAACCTCTACTAATGAGGATAGACTGTCAAAAAAGCCTGCAAAGGCTTTCACCGCCTTTGAATTCTACTGGTACCTTGACTGTCTACAAGCATAACAGGGGCCATTTTTCACAGCTACCTGTCTGTGACACATTGTCCACTTATCCATCAGCAGGTCTCAAAAAGAAAGCATTTGCCACGAGTTTTCATATTGTGTCGGTGACATCTGGTCCCTCATCTTTCACCTGACTGTTCAGACTGAAAGAGACAGAAGGGTGTACATATTATAATACAACTGGTATGATTCAAGCTCTAATTTGTTAGAGAAGGAAGAAGTCAACATTCCGAACAATATTCTTTCATTCCCCTCATTTCAAATGTAAGAAAATCTACTTGTGGATTGATGGACGTCTGGCAGAGTTGGCTGAGACAATTGTGCACGTAATCAGCAATTACCCTAATGACTGTGCTGACATACATTGTGGTGTAGGGTTCTGGCGTGTGTGTCAGGGGGCTGGTGTTGGGAGAAGGGCCAGGGAGGACGGGGGTCCGTTGAAAGCCCTGTTGGAGTCTCTGAGTGATGGCTTGTCAACGAAGCACTCCTGTTTCAGAAAGAGCCAAGGCTTAGGTGGCTCCGGCGGGTCCTTCTACCTCCACATGGTGTTCCTCAGGTCACGCCCGTCCGGTGCACTGCCACTTTCAAAACTCCCCTCCATCTGCAGCACATTGCTCACTCTGTCTTCTTGTATTTACTAGCGTTTTAATCTACTCTTTTTACCTTCCTAAACCACCTAGTTGAGCAAACGTAAATATCAAATATGAATGGCGGAGGCTTTCCTTGATCTTGTTGGTCACACCCAAAAATACCATTCTCCCATTATACTGTGTGTTAGTCAGGTAGAAAATACAGAATCTGCATTTATATATGTGGTTAGATGTGTTCAGTGGTAGAAGAAGTGTAAGGCTAATATTCTTGAGTAAGAATACAGCAATTAAATATATATATATATATATATATATATATATATATATATATATATATATATATATATATATATATATATATATATATGTATTACAATTGCCTTCAATTTCTTACTTTAGTAAAAGCTCAGCTTTATTATCCGCAAACTCAAGTCAACTGTATTTTAATGGCAACTTTCAAGTCAGTAATTCACAAAGCAGAGACAAAGGGTGAAAACAACTTTGCAACAAAATCGTTTTTTTAAGATATACATGGAAACAATAAATTAAGTCACTAGAATAAATAAATGACAAAGATTACAAATATTAGGAAAACCAATGATTAAGACTTATGCTATGTTCCCAAGAGCGACAAATACACCAAAACAGCCAAAGAGACCAGCTACATTGTTGCAGAGTTGCCATTGAAGTGTTCCTAACCCATCATTTTAGTTTTTCTTTTATCCCTTTTTTAGACCTATAGGAGATGATTTGTGGGGTGAAAGGAGAGGGTGAAACAAAAGCGCTTCACCACGTGAATGGAGAGCCAAATTGAGTTCACGCCAGCTCAACAGATTTGGAGCGTGTCACTCTGCAACAAGCGTTGGATGTTGCTTCTCCATGTCACCGGCTTCCATTGGCCATCTTAGTTCCCACACAGAACTGCTCACAAAAAGGTGTGTGGACTATCTTGAGGAACCGGGTGATGATTTCTGGTATTTTTTGCAGGAACTTTGAACACCACAAGGCAAGTGCCTTGAAAGTCACATTATATCCAGGACCAGCCAGACATCTCTACAGCCGATATCTCCAAAACTAGGAAGCTCACACCAAAACCATCTAGATTGATAAACATTGTTGGTAGGAAAAAAAACATGCATTTTTAGGATTTTGGGATGAACGGCCCATTTAAGGAGAAGCCAGTATGAACATATCTACATTTCAGAGTCCCTCAGATCTTCAAGCAGACCCTTCTAGAGACTAGGGCCACAGTGGCCCCCATTACTTTTGACAGGCAGGCCAGTTGCAGGTAATCTGAGGGACCTATAGGTCCCTATAATAAGCATGCTATAATAAGCATTTCAGAAATAGACGAGTGCCAGGCCATTCAGTGACACTAGACAGAGAAGGGCAACAACTTTAAAATATGAATTTTATATTCTCTCTGTCAGGTCTTAGTCAGTACTCGGGCTGCTGAGGTCTGAACAAGTTATAGGTGACCAAAAGCTTTTTATTTATTATTTTTTAAATAAAGCCCAGAGGTTTTAAAAGCATGCATTAGCTGTTGTTTTCTATGTCAGCCTGACAGATAAATGGTCTAACCTTAGCCATGTTTCTTAGATAATAAAAATGTTCTAATGTGGGCTTCAGAGCTGATATAAGCACAGCCCAATGTGTTTGACATAGTCCTAAGTATGAAGAGCTCATGACTGAAGTTGTAAAGACAGTGACCCTCTCTGGGCTACTCTTCATAAAGTGATCAACCAAATATTCATGGGGCAAAGATCATCTTGTGATATAGAAATGTAGTTGAGTGTTATGGTAAAGTCGTTTTTTTCTGAGGCAAAGTCAAAGGGAACAAAAAAAAACTGCCGGCCGATCAGTTCAAGTCTGTGCGGTAGGATTTCATGGTACCAACGTCTGCACTGAGATCTATAAGATCACTAAAAGCTCATTTGAATCTGTGTTAATTCTTATATTGTTCACAACCTTAATCAATGCAGTCTCTGTACTCCGCTGGGCTCTGAAACACAAGTCTCAATAATATTGTTGCGAAAGTATTTACCTGTGTCAGTATCCCAAAACCTGAGGATTATAGATTGCTTTTTTTGAAAAGCAGTCTACCCATGGCAGTCTTTAAAGCAACAGATACAGTTCAAGGGAACAAAGAGTGGTGAACTATACTTCATAATTCATCTGAGAGGTAGTTCAAACAGTCTAAAAAAACACGGTATGTTTGGCGTCAAGCAAGCACAAAGAGGGTTTTAACTCAGAGAGCACATCAGGATATCCACAAGCGGGCAAAGTATATTGATATACAAACTTAATTATTAATATTCATTCTGGTTATACTTATCTTGTTTCTGAAATAGGTTGAACATTTACTCCACATAGTTTTCGGGGAAAAAATGGAGTATGACCAAGGGGGATTTATCAGGCAATCAATTGTTGTAAAAAGGATTTTGTTTTGGTTCTTTGAGCCAGTCTGGTGTATCTCAATGCCTTAACATAGTCTGAAAGTTGGTCACGTGGTAATGTAGAATGCAATGCAATAGTGTGTCTGTGTGTTTAATTATAATGGTGTTCTTTTATTGTATTCAAAACATTTCCGTTTGAATACATACTCTTTCCTCGTTAGAGGCATCACAAGGTTGACTTGACTCACGCTGAATTAGGTTTCTACTTGATGTTCTAAAAGAAACTCATGTGTGTCTCTATTTTGCCATATGTTGCTTGCTAATCGAACATCCCTTATTTTGACACATACTTTTAGCTCATCATTTAGTTCAGCACATACATATAAACCACCAACTATATTTACCTTCATATGCTCTTGACAGTTTAAAGATAACTATTATCATACAGACGCGTGTGCAGCAGTACTTCCAATTAGTACATGTAAATGAAAGGGTCTAATAACGGATGAATTATTCAGATGTAACACTGGTGTCACATTGATTTGTTCATACCAGGATTTGTGATAAAAACAGCCTCTTCATTATAAATGACCACTGAATTACTCATTTGTGTCATGCCTGAAGAGTGATGTGGGTTTCAGCATCGTAAGTATTCATCAAATTAGATTCTTCGGGGCATAGCCTTCGAATTGTATTCAACAGGCAGAGGATGGAGTTTATTTACTGACTCACAAGAAAAATAATTTGAATATCAAAGGAAAATAATTCCCTGAGTCTATATTTCCAGGTATCTGCGGTGTGTTTTGTTGAACATACAAGCATCCTTTTGAGCTGTGTGTACTCATCAGCTCATCCTGCGGTGCAAGTATTCATGACATCTTTGGAAAAGTAAGAATACATTTGCTGTTGCTTACCTTGCTTTATGCATTTCACATTTTCATATTGAATTGTTGGAGCCGTTTAAAACTGCAATGTGCTGTGCTGCAACTAGAAATGAGGGGATCCTGAACCAAGCTTATGTGGATTTCCATCGGCATGCCGACTCACTGTTACTGTTTTTGACTTGATAACATCACTCTTATGCGAAGGAAGTGTGCATGCTTCAGAGGACCCAATCAAGGAACTTCTTCGAATAGAGACGACTTCAGCCAGGCAGAAGCTGACTGAGAAAAACAATGAGTTGTTTATTAAAAATTATGTTATGCTCCCATATGGAGAAAACCAGATACCAGACCCCCCAAACTCTTGTCAAGACTCTGTGTTCAGGCTCTGGCAGGAGAAGGGTCTGGACCAGCTTATCAAACTCTACGAGGGAGAAGCAATGGACTTGTTTGAGAGCCTGAAGAACATATACTTTCTCCAACAGTCTCATGTCTTTCTATTTACAAATAACACATTATCTACCCAGAACCTTAGATGCCCCGAACATGTGCTTCCTGGAAGAAATCCCTTACACAACCCATAACTTAAAAAAAACTTCTCTCATTTCTATGAAACCTTCAGCATAAACTTTAATGACTCCACTGACCATATAACCAAACAGTGGCAGAATGACATGGAGTGTCAGATAGAGTATGTATGGACATCAATTATGGAAAACACACTAAACTTCCTGAGCTGTAGCACAGATAGAGAAAGACAATTCAAAATATGACAGAGACTGAATTGTACACCACTGTTGAGGGGCAGGCTGGGCCTAGGTTCCCCTACATGCGGTAAATGTAACTCCGAACTATGTACTTATATGCACATGTTTTGGAAATTGAAACAATCTGGAGAGAAGTAAAGGATGGAGCATTCACCTCCTCAATGTGTTCTGGTAGCTAAAGTGAGCAGTGCAGGGAGTAACAACAATGCTAAACTGATTGGAATACTATTGTATATTGAACGAAAGATTATCCTCAAATTCTGAACTTCTAAAAACACCCCATCTATGGATGATTGGTACAAGAGGATTTTGGACGTTTTTCCTCTGGAAAAGTTGACCCACACCCTCCACAATGTCAAGGGATTTGTCAAAATACGGAAACCGGTCTTAGACATGGTGGACCTCTCCGGGGTGGACTTTGCCGTGCCAGATTAAAAACATTGGTAGCGATGCTGACTTCATTTGATGGTGTAACCTTAAAGATGTACTTATGTCAGACTGATGATGTGCAAATGTGTTATTTACTGGGGTTTTTCTAATAATTTTTAATCTGTTTTTGGTCTCTTTTTAGCTGTTCTTTACCTTCATATTTCTCCTTTCCCTTTTTATTGTATCCTTAAAGTCCTGTCTTGTTAAATTCCCCATCACTTATGAAAATATTCTGCTGCTGATACTGCTGTCACACTAGAAGTGAGTGTGTAGGTGTGTGTAGGTGTGTGTGTGTGTGTGTGTGCATTTGTGTGTGTGTGTGTGTGTGTGTGTGTGTGTGTGTGTGTGTGTGTGTGTGTGGGAGGGAAGGAAGTTGTCAAGTTTTGACTGTGACAGAATTTAAATAACAGATTGTTACTGACCTAATTATGGTACTTCTGCATTAGTGTCTAATGTGCCTGAACCAGCGGAATGATAAATTAGCAGTTTGTGTGCTGACTGATGAGACGGCTAAAAACTATTTGATTTATAGTCACACAAGGATAGTGAATTTGGCCTGAGCAGCATTCACTTTCTTAGACTCACAGCTCACCACAGGGGAGGGATGTCATAGTGGTTCATAGGTCTGTATACGTCAGTTAAGAGGCAAAGTGCCTACTGGCTCATGTGGTGTATTGCATGCTACGAAGCTGCAACAACAGCACCAACGTCAGGATGCTTGACTTGGCAACTTTCAAACCTGGAAAAAGTAGAGGAGAAGCAAAAAGGAGTAATAAAGGAACAATAAAAGATCATCCAGTTGAGAACTAAAAGACGATGAAAAAAAGAGCACGAGGAGTAAGCAAGAGCAAAACCCTCCAGCATGAAAGATCCTCACTACTATATCTCCTTCCTGATAAGGCTCCAGAAGCTTATCAGCCAATGGGTAATTTCAATTAAAAGGGGTTTTGCAAGACAAGTGGTTAAATACCTCAGAGGGAACCTGTCACCAGAGGAGAGGTAGCATACTGCCTCCACAAGACAGAGGGAGAGAGGAGAGGAAGAAGAAAGCAGAGTGCTGCTTGAATGGCTGGACTTGGCCCCGATAGAGGCACGTGATGAGCGTTATTGCATTAGCTCCTCGCCAATCATATAATGAACTCTCTGTCAGACGAGACAAAAGTCCGGCCACACCCCTGCAGCACGGCAAAAAGCTAGAAGAATGCGATCGGTAGGATTAACAATGAAGGAGCCCTGAAGGGAGGCAGAGAGAGGCCTTTTGCCAGGGAGAGATAGGAAGATTCAAGAGCTTTGCGTTGTCAAATGTTTTATTCAGCCATGACCGTGAGTGCAGCCAAACAGATTAGCCTATTTACCACAGGTTCTCATTTAAGAGATAAATCTTTAAATGTTGGATTTGGCAGAGGAAGGTGGAGAGGGGCAGCATCTATGTCACACTAAGTAGGTAGTGGGTGCAGGGGGAGGGGAGGGGGGGAGGGGGGGCATCTAATGCCACTGAGCAACAAAGTAACTGTGAGCCCGAAATAAAACTTCCAATTAAGCTCAGAGTTGTCTGAATTAATGACAGCTGTAAGCAGACAATGATCAATATGCCCTGGTATATCTCTCATCCCAGGGTGAGTCGAGGATCGAGCTATCTTCACGTAGACGGTGTGAGGGTAGGGGTGGGGGGGGGGTTGACTGTGTTCTTTGTTGTAGCTTAGTGGAATTCTTGCCTCTCTCCTCTCCTTCCCTCTCCACTCCTTTTGTTCTTGACTATTACAGCGGGGGTGATGAAGCTCCCCTGGGTGTTTTCAGCTACAGAAGCCCAATCTCAGTGGATAATCATCTTCAAGATACATCAACAGGGCAGTTGTAATTTTGAACGACTCGAGGGAAAAGAAAAATGAAGTATGAAAAAAACAGCAAAGATACAGGAAAAAAAGTATAAAAAAACAACAGGACATTCAACAACAGCTAGCTACTGCATCTAGTATTACAGCTTTCCTAACTAGCTTTCATCTAAAACGATTCTTCTTTTTCAGAAAACATTGCACGTTCCCATCACATTTGTTTTCCTCCCCACTGTTCCTGTGCTGAACGCACCCACAGTTTGGCTGTGAAAACCTCCGTTCTCCGTCAACTTGTTAGAAAAGGACCAAGCCAAGCATTTCACACCATTTCCAATTAATGATGCTGCTCTTGGCAGCAAAGTAGTAAACGACTACCAAGAGAGTTGTTTTATTTCCCAAGATGAAGTACACACAGTTTCCGTTTCTCACTCAAGAATTGATAACTACTAGATCCTGTACGACCCACTTTCTTACTAATGAGAGGTCATCACACTGGGTGTAAATGTCAGGGGGAAATACTGTCATTTCTCTTGGCCAATTCTTTCGTGCTTCATTGACCTTAAGGGACATGGCATGTATTCCTGGCAAGTGTCAGGTGTATGAGTTAGGCACAAAAAAGGACAAACTACTGTAGGGCAACTTTTAATGGAGCCCCTGAGTGTTTGTTTGTTTGTGTGTGTGCGTGTGCACGCACACAAACACTGCAATATAATAGAGACGGTAACTGGACGATGATAACGATGTGGCGGACAATGATTGACAGGTGGGTTGTAATGTTGATGAGCTGTGGGTCTAACTCATCATTGTATTTCAGAATATTCAAGTCTCAACTGTCATGTCTACGGTGGCACATGAGAATAGGAGCACGCTATGTGCAAAACAACAGCATTCTCTGGAAATCCCATTGGCCACATGGCTATCTTGTTCAAATCAATAACATCTCAAACTATCACAGATGTATCCTGAGTGACCCTTCAATGTGGCAGCCATATGTCTACTAAAGCAGAGAGAAGACTTGCTTTAAATGTACCGCAAACTTTGGATGTTAGGCACATTTCTTCATGAGTCTTGTGCAGCACAATATTTTCTTTCCAGCGTGACTAAGGTTGTCAAACTGGTTCTCAAAATCTGAGGTAATGAAGTTAAAGAGTTTCAAGCAGGCTCAAATGTGCAAATCTCAGAATTAACATAGGTCTTGACATGGAATAGCGGGGAGTTGTCATAGAGGATCATGAATATTCAAGCCTGTGACCTAGTTTGATACGCTAGAGCAGGACAGTGGGGTGCAGGGTAAAAAAAACCCATCTGTACTCAGATGTAATACAGCGACTTGGTAATATGAATCAATGTGGGAGGGATTTCATTGTAATTACTCAATCAACTGTGGAGCTGCCTTCTGCTCTGCAAAAGGGGTTCTCTATCTCCTCACATCTTTATTATTTACCAATCGTGAGCAGTGAAGTAACAAACAAACACAACAAACACTTCACAATTAGGATACAAATGCTGTGCCTCTCCACCCGGTCCACCATGAGAGATAAGTCCCTCTAAGACAAAGTGTGAACACCCTTCCTCTGAATCATGAAGCAACATACTGAAGTACACAAATGAAAAGTGTTTCATTCTTGCCAGACCATAAGTTAATAAAAAATCCACTCTGTTGGCACCAGACTGTCTGACACAAACTCAAATTGATTCATAATTGAGTTTGTATAGATTTTTATCCAGCTTTTGCTGGTTACATTAGGGCTTGACTAGTCTCATTTTGCAGTGGAGTGTACAGCAAAATGCAACCTATGGTCCAGGCTCCCCGTGCGCCGTGCATTGCAATAGATTGCTCAAATAATAACAGGCTCTGAAGGACAATTTTGTTTGCTAATCTTCAATGTGCAAACACTGAAGGATGTATTTAGGGTCACCTATTCCCACTGACACAAGCCTTTTTCTGACTATTAGCACTTACATGTTGCAATTCAATGTTAAATGGGACTCGAGTAAAGAAAATATTTTCTTGAATAAACATTATAACTTCGGTGATGGAAATAAAACCTTTTACAAATACCATTTTCTGAAATTTCCCAATTCTAAGGACACTCAGGCACTGACATTTTAAAGAGCGAGACTGCTGTTAATCGATGTTTTCGTTATGTCAACCAATCTTGAAGAGTTGAGAAGAGACCAGAACTAACAATGCATTAGCCCGTGTTTCAATACGCGTCTGTGTGTCCATTCCTTCCTTCTGAAGACGCAAGCATTACAATTGATTTGAAAGAAATGTCAAATACCCCAACATTTAATTTCCTGGCAAATCTGGTCACCGTAGCTTAGAGCAAGTATTAACCAAGCAGAAATGGAACATTTATTAGTTTAGGACTTTTTTTCCCAGCGGTGGATTAATACACATTTGGCGCTCCAAAGCATTGAATATTGTTTTTTCTTCTTCCAAGAAAGAAAAAATACTCTTTTGATGTCCCTTAGACCAATTTGATTTGGCCTATTTTTCACACTTCTATAGTCGTAGTTAATTTGAAAGAACAATAAAAGAGTATTATGTAGGAGATGCATCAGACAGATGTTAGACAAGCATTAAAAGCATTTTCAGATTCGATAGATACATAACAATAGAACTTAATGTATGAACTATTTGACTGTGGATTTTAATTATTTAAAAACAATTGTAAGATTTTTTAAAATATTATTTAAATCAAAAACACATAAAAGAACAAAAAGAAATGATCTGAAGACTCTTGCACCATGAACCCCACATCGACAAGCACTGCTCTAGTTAGCATTCACAGCAGCAGGATGAAGAAAACATGCAAAACAGAAATTGACAATCCAGGCCTATAGGAATACAGAGAAATGATACTTATTGATTGGATCAATTGTTATTGAACTGACTGGACATGACTATGAAAGAGAAACTGCTTTCATATACCACAAAAAAGTCTGTTTCCCCACCAAAGTTATATTGAGAAGCTTGGACTTGCCAAGCGCTGCCGGACACGCCTTGGTTGGTGTCTCACTTGGTGCGAGTGCTCTGTGATTAAGAAGGAGGCAGGCCATTCATCAGACACTGCTGTCCATTCAGTCCTCACAGGAGCCTGTCATATGGGTCTCCATCCAGCCCTGAGCCGTGGTCAATCTTCAGCCAGACAGCAACATCCCTTTGCGACAAACAGAAAGACTAAGTTTGGGATTTATGGTTGACTTGCAACAGGCCCTAACATCTCCTGAGGGAGCACATAAAACACTGAGGGAAACAGAGTGTGAGCAGTAACACACACATTTGTCTTTTATGGCTCTATGTACTGATAATGATGTTTGATTTTCCATTATGTTCCAATGAAAGGTGAGAGAAACCAAGCCTGGTGCTTCGATGTCCTGACCCATTGCTGTAAATGGCCATGTCTGTAATGTAAACTTTTCCTATTAGTTCCAACCGGATTAGACACCCTGAAAAAAAGATAGTTAACTCATGCCAGGGCCCCAAGGTGCTCATTAAGTCCACCTAGCGAACTATTTCATGATAATAAAAAGGATGCGGTGAATCTTGTCTGAATGCAATACTGTTGTTTTTCTTCTGGGAAGGACCCGAGGCGGTTCAAAGCAGCTCTCCGGTTGTAAAAGGCCAGTCAGCTACCATCACTTACCCATCCTTTGTATAATATATCTTTGAAGGATCATATGCATATCTAAATAAGGGCATATGTGGTTCACATTGACAGTGCTTCATTAAAAGACTGAAATATTCGCATTTCATTTGGTGTAATCCCCAGTGCTGCATTTATTGGTTGTCCCTGGTAATACCGTGGAACATTAATAAAGCCCACCAATATTATTCAGCTTGAGGGATAATTAGGCGGCCTGTCCCTGAGAAGACGGTATATGGCACATAAATTCTATTAATAAGCTATGTATTGGTTTAAGATCTAGAGGTCCTGGATCTAAACTTGTCATGAGAGTAGCAGAACATTATAGCACCTTTGTTCTGCGGGGACACAAATTTATGGATTTCGTCCACAATTAAAGTTGAAATAGGTAAACATTTCCTCCTTAATGTTTTATTTTACTGCTAAAATATATTTTAAAAATAGGAACAAGTATTGAATCCGTCTATAATATTACTTCATCTTTAAAATGATTAGCTTGGTGATCTCCAATTAGCTATGTAACTTAATCCAGTGACTGCTGGACCATGCTGGAACAAGGCTGAATTTTCACACAATATTGAATTGCTACTGAGAGCCTTGTTGTAGCAATTATGTTCCTACGATATCTGTTTATTCGTGTCATATATTTTTGTATATTTCTATTATTATATTGTTTGTCTTCATAAAATACATTTAGTATAAAAAATACATTTTAATCTGAATAAGGATGTCTCGCACATCGTGGAAGGATTCAGTATGTGAAAATACAAGCTTTTAATTTAGCTGTTTTAAACATCCAGGATGATCTTTCTCTGGAAAACTGCACAATAATGCATTTGTTTTTACGTACATAATATAAGAATAAACAAAGAGAAGTATCAACCAAAAAGCCCCTCAGCGATGACCGCTTAGCAGTTGAATCATATCCTGCTCATTTCAACATCTATGCCTGGAAATATTAAGTCTGCTGCTGTTGACGCAGGTGAACTTGTAGAGTTCACCTTTGGCTCGCTTTCTGTTCAATAGTTTCTGAAATACCTGTGGCAGGGTTATTTAAAAAGCTTTGCTGGCCAACTCAGAAGATGGGTATGGAGAAGGTGGCGTGGCTCAAAGGTTCGAGGCTCACCCTCCGGCAGTGACTCTCTCCCACCGCTCTGGTACTAATTACCTCACAGAGAAGTGAAGAGGGGCAGGATGCAGCATGGCACAGCAGCTGCAGCAGAGTGGCAGAGAAACTACAGGGCAGCCTAAGTGGAGCCAGGAGACATGCTGAGGTAGAGGGAATGAACCTCCTATTTCGATTTCCCCTCCTAATTGTTATTCACTTATTTGCCATAACCAGATATTTGCATGCTGTTTCGTCAGACTGGTACATTTGTCTTTGAAGCAGATTTTTATACTTCATTGTGGTTTGGACCAGTAACACTCCAATCACAGTAGCAACCAGCTGCATTACTCACACAAGTGTATAAAAACAGAGGCTGCCCACAAATAGTTAAGCAATGAAGGTGCTGCTTTTATAAATGCTTCAACTGAATCCTCAAATGAAACTGCTGCCACTTTAAACAATGGTAAAACTATATTAATTAGTGGTCAATGGTTGGAAATAACACACACACACACACACACACACACACACACACCCACACACACACATTCATATAACGCTATATATAAAGAGCTCCTATTGTCTTTACCTGCCTGGATTGAGCCTTTCCCAGCATGCACTGAACAGCAGATGGTGCATGTTACGAACTGACATGACCTGCGTAAAAGAAATGAAAATGTATTATAAATATAACATATACATCTTTTTTTGTTGTTTCACATTTGCAATGTGGATAGTTGAGGAACTACAATTGATTAACAATGATTGATTGCTTTGCCATGCCTGGTCAATGATATGCTAGTTGAGCCAGGAAGACACTCTTTACACTCTGGTTCATTCATAAGCAGTCTCTTAGTCTTGCAGAGTTTACTCCATCAGCTGATTGGGCGCGAGCACGGTGAATAAACCAATCAGCGGCAGCGCAGTTCTGTAAGCCAATCACAACGTCGTTGCCAATCTTTTAAATAGGTTCTCCTCTCTGCTGCTGTCAGTTGTCGTTTCAGCTCAAACCGATGCGACCCTCCTCCACCGCAGGCTCCTCCAATCAGCGTTACAGCAACTCTTCTCCTTCACCCACACCAGTGTCTGGACTCCATGGGGATTCTGCCTTTGCTGATATCAGCATCTCTACTCTTGCTTATCCCAATTCTGGATGGAGTCCAATCGCCAAAGACTTTCCACTATTTCAATATGCAATTGTAAAAATATATAGTTAAAATCTAAATACCAGTTTTGCCTGTTTAAATACTAATATTGAATTGTTATTGGCCACTTGTTGGCTTATGAGGTAAAAATTTGAAAATGGTGAGAAATGATCAGTCATTTTTCAGAATTGATCTCTGATAACTTCTTTTTTAAAGAAACTAAAACTGAAACCACACATTAAAACAAGCAGTGGTTACAGTTCTTACTGTATTTAAGATTATAGTAGAGTATAGTAACTTCAATTAATGCATCTTTGGACAAGTAGATCCTAGGATTGAGGTAGAAATACTCTAACTGTTCTCTAATTGGACAGTGACGGATCCCTGCAGAAGCAAAGTCAAAACTCCCTCGGTCATGCAGGTGTGAAGGTTTTCCGGCTGGCCATACCTTCTGATCCCTCTGCTGAAACGCATAGCTCTTGGTAAAAGAGATGTTTGCTATCTCTCTAAGAAGCGTAAAGTGGGAAACTCTTAAAAACTCTTAGTGAGTAATATGGTAAAAGGAGTGCTTTCAAAACATTCCTAGAATGACTGCAGAGAAGTTTAAAGTGACTGGATTTGCTTATTGCTTCCACCTCAGCCTTCCTCTAGGCAGCCAAGTTGTGTATGGCTGCCAAATGGGTTACTATCAGCAACGGTGAAGTGGCAGAGGACCCACTTAAACACAGGCAGAGCCAAGAAACTGATCTCCTGTGAGAAGAATGTCTGGCTGTCTTCCCATGTCATGCAGTGGTGCTGATGGACTGATAAAGGTTTTGCCAAGTGGATTCTTCCCTTCCTGTGTCACTCCTGATTGGCAAAAGGCAAAGTCAGAGCTCCGGGAGAGACAGGCTCTTTTTTTCTTTCCAATCTGTAAGTAAAAGGACCTCAAAGATAATTGTGACAAGCTGCTGACCCCCGTGCCTAGGTCAAATTTCTCCTGGCCGGGGGCCACTTCCTGGCCAAAAACAAACCATCCAATAAGGACTCAAAACCATTACCACTGCTTTACATTGTCAGAGGACGTGCTCCCCCGAGACTTATTTACTTATCAGTTTCCTCAGGAAGATAAATGTTAGACGTAAACTGTGATGACTCCGACTGACGAGCCAGTGATGTAGCAGGATGTGCTCCTCGCTGTTTTCTTTTCCATGCTACCACTTGATGTTTGTCAGTAGACGCAAGCTACTGCTAGCTGATGAACTGTTATTGTCATCCGTTGTGCGTGTATTTCGAAGCATGAACCCCAGAAAATCTCTAAAAAGGAATGAAAAAGTTAACAGCTCTTTTATGGCAATATCCAGCTCAAATGGATCCAAAGAAATCAGAGAATATATGTGTGTGTGTGTGTGTGTGTGTGTGTGTGTGTGTGTGTGTGTGTGTGTGTGTGTGTGTGTGTGTGTGCGTGTGTGTGGTGGGGGTGGGGGGGTCAATGTGAGATCATCAACTACAAAACTCCATTTAGTATGGAATATTTAATTTTTTTAAATGGGTTGCGGTTTAGGAGCAAAATATACGTATCTGGCAAGGACAAATGGACTTCCCTTACAACATAGTTAAGAATAATGATGACCACCAATTGATTTAACAGCAGAGCACCCTCTGACACTGAAGACGTACATTTTTGCCAAAAGCATGACGTTAACAGATGATTTCCTAAGGAATGGTTTGTTTAAGGGCCTAATATATCTGAGCTATGTCAACAGCTAGTTCCACGTGTCAGCAGTATTGTATATTTAAACCTTTTTACATTTACGTTTGATTGATGGTGCTAATGAGTGATATACAAGGCTTTAATTTGTGTAGTCTTTATGTCAAATGTCAAAACAAAGGAGATACATAGACCATGGCACATCTGGAAAATTAGACTGACTGCAGTAGAATAAAGGAAAATGTACTATTCTTTGTGTTATTTAATATGCATATTATATGAAAACAACAGCAAACAATGATGGCAGTAACGAGCAGCAAGATATATTTCTTGATGTAATGAAATTATACTGTAACCACTTTTGGGTTGGCTTCACTTTAATTATCATTCGTTTTAGACAATCTTTGTACTCTTCTTACAAATTCAACAATCCAACATTCATTTGTTAATTTCCTCATTTGACTCATTTTTGTTAAGTTGATCTGCAGCAAAATACATTCACAAGGGACTTAAAGTAATGACCTGTCCTGCCAGTCAACACAGAGCTGGTGAAAGCAATTTTACACTTGGCCCAGAGAGACCTTCATTTTAATTTGAATAGTTGTCTTTTTTTTATTGTTTGTGCCATCTATTAAAAAAGACACACACACACACACACACACACACACACACACACACACACACACACACACACACACACACACACACATGGGGGCTTGGTGGATGTCTGGGTGAGGAAAAGAGGAACACCATGGCAAGTGTGCAACTTATTAATTTATTGTGGCTAAATTAGATTGTTGAACTCATTTGTGAAATACAACCCAAGTGAGGTTTTATATGATGGCCCTGGATGTTAAGTTGTTAGGATTAATTGTAAACTATTAAATGATTTGCCAAGTATTTTGGTCATTGATTAATCGACTTAAACAATTATCTAAAAAATATTTTTTAAACTTCTTAATTTCTGATTTAATTGTTCTCCTCTATGAAATTATACAAATTATACTCGACTTATAATACAACATTTATCATCTTGGGCTTCAAATAACTGACCATCTGTTTTTCACTATATTCTGACATTTAAAAGACCAAACTACGAATGGTTTAATTGAGAAATTAATTGATAGATTAAGTGTCAATGAAAAGGATTGTTGTTTGCAGTCCTTATGGGTGGTTTTCAGTTAGTTGCCCAGAATCACATTTGATCGGATGAATTCATATCTACAAATTTAAGAAGAGACGTAAAACATATTTGAAGGAAAAGAAAAGATAACAATTTTGATTTAAAACATGTTATTATCATGTTATACATTTGACAGAAACCAAGAGATAATTGCACAATAATACAATATAACAATATTTCAATAATTTGATGAGTGGTGAACAAAGCAGAGTATTATATCAAGCAATACACATTATATATATTGAGCAGTCTTAGCATATACCTATAAAATATTAATAACATATCCTTTTCCCGTGGAGAAATTGTTCTCTGCATTTGACTCATCCTTAGTTATTAAGGAGCAGTTGGCTGCTGTGAAGCAACTGGGGGTCAGTGTCTTGCTCAAGGACGCTTCAACATGTAACTATGGGGAGAGCGGGGATCGAACCTGCTACTTTGTGGTTACTGGATGATCGCTCACCCCACTGAGTTACAGCCGACCTGAACGAGACATTAAGCTTCACACAATACAACTCTCAAAACAGTGCACGAAGCCTTCAACCTACAAGATCGATTGTCTAAGTCAGGGGTCCCCAAACTTTTTCCTGTCAGGGCCACATAACTTTTACTGAACATTTTCTCTCTTACCTAACCTTTTCGCCATCATTCCATTCTATTTTAAAGGGGCCAGTCTAGATTTGCGGTGCCAGACTGACAAAAAAAATCATAATGCGTCTCTGGTATTGTTCAGGGGGCCGGGCCAAATTTGGAGGCGGGCCATATCCGGCCCGCGAGCCTTAGTTTGGGGACCACTCTCCTCAAAGTGTAGCTTTAATGAAAAATATTCTCAAATTAACAATGGGATGAAATACCTATGTGTAATCACACAGAATAGTCAACCGACTGCCTTTCCCCTCAGTAGTTTTATACCTGCAAATGCAATGATTGGTTCACTCTTGCGGTTCTCACCAAGCACAGTTAGCAACTAGCTGGCGAACACAGCGGAGCTTTTAGCAGCTAAAGAGCCACCTATGTACGCCAACAGTTGGTGGAGACCTAAACAGAACTAAAAGAAGAATACAAATTACACTCCAATTAACCAGGTAGACAAAAACACAACTCCAAATGAACGATATACTCTCTCTCTCTGCTGGATGTGTACATTTGTAAGAATATGCTTACTTATTTTGAACGTTCGAACACAGACAATGCAGACGAGGCTGTCTTTTAGAATTGATTGTAAGGGCTTTCTTCTTGCATACAAGGCCATATTTTCAAGCCCAAAATGTATGAGAGAAAAAAATATTGTGTTCAAATATTGTGTTCAATGTTATGATGCAACAATATATAAAAAAATATATAAGGCAAAAGCACAATGAAACTTTCTTAGGATAAGAGTTCTCAACTTATGAGCACTGAGGACACTTTAAAAAATATATATTGTGTTTTTTTAGCATGTTTTCTCAACCTCCAGTCACTGCAAAGCACTTCTTTGCTCCTATATAAACATGTGAGGCACAACAGATGGGTCTGAATCCAAAGGTCATGTTGTCATATCACAAGTTGACTTGCGATGCAGACATATGCAGCTCTTAAGAGCTTGTGAGTCATGTTTTCTGGGGAGGTAGAAAAACCTTGGCCTTGCTTGTAATCCACTGTGCGCTGCCTTCTTTAGGAGGCCCTACAAACAGTACGTTGTCGAAGCACATAGCACAAACCGAAGCAACACAACATTGGTTAATTGTACTCTTATTAAAGAGGGCTAATCCAAGCTAGAGTACCTGATTCAGAGAGGAAATCCAATCTCATGCTCAGCCACATTTTGGCGCCTTATTGCAATTTATTGAGTAAACCCTTTTGCACATTTAAAACACTAAAATAGTAAATTATTGAGTAGGAACAGAGATTTCATGTTGGCCAACAAATCTTCTGTGAAAAGTGTTCAATACATTTTTATATAAAATATTATGTTATTTATAAGACTGATGATCTTTGGAACATTGTAACATTTATTTTACATTATAATAATTATTGTAAATGGTTAGATACACATAATAAACTCCAAGACCACCATGTTTCTGCCTAACATCAACAATCTACAAATTTGCAAGATCATTCTATAATCTGCAAAAGAAGGATACAAAGATCTACTTTTAAACACATTCAGCGGTAAACCTTCTCTATTGTGATGAATTGGATTATAGCATTCAGCAAAACATAAAATATATGAAGGTATTGTATATCTTCCTTTGATATGAATAATTGTAATTCAATGACAATTAAAACAGCATACTTGTATATTATAATATAGTTGTACAGTAAACAAAAACAAAGTCAATCATATGAAAAAAGTGTAATCAATTTAATGAATGATTACTCAAAACATATGGTCTTTTTTTTAATAAGAAATAGTTACTGATTTAAGTAATGTTAGATTAGAAAACGCTAAATAAATAAATAAGAAAACATTGACACCTGAGATTATTTTATTTGCTAAATTAGAGATGCAATTGAAAGTCTATAAAAACAGCAACCTTTTGGATTATTTCATCATAAAAGTCATTCAAGGAATGAGTCCAGCTAACTTTTTTCTGAATGCTGATCGAGCATTAATGTTTGAGTAACAGCTTGGATTTGCATGAGAGGGGATTAATTTATACCATAATTAGCATCTCCATTGAATAGGCGTGGGAAGTCTCTAACTCTTATGGATCTGCTGCTTAGAATTGTATTAGTTTGGACTCAGTGACACTTTATCGAAGAAAAACCTTCACGTGTTTGTGACTTGCAGCTGGTTGACTTGAGACTCTAAATTGCTGGAGGTGTGAATGTGAATGTTAATGTTTATCTGTGTGTGCATGCGTACATATGTGTGCGTATGTGTAGGTGTGTGTGTGTGTGTGTGTGTGTTTTTTGATAGACTGACAGGTGTTACCCTTCCTTTCACCCAGTGCATGTTGCGATAGGCTTCAGCCTTGCGTAACCCTGAAATAGGAATGAGTATGTATAGGAAATGGATGGCTGGATGAGTTTTAATATCCCATGATGGCCATGTTTCACAAAGGCTTGAACTGAATATTTGTTATAAAAATTCCTCAAATCTGAAGTATTAAATAGAAAAGGAAACTGGGTTCATATTACTTTTGAATGTTTCCTTCATTCACTAGAAGTAATTCAGTTTAGGATGTTATTCATTACACATTTATTAGCCATTAAAAGTTAAATACAGGTTAGTCTACAGTGCAGCAAGCTTTCCACCACATCACCTTAGCCGTTTAACATGGTCTTAATAATAATGAACTTCAGATGTGGGGTTGGCTTGTAGCTATAAACGCTATAAATGTGCCTCTAGGACACACAGGCTTAGTAAAAGCTATCCAGAAAAAGATGTCCAAGTAATACAAGGAGAAAAATATCTGTTGGATTATTATTAAACTGCGTATTCAGACCACGTGAGGACCAAATGACATTTTTTAATTAAGACTTTTTCAGCCATTTTTGAGCACCCTGGATTGTTATTTTTCATTATAATTGATAATGTGTTTATTCTTCAAGTACATAATTCAAACTATTTGGTTTGTTAATTCATGCTGATTTACTGTTTCCAGGGTAATTATGCTCAAGTAATTACAACATTAATCTTTTGTGTACATTCCTCGCACAAAAGTTTCAAATAAATACAGATTCACTGACAGGAAGGTATTACAAAGCAGAACAATGTCTTTCAACCTAAGCAAATATATCTCAATGTGAAATGAACAACTGGAGGTACTGAAAAATGAGGGGTTGAAATGAGGGCTTACCCTGTCCCAAACAACCTATGATGAAGGGCTCGGATGGCCATTTTTAGAACAAGGATAAAAGGTCCCATCAGGGGGGTTTCTGTGTGCATGAAACCATCTGCAGGTCGATCAAAAAACGGCAAAAAGAGGTCCGAGGTGGGCTCATCTACATTCCCCCGACACTGCAGGACCCCTTGAGGACTGGACAGGACATAAGAGGCCAAAAATGTTTTTTCTTATCACCGCAGGCCTTTACTGTGTTCAAGGAAAGGACCAGAGCGTATGAGATAAAAGCAAACACGTTTCAGAGCCCCAAGACTCGCGGTGATGTGAATGACAATATCAAGGTTGTTGGATGAAGGAGCAGAGGAGGAGGTGAATGGAAGTCACACTTATTTGCATGTGTTGGTAAATTAAGTATGACATTTCTTTCTTTGATATTTGTGCACAAGGGTATGGACAATTGTAGCAATCCTAGGTTAAAAGAGTACTAGGTGAAAAGTTTTGATCCATGCATTTAATGAAAAATTACAAAACTTATACTTTTCGTAATTTCTCTATTCATTATTAACACAGGTCCCAGACCTATTACTTGTCAAAGTATTGACAAAACCCGCCCCTCTCAGCCGCCCCCGCTCTAACCCAACAAACCTAAATTGGAGAATCGTTGAACAAACTTTTGCATGTAATCATACACATATTTTATTCATGTAATGATATGCAATAATAGCTAAATCCTTCCGTATCAGCAGTTCCTGCATGCATGGCCCAAACAGAGCATCCTGTTACCAAAAAGATAAACAGTGTTTGCCAAAAGACTCCAGCATGATTCTCTAAAAACAGGACACTTAGGAATGAATATTTCTCTTTAGTTAAACCCAAGTGCACATTTTGTCCAACTTAATTACGCAGAATGTTGTGCCCTACTTATATTTGCACACTCAAGTTTCTTAAGTAGGGGACAGAAGAGGCAGTAATAATAAATTTCAGACTCACCTCCTTGACAGACAACTTATCTAACTTTAATGGCAGTAGCTCCAAGATGGCTAAGCTGCTCCAAAAAAAGTGGAAACTGTCAAGTATGACTTGTGTGTGGTGAGGAACGAGCTGGAAACCGAATCGCACGGCAAGAAAAATATTTCACATCCACTGTATCGTATTCTAATAAACCACAGTCCCCACCAGTGGGGGGATTACGACTGTCCATTTGTCTTGGCTGGGCCACCACTGATACAGAGACACTCCCTCTCTGTGTCTGCACCATGCAAAGTTAAAAGCGACGCTGGCGACTGCTGCGAGTCATTTGTCTCCGGTAACAGTGGTTTGTCGGAAGCCAGGACGTCAGTTCTAGTGGATGATGCATTATTGCTATCACTTGTCCTTGTTTAATTGCATCCATGTATGAGGTCTGGGACTATATCCTTCAAAGCGTATCCATCATTGGACACTTAAACCAAAGTCTGCGTTATTGTGTCATATAATCCTGTGTTTGACAGCATATGTGTAAGAATATTTCAGCAACAACTTCAGAAACAGCATGGCGTCATGACAGCTTATCCATTAATGTGGTTTATCACATATAGCATATAATGAATTCTTTGGCCTCTCACGTTTAGATGTATTCATGAAAAGTCTTTAAAGAACAGCTTCTTCTTTTATTTATCTGGGCTTGGTGTTGTTAATCATCACGTCATTCAATTTCTTCACTCCATCTTCATGTTCTGATATACAATTACATCCAATGCCAATGCAGCTTTACAGAACAGATGTTGTACATAGATTGAAGTACTGTATTGAATACACCTAACGTGTTGTTGATGTCCAAGGCCATATATCTAAAAAAAAGAGTATTAAATAAAATAAATTGATATGTAATTATATTTTTATTTGAGAAAAAAACATTCAGTTTATTGATACATAAATTAATACATTCTTATTACATTCTTTCTTTAAAATGTATGCATTTGGATTTGATTTGCTTAGACGTGCTGAGGCAAACGTTTTGAAAGGAGGAAAAATGCCATCAATCCCCAAAATAATGCAAATGGTTATGGAATTATATTTAAATTCCATTCGATTTGTTATTCAGGCACTGGTCATACATTGTTGAATTTAGTTTTTTTTTAGTTTTTGGTCTTGTAAAGATTTGCAAAAAGTCTTAATTATTATTAGTGCCCATGTCATGTATATTATGTTCTCTCACCCATTGATGTTATGGCCTGTGTATTACAGGGGCCCACACAATTTCACCCTATTTTTTTCAATTTAGTGTTTTATGTAGGCTGTGAATGTCCTACAATTTGTAATTTATTGTCCAAAGAAATCTTGTCTACATAAACTCACTGACAAAAATACATATTTGGCTTATTTTGCCAATTTGTGGAGCAGAACCACTACCCCTGTAGCCAATGAAAGAATAAAATACATAAGCCAACTCTGCATGGGCCAATTGATGGCACTAATAGACTCAAACATCTCTGCTGCAGTATTAAGTTCACAATCATGAATATAGGCAACTCAAAGCCAGACACACACGGGGCATGACGTGGCAACGCTCTGGGGAACACTTGGATGTGTGATTGTGAGCTTTTCTGTAGTTTACATAAAGTAAAACTAAACAATCCAGGCAAGTCTCTTGGTTAACACGTTGCCTGTATATGTTTGGAGATTTAGGCTCTTCTCCTGCAACTGTTTCATTTTATTCATATTGCCAAATTTTTCATTTATAAACATTCCATATGCAATCAGATCCTTATATATTTATTCAAGAATGCACTTTGCATTCAGCAGCTGCCGCCTTAAGTCTATTGTTTTTATTCTTTCTTCCCCCAGTTGATGAATGAAATAAGAAAATCCCTCTGTGTTTCTCCAAGGAGGATATTTCGTGGCACAAATGCAACAAATCAACACTAAAAAGTAAACCGGCTCACTCTTGACTGATATTCTTTCCTAATCTCTGCTTGAGAGAGTGAGATAGATCTACATTTTGAGTTTATCACCAAACTCAATCGCTCCCCGTATGACTAATGTGTTGCTGGGGCAGAGGCTCTGCAACGTGTGGCGAGATCTCCCAGGGCCTTTGTGGCTCTCACATGCTGGACATCCCCATTGAGACAGTAAAGAATAGGTAGTCACTAGGTATGGACACAATGAAACAGAACTCAGGGACTGGAACAATCGCTTTAGCTGTCAGTGGGTGACAGAAACTGTAATTAATGATATTTTCTATTTTCACGGAAGAGAATGAGCATCTGACAGAAGCATTATTAATGAGCGCAGCCTTGTTGGAGGGAATAATGGCAGTTTATTAGCAGCGAGACAGATTTAACAGAGCTCTCTTAAACAAAGGGCTGGGACACATTGAAAAATGGAGACAATCTGCCCTAAAGATCCAATGGGAGAAAATGTTCAATACAACCAAAATGTTGGTATTGTGATGATGCTCTCTTCTCCCCTCAAAACCATCTGTTAGGCAAGTTGATAATAAAAGAACTTTTTTTTTTCCAGAAAGTTATCCCTTGAAAAGAGAAAATGTTGAAAGCTAAATAGTATCATGCTAAATATAGTTTCACTACTTGCTCTGTGGTAATTTATCAACACAAATCATTGTTTGACAGCTAAATAGATGGATATTCTGAGCTTTACATACAAAGCAAACATTACTTTAGAATGAACGTGATTTATTTATGAGAATTCTAATGAGGACGCCATGGGTAGCACGGCTATATCAAAAGGTTTAAGATGATCACCATGTAGTTGGTGAAACTAAACATATATGTCGTTTTAGTTTACTAAACCAAACAGACATCGATCATACTGTTTAAATTAAGGGCCTCAAAGCAATTGGTATTTCCAGAGATTACATTTCTCAACCACAAACAAATAAACTGAATACACAGATTATTACATTTTTTTCAAACAATCCAAGTAGGGCAATAGTTTACAGCCACTAATCAGATTATAGTGAGAAACTACGAAATTACCCTCAAATTATACCATTATTTCTTACAATATCTTACAGATTTAAGCATGGCATAACTACTTTTTCAGTAATATTAATAATTGCAATATCGCTACATGGTGAAGAGATTTGTTAAACGTATTCCGGCAGTGTTTCCACAGATAGCTTCATTCATCTCACTGGACTGAAATATGGCATGGATGTAACACTACAGGCATATGACATTGAATAGATGTTCTAGATGATTTTCAGAAATGAAATGATATCCCCCCCCGAACCTATTTTCAGTTCATGTAATTGATTCTCATCCAGCAAGTTTGACTGTATTATGTTTGTTTGAAAAGTTAAAAGAATCCAGCTAATTTCTCCCCAACCAGGCAACACTTAACCAGATTAGAGTGGCCACTTCAAGCTTTGTTGATGCATCCAAGTGAGGCAGGGCAGCCCAGCTGCAAAAGCTGATCAAAAGAAAAGGGGGAATGTGATATTAGCATCAAGTGCTTCAGCGAGTGTTCAGACAAAAACATTGAAAAAAAACATTATTAGACACTTCCTTTACCCATGTTTGGTAGTGAATATATCTGTTTGCGAAGCAGCTGTGTGCATCCATACACGGCATTGAATCGTACTTTAACCAGCATTATAACGCAATTTCTCTTTCCCTTTTTGCATTCCGTTATTGGTAGTATGCTAATGACATCCGCTGTGATTAGTGATTTTCTTCAAATCTTTATTCCACGATGGCCCGAGCAATCACAGAGGTAGGGCTTCAAGATTTACAGCAGCAAGCTTCTTCTGACTGCTCATCCCGTCGGCCCTGAGTTGATTTAATTTGAATAATAGCAAGACATTTTAATTCAAAGGCCACTTTGGTGCATCACTGTGTATTTGCAGATTCAGGAAACACTTGCACAGGAATATAGGAAAGACTTTTTATGTCACCATCTAACTGATTTTGGGTCAAAGGTGTTTTAGGAGGAAGGTTTTTGGTTCATCACGAGGGCTTAATATGGTATCTTTGTGCATATGAACGTCCATTTTCTGTTCTTTTGGGAAGCATTTATTGTTTTTTCTTTTAATTTTAACACAAAATAACTCAAATTATTTTACTTTCAGCACTGAACAGAATGCTCACAAATCTGTCAACAACAGCACTAAATAGTATCATTCCAAATCTATACATATTGACATTATGTTTGGAGCGACCTGCACCGTTGGTAAAAAGGTGATCGAATTTGTTTGAAGCTTTTGTGCTCCAGCACAATATAAGAGTCTTTTGTTTCTCGCGGGGAGTGAGGGGGCTGACCAAATAATTGTGGCCTCACAACGTTTCCAAGCATTTGAACTGGAGTACATCCAGAACAGAGGCAAATGGATCATTTGATTTGACTTCATTTAACTTTCAGCATTAAAGGAAGAAAAAAAGTTCCACAAACTGAACCAGAAGCAAGTCATTTTCACTTCCTTCTTAGAACATTTAATAAGACATCCTCACAAAGATCAACACCCCTCTGTGCCAAGTATTGAAAAAGGGAATGCCATTTATTCTGGTAATTGAAATACTTTCATAAGTTTCTGTTGAAGTCTTCCCATTATAAAGTGTCTTTGAATGGAGACACTACAGGGTGCAGTTACTGGTGTGAGTTTGCATTGAAATGCACCTGGAAGCCCTCCCTAATTGGCAGCCATCTCATTTGGCTTTGATACTGCACCTCATCATCTGCATGAGCAGAACTGGCCATTGTCGAGGGAGGAAGTGCAGGTGAGTAACAGGCTAATCGCCAAAGACCACGCAGACGGTGCTTACGAGGAAGCAGAAGTTCAACATTAAGCCATAAAGAAACTGCAAAATAGTGTCAATTACAGCATGTATTCATAATATACTGTACGCCCATGTAGTGTTTTACCGTAGCTTGTGAGGAACTGTATTATGTAAAGCGTTAATGTGGGCAGTAAAACCTGGGTTTAGACAGCGAGATCCAAGGACCTTCTAATTAAGAGCGCTATCTCAGGGACAGCATAGGGAGTGATCTAATGGTGAGGGGCCATGCATGTTTTTACCTGCAGTGTGCTTTATCTAGCAATGCTTCACAGCAGGACCTTAGACCGACCTGTCTCCTGCTTTACTGCTGAGATATAGACTGAAACGTGCAGGCACTGGAAGGCAGACAGGTACCATTACAACTTGAGTGAAACGAATGGCCAACGCGTTAATGCTAAGTTGTACAAACAGCTTCAGCGGTGTGAGGTATCATAGGAGTATCTTGGCTTTGGATAGAGTCATACTGTTTAAGAAGGTGTGGCAATAGCATTCCCAGAAACTGCAGAAGTGAAAAAGACCACCTGCGTCTTCCTGTGATAGGGAGAAAAGAAGCATCAATGCTATTACCAGACCGCAGGCTTCATCCTCTCCTTAGCAGTCAGCTATAACCATCTCAGAGATGTGAGACACTAATTACAAAAGGATGAACTTCGGAGCTCAGACTTACAAAAGAAAAGAAAAAAACATCAATGTCTCACACAGGTGCCTAATCTCACATTTTGTATAGGCTTGTCTTCGAGAGGAATTTTCTTTTCAATTTATGCTCAAACTATATCACTGTTTTCATAACTGCCCACCATATGTCTGTCAATCTATACACATTCTATGTGGACATTAATAGAAAGCAAAGCCTAGGGATTGAGAAAATAATCCATACATATAAAAAAAATCTATTGACTAACCACCTGATATGTGCAAGACACATATCTTTGTAGTCCACTGAATACATGAAGAAGAACATGGGGTAAGCCAGCTGAAAGCCTCTTCAATGCTCAGCAAAGTCTTTCAAAAGAGTTGTAGTTCTTCAAATAAACACTTGTGCATGTTTTGCACAGGTTAAACTTTGTCAGACATTTGGGCAATAATATATTGCTGTGACATAACTCTTCTGAGGGTTGAAAAATGGATTTAGTTAAGTGCAGGAAGTATTATGTTTAGCTCAGGGCAAAGTGTTCTGTTGAGTTATAGCAGCCGATTACCCACAGCTCTGGTCCAGGGACGACATGGGGTATTTGTTTACACCAAAGGAAATGAAACTATTTCCATTTAACTGCTTACTTATTGGCCGCCTTTGCTTCATTCCTCGATACATGTAATATGTTTCCTACTGTTACAACGAGCACTTCTGCTTTTGACCACAGCAGATGGGGGAAGAAATAAAGGAGGAAATAAAAGAAAGTTGTGCATTACATGAAGGAAGAAAGTATCCTGTTTCCCATTAGGTCTTCATAACTGACTGAGTTTTTATCTAGAGGTGCTGATGCAGTTAGTCGTTGTCCCCCTAAATTTGAGCCAGATTATGCTTGGATTTCAAAGAGTCAAAGAAACACTATCTTGCTTCAATTTGAGGAGACCTGTGGTTAATTTGGCCTCCTTTATCTAATAGAGTTTTCTTTTTCAAAACCATGTGGCATGCTGTTGAAAATACTGGACAGCCACAACAGCCACGAGTCTGATGTTTTATCTGTGATATCACCACATTGTCCTCAAGAATTACCACTGTTGCTGAGGCCATTATCTATGTCTTAGTTGTGAATATACAGACGTATCCCTTTTGGAAGCTGTCAGAAAATATATAAATATAGAAATGTGGCCCTTGGATTAAAAACGAGCAGCGTATTTGGTGGCACTTCCAAAGTAAACACCGAAAACACAAATCTCTCCCACGTTGATCTCCATCACTTGACAATGGCACTGACAAAAGCTCCATAACTTGATTTCCAACGTGCATATATTCCTCCCACTACAGTGTCAGCATAATCCCTGCCAGGAGCCAGTGCTGCATAGGAGTGCAAGACAGGCAGAGAGATAGAGGGGAGACGAGGGGCTGCAGGAGAGAACGATGAGGTTGATCCCTAGTAAGCTGGCCCATGGTCTCAACCCTCCAGCATTTATCCGAATAGCAATGGTGGTGAATCCAATCCGTCACCAATTGCACAGATGAAAAGACACCCTGGCTGTCCCTGAATCTACTGCCCCCTACAGGAAATAGCATGACAGGCAAATGTAATAAATGCACCTGAATGCTCCAAGGTGGTTATAGGTATCAGTCATTTTTATGAGTCTCTTATAGAGCGGACCTAGATTAAGTACGAGTCAAATGGGTGTCTCTACTCAGCTTCTCAGTCTTTACAACACAGAGAGAATTCAAAACAAATCAATATGCACGGGTAGTGTGCCTTTGATTTATACACACAAAGCATGGTAAAGAAATTAAAAAAGGGGTTAAAGACAGAAAGAAATTTCCCAAAAAGGATGTGTTCTCCATCGATGTGGTCCCTGATCCAGTGTTGCAGCTTCGGAACAAATCTGCAGAGCAAATTTACAATCTACTGTCCCCACAATATTAAATTGTTACCCACCCATTACGCTAAGCACAGATGCCCCATCCAATCGGCAGCTGGTGTGCTGTATATTTCCGTTAATATTTCACATTAGCCTGTGGCGCGACATAATACCAGATGATTGCTTGTCTGTTATGGTATACGATGAGAAGTGTTCCGGGCTGCTAATGTGAGACGTCTCTGTTTACCACTTTGATGGATGGCCTCCCTGATAGGACCTGAGTTACGTTCAGGGGTGTCACAGGAAAAAGATGACAGATGGGCCCAGCTGTTGAAGATATCGACACTTTGACCAGACCATGAAGACATTAATCACAGCACGGCTAAGCAGCACTGAGGGAGAACGGGTGACTTCTCTTATTAAGACACAAGTTGCGATTGGGACACATTGTATAATGAACCGTTCAGTTATTAGAAGTTATGAATATCATGTTGTGACAAAAACTAAGACAATGTTTAAAGTTGTGGGGAAGAACTTGTAATATGATTAACTGTCACAAGAGTTTAGGGGCAAGTAATAAAGATAAACAGGGGGTTGTTGATGCTGTAATACTAAAGTGATGGCAGATATCCAGAAGTCAGTTTCAAAATGAAAAAGAGGACACTAATGGATCTTTGGGATCTTCAGTCTCAGTGGCACTTCTTGTCTTGCTGATAAGACACAACTGGTACTCATAGCTCACTGTTGCAATGTTGCGCTGAGTGATTACATATTCATTCACCTGATTTTATTAGACATTTATCCGTAGCGTGATGATTGACAGTGTTCCTCTAACTGCGTGAATAACTTCATATTTCCCTCCTGATACATACTCCAACATATCGTGGTAGAACATGCTCAATTCTGACAAATAAGCAAGTTTGCTTAAAGAAATGAGAAATTAAATATGGTTGTACAAGAAACTGCTTCGACAGTTGCTTCAACTCTCTCCGTGTCCACCAGATCAGCTGCCGATGTCTGCGAGTACAGCTCCCAAGTAGATAAATAATATTCATGGGAGATGGAGGAAGTAGATGATGATGTATGTGTTGTGGGAGGGCCTGATTGAAGGGAGATTAAATCTCTATCAATCAATGGAAAGTGATGTTGTCACTGAATAACTGAAGTTGACCCAGCTGGGAGTTTACACTGCAAGTTCACCTAAGTACGAACATGCAACAGAACATTTTGTTTAGTTTCAAGTGGAAATCCACACTTAGAATATTACATTTGTTCCAGCAACAACAAAAGCATGTTTTGCAACATTGGTACCGAAGTACCAGTCCAAAAGTACTTTGGTATTGTGCTATGACACCTAAATGTGTTTTATAGGTATTCCTCAATGTGCAGAGAAGAGTGATGGAACAGACAAAGACGAGCTGACAGATTCGACTTGAAATCATTCATTAACATAATGTCTGAGACTTCATTAATAACGTTGTTTTTAATTATTCATGCTCTTGTTTCACTACAGCAGTTTGTTCGTTCTCCTGCTGAGATAAATATCTCAGTTGGCTAAAAATGTTTTAAAAAAAGATATCGGAGTGAGAAAAAACTGAGACGGAGAGAGAAAGAGATCACAGCACATACAAAGAGGGGCCATTATTTCAGCACTGCAGGGGAGACGGTTAAACACTACTTTGTTCTGTTCAATTTGACTCTGTGCAACATAACTTGCAACCATCTGGGTGGAAACCAGCTTATACCTTATTTCAAGCAATTTTATGCATCTCATAAGTACGACTGTTTGACTACCCACCAAGCTGTGTATTCGCTGCACAGCTTGGTATTCTATGGAAATCCCACTGTTATTATCAAACAGCCACTGTGGCCCACATTCATGGAGAAACGCTTTTCAAACCAACCGTTGCACAGTGTTGTACATCGGAGTCTTGAAAACAGCTGTTTTATTCGTGCTCAATCACTTTCTAAAAATAATTCCTTCTTAATTTAGGTTAAGCAGGATTCCTCCTAAATTTCCCATTGCATCTTTTATAGTAGCTGTTACATGAAATACATTGTAAAGAAAAAGAACAAAATGCTGTACATAGATTAAGTGCCTGAATAGTCCCTCACTGTCTTCTGCTCAGCCACGGTTAAATTCTCCAAACCTCAGCTCCATCAAGGTCAACAAACATCAAAAGACATCTTCATCCACATTTTTTATTTACGTTGAATACCCGAAGAGACATTCTGCAACTGACCTTTTGTTTCTCACAAATATGAATATCTCTGGTAGATATAATCTTACAACAACAATCTGGTTGGACATGTTTACCATTCCACAGAAACAGCACAGGGGTTGGTGATTGCCCACTGTGGCCCACCTGCACGGAAGAAACTCATCCTATATTTTAAAAGCTCGGTGGATCCAGCAGTGAGGGATGGAATAAATATGTGGATCGCCGTTTTAACTCAAATGTATTCTCAAACATGGCTGCTTGCCACGGTGCTTAGCAACATCGAAGCCGAGCAGATAAAAAGGAAAGAGAAGAAAGGGAGGCAGAGAGAGAAATCCTTGCTGACAGCTGCTTTCTTCATGCTAACCCATGTTGTAAAGATGTTACCCTCAAAACTGTATTGAGACAACTGACCCATTGTTCCTGTTGTAATTAAAGAGACCACAGCTGAAGACACCAAGCCATATGGCCAAAGGAGGCTTCCGTCACTTTTACAGCACACCGTCTACTGTAAGGCCGTCAAGAGTGGATGGCAAACGCCTATCATCATGACGCAAATTGTGTAATGATATCTCACAACTAACACTATAGGGAATAATGACTGATCGTGTCATCAGTCCAATGACTGGGTGATCCACGTATATATACTGTATATACAGGACTGTCTCAGACAATTAGAACATTGTGATAAAGTTCTTTATTTTCTGTAATGCAATTAAAAAAACAAAAATGTCATGCATTCTGGATTCATTACAAATCAACTGAAATATTGCAAGCGTTTTATTCTTTTAATATTGCTGATTATGGCTTACAGCTTAAGAAAACTCAAATATCCTATCTCTATATATTAGAATATTTCCTCAGACCAAGTAAAAAAAAAAGATTTACAACAGCAAAACAAAATCAAACATTTGGAAATGCCCATTAATGCACTCAGTACTTGGTTGGGAATCCTTTTGCACGGATTACTGCATCAATGCGGCGTGGCATGGAGGCAATCAGCCTGTGGCATTGCTGAGGTGTTATGGATGCCCATGATGCTTCAATAGAGGCCTTTAGCTCATTTGCATTGTTGGGTCTGGTGTCTTTCAGCTTCCTCTTCACAATACCCCACAAATTCTCTCTGGGGTTCAGGTCAGGGGAATTGGCAGGCCAATGGAGGACAGTAATGCCATGGTGAGTACACCAGTTACTGGTGGTTCTGGCACTGTGGGCAGGTGCCAGATCATGCTGGAAAATGAAATCCTCATCTCCATAGAGCTTTTCAGCAGACGGAAGCATGTAGTGCTCTAAAATCTCTTGGTACACAGCTGCATTTACTCTGGACTTGATGAAACACAGTGGACCAACACCAGCAGCTGACATGGCTCCCCAAACCATCACTGACTGTGGGAACTTCACACTGGATTTCAAGCAACTTGGATTTTGCTCCTCTCCAGCCTTTCTCCAGACTCTGGCGCCTTGACTTCCAAATGAAATACAACACTTGCTTTCATCTGAAAAGAGGACTTTGGACCACTCTGCAACTGCCCGTTGCTTCTTTTCCCCTTGCAGGTGTTTCGAGTTAATTAGACGATTCAAGTGATTAGTTGAATACCCTACTAGTATACTTGTTCATGATATTCTAAAATTTAGAGATAGGATATTTGAGTTTTCTTAAGCTGTAAGCCATAATCAGCAATATTATAAGAATAAAAGGCTTGCAATATTTCAGTTGATTTGTAATGAATCCAGAATGCATGATTTTTTTGTTTTTTTAATTGCATTACAGAAAATAAAAAACTTTATCACAATATTCTAATTTTCTGAGACAGTCCTGTATATATATATATATATATATATATATATATATATATATATATATATATATATATATACAGCATAAAAGAAACATTTGAGAGCAATTGTTCTTTATTGTTAAATACACCTTTTGAATCTTAATAGTCAATTTTTCCACTCGAAAGCCATTAGACTTTTAATCTGTAGCACTTTAAAAGATGTGACCGGATATTGTCTTGATATTGCTACTACGATTGCTTTTATTATTATGATAATTACAGACTCGAAGCAGACCTTTTTCTCAATTTGTTTTTCTTTTCAATTTAGTTGGACAAAAAGCAGCACTGACAACTTTAAACTGTAATCTGTCATGACTCATGAGTGCTAATTTCCGATCAAATTTTGGATTGCATTCATTACAGTAAATGCATGAGTCAGTCATGTATCTGCTACATTTGATGTACTTTATCATTGGTTGTGTTATGGTGTTGCACAAATTTCAGCATCTGCGATCACATTCCACTCACTTGTCCATGAGCCTGAGCCTGGAGCGGCTATAAATCGAGTAATTTCACAGTAGCATGAAATATTGGAGACAGGCTTGGCAACAATGTCATGCGAGGCAAGGAATCACATTCATCTATCTGTGTGACTATTTGATACATATCTACTTAAGCTTTGAAAACAGAGTCTGTGTATATTCCCTCTATACTCTAAAAAAAATGGTGTGCTCATTCTGTTAGCCAGATAATGACCAGTCTGACTTCAAAACAGTCTATTCTAATTAAAGTCCTGGTCCAAGGCAAATCCACATTCCACCGGCAGCAATCTGATGGAGTGAACGGATTCACAAGGAACAAGCAGCATTGCAGCAGACTTTGATTACAGGGTATTCATCGGATGTCAATCATTCAGCATATCTGTTGCAGATGTTTGGTGCAGATTTGATATTTGATACTTCTGATGTTTCACAGTATCAATTACCAGCACACAATATTGCATGGAATCAAAAACATGCAATTCATGTATATTATGAGTTGAGTCAGTTTACATATTTATGTTTGCCTTTTGGCAAATGGCAACAAAGAATTACATAATTGCATAATGAGACTTCAACAGAGGGAAAGACAGTTTTTGTTGGGAAAAGTCAAATCAAATATTTTTCAACAAGTATATTTTTGATATGCATGGGCTGACTTTGAAACAGCTGACTTGACTGGAAAAAGCTTGGTTTAAAAACAGATGAATCATATAAGCTGGTGAGATAAAGGGTCAGACCGAAGTAACAGTAGATGATTTTTCACCGAGTGGGAAGAGGATGACCTTTGAGATTCAGTTGAGCTTCAAATATAGACATTAAACCATGAAAAATAGACTTGAGGATGTTCACGTGTAACCCAAACCTATTCGCGATAGGCTATGTGCTGTTTTTTATTTGTATGTATCAAAATATATTTAGCATATTTAAATGCCAAAAAGTAAGAGCTTATTTTTTGTGAAGATTTTTGATTAAAAAAGCACCACCAATATGGCCATTTATGAATTAAAAAAGAATCTTTGTTTTTGAACTGCTGTGTTTTGATTAGTAATTTAGCTGAATGTGATGGTATTTTGCAAATGTGGAGCTTTCAAAACTGCCAAAAATTACCAAATCCAATGGTGATCAGTCTGACTTCTTTAAATGAAATCTGGCATAACTCATCATCGTGCCTCTCCCAGAGAAGATATAGTCTCCAAATATCCTTGTCGCAGTAAATTATGTGTAATTTGATACAGATCTGGGCCAGGTGCAATTAAAACTTCTGAACATGATCGGTTGTTAAAATAACACATTTTGAGAGTTCAGAGTTGATAAAAGGAAGTGCTTTCTGTGATTTCTGCTGCTTAGACTTGTTTCATCCTTCAAGGGTAAACCTACAGCTTCAGTACAAACAAGATGGTGTTGTTCAGAACTCATTACTGTTGTCTGTACTGCTCACTGTATCTACAGACACAGTGGTAACTTTGTAAAGGGTTTAAATACTCAAACTCATCATCCCCGGCTCCATGGCAGGGCTCTAAAAACAGAGTATGAAATCACAGTTACGATTCTTAACGGCTTCAGAGCACCTGCTTATATGTTTGCAACATAATTACATACTGATGACTTGAAAATAAAAGTATACAACTCAATCATTTTAAGCACCATGACTCCTTAGAGTGTGTGCCATCCAGTTAAACAAAGTTATATGAAATCCCCCAAAAAGAAAAGGAAGCTACTGTGCACAATTATCAGGCATATGGGGTGCCAGAACTGCATTAATAGCAAGCCAAAAACATTGAACCTTCGAATCCCGATCTGCATTCACACAAACATGCACAAATCCTTAGCTCAACAATTACACTGCTGAACAAGATGAAATTACTGAAATACATGAAGAAATCATTGCTTGAATTTGTTTTGCTGATTTTCAATAAATCAAACAGCTGTGCCTTTGCGGCAAACACTCCCAGATGCCAGAAACCGGTAGAAAGTGGTCAAACCATCAGTGTTCTGTGATTAGCCCATACATCAAAGTGTATAACCCCCCATAGCAATTATTGGAGGACAAATTGAAAACTGTCAAAATCCAACTTCATTGAAGATCTTATTAACTTTGCAAAGTGACTACTGACTTGAAACTTGACTGACAACTGAACATTGTATGGTATTGTGCTTCAAGTCAATACGACCACGATATTTCTCCGGCTTCTGCAAAAATGGGATTCCCCTCAAGTTTGCCGGTCTAAAGTGTAGCTGTCAAGCAGATGAAAATATCATCAGCCAACATTTCTGCTTGGAAGAATTCCAAAAAACAAATAAATTAATAGCCGATCCAATAGCCAATATGTTAAGCTGGAAGGCAACTCTATATGAAACCATGGCAACAACTTTTATGTGAGATCATAAACTACAATATGTCATCTTTTCCTGGGATGACAATTGATCGAAATTATCTTTACTTAATATGAAAGGGGGCATACTTGTGGTAGGTTCTGCCAGAGGGTTGGAACCAGCCAAAGCACAACTTGTAAGATATTTCAACAAGGAAAGTGTGAAAACCATTGGTGCTTGGATGCTTTTATTTTGAAGTATGAAAATAGAGCCATGGTGTGAACACATTTCTCTTTTCGCACATTCTCTGTATGTTTTGAAAAGCCTTATTGGCACTGTCACCTAGTTCCACCTGACAAGCTAAAGTACATTTGTGTATGGCAGCGTGCATACAGATTGATTTATCTTATAATTAAAACTAATTAAAGACACCAACGTTCATATGTATCTCAATGGACACTCGTTTAAAGGCATAAAGTGAAGCAGTTGGTCAATGACTATTTACTGCAGTGTCTCTTTTCCTCATTGGGATTGATCTGAAATACCATTACGTGTAATGCTCCTGGAAAGGTTCATAATATCATCAGGTAATATAGACTACCAAACAGCTAATTATCTTAAATTAGCCCCACCTTTTTAGTCCATTAGCACCAGCTGTACCAATGTGTGTTTGACCTGCGTACCAACCTCCTTTTTATTTTGCAACATTAGATTAACATTGCCCTCCTCCATCTCTGGGACATTATGTTTTCTATAATTCAGGCATATTAAGCCTTCATCGTGTCTGCCCTCATGTCACACTGCATAGGTTGCCATTATATAAATAGAGTAATGGAGACACACTTACAGTCTTAACTTCATTTGACTCTTTGCAATTTGGAAAGAATCATAGCTCCCATGCAACACTCAAATGGAGAACATTTATTTGGGCCATAAATGAAAAGATTTGTAATTAACATGAACTATATATGAACAAGATCAGCGTCGCAATGAGCAGCATGGTGGGGGCATGTAGCTTCTAGGTCTTTCAGCAAATACCCTCAATTCAAATAAAAAATGTATATTCGATTGTGCGTCGGGAGTCGCGCAACGTCACTTTCATTGATTGAAAATGAAATGTAACATTAGGCCGTGCTGAGGAGGAATGATTCAAGAACAACTGTAATGACGCCAGAGAGCGTTAAATATGCACTTCTGTTACAACATGTAAACAAACCATGTCTGGAGACATAATGACTTCTGAGTATTGGGGATACACAGGTACTAATTTGCTTTAAGACCAAGCATAAGGACTTACATTTGGGTACTTACAGATACCAATTAAAGATATGAGTACTTAATAATACGATTTCAGTTACAACAATGGCTTTGAAAACGTGTTTTATTTTCATCAGATGTGCTGTTGCAGGTATTTTAACATTACACTTTATGTTTTCCAGATGCAGACGGAACATTACGGGGTCCCCTGAGGGTCAAAACACATCGACATTTCAGAAAACAAAACAACATACAACATTTCAAAAAACACAAAAAGAGACAACATTACGGTAAAACTCAAACCGCCAAAATCAGGTTTATCCTGGATGATAATTCCCTGTAACTGATCGGGCATCTGTCTGCCAGTCTGCGACAAACACTACTTTCTTATTTCCTGCAGATTGGATTCCTTGGGATACATTGCTACCTCACAGGTCAGGTTGGTAAGATAACATATACGTTTGATTTATTCTGAGTGAAATTGCTGTGCAGCAGCTAGAATACAAAATTGAGAAGATTGGAAGTACAAAGAGTGCAAATATAAACGTGTTGTATTGGAGATCAGAGTGTACTACAAATGGTAGTTGTTGATTTTGCAGTGTTTTCGCCCTGGCAGTAAGTCCTTTTGCTGTGCCGTAAGTGCAGTGTAGATATCGACGATATTATAGCCTTTATTTATTCTCACCTTCTGTTATCTGAAATGTCCTTGTGTTTTGTAAAATGTTATTTAGTTTTCTGAAATGTGAATCATACTGTGAACTTCTCACTTCAACTTCATGAATCAGCTGTTTATGTCCATTGTGAAGCTTTTTAAGACAACATGAAACCATCATGAAATCATGAAACCATCGCTGTAAGTGTAACAGTTTACCTAAAGTTTGTGCAGTCGGTTTTATGGTATGTTAAAGTCTGACAAAGTATTTGTCAACTTTAAACATACCCATTTATTATCAAAGGAGGCATCCGGGTGCTGTAAGTAGCTTGTAAAAAACAATAATATGATGTCTGGGTGGAAGAGGTGTGGGCAGCGGCGGTAACAGCTTTTGAAGTGTTACAAAAAGTATTCAGCAGACGGCAGATCAGAGTCACCCAGAGGAACCTGATACCGACAGGTCTGTAAGGTGTTGAATGGAAAGTGTCCCCAAAGCCAGAGACATTATGCATAACGAAGTCATGAATGTCATGTCTTCTACATGACATTTAATATTTGACATTACGGCAAACATTATGCTCAGGTTGCTTTTTTCGGTTTGCTTTCTGCAATGCATTGTTTTTTGTTTATTATTGCTGAGAAAATGCTGAACATTATTTACTTTCCTATTTAGCCTTGTGAAGTTAAGCAGCTTAATTCTTACATTTTAGGTCCAACCCTTCTTTCGTCTTTGGAAAAAGCCCCAGGGAGATGTTTCTCTGCTGTTGACCTCTCTTGAACATGAAAAATCTTTCTGCATACAGGCCTGATTATGCAAACACTGAATCTGTTCCTCGAATGGGAGATAGCTTGAACCTGCATAATTTCCCCAATATGTATTTTTTGTTTGGATGATGAATAGAGAAACATGTTGTTGCTCATACCTGCCCAACTGTAGCTCATCATTCTTCCTGTTACCTTGGGCATAATTTAATAACCTAAAACTAATTCAGCCAACTGTGATCCTACTGTGCACCCTAATGGCAGAAATATGTGTAAACACCTGCACTAATTACCTTCTGAGGCAGATTATTTATGAAACGCATGAAAACGTGTGTAAAACGATTCATTGGTCAGAATTCAGGGCAATTTTTCACTCGACCATCCAGATATCTTCCAGCCCAAGGGAGCCAGAGCCCGTTCCCACTGAATCATGGCACTATTATCTCTCTGTTCATTTTCAGGACTGTTTGTTGAAAGAGACTAAACAAGATTATCAAACAGAAAAAGACGAGTATGGCAGTGTTCTCTAATTCAGACCACATTGATTGTTTATGTTCAATGTTATCTGGTTGATGTGTTTATTGTCCTGCGGACAGCCCTATTTTTCATGAGTATCCCTAAATAAAATGATGACAATATCAGTTCCTCAAAATGGTATCTTGTGAATAAGCTATGCCAAAATATGCCTCATGGATATTTTGTTATTAAAAAGTTTGTCAGAGCCTATCGACTACACATCAGGTGCTGAGTAGAGGACAAAATTAACGCGGCACTCTGCCTTGAGTGTTCAGGAGGACTAATTGAGACAAAACTTCTCAGAGATAGAGACCTCTGATTGCATTACATCAGTGAAATATTCTTCTTCAGTCGCACAAGTATGCTGATACTGGAACGACAATGAAAACTACAAACTTCCCCTGTGATTAACAGTGGGCTATGATTACTCATATCTCCTAATTATCCATGTTTGGTTATCTGGTACCAGAAGTTACTGGGAGGAAGTGAAATTGATCAAGAAATCTGTATTAATTTTCCACTATAATGATGAATTAATCTAATTTGAAGAGTCAAGTCAAATCCATTGCTATCTCATCAGTAAGAAATGTCAACTAGATAATAGATGTTAAGATCTCAACATTCAATTGGTGAATCATTTTAAATAGTTGATGAACTCGGTATGAATTTCATTGATAACCTTTCGCAGATACAGAATAGCACCAACTCATATATGTATATATTACACACAATAAAAGATTCAAGAGCTGACTAAAGTGTTTAATTGTTTCACACTGCAGGCTTTGCTGTGGTAAAATATGCACAATGTAGATCCCAGAATGGGCCTGACGACATTTGGATGCACTGAGCACCTCTCTCCTCTTTTCTTTCTCCTATGGATGAATCTTCATCTCTCCATCACACATGACTAACTCTGCTTTCTCCCCGGAGTCCTTCTGACTTCACGTCTCATGGGGTCATCGGACCCTATGAGACGGCATAGATTCCATCTGCTGATGGACCTTCGATGGTTGGATCGTGAGTTCCTGTCGCCAGCTGTGCCACTGCCCTGCTGGGACTCCGCCCACTCCTCCACTTGGGAGGTCTCCAAACTCTCCATCGTGGAATATGCCTAAATATGAACTATTGATAAACTCTGTCAGATTCCTTGAATGTATTTTAACTCTAAATATGTCCTTCTGTACACATTACATCTATTGCATCTGTCCATCCTGGAGAGGGATCCTCCTCTGTTGCTCTCCTGAAGGTTTCTTCCCTTTTTTCCCCCTGAAGGGTTATTTGGGAGTTTTTCCTGGTCCGATGTGAGGTTTTGGGTCAGGGATGTCTATGTGTACAGATTGTAAAGCACTCTGAGACAAATTTGTAATTTGTGAAACTGGGCTATACAAATAAACTGAATTGAATTGAATTGAATTTGGATTTATGTAAAGGAATTGTTCAAACATACCAAGAAATCAAGAAATGTGTGAGATCTGCACATACGTTAAAAAAAATCTGCTTCATGTGCAAAAAGAGATGTACACGTTGGCACTATGGTAGTTCACCAAGTAGATCAGACACCCCATGAAGAAAGTCTGAGTTATTAGAGAAGCAGCCCAGTGCACGCCCGCCTACCCCCCCCCACACACACACACACACACACACACACACACACACTGTCCCCTGTCTGACTATCACTAATATGACTATAGAGAAAAAGTCAAATAAATATCATGTTTTGTTTTTTAACCTTGTGAAACATTAGAGCTTGAAGGTTGAGGTGGTGGTGAGATCCTTTCAACTCTTCATTTGAACTTTCCGGAAGCGAGGTCGAGATTTTCACTTAAAATGTAACTTGTTTAACCATGACCAAACTTAAACTCAACCAAAGATTTCAGTTGTTTTATTTACTTATTTATATTTGGATGTCCGAAAAAAGATTAAAGATTTAAAACTGTAATTTTCTCAAATCCTTTTATGTTTGTATTATATCAAATGTAAATGTAATTTCACTTTGGGGCCACAACAAATACATTTTATTTCAATGTTGCACTCATTAATGCTTAAATAAATATTGAGAGATTACATTTTCAGAATGATTAGAAAGAGGTATTCACTTATTCATTAATAAGTTAGTTTTGCATAGTTTCCCTATACAATACCAAAGTTATGGGAGAGGTAAGTTACCTGTACAACTCAGAGCAAATAGACAGACATAAACATGTGAAACCACAACTTCTGAGGTGTATATCTTTGGACTATTGGAGTTAATTGTTGAAAGTGTTACTTTCAATCACAAATGTGCCATGAAATAAAAATGGTTTTATTCAGTTTAATTAGAGAAAATCCCCAAAATACTGGATTTCCAGGATCCAGATATAAGTTTCGAGCCAACCGTCAAAAACACCCTCTGAACACATCGGAACCACGTTGAGTTGAAGCAAGTGAACTGCAGAGCAAATAGAACAAATAAACAGCAGCCAGCAGTTTCAGTTGATGATTTGACAGCATGTGGTATCAATGCATGTGTGCAGAGTCACAAAGAATTATTTAATGTTTTTAATTCAGCAATATTTCATACATTTAAACTTTTGTATTTTGTGACGTAAGCAGTTACATTCATGCGCCAATGTGTGTGTATAAATGATATTAAGGCAGCAAGAGGCAAACAAATAAGTGGTAAAGTTGTCTCGTGTTAATTATTGAACAGTGTGTGAGATTTAGTGACATCTAGTGTTGAGGTCGCAGATTGCAAGCAGCAATATGACGTTGCACACCTTGTCCAAGCATGTCGGAGAACTATGGTGGCCTTCAGATGTCTTTCGGATGTTACTACTGCAGGTGATTACTTTTATCAATACGCTCTTATTTTTCAAGACTAAATGAACGCTTTTAAAAGCCGAGTATTTGAACAATTAAATTCAGAACCAAATTAGGAGTTATTTGTAATTTAGATATAATTAAGTATTGTTTTGAGAATAGCAACAGAAATGTTCAAAACAGCAAAGTCACCATATAAAGTCAAGTCAAGTATATAAATGATTACAATCAATATTGAAGAACACAAACATCTGATAGTATTAGTCATTCCTTCTGTGTTCCCGTCTGCTTTGTCTCAGACAGAATAAGTGAACACATTTAGAAGAAAAGTAAACTTTAGACGGACAGCTTCTGTTTCAGCCTTATATTAACAAAAAATCCTTTTACTTGATTGTGTGTGTGCTGTGCTTGTGTAAACATAGCTGCGATGGATGAGAGCGGTCAGTTGATTTACGTTTTATTTACATGTCTGTGTTTGTTGAACAGATGTATAGAGAACGTGAGGCTTTTTACTTGGGAATGTTTTAATTGCACTAACAGTTATGATCGTAGTTGCCGTCAACTGGCGTATATTCTTCACTTCACCTGGTTCACTTCAGCACGGCAGCATCTCTGCGTGTGTGCTTGTATGTGTGTTTGTAGTTGGAGGAGATCAGCCTCTTATCAAAACGCTGACATTTTATAATCCTGGGCCCGTTTAAAACCAAGTTTCGGTAGCCATCTTGGCTGCTGTAGAAACACGATGGTGCAAGATGGCGTACTCCTTGGAAGACAACTCACTCCCTATTTATTCAGTCAATCAATGAAGACCAAATAAATCTGATGATGTAATTTGTAAACCTGCTTGTAGATATAGTCAAAATATATATATTTTTACAAATAATTTATTGGATTCTGATTGGGATTGTGGCTAAAAGAAAACGGGATCTGCGCATCCCTAGGATTAATTTCATACTGAAAAACAGTCCAACAATATGCAAGTTCCAAATATTTACCATCTGAACATTGGGGTATCAGAAAGTCACATTTCCCGCTAATGGCAGCCGTTACTATACTGCAAATCATGAGAATGCGCCTGTTTTTATTAGCAGGATGTGGCCATGCTCTAGCAGGTGACAGCTAGTCAGATGTGACAGAGTGCAATATTATCCCTCAGACAAAGTACCCCCCCCTCCCAACCCCCAAATTTCAGACAGCTAAATCATGAGATGATGATGTTTGAATTATTGATACACTCTCAAGGTTGAGAGCATCATGTTTTTTAAGGGGCTCTGAATGCTATGAAAATGAAGGAAAAGAGTGCATTCAAGTCTGATCTGCCACAATTAGAGAGGTATAAGTACACTTGAGCTATAAAATGATACTCCCTTCTGAACAGAGCAAGACTGAAAGTTGCAGCTCTCGATGACCACATAGGGCTTAGGGTTTGTGAAGACAGAGACGTGTGACAGATGCTTCCATCTTTATATTGCAGAAGGAACATTTGATCCTTTCCCACTGCGGATCATGAAGAGGGAATTTGTTATAATTAACGATAAGAAGTGAATGCATCCTACAGAGATTATACTAATTACTTGAGCTATCTTAAGGTTCACTATAGGATCAGAACTCTGTATTTATGTGTCTTACGGGTCTCTTGTTTGTTTCCTATTAAATTGACTACTTAATAAACAGGGATGAAACTGTTAGCCTTCAACAATGGCATACACAGTTTAATACGGATTGTTTAAAAATATGCAGCATCCAGACTCAGGGGAAAAGTCTGTTATTCATTGTATCAAAACCTTCAATAACAAGGTCTCGGTTAGCCGAGGACTGCATGCGATCGCTCCCTAAACAATTTGCCCTGTATGTTGTTTAGTGCTTTTAAATCTACCATCACCTGCCTTGTAGACTAGCCTCCAGTTAAGGAGCCATTTGAAAATGATTTGAACATTTGTGAACTTATCCTTGAAAGTGACTCTTCATATCGAACTCACAACAACTCAAAGTTGCGAGCATAATGTGTCTGTGTTGTCAGCCATATTAACAAAGTGAACACACCATTAAACAATGTCATTAACCACCGACTCATGCTAATGTCTTCCTTTAACTATCAATGACGCTTAGCTTACTGCTCCGAAAGGGAAATCTGTTTTCTGGATTATTAGTCCAAAATAGAAAGTCACTGAGCTCTTTGAATGTTGTTGTGGCGCTTGAGAGGGTGGGACACTGCAGTTAAATTGAATTGAAATAATTCAAATGGCAAGGATGGGCAGTGTAGGACTACTCGTGATTGTTTTTATTGATGTATTTGTGAGTGGTTAGCACAGCGTCAATGAATTGGGTGTTGCTTTTATATTGTGTCCTGTGCAATACCCCATTTAGCACGCCCATCTAAATGCTAATAAGATTAAAGCTGTTTTAAAATTGCCCAGTATAACTGATGTGCTAATTCACTGATTGCTAACTAACTGTAACTTTTTAGGCAACTTAAATTTGACATGACACCTTGAATTCTCACTAAAGCACTTTATTTGTGCTTAGCTACTTATTACTTCTCCATAAAAAATAAATAAATCCCTTCTGCAATCTTAGCCTGTAGCCCTTTTCCTTATAGTTTCCTCCCATTATACAAACCAATTATGTCCTATGAGTTCTCATGCCTCTGTATAGATCTACTCACATTTCTAACACAAGTTGTAAGTCTCTAAAATACCATTCCATATAAACCTCAATACACAAATATGATCCTAAAAGCACCTGAAACTCAACACAATTGCTTACCCTGGAATAAGACATGACAGTATGACCTGGAGCTTTGCCTTTCTTGCCGGTGCTACCTTAGTGACGGATCTTCATCAGGGTAGTCGGAGTGATGCTTTAAATCCAACAATCAGTTAGAGTAATATTGTAGCTGGTGCTTGTGACTATGGTTCCTTTGTGTGATTCTCGTTCCAATATTATTCAGCCTTGGCCCGTAGGCTCAAACAGATGGCTTTGATAACTTGCTTGAAGCAGTCCCCTAAACTCCACAGATAACACTACAGTAAACTAGACGTCCATCTTTGGCTCAATTTCCCCCATTACCCATGCAAACAGAGTCATTAAATACACTGGGCTTGGAGAGAAATTCCCAGTCACAGAGCCTAACCGCCTCTCTCTCTCTCTCTCTCTCTCTCTCTCTCTCTCTCTCTCTCTCTCTCTCTCTCTCTCTCAGATTTGGATCTTTGGTATCTGCATTTATTAAACCAGTCAGTTGAAACTAATATCAATGAGCACAACTGTTTGAAGCCACCATGGACAATCACCACAGGTTATATAGTTTTCTCATTTGGTCAAAATGATATTCAACAAATAAGCTCTTTTTTCACAAGGAGGCCATGTAACGTATCGTGCCTGAAGTCTGACACTGCTCCTTTTCCAAAAAACTACTATTCTAGACACTCGCCTCTTTGCCAGTTCCTACAGCGAGTGCGGTGGCTTTTCTGAGAATGTGGCCGATTGCATTGCTCCCCAACCTTCTGACAGCATTATTCACAACCGCTCATTGCTTGTTGACTCCAGGGAAGCGAAGAAGAGCTGGTTGTAATTTTACTATATCCAGCAGCAAAAATGAACTCCAGTTAATGAGCCAGTGCCTGTAAAGGTCCGCTGTGGATGACATACTGGACTCAGTCGGCAGAGCCCTGAAACCTGCTGCACAGTTTGTGTGTCCGTGTGCGTGTCCCAACGATGTACAGTTTGGGAATATGGACACGTTAACTACAAATAACCACGCACACACACAGAGATTCTTTGCTCCATAGTTAGATGTGACCCTTAAAGCAGTAATGCATTAGTATTAGCATTACAAATAAACGGGGGCTAATTAAACTCAGCAAAATGGATTAAAGCACAATCCTTTGGAAGTGAAATACAGGAGACTGTGTGGTTCCTTAAAACAATAGTCTGCTTAAGATATGCTTTGGAAGATGAGATACTGTCAAGGTTTTGAAGTACAGACAGTGTTAAGCCAAAACTATTATTTGGCACACATGGTGACATTATTTTCTTAAACTTAAAATAGAGACTAAGAGTGAGCTAGAAATTCTGTGACCTTTTGACCTTGTACTCTTTGGAATCAGTGTCTCGGAGTAAAGACAGACAGCTTAATTTAATGCCATGTTCTTTCATTTTAGTAGAACATTACACATCTGGGCACTTTTGATAGATAGTTATACGATTTCAAGGTGACTCAAGAATTTGAGCATTAATAAAGTTTCACAGATGACACTTCCAAATCATTACAATTCATGCAGTGACTTAAGAAATTCTGCAACCCGTAGTCACCATAAAGTACATTTTATTTTCAGGTTGCCATATAATCAACGGTATAACTCCTTTGCATGTCAATGAGCAAAACGCTTTACTTCAGAATTTAGTGAAGTTTGACACAGAACTGATGAAATGGTGAAACTTATAAGTAAATAACTCGGATACTGAACTAAGTCAGAACCTCAGAATGAACACATTTTTAAACATAAATCATTACAACAGTGATTCTTCTGCACTTAGCAGACATTTATGTGGCAAGAAATGTGCAAGCCTTTAGGCCTCAATATGTTTTTTATGCAATGTGCTTTAGCTGTCATGATGCATCTTAGCATTTTAGTAATGATAATGCAGTTATTAGAACCTGATAATCTGACTGAAATGTCATTTCATACATCTTAGAGATGTGTATGTTCAGAAGTCTTGCATAAAGCTACTGTCAGTGCACAGTGGTGTTTATCAGTATTCAACGTATGTCAATACTTAGAGTGGCAATAGAAAATATTATATCAAAGAACAGTCTCAGGATCCATTTATATATCCACCTACATTGGAACTCTTTTGTACTGCTTCACCTTGGCCCGCAGTCATGGTCATCCAAACACCACCATATTCAATCAGATCTATGTAAAAAAGCATGAACAAGCCAACATACATGCTCACATGCTGGAGTTTGTGATTTCTTTATTTATTTGGTGAGACATTTTATCTTGTCTTGTTTTTGTATTCTTTGCTCCACCTAAAGCACTTTGCAACAACCTTGTTTGCCTAAAGCACCGCATAAATAAATCTGACTGTACTTGAGTTGACCATAAAAAATTCTGAAATGAATTAATGACAACAAATCTAAATATAATGTTACATATAAATAAACATTAGTCAATCTGTTAATTTCACGATCATTTGAATTTAATTTAACCATGACTATAGCAAATGCCAGTGTGCATCGTTATCTCACACCACATAATTTAAAATATAAAAACACTAATTTAATAACTTACTGTTACACTATTTATTAATTATATATACATGTAATTGATTATATCTAATTATATATCTTTATATATCTAATTAATAAATGGTGTGTGTATATATATATAAATAATGTTCCTATCACGTATGGACACACAAACACACAGTGTATAAGAAATCACAATGAAGAGACAAATATACTTTGACTGACCCTTAAAATCAATTGAAAAACAAAATCACCATCAAATCGGTTTAACATTCATAAATAAACATACAAAACAAGTTATTTATTTTAAGAAATCAACGGTTTATTTATATTGTGACCTCAATGATTTATGGTTAGAGCACCACAGTTTAATAGAGTAGGACTGCAGTCAATCAGAAATGGGTAGAATTATCCCACAACTTTTTGAACCCCATCCGGGGTGACACACTTTATAATATGTACGTCTCCACCATTAGTATGTGTGCTACAATGACATGTTCCTTTAAACAAACACTGCTACGCTGATCTGATGCCAGTGGATTCCCAGAGCTCTTTAAAGAGCCAATCACCACAAGAGTGACCTTTCAAAGATTTCCTGAGTTTTACTTCCTTGATTACAAGTAAAACATAAGAGATCTGGCTCTGTTCCTCTACAAGCAAATCCCTTCTCTCCATTCAATGTTACAGTTACTGATAAATGTACACCCATATAATACAACTGCGGTTACACCCATATATTACAATATTTGTATGACTACAATTTATTTTCTATTGCAAAAGATGTGGCGATTGTGTATTCAAATGAAGCATTTGGCAACAAATTAAAAACCTAGCTATACACAACTAATACAAATGAGAAACAGCTTCGTGGAGTCCTGAAAACTGGGCAGAGTGACAGGTGGGCAGATGGGCAGTGGGTAAAGTCTTTTATTTCCACCATTGAGTTGCTCCACACCTTGGATAATAGGAACCATTTCAGTTCAGACCATAAAGAGGTTTATCAGTTCCTGTCAGCATGCCCTGCAGGGGTGAAGCAACAAATAACAAGGTAGTGAAAAAGAAAAGTGTTAGGAGCCAGCTCCCTAACCCGTTTTCCCCCTCTGCCAATGCCATCTACATTTTCAAAAAACACTCATTTCCACATTTGACTCAAGATAGGAGATTAGGGAGTCGAAAGTCGTATTTGAGCGGCATTAGAAGCAGATACCTAAGTCACCATTCGAAAAGGCTGCACTCGGTGCATCTCAGATACGTCACACCGTGTCAACCACTGCATAGGCTGCCAAGCGAAAGGCTACCATACCCATTGCACATCTCACAGGATAGTTTATTAAATATAAATAAGAAATATAAATATATTGTTGTTGCAGCACTATAATATTCTAGCATTAGCAACAAAGTTCATTATTTCTGTAATGTTTATAATTCTACTTTATACTTACTGTACAGTGTGCAATATTTCTCGTGCAGTTGCGTTTAGGCCAGCAAATTACTCAGAGTTGCTATTGCTGGAAGAATACACTATTTAAGAGCTAGAAGAGGAACACACCCGGTCCGATTACGGACCTCTATCTGATTTGACAGGCTTGTTGGATCCAAACTACATTTTAGTATCTTACCCGGCTATATTTTTTGAAAAATGGCTGCCAAAATAAAACACTATTGTTGAAAATGTATCCTCTATTCTAACTGTGCAGGCCCAGATTTGAGCAATCACTTAATCAACATAAAACCAGGGAGATTTATTTTCTCAGCCATTAGTCAACTTTCATCTGAATTGGCTTTCCTGGTATTTGATGAGGAAGAGGAAGAGGAGAACACACAACGATGTTCAACCAACTGCGAGTGAAATACGTGAGCATATAGCCAATAATAATAATGATAATAATTCATTTTAACAGTTTGTCCAGAGCAATTACTTATGGCCTTTCTCTAAGCCTGAGACTTTCACAATAAATTACACTTTCAAATAAATTAAAAACAACACTGCAGAGATAACAATCAGCACTTAACTGAACAATTTCAAAAATCTGTCTGGGTATCTGTTTTTGTTAATGTTCTCATTCTATACATAAGACACATATATATATATATATATATATATATATATATATATATATATATAGACACACATATACATGCAGACAATGTTTTTTTTATATATGTATGTATATATGTTTTTTTTTCTTTTTGCAGAGTGGTAGAGGCATAGTCGTGAGAGCGCCTGCACTGAGTTTGCCTTATGCTTGCTGGAATAAATTGGTACCATATGGTGTGATGACAGGATCACTCAATCTTCTGTGTACCTGAACACCACATTAATCATTTTTGGGGGGATATTCTTTTCCTTTCATCACAAAGGAATTTCCAAATAGCCCCTGCCTTTATTTCTCTCACACATGTAGTGGATTTACATACACAGGCTACACTCTGCCCTTGTTAGGAGCCAGACCGTTTGACCAAGTTCAAGCTGGGGCAAAACAAAATGTTAGGGTTAGGTGTCAGGTGAGACTTCCTTCCTGTTCAACATGTTGACTTACTTTCATTGTAATGTGGTTAAGAACTATAGGGGCATGTTTCAAATTAACTTTCTTCACAATGTCATTAAAAAATCGATTGATATTAAATCTTTTTGAGAACACCATTATTTTCTTGATATACAGAAAACCTATATTATGAGCAGATGAGAAAAAAAGTTAACAGAATAAAAAAAAAGGATTCCCCCATTCAATGTTGCGAAAATGAAGTAATATAAAATAAGAACAGAAAACAATAGCAAAGAAAAATCTCACGTAATTATATCAGCACCTACCTTCATTAAATAGCTATGCTGCAATTCCAAAGGTAAATGTATAGGGATAAAGCTCCTTCCACTAAATCAGGCTAAGACTTTTTAGGCAGTGAAAGGTGAACGAAGTAAAAAAGGGTGAAGTGACCAGAGGTGAGGGAGAGAGAGAGGGAGCGAGAGAGAGAGAGAGAGAGAGTGAGAAAGAGAGAGAAATGGGACAAAGGAGAAAGAGTGGTCTTTATAGTAATGTCCGCTTGATGATTCAGACATGTCTTATTTGCTGGCTGCACTGGCAGGGAATTTGCATTGATTATTTTCCCCTCAACAGATACATTTAAATCAATGTGGCACAGCGCAGCCAGAAAAGTGTGAGAAAATGTGCGAGGTACACAGTGAACCCCAGAGCTGTAACCTTGGTCAGAAAGGAGGAGCCACAGCTCCCCCTTCATGCCAAACAGATGAGATCAGGACTAAAAGCAACTCCGAGGACAGCAGCAGCTCTGATCTCTAGATGAAAAAACGATCCCCTCCCTACACCCGTAATAACATTTCTATGGGCTAATATGTCTTCATTACACTGCAATTTTTCATATGCAGATGTGCCAAGTAGTGTTTTCCCCAGTTTTTTTAATAAAAGACAGTATATTGCTTTATGTTTTACAGGGTTGGTTTTGTTCTTTTTTTTACAATAGTTCTTAAATGTTTTATTTAAAAAAAGATGTTTCTATTAATTACATTATGGATAGAGAGTTTTATGATATTCATTGGCACTTCTTTTAAAGTCAGAAGTAGGTCAATCAAAATCCATTTTATGCTTTTTCTACTACTGGAGGAGACACTTTCATAATAATGTAAAATGAAGGCATAGTTTAAGCAGCAATTACTTATAGTGTGTGTAGATGTACATATAGTTTGACAAAATTATCTTTACTCAAAGTGCACTTCTAAGCTCTTTCTGGAGCCTCAATGTGTTACTTTTTCAAAGGTCAACACTTAATTTCAACCCTCAACTTTTAAAATCTATTCATACATTTTACTTTTGATTTACGTTCTCTTTTACTTTATACGATTATAACCATATGGGCTTACAATCTGTGCCCATCTCATTTGTAAGAGAACCAGCAGTATGTGAACATTGCTTGAAATACATTGCCAGAAAAATAATTTAATTTGTAGAGACAACACTGGTTTGTTTTTATGAATATGAATAAATAAACTATGAAATATTTTATGAATATGAATAAAATAAACAAGGTTTGCCTCTTCATGTGACCATTTCGACCACCATGATAACAAATACAACAACAAAAAAGACACTATTGTTCAGTAGAAATATGTTTATCATCTGTTTATCTATTTGCCCGTGGAAAGTAGGTTAGGTTATTATTTATTCCATAAGAGAATCCGTTGGCTTTTATGCAGAGCGAGTGTGGAGCTGATGTTCATCACAGGGTTTAGCTTAAATGAAGCTTGGAAGTTGTGCAGTAAGAGATGTGTGTCTCTTCAAGTCCTGTACTGCCCCCTTGCATACATTGAGTTAGATGTTTGCAATGTGCCAAGGAACACGATACGTTGCCAAAAAAAAAAAACGTATATTGTATGTTTATAATTTAAGCACACTGACTTGCAAATACCTTCATAAATATTGTGAATTTTTTTTTTTACATTTACATTTTTCTATAAGCCGTGTGCACTAAATAATACATACCACTTTCTAATTGGATGCGCCATTTTACAACCCCCCCAACACACACAAACACCACACTACTACGCACTGCTCCAACCTCCTCTCTTTTTCTGTCTGTCTCTCTTACCCCATCTCATTGATAATTTCTCCTGGAGGTTCCGCCTCTCACATTTAGATCAAAGTGGCTGTCACACATTGCCAGTGGAGGACGCTTCAGGAGCATCTCCCTACAATATATTATTCCTCTATGATGAAAGAGTGTATACCGGGGGTTGAGATGACACTGTTACGAAGCAAATGCAGTTGGGGCCGTTACATTAGTCCCCCTTACAGCGGATTGGTTTCCAGTTTGGAGCAGTCCTGCAAACCAATCCACTCCATGCCCGACCATTACTTTAGGGCTCGAAAGTAAAATTAACCTCTTGTCATGGTTGGGTCAGCAAGCTGGCATTACATATTTGATCAGCACTCAAGCTGCTCTGATAAGGAGCTTAATCTTTGAAAATAAAACAAGTGGGAGGAATCCCATTTTTAGCTAATGTTGACAACAAATAGTCCCGCCGTTGTAAATAGCATAAGATGGAGCAACGAATTATGCAAAGTTGGTTCCTATGCTCCTTTGTAGGCAGTTGTCTTTTCCCCGTAGAGAAAAAAGAAAATATCTCCTGACTGTCTCTCTTTTCTCTGAAAGGCACATCTTACGTTTGACTAAAGCGTACACTCATCTCTCCCCTAGGGTGCAGTGGCAGTGGTGCAGAAAAAGTGAACTGCAGAGGACCCCACTGTTTAGCAAACACTCCTACTGAGGGGAGGAATTAATTATTCAGAGCCAAGGACCAAGGCAGCCCCATTTGATTGCACCACAAAAGAAAGGTCAGAGCTTTTCATATGAGGAACCTCCTGGTTCTGCACCCTGTCAGCTGAGGGTACATGTACAGTATATAAGCCTGAATGGCAGTCTGGCTTACAGCTCAATTAAAAAGGACAAGGGTGTATAGTTGAGGATGTGTTCTCAAGACATGTGACAAACATCAGCTCCAACATAGTCTCACTAATAGAGGTGTGGAAGGTCTGGAGGATATGATTAGCCGCTGGCGAGGCATTTGTGGGTTGTGGAAGTGATTTTGTCAAGTCTACAGGAAGCTAAATATATTTTCATCATGTGACATTCTGAGATGTCTAACCAATGAAAACATAATCCAGATATTCCTGGTGAAAGAGATGACAGACCTTTTGCCACAGAGCGTTTTTTTGTTGTTGTTAAAATTAGACCAAACCATTTAATTTACTCTCCTAGCAAGTTCTGAAATAATGGAATTTTTCTAGTTAATATCTTGGGCAAAATAACCCTCGAAAAGCAGAATGTTAGGTGTCAAATTATGCCAATACAGAAGGGACTAATTAATGGAGTTGGAGAAAGTTTGGTGACAGGCTCCATTCCCAAACAACAGTGAGATCATCTGCATAATCCTATCAAATGCCACTGTGAAAGGCCAACGCTTTTTTTCCAGCCAATGGTGCAAATGCCTGATTTTCATCATGTCCTTTCTCCCGATAGAGCTCACAATGCCTACGTCACTGAATAGATCATGAACAGCAGAGCAACAAAATCCAGCTCCAGGATCCTCAGGGTTTACAGAGAAAATCTGCCATTTAAGTAGCATACTGCTGAGGCCTTGTGGCATTGTTACCGAGGTTATAATCTGTAAAAAACGTGGACAAGCGAGCCTCGGTAGAGCTGAAGATGGAGCCAGGAGGGTAAATCCTAAAACAGTGCGACAGAGGGTGCTTCTCCACTTACTATTGGTGTGTGTGCGCTCCACACATGCCATCCTATTGGCTCTTTCCAAAGCCCTGTCAGCCAATCAACAATGACGCAGCTCTATCATTCCATAGAAACCAGGCCTGTACCAGTAATTACATCGTCTACAACTTCATGGAGCACCAGTATTCTCACAGTACCTCACACGCCAGTACACTGCAGATTTTTAACAGGTCAAAGTATTATGAAAATAAGGGAGACAAATACAAAGAAAATCAACAAGATATATTTTTGGAACATGTATTTTCTAATTTCAGACAGTAAGAACATTATTATTTCACAAGGAGGAAAAATCAACAGCCTCAAAAAAAAACACAAAACATAACCCAATTTAACCTACTTAATTGTAAGTAATCAATCATACGGTTGTGTTTGCTAACTGTGGTGTCTTCACCTTAACAGTTTGAATTAGCTCACTGATTTATGTTCCTGCGGAGCATTATGGCTGAACAGACAGATACAGATAGGAAAGCAGATAGAAAGCGGATCCTCACTAGGATGATTTCTTGCAGATGGTTCAGCCATTACATCTTAGTCTCTCAGATCATTAATTTCCCAGGTAATAAAGCCCCGTGTTGTTAGCTGCCCCCCTTCCCCCTTATAACCCATGGTGTAGGATGCAGCTGGGTGTTGCTTGTGAGAAGCCAAATAAAAGTGACAGTTTGCTCCACTGTTCATCAGTGAAACTACGGAGCCATGCTGAGTCTATAGCACATGGATGAAAAATTAAACTCAACACCAAGAAATTGATGTGTTGTAATGCGCTCTGTTATTTTTCCCCACAGAGATCACTCATCATTCTATCACTGCTTCAGGTCTGCTTCAAAATCATCCTTTAAGGCTTGACAGATATGAGTTTTTACAGACATATTTAAATTGAGGTTACAGAAAGACAAAAGTGTGTTTGAAAATTCAATATATGGTAGGGTGGAAAGATACCAGAAAAAGCAATTAGACAATCGACAACAAAATTCCCAGTGAAACCCCTGTACTAAAATTAAAATTAAAGTTTCATACTGTTTTTTAATACCGAGAGATGCAATAAAAAGCAAGATGTGGATATTGTTTTTTTTAAATGTATTAATTCACAACTAAATTAAATTATTTGAATTGTAGGAAAAGAGGGAGACAACAGGCCTTTAAATTTACAGACAAAATATGCAAAAGAAAAACTTAACAATTCTGAGATTGTGGACAATTGGCAAACTGAAATCAGTCTCACCACTGACTACTTTGTCCGTTAAAAAGAGACTTCAGACACTTGCAATAGTTAATTCCTATTCAGATGGTTTGCAAATGTTAACAGAATTTACCGAAAATTGGCAAGAGAAAATGTGAATTTACTTGTTTGCGAATATTAGGAGTTATGGGCATCAAGATAAATAGTGGGTAGCACTTCTTCTCCTGTCAATTCGCCGTTAAACATTTGTATAAAAATGGCGAAACAAGGTTGCGTAAATATAAGAGTTACAGTCAAACCTCAAACAAATGAAACCAATGGGGTGAATGTGATGGAAACATTGCATACATGTTTGTATTATTTGAAGAAATATATTATACATTTTTTTTTATTATATAGCCTCTTCACTCCAAAAAGATGTGATGCTTTCATCTGCCATACTTTTATGTCTCTTCTGTGAAATGGTAGCTTTGTAGGATGATTGAATTTTTTCTTTCATCAATACACCAACTTTTTCACCTAAACCAAGTGATTTTTGCAATATTCTGTGTTGCTGTGTTTCCTCTGAGGTTTTTTCAACAGTTATGGGCTCACTAAATCCTTTATGTATTGCATATAAGAGTACTCGCCAAGTAACCCAGACAAAGGTTGTGATGAGGTGCTGATCACTGGAAGTAAATATGAGAGTTCAAAAAGAGCCTCGACATGACCACTAGCCATATTGAAATGAATTATATTCCTCACTGAGACTGAACTGATACAGTTCATGTTCTTTTCAAACAGATGTGATGATTCATTCAAGATGGTGCAGGTATGATCTGCAATAATGAGTGAGTGTAGCCCTTATCAACATTGAAGTCAGGCAAAATGCATAAGTCTGTGGAAATATGAATACTTCTCTTCCTGGTAGCACACGCATGTCATCACATTTCACATCAGAATATACTGTACTGCTGCCTACTCATAGTTCTCTGGCAATCTCTGTGCAAAAAGAAAAGAAAGCAGTAAAAAACATTCTAACCTTGATTGTCATCCACTTCAGTACTGCGCCAACCTCATGAACTTGTAGGAGGCAAAACAGCAACACGATCTTCCCACTCATAACACATGCAAGGATCTCTGGAGCAATAAACTGATTCTGAGAGATCTCATCAATCTTTAATCCTTCCTCCGGCTTCGTGGGGCCGCGGCGAGTAAAAACCAGAAGGAGGCCGGAATCCAGCATGTTCAAGGTTCAAGCAAAGGCCTAGACTTGTTGACAGTTGATCAGTCCAAATCAAGTAGGGAGACCATTTAACTCTTTCTACCCGATGGCTGAGACATGTGCCAATATCCATCTACGGTCAGGAACACATGTTTTAGTCCAGTATCTTTCGAGCTTTGTGGCAGATAAGAAAAATAATACATTATACAAGTGTTCACCACTGTGCACTGTATTTAGCCTTGGTTGTGTTCTGCAATTCAAAGGAGATAAAAGAATCTGAAAAAGTCAGGCATTTATCACATTGAATTAAATTGTAAACAGTGTTGATAATGTAATGGATTGGTAAATACATTATATTTCACTAGTTCTTTGGGAATATATTTAAAACAAAACTTGTTAGCAATAAAATATAATGCGATTCAGTATTGGCAGCAAAGAGTTAAGAATTAGTTGGATGGAGTATTCAAACTAAAGCTGCCCGGTGTTGTGTGGGCTTTGGCACTTTTTCCCAGCATCCAAGAGTCAAGGACACAGACTAAGCTGATATGACAGAGGACAATCTAAATAACTATCTGTATCACTACCAAAGCCCCACACATAGCAGCTGGGTGTAGCCTGTGAGTTGTTGCCAAAAGGATATGACAGTTTGCTCCACTGTAGATCAGTGAAACCATGGAGCCTCGCTGAGTTTAGAGCACGATGATGAAACATTTATTTAGACACCAAAAAAATGAAAATTAAGTGCCGCAGGAAGAGTGTGTAGTCTGTCCCCAGAGGGTTTTTTCTCTGCATTGAGGTCTGCATTGAATGTGTCTATTCTGAGTGGAACCCAGCAGCTTGTAATGCGACCTAAGTAACTCTCTGCTGACTGATAGTCTGAGCTCTAGTCACACCATATGTTTTCTCACCAGAATTTATCATAACCCAGTAAATTTCAGTAAATGATTACACTGCAAACAAAGACCAGCAAGGTGACCCGAGAGGGAAAATGTCGTGAAGGGTCTAGTAAAACGTGTGCATGTAAATCTGTCTCAGAGGAATGCAAAAGAAAATCCTGGGAAAGGGGAAAAAAAGCTTGTTGGACGATGTTTTAAAAGTAAGGCTACTCGGTGTGCGGGCTTTGGCACATGCAACCAGAATCCCTACGTCAAGGACACACCCGAAGAGGATATGGCAGAGGCCAATCTAACCATCTGCATCATCACGCTCAAGCCCCAAATAAACATATCTGTTTACTTTTAATATTCGAAAAAAGTACCGAACTCGCTGGATTAGAGCCAGCCAACCTTCACTGCCCTCAAGCAAATTTGTATAACAATTTTGACTTGACCCTGAATAGTTTAGTTTCCTGTTAAAGCTTGTTTTATTTAGATAACAAGTTGGACTGCGGAGGCGGCGGTGGGAGGGGGCCCACACTGGTTTACCCACTGCAGAAGCAAAGCAGGTGGCCAGGTTGATGACAATGAACAGACAGCATTGGTGGCCTAATTTCTTCATGTCAGACAACACCATATGGCTCCTCTGCTACCCTCTACCTATTTAGAAACTGCGTCCACATAAATATGCAAGTATCATAGTCTTCACAATTAATTAAAAGGGGGATGAAACAGGGTGTGCTTCTATATACTGTATGAAAAAAAGTACCGTTAAGGGAAAAGCAAATCCCCCCAGGTATTTATATGTTGTGTATGGCATGTCCTTGAATGCAGCAAGGTAGAGACAGCGTACTTTCTCTTCCCTCGGTACATCCTCAACTTTTGCATAAAATGGAGACAAGTCTCTAACTGCAATCGTATGGAGAAGTGGAATATATTCAATTGATCTCTCTGACCTTTCGTGAACGTTTCACAAGATGACAATAAAAACTTGCTTACCCCTGCACAACCAACGTGAAGGTAGCATGTAAAAAAGGGTGTGCTTAACAATTTGAAAACTCTGCATTGTGAAAATGCATTGATTTAGATATCGTAATGACACTTATTAAATTTCAAGGACAAGCCACCCCTCTCAAAGCAAAACTTTTTTTTATTGGCGACGGCTCCTAATATATATACAGTACGTACATGATATCTTTAATACTAATACCATGGTATCTTTGTTACTAATACCATGGTATCTTTGATACTAATACCATGATATCTTTGATACTAATACCATGGTATCTTTGTTACTAATACCATGGTATCTTTGATACTAATACCATGATGTCTTTGATACTAATACCATGATATCTTTGATACTAATACCATGGTATCTTTGATACTAATACCATGATGTCTTTGATACTAATACCATGGTATCTTTGCTATGTCTGTCAACACAAAGCTAAATTACAATAACGATTTAAAGATGTTATGAGGAAAGCCTTTAAAATCTCAGCCAATGATTGTTTCCAAATATGAAACTCAAAAAGGGCTTTCCGGCAGCTTTGCCTGCACACTACCAAGAGAAGTGAAAGGCTCAAAGTGTTACCACCAGAATTTATTCATAACCATGTGACTTGTGACAGTGATTGCTGCCACGAAGCCTTAAAGCTGAGGTGGTGACAGGTAAGAGGGTAAAAACGTTGTGCACCTTGGAGACAGGCAATCCCTGATGTGGCAGCACGAGAATGTGGCCCCATATGGCACATATGTTTCACACTGCATTAGAAAGTAGAACACATGATTTATTACTATTCATATTCATAAATTGTTTCAAATGCACTCTTTTTTTTGCTGATGTCTTTTTTGGTTCACGTCAATTACATCAAGTTTGTGTATTCAGAATAATTAGTTACAAACAAATAGTTTCATGGTGTAATTCCAGTCTAAACTATGCTCCTATATTTAGTGTATAAAATAAGGTGAAAATGAGACATGATCAACATATAGTCAAAGTTGTAATAGTTATTATGCCTTTTATGGTTTTAGCATTTAATCCAGTTAATTTGAATTCCATTTATGTCAAAACCCCCAGGATTATTCCCAGGTCTCATCTTAACACAGAAATAAGACCGTAGACAAAAGCAGAAAGTTTTCAGAGGGAAAGTCGTGAAGGGCTCTTGTCACCCCCCACGGGTTCCCAGCAACATCATGCAGCGGGGGACGAATAAAGCAGAAAATGGGTTTGTGCAGCACACAATAGCACATAGATAACAAGAAGGACAAGTATTGAATATGTCCTATGGGGACAAGTTTACAGAAATTCCTTGTTTCTGTGAAACGGAGGAATGCCAAGCTCTTAATGGTGCACTAGTGGGGGTCACCATTAAGTGACAAAACAATATCAGTGGGGAAACATTTGCATCACCGTGTACAAATACGCAAGTTGTCAGGCATGGCGAGCCTGGCCTTTTCAACGTGACAGAAATCCCTTTAGGTGTGAGGCGAATGCAGCTCAGTGGCTCAGGGGACGGAAAGAGATTTGGTGGTTGGTGGGACTGCGGAAGTTGCATGCAGTGAGGTGTGTGTCAGGGCACCAGAGACAAAGCAATGATTACACACAATGAGGAGAGCAGAGCGCACGCTGACACTAATGCAGTCCGAGGGGAGACACGAGTCAGAGCACTTGTGACAACTGTGAGAGGGCGTCACTCCTCTGACACACAGCATTATGGGTACCAAATAGAGCATTTTTCGTTTTGTTTTTTGAGGCATTAATAATCCTTTAAGGTAACAACAAATTACCATGACAAATAAAAAAAGGATCAAATATTACAACAGTGATGTCAATTAAATCAAATGCATGTTCTTCTTGGATAGTTTCAAACTCAAACGTTAAAGGCTTAAATGTGTTTAAACTTGTTCCATATCATTGAAGCAGCAGAATCTACAGTATGTATCTTAGCATCCATTAGCAATAACAGAACTCCAGGTCGCCCCTGGTGGGAAAATAACTACAGATCAATTGTGGCACAGCTTCTTCTTACTGAAAAATTGGTAGTTTATTTAGTATTTATTATGTTGATTTAGTATGTGCTTATTTAGTATTTACTGTATATTATATATATTTTTAAGTATACATTCAGTTCTTGTAGCATCAAACATCTGTTGTAGTAGAATGAATAGTCCTGACGGTCAGCAAGATGTTCATTTAATTTGCGATGGATTTGGCTTGTATGCAGAAATATAGATGAGAATAATCTAGTTCTGTACCCAACATAGAGCACATTGTTATAAATTATGAAACAGTAGGTTTTACTTGCGTATTTTATTATTTAAAAGTATTTTTTTTTCGCCTGACATTCATCGTTGAACAGAATAAGTGAACTTTCATTAGCTCTTTAAAAAATACAGTGTAAGACATCATTATAATACAGGTCATACGTTTAAACTGTGTAATGAAAGTTCCAACTTCGCTGCAGCTCTGATCAGTTTACCTAAAGGAGGTGTGTCCTGAAGCCGCAACTTCTAATTCTATTTGATTTGGAACAAATGACGATGTCACACTATCATTAAGTTTGACAGCACATTACAGATGCATAGAGAGAGCTGTTATTGATTTCACTGAGTTTACCTGCGTGAGTTCCTCAGGGCCAGCCTCCATCTTTTTATGACAGACAGGGATCCTGATGTGCTCTTGACTGCATCTCATTAAAGAGATGTGTTCATGGGCATGCTGTTTGTTTAAACACCACCTGTCTACATTTCTCTCCGTGTGAAATATTTAGGTACGTCTGCGTAAACACATATCACCATACGCATCACTGATGCATAGTTCCAAGTCGTCACTCAGAGTGTGAGTGTAATTACATTCTGAATTAAACAGCTGATAGCTTTTTCAATATGCAATATACAGCAGCTTGAATATCTCTTAAAGTGTATTCAAAAAGGTTGAATTTAAAACAAAAAGGTGTCGGAATACAATATAAAGATAAGAGATACCTTACAGTGACCTGGATAAAAAGGCTTCATCGCACATTAAATAATTATAAAACTGTCACACGCACATCAACACACTGCCATATTTCAATCATCAATATCTAATGACGCAATGAAGAATAGAAGAGATTATATCAGATCTATAGACTACAGCATCACAGAGGAGGGCTCTGCAAGATCAGAGTAAAAATAAAAATAATGTCCACAGAAGAATATAGAGAAAGTAACTTCTCCAGCTCATTGGGAGGCCTACACAACAACAACTATCTTTGAAACTACAACTATTAAAGTCGTGGCTCACAAACTAATGCCATGGGTAACGGCAATGATACCTCATCTCAGTACACACCTTAGTACATGTAATCAAACGATACAGGACACCAAAATACCTAAACGAATACAAACCGGAACTCCAATGAAAAACTTAGAAATGGTCAAAATAGAGTTTCACTTTCAATAGCATATCTTTATTCTCTAGAATGTGTGACAATGCCTGTTTAGATAGAAATCTATCATTAATAAAAGTTCCAGACATCAATCAGTCTTCAGGTTTTAAACATCACGCAGCACAAACACCGTGCAACTTTGTTTCCAAATAAGGAACTATTGTCTCGGTTACTGCCTATCGCACTCCTTAAGGAATGTTTAATCTATTTACAAATACTGTCATGCAATAAGCCCAGAGGCAACATTGTCATGCAGAGAAGAAAAATTACCTCTGCAAATGACAAAGAAATACCTATCAAAACATAATGATATTCTTTATTTTAAAGACACACAAAGCTTGGAGAATGGACTCCCTCTCCCTGATTGCCAGTCAAGGTGTCTCTGTAAGCTCTGCTCTCTTATGACTCCTGACTGGGAGACACTTTTGGGAAAATCAACAAAGGAGAACTCTTCATCATCTTGGCAGGTAGGTCTCTTCACAAATTACCTTTTCCCCTCCATCCGTCACACCAGGGAGTTCACCTGCGTCTGTAGTGCGGTGCTCTGCTGCTCGCTCCCTTCACTTCCCGCTACACTACAGCTCATCTCATAAAATACTGCTTCATTATGTCTTGAAAGAATGTCACAAATGCTGCGAGTTTTAAATAATGTGCAAAACTGTTAGCTGACAAACACTTAAACTGCCACTGGGGGGGAAATTAGATTAGATCGGCCTGCTTGGGAATTAATATAATAAACGTCACAGCCCGACTGTAGGCTACTTTAAGACTTCTTAAATATTCTCCAAACCAGTGACCTCCTAAATTGTATAAAGACCGGTTTTGATAGGAACTCAAAGCAGCTGAGTTACCACAGCTTACCATCATTTGGTTTCATTTGCACTTTAAAGGAAACCCTTTAAACCCTCTGCCAGGTTGCTCTGCACCTCGTTCACGTACTGCATCCAATGATTAAGCCAATGTGAACACTAATAAGCAGCAAGCATCACCCGGTGGACTTCCTAATTGGGTCAATCAAAGATGATCTACGGAGAATCGCAGCAGGGCGTGAGCGAGCGCGTTCAGTATGCTAGCTGTTTCTTGCAACTCTGCACAGACCACTGCAAATGAACAGGCTTGTGGACATTAAGGTGTGGGCCTTTGATTAACCCTTGTATGGTATTCGGGTCTGTGGGACCCGTTTTAATTTTTCATCAAAACAAAAATAATATCATTCATTATTTTTTTAAACTCAGACTTATTGGCCTTGGCTCATTTTCTGCGAAGAACATATATCGGATAACATTTTCATCGACAGCCCACCGTAACCCCCCCTACACATTTGTATTACATACAGGGTGTTTGGGTCCACTGGACCCGGGCTAATAAAAGTGTGGAAGTTGTTGGTCCTGTGTACCTTCAGTCTGTCCTCCTGATGTCTGGGCCCAGACATCAGGAGGACAGACACTGCGTGTGTGTGTGTGCGTGTGTGTTCGCATGCGTGTGTATGTGAGTGGGCCTGCTGTAAGTGTGTGTGTGTGTGTGTGTCTGTGTTTGTGGGCCTGCTGTAAGCTAAGTATGCTAATCTAAGTATGTAAGCTAAGTATGTGTGTCATTGGACATAACATCACATGTGACAATTTTTGTCTATCGTACAAGCTGGGACAGGAGCTCCTAAAGAGGAAACTGACCATGGTTGGAACGATGAGAAAAAACAGGTCTGAAATCCCACCTCAATTTCTGCCTACAAAGAACAGGCATGTCAACTCGTCCAAGTTTGTCTACACGGCTGACACATCCCTGGTATCATATGTGCCAAAAAAAAAAAATGTGGTACTAATGAGTACACTACACAGGGATGGGAGAATCTGTGGCCTGGAGCATCATAAACCAGAGATAATTATGGACTACAATGCCTCAAAAGGAGACAACTTGGACAAGCTGGTGTCTGCCTACAGTTGCAAGAGGAGGACCCTACTCTGGTCACTGGTGATTTTTCTTTGACATGCTGGACATCTCGGCGTACAACGCCTTTGTCATCTGGATGGCATTGAACCCAGAGTGAATGAAATTCAATACAAATTCAAATGAATATAAGTCAATAGTTATGAACCACCTTGCTTCATTTGTAAATTTGTGGAATATTGTCCACTCGTATCTTGTATGAAATTAGTTTTCTACAAAAAAAACCACTAGCACTTTCATATTTGTTGAATTCATGAATTCATAATGTGTTATAACAAAATTAAAGGGAAAATATTAACCATATTTGCTGTTTATATTGCTCGTAATTGGGATGAAGAAAACATCTGTTCAGTATTTTAACATCAAATTGTTTGATTGTGTTGAATTAAAAGCCCAAAAATACAGTGGGTCCAACAGACCCACAACACCTTCTGAGTAACAAAAAAATGAATACCATACAAGGGTTGAAAGGAAAGAGTCTCCTGATAGCCTGGCGGTGACATTGCATATCTCGTTGCTTTTCTTTGGATCTGACATCTCTTTACCCAATTCCCCCTTTCTCTACGCGCTGAGAAAAGGAACGGTTTAGATTAATGTGAGGAAGGCACTTGCATGTCCTCAACCCTTCTGTGGGGAGTCCCATAAGACTTGTGATTCTAGAGGCTCTCGTCCGATGCTTTGCATACTGATGGACTAAGTGTGGAGGCGTGCTGATGCCATTCGAGCAGCGCAGTGTCAGTGAAGCATTCACTTTTCATTAGGCTTTATCTGGCCACTGCATGAGGAAATATTGCATCAGGATTTCACTAATACTTTTATTTTTTAAACCATGACTGCCATTAACTATTGACCTCCATAAATTCAATCAAAGGCAGCGGTCTGGTGTCCGTGATGGATGAATATAAGATGACATAAATTCCTGTTTTGTGTTTTGAAATATCTGAGGCTTATCTTGACTAAGTCTAATTGGCAAGGGTTAATTTCCTCCTACTGCATCAAGCCAGCATTATTATAGATTACAACTCAATTATGTTATATGAAGGCCGCATGTACACATGACCACATACAAGTTCCTATGGAAGTGTTGACCCCGCTAAACATTTTTCATCATGTATTGTTTCGTAGTTTTGAATCACAGAGGACATGATGGGGCTTTTCCCACGCCTCAAATCTGTGTTAGGAAATAGATCTGAACTCGGACTACATAAGACCTTGACTTTGGAGTCGTTCTTTAGCTATTCCTCATACGTGTCGTATTGTTCGCAAAAATAATTGTCTCACAATTTGAACTTTTACTGCAGACTGCAGACACTTTTCTCCATTTTGTTGCATTCATGTTACCCTTTACCTTTACAACCCTTTCAGGGCCTGCTGCAGAGAAGCATCCATCAGCAGCCTCCGCCACAGCGTGATGCTCCCACCGCCGTGCGAAACGCTGCCATACACTGACACATATTTTACAAACTTGAGCACAATGGACTTAAATGAATTTGGTCACATACCACATCTGGCCAACTTTGAGATACTGTGAGGGCTGAACTCTGAGAGGAAGAATATATTGTGAAGAGAAAATACAACAGACAAGCTTGGTGATTACATCCAGCTTGAGCCGAGTTTAGAAACATTGTGCAACTGAAGCACTGGTGTCATCAGTAAAAAAGAAAAAAAGGAAAAAAGACAACACAGATGGTCCTGCTGTCCACAGGGGAAACATTAAACAGACTGTACTTGGTTTATATATAGCATAAGTGATTATATTTGAAAAGTATGAAGCAATTAATTACTCCAGCACTGTATTCGGGAAATACTTTTCACTTCATACAATGAAGTATATTAAATGGCATTTATGGAACCTTTTAAGAAAGGTGAACCTCATAATGACTTCATTCCCTACAGCTCAGATATATCAGTTTGATTATGAGAATAGACAGACCACTGAAATCCTTATTTTAGAACAAAAGAAAAAGCTTCCCTTCAAACATTTAAAAAAAAACTAAAAGTCCAATCTAATTACAGTTTCCAATTCCATTACTGAAGGATTGCAATGCCCTGTGAAGGTAAACATACCTTCAGGTACACAATTACAACTCATTCAGAAGCTTTGTGAATGCTCTCCCTTTTTGTCACTCATTAAAAATGTAAAAAGCACACAGATTAATGGATTAAGTTTAATAGATGGACTGGGCATTCACTGTTTGTAAATGTAGAGCTCATGAATCTCAGAGATGGGATTTTATAACTCATCTCTCACAATTCTCAAATCTGGTGCACACACCAACAAGGACCGTTTTAGAAACTGCATTAACATGCAATAAATAAACATATAAGAAGTCTGAAACCAAACTGTACGCTATTACATACTTCACTATACGTAGGGATTGTAATTGTAAGTAGCACAGTAAGTTGTACATTGGTTGCTGCATTCTGCAAATCTTCTGCAAACTGTAGTGTTTTATAGTCAGTGACACATTCGTTGTGTACATCGCTCTCAGGGAAGTCAAAATGCTGCCACAGCGGGCGAAGTTCACGGCAGCAGGAGGATTTTACAGTTCTGTTGTTTCTCCGTCATCTCCGGCAGTGCCCATGGTGTCTGGAAAAATGCTGCTGCGTGTTCCTGGACAGAGTTTTTTTCTTCGAAACCTGAGCAAGCAGGTGAGGGTGTGGAGTAGAGAAAACACTGCGGGAACCGCTGATCCTGCTTTTGACTACAAAGGTTATTGAAAGCTCATTTCGATCAATTGGAGATTGAGGATTTGAAAGTATCTCTGTAAATCATTCAAATATTTTAATCCATATAGAGCAGCAGGCACACAACGAGGTCCCCCATGTGCTAAAGGATTCAGAATGTCTACACTGAGCACTGTTCATATCACAGCTTGCTTTCCTGATCAGCTTAAAGTTTCCCTGAGGTGATTCTTCTATTTAACTTGAATTACCGCTTCTGCCATCCAATTAATTTGCAGTTCACATGCATGGCTGTCCAAAAATGTCATCAATTCAGAAATGTTCATCATTGAACAATTGTGTGAAATTGTCATAATTAGCTAATTAATTCTAGAGTTATGGTCAAAAATATGTTTTTAGAAGTCAGCCTTGAAGTCAGTGGGCGTTTTTTTCCAAATTTATAAATGTTCCTCGAGCTATACCTGAGATATTGCTTTCAGGAGATTGGAACAGACTTGTGATAATAGAGACGTTAACCTTTAAACACCAAATTCTAATGAGGTCACCATTAAGTCTAAGTGGACATATGTGCCAAATTTGGAGATTTTTCAACCAGGTGTTCCTGTTTGAGATAGTGTGCGATATGGTATACCGGGAAAAATGGACGGAGGACCAATACAACATTGAAATGCCTTTGACCTCGGCTGATGCTGGCTTTGAGGCGTTAAAAGGCGCTGCTTTTGAGTTATTAAACGTCAGTGGACTCCATGACCCAATGTCCTACCACACAATTAGATGCAATACATAAAAACAAAAGCCAGAGTTATGGGAATAAAAATGCATGCTTGTTTGTTTTTGAAGTTTTGCACATTTGTATCTATGTTGTTGCATTGTATTGCAATTGTGTACTTCAGATGCAAATGATTGACCCTGGTTGTGAGCCCCATGCGGAGCTACAGCACACAAACAGCCTGCGTTTTATGGATTGAGCTGTCTCGACATCTGACTGCCGCTGTCAGCCACAAGGCCTTTACATTTTTAACCAAACCTTTTGTACTCCAAACCGGTTAAAAATTAATCACTACTCAACATGAGTATGTCTTTTTTTTTTTTTTTTGCGTGGCTGCAGCGAATTAATAGCGCATAAACTGTTGCTCGCACAGCGTGTAATTCTTTTTGACTTTCCGTTCCATTTGCCTGGAGGATAGATCTGTTTAAACATGTCTGCACACCAGAGCATGGCTTACAGGTAATCTGTCTAATTATGGCACGGGAGAGGTTCCCCGTAAAATATTGAAGAGCTTCAATAACCTTTGTTTCACCCTCCCTGTAAACAAGCGTCTGAAACAGACACTCTCTTTGAGTGGTACCTCAATGCCCTGAAGCTTGGGAAGTGTCGACGACTCTAGCCATCAGGCTCCAAAAATATGATGCAGAAGATCACATTTCTTTATTTAATTATGGTGAGATGAGTTTCTGTCCACCTTCAGTAGGTACAAGGGTTAAAAAAAACAATCTCTTACACTTCTGTCGCAGCAGAAATGAAATATCTTAACAAAGTCGTCTCCATGTAGGGTTGTGGTATTAAGTTTTGTATCCGCTACTTTATATTGCTTCCATAAGACTTTCGAGTGTGTAATTCTAAGAAGACATTTTCTGTAAAAGGGAATGTTTTACCTTCGGGAATTCATTTATTTTTCTACTTGTCCCGAGTAAAACAAATCCACAGATGTCTTTTTGTTTTGTGTCTGAATGCTGTTCTGAATTAATGTTCCATGAAAAGCGTGGCTAAAACTCTGGATGTGTCTGAATGGAGGTCTGACTAAACCACATGATGTACTATTTTGAATTGCAAATTAAGCAATGATATTATATACTATAATATTGCATATGATCCTCCTCTGCATGAAGCTACAGTTTATAGCATTCACAGATATGACAGATATAATGATCTTTAAGGAAAAAGTCATTTTAAAGCATCGTGTTCTGTATTTACTATTTACAGAACATGATTGGTTTGAGAACTTTTAAGGTTAGCCTATTAAGTACGAGTAAATCCCTGATTATGGAGGAAAATCTCTGTTATATATATGTAATATATATATATTTTCATGTATATATATATAAGAAAGTATTTTCAGAGTTATTTTAGCTCATCAGAAAGCCAAACTCTGGTGTCATGAATGCTAATCTTTGAGTAAAAATACACTCCTATACTCTTTTGGCACACAGGATACCTACTTGCTTGCCTAATTGCCTTGGCATATACAGATAATTAATTTCTTCTTTCTAATTAATATTCCAAGCTGGAACGAATCTGCAAATACACATACTTATTTTTAATGTAGTTGGACAAATATTGACTTTCCGCACTGATACAAATAAACAAACACTCTATGCTTATAATGCGTTATGCTACTTGAGTTTTGCAACATGTCCATTTCATGTGCATTGAGATTAAGAAGGAGTTAAAATGCTCCAATTACCTCCGGCAATCGGGTGTGTTTTTTTCTGTCTGCGTATAAACCACATGGCCTCATTCATTCGTGTTACGAGTTATTCCTCAGGCTCAGTGTGACATGACATGACATCATACATCATCCACAGAGCCAAGTTACTCTATATACCTCTTTGAAAACGTCAGGTTTCCAACAGTTCAGTGATATTCAAATGAGAAGAGCTAAGAGATCACCTCTGAAAAACCCCAACATCGACTCTCATGAAGAGTGATCAGCAGCCAAGGGTTGAATGCAATTTGAGGACTGCACATTTACAAATGTCTTCAATGAAGAAATACCAGTGCATTCTGGGTTTTTAGCATCCTTAATATTGCTAGCCAAACTATTTTTGTATTAAGGTCCGTTCATTAGGTCGGTTATAATTAGCCAGTCCTGAGTCGGGATAACCTTTAGTTAGCCACGTTTCAACTACAGGAGTTCATGGTGGCTTGTTCAGCTTGTTTTGGAGGGAAATCCAGTGGAAAGTGGAAATTGCCTTCTGACGTCTTCACTGTCAAAAATTACCACAGATCATGAGGAGCTCATAGACTGAAAGAATTAAAAATAAACGATAACTAAAATATGTTATCTTTTTCTCCTGATGGTAATCGAGCATAACAATGCAAAATATCCGATTGTGCTCACTAAAACATGACAACTTGTTTTGGTGTTTAAGTAAAGATTGTGATCTTTGTTAGAAATGACAAAAAAGACATGACAGCCAAAGTGTCAGTAGCCGAAAAACATAACCTCCTGCACTTTGTACGGCAACTACGTCAACTAATCCATGCAGCAATTACATTTTCTTCAAAAGTGTGCAAAACAAATTAGTACTATATTAATGTAAATTGTAGGAGTCAGTGTTTATGTACACCCCTATAAAATCTGGCTCTTAAAAAAGGACCACGTGGACATTTCTGTTACACCCATAAAAATTCTCTCTCTCTCTCTCTCTCTCTCTCTCTCTCTCTCTCTCTCTCCCTTTCTCATTCTCCCTCTCTCCTTCTCTCTCTCCTCTCCTTCTCTCTCTGGACAAAAAAAAAGAACAAGATATATTGTTTGCTCATCTATTTCCATTTTTCGAAATGCCCGGCCTCCTGTTGGTTTCAGGGTTGGGGTTCTTTGACCACCGCCATGGCAGCAATTCCTCCCACACAGGAGAGAATGGCATGACATTTACCAGAGCTGCAAGGCGGTAATACATTTTTTTGAAATGGCACGGCTGGAATATACAAAGCTGAAAGGACCCACGCTGGGCCCCACTGGGACTCCTTCACACTAGCCCGCTAAGCTCATTCAGATGGGGGCAGTAATTACAGGCATGGAGGCAAAGCTGAACTAATTCATACAAGGTGTAAAGCATTCGCAGACCAAATGTCGGTCAGTTTACTGTTGGAGCGCCCGTTGTATTTAACCATAACCATTATGGCTGAGATATTTGTGACAGATCCACTGATTTACAGGGACCACAGTGACCTCAGTTTTTAAAATGATCAATCTCATAATGACTTCATCAACATGAATTCAATTTGAGATGATTAATGATACGCACATGCTCACAACTAACGCCATGAATCTTGAGAAGGAAGGTAATCACAGCCCGCACTGGAGCACGCTCGTGCAGTTGTGGATTTTCAGCATCGTCCTTATCAGCCACGGTTTACTACTCTACTGGATAAAACACTTCATCAACTCATCTGATTGAACCACCAAACTCTAGGAGCGTGCTCTTCATCAACGTGTTATGTTGTTACAACCATAACCACGCCACGGAAAAAAAATATTGAGATGCAATCGGGTCTGCCTTTATTTGGAGGCATACACACAAAGCCATCGAATTTGCCGAACCCTGTGAGGGATGTATATTTCCACCGACAGACATTTGCCCATTTATAAATTGTTTGTAGAACACCATTGGGAGCAGTAACCTCCAGCTCAGAGGCCATATTTTCTGATTTTAATTGGATGTCTTCACAGAAGCATTCAGAGGTCTCTGTTGCAATACAAAAGAGGACACTAAGAATGCCACTGCCCTTTCATTATTCCAATAAACACTACTATTGGTTGACATTGACATTAGAACTTTTGTAAACTCTGAATACCATACAACCACTTAATAACTTAAGTTACATTTGAAAGGTCACTTCAGAAGGAATAGGTGTTACTCCTTTATCTGCTCTATGGCATGTCTGTTCGTCTTTCTGTTTGTCAGTTTATTTTGTTGTTGGCAAATTTAAATTTCTGAGACAGCAACCAAAACATTATCTCAGTAGGGTGGCGCTGAAGCAGTCATAATCAAAATCACATCTCAGCATCTTTGATAGGAAAGCTGACCCCCCTCTGAACATGGAAATTAATCTCCTTGACTGGCACTAAGCTGTTTTTTTTCATTACTTAAGTAAAAGTAGAATGCATTATTTTCCCAAGGATATTCTTTCTTTCTGATTTATTTGACTAACTTAATTTCAGAACTGTTTTTGTATCAGTGAAAAGCATGTAGCTCACACATAACATGCTCCTCTCCCGATAAGGGCCTTTGTGGCCTTTCTTTGAAGAGTGCAAGTATATGTGTGAATGTATGCACTGGAGACAGTGGCAGCAGCAAATGATCAAATTAATCACTTCAACTTACGAGTATTTTCAAGAAAAATATAAGATTATGGTATTTCTCTCATGAAACGTTGTCAGTAGTAGTGGATGTTTTATGATGCGTTCCATTCCTCAAGTTAAAGTACTGAACACGTATTTGCAACACAAGTCTGACATTGAAGATATTATTCAAATCTTCTCTGTTTGTTATTCAGAGCATTAATACAGCAGCAAACAACTATTTGCAGGACAACGATTTCATGGCGTCATGTCTACCTGAGCAGAGGATGAAGACCCTGCTTCTCTGTATCTTGTATATACAGCCGGGCCCCCACACATATGCCGTCTGGTGCATGTGAGCCTGTTCAAGTCCATCGCTCTGAACTCGCTTGTTAGTTGCAGCGGTTAATGGCGCCCCGAGGTGTAGCACCCACCCGACACCTCCATAATGGAGATTAGTTTACACTCGCCGTAGTAGAGCCGGCACGAGACGCGCGTGCCAGAAAGTGACTTAATGACGGCCGGCACGTGGTCATGCACCTTTGAATTGTTGTAACTTGCCACCCGGGGAGCACAACTGTCACGAATATTCCACTGATAAAAGCACGATTTGCATGTCTTGGTATTATACAAAAAAAGGAACATCTATTTTTAGATGGTTTTGGAACAGTTGGTCTTAAAATCTTGCATTTGAGAATATATTTTACCAGCAAAATCATATTGTTTACAGGATAATCAACCTTCACTTTTTTTAAAGGCCTGTAAGACTTGACTTGTTTTGTACTTCATGGTCCATGAATATGAGACGAATTTCAAGCCCTCCTCGGCATCGTGGAGGTTGGTTTCTGGCTTTTTGCCGGTTACACCTACAGTCTATGGATTACACCATTTGTCTTTTGGATTCATGAAAGTTAATTTTGTTTGCATTTCCTCTGGCGTTTCGGATGATAATGCAATGAACTGCGAAGCGAGTATAAACGCCTCCTTGCACGCTCGGAGCTTAAGCGCTTGGGCTGCGGAGCCAAGCACAAGTACAAACAGAACCGGACACCGTTAGCCTGTTAGCGTTGCTGCCCTACCGTCGTATTACAGTGTTAACTTACAACTATTATATATTATTGATTTGGTTAAACACAGCTTTTTGACGAGGCTGCCCAAGGTGGGGAAGATTCTAATTACTTAAGTAATAATGCCGAATATTTTATAAAAAGGACTCAAATTAAATTACATTGTCGAGGAACTAGTGACTGCTTAAAGAAATGTGATTCACAAAGTACAACATTTTCTTTCTGAAGTGCGGCGGACTTGGATGGATCTGATGTAAATGCTTAACTACCCCCAATCATTGTTACACAGGTAGAGTACATTGTTACATTCCCCAAATCGTATCACATTGAAAAAGTGAGCTGCAACTTCTTCTTATATCATTTGAATATCTTGTGGTATATATCGTTTCAATTTTCAAATTGTCCCAAACCATCCCGTTGTGGTTTGGAGCCACAACGGCACACAGTTGACAAATGTTCCTCTAACCTCTGACTTTATTGAACTCCGAATCTACACGACACCTGAAATTTGACCCAGTCTAACCCTGACACCAATCCTCTGCTGACAAATACAATCCTTTCAAGTCCATCCAGTTGAGGTGTTGTCCACCATAAGTTATGCACTTAATGGGTATGGTCTAGAGTTTCAGGTTCCTGTTGTTGCGGAGGTTGGAGGCCTTTAAAAGCCACCACGAGCTGGTTATTCAGCACTGATCCCTTCCTGGCTGTAATGGATCTTACCACGAGGTTTCTCTGGAAAGTAACCCAAAGAGTGACAGTTTCAGAAGGAATGAGAACAAATATTCGGACAAAAGCATTGACATGTCTAGTAGATGGACGAGTGGATGAAAGTGAAATTAAAACGAGTATTACATTATTAAATGTTTGAGGATATTTAGCATAAAGTGTCAGGCATTGCACTGGTTAAATGCATTTAGTTTATAGTTAGATTATTAATCCATTATTCACCCAATAGAAAGTGAATTGACATACGTATTGATAATTGTTTTTCAAGCAAAAAAAACTAAATATTCTCTGATGCCAGTGTCTCCAATGTGAGGATATTCTACTTTTTACAGTTTCATCTAATGATGTCTCATAGCTGCCTTGCGACTACCGGTCCAACAAAAACACAACATTTAAAAACATCAGGTTGGACCATTTCGTAACTATCTTACAAATTCTATACAAAACAATTAATATGGTTTTAATATTTGTAATATATATATATATATATATATATATATATATATATATATATATATATCAGTATTTTCAGCCCCAGTGTACATACAATGTACACGTTTTAACCTGCTTCAGATCTAATACTGCATGTATCCTAAATCAGAGCTCACATTCAAACCATATAAGCTTCAGACAAAAATGCAAAAATACACCTACTTCTAAATTGTATAAAAGGCGAAAAAAAGCCATCAAACAAAAGATACCGCTATAATCATGAAGGGGAGAAGTATATTTGGAAGTTGCCTGATATAATGACACACAGAATCAAATGTAATGAGCGGTACATTTTTTATTCAGTCAGGGGAAAAAAATGCATTAAGAGTAGAACTGTAGTATATGATAATCCATAAAAAGACATGAATGTTAATAGATTTTAATGATTGATACAAAGATAATTGGACTGTCAGAAATGAATAAGTATAGAAGAACAGAGGTGTTTTAGAATACAATAGTTGAGCTGATGGCAGAATTCAATCAAATTATAGCCATCGCCAACTTGATAATAAAAAAAGAAACTGCTCTTCTTGAAAACCTAAAAAATCAAACTGCAATTGAATCCTGTTCTTCATTCTTTACCCTTAAGCAATTACATAAAAAATTAAAAGATGGACGGCTGGATGATATGAGATACTGTATCTCACGGTGTTGTAAATGCCACATGAAATGCATGTTAGCCCCTTTCAGTCCGATTCAGACAAATTGAATAGAGATAATTTCACTATCAATAAGAAAGTAATCTGAAAAACTACTCGGAGCTTCCAACTTTTAAAACACATAAAACACCACCCTCTTAATAACTGCCCCTGCTTTTGAATGCCATACACTTCTGCAGCACATTTCTGCACTGAAGTTTTCAGTACAGACAAACATGCAAAATCATTCATGAAAATAGATGTAATACTGGAGAATACTCGATTGGACTGGAGTGTCGTGGGCTTTCTGACCCCACAATGACACCTGACACTAGATACTGCACATCTCCTTGACAGCAGAGCGCCACAGCTACCGAGGATGTATAATTGAATGCCCACTCGAGAGCAAAGGGTGAAACAAACATCAACTCTCCTGTATTTAAATTAGCTTTACTTCCTGGTCATTTGAATGCAATGTGCGAGGTGAGACTAAATTGATAGAGACAATCCCATGGATTATTGGAAGAGCTTTTACATGTACTGTAGCTTTGGTCTTACTTTGGAGGATCGTCCAATGTTCTTTGCAAAAAAGCTCCAAAGAAATTCACTTTCTAATTGAATTTGCTCTCAATTGAATCCAAATCCAGGAATAAAAACCTTATCATTTGATCCAGCTTTCAGCAGACTTATAGTAGGGCAGAGGTATTAAAGCTGCAAGCGTGAACCGTGTGGAATATGAAATGGTCAAACAAGCACCTCCAGCCCGTTGACTACTGATTCCAACCTTTAAATGTCCTGAAAACCTATTTTCTCAAACCAATTCTTACTATGTGTGATGTCCAAGATCACACTTTTATCTGCCAAAAGTTGTGGTTTATTCATGTGAGAGATTCCTGAATGTCTTTCATATGTTCCTGTGCCTCTCTCAGCAGTCTGAAGTGGGCAGGGATCAGTTGGAAATATGTGATGACACATACTTGCATGCACCAATCAGGATTGAGCAAAATATGAAAGAGATTTTGATGACACTTGTGAGGTTGTTTCCTTATGCCAATGTCAATCAAATCTGATTGACACCCACACAGCACATTATATAAAGTGTTAGACGATTAAAAAATAATCATTAGGATGTTTCTTACAGCATTTAATAACCAACTTTAAATTGATGCTTTGCTCGTCACACACATTTAATGCTACAGGGAAATGCTTACGTTTCAAAAGGTTTACAGGGCATGTTGATTAATGTCCAACAGTCCTATCTTGTACAGTAGTTCACACGTTGGCTTCTCTAACACAAGAACAGTGGAGGAATGAACCTGACTGGAGCAGTTTCCCTTAAAACACTTGCTAGATGCCCTAAAAGCACGAGCCAATATATCTAATAAGAAGTTACTGTCAATCACAGAGCAGAACACCTCCTTGAACAAATTGCTATTCTTGTCACGTCACGCCTCTTGTACTGTACACTAACACTGCAGAGCAGAGCGGGAGGAGGCTGTGCGGGGGTGTCCTACTTTAATAAATGAGCTGAAGCTCATATGCTTGCAAAGAAATCCCTTGCCCCAGATCATCACAACTTCAAATGTCCTTACTGTCGTAACTCCACGCACAAACATGTATTGACAAAGTCAATTGGAGACACATTAGCGGGTTGAAAGTAACCAAATGATTGCTTTTTGAGGCACACTTTAGAAATGTCCTTCACATTCACTGCATATATACTCATATGTAGATCAAGATCATCGCCTTCAACACAATTTTAAAGAAGTACGAAATAAGGAAGATCAACACTGACTGAGTGAGATGGAGCTCCCCCCACCCCCCACCCCCCACACATTTATGTTATTGACTCATACTTCTCTACATCTAAATAGATTTAAGGACTTTTACATGAACCTCTAATGTGTAACGGGCAGCAAGCAGATGGTCTGAGGGAAATTGATGACAGGTTTAGGAGTCATTAGTAATGATACTGTCCTGCAGCAGAAGTGCTGATGAGTGGCCCTGCGAGGGTGATCTACTGTATTAGATGCCTCCGAGCCTCCCGGGAAACATGTGGCAGGTGCCTACTGTGAGACTCTAGGTATTACGGCATCGATATGCAGTAATTGCCTGCGCTGCATGTTCAAAAGCTCAGATAGTATGATCAGTGCTGGTTGCTGAGCAGTATTTTCACAACGGCACAACTATTAGAGCCATTAGTGGCCCTGCTGCGTTGCAGTCTTTAGTCTATCCGGAGGGTGATCATTTGGGGATTGCAGATACACAACTAAGCTGTAAAATTCCATTCCATATATTTGCTTAAATCTCATCGTGATTCAAAGCAGAATTGCTTTGTGCGAGAGTTTTTCCACAAACAATAACAATTAGTTTTTACAGTTGAGCTGTTTAGAGATTTGTTGTTATGTTTCCTTGACTGTTTTAAAGACTTCATTTGATGTTATGGCTCTATTCTAGGTAGATTTTGTTGAGGGACTTTATGGCCCTCTAAGTAAACAATCGTTTAAATTCAATTAAGACCATAAAATGGTGCTGTTGAAAAGCGTACTTTTAAAGCTTTGTTTGTGTGCAGTCTTGACCTATGTGCGATGACTATATCCAGCTCAGAGACAGTAGGGAAACCCTTCAGTGTATGTGCTGTGAATGAAATGGAGTCATTAGCACCAAGTTCAACTTAATGAGGAATAAACAATAATGGAATGGACTCACTGTACCAATCAGAGGATTTCATAATTAGCAATTAGTGGTCATTGTATTATAGTCAGTGCAACTCAAATCTGGCTGAAGTGTCTTCACTCACTTACCTATCCCGAGGCATTGCAAGTAAAATACCCGACTGGATGCAGAAGTGATTAATGTCTGTCGCAAAAAGGGCTGCAATGGCAGATTAGGCATGATTATGAGAGGGCTCATTTATTTTCAACATGTCATTATCTTTTACAGCATTGACTAAGCAAATGGCCAGAGTCTGTTTTTGAGGAAGAATCTGTGTTTGCAAAAGAAAAATTATATTTATAAAAAATAAGAATTGCTTCACACAGAAAACAGAAAGTTTAAATTAAATGATGTGTCACTTAACTATATATCAAAGAGCTTTTATTATGAAATTAAACATTGGCAATGATACTATAAAATTATATTTAACTACATTTAAGATGAATTCTATCAGCTCATATAATGTTCGATAATTCACAAGAAATATCATAGTGCAAGTCATGGTGGTCATAAGTTAAGTCACAAGTTATGGATACACGTGATAAAAGTATGATGGTGTGATGTACTGTATAAGTTCAATCTTCTCTTTGAACAATTCACTGATAATATTGTCCTTGCTCACTGCGACCCCATTATCAGACATCGTGTGTCTTGTCCTCATTAATTGTGTTCACATTGTCTTCAAAAACTTCATTATGAAAAGAAAAATGTACAACAGCTTTTTGCTGTATTAGTAGGTGTCTTGTCATTTGAAATCCTGATCAATTTTAATGAACTTGTTGAGCAAATCTGAATAATTGATGGGTGTTTTCCGATGGCTTGATTGTCACCAACTAAGACAAATAGAGTGGAATAGAATCATAAAATATTCACTCAGGTGTTGGCCGAATGATTATTCATTTCAAAGTCATTTTCACAAAGATGCAGGTCTCCTCGTCAAGACAAGGTAACTTGACCATGAACTTTGAGGTAAGGAACAACACATATAAAGTCCATTAGGAGAAATGTGTCACGGTGTTGTTGTTTTCTTCTTTGTTTTTTCTCTTGCAAAAATGCATCACAGCTGTAGAATGTCAGACTGATACCATCAAGGCATGCAGGCCTTATACAATGCAACAAGTAACAGCAGCCAGGAATCCTTCAGGTCAAGGTTCAAAGAGAGTTATCTCCAGCCCAAACCTTCACTCTGTGCCCGACATTCGACCAACTTATTTTACAGTGATTGTATGTTGGTGTAGTTGTAAACACCCTTGTAATCTTTCAAATGAGCATCAACACAAATAATGAGCTTTTACCTCTAATAAACGTCACCTGCATAATAATAATATCAGCAGGGCGGCTCCCAAACAATACCAGACTGATTTGATTACAGTGAGTTTTTTTTTCTTGTTTTCTTCTCCAGATGAGCTATGAATTGCAGTGTTATCTCACGTCTTCATTTCTAAATATGGAAACTTAAAATACAAAACAGATATGGGGAAAGTATTCCATACCATAGAGTTGGATGGGCAGATATATTGTATTTCTCTTTTCCCCCCTAACATAATTATTCATGGTGGAACTTGATTCAAAATAATAGCATCACGATGACTTGGTGCCATCTACTGTTAATATAGAGATAATAATGCTTTGGGGATTTACATCCATTTAAAAATGAAAAAAATCAGAATAGGTCAGCTGAGATGTGTAACATAATTGAACTTCTATGAACCGTTCTTTTTTTTATTTTATTGAGTTATATCGTATGTAAAAAAACAAACTTAAGTCTTCAACAACAACAACAACAAAAATCGTAATTATTTCTTGTCTGATCAACAAAAAACTCCCTGAATCTGTCACTAACTTATTTCACATTAATTACATTTGTATTACTATAGTCTTACAGTAATAGTCCAGTGTTGTCACGTCATGACTGAGGAAATATTGGACAGTATTCAGGGAAAGCCTTGTGTTTACAACAAACATCTCCCAATGCAGCACAGGCCTAACGTATAAATACAATATGAAATGATCCTTCATCAGAATATCAAAATGATACCTCCTTCTACGAGTGTGTTCTGCCGCAACGGACAAGTTGGATTGTGGGAGTTAGGTATTCATTAGCATATCAGTGACACAGATTAACATACATTTACATACATTACGGCTGAATTAACCATGGCATGTGGTAGAACTTGGAGAGCTATCTGAAAACAGTCTGCTCTGAAGTCGAATAAAGGAAGAAAGCGCTCTGTTCTTGCATAGTAATCTCAAGTAGCTCAAATGAGCCCATACAGCATGTACAGTCACAGCCTATGATATCAGGGCTGTAGTATAAAGCTTACACATATTTTTTTAAAATATTCAGCATCTTCTATTTCCTTGTTGAGGCTTCTATTCTCAATAATGAATGATTTCATCGTAATGTAGTTAAATAGTTTTTTCTGGAGTTATTTTGCAATGAGAAATGCTGATAAGATAAGTGACATTATGGCTGGCAATAGGAAAAATGTACAAAGTGTCTTAAAATTGATCTAATAAAGCTTGCAAATGCTACAAAATCACAAATTATAATCAATATAACAATAATGGGACATTTTGAATTTCTTCTCATGACCAAAAGACATTGCCCTTCATATGGAGAAATTCCCAAAACCTTTACGTTTAGACAGTAGACGTTCTTTTGTAGGAAAAGTCTAATAAAAGCACATTCTGGCCTCTCAATGCTCTTACAAACCCAAACATATCGTGTATATTCACTCTACCATTTTCTGCCAACGTATCATGTGTTTATTAAGTCTTTGAATGACATTTTAGGGTGCCTTTTTGATAATTGGCAAGGGACAATGAATAAAAATGAGCCTTTAAAGTGTCATTTATTTTTATGTTCATAAATGAGCCTCCACAGTGTCAAATGAACAAATGTTTAAAATCAATCATACAGCAACCGCTCTGACAGAGAGCAAAAATTAGCATTTTTGGACCTGAAAAATGGGTCACACAAATAGTTTCTTTATTAAGTGAAGATACACATAAATAACAAAAATAACAGGCTAAAACGTTAAATGTCAATCCCTTTCCTTGAGGGCAGAATAGTTACAAACATTGAATCAAGACATGTGTCATATGAATAACATATCAATCAAACAAAAGTCCTCCTACAGCCACAAATCCAAACCCTTCTCAGGCAAGATGGAGCAAATCCACAAAATGAATTGATAAATAAAGAGAGTGAGTCTCAAAGTGGAAGGATTAAACTGACATCAAATGTCACAGATTCCATTATCAGCGTTTTGGTCACGGCTACTTTTGTGGTTTGCTATCGCAGTGGAACACACAGCTGGGGTCCTATCTAGGTATGAACACTGATTCTGCCTTGGGCCCAGGTAGCACATTATGTGGCAGCGCTATTGGAGATGAACACCAAGCAGATAATGTTTTTTCTCCTTCCAATATTCATCATTAACTCCCAACTGCCAGGCATATTGTTAGAGCCCATTTTGGGGCATGGCCGTATCATCGGTGCTATGACTCCTGCAATTCCTGACCGTCTGTTCCACTCAGTTAAGAGTAATATGAATGGTTTCCTTTTAAACACTACTTAAACAGCCCTCAAAGTGCTCTTCAAATTGTAATGTAATGAAAGTGCCATGCATGAAGCTGGAACGCAAGTGCTCGAGCAGCTAGCATCACTTGAAAAGGGTCATTTAAAAGGAAAGCTGCAGCACTTGATGGACAGCTCCGTCTCTGTGTTGCATCGTGGAAAGGGCCTGACAACTCAAATGATATGGTTATTACACCAGTCCAGTCCGGCTGTATGGACCTGCTGACACTTTCACAATAAACATGAGCACGGGCATAATGAAAAGTAACTCCTATTTTACTTCACCCAGAATATGTACTAAAGGTAAAGCATGCTCTCGAGCCATTTCTTCCACATCCTCCCACAAAGACTCCGATGGAATAAACGCAGCAGCACTGCCAGAGGGACAAACTCTTTCAACTTAAATGTCCACGTCACTCATGCAATATATATGAATCAATCAGATAAGATATGTCGGCTTCTTTTCCAATCATTGCAATCAATACGTACAAACTCACACATACTGTTCCATGCCAGTGACAATCTTTTGCCCTAAATGTGTCAAACTCGACTTGTGAAAGTAGTTACCGCTTACGGAAATGATACCAATTTGAAAAGAACATAATCCCAGACAATCTTAGTTTGCATGTTATAGTTTTCCATTAAATCATGTTGTTAATTGTTGTTATATCTAAACAACGCTGTGTGATATGTCTATTTCTATTTCAGAAAAGAATGCTTCATATGTATTCTCTCAGTGTGCTCCAATGCCCATGAAAGAGACAGAAGATAGGAAAATGTAAAACACTTTGCACAAAAATATTGGCCATAGAGTGAACAGTGCCCTTCTCATCCTAAAAAGTAGTAACGACCCCGAGTGTAATTGAATTCTGAGCCCTTAAAGTGATCAATATATTATAAATCGATGATGAAAATCAAATTGAATTTGTACTGCCGAATTATTATTTCCACACTCCATTCACATCAAGCAGTGAAGAACTGTAAATGATCTGTAGAAATGTCTAAAGCTTAACACCTTATTAAAAAAAAATCTTTATCACCTCGAGTTCACCTCCATAATTTGCCTATTCCTCTTTAAAAAATATAATGCAATGCAACTAATTATTCAAAAAATAAAAAATGTGGATAGACAGTTGAAGGGAGTTGCATCTCATTGCATGAGTTTACCTGAGTTCATGATTTTTCTTTTCATTTGACTATTTTCCAAAATAGACATTCATTTTGGAGACCTACATTTCGTTATTCAGATCAAGATTTAGTGAAAGAACTGCTTATCAGATGCAAACAGAGAATACATCTGAATAAATGTTGGGGAAACAAAGGAAAGGGGATTTCCTGTTTTATATTTAAGCACTTGCCCCTTCAGTCGGCTCTGCCTGTCGCTACTGAGATGTGTTTATGAGTTTTACTTTGGGCCATATACGTACTGGCCAAACCATTAACAATACAGAATACTACACATGCTTTTCATTTTACATATGACAGACGATAATGATGAAGTGAAAGGAGAGGAGATCTATCTGAATATGACGACAGTGGACTTTAACAGCCATTTTCTCACAATAGACACAATTTATTCATCGGGAGCATTTGGATGGATGGCATTCAGAAACCGGGTGACTTTCTGCTGTTCTTCCTTTTTGTTACAGGGATTTCATTTATCAGCGAAAATGTGTCACTTGTGTATGCAAACTATGGCGTTTGAGTAACTCCACTTCCTGAGGGGAACAATGTATACATCATACCATGCCTGAACCAGGAGAAGGCCTGACAGCCTCAGAAACAGGAATGGCAGATAATTGGCTGAGGTTTCCATGCCAACATTCTGGTTTTATTGAGTTCTGCGGTTTGGGTCGGGAAATACTGAGGCCGCAGAGAGATGTGTCAATACAGACATTTTGTTGATGTTCTCAGAGATAGTCTGCTTGACATGTTGACAGTACTTCTATTAGTTTTGTCTATTTTCACCACTGGTGTGTCAGTCAAAGTGAGAGAGAAGCTGGAATCTTAAGTTTGAATATCAAAAAACGGTTGATTAATCGTGAGTGAAGGTCCGTCAATTAATTATAAGACTATGGACCTTTATCAAATAACCAATTAGGCTAAAACATGTCAGACCCAAATGACAGATTTTTCCACAATAGTTTTGTTCTGTATGATTAGAATTGACTTTTAGGTTTGGGTAAATGGTTTCTGATAAGTCAGCGATCGTGAATGAGTCAGTAAGAAGTCAGTGGCTCCTTTTTGTAGACGTGGACATCAGACGGGTTAACATTACAATAACAATGTCAGGAGAAATTACATGTAAGATGTAAAATAAAGAAAGAAAGATGAATTGCCAAATTGGTAGATCACAACAAACTGTTTCTCACAATCACACTGTCTAAAAAGCATCATAAGATTAGCATGTGATCTCCCAAGAGGGCACGTTCTTCTCAAGCTCCCCACACAACTGGAGTTCCTTCCTACTCTGAGTGATACCACTACAGTATCTGCCTCTGCAGAACAACATTTGTGTCTCTTCTAGCCAATTCAGGGGATGGGGGGGAGGTGCCCTTGATAATGCATACTGGCTGAAATTACATGAAAGGCCACCATTATAAAGCATTTAACAAAAGGGCCATCCAGTGGCGTAGCGTGGCATTGAAATGACAGTCTTGCCCTTGCATTGTTTGACACGTCACAAGATGGCAACGCAGCATCTCTTTAGCTCCTGGAGGTCACGGTGGATGGATGCACCACTAATCTCTGACACTCACTCTGGGATTGTGGGGGTGGGGGGACGCAAACTAGGGCTCTAGATAACTTTGCTATCCACTAGTGACCTCAAATGCAGAGACATCTCAGGGCCCACTGTGCCCTGTCAACCCAATCCTTCTTACTGCTCGGTGACATCAGACAAGGATATGTCGCCCGCCCCACAAGAATAAATCCCAGCCAAGAACAGACTGTATATTAATCTGGTATTGTCTTTTTATTGTTTGGGGAATAATCCAGAGGGAAGCAATGATTGATCGTAGGGCTTGAGAGACTTTTATATTGTCAAATCGGTCCATTTAGAGATCGGTGGATGTTTCTCCGAAGGGGGGCAAGTACTCACAAAACCAAAGGACAAAAATGTCATCACGTAGTGTTCCTCTTAACACTAAAGACCAAAGTGTACAACATCAATACATCGTAACTCACTGTTAAAAACATGCAGATTTCTCCATCATTGAGTAGAGTTCACAAACATAGCCCACAAATGTCTCCAGTATAGACTCTGAATGAACGGGTAAATAGTGCCTCAACTGTAACTGCCACCGCACCCCAAGAGGGAATATTATCAGGAAGGTTTGTGGTTTTATTGATTTCAAGACTGCAATCATCCCCATCTGATGTAGTGGGCTGAGGGAGGATAAGTGAGGCTTCACAGTCCGCCAACCAGCTCTGTTTGACAGTGGGACAAGTTTGAGATAACTTTAGCAATAACAATCTATCAAGGAAGTTTAACAGTTATTTCCTGCAACCAACGGATGCCAAAACATCAGCAAAAACTTATATAAAATTGTGTAAAATTGTCTCTAATTTAGCTAAAGCTGTATTTCCATTTAATCTTTGTCATGTGCTAAATGGATCCATATCCCGTTTGGGCAATTTAGTGTGGAATTAGTTAATGATCAGCTTAACTATGTGAGTATTATTTCTGAATCGTCAATGAAAACTTCTTGGTTTCCTTTAATCATCTGATTATATTGAACATTTAGTCTCCCACGCCCTGTTGCTGTCATTGTGAACTCTAAAGTAAAGTAAGTGAGTCCTCTTGTCTGAGCTGCATTTAAAGTCCTGACATGACGTGCACAAAACAGGAAATACTAATTATTTAGTCATAGTTTACGTAAAAAGAAAAAAACACTGATCCAATTAAACACTGTGTACGTAAGATTTTTAAAAAAGCTCTCCTGATGGGGGCATCTCGTCTATTTATTTGGCTGTTTTTTTTGTGTGCATTTAAAAGCTATGTTTTTTGTAAATAGCATTCTTTTCTGTGGTTTACATTTTCTTTTCCACTTTGGTCCAACAGAGCACGTACGTAGGATGCACCCATTTCAATACTCTTCAGTAAAAAAATATGTAAAGAACAAAACATCTCTAATGGCCCTCACTGGAAATTATCTCCGTACAAGTCACTAATGGTGCTGTCAGGACTGAGTTTCAAACCATTAAGCAATTTGCGGTGAATCAGGGCACACAGAAATAAATTGAATTCACACTTGCTGTGGTTGAAACTTCTCAAGACAGATGGAGAAGAATATGCTCACACTGTATTTCTAACAAAATAGGCTCAAGAAAAAACAAAGCACGACCATATTTGGTTTTATACAAAGCATCTCTTTTTAACCTGCCATGACAGCATAGACATTTCAATCGACTATGCGAATACTAAAAGCAAAAGAATGGGGGAAATTCCATTGTCTCTCTTTACCCTTCATTCATCATGTGCGTATTTAGGTTTTAGGTCAAATTTAATATTGAAAATATGCCACAGAAGCCCTAAAAACTTTTGCCGCCTTGAGATATTTATGATTATAGAAAGCGTATGTGTAGGCTACATGACATCCACCGTGAAAATAAACATGATGAATTAATTAGTTGAGCTTTAATGGGGAAGAATTTATGGAACTGTATCCCAAAGCTTACGACGCCTTTGTGTTGTGTACGACCTCAATCCACAAAACTCTGGGAGAAGCCACGAGGATCCTTATCTGTGTCCTCTGGCTAGTTCATCACTATTCTTGCCGTATGTCAGTGGCACAAAGAGAAAAGCCTTTTTATTTTCTCTACATAGCAACCTAATTTTCATCCAAGAAAAATAACTATATTAAATGTTGTGTCCACAAAAGGTGACCACAGATAATACTTATTTCATGAAATTATAGAGATAACTAGTTTAATTTCCTGATTTGGGTTTATCATAGACATGTTTCCCATCCAACTGAGCTACCCGTCAAGAATCGCCTTTTTTGCAATCAATCTTCAAATGTTTAATCAAATATTGGTCAACAGAATATATGTTAAATAAAAGGTTAAAATAACAATGAAACGCTTCATGTATTTATCATGACGTATTACTCAAACTGCATTCAATTGTTCTGTTTAACACAAATACGGTTTTCTAGTGATTTTATCTGTATTCCCTCATTAAATTATTTTTAGGGGGACATAAAAAAATAACCAATATAATTACATTAAAACTGAAATAAAATGTAATCAAATTATATATCCCTAAACACAACAGGTTACATTTTCAATTAAATTGTCCTAATTAGCTTTATTAGAAAAAAACACTCCACAATAACTAAATACTAGAAAAAAAACACTATTAAAGGTTACCAAATAAATAACACACATGCAAACCTTTTGGGCAAAAGAAACACCCCCAAATCACATACATGCACGCACACACACACACACACACACACACACACACACTCCCAAACACACACACACACACACACACACACACACACACATGGCTACAGGGCTTACACAGTTCATAACATCACAGAACAGTACGAGCAGCTCAAACATCCTGCCTGCATTTTATCTCCCGATGAAAGACTTTACCAGCAGCTCTTCACTAGTAATGAACTTCCTAAACTAACGGTTGTTACCCAGCTCGGTAACAATATCACCAGTCAACACAAACAATCAATCGATTCTGCTGCAATAACATTGAAAGGAAGTGCCTTCAATCTTTATTAAATCAATAGGGATTTGATAGCCTTACCTGCAGCGGAGTGCTTTGCCCAGCGTTGGAGCTGTAAGTGTCTAGTGCATTGGGACAGGGGGGATCTCTGGTTCACTTGTTGTTTGTCGTGGATGGGGTAGTTTGCTGTGTGGCTGGAAGCGACACTCCTAAGGGCCCACTGTGAATAGAGGTCAGGATAATAGACACAGTCACACAACAAAGACTGATAATCCTGTCTCGCCCCACAGCTCCCGTGTTGCAATCAGACATTTTTAGGGCAGTTAAGCTGCAGCGAGGGGCGGCTGAATGAACCGCGGTTCGCAAAGACTCCCAAGCTCCCATTATGGACAGTAACCGGTGTCAATTCACAGCAATTAGACCACTCAGATGTGTCAGTAGACAGGCCTCAAATTAATAAATAAATAACATCGACCACAAGTGCTCGCTGATATAGCCTTTTGAGTCATTTGAGTCTCCCAATGGACCATTTCAGAGCAGAACACTTAGTCCTTCAAAAAGTGACGAGGTGTACCTCCTCCTCCCCCTCCCCACTTATCCTGGTTGACCTTTGAGTGAAAATAGACCTTAGTGAGCAAAATGCTTAAATCTGCTTATATTGGTCGTCAGAATTTATTTTTAAAGTAGTGCAGTTCCTTTAATATTGGTTCAGTAAAAACTGCTGACATAAACAAAACAGTTGGCAGGACCATTTAAACTCTTGTTACCAGGGGTATGTTAGGTTGTAATAGTTTATTTTGATTCTGCATATGTACATAGAGGAAGTATTGTGCTTTAAAATAATGCATATATAAAGATAATATAAATAGGATATATTAGGAAGAATATTAGGAATGTATTATGAAGCAAAAGGGAAAGACACTGGTTTCTGTATTGACTTCATGTAATGATAACATGTAAATGGAAAGAGTTAATGTTTATATGTGTGAGTTAATGTTTATATGTAGGCCTCACAGGAATGAATGTTAGTTTATTATTTCAGAGATGTTGCATGAATTGAAAGTTACTTTAATCCAGAAACTAATATAGTTGACTTTTATTGTGAAGGAACTTTTTAGTCAGCTTACTGGAAGTGTGACATCGTGACCCCGAGTTGTGATGTTTAACCCTTCCATTTTCATACCTAGCTTTAGCCAACGAGAAGGTGTTGCATGAGTCAACAGAAAGACTCATCTTTAAGGAGAGGTGATTGGCTGTGGAATATTAATATATAGTTTGTACTGGGGACAACTGCTCTCTCGTTCTTGACCTGTGTAGTTAGACCTGCTCGCCTTTGTTTTCTAGGTGGAGCCTGCGGAGCATCAGTCAGTTCGGACCCACGATCGTGAACTTTAATTGTTTGTTAAACTTCTTGCCATTAAATATTGTTTAACTGAATCCATCGCATCCTGATTTCCATTGAGCGAGAGACATCCAGTACCAGAACTCTTTATGGGTACGTGTTACACATCCGACATGAGCTATACCTTGATCAGCTGATTATTTAACAGTGAAGATAATCCATAAATGAAGACACAGTATACATATATCTCCAATCTGATTTAAAAAAAGATGAGTAAATGTATGGACCAAGGTTGTTGCCGTAGGTAAACAACCTTGGTAAACAACCTAATAAGGTAAAGAGGATCTCAGGCCTCGGGCTCACCACTGTTTGGTTTCTATAACATGTTTTCTTTAAAGAATCATCAACATCTGGAGAACGTCACCTCAATGTTATGCCTGTCTATTTGTTCAATTCATAATGTCTGTAATTGTAAAAAAAATTTAAAGATTATTCTCTATGAAAAGAATAGAGTAAAGTCCTTTGGTCTGACATTGTGCTTTACATTTAATAATGCGACTCTGCGAAAATAGCCAGTTGTGAAGTTTTGGAAGGAGAATACACAATACTGTTTGGGGGATACTTCTCAGTGTACCATACCTTTCACACAGAACAAAGCTAAAAGGACACAAAGCAGTGCCTTTGTATTTGACTGTGAGCACTCTGTCAAGAGGAAGTCATTACTTCAGAATAAGGGCTAGCGATCCCTTGCTGCCCGACATCAACTGAATACCTCACCTTTCACCAATGCATAAGTAATGTCCTGACTGTCTTTGATCTGTTGGAGGTGATAACTTCACAAGCATGTGGACACCTTCCCCTGATAGAAGAGGCTCTGCTCTGTCCAAACATGTGTCAACAAACATCATGTTCACAGAAAAGTACTGAGAAGAAGAAGAAATATTAACAGAGATGGACAAAAACACCCATGGCCAGAAAAACATGTGAAAATACATTTATATTTCATACTAGGGTTGCAACTCTTAAATCTATGTTGTACAACTGTTAGGACTACTAGTGAAAAGGCTACAAGAGTAACTGCATCTTTAGTTTTTTCTGTATTGTTGTGGATAAGGCAGAAAACAGGTTGAGTTTAGCCGAGGGAACTTATTAGCAGAGCGTCCCTGGTGGGTGAACTTCCAGGGAAAAGGGAAGAGAGGCTCTTCTTCCAAGATGGCTGCAATGCCATGAGCATCCTCTGCCGGTAAAGAAACACTTCAAACAACCAGCCCCTAAAGAAACACACCAGAGAGACACAACATTAATTAATACACAACCTGCATGAATAACCCATATGTGTATACTCAAAGTTCAATCTTATACTATAAGCATTGATCATTACACAATATTCAAATGAAAAACATACATTAACTCTGGGGAGTACCGGGATCAACTGTATTCAATATCATGATGTATGTAGATGACAGTGTGTTAAACATCTGTTCATTGTTATGCATGTTTTTTTTAAAGAGACTTCATCTGCAGAGGCAGGGAAAATAAAGCCAGGAATGCGTATGAGCTCTTTAGTTTAGATGGGCTAACTGACTAACTAAAGTAAGTTATGGAGACAGTTTGTCCATATTGCTGTGTTCAGGTGATTATTGTGTGTGATCACTCCAAAACCCTTAGACAATTTACTATATATTATTATTATGAATAATTGTTATTATTATATATGACAAAGAGAAACATCAACTCTTGATATGTGATGAGCTTGAACCAGCAAATATCTGGCATTTATGACTAAATTATGAATCAATGAATCAAGATAAAATGGTTAGAAGTCAACAATTAATCAAAATATTTATAAAACGTTACTATGTATTGATCATATAACCTAATATGTCATTATTGTCTAATCAGCAGAGAGGTTTGTCAATGACTAAATTAGATTATCATTAGAAGGAAAGCCCAACCAATAATCTAACAACAATATTAGCAGATTGTTGATGTATCTGGAAAATGATTAACAATAAATTGCAGTACAGAAATGCTCAACCGTCATGTAAACAGTCATACATCATAACTTTCAGACGTACTAGGTGTCAAGATATGATATTATGAAATTTCCCATTTTTTTTAGATCTGAATATAACTAATAGGCCTATCGCAAATAAACTAAATATTGTTTTACCATCAACAATGTATGTTTACCTTGTTAACGTCATCTTTTTATTGGCATAAAAAACAAGCAAGTCAAATGATGAGGTAATCTGAGTGATAGGAAGTCAAACAGGTCATAATTCCATCTCTAATATCTATTTTATATTGCTGTGAAAACATTTCCTCCAAACAACTGTATGTATTTAAGTTTCTAAATAAAGCTACATTTTACAAGAGACATACATGTGGATACATCATGATAACATTATAATTGACTTTTGTCCAGTACAAAATTATAGATCAATGTTGCTTTAACTAAATTCAACCTCTGTACAATATTACAACAGCTGTAAGATATTGCTGCAAACCTGGCAATTTCAAGAAGTTGTGCGACTAGAAAGCATTGATGCCAATCTCCTGATTGCATATTTCGACTAAATAGGGTCGATAACGATCGGCAGTATAAAGAATGCACACGACGATAGTGTAATTATTCTGTGGTTCACATGACTGCATGGCTATCTTATGTTTCTAAAATGCTCCCACATTGCAGATTTAAAGCACCTTATAACGTTGGAATGTCAGTTCCCTTTTCACAGCTATTCTTCTCAATGCTTCACACACACACACACACACACACACACACACACACACATAAACAAAACCAACCAGCGCCCAATGTAGTGTTACGTGACTCACGCGAGAGGAAATTTCATTGCACAAACAAACGAGTCTCGCGAGACACGTTTTCCTAGGGCAACAATGCAGGAATCAAGATCAAAGCTTCAAGAAATCCTTCCGTCTTGAAACCGTGAAGTTATACAAACTTGTCAATGGCAAAAACATTGGTAATCCCAACATCCTTATTCCAAACCTGCTCTATTAACAACAAATAGTTTGAAACTTTGTTTCAATATTTCCTTTTAAAAATAAAGAGAAACAAATATTGCTCCTGATAGCCAACGTGTACCTGGAAACGCAAAACACAAACCAATTTGAGACTTGCAGCTGCTGCATTGCGTTTTACTGTATTGCCAAGATCTGTGTCAAAAAAGCAGCTTGTACCGTGAAACAGATTGCTGTGCCTATGAGACACCACCAAGTGGGTACAATAATAACACATTGTCCACAGACTCATGGGCTGGAGCAGTAATCTTTAGCTCTCCTTAGTGAGGAAATATAGATATTTGTAAAAGCACTGAAGGGATTAGGCAGGGTTTTTACCTCCTGCGGTACATGGCCTGAGTCATGCTGGGAGCACCAGGAGCTCTGTGGTCGTCTGGTGAGGAAGGAGAGGATTTGACCTCGCTGCTGCATTCTTCCGATATGACCCAAACAAAGCCATCAGCATGGGACCAGAACAGGGGGGCAGTTTGTGTCTGTCTCTTATCCTCCCTCTTCATTATGAATATATAGACATCATTAACAAGATAATCTCTGTAATGTTAATAGACAATACCTTCAGAAAGGAATTTGTGAACAATTAACAGCATATACATGAAATATTTAAATGCTTTTAACTAATATAGTGCCATACTATGTAGTGACTGCATTTTACTTAAAAGACACATTAAGTGAGAGCATTATTTAAAGAAATTGTACAGCAGTCATCTGAACGGGCCTTCCCCCAAACCTATTAGTTCACACTGCTGCTGTCCATATACAGCTATTAACCCTCTCAGGGATTTTCCTGCAGTAATTCCTAATGAAAAATAAATTGAGTTGCTCCCTACACTTTCATAACATTTCCTACTCAGACTAAATGGGTTCCTTTATGAGAAAAGACACACTGTTGTTAATGATTTTATAAGCAGGGAGCCCACCTGACATCCTGTTTTCTATTACTGTTCTTTATTCAATTTGCTGGGTGCGCTGCAGGTGATCTAACCTATAAAAGGGCACTCCAAATTAAATTATCATAGCTCCTTGAAATTTTATAAATTCAGAATCGGCCTCACAGAGGGATCTCATACCAGAAACTAATGGCTTCACCTTTAGCTTTGAATAAATCAATTGCACCAAAGGTTAGAACACATCATGCCAGGATGTATCAATGCAGTTTTTAACATCATAACATGTCGTAATTTTGGAAGTGTGAATGGCAGGTGTATGAGGTCATAAAGGAGAAAGTGTGTGTATACCTTTATTTTTGCACAGACATTTGATTACAGTAACAGCAATATACCATCTACTATATCATGTTATGTATATACAACTATAATAGTTTATATCTAACTGATATTGGTATATATTGCATATAGAATACTTAGAATTACTAATAATAATAAATATTGAATAATAATTATAATAATAATTATAATAATAAACTAAATCTACAAGGGAGTCAATCGAAAATCAAAATGCACATATTTGGATAATTTATTCTTTGAATATAGTTTAGTTTGAATTTGCTCTAGTGAAGCCGGCGCAAGGCCAAACAATTACATAATCACAGTCGGTGTGAGCTGTACTTATCGCGGACCTCTGAATTTTTTTAGGGTTGATAAAAACACTATTTACAAGTCTCAGGGTCATGAAAAATAGTGATATTTATTTTGATATGCCTTCGATACAGGTTCTTAAAAATCATAATTTGAGTATATATCCATGGATATGAAATATGCATTTACAGATAATCACAATCCCTTCTCAGCATTGTGGAGGTTAGTTTATGGCTTTTGCGGATTACACCTACAATGTGCTGATCTATGAGTACGTGTTGTCTTTTTGATTCTTTAAAGTTCATTTCATTCTTAAGCCATCTGGCATTTTGAAGAATGATGCAACACACAGGGGAGAAAGTATGAAAGCCTCTGTTCATGAGTATAAACAAAGCTTTCGTCATTCATCATCTTAAATTGCTAAACATGCTCTGGTTCCAGCATCTAATAAAACATGGGCATTCTTTTCATTCATACTGTTGTTATACATTCGTACAATTAACATATGTGGGTAATAACTGTTGGTTGGTTAAAACAAGCCATTTGAAGAAGCTTTCTATTTTCAGTATTCCTTTAACCAAATAATCACTCAATGAGTCTGAAAAAGAATGTACAGATTAATGAACAATAGTTGCAGCTCTAAATTCATTTAAATGTGCAAATAAGACTTTGTAAAAGCAATATCCTCATTATATTTGAAGTGAAAAAGCATTTGCTATAATTGGTTTGATATATTGATTCATTTTTATTCCATGATTATTCTGCAACTATTTCTATTTGAAAACTGTTCAAAAATATACCATAAAGGCAATACACATCAGGCTATTTTGTGCAGTTGTGAAGTGTCAGTGTAAAGATGTGTCACCTCAATAGGATCCTCTTTATCCTTGAAAGAGCACGAGCTCTTCCCTGTGTCATTTTGTTCCAGTCAGTAAACTAACAAGAGGTTGGTGACAGAAAAAAAGCCCAATCAGTAACACTTGTTGCACCTGAGAACATGGAAATGTTTGACTTCTGTGTTTGAGAAAATGGAAAACATTGTCTTGTAAAGAAGTCGGGAATATGTATTGGATCATTCAGCTGTGTTCAATCTGAGTCAGTACAAATTCCTTCATGAAGCAGTCAAGCGTGAAGGAAATTCATTTGTAAATTGCACCCCATCTTTGGAGAAACTGCTCCTTTTTTCAAATTCAAGTCCAGATGTTGAATTGACACAGAGCAAAGCCTGTTTCATAAATCTGCACATGGATTTCATCTGAGTTGAGTTTATTTCAGTTCATCATGATGAATGTGACTTTTAGAAATCTGACATTTTGTTTAAAAAAAAACATTTTTATTGGAAACCAATATTGTTGTTTAATTTATCAAGAGATACATATTCTAGGTGGATGCAGTCGCTTTATCCAACGTAACAGTGAAAGAGAAATATCTAATTTAAAAAATGCTGAACTCCGGTGTTATTCACTCGATATACCAACTTGAGTCTAAACTAAAGTTAGAAATCAAGAAAGGGAAGAAAAAGCAATACTATTGAGCCACTTAGTTGTAGTTGTTTAAGTCCTTTTTCCCACTGAGGTGAAATCAATAACTTTTTATGGACTTGGTTGGTCAGTTGCACACAACAACTGACACTATTCCACTCTTCTTAGTCACACACAAGGACTTTAAAATGGTGATTCATCCAACCAATTACTTTAAAATCACGGCAAGTGGTTTCAAATGCGTTAATAAAAACCTGTCTGATATTTCCAGGGACATCCACTTTGACTCAAGAAACAATTTAGCAAAGAGTAGCTTCACGGGCTTTGACGCTTCAAGTGTAACAAATGCACACGGGTAGCCTTGAAAACCTTGCATCTCTTAAGCTTAACTCGGTTGAAGAATCCTGATTGTTTGCTGGCTGTACACGATGGTGTTCGTCTGTAAATAACATGCAGGCTTCGGCCCACTTACGTCTGAAAAATTGTTTGAAAAGTCAGTGGATAAAAGTTTTGAGCTCTCAATATTCAAAATCATCAATTAACTACTGTATTAAATCCCATAAATGTTGAGTATCTAATTTATTATATTACTCTGTGAGTGCTACATAGAACTAGCCCATGCATGTTTAGTGGGGAACGCTCCCGAGAGAAGGAAGGGTATCGGGATCTTGAACGCAGCCCTTCGGCTGGCTCCGCCCCAATCAGTGGCAGCATATAAAAAGGCACCTGTTGCCATTGCCTCACTCCCTTTTGGCCTGTCCTCACTCTTTAGTCACACTCTTTGTATTTTGCAGCATGGAGGGCCCTTTAATCTTTGTTTACCATCCATAGGTTCACCTTCTGCTGTTTTTGCCCCACCTGTTTTCCTGCTACTATTTTATTTATTGTGCTGCTACTGTTTTACTTGGTTTTGCATGGTTTGGTTATGGTTAATTGTTCTTGCATGTTTTTAGCTTTTAATTGTTTTGTTTTAGATCATCTTATTTTCCTGTAATAAACCTCTCTTTTAATTCTACTAAAACACGTCTCTGGCCTAATAATGGTAAAAACGATTCTGCGTCTGTACAATTAATTTATATATATGAGTTGTAAACTTGTAGTGGCGTTGTTGGTCTCTTTCATTTCCCCCGCCCTTAAAACCTCACTACACATGACATCTTTGGTGGCAATATATGGAGGACAGGAAAACAAAATGTTGTACTTCATATTAAATATTGTCAAATTTAGTAGTCAACTAACTTTATGGTGATATTTAAATCAATCATTCATCAAGGTCAAAAGCCTGAGTTGAAGACTCTTGAGTTGAAGTATTTAGTTATATAACAATAAGGTCCTTCACACTACATATGAATGCAATATGGCACTCTCACACGCTGAAGAGGAAAATGCTGTTGGCTGCTCGGTTCCTATTGTGCGGATGTGAGAGGAAGCCGACATAACCTGAGTCCTGACAACCAGGGAGCGACTTGAACCGGGAGCCAAGAACTCCCTTTTCCACTCCATCTATAAATCTAAGAAACAATAGTGTGTGGGTGGTCAAGATACACTTATGGCACACCACCTCCACGTCACAAGTTCCTTTCTGCCCTCTCATCTACAGGAGCAGTGAAATAAACCCAGAATGCAAAACCACTTCCCAACAACATTCCACATGACAATAGATTAAACATCACCTGTCATTGATTTATTTCTACCTATTTCATTGAAAATGCGATTATTATCTCGTTCCCTGCTACCTATACAATCAAGATTCAATAGATAAAGTGAACAGTAAGTTGCCATTTTAGAAAATTTGGGGAAATAAATGGGCATTCAACAGGTTTAATGTTACACTTCTGTAGAAATGTCTGTGATGTGATGCATTGCATTGTAGAGATGTTAGCAGGAAGTCCATGCCATGGACACTATTTTTTGCCAAGTTCAAATAAACACTACATTAGACACTTAAGTGAACAACATTTTACAATTAATTCAATTCAATTCAATTCAGTTTATTTGTATAGCCCAGTTTCACAAATTACGAATTTGTCTCAGAGTGCTTTACAATCTGTACACATAGACATCCCAGTCCCAACACCTCACATCGGACCAGGAAAAACTCCCAAATAACCCTTCAGGGGGAAAAAAGGGAAGAAACTTTCAGGAGAGCAACAGAGGAGGATCCCTCTCCAGGATGGACAGATGCAATACATGTAATGTGTACTGAAGGACAGATTTAGAGTTAAAACACATTCAATGAATTTGACAGAGTTTATCAATAGTTCATATTTAGGCATATTCCATGATGGAGAGTTTGGAGACCTCATCCATCCATCAGAAGATGGAGGCAGAGTGGAGGAGTGGGCGGAGTCCCAGCAGGGCAGTGGCACAGCTGGTGGCAGGAACTCACGATCCAACCATCGATGGTCCATCAGCAGATGGGATCTATGCCGTCTCATAGGGTCCGATGACCCCATGAGACGTGAAGTCAAAAGGACTCCGGGGAGAAGCAGAGTTAGTCATGTGTGATGGAGAGATGAAGATTCATCCATAGGAGAAAGAAAAGAGGAGAGAGGTGCTCAGTGCATCCTAAACATCCCCAGCAGCTATAAGCCTATACCAGCATATCCAGGGGCTGGACCAGGTGAACCTGATTCAGCCCTGACTATAAGCTCTGTCAAAGAGGAAAGTCTTAAGTCTACTCTTGAATGTGGTGACTGTGTCTGCCTCCCGGACTGAAATTGGAAGCTGGTTCCATAAAAGAGGAGCTTGATAACTAAAGGCTCTGGCTCCCATTTTACATTTTAAGACTCTAGGTAGGAACTACAAGTAGCCCCGCATGTAGTGAGCGCAGCTCTCTGGTGGGGCGATACGGTACTACAAGCTCTTTAAGATATGATGGTGCATCACCAATTAAGGCTTTGTAGGTTAAGAGAAGAATTTTAAAAGTGATTCTTGATTTTACAGGGAGCCAGTGCAGAGCAGCTAGTGCAGGAGTAATGTGATCTCTTTTCTTAGTTTTAGTGAGAATACGAGCTGCAGCATTCTGGATCAACTGGAGGGACCTAAGAGACTTATTAGTGCAGCCTGATAATAAAGAGTTGCAGTAATCCAGTCTCAAAGTAACGAACGCGTGAACCAATTTTTCTGCATCTTTTTGAGAGAAGATGTGCCTGATTTTTGAAATATTACGTAGATGGAAGAATGCAGTCCTTGAAATTTGTTTTATGTGGGAGTTAAAGGACAAGTCCCGATCAAAGATAACGCCGAGATTATTAACTCTCTTAAACTGAAAACTTGTCAATTACAAGGTAGCCACGCCCTAAAACATACCCTGCGCTAGCATCTATTTACTCAAAATGGAACCATCATTTATCAAAATGGCCATTGTGTACATTATAGATTGATTTAAATGTCACAATAAAGTTAGTTGAGAAATTTGAGTACAACATTTTGTTTTCCTGTCCTCCATATATTGCCTTCAGAGAAGGGGAAATGGAAGAGACCAACAACGCCCCATTGGGCCTTGCACCCCAAGAAATACAAGTTTACTATTGTACAAGACTTGAAAGTAGAATGGTTAACTGAGATTATAATATGCAAGTGGACTCCCTGCGGACTATTAGATGAAATGCAATAGTAAGCCACTTTCACACTGGCTTCACTTTTAAGAACATGAGGTTATCACCTGCTGGTTACACATCTCTAAGCTCTTTAATTATGCCTCAGTATTTAAGTCTTTAAGAAAAGTGTAATCTTGTGATAATTACACCCCCCCTTTGGTCTAAATGGGAACCGATAAAACAGGAGTAAATACCCGGAGTATCAATAAGGTCCAGAGCTAACGATTCTGCTATTGTTACTTTCGAAGTTACGGAGTGAGATCTCCATGGAGAATAAAGCAGCGTTGGAAACTGTTTCTGTCTGTCAAAACATTTGGCCATCAAGCAGAATATTAATCTAGAAATGCACATTGTTCTAGTGTTCTACTCTTTGCCGAGCTGCTGTCCATCCTCGTCCACTCCAGGTAACGTCTAGTTTTTCTGTACAGGGACGTTTACTCCCCTTGGCATTTTATATTAGCGTAATGCTAACATCACACTATTTAATTTATTAAAGAGCTAGTTTAGGGGCTAAATTTAAGATAAATTCACATGAGTGTTTTCAATAATATCACGTTGACTCCTGTCAAATAACTCAAACTCAAACCTTTGAGCTTTTTTTATTTTATAAGAAGACGTGGCTTAAATAATAGTGGGGAACAGCTATACACCCATGTTCAGGTAGCTACGTTAGCTTCCTCCGATGTGGACTTATCTCAAAGGTCATCGTCACTGTCAAAACTGTTTGCTATTTGTTAATGATGCAAATTGGTGTCAACATTTACTAAATGCAACAAAAACGATTTGCAGGACCCCAGAAAACCCATTAAAAATTGCATTATTCTTGCTTCAAGTCCTTTATATCATTTGTTTTAAAAAAGCTATTCAAAGGAATATATCAAACAACTGTGGTAATTGTATTCAGTCACATTGTTTCTTTTTGAAGAAGTACATTCTCTGATATTGTTGTGTCTCATATGTCCTAACGTATGGTCCTTACAGTGTAAACAATGTTCTTTCAATACTAACAGGTATATGATGGTTTGTGTACGAGATCACAGAATGCAGCTTTGCTTTACACAATAACGTTGGTATTACCATTCACACATTTTGTTCAGTTATATTATATTGTATATCACTTATATGGGTTATAATGCAGCAGGGCATATGGGTGTTGTCCTGTTATATAAAATTAGCCTCTATATGTAGGAGAGTTTTTGCTCCCCAAAAGTACAGTTCAAAACATATATGCTGACATCTACGGTTTCTTGTTTTACTGCTCAGATAAATAGCTTGTAAAAGACTCCTGAATGTTTGGTTGATTTGTTGACTTCATAAGAGGATATTCTTGATCATCTTATCTTCCCCTGACCAAATGCGCGACAAACCCCAAGGTACTGCCTTTCACTCTTGTCGTCAGGTTATATTTTTGCATGGATATTCCATCTGAATGAGGTATAGACTGTTTTGTTAAACCAGCAGCATCTATACTTAAGTGTAACGTAAATATTCTAGAGTTCTCCTGTCGCACGGCAGCTGTCATCTCTGAACCCCAGCAGAGAGCGTACTTTGTGTCTTCAACCTTGTGTACTGAAATATTCAAGAGCTCCAAGTTTATGAGACAGTTGCTGCCATCTGTGCCCCATCGTTCAGTTCTCACATCACGGCGGAACATAAGGCCAACATCAGAATATATGTGTGAGAATACTCAATACTTTGTATTGCAAATCTCAATATCGCCTGAATACCGTAAACAACGTTCCTCAATTGCTCACATACACAATAACCCACGCAAAATTCTACTACCGCAGAGTACGAATTTCTATATCCATAAGACAGCAAAGGAAAAGAGGAAACATTTACACAAGACTGCCTCCACATAGTTGAAGAGATCTTTTCTCTTAGGTGTCTTTTTTTTTTACAATGTCAAGCTCCTGTGAGCTTTACAAATTAAATGAGAGATTTCCTGAGACAAAAACGCAAAGGAAGAAGGGTGCAATCAGTCCAGGTTTGTTCTCGACAACATCGCTTCCTTCCTTAGCATTAAGAGAGTGTCGGAGCGAGACATTCAGATGTGGTTTCCATCCAGCACTTTCCCAGGACAGTAATGCTGTGCAATTCTAATGGTGTCATTCAAAGCAGCTGCCTTTCTCAGCAATAAACTGAACGCCTTGCCTAAGCAATTCAAACCGCCTCCACAGATTGCAGTACAGTCAACAAAGAACTTATCTTCAGAGTGAAACTATTCATCAATGAATGTGTTTGTGTGCCAAAAGTAAAAGGCAGTTTGAAAAGACCCCAGTTACACCTGAATGGCCACTTCTCTTTTTGGACTATTGTCGCTGTTTCTCATGTGAATTCACCTGTTTCCTAACTGCCACTGAGAGTTAAATTCTTCTTCTTTTTTTTTTAAAAGGACATTCATGGGTGTTTTGGATTAGCTAAATGTTCCTGTAAATATATGCACTTGATGCTTTAAAAAAGATGACAAACTTAAAAGTGACATCTGCCATTCTTTGTTTAGTGTAGGTCCGTAACCCACCAGCAAAAAACAAAAAAACAGCCCTGCCTGTTTCCTGTTCAAAGAATGGGCTCATTAGTCCATGACAGGTGTCAAAGAAACACAAATCAAATATGTCTATGGCTTATCTTCAAAGGCTCATAACTGCAGTACAAAGGGCCTTAAAATGCAGTTTATATAACCATATTGGTACAAAACCACTGTTACTTCAACCATGCTGTACTATACATAGCAATGTGAACATTTTAACTTTAAATAGAACATGTTTTATTAAATATATTACTGTTTTAGAGGAAATGTGTGTACTACCAGACAGTTGAAAAGAAAAGGTCAAAAAGACCAAACCTTTTGATCTAAATATGAGTTTAGCCATTGCTATAACCAGAGATGAAATATTTTCTTTCGCTTTTTTTTCTTTTTCTCGTTTAAATAAAGTGTGACTCATATATCCTGTATATGACCCAATAAGGCAATCATGTAGTTGCTTATAATATTAATAGCAGTGTGTAAATCTATACATCAAACACTACACCAAAGAATCGGCATTACATTATTCAGTATATAAAATTAAATGTGAAGGCTTGTATCCCCAGTTTGTCGGACCAGCAAAAACCTGGAGGAAATACGGATGCATCATCGTCTGTCTGAAGAACACTGATACGGCCGCTGGAAGACACACAGCACTGGAATGTGAGGGAGAATTTGTGTACCGTCCTTTGCGGAAGGGAGGGGGTCGTCCTTCCATAAAGTCAGTCAGTGTTGTTTCGGCCGGTGTTTACACAGCCTGCTGTACGTGTTCAAGTGAGAACAATGGGGAGGAGGCTTCCAAAATGGCGACATAAGTCACAGTATCAACCACGCAGTGCGAAAGGGACCCAAAGCTGCTCAGACTTCCTTCAAATCGGGTGTACAGTGACACACAATGAGAAACTGTTAGGTTCTGTATGTTGGAGCGGTTTGGTAAAGGGCTGCTTTTTTTTTTAAACAAATGAAAGATCAAGACAGGAAGGGCCAGGTTTAGGGAAACAGGAAAAGTGATGCCAGGAAGTGGACCACGTCAGCAGCCTGCCCACCACAGTCTGAGCTAAAAGTAGAATCGGCAACGCAGAGCAAGTATGGAGTCCTCGCTCAAGTCACCAATGAAGCTTGTGCTTTTGACAGGTACGTGAACTTATCTATCCTCCGGCACGGCAGGTGTCTAATAGTGGGACAGCAGTCGTTGTATTTGTATTTATGGGTTCTTCGAGTTATCTATAATGGGTTTGAGCTCTGTGATGGGGACACAAATCAACTTGATATACGATGTGTTTGTTTGTTTTATGATTGGTGTTGCAATGGTCTTTTTCACTAACAACTGATTTTTTGGCTACATAAACTGTATTTAAACGTGTTCGTACTGTGGTTGATTACTGTGGTTGAATTGATTACTTCAGTGTGTACTGTGTGGTTAACCAGAGAGCCCGAGATAAGAATGACATTTTCACTAGAATCACACAGGCAGCAGTTGCATCAGTAAAGGATTTGGACAATTTCTTTCATGGTATGAGTAAACATACACACTCCTGTGTGTGGTGTTTGTGTCTACGCAGCATGGCTCTCCAGTCTGATGGACCCATGCAGCCTCTCTGACATTTGTGATTCTTGTCACCAACTCGCAACGTGCAAGGCCCTCAACGGATCAAATGATGCCTGCTTCTGCAACAATGGATATACTGGAGATGGAACTTCATTTTGCAACGGTGAATATAAACACACCACCCATGTGTGAATAAGTATTTTCTATGATGACACATTCATTAAAAAATGTTAGAAAATGGTGATTAACTACAATGCAAAACAGGTTGGATGTATGCAGTTAAAACCCATATTAAAGCTTCTTAAGATGCCTTCTTATGACAGAAAAAAATATATAAAATATAAATACCAAAATGCTAACTATGGTCATTTGATCAACGCAAATAAGAGTATTTTATTTTTTAATTGCTCTTCTGCAAGTGTTTATCTTATTATCCATGCCCCAAAATACACAATATGCTCTCAATGGTAAAGCCAGTGTGCTGCATGTCTTAGTCCACACGCCTAGAAGGGAAGTAACCTACTTTATTTAAATTATTATCGTAAAATGTTGCTTTTAATTATTGTGAGTGAGCTAAATGTCCATTTCAATGCATGAAGGCACCATGTGGGTTTTGTTGTCCACAATAAACAGCTAGCTGTTCGCTCACAGCTGAGAGATTTTTACAGGCAATACATTGCAGTGTTAAAGACGTCTCCACGATAGAGCTGTTAGTAACATGTTTGATGGCTATAGCCTTGTCTCCGTCTGCATTGTTTCTCCTGTTTTGTTTCTGGCCTGTTTATAATTCCTGGAGCTCTTTTTGTTTCCTGACCAGACCTGAGCACAATCACAGTGCAGCTTACATATTTCAAGAGCCAAAATTAAATCAAACTGTGAGTGACATTAAACACTGTGGCAAACAAAGAGGTACACAGAGGTTCAAGGTTAAAGGGTTCATTGTGCGGTATTCTGTTCATTTGGTGTGTGAGTTAATGCAAAACAATCAGCGAACATGGTACCAGTCATTAGATGTTAGTAAACGTTTGAGCCATGATTTAGTTCAGAATCCGTTCACTTTTTGTTGTATATGTAATTAAAAAGTGAAATGAATGCTCAAAAAGGAATTTATAGATTTGTTAATCTGAGCAATTCTGTATTTTTATAACTTTTTCAAGTTTTTTAAACAAAGTGACAAAAGCACTCTCTACTTTTGTACAGATCACACAAAGACTTGAAAGTGAATCATAACATATGTGGGACAGTGTTTACGCAGCAGTGACAGCCCAAAGGTCCTGTGTGTTATGGAGGTATTTCCCTTTTGAATATAATCACCTCTCTCTTCAGAGCAGAGGATTTCCTTTCCCGGACAGCTTTTGTGCAAAAAGTACAGAGGAGAGGAAGAGCACAGCGTCCATCGCAGACAAGTGAAAACATCAGTGAAAAGTCTTCCCAGGTCATTTCCAATAAACTGAGCGAGCAGAGACGGCACTTTCTATAATGTGTGGACCAAAACAGCATCCTCAGCAAACTGCTCTGTATCTGGTGCTTTCTAAATCTGGGCAACAATTTGACTTTATCGAAATCAAACAAAGGCACATAACTGCTCAGCAATCACAAATGTCAACAATACAAATTGCATAGAAGCCATGGCCAAGGCTTTAATCAAGACTAGACTAAGTTAGTGCAGCCTGAGAAGAGACCACAATGGAGCCTCATCAAGTTCAAACTCCTCAAACACATTTGATCAGGATCAAATCAAAGTGTTTTCAATAGTAATTAAATTGTGGAGGTTCAATGAAGACAACATTGTTGTGAACATGCGCTCAAAGCCTCCGCCGAAAAAAGATAAAATATGCTGCTATGTTGATTGTGTGGGGTTAGTTTCGCCTCAATAATCCAACCAAGTCCTAATTTCTTAGTTGATGGCGAAAGGCATCAGAAGTTTTAGTACTCTCTTCTGTTTTTGGAAAACAAATGTGAAGCTAAAGAAAAATTGAAGCACATCATGCTTATTCTGCTGCTTGTAGCCTTTTCCTCAAGCAGATAATTCACTGCATAATTTTGAGCTAAGCATAAAGGATTACAAACAGTTTTTGCCAGAGCTCTCTGAAGGTCCAGTCATGTTGCATAACGCTGTGCAGTCAAAGAAGAAACAGATTTATATATTGTTCTGCAATGAGCTATATTTAATGAAGAAGAAGAAGAAGAAGAAGAAGAAGAAGAAGAAGAAGAAGAAGAAGAAGAAGAAGAAGAAGAAGAAGAAGAAGAAAATAAACAAGAGTTGATTGCAATGCATCAGGGCATTTCTGTAGAGAGTATGTTGAAAAGCCTTCTGGGAAATGTAGCAGAGGGAGGGCCGAGACATGGTAGACTGAACAAAAGCAAAAAATTAACTATTACAGTACAATTCATTTAAGAGCATCCTGTAAATAATGCATCAAACATCTAAATCAATAATATATTGTCAGCGGACAAACAAATATATCGTTGTCTAGATATAGGTTTGGATAAAGACAAGTTTTTACTTCCTGAATAAGTAGATTTGTGTCGATGTAAATATGTATCATACATTTGTATTTGAGCCAAGAATGAGAATAAGCCTAAATCGTGATGCTTTCATATTGCAACATGAAAGCATCACAACAATTAGATTTCTTCAGCCTTTTTTTAATTATTTTATCTTGCAACTAACCCAGTTTACCTTCTTCCTTGATGCGCTCACCACAGATGACAACGAGTGCCAGAATGTGACTAACATCTGTGGGGACAGGGGGAGCTGCAGCAACACCGCGGGCAGCTACTACTGTACATGTGTCTCTGGATACACATCAACGGGACTGGCTGAGTTCCAGCCCAACGACGGCACTCAATGCATCGGTAATGTACTGTTCCGTGGCCCGGTACTTTAGATGGAGAGAAATGTGTTATGGTCACAGACACACATACTGACAGAGGACCTGACGTAGCAAGGTGCGGTGTATATGAGGGGAAGCAGTTACCACCCAGCTGGGAGAGCGCCAGGGCTGTGTGTGAACTGTGTTCTCTCTCGTGGCGCCGAGGAGGATGAACGTGCTGGAGCTGCTTTTACCCTTCGGCCTTTCACTTCCTTCCCATCTGCTATTCTGAGCAACCACCCAACATCTTCTGCTTTATTTGCAGAAAAACAACAACACCTTTACCCCATGATGGAGTACAAAGTATTCATGCAGATATCCAACTGCGCGACGCGCATCATTTAATGCCGTGCAGAAGCGTGCCGCTTTCGGATTTTAGAAGCTGAATTATGAATATTCAGATGTGTAACGCGCATGCAAGAATGTCAGTTTCTTTTCCAAACTAAATTATACAGTGTGATAGGTATAAATGCATGGAGCTATTTTTAACACAATCTTTATTAGTTTGAAGATAGAATATTGACTTCCAGCATCCCTTTTACAAATGTTTGAGATGGACATATTGTAGAGACATAAATGCATATCTCTGTTGAAGTCTGTATTTATCCGTTATTTGCATTATGTTATGCTCTGTTGAGTGAGTGACTTTAATCATGATGTGTTTATCTTAAAGTGGAGCTGAACTCTTTATGTGCACCTCTCAGATAAAGATGAATGCAAGTCCGAACAGGAGTGTGGACCAAACTCACACTGCCAGAATACGAATGGATCGTTCTATTGCAACTGTCAGCGTGATTACATCCCAACTTCAGGCACTAAGCACTTTCATCCAGAGGGAGGTGTACGATGTAAAGGTCGGTATGAGGATGGAAAAGCTCACCTGCAAACACACGCACTCACACTCACACACACATGCACGCAAACACACGCACACGCACTGGTACTTTCATCCAAGGACATACACTTTTCTTCATCTTCCCCCCTGCCCTCCTCCCTTATTCTGTCACACACAACACAGAGTCGATTGACATTTCTGTAGAAAAATCTATTATGCAATACATCAAGTTAACGGGGCAATCTTAAATGTACCGATGTGTTAATGCTGATCACACAGAGAGCTATCTGATGTTATTTCTGTGCAGGTGTTGTGCAATTCACACTTTGGTGTAATAGCATTTATCCTGGTGAAATATTGGTAAAAAGTCAGCAATCAAAGAGATGCCTAAGGTAACTCTTGTTTTTTCAGAGCATCCCCAAAAATACTGCCATGACAACATCGGGTGTATCACACAGACCGTCAACAAAACTCTCGAATATGTAAGTACCCCTCCTCGAGATTTCAGCCAAATATGGTCAAATAGATAAGATGACACTGCCCTCTGTTGGAGAGAACATGAAGAACATGAAATTAAACAATATTTTAAGTTGCAAGAGCCCAATCCCCCTGGGGCCTTAAACCCTCGGCCCTCAGGGACTCACTGAGGCTTGAGTGTAGGAGAGGCGGTGAAGGCTTGAAATGGAGTAAATACGAATTTGAGAGCAGGTAAAAAGATATTGTGTACGATTGTGGGTATTGATTTTACACTTTTTACTCGCTCATTTTAAAGTCTTCCAGGCTCTTTCCTTACGAGATGAGAGGTAATTTCTGAAAATCTATTTTTGTCAAAAGACTTTTCATAAAAATATGAAATGTTTGATGAATAACAAAAGTAAGTAGCACTACTTAGTGGCTACTTGCATTACTTTGGTTTCCTGTGTTTTTATGTTCCATCTTTATTCCTTAATGTATGTATAGAAGGCCAATCTCCAGTTAAGTATATTGTATGAGAATGCTCCGCCACTTTTATTTTACGAAACACACACATTAAAGGAGCAGCAGAAAAAATGGGAAAAAAATACACTTTTGATGATAGGTGGAGAAAATGTGTTCTGAGAATGACCAAACAGCTCCTCCCTGTGGGGAACATCCAACCTGTTCAATACGGATATGCAATTAATTGAGTTTGAGTGAGCTCGATACCAGAACAATTTGATCAATTGTGGACAATTCAAAGTCTGTATCAACAGAAATATATCAATATGTTTCAATAAACCATGAAGGACTGGATGTAATATGTTGCAGGAATGTAATATAAAAAATACTCTTACTCGTCCACCAATCCCAGATGAGCAACCTCACGGAGCCCCAGAGTCTGCTGAAGGAAATTGCCAAGCAGACGTCCGGCGAACTCACCTCAGTGGAAGTGATCGCATATGTTGAGGCCTTGAGTCGATCCGCATCAACACTGGCCGCCGGAGGAAAGGATTACACTGTCAAACCATCCGTCATCAACTCCACTCTTACAGTAATCTTTGTTTAACATTCTTCCTTCTCAATCAACAATTTGAGTTTTGCTTTGAACTGGTTTTGGGGTAAAAGAGGCGCTGCAACCCATCGTATTCCTTATTGTGCTGTGCAGTTCTGAGAAAGACAAATCAGACACTTCAATACTTTAGTTGTAAAGGTGCAAGCTGATTTTATTTTGCGCCAATATATATGATATCTTTAGATGTCAATGTATTTATTTATTGTTCTCATTAAAAGTTGATAGTGGTTTAACCTAATAGTGGAGAAATACCTGCGATGGATTACCATGGTTACAATGTGCCCCAAAATAATAAAAGCCACACCATATGGAGTAATAATTGAGACGTCATCAGAGACAAATCTAGATAAACATAATGTTCTAACCGTGATAAAAAAAATTAGGTCGCAGTACACATATGCTACATGGAAAACTATCACACACACAACACACTGATATACAGTATCTGCTTTTCATCAGAAATTAGTGGAAGCAGTAAACAATTTGGTGGAGAAGGATGAACTGGTGGCTTGGAGCCGAATGGAGGAAGAGCGACGGGAACGCACCGTCACCAAGCTGCTCCACACTGTAGAGGAGAGTGCTCTGACTCTGGTTAACAACTACAAAACTCCAGCTGAGCTCCAAATCAAAGCCACAGAAATGGGTGAGATAATTATTAACGCAGAGCGCCCTCACAGACACTCCAATTATATTAAATTGTCCTGCCATTCATTACCACCTGTGTGCAGTGAGTTTTTGGATAATTGTCATTTTAATACATTTTTCATATCTATTCTTTTTTTCTCCTCAACCACAGAACTGAAACTCTTTACTTTTGATGCTCGTCACATAAAAGCCAAACTGTCGGCGTCAATGGGTGGCGATCATATACAGCTAACTCCAAAACTAAGACCAGAGGAGGAGAGAAATGGTAAAGTAGCTGACTTTACATGTTTAATGGAAGGTCACATATATCACTATCTGCGCCTTGGCTGTATAGGATCATCATATTATCTTAGTGATTGTGTTGCTGATGCCTTCAGGTGCACATGTTAGAATTTGCTCCAATAACATCCAAGCAAGTATAAACGCCCATCCCCAAAATCTGTCCTCCATGTCCTTATGGCAACAGTTACACATGCAGCATAACAGAAACAACGATTATTCACCAGGTAGATGGTTACATGCAAAAACAGATCAAGAAAAAATATATATTTTCTTTTCTTTCTTGTACATTGAAGTTACTATCAGTAAATTGGAATATGTGAATATACACATTGAGCTTGACACAGTTGGTCGGATCAGAAAACAGATTGCATGATATTTCCAAATCAGCTTTCTGCTCTGCGGGATCTACAACAAAGTTGTAATTGACTGACAGAGTTTGATAAAAAATACAGTAACATACTTTTTTGTTCAACTTTTGTTGTCCATCAGGAAGTGTGTCAGTGGTGTTTGTGCGATACGACAGCATCGGTGACATCCTGAAGCCGAGCAGCGACCCGAGTGTCACCGACTACTCTCGCTATGCAGAGGCTGGGGAAATCACTGTCAACTCCCAAGTCATCGCTGCTGCCGTCAAACCTGCCAACGTTTACCAGCTCGACCACGTCTCCTTCACTCTGAGGCACAGCGAGGTAAAGACTCGACAGAGCATAGACCTCCCAAATGTCTTCATGTTGGATCTTTGTTCTTCCCTATGCAGTCTATTATCGACTAGATTCATAAAAGCAGCTTTTTAAAATTCATCGTGAGACCAAAGTAGCATCGTTCTTTTTACAAATATTTCTTTGTGTTGTTCAAAAGATCTGATCTCAAAGAAACTTAATAAGTGTTTCCATAAAAGCTAAATTCAAACAAACTCAAACGGGAGGAATAGTTAGCGCTTAGTGATAGGTTTTTATGAAATTGTAATATATTTCTTCCAATGACCTCTCAGTTAAGAAGAAATTGAAGAGGAAAGGTGAATAGAGGATGGAGGAAAGCGGAGTAATGAGGGAAATAACCCTAAAAGTTAATGTACTGGTATTTCTTTCTTTTCAGATAATTAAAATGTATGAGAAAGTAAAATCATGATTTTAGTTGGACCCTTGAGGCTTAAGCCTAACAAAGGAGGTGATGATTTGTGTTGAGCAATGAAAATCTTCTTTAAATTGCCTTTAAAGAGCAACAATCAATAATTTGGGCTCCATTTTCATGCAGATTCTTTCTGCTTGTGGTATTTTTATTTGTATTGCTTCCACCTGTTCTTGGGACATACTGCACGTATACATTTGATGGAACATTTTTTGTAATTTAAATACATTACTAATTGCTAAATACATTTAAATACATTACTAATTGCTAACTACATTTAAATACATTACTAATTGCTAAAGAAAAATATATATAATACAAAAATAAAGACTACACCAACTGGTCTGAATACAGATCGAATGGCAGCATTGTAAGGATTTAGAAAATAAAAAATAACCTAAAAATACTAAAACTAAAACACATTTGCATTTTATTTATTTATGCAAAATAGTGAAGTCTGGATTTTTGTAATTCAATTTAAATTGAAAACAGCAATTTATGGAAATAGTTTTACCCCTGTTTTCAATGTGTTCATGTAAATTTGTATTTTATAAAAACAGTAAGCTGCAGCACATGACTGCACTTAACGACCTGCCCCCTGTGGAGTTTTGAGCCAAAGTGGTGCATGATAATTATATGACATGATATAGTTCTAATAAGTCATAGAATTGTGAAACAATAAGAAATGTACAAAAAGCCAATGCAAACAAAGCAAAACATTTGTTTTGATTTTTTAAATATGAAAATAACACTAAAGTAACCTTCTAAATACCATGTCTGATGCATTTGAACTTTGCATGTATAGTAATTTATGTATAATCTGTTTTCAACCCCCCCGCTGTGATGTCACCGCACAGCGTAGAACACAAAGGAATTCCAAATTGCGCCATGAACAGTTACCAGCGTTTTGTTCCTCTCCCTCTCTCCTGAAGCCCGTCGACACGGCAGCTGATGTGACGACGTGTGCTTTCTGGGAGTACGAGCCGGAGAGCCTGCGGGGCCACTGGGCCACTCACGGCTGCAAGACCATCCACGTCAACAGCAATGCAACCACCTGCTCCTGCAATCACCTCACACACTTTGCCATCCTCATGTCCTCTGGGCGAGCCAATGTGAGTAATCATACATTAAAAATACAACTGTGCATGCGTTTTCTTTTCTTCGCATTTCTCCACAGCGGTTTTACATTACTTATCAAATTAGTTAAAAGGAAGAAGATTGATCAAGAGAATGAGAATGTTCTCAGTTCAGAATCTTATGGTCTTCACCTGTTAAGTCTTTGTTGTTTTATAAAACACTTTCTGATCTGTTTCTGAAAACCATTATTTTGTGTAGGAGATGCTGATTGTCAACAAAATGTTACTAGCTTTTAATAAAATACAACCACTTATTGCTATTTTATTAATTTCCACTCAGCATAACATGCTTGATAAGTTGCAAGACACAAAATGTCCAAACCAAAAAACAATGAAGCTTCTAAAGACAACGTGACTCACTACATATTAAAAAAGGCAAAAAGAAATGTCGGCGATTTCCACCCACACTCTTTAAAGATGCACTCCCTGTAAAGATACACTCCCTGTTGTTTTATAGCGCTTAATAGTGCCCTCAAATTTGTACATGTTCTGTAGGGATATCAGAGCACTGCTTTAATAAAACCACAGAGTGTATTTATAAATATAACATTATTTTGTAAATAAAGTAAATTAAAATGAACTTTTTTACGACCCTATTTCTGTAAGATATCATCTGATACAGCAGGGCCAGAACCGAAAATAACTGCAACCCAACATATTGGTGTAACCCCAGCCTACCCCCCCATGTTATATATCCAATGACTCCAAGCGGAAAAAACACAAAGAATTCCACTCCAGCGTGCCATGCCACCGTGAATGAAACGCCTCCCTTTCCATTTGCTTCTCAGCTGGTGGCCCACTACACCATCCTGACCCGGATCACCCAGCTGGGGATGATCATCTCCCTCATCTGTCTGTCCATGTGCATCTTCACCTTCTGGTTCTTCAGTGAGATCCAGAGCACCAGAACCACCATCCACAAGAACTTGTGCTGCAGCCTCTTCATGGCCGAGTTCATCTTCCTGGTGGGGATCAACATGAACACACATAAGGTGAGCGTACAGGTAAATTAAGGCGGTGAAACCGAGGCGTGCGAGACACTATTCTGTCATGTCATTGATTAAAACACTTCTCATTCGACTCCGACCACTTTCACTTGCTTTTTGGGTTAACAGAACCACAACAGAATGATATCAGTTCATCTCTTTGAAGTGAAACTGCTTAAATATTTGCAATACATGTCATGAATCAGGCAAAAGAGAAACGCATAAGACCATTCTTACGTCAAGGTATAAAATAGCTGTTCTTTTACACATCTTACTTTTTAAAATGATCTTTATCTCTCCTCTTCCGTCTGTCTCATGGCAGCTTTTCTGCTCGGTTATTGCCGGGTTGCTGCACTATTTCTTCCTCGCCGCCTTTGCCTGGATGTGCATCGAGGGCATCCATCTGTACTTAATCGTGGTCGGCGTCATCTACAACAAAGGCTTCCTGCACCGCAACTTCTACATCTTCGGCTATGGGAGCCCCGCGGTGGTGGTGGCCATCTCGGCAACACTCGGCTCCAAGTATTACGGCACTGACAAAGTGTAAGTGTAAAGAGAGATAAAGGGGGAGACACACGTTTTCATACAAATACCTCTTTTTCCAATCTCATTCAGCATTTCTCTTGGAAGAAAGAAAAGCAAATGACATTAATTATATATACATTGGGGCAGAGATTAAAGTTGGCCTGCGGGGACATAAAGGAAGTAGAAGATGCTCGGAATGCCCTGTTAGGTGATAAGTATTATAAAAGAAATGCTGAGAGGTTTTGGGTACCATGGAGAGTTTAAATATAAATACATAAATACAAGTAAATCTTTTGTTTATTAATGTAAAATATAATTACAAGATTGAGATTATGCAAAAAATAAGTGATGATTGTTCATTCCCATGAGCGGAGGTAGCTTTTTTCTAACCAATTGTTTGTGTGCTTGGAAGATAAGAACATTGTGTAGCCCATTCAATAGTGCATCACAATTAGGATTAGGCTAGATTGGACTGAAGTGAAGTGATGGAGGACATTGCTGCTGTAGGAGGAGGGATTATTGCATCTAAAACACACACATAAAAGTATTTGTTCAATAACAGGATTTGTGTTACAGGTGTTGGCTGAGCACAGAAAACCACTTCATATGGAGCTTCATTGGGCCGGCGTGTTTGATCATTCTGGTAATATAACGACTGTTGGAGTGTTCATTACAATCATCAAATAGGGATCGTTTTAAAGATCGATATCCATTTGGTCCGACTGGTTTGTCAAGCTTGTTGTCATGTTTGTTTTGGTCGCTCTTCCTCACAGGTTAATCTCTTGGCTTTTGGAGTGATCATCTACAAAGTGTACCGGCATACTGCTGTGAAAAAGCCAGAAATCAGCCACTACGAAAATATCAGGTGAGATTATCCGTACTCTTGTTGAGAAAGTGAAAAGAATATTGAAAATCAAACAGTAATTTCCTCTCTTCTAGAGGATTAGAAAGGTTTCATGTTGTGCCCTTGTAGCATCTTATACCAATGAGTCGTTTGTTGACTTAAAATGAAAATGTGTTTTTTGCAATCTCTCAGCTAAAGTCAGTGTCATCCCGCCCAGGTCCTGCGCCCGTGGTGGCTTGGCTCTGCTGTTTGTGCTGGGAGCCACCTGGACTTTAGGACTCCTGCACATCCTCAATGAGACCACCCTCACTGCCTATCTGTTCACCATCGCCAACACCTTCCAGGGCATGTTCATCTTCATCTTCCTCTGCGTCTTGTCTAGAAAGGTAATAACCCTTTGGTCCCTTGAATTGTGTTTTATAAGATGTATCTATTCAACATTATTTGTGTGGCTATAGTTGGACAGTAAGCAGTTCACACCAAGACAATAGAAGTTAAATGAGTTGCTAGTGAGCATCATGATATGATGTTGATAGAGGAAATAAAACATGAATTTAACATTTAGAAAATTACATTTTAATATTTTATTGTATAACAGAAGGTAAAAGAAGAAGCATGAAGATATTGTATGGTTTGTTAAAGTATCAATACCAGAAAGGAAAAAATACTCTAGCATTTAAAACTACATATCTTAGTAAATTACTGAATTAATTTAAATATAATTACTCATGCAAAATCGACCCGTTGTTATGTTTTCTAGTTTCTGTATTGTTACATTTTGAGCAGAATAAAACACAATTTCCCCACTAAAAATAAGGAACAGGAATATAGATTGATAAAATGTCAATACTCGAGTAACTCATCGTATTTAAATTCTCCATTTGTTATTCAATCCTGACCTTCTTGAATGTGTCATTGCAGATTCAGGAGGAATACTACAGACTTTTCAAAAATGTGCCGTGTTGTTTTGAATGCCTGAGATGAAGGACTGCGACCGGAGCCTGATCCCTTATACTGTACAATAATAGTCGACGCTTTCAGTTTAAAAAAACAGTACGGGAGGAATTTAGAACAGATGTCTTACAAATGAGCACTTGTAATTCGTAATGGTAATTCTGTCTCTTTTAAAGACTGCTCTATACGTTTGTTTTACATACAATTAGAACTAGGCTTCTGTATCAACATTTCCACATTATACATACTACTGAGTGTAAAGCAAAGTTTTTTGTTCCTGTTTAATGCAACGCCTCTGCAGTTTCTGGCATTACACTTCAAATAACAGTGTGTTGGCTCTGTTCCTTTCTGGTGTTTTAAATTGATCTGTAAATTATTTAAAATGAATGTGGAAAACTAAGGCATCTCTGCTGCTCACTTGTATGTGCAAAATCAATAGCCTTGTTTAATGCATTCTCCACCTCCCTTTTATGAAGATCACAGTATATTTGAGTTGAATTGTCAGGATGGTTTCACACGAGGGCATTGCCGAAGGTCACCAGCCCCCTCTACTGGACACAATGAGGAACCACATATGACCCAAAGCTGGCAACGCTTTGATTCCTCTGCACTAGCTCCTCGTTGTGTATTCGTTAATGTGTGTAGCATGTTGGTCCATACGAGCCATGTTGTAGCCCTTTAAGGCCTTTTCATACTGGGATGTACAGAAATAAATATTGTTGTGATTTTATATGATATGATTATTTTTTTCTGCAGTGTTTTTGGCCAGATTGTGATCACCCAGCTGTTTTCTGGGCTGCAGTGTTGTCTAGTATTGACAACAAACTATGTTATCAATCTTACTATCGACAGTAAATGTGTTTGTTAAATTGTATTCATAAATTGTCTGAATCCAAAAATGCACACAGACATATTCTGAATAAATTATGTGCAAAAATGCTTGCAAATACTATAGGCGTATTTCCATAAATGTTGTAAACGGACAAGTAATGTATAGTTTTGTATCGTCCTATTTTTGAATGTCTGGTTTTTGCAAACACAATACAGGGATACAGAATGCACTCGTGTAGCCTGAGGTATGGCGATAAAGCATAACAGTGAATACAGCTGCATCTAGTTCTGATTAAACAGCAGTCAAAATGACGAGTTCAAGTGCTGTCACAAGCAGTTTTATTAAAATTGACAAAACTATCTGCTGGTCTTTCTCAAGGAGAGCCTGAAGGGAGAGAGGACAGTTGTGCAGCACAGGGTGGCACCAAAGAGAGATTATAAAAGTATTATTACTAAAACCCCAATACACTTCTCACCTAACAGAAGGCGACCACACACACAAACAACCAGCATGCACCACTCCACTGCAAATCCAGGTGCCCCGCCACATGAGACAGTCCCCAGTGCACACAGCAGCTGCCACCAAGAAACGCTACAGAGGGACCACCGTTAGTAGCATATGAAAAATATTTTTTTAAACAGGCATCATTAACAGACGCAAACACAATTCCAGTTACACGTTGTCTGATTTATAGCCATAAAACAATATCAGGAGGTAATATTAAACTTAAAACATGTGTGCTCGTTACACTACATGTCAGAATTCACAGACTAACAAACTCATACACTGGCAGCAGAGGCCACCATGCAAAGTGCCACCTGCCCATCAGGACCCAAAACTTATTCCCATTCACTGACATATGTTAAAGAAAAAGAAGTTTCCACACATCAAGCTTGGCCTTTTCTTACCTCCCACTGACACACCTGTTCCCTCATCTGTTTCCCCTAATTAACGAGGTCTCCTGGATCCTAAAATCCCTCCTCACAAGCAATGACTCGGATTGGCTGACGAACGTGCTCCTGACACTCAGATCTAAACCCAACTGATCCTCAAGGGCATTTTGTATGCTTTTGTTTCTGTTTGTCCTCAGAAACAAGTTGCTCAATTCACTTGAAGGATAAAATCAAATGTGATGTTGGAGACCTCTGCTGGCTATAGTTTCAATAAAGATCAGGAAAAGCAGATGTTCAGGTAAAGTGAAGCCTGGGGAAGCAAGAGGGATGGTTTTCGTGAGATTACACCAGGGTCTCCTGTGTTGTGCAATCCGTACATAACCCCAGAATACGATAGAATAGACCCTCTTGGCTGATTGCTGCTCGGTGTCATCACCCTCAAACCGCACATATAAAGAAGGTCGTTTGTGGAGACCTTTAGGCTGCGGCAGATTGTAGAATCGGCACGAAGAGCAGCGATTCGCCACACTTTTGACTGTGTTGTATCTGGGTGGAGAGTTTTGTGATGCCAGGGCACAGTTTATACATCTTAATACTACAAGTTGCTCCAGATATTCAAGGTGTAAAAGAGTAAACCGGCCTACATCTGATCTGCTATCCCTCCACAGGGCTGAGTTTCACAGATGTTTATCCCACCATTCAGCTTTGAAAAACTTGTTTACTTAATTTCTTTCAAAATAAGGTTGCAGCGTAGTTTTTCTTTTTTATTATTTCAAATAAGCCATATTTTGTGTTCTGTGCATGGGTGGAATGTGACATTGTTCATTTACTGAAGTACACATTCAAGGTTCTCGTACTTTACTTGAGTATTTCCGTTTTATAGAACTTTTTAAAAACATGTATCTCAAAATGTGTTGATTTAGAGTTTTCCTGATAAATCGACGGTTTAAGTGTTCCTCTGTGTTGAGACAATTATCCTGCTTTTTAAGATAAATAAAGTATCCTCTTGGATCAGCTGGAAAATGAAAACATGGCTGTTAATACATGTTGATCTTATAGAATATGATGCATTGCTGTAAATTGCACTAGCCAACAGTACATCAATTAAATGCAGAGAGCACACAAACCTTAAATGTCTACAGCAAAAAAATGCAACAAACCTGTTAATAATGTAGCAGCAATACTAATCTCAACGCCTCATAAAAGCTTGAGCATAAGAGCCTTTAGTTATCAAGCTTCTCTTTTTCTCTTTTATGGAACCAGCTTCCAATTTCAGTCCGGGAGGCAGACACAGTCACCTCATTCAAGAGTAGACTGAAGACTTTCCTCTTTGACAGAGCTGATAGTTAGGGCTGAGTCAGGTTCACCTGGTCCAGCCCCTGGATATGCTGGTATAGGCTTATAGCTGCTGGGGATGTTTAGGATGCACTGAGCACCTCTCTCCTCTTTTCTTTCTCCTATGGATGAATCTTCATCTCTCCATCACACATGACTAACTCTGCTTTCTCCCCGGAGTCCTTTTGACTTCACGACTCATGGGGTCATCGGACCCTATGCGACAGCATAGATCCCATCTGCTGATGGATCATCGAGGTCTGGAACCTGGAATTCCTGCTACCAACTACGCCACTGCCCTGTTGAGACTCCGCCCACTGTTGAGACTCCGCCGACTCCTCCTCTCTACCTCAATCTGCCTGATGGATCGTGGAGGTCTCCATTATGGAATATGCCTACTACTATTCATACACTGTCATATTCATTGAATGTATTTTAACTCTAAATCTGTCCTTCTGTACACATGATATACATTGCACCTGTCCATCCTGGAGAGGGATCCTCCTCTGTTGCTCTCCTGAAGGTTTCTTCCTTGTTTTCCCCTGAAGGGTTATTTTGGAGTTTTTCCTGATCTGATGTGAGGTTTTGGGACAGCGATGTTGTATGTGTACAGATTGTAAAGCACTCTGAGGCAAATTTGTAATTTTTGGAATTTGGCTATACAAATAAACTGAATTGAATTGAATAAAAAGTAAAATACTGACTGAGCATTTTACTGCACAAAAAGTACATTTACCTTTGATACATTAAGCAGATTTGACTCATAATACTTACGTACTTAAGAGACTTAAGTAAGGTTTGTTGCAGTTGAGTGTTTCACATTGTGCTATTAGTATCTGAATAGTATCTTAAGGATCTGAATACTTCTTTATCTGCTGGTTCTGTGTTTATATAAGAAATGTATCCACTTAAAAAGAAAAAAAATCTAAATGCTGCAGAAGTATCACAGCAGCTGGAACTTTTGTAACTTTGCCGCTATCGTTTGTTGTGTAACATTGGTTAATGCAACAATCTCGTCCTTCAAAAACACACATGGAACAGTTATCCAACACATGTTACTCGTGTCGCTGTGACAATGTCGCAGGTCAACATGGCTCTATTGCAGTCAGAGTGATTTTACTTCTAAATCTCAAGCTTTTCCTGCAACCAGTTCCCACAACCAAAACCCTCAATGGGATATAAATACAGCTCAACGGTGAAATATTGCTCTTACCTCCTCCGATTCGACATGAAGGGGCTCCTCCTCTGCTGCCTTGTGGCTCTGGCCAGTAAGTTATCATCGATTCATTCATCTTAATTTAGTTGTAGAAGGATTTCACAATGCAGCCTCCTAATTATTATTACCTCAGATTTCTTAAATACATTTTTACAATTGTGATATATTCCACGATTAAATGACAAATTTGTTTTTAAATATGGATAAAAGGAAAGAAAATATCTGAATTTACTTGTAGTTGGTCAATCATGAATGACTTTTAGAGGGGAGTTATGATAACTTATAGAGTAAGGGGAATTTTACATTTGAGGTTTTTGTCATATTTTTACCATTCTAATGTTATTTTTATTTTTTTTAATCTGCAAATATATCTGTGTAACATGCTGCCTGCTGGATTAGCGCTTTGTAAATCATAAATAACACAATTGTGCTGATATATTCACTAAGGTGGTAATACTATTGTTTTAATTGTATTCCTTTAGCAAGTCAAAGTATGCATTATGGTGAGTCTTTTATTAATCATCCGAAAATTACAAAATCATATTTTCCCAAAACCTTCTATAAGATATGAGTGAAGTAACATTTCATGTTGGAAAAATCTTCCAGAGCTCAGCCTAAACCCGGAAAAAACATATGAATACAAATATGTGGGAACCGTGAATTTTGGACTCGGTATTGCAAACCTGGCGCAGTCTGGTACGAGAATCTCGTGCAAGATCCAGATCCGAGGTGTGTCCGAGCAAACTTTCCTCCTTCAGGTGAGACTGACAACAGAACGTTATGCAACCTATTACTGAGTAGTAGCAGCAGCCCCAACAACAACAACAACAACAATGATTAATTTCTGATTCATCCATCAAGTTAAATAAATATATCAATCAGTAATTGAGGCCTCATTAATCCTTTTGAGGCCAATTTAATGAACATCTGTGGGAAGATAACTTTTCATTGCATAAATAATGAAGAGTTCTTTGTAAACCACTTAATGAGGCTGAACTTTTGTGAATCTTAATGAAAGTGCTGAAAATCAGGTCAGCGATACATTTTTGCATATCCACAGATGACTGTTTGTGCATTCATAATGCAAAGACATATTGTGGGCTGAATTTCTGTCAACTTTTAGTCACAAACAAATGCTGCAAACATTGTTGTAATCATAATAAAGTTGGCTTTAACAATTTAGCAGAGCAATGTAGACGCGTGCTAGTTCTTGTCCTTTTCTAGTGTGTTAAAAATGTCCCCTATGTTTTATCTGACATTGATAATTAAAGAGATTTATTTTTGACTTTTCAAAAAATGTGCTGCATATGAGCAATAAAACTTCCTATTTCCTTCTCTGGTTCGAAGGTTTCAGATTTTTCCTTTGAAGAGTTCAACGGCTTCGATGGGAAAGATGAATTCCGCGTGTCTGCAAAGCTCACCGAGCGTATTGCTTCCCAGCTGGTCAAACCCTTCATGTTTGACTATGTCGCCGGACACGTGGACAACATCCGCTCCTCTGCTGAGATTTCTGACACTACCGTCAACATCGTGAGAGGGATGCTGAGTTCGTTCCAACTGACTGTGAAGACCACACAAAGGATCTATGAGCTTGAAGAGGTCAGTCACCTCCGACAAATAAGCTAAAAAAAACAAATGAGATCCAATAATGTTTGATTTTGTTTGTAGGCTGGTATCCATGGCAAGTGTCGGAGTAATTATGCTGTTGAAATCAACGAGGAAACCAAGAGCATGAGCGTCACTCAGGTCGTGGATGTCAATACCTGCAGGGAGAGAGCAGCCATGTACAAAGGACTGGCCACCGCAGTGCTCGACCCCATCTCCAGACAGGTCGGTTTAGCTCCTCTGCATCTGGTCTGACAATTAGAATACAAACAGACCAAAGTTAGTGAAAATTGTGTCTGTGTGTCGTCCGATCTAGAGAGGGGAGTCTGTCGTATCAACAGTGAGAAGTATTTACACAATCCTGCCGACAACAGAGGGAGGTCTCATCACCAAGGCTCATGGCCTGGAGCAACAGAACTTCAGCCCCTTCAACGTGAAGGGAGGCAACATGAAGATGGAAGCGACGTAAGACAAGGGAATAACTGCACATCACTCCCGCTTACCCACAATGCTTGTCTGCCATACAAATCGTCTGCTTTGCATAAACTCGCCTGCAGGACCGAAATATTGCTGCTCAGCGTGAACAACTCAGCGAGAGCCCTCCCGCCCACGTCAACGGAAAGCAAGGGAAACCTTGTTTTTAAGTTTGTCGATGCCGAAGTCAATATCCCCGTTATGATGCAGAACTTGGACAACCCGATAGAAAAGGTAATACGCATACACTGCTACTACATAGTTGATCAAATATCTCCAGGAAGTAACAGGAAGCTCTGTTAAAAAAACACTAGGTTAAAAAAAAATTAAGAAGAAGTTAAAGCAACACTATGTAACTTTTCCTACCTTAAAATAACAGCTTGAAAAAAATGGTGCCGCTACGTTTTTTTGGGCGCCCGGTCGCAGGCTGTAGTACCCGGACAAACTCTTACTAGTCCCTTCCAACGTTAAAAATCTGAAGGGGGAGCTAGCCGCGCTCCAAGGGAAAAACTACATAGTGTTGCTTTAAGAAGTATTGAAATAACAGGAAACAATTCAACGAGATTAGTACAATTCGTATTTTTTATGAATCCTGATGTGAAAATCAACTGAAATATAAAGGATAAACTATTTCCCAAGAAGTTAAGTAAATCAAAAGAAATAGAATATTGTGTGCACAGATATGAGAGACAAACACAAATGAAAGAACCATCACGTCTGTTCCTCTTTACAGGCTGCTGAGCTGATCAAGCATCTGGCTGAGGCCAATCGCTACCAGGTCGACAGCACAACATCAGAGGACACTATAAAGCTGTATCAGATCCTCCGAGCGATACCGTCTGAAGGATTAGACGTCTTGTGGAAGCAATTTGCAGGAAATGACGAGCAGCGGTGAGTACTTGTTTAGTGGGTTACCAATGATGAATGACAAAGATGTAAACAGGGATTCAATAAGCACTTGTCAAATGGAAATTCAAAACATATATGAAAAGACTAATGTCTAGCCAGATCACATCAATTTGATGTCATTGAGCCAGAAATTAAAAGGTTCAGTTCAGGAAGTAATGTGAAGGTCGTAGAGTACAGCACAAGGTCATGCTGGGAAGGTCGGGTGGTGGATGGAGCTTATAAGTGTCGCTTCAGACGTGTGATTCTTCTCTAACCTTGACTAAATTATTTCAGTTACTCAAACATGGCTCTTGCCAGAAAGGCATTAATTCAAACATGATTTAATTCAGCGTGTCTTTGTGCCGAGTGAGAACACCGCAGCAAGGTTTGAAAGGGAAATTCCTTTGTAGATAACCTTTAATCAAACTTTTCTTTGTACTATTATACAAAGAAAATAGTCCTTGACCATCTCTCAAATATGATACTAATCCCCTGAACTGAATAGCTAATTGCAGAGCCTCCTTCTACTTAGTTCAGAAGGGATTTGGTCTGGCACATTAACATCGATGAATGATCATACACGACATGTCATCATGTGAGGCACGGTGACAGGAAGGTGACGCCTGGCTCGTTGAGATTACGGTCATAGTCGACACCTATTTCAAATCCAGTTAAACGCGACATCTGAACTTGTCCTTCACACTATTATCTTTGCGTTTTTTTGCTCTTTATTACAATTAATTCCTATCTTTAGTATGGTCTGATTTATCCATTTTCTCCCCTTTTTTCTAATAATCAGACGTTGGTTTTTGGACATGATTGTTGAAGTCAATGATGGCAGAATCCTGAAGTTCCTGGAAAAGAGGTTCCAGGCTGAAGACGTGTCTGCAAATGAAGCTCTGCAGACCCTGATGCTGGCGTTTGCTCATCTTCAGGCTCTCCCTGATCTGGTTGAGATGGCTCAAGTGAGTTAAAGATAAAGAGAGATACATTATATGCGTGAGAGATGACTACAAAGAGACACTACACATAAAAAAGCTAAACATCTACAAAGTCTTTGTGTCGTGAGAGAGGTGGTGGGATGTCTGTGCCCAGGGGCCAATTATCTCATAATGCACAAATGACAATACCAAACAACAATATCAGATCATCTCAAAATATGTGTCTATTTTTTACAGAAATTCCTGAAAATGCCTTTCAGTAAATCCAACATCTATTTGTGGCAAACTGTGATGCTTTCCTATGGCTCTCTGGTTTACAAGCACTGTGCCTATTATACACCTTGTTCTGTGGCGGCTGTCCAGGTAATCATATCACTTTGTCCCATGAATTAATTTGGTACGTGTTGAGAAACAGGAAGGCTGTCAAATAGCATCAACAAATTATCTGTGTGGAAAATCCTAATCTGTTCTAGCCACTGCTGGACATGGCCAGGGAAAGTCTGAGCTCTGGAAACAACACCGACATGGTCGTCGTTCTGAAGGCTCTGGGGAACGCAGGTCATCCAGGCAGCCTTAAAACCATCATGCGCTTCCTCCCCGGAGTTGCTGCCACGCCTGTGGATCTGCCACCTAGTGTGCTGAGTGCCGCTGTGCAGTCCATGAGACTCATAGCTGCCAGGGAACCCCAGAAGGTAACTATATACAACATGCAGCAATAAGACTTTTTTTACCATCTATGTACTAGGTTTTTATATAAATTGTGTTTATGGTCTTTACTGTATATGTGCTAATCTCCATAGTCAAGTTGAACATTTCATTTTCTGAGGAAGTCTGATTAATTATCCATTTACTCAGAACATCAGACTATTCTAGTGTATACTTAATTGTCCTTATTTTGGCAGGTAATATTAGCTTTAACCATCATGTGAACATTGCAAGTGAATCATGCTATTGTCACATTATACTTCTCCATATGTATATCTACAACAATTACAGTCCTCAGCCTTTTTAAAGTTTTTCTTCGCTTCAGAAAATAATGTGACGAGACTGTGAACAGTTGGCAGTTCAACATACAATCTTTCTAAAGTTCTAATTAATATAATACTTGTGTTTTCAGGTCCAAGATATCACCATGAGTCTGTTCCTGCAGAAGAAGCTTCCCACTGAGATTCGCATGATGGCATTCATGATCCTGTTTGACACTAAACCCTCAATGGCTGTGGTGTCCATAGTGACTGTACATCTACAGGAGGAAAAAGACCTCCATGTCATTAGTTTTGCATACTCCTACTTGAAAAGCTTTTCCAGATCCAGTACTCCAAACAACCACTTCCTGTGAGTAAAACAATGTAATAAGTACCACTTGGGTGTGATTGTTTGAGTCACATCATTTCCAATGATCTCCAGCTTTCAACATTTTTTTGTTTGTTGTATTCTCTAAAATAGCTCAACTGCCTGCAATGTAGCCGTGAAAATCCTGGCCCCTAAATTTGGCCGTCTCAGCTATCACTACAGCAAAGCAATGCGCATGGACTGGTTCAATGGTATGCTCCGAATATAGACTTTTGGGTTTCCCTGAAACCATTCCATGACAGTTTGATTTTTCTCCACGATACAGATGATTTCTTAATTGGTACGGCCGCAGAAGTCTTCATGCTGAGAAGTGCAACGAACATCTTTCCGACTGACATCATGATGAAAGGAAAATTTTACTTTATTGGTAGAATTGTGCAGCTCCTGGAGGTACAGTGTTTTACATCGAAGATTGGATTAAAGGTAAGGTGTTGAACAGTAATAATCTCTTCTTGCTGTTCCGCAGTTGGGTATACGTGCCGAGGGACTCAGCGAGCTGCTTAGTAGCGGCATCCCTGGTTTTAATGGAGATCTCAGTTTCAGTGACTTGCAGGCAGTTCTCAAAGTGGTGAGTATAACGGCAGCATCGTAACTGTACTTTAATGTGTGGGAGTTTATTTGTTTGGGTGACCATTGTGCTGTATCATTCTCAGCTTAAAAACTGGGAAGTTCTGCCTGATGATAAGTCCATTGTGGCAGCCTATTCACGGGTCTCTGGACAAGAGTGGTTCTATGCTGATCTCAAGAAACAGACGATCGATGAACTCATCAAGGTGAGAGAATGAGCGAAAACCGTTCAGTCCAGAAAACGGACCATGTGCGTACAAAGCTTTTTACATGCTGTTCTCTTGCGATCCCACTTGTAGAGTATGAGTCCTTCTACAAGGAAAGACAGTCCTATGTGGATCCTGATTGAGACTCTACAGAGAGGACTGTCATGGCATTGGACAAAGCCTTACCTAGTCGCTGAGGTTCGCTACTTCCAAGCTATGATCCTGGGTCTCCCACTGGAAATAAGCAAATATTATCATACCCTCAATGGAATCAATGTAAATGGTGAGGAATCAAACCATACTGCGTATGACGCATTACATCACAATTACATTAGTATTGATTAATGACTATAATAATGTGTTTTTTTAATCTTAATCATCATTAAAGTCAGTTTTTCTTCCATAGCCAAAGGCATGATAAATCCACCACTGAATGGACAGCTTAGCCGACTGCTTACTTCTGACATTTCCCTGGAGACTGATGGTGTTGTTGGGTAAAATATGTAATGTTCATTTAATTTAAAGAACACACACTTATATCATGTTTAGCAATTATCAAAGAAAGCAAACCTAACTGTCTATCTAAATGTCGTATGTGGCTTTACAACTACTGAATTAACCACTTCTTTTTTAGTTTTACAAAGGATTTATGGGTTTACTACGGAATCAACACGGAGCTGTTCCAATGCGGTTCCGAGTTCAAAGCCAAAACACCTCTTGCAGTCCCGTGGAAGTTTGCTACCAAGCTCAACATCAAAAAAAAGAAGTTTGAAATTGACTTCCCTCCATGCAAAAAAGAGATTGATATCTATTCAGTCAAGTATGTCAAATTTCTAAATGCAATGTTTGTATGTCAATCATAAAATCATGGCTCCTCCTCCCCAACAAGGCGCTGTAACAGTTCTGCATTAGCTCGACATCAACACTTATTGCTTCCAGTTATTTTAAATACTGCAAAACAGTAGATGAATAAATGATCTGTGTTGCGCTGGCAGGAGTAAAAATAGTTCTCCTCACCTATGTCTTGACTCACGAACCAACGTCAAAATAAAGTTGTAATTGTTCTACAATGTAGCTATTGAAGCAGCAGTGTGTAAGACTTAGTGGCATCTAGTGATGACTACCCCTTCTCACCGCTCCCTTTCCAAGCGTGTTAAAGGACTACGGTGGCCTTAAGATCATGTAAAAGCTTGACAGGTCCTTGCTATGAACCGGTGTTTGGTTTGTCCATTCTGGGCTACTGTATAAACATGCTGGTGCAACACAGTGGACTCTGTTTGTAAATACAAATGCATGAAGTATTCTGTAACAAAAACACAATACTACTTATTTTCAGGTGACTATAGACTAATAAAACTAAAGTTATGGAAATATATTCCATTTCTGCCAATTAGGCCCCCTTAATCCTACACACTGCTTCTTTAACAATGCAGCCACCGTGCCAAGTCCAGACGTTCTTATTTTCCTTTGCAACCAACAGATCCAATGTGTACGCAGTCACCAGGAACGTTGAAGAGCCCGATTTGGCTAAAATGACTCCAATCATACCTACCGGTAATCCTATGGACTCCACTGCTGAAGTCAGAGTCACCCTGAGACCTGATTCAGATCAGGTACAGTCCCAAACCTTTGGCAGATTGAACTAATTAACTAACTCATCAACATTTACAGAACTCAAAGCAGATTGATGTATTGGGGATTTTTATCCAATCCAACAGAGCTGGACACCAAACAACTGGAATGAAAAATCCACCATGTGTGCTGAGAGTAACATTTACGGAGTTGGTCTGTGTGTGGAGTCTGAGTTCAGGAGAGAATATTATCATGATGAATACCCCCTGTACTATTTCCTGGGATACACCCAAATGACATTCAAAGTAGTACCAGGTATGCACAACAGGTCCAGCATTTTGCAGAATATTTCACTAATCTTTTGTGTCAGCCTGTAAAAGCATTGTTTGTATTACTCTTTGCTATTGTAACGTGTGTGCTTGTATCAGTCCAGGCAATCAACCCCGTTGACAAAATCCACTTTGAGGTGAATGCCAGCCCGAGCGGACATTCAGTCAGCATGCTTGAGGGCCTGAGGTGGATTCCCAAGGTATTTGGCTACCCTTGCAATGTTATTTATCTGTGCATCTGCTCTCATGTTTTATCAATTTACATTCTCCTGTTTACAGGAAGTCTACAAGCAAGTACGCCTGTCCTCTGATTCAGAAGAATCTAAAGAGAGACCTGATGATAACTTAATGGAAGTATGTTAAACCTGTTCCACAGAGACCCATTGACCCATAATGTGTTACACTCCAAAACAATATGCAGTGTCATTATGTCAAATCTTTCAGCTGTGCTAATGATTCGTGATTCCATCCCCCAGAAAAAATAGTGGTCCATGTTTTAAGACTGCAGCTATTTGGGTGCATAAAAACCCTCCATATATACAGCAGATACAGTTCCTTTAGGTCTACACATGAAATCAATGTGCTGCACCTGTTGCACATGATGCACACAAACTCATAACAGCTAAATGGATTGCTTTCTATCTCATTCAATAGGGCTGGAATTCAACGCCTGAAGCTGTGTTCAATGTCAATGCCTTTGCCATAAGTGGCAACCAGAAGCCCCAGGGTTACGATGCAGTTTTCTACTACACACCTGATGCAACAAATAAAAGCACCCAGCTGATTGTGTCCCAGGTTGGAGAAAGCATCAACTGGAAGATGTGCATCAACACGTCCGTGAGGCCCCATGTTGAGGCCATGGTAATATAATTGAACAAATAACACTATTATTATCATAGCGTTATTATACTATTAACAACAATTGCCCTGTGATGACTAAAATCAGCATAATCCATAAAGAAAATATTTAAGAAACATGAACAAACTACATATATTACAACCATCCAGTCCTAAAAATACACTTGTACACCAAAGTTATACAATCTCACATATTTAATGTTTCTGTTTGTTTGGGTTCCTCTTAACTGTCATGTGGCTACATTTATGCTGACACACATATTACTTGTGCTTTATATTCCTCTGTATACAATGTCCTTCTCGCGGCAGCATTGTAAGGAACAGTATAGTGTAGCAGCATGTGCATACCACACATTTAGCCCGGGAAATCAGTTCAAATACACTGTTATAAATACTTAAAAAATTATACTTCTTTTTATTATATTGCATACCGAGGCCGAAATCAAATCGTTTTGTTTGTAGACACTCCCTTCATGATTGATCTCTTGTCTTTGGTCTAGGCAAACGTTAGATGGGGAGCTGAATGTCAGACCTATGGAATGTCAATAAAATCCGAAACTGCCCGTTTGCCTGGCGCTCGGCCAAAAATAAAGGCAAAAATACAGTGGACCAGGGTCCCAGACAGTTTGACAGAGGTTTGCACAAGGTGAGTCTCAGAGGAATTAAGGTGAAGTGTGTATCAAGGAATATAAAATGTGAGGTGGAAGAGGGAATTGAGATGAAGAATGACTTAGATTCACTTACTGTGCTTTACAGCGCATGGTGGGAACATGTTCTATGTTTACAATGACGTCACATACTGTACGTAATGTACATGTGTTGTCCAAGGTGCGTTTATTTTTCTGTTTTTTATCCCTCCCAGATTTGAAAGCTACATCCCAGGTATGGCTCTCCTTATGCACTTCTACGAGAAACACGAGACAAATGTCAAGCAGGAGATTTCTGCATCATTCATCGCCACCTCAGCAGACAGCATCGATGTGATCATTAAATTCCCAGAGGTATTGGTGGAAACATTCACCACCTACAGTTGTATTGAACATTTTTATTGAATGTAGTATTTACATGAATGTGTCATTTCTTCTGTCTTGTCATTAGTATACAGTCTCCCGCCGGTCTATTCCATTCCCACTGCCACCTGCCTCTTTCAGGAGTTTCAACATGACATCAGAAACACAATAGACAGCGTTGGACTTGCATGAAAACATGTGAGTGACATGAAACCAGTTTGATTACGCTTAATTGGATGTGCATACTAAATGGATGTGTCTTTTCTAATATTCTCTCGAATGTGTTTGTGTGGATTGTTTTGACAGATTTCTATGCTAAGCAGATGCGTAAAAACAAGCAGAGAGCTGTGCAATTTTTGATTGCTTTTTTAAAATATGTTTTGCGCAACAGAAATACAACTAAGCCAAGATGGGAGCCAGATGCCTCTTTCCACAGTGATAACGCTGCAACCAAAATCTCACCACGGCAATGAAAGTGGGGATCATAAAAGATGCATCAGTAATCTGTCAGATGTCACCAGCTTGAAAATAACCTGTACTGGTCCTGATTTATTCATTATAAAGCATGATACAATTTCAACACCCCGGTTTTGAGAGAATATTGTGTAAATTCATGCTCATGTCCCAAATTATTGTATCTTCAAATTGTATATCTTTTGCTCTGATTCTGTTGATATAAATCCAAATGTTGATATAAATCTGTGAAACCCACGATTACGATGCAGAGGAGCCATAAGAACATTTAATGAGTGTCCGCCAAATTCAGTTTCTGCTTATCAATGCATTTCAAAAGATAGATATGCTGAACACCTTTTCATGATATATAATTTAGAACCAAATGATTGATATACACGGTATTATACTAACTGAGGTGTAATCTGATCTCATCAATACATATCACAGCATATCGTTAGATTAGACAATGAAGAGCAGTACTCATAAAATCCCTGGAAATTCAGACCAAGACATACAAAAGATCTTTTTTTAATGTTTTATTAATTATAAACTTTGTCTAATGCTGACTTTAGAGCGCTCTTTGCTTAGAAAAAAAGAAGAAGAACAAAAGCATTTGCAGATTACATTCGCCAATTCAACTTATACTTACAATATGTAAGAGATGGAGTGGAAAGTGCACAATCTGAACGGCTGGCGGGTTGTTCTACTCGAGCAGCCAATTTGGCAACCAGACGTTCTTTGTCAACAGGTCCTGTTATTCTCTAAATATCCCATTTGATTGTCAAAATGCTGAATGCTGTGGCTGCCCTCTGGATTGGATAAATGACCTTTTTGGAGTGTTGCTACTGAAAGAGACAGATGTTTACAAGGTCTGTATGACCTGCTCTGTGTGTTTGGTCAACTCACCGAAGAGCACTGTTTGCATATATCAGCACACAGTGTCACAATGCATGTCCTTAAAGTTCACCGCAACAATACGGCACTCAGTGTCCTTTGGTGAAACATGACAGATGCTTATTGGACAGTTTAACTCCATTATTTAATATTCAGAAAAAATGAAAGAAAAGGTACTATTAAAAAAATGGATAAAAGATTTGATGAACCGTAATTGGCGCTCCTGAATTAAAAATAACTAAACTTTGAGTTGCAGCAAATGGGTCGTGTCGCCAGCCAAAGATAATGATTGCATCCTAACCAAAGACTGGTCGTCCTGACTACTCCTGGCTCCGCTTCTCCCGCCTACGCTGATTTAGCCAGATGGTGTCAAATCACATAGAAAAGACATCGCCATCGAAGGCTGAACAGGATGAGCTCAATTATAATGGCACCATTATGTCCCATTTACATCTCTAATATCGGGCGGGCTTTTAAAGTGCCGGTTGACAGGCTGATTGTGAATCTGTTTTGCCTAAGTCAAGATTCACATCACCTCCTGTCATCTCGAGGACCAGGACATCCTGACCTTGTGTTCATAGTCGAAATCAGCTGCTGAAAGCATTAGTTAATGATTTATCCGGATATTTTGGAGGAGGAGTGATAGGCCACCCCTTCCTTTTTACTGCTGCTCACTCTGTGATTGTGACTTGCCTCATTAGGCAGACTATACCAGCCCTGCTAAAAGCCATCTGAGGGTGGCTGATGATAGAACCATGGTTACAGACATTTTTATGCAATTGAAGCTATTAGTCCCTATTGGAGGCACAAATAGTTATTCTAAAAAAACAACAATTCAAGTACCACTTCCATAACGAAAAAGGTTTGGTGGTAGCTTTTTGGAAAGAAAGTGTACTTTATAAAGCATTAACATTAATAGTGTTTTCAAAAAAATCTAACTCTGACTAAAAAAGTCCTGTGTTTTTTGGCGTCAACAACAAGCGAGCATAATCCTGTGCCACGCATATTTGTGTGTGTGAAAGGGTATGTGAGCACTAGAGGACAGTGTTTACCAGACATTAAAAATATGCCTAGCACGGTGCTAAAAGCCTGGCACCCGTATTTGTTCAGTTCACGGAGAGCTATGCAGTGGATGTTGACATTTTGAGGATAAACAAACATATGTCTTGGCATGGTCAATGTGCTCCTGGAACCTGTTGGCTTGCAAATAGAGGACACATTGTATTTTCAGACAGAAAAAAATAGAAAATAAAATAGTTTCTGGACAAGAGCAACATTTGTGAAGCACATTCTTTTAACTATGCTTAGTTTTTGTTTTCAACAGATACCTACGGTTGAAGTTCAGGGGATTTGCATTTACAGTTGCATGTGTACTGTCGTATAATAGTTTGAACAGATGCGTTACGACCAACGGGGGATGGTTTGGTGTCAGGTGAAGATGAGCATTAGTGAATGATCAATCGGGTCATTCGGAAGAGCCATAAACTGGATTGCTTTTCCAGCAGCACACATAATCTGACATTAATCTGCCCCCTTCTAAGTGAAGGTAGACTGAAGCAAGGCGTACGTGCAGGTGGAAACATGAGTGGGCGAGAGCCATCACATCACTGACACTATCAAGTGGCACACCTAGTCGCGGACACTTCACGAGGCCTCCAGAGGGCTAAGAATTGGAAAATCACGCCTGCTATTTCGACTTCCACTGAGCTCACATCATTTCGCCATCACTCTGGCTAAATGAGCTTGTTGCCATGATCCCTGATGCTATTAAGAAAATGTGTTGCTCTGCACGCAAGTAGTTGCACCACAGTTCCAGGGAAAAGCACATTTATTTGTAGTCCTCACTCTTGAGAAGCTTCGTATAGAACAACCCCACATTTAAAAACATTACCGTCATCTTAAGAATATAATTATGATGAGGATCATGAGAAGACTGTTGTGTTAATATCATAACCATATGTGAATAACCTGCTGTGTTATTGCTGTAAAGTTGGACCAGCATGGTGGTTGCAGCCTCTTTGGGGCAGAACAGAATTGCTAACCAAGGTCAGGTGGCTGAAGTGAGATTTTCTTGCCACGGGGTGTAAGAGCTGCTTACATCCCGTACAGTTTCTACTGTGGAGCGCAAACACTGATAATTCAGCTAATACATGATATATTACCAGCCCCAAGGTTACATACATATTATTCCACAATAATAATACTCATTTCAAGATATCACATCATTAATTTTTTGAAAAACGCATACGATGCCACCTCCCATAATTCGGCAAACAATGAAAAAGCTTATTCATCTGTAATATATAATTGCTTATTCATTTAAATGTTCTAATGGAGTTTATTTATCTTTATTTAGATAGCAGGTGCAATAAATGACATGGTGAAGTTGTGTTAATTTAGAAGAGAGACTTTTTGTTACCAGTTAATTAAACTCTGATTTGTATTGTTAAGTAAAAACTGTTCCATAATGCCTGTGTGGAATTAGTGGTTTGCCCCAAGCTGAGTTGCAACAACTGTGACGCTTCTGAAGTTTTTTAATTGCATTCTGAAATAGACTCCGGCCTTGAGTGACCCTGAACAGGACGCGTGGTATAGAAGTCGATAAACAGTGGATTTATGGTTTATATATTGACAGTGGAACATATTTCTAATAATGTTCTGTAGAGCCAAGAGATCTGACGCAAACCGTGGTTCCTCAAAAAATCATTAGAAATGTTTGAGGCCTCCAGAATTGCACAATAACTGTTTTTATGCAGGCTGTGATTCTACATGTAGGTAATTTGCTGTTATTATAGTCGATCGGGATTCATTAGCTAAAGGTTTGGACTGCAGGGAGGATAGACATCATTTTGAAGAGAACAATTGTCTGAGAGGCTGCGAAAGGTTCTTACGTTAATGAGAGATCTACTCTTTTGAGAGTAGATCTCTCATTAAAAACAGACAATACATGACAGTTTTGTTGGAACAATGTTTCCCAAAAACTAAAGTATTTTCAGCCGTTAAAGGTACCGATAAGCTACATTCTTAAAGCCTAGTGCTTTTATAAGATGTAAGATAAGATGAAACTTTATCTTGAATACATTGTTATGTGATTTGAATTGCAGTGGGAGTTTTGAGTACGTAATCGGCGCAATAGCTTTTTGTAGTGATATTAACAGTGTGTTCAAGGTTGCATAATAAACAGTACAGACAGCATACAGAAGGATGACAAAGATGATTTTGAAACAATAGAATGTTATTTCTATAACTGTAAGCTATATATTCACATCAAATATTACTGTCTGAAGGTCAACTAAATCTTTTCTATACTTGTTTACCGTGGTGGCTTTTGCTTCTGGAATGTTTCTTACATTATTCTCACTTATCTAAAAAAAGTACATTAGCCCAGGGCTAATGGCGGCGGTGAAGCTCCTTGCCACCAACCCGAATGAGGCCAGCCAGACCTAAACAATAGCGGTCCATAAAGATAACATAGGTGAGGTGGGCCGCTGGATGTCAAAAGCCCTGAGGACTACACTCCCTCACATACACACACCAAGACTTACACATGCACACTCCCTTACACACACACACACACACACACACACACACACACACACGCACACCCACGCATACACACACATAATTAAGTAGCAGCTAAAGACCTTGATTTATTTGTTAGTCAGGAGTAGGTAGACCAAATCAAAGCTAAAGGGTAATAATATGTCAGTGTTGTGTTTACAGTTTATTGTTGCAAATAAGCCTGCTAAAGGCTGAACCATGTTTCAAGTGTCTCATCCACTTAAATGAAACATAAATTTTAACTCCACATTAATTTTCAAGTCTACACCTTCTAACTAATAAAGCCCTCTAGACTTCTCAATAAGTAGGCAGCAAGTCCCTGCACACTGCATCACTGACCAGAGCATCCTTAAGGCTTCACATTGGTTTGCATGATTGGGCTGCTGTAATACAGTTTGAATACTATCTTGAAATAGATATAATGTGTGCACACATCTTCCACAGATTATGTAACATATTAAGGGTATTCATTATTTTTCATTGACTATTTTCCTACTCATGATGGACTGAAAGTCTGTAGCTATAGATATTACAAGTTTCTAATAACTGCCCGGCTTGTTTTTGGTGCCATGCTGTTTTCATGGGAGTAACTGGAGAAATGTTCTTCACATACAGGGATGATTGGATGAACATTAACGTGGGAGGCAAAACATAATCTTTTAACTGATGAGACATAATCACTATGTTTACAGACACAGACACATTGTAACTTGTAGTTTTCATTCTATGTCCCCAGTAACCATTTCAGAGCAGTTTCTAGGATAACATAGATACACAGTGAAACAGCCATAAGGGGGCACTGTTGATCCTACCAGTGACTTGAGGAGCCTTTACTTGTGGAGCCTTCCTTTCTATTTTTACTTATTGTGAAAAGTGTAATATCTTCCTATTTAGATCAATGCTATTCTCCCTTTCCTGTCCCATTTGACCCAGAAATGCAGATGCACACAATAAAACAGGTGTCATATGAAAGTGTGATGTACAATTTAAATCATACTTTACGGTGCACAGCATGCGGGAACGATTTTAAATTGAATGGAAACATCCCTCACATCCCAATGTACATCTTTGGCACATGGAGCATCTTTTTAAATGATAAAGTTTAGAGACCTGTCAACACAGCTCTTCATTATTAAGATTGTTTCCCCCCATACATGTCACAGAAAGGATAAAGAAAGCAATGTCAAAATCACAAGTAGGTAACTCAGTTCCCTTCTCCTCGGAATCAAAGTTACAATATGACATGATTGCACTGTGAAAGACCAGCGGTGAGGTAACTGTGAGCCACGGATACAATAATTATGTACAGTATGTGCAGTCTTATAGGTTCTGAATCTATCGCGAAAAAGGCCACTGATCCTCCCGCCTGCATGTGAAGAGTGGTCGCTATGGCGACCACACAGTTGATCAAGGTTTTGGGCAATATATACAAGAAGAGTCAACTGATGTTGCACACAGTGATGGGGTTTAGAAATATATTTAAAAACACACACACACACACACACACACACACACACATGCACAGGCACATGTGAGAAAAAATACCTTTATCTGGTGAGATGAGTCCTGGCGCTCAAGTGTTGATCTTTGAACAGCATCACATGTGAAGGGAAAACATGGACATGTGCTCATGCAGTATAAAGAATCCTAGCAGGCAGCTTATATTGTAGTTAGTAAACATATGCATACTGAGGTGAGCATATGGCAGGGCAACACAGTGATTAGAGATTAGCTGCATGACTGGAGGCTTGCAGGTTTGATCAGGTTTGATCCCTGCAAAGACCAGAATTTACACTGTGTAATACACTGATGCTGCGGCTCATTCAACCACACCGTAACAAGATGCAATTAAGAGTTGCTACAACAGGAATGGTTAACCCATCAGAACCAAATCCTTTTTGTAGCTTACGGCATAAGAGATGGAGCCAGGTTATTTGGGAGAACGTTAACTTATGGGCTATCTGGTCTCAGTAACAACAGGAATGGTAGAAAAGAGCAAACATATACAAAAGAAATAAAAAATGTGTGGCGTTGATGCAATCAGGCTTATATACTATAAATATGTGTATTGGCTTCTTTGCAGCAAGTTTAACTAGAATAGCTTCCATTCTAATGTGAGTGTGTGTTATGCATGGAGCTGGAGCCAGAAGCCATAGGGAGGCTGGAAGCAGTGGGAACCTGGCATTGTTCAAAGTAAAGAAATAAATATAGAAAAAACACCTGTAATGCTCACTTATTAAGTCATTGTATTATGTTTGCTCATCCATACTCAAACGGAGATGTACTAAAATAAAGAGCCATTGGTTGTAACTATGTTTTGGAGAACAACAGCAGCCAGATAGGACACTGCACAGAGGAAATAGTTACATTTCGAGTCCAGATTAAACAACAAAGAAACAAAGTGTTAATTAGTGAGCTTTAGTGGTGCTGGCAAGCTTAATTTTGTTTACTTTGAACAGAGCCAGGCTACAGTAACCTGCTTCCAGTCGTTATGCTATAGCTTAGCTAATTTACTTCTGGCTCTGGCAACATCATTAAAGTCAAGAGAAATGTAATTAAATTTACTTTATGTGTAAGAAAATGTAACTCAAATAGTTTTTTTCTACATTAATTTAACAGCTTCTAATCTTTCGGCTGTTGGCTTTGCCACACACTGGGGAAGGCTTGAGCCTCATGTAGCCTGTGAACATACAAGACATTCTCCTTTTTTTCTGGAACAGTGTTTGGAGCAATTTAAGATAATTGTCTCCTGATGTTTGGGAGAACTCACTGCTAAGCGACTGCAGCTCAGTGGTAGAGTATGGTTCAACCCTCGGCTCCGCTAGTCCATGTAAGACACTTAGCTTAACCGCAGGAATGTGTGAATGGGTATGCATGTTAGCTAGTCCAGGTAGTACCTTACATGTTAGTCGCATCAGTGTATGAATGGGTGTGAACGGCTGAACAATGACTAGTGTTAAAGCACTTTGAATGGTCGGAAAACTAGAAAAACGCTTTACAAGTACAGTCTATTTCCCATTCAAGCTAACGAGATCCCAATGAAAAAGGCAAAGCTACTTAGCGTTGCTTGCTAATGTTCACCAGAGATCCCACCACTCTTTCTTTGTTAAAGGTACACTCAGTGTGATGCTGAAGTTCATCTGGCAGTAATTGAGCAGGAACTATCACTGAAGCCTCATTGTCACCAAGCAGTTCAGTTCATTGTGGTTTGTATCACATCAGAATGGTTATTCGGACATGTCCAGGTGCAAACGTTGTATGAGTACAAATGGAATCACTCCATTCTTGGCTGCACTTCGATCGAGGTTCCAAGCGAGCAGAGCTGTTGCTCCAAAGTGAAGTAAAAACATAAAACACTGAAGACCAGTAATTGTACAGAGAGACCCGTTACTAGCGTGACACAGCACATCCTGCACAAATCCGCCACTTTTAAATCCACAAGCTACCTACCATCAGTAGCAAGAGCAGTATTTGAGTTACTCGACCCAGATTGAATAAAAACAGCAGGTTTGCAAAACAGACCTGTGTGCCACACTTTGTCTACCACGCCGTAGGTGTAGGCGTTCCTCTGTTTGTCTGCCGTTGAAATGATTTAGCAAGGGTCCCGTTGAAGATGACATTATGGCAATTTCACGCTCCGCTGCTACGGCAATCAGCTGAGAACCTCGCCTCCAACGACTGAGGGGTACTATCTGCAGTGGAAACATGGCATTACGAAAACGACCTGGCACCAAAAGAGAGCCCAGTCAAGTTGAGTTGAGAAGCGCCACGCCATGCAGTGGAAACACGGAATAATGGAGCAAGATGCTCAGAAAACAAACCTGGGAATGTGTTTTAAAACTAGTGTGTTAATAGTTACCTTCTTTCCTGAAAGGTTTTCAGACCAAATTACATTTTCATTTTCATGGAACTAAGTCTTGCATCAATTACCTATAATATAAAATGGAGCTTAAGTGGTCTTGGATGAAGGGCTGCAATCTTGCTTTTGATATTGTCACATGCATAGAAGGATAATAGCTAGAAATTACAGAAATTGCACAATGTATTGAATTGTTTTGTTGCTTTCTCTTTGCTAATATGAGCCCTTATATTCTTTGTAATGGAGAGTCATCTATGGTGCATGCACCGTTACTGCATAGGTGGCTAATATTGTCTGGCTTCAGATTATTTATTACCATAATAGTTTCAATAAATATATTACATGCAAATTGTTGGACAGGCATGATGTGTTTGTCGTTTATAAAATGTGAGAAGCCAGACAGAATATTGGGATGTGATGAAGCTATAAATGTGTTGTACAAGTCAACTTCATTTGACACACTGTTAATAAGAAGTAGCACAATAAATCACGGTGTCACCACGTAAAATAAATGAGAGGATTTCAATTTTGTAACTACCAAACATTTCGAGACACCCTGCTAAAATTTGTGGCTAATCTGCACCGTGCTTGGCATTTTACTGCATTTCTGCTGCCATGTCTGCTCTCAGTGAAGCAGAATGATTAAAGTAACATTCAACACAGCAACTTGACAAGTTGACTGTGGCTGCACAACCTTAGACATAAATAGGTGCAATCTGAAAACCCCACACCACAGGGTGTCTGTTGAAACACAAGACACACAAATGAGCACAGACATAAATATCATAATCTGCTATGATTACCTTAACATAGGTAAAAATGGAATAGCATCGGGTGTCAGAGACATTTTTTCATGAAACTGAAAACACTTGTTCACTGGTTTTAGCCGACAGACTGCATAAATGTGTCTGAGTGTCATGGATTCAGAGAGCATCTATCAGCAACTCCTTTTATTTAAAAATGACAGGAGAATATTATGTTTATGTATGAGCCTGCATTATTTATTGTAGTCCTGGAAATATAACCAGTTAGCCACGCTAGTTGGTTGGTCCGCAACTTTGGTCCAGACTGAAATATAAGATATAACATTGTGTACATATCTTTATGGCCCAGAGGATTAATCCCACTGGCTTTAGCGATTCCCTGACTTTTTCTCTTGCACCACCATCAAAGTTGTCATTTATCTCAACATGTACTAGATCTTCTTAATAAACATGTATGATTCGAGATAATATTATAGAATAATTGCTGTTGAAAGATGGCAGTGTACACATGGAGCAGAGAGAGGGAGGGGTATGATATGCAACAACAGGCCAGAATCGAATCCCGGATGTAACCACTCGTCTACCATGACACTATCAGACAATGCTTCCTCGTGACTTACATGACCGAATACCTACACAACTGATGATGTCACCATCAGCAACACTTGTTTTGTTTGGTGCGAATTAGCTAAAAGCTAAGCCTCAGAGAGCCACTTAAAGTCTTGTTTAACAGTTAAAAGTTTTATAATGTTGCCACAAAAGCCCAACAATTGCCTGCTGGAAGTAACTTTTAAAATGTCAAGTCACTTATAAACAGTAAACAAGTAAACATACAAACAAAGATGTGTCGTTAGATAAAAATGTATTCATGTGTTGGCACAGACATGTACACCAAAAAAACTAACATCAGTGATGGGACCCATTTACTGACCCGCTCACCCCACTGGTCTTAAACCACTAGTTACCAAAAAAACATTTTAAGCTACAGTAATGCATATCAAATCAACAGTGTACAAGAAAAAAGGGGAGATAAAAAAGTAACTAAATGACAACAATGGTGTTGTGCATTCATGTTCAGGATTAATGGGTCTGCTACTAATAGTATTGGCAATAAACCTTCTTCCCCGCTTCCCTCCATGTATTGCACCCTAAGGCAAACAGCATATGCATGCAATGGATCCTGTAAAATCTTAGACCGAATGTTTGTATGCAAGCCGTTACTGAATAATTGAACGATTACCTTCTAAATCAAGTGTGTCATGAACGGTGCCGATAGCGTGTGGAGCTTCAAGCTTTTAGCCCTTGTGTTGCTTTCACCTGCTCTCGGGAAGGCGTGCAGATGGATCCGTTGTATTTGTAGATTCTTCTGTACAATTAAATTGCAAGATGAGAAAACAGACCAATGAGAGAACAGAGCACTATGAAATCACTTCCAGACACTTTGCTTTAGTGTTTACATCAGAACACACACTTTGGTTCAATGGCTTCTCGTTATGCTGGTGGTCCACCATTGTTGAATGGAATGCTATACAGTCGTGTGAAAATATTCATGATCTCCAGAAGATGCATCACAAGGATTTAGCTGACCTTTTGGTTTTTCCTTTGAACCCCCAACAGGTCAAAGTTTGTTCTAGATTTGCACACAAGATAAATCATTCTGGCTTTCGCAAACCCTTTGACTTTTCCTCTTGCGTCACCATCAGGTTCGATTTTGTGGTTTGGAGTGATATATCTCCATTTTAAAATATTTACTGTGTATAACGTTTTTTTATATAAGCAGTTAATTAGTCAAAAGTATGCAAATTGTGTGTCTAACTAGTTTACATTTAGGTAGCATCAGCTTTATAAATATACAAAGTTTTCCCTTAAGGCAATATAATATACAGTACTTTCTTCCTAAAATAATTGCGTTGCTGCCAGACATTATATCTGAGAATAATTTGGCCTGATCTTAAATATCATTCAGTTTTGTAAACTACACAGATTTTTCCCAACAAGCAGAGGGAAACTATACCTGTAATTTGAGAGAAAATATTATTAAATGCATGTGAAAGTTCAACCTCTGGATGTTGTGAACCTTGAAACGACACTTAATGTGACTGCTGCATGAGAAAGGCTGCCTGTCAGGAGGCAGGCAGACTGACATTCACTGATTTCACAGGTTATTATTGCTGCTTATATCTTTCCAGGTCTTGTCATACAGTTGATCTGACAATTCTCTGACAGAGATTACTTGGCATTGAGCCATCAGCCCAAGATGTGGTTTGTAACTGATGACAGATTTAGTTTGATGTTATTGCTCAACGATTTCTATCTTGCCTCTATCATGGAGCTCTTGGGCTCAGTCCTTGGATCTCTTCTTTTAACCATTCATATTGTAGATCTATGTCAAAATGTGTCAAATATTAATCTTTGGTATTAAACCTATGTTGGTCTTGTTAATGACGCTGATGTCTTTAGAACTCTCTCAGCAGCTTTAAAGACTATTAGTCTCGCATAGACCTTTCTTTAGCTCTGTCACAGCACTGCAGAAATAGGTATGGAGACACATATTATTATGATATGAGGTTAAAAAAAATGCTTTTGCTTGTTTGTATGTCTTTCAACCAATCACAAGGTCCAAAGGATGGGCACTACGCTTACGCAACGACGCGGTGGGTCTGGTCGTTATCAGCGGTAGCTGCTGTATTAAATTCTGTTTATTTTGTAAAGCCCATTATCACAAATTACAAATTTGCCTCAGAGGGCTTTAAAATCTGTACACATCCCTGATCTTTGACCTCACATCGGATCAGGAAAAACTCCCAAGAAATTGAAAATAAACAGTGAAAAAAAGGGAAGAAACCTTCAGGAGAGCAACAGAGGAGGATCCCTTTCCCCGGATGGACAGTTGCAATACATGTCATGTGACCAGAAGGAATCATTACAGAGTTACAACACATTCAATGAATATGACAGAGTGTATGAATAGTTGGTAGTAGGCATGGACCATGATCCAGACCTCCATGATCCAGACCTCCATGATCCATCAGGCAGATGGAGGAAGATAATCAAAAGGACAGAAAAGTGCTGATCACAATGCCCACAGGGAGAGTGGCTTCATGCTCTGCTCATGTTGGCATTACACTAAATCTGTACACTGCAAATAATTGTTTGGTGCTATGAATTATGAATTTAGCATCTTTAACCATGTCATTTCCCCTTGGGGATTAATAAAGTATATTTCTATTTTCTATTCTAAGTGGTATCTGGAAATTTTAATCAAAGTTGTTTTTTGTTCAAAGCTACTTATTGTACCCATCACTTATACCGTTTGCAAAGGTTATTTGCAGCCAGGCATGTTTAGAATAGTTTGTTTTTCTGGTTTGCAGTTCATTTTCACAGAACATATTCCTCAGTGACATACCCTTCAAGATAAAATATGTTTTTCACAAGCACTAACCTCCAATAATATCAGAAGAAGATGAGAAGGTGCATCCTTGATAAAGGAAGACTCAAATATGTTTTCATATTCAGAAGAACTTGATAATGCAATAGAAAGTTCAAGCTTAGGTCAAAGGAGTTGCTTAGCAAAATCTTCTCAGTCAACCCTCGGGGCATTTCTTGTTTACTGCCTTAACCTTTGGCTCCTGTTGACCAGAGGTTAGTTGCCTTCAGGGGACGATAACACTGATGCAGGTTGAATGCTGAATCACATTCTTTCCTTACTGCTGCTGAAAATGTATATAATTAAGATTTTCCCTGCGTATACGTGCTTGAGTTACTTAGCTGTGCACCTGGCCTTCTCCATACTTAATGATGTCTCTTGTAGAGCACACCCCTTTGTTCTCTGTAAATTAATACTTACTGTTACACTGCAAATCTTCGGAGACAGATTTTAAAGTATTCCTTCCTTTGATCTAATGTTTTCATTATGATGCAACATTAAAATGTATGTGCAACCTCTGAGATCTGAACAGATTTCATAAGGGGAATCACCAGGAGGGAGAGAGAAATGTGATTACTTCGACCAATTTCTGGGTTCTCTGTGACGAGATCTAGAACTGCTTGTGGGTAAAAAAAAAGAAGAGGAAGTTATGTTCCAAAAAACTGTATTTTCACATTTTAATACATCACAATGAATGAAACGAAAGGTTGAAACGCTTATTTGAAGACTGATGTGTAAGGCTAATTCCATCAAATCCATCCAATATTCAAATACTTTGTCTAAGATCCTTTCCAGTCTCTTGGAATCCTGTATGCATTTCAATGTAACTTGATTGATTCATGTGGAAGATTTACATTAAATTGGACGTTGCAGTTACTGCACATTACTGTCCAGCACCATCACAACCTCACTCCCTCCTCCCCTCACCACTTGAAGAGAGCAAAAGTAAGGAATACAATGTGATGTACTTGTGTCCTTCAGTGAAAACTCTTTTCCATGAATATTTGGAAGATACAAAAGTACTGAAAATAGATTAACTACCGCAGTCACTTTCCACTTGCAGCCCAGGGGACTCGCCGTGGGACAGAAAGATTTGCCTTGTCTCCCACTGCTCCTCCCATCTGCCATGTCACACCTACAGGTCACGGCCAGCGCTACCTGGTTTGGCACAGGATGCTTGGAAACTCTGGGGGGAGAGGGGGGAGGGGGGGGTTAAGGGTTACAATAGGAGAGGGTAAGGTTTAAGTAGCTTGACAAGAGCTTTGAAGCCCACCTGTGTGTGTGAGTGTGTGTTAGCTGCTCCCTGAACGATCCACAGGGTTTTCTATATATTTGTCAGTAAGCTCCCGACTAGAGTGATCGTCAGCGTGGCGATGCAATGTCCTCCTGGCTTTTTTTTCCCGGATAACACACTACTTTCCTCGTTTTTCTCTGGTTGGACAGGAGTCTTTCAACACGCTCTCTAGTGAGTGAAGCATATTGATGGACATTGAAGGGTTCTCGCACCAATGACCCCACGCCGTCCCACATTGGCTCTGACCTGAATTGAGAGAACAGAACCTGGCAATGTGACCAATACTGTCACAATTGAGCACATCAATGCCTTGTCATGCTCTGCAGCCTCAAAGGAACCCAGTCACTACTTTGTAAAGGATTTTATTTTACAGTAAAATATTTAAAGGGGCATTATGTAACCTGTGACCAGACCAACTATGTTTCATATACACTGTCAGATAAAATAATTAGGTATCATACTGTATCGTATTCAGTATGATACCTAATGATGTTGCCTCATGTGTTTCGGTGATTGATGCATTATTTGACTCTAAGGGAGTGTTAGTGTTCTTGTCCTGTGTGATACAGCTGAATGGCTAGATATAAAAAAAGAGACTGTGATGCTCCTTTTCTTAACTACTATTCCTCCACTTTCTGTACAATGTGTACTGTCTTAATATACTGGCAGACTAGATAGCGTAAGGTTTTGATCAGCCACGAATGATGGTAGGAATACAGTCTGCAACATGTAAGCACACATCTAATGATGGTGTTGAAACACAAGGACATCTTCAAGACAGGATTACAAGATCAGATTATAAAGCACGACCCACTTAGATAAATAAACAGTTCACACATAGTAGGCCATGGTATCCCGGAAGTTATTCACCCCAGAAGCTCCAGCACAGTTGTGTGTGGTGGGTACGTTTACGCTTTTTACTATGTTAAGGGAACACTCATGTGTCTGTGTTCATTTAGAAAAGGTACACACCATGTTTTGTGTCCACTTTGAGTATTTCAACTTTCAGGTGCCACAAAAAAAACATGGCGTTAAACATTCCTTGCGTATTAACAAGGAAAAGCAAATTAAATGCTCTGTCCATACACTGTGCAGATGTAATGAGAGTGAACATTCTGTGACTTCTGTGACTGTGATATATATATATATATATATATATATATATATATATATATATATATATATATATATATATATATATATATATATAATCATTATGTTGATAGAAAAACATAATCCAAGGTTTATGACTTATGTGATACACAACTATATGTTCTGTTGCAAAATTAGCAATACATAAACACAATGTATAGGAGACTGGGTTAACTTGACTTACTCTGCACCAAGCATTTGCAGCATTGCAACAGATCTCTGGAACACACAATGAAAAAAAGAAGCTGAATTGGCTGTTGAAGCAATTAAAATAAATAATGCAATATATTGCATGTTTAAATATTTAAATAATGATAGCATTTGTCCTGCTGCAGAACTGACCTGCTCCTTGTAGGATTGCCAACTTTCATCCATCAAAAAGAGCAAAAGGTCACAAGGTATTTTTTGAAAAGCAGAGCGCTTTGTGCCTGCTCATACCATTATTAAACCCCTAAGGACATAACGCTTATAACGGTCATTTTCTCTTTTGGGATGGTCCAAAAATCTGACTTAATGCACTTCTCACAGCTACAAATACATACAGGCCTGTGTGGGTGAGGAAATGGAGGAAAGGAATTCTTTGTTTATGGTTCCAAGGGTGAAAAAAGAATGACTTGTCGCAGATCAATAAAAACTCTGGTTTGAGTTTCGTAGTCTATTACCGACTGTAAAGGTAAAACACAATTGTTATCCTCACTGTGCGTTAAAGTGCTCTCCCTTTGAGGAAGTCTCAAAATGGAGACTCCAGGCGGACTTTGCCAATCGAGCGGTTTGAGTGTCGCCCTCAACTCTCACACTCTGGCTTTGCTCAGCACATTGTGGCCGATCACTGGGCCATCTCTGTAGGAAGATGATGCAGGATGGTCTGTCTAACAACAAGCTAGTGGGTTTATTGTAAAAACCTCCTATGCGGTGTTATGACAAGACCAGCTATGGAATTATTGACATTTATTTGAAATATGACTATTGATTATTCAAATTATTGACATTTTTGCTCATGAAAAACAATCTTCTGCATGCTGATCTGACATGATGAATGAATCCACAATTTATAGCCTATTTATTTCACAAATCTATGATTAATAATAGTATTTAATACTGTAATCACTCACATTCATTAAATACAATATCATCCATTATGTTTAATGTTCTCAAAACAAATAATGTAAGAATTATGTTTGAATGAATAAATCTAATTGTCACATAAGCCCGATGCATAGTCTAATTCCTGACTCACTGCTAAAAATCCTAAAGCAGTGAAAATGTGGTAAACTCTCTCAGGAGGACAATTGTTTCCTTGGAAGGGTTTTGTGAATGCTCTTTGGGGAGAGTAAACATTAATAACCTTTAGAAAAAGGGATATATGTATGTTAATGTAGAGATGCACCTTCGTGGCTTTGAAAAGTTGTTCAAAATCGGCCTCTGAAGACTCTATAATAGTTTAAGTGATCATGTATGTAGTGATTCAGTTAATGCTGGCTCAGCTAACATGAAAATGTGTTGGGCTTGTTGTTTGGGGGAAATACGCCTGTTGGAGTGCACCACAGCATTCATATCAGGCCTTTGTTCTCCAAGCACAACAACTCCAGTATAATGCAGCCCATATGTTCTCCCCCATTATCGTTTACCACATTCAAAGCACAAATTCAATCATATCATACCCGACTGGTTTATCATCTCCCTAAGTTTGTATAAATCGATATAGAACATCAAAATACACTTTTCTAAAACAGTCATTACATTTAATTAATGATGTTGCTTCTTTTTCTTGATTTATTGATCGATATATATATATATATATATATATATATATATATATATATATATATTCCCTATATTGGTGTTTATGTATTTCTATGTTTTTATTGGTTCGCTTAGTTTCCCTCCCCGCCCCCCTTTTTGTTTGTTATTCTCGTTTATGTTTTGCTGAAGTAGACGGGGAGGTCTGTTGCGTAAACCTTTGGCATCATCACCTCTCCTGTCACATTTCTTATTTTCCTTGATTATCTGGATTTTATGAAGTTGTATACGTGAGCAAATAAAACAATAATAAAGAATGCAGCTGAATACAAGTAAAAAGATATCTCTCCATTAAGAATATTCATTGCAGTGAAGTACAAAACCACTTTGCCGAGGAGCACTGTGCACTATATTAAATTACAGTTTATACTTCCCATCTCATGCCGCAAATATTGCTTACATCTAAGTGGTTCCTCTATAGCGTGCCAGGATGATATCCTGACAGCGAATGCAAACACTTGAGTTAAATATATCACAAACACTAAATGTGTCTTGTGGAGAAAAGAAAGAAAGACAGAGAGAGAGACAGAGAGAGAGAGAGAGAGAGAGAGAGAGAGAGAGAGGGAGATAATGAAGAACCTGTCTAGCATAATAACTGTACATATACTGTTAACATCCATATCATCAAACAGTGAACCCATGGAGATAAAATGCCATTACAGTAGAAATGTGTTCTGCATAAATATACAGATGTCAAAATATGCTGCTGTAGCTGTTCTCAGTGGAAACAGCGGCTCGAGCAGTTACAGTCTTCTCTATGTCTGATGATTTCGGGGAGCAGTGACTTCTTGCAGCTGCAACAGCAAGAAGAAAGTGAACCTGCACTTTCCCATCTCTGCACCCTGTGGCAGTGTTAAATCCAATGTTTCCGCACGCATACCCTGCCTGGCAGGAGCAGGGTTTGTTTTGAAAGATTGGGTCAAGACAGGAGCAGCTTAAGATCTCCTCTGCTTGAACAAGGGGCATACGCGTTCTTCAGACAGACCCACGACCCCCGGGTAAATGATCTGTTCCAGCAGTGCTGTGCTGTCTGCATAAACATGGGCCCCTGTCAGCCATTTTTACAGTTCCAATCTTGCACTTGTCAAGCTCCACACAGTTAGATTAAACTTGTCAACACTCCTCTTCTCCTCGGCTTCCGGCGCCTGGTGAAGACAATCACCCCAGGATGCACCCGTGGCTGCCGATGCCTGCCACTCACCCTGGGTCACTGTCATAGCTCCGTGCTTTGTTCCTCCCCTGCCATACAGCTAACCTCAGCGGAACTGGAAATGCAGCATTATCATATTATTTATGAGGGCTGGCCTTCTGGGATGCAGCTCAAGCAGGAATACCAATTGAGCTCTCCTGCCGCCCTGCTCCCAGGCCTGCCTCCTGGGCTAAGCACTTGCACTTCTGCTCCCTGGGTAGTGTTATCTCCAAGTTGAGGCTCAGTGGGTGTTATTTATTCTCCATTTAAGCAGGCGCCGAGCAAACTGTAGGTGCCTTTGTAAGAACCCCACATTTGCAACTCAAAAGAAAACAAATCTTAAACCCAATTTTTGTTTTTGGGATTGTCGTGCGCCTCATTTCCTGTTAGTTTGTGTTAATATAAGGATTTGATTAATATGCCTAAGCTCCACTGTAGCTCTCCGGTGCCAACACAAGGAGATGATCTACTGTCTGTCTTGCTACAGACAATCCGCCAATCTGTTCACTGGGATGTGAAACACAGAGCTTCTCCCAGTGTTTGAACTGACAGATTAGTTTGTTAGCAGGAAGTCGTTATTTCCAGAAAGCACACTAATCGACAGTAGCTGTCCGAAAACAAGACCTTTACTTACCCTCCGGAGACAGGATATTGTTTCAGAATTCACATTAGAAATGGAACCAACAAATGTGATTGCAATGTCATCTGAATCCAAATCACATCTATGACTCAGGTATCTATGACGCAGTGATGACTACTGCTTTTTGTCAGAGAGGACTGATGAATCATTTTAGATTCTTTCATGCTTTAACAACTGATCAGACGGGATCACACTTTCTCCTCTCCAAAATGCTTTAATGCTGAGATTAATAGGATCCAACACTGCTAATTAATAGTGGAGCCTTTTTTATAGCATATACATGCTTTCACTATGAAATGTCCTCTGTCTCAGCAAGATAAGATGACTGAAACTACAGAAGTATACAGCAAATCAGAAAAAAAAATCCCATTTTAAAATACCCAGTGTTTCTTCTGTTTCTTTTGTAAGAAGTCCTTTTTGGCTCAGACTGTTTCCTTGAATAACTCGTCTGAATTAAACTTCACCTAATAAATCAGCTTGGCACACTCTGTCGCTATCTCTCAGAGTGATTGCACAAGCACAGGGAAAAGGCTTTGAGTGTGTTCCTTTGCATGACAAAGAATTGGCCAAATTTGAAACATTTACATGGCTGAACAGTCAAAGAGAAAAAGACTGTTTAGTTGCTCTATATTATTTGCCAAGTTCTTTGTATAAACTTTTGCTGAGTTAAGTCGGGTGAAGAATATTTTTTTCTGGGAGGACTGAAAGTACAAGCGCTTGCCTTTTGTAGCGATTCCACTCAAACTGGCTTAACTACCACAATGAGGGAAGTATTGGATTGAGGTAAAGATTTTACAATCTCCACTCTCCAATGATGCTCACTCCTGTTGCACAGCTCAATTGTAACAACCACAAATCATATAGAGGCTGCATGCATGTCACCCAGGACTGATAGTTGCAGACACATTGCAGAAATTGCCTCATCCTCCTGGGAGCTTTTTCTCCTACTGCCCTCAACAGCAAACTACCAAGAAGCAAAAGGTTGTGGGGCGAGGAGTGGCATCTTGGGAACATATTGGCCTCAGCAGCATGTCTCCTTTCATGCCTCATTCATTCACTTTATCACCTCATTAGATGAATGTGAAGGTGTGGAGGGGAAGGCTTGTCACCCTGAGACAGAAAGGGAGGAGCCGTACTCCATCTTCTCCTCCCTCAGCCCAGCTCTCCCCTCCGCTTGCTAGTTGAATGCGTGGCTAACATTGCTCCGGGGGGAGGGGGGGTTGCAAGCTGCTGTATGAGCCCACTTCATCAGGTGACAAACAGCACACGGGCAGACTCAGAGTTGAAGGGGAAATTAGGGAAACAATGTGAACAGGCTGATTGTTAGTGGATTTCACCAAATTGTAATTGTACTACTTTTTATTTCTGTCGCCACATAACATCTATTGCTTGTTTGTCCATCTGGATAGAGCTTCTCTGTTGCTAATATAGGCAAATTTGTCAGTTGTGATTTTTCTGCTGCTTAAAAATAAATGTAATTCCTGCACCATCTAAAGCCTGCAATTCCATTTCACTTCCTTTGTGTGATTCATTTATTAATGGTAATTTGTCCAACAAAATCTTGCATTATTTATTTCCTTACCACATTATATTTATTGATTTTTTAACACTGATTCATCCGTTTTGTTTAAAAAGGTACGGTATAGTGTATTCTGGAAATTCCCATATCACCAAGCAGTGTCCTAAAGGGTCTGTCTTTTCAATATTTGTCTAACACATCTGTGTTGAACTGAGAATCAAATGTCAGACACAAGGAAAGCTAAACCATAAAAACAACTCCAATGCAAACATATGAGGGAGGAGGACACGTCATAAAAGATCATCCTTGAACTCACCTGCAAGGTGACTTCTTGCAGCTGGTTTATATTGGTAACAAAAGCTGAGTCATTCTTGGCCACATTGTACCGTCACAATTCTGGGTTGGACAGAGACTCAACAGCAGACACAAGACATGAGGCAGAAATGATAGGGTGTCGCTGAAAAAGTAGGGTCACACATTGGTCGTGAGTTAGAGAGAAGCAAACAAATCCAGACAGATGGTAGAAGGCAACCTTTCAGAACCAGGTAGGTTAGGAACCTCAAAAAATAGAACTGTGGAAAGCTCTAAGCAAACTGGGTCGAATAAAGAAAATCTGGCAGGGGAAAGGGAAAGAAGATGAGTGTGTGAACGGGGTAGACCGTGGGCAAAATGAGGGCAGGTGAGTAATTGAGGCCAGGTGTGGTACTAAACGAGGCGGGAAACACACAAAGGTATTTAGTAAATCGAAAGATGAGGAGGGAACCGACAAAATAAAACAGGAAACGGACAAAGCATAAATAAATCATGTGAGACAAGGACAACTTTACCATCTAGATAAATGATAACATACAAACAAAGATGGATAACCAGTGGACGATTACAATGCCACATTACAATCTTCGATGTTTTGGGATAATAATGGTAAAAACTAAAGAGTATTATGCCCAAAGCATTTGCTATAAGCTACATTAACCAAAATGCATTCAACCCATATTAGTAAAAACTCAGGAAGTACTTACATATAAGCAGGCGTGTACTATATATGTTTATTCTGGTTCCACATCGGAGAAAAAGCTGCTCCTGCTGCCAAATTACCTCTGAGCAGAAAAATAGCAGTTATGAGGATGATACAGAGGGGATGAATTGCACCGGCTCGCTGGTTTACAAGGGAACATCGGTCACACCTGCCCTGGATACATAACCCAGATGAAACCGTGAATACACACAAACCGAAAGAGAAAAACCTGCAATTTGTCTTTTATTTGTTGGTATGTTGTGTCCAGATATGACATTAATCATGAGCACTATCCACACTGATTTGGAAAAGGTGATAGATAAACCATTGTCCTCACTGTATCGCAGGATCTCTGTGCAGAATACAAATGGAGCTTTTCATTTTGTTTGTCAGAGAATCTGAGTCAGGAGAGACACCGGAGTAATGTACAAGTTTTTAGAAGCTCTATCATTATGCTCTGCTTTTTTATTGATTTCCTTTGGCCTCACGTTGTCTTGAATCCCTCCAGTACAAATTGCTTTCATATTGTTGGGATATAGCAACAGCACAGGCCACTCCACAATTGTTTATTAGATGCGTACTTGGTTCAAATTGCTTTTTGCAGAGAATAAACAATAAGTAGCTGTGATGAGAGAAAATCCCTTCCGATGTTTGAGCTGTCGCCCTTATGCACCTTGAGGTTAATGTACAAATAGATACACTAGAATCAGATTATCCACGGTAAGAAATAATCCTCTATGAGTACATTATGTTTCTAAGCCCTCTCCTGAACACAAAGTAAGAATTATCACTTTTAGTTTTAATATATAAATATATTAAGATCAGCTGCCAATTTCTTTGAAGCTATTTTTTATTCTAATGCTTTTAATGTTGGCTTTTCATAGATGTTCTGTCAGCTGCGTTAAAAGTAAGTTTATAAAGCTAGTGCTTCATATGGGTATGCTGTTGGTAATCTACATATTCCACCTGAGCAATTGCAATCTAGTGGCTTCTTTAAGTATCAGAGGAAATAACCTTTGACCTCCTGTCCAGCCAGGATGTGGGGGCACATGCCTTGGGAAGTAGCTTCTGTCAGTGATTCAAGTCATCTCAGTAAGTATGGGGGTAAGCCTCTGTGCAGATAGTGTGTATGCGTGTGTGTGCATGCATGTGTGCGTGTGTGTGAGTGTGTGTGTCTGCCTCTTCTTTCTGCAACTATTATTGAATATTATTTGACTGTAGACTCAAGGAACTCTCATGATTCTGGTGATTCACCAATTGTGAAAAGCTACTATACACACACTTTGCATTTTGCACACTGTCTATATTTAATTAAATTTTACACTGCAGTCATTAGTATTATATTTGTGTATGTATATATGTTGTGTATATATATATACATGTATATTTTATTTTGTATTTCATATTTCACTTCGTATACTTTGCACAGTCACAGTTTTTTATATTTTATATTTTATTCTTGTGTGTTTAGTTTATTGGTGCTGCTACTTTGACGATAAATTTCCCTTTGGGGATAGATAAAGTATATATCTATCTATCTATACTATACTATAATGTCATAGACTACTGATTCCTCTCAAGAAGCAAAGATCAATTTACTTTTCAACTACTTAGCAAAACAACAATTGGCTAGGCTGAAAACAAGCTTTGCCTGTTCTGTTGCAGGCTGTATGTCGGCTTCATTGTGGCTCGAAGGGTTTGGTTTGATTTTGGACCGGAGCATCTGCAGGTCCAAACAAGATATGTTTTGATCCACTGAAGTCATACACGCTTAATAAATCCCTGGTTTTGTTGTCTTTGCCGCCATCTCGATTGCAATGGAGCCGGGAACAGTTGAGTGAGATTCAACTCTTTTTGGAAAGGACATGCAGAGATAGTTTTGTGTTTATTCCACAACATTTGTCTTTATCATTGATTGTTTATTATTTCATTCAAGCTGTCACCTTTGCAATTAAGAGGGGACTAGCTAGTTTCAGAATCCGGCAAACATATGTTGGTTTCGTTCTTACATAAGTATATATGTAAAGCACTGACCTAAAAGGCATGTACTGTAAATGTATATTTTGGCAGAGACAAAAAAATAAGTTCTGAAGGTTGAAGCATATAATTTCACACCTTTTATTTCACTTTTGTGTGACAATAAATTGAATGAATCTTTTTTGATTACATTGTTGTTTTCTTTATAGTTTCACCCTTTCTCCTTGTCCATAAACCCGTTGGTAACAACATTAGGGTCTCACAGTAAGTGTTGTGGTGAGGAAAAGGCGTCTAGCTGCTACAATGGATTTAAGCGGCATCATGTCACAATTTCTTTTCTCCAAATACCCTAATGCTGACTTTATTAGAATTTAAAATCTCAGCATGCACATTGAAATGTCCTCTCTCACAGCGAGAGATCTCGGAATCGAAGGTGTCTGGATATGAATTGGTTTGCTTTGGGGTTATGCAGGGTGCAATTTAAAGCAAGAATCTATCCTCCAATGTGTAAAGTATAGATCTATGGGGTGTATTAATATGGCACCCATTAAAAACTTAACCTTATGAACTCCCAAATAGCAATACAGATGTATAAAAGTGATGACAGGCTTCTTTGAATTAATAAACTGTCAAGGCCAACACATGGCTCAGTGACAGCTTTTCCTTTGATCGCAATTACACACTGAAGCATAACTTGAAGAAGAACTCTTTGAATAATTCATCATGGGCAACCGCGTTTGGAGAGAGTATACATTTCCAGTTTGGATAGGACTTGAATACAACATGTAAAAGGTTGACCGGAACGAGAAACTGACATGGAGACCTAGTGCTAAGTTTATCTTTCTGCTGCAGTGTACAATCATTGGTGGCTTTAGCGATCTATTTCATTTGTTATTTATTTTTTTATTTACATTTTATCTCTATTTAATCTCTTTAATGTAATGTTGTTCGGTCATTGATTTTTACAACCAATCAAATTAAGCTTTTATTTTGCTTGAAGCAAAGCTGCCACTGCTTTGTTTTGCTTTGCTATCATTAAAGTAAATTAACTAAACACTAAAGTGGGTAGCAACATCATTGTAGCTAATGAAAGTATTATTATTTACTTGTGTTCGCCCACATTTCCCAGCCGGTGTTTTCACAATAAAAAAATAAAAAAATATATATATATATATTCCCCGAGTGGCGTGAAAAATCTCCCGATCTGCTGAAATGTCTTGTGTTTTAATATGTCTCTACCACCCACCATCCGCCAACAAATATTTCTAGGACCAACTAAAGGCCCTCCTATATCACCATGCAGACCGTACTGAAGCAATTGTTATCGGGGATTTTAATATCAACTGGGATGTGAAGAAAGACAGAAAAACAAACCATGAATCATTGTAACCTATCCCAGCTGATTGAAAAACCCACCGGGTTAACTAACTACTACAAAACTAGAATTAATTTGCTATTTTCAAACAGACCTGAAAAGATTGTAGCCACTCATGTGGAGACATACTTTTTATAACAGCCGCTGAAGACCGGACTGGGTACCGACGGATTAAGATTTACAACGAGCAGAAATAACATTACATAAGGCTAAAGCCAACTTTTTCCTGGAAATCATGTCAAATGCACAAGGTAACGGAAAAATAATCTGGCAAAACATTAACAAATTGCTTGGCCCTAAATGCAAACAGGACAAGGAACTAGAGCTCTCTATAAATAACTCTCTAGTGAGGGATCCGATCACTCTGGCTACATCACTCTAAAAGAAACTTTTTCAGTGGATGAGATATCCAAGCTCTTCTCCTCTCCTGAATGCAATGAAAGCCCGGTCAACTCTATCCAACCTGTCTTTAAGATCACTGAAATAACTAACTAAGTAGCTCATTAGTGGTATGAGGAGCTCCAAAGCCAAGGATGTATTTGGCATTAACGCCAACTTTCTTAAAGAACATAAAAACTCCTTAATCCAAACCCATAACTCATCTGGTTAACCTATCCCTGAAACATGCAGTGATCCCCTCAGCTTTGAAGATGGCGCTGGTAACACCAATCTTCAAGTCTGGGAAAAATTACAAACCAATTTGCATCTTTCCGATAATATCATAAAAAAGCAGAGAAATGGGTTGCCCAACTTCTCGTAGAGCATCTCAACAAAGACCGTCCCCTGTTGCATCCTATGCGGTTTGGTTTTCGTGCCAATCACTCAACTGATACAACCCTGTGCGTCCTCATTGAAAAAATCAAGGGTCTGATGGACAGGAATGCATGTATCGGTGCTATCTTTTAAGACCTTAAGAGAGCTTTTGACACCGTAGATTACCAAATCCTAATATCCAGGTTAACCCATTTCAACTTTTCCACCCATGCTCTTAACTGTTTCAAATCATACTTATCCAACAGAAAACAATCTGTTACTTTAGATGGTGCTAGTAGGTCTCCCTTGCCTGAAAGTCCTGTGTTACTCAAGGGTCGGTCCTTGGGCCGCTTTTATTTTCCCTAACACACTACCCAACTCCTTTCAGAATATGCCTACACAGATGTATGCAGGATGTATCTAGCTTTCTTCCCTTTTGTTCTGATCCGATGCGAGGTTCTGGGACAGGGATCTATATATGTACAGATTGTAAAGGCAAATTGAGGCAAATTTGTAATTTGTGAGAATGGGCTATACAAAATAAACTGAATTGAATTGAATGTATACGGATAATACTGTCATCTTTACATTAGCTAAAAACAACCAAGAAGCTTTACACATCCTATCACTGCTATGTCTGATGTCCAGGCTTCGCTTACTAAATCCTGCCTCCTGTTAAATGCTAAAAAACTGTATGTATAATTTCTTCCAAACATGCCCAAAAATAACACACTCGAATATATTTGTAAAGGGAACAGAGCTGGACGTAGTAACCATGTTTAAGTACCTTGGGGTAGCTCTAGACTCCACCCTGACCTTTAAGAGTCTTGTCAAAAAAGTAGTGATCTACATCAAATTCAAATTCAACCTATTAAACTTCAGGCACATCAGAATCAGCTTGACAGAGAACGCAGCCAGGACATTCCTACAGCCCATGATCTTCACACATTTAGTGTACTGTCTGACCAGCTGGTCACTTACGTGCACAGCAACACTCAACCCCATAGAATCTCTGAACAAGAGAGCACTAAAAGTCTTTGACGAGAAACCGCAAACGCATCCTCACTGCCATATCCTGACCAAACATATATTTTTTGAAGTTTTAACAACCTTATCAGCCTTAAAGAAGCCAGCATCATTTACGAAGCCCTAAATGGTCTAATACCTCCTCCGCTGAACAAGTACATCAAACAGAGACCTGTCTGCGGCCCTCCAGTCACCAGAGCCTCCGACAGAGGTGACTGTGTCATCACACACAGGCGCTCCACCTTTGGACAGACGGTTCTGACTGTCAAAGGTGGCAAACTCTGGAAGACATTACCATCTTCTTTTAGGAAGTGCCTAACCTTCAGCACTTTTAAAAAGCAGATGAAGGGATGGCTGTTGTCTACCCACATGTGTGCTCATAGATAGTGCTGTCATGGATATGTGAGGTATGAATGCTATATGAATGAATGAAACCTTAAAATATGCTCATTAATTAAGGCCTCTATGTGCAATTTATGTGTGCAATATGATGTATGTGAAATATCTTCATTACACTGTGATATTTTCTCTTATTGCTTTTATATATATATATATATATATATATATATATATATATATATATATATATATATATATATATATATATATATATGCATGTGATTCTTTTTTTAATCCATTGTTAACTTTTAATTACCGAACTGCTATGTATTATTATCTATACACTATAATTGATTGTAGTTTATTACTGCTGCACTTTGGCATGACCTTTTCCTCTAAGACACTCAGCCTGTACATTCTGGCAGGGGGTCAGACAATGGAAATCAGCCTTGCGGCTGTAATTCGGTATATTTACATTTTAATTTAAAGTGTTCATCAACTAACCCTCTCGAACGAATAAAAAACTTGAATATACTAAGATGAAAGAACAAAATGAATGAAGCAGAGCAAAAAGATAAAGGGAGGGGGATTCCTGACGAAGGTCAAAGTGGGATTTCTACTTACAATTCATGTCGGAAATTGTCTCCGGGCACCAAGTCGTGGTGAGCGAGGCGAGAAAAACTTCAGGTTACGTTGGGTGCTTACCACCTCCACCTCCACCTGCAGAGGAGATTTCTTTATTCTTCAGCTGAGCTGAACTCTGATCTTTCTGTGAAAAGATCATTATTGTCTAGAGAATCAATAATCTTTACCATTTGCGCTGGACCAGGCGGTTCCATGTTATTGCTGTACATGTAATGACATTGAATGGAGTCTTTAAAACCTTCTCTAAGTGTTTTTTTATAACAAAAACTATTTCTAATTGATGGAAAAGATAAGTCAAAGCCAGAATGTGTCCTCATTAAAAAAGGTCAACAACAGATACTTCCATGGAAATTTATATATATTTTTTGTTTTATTATTTAAAAAACTATTTGAGAAAAATGTTGATCATGCCGCTGCCACATTTCCAGGCAAGTGGTCTTTATGTGCCTGAAAGAGTTCAAAAATGTTTATTAAATTGAGAATAATAGTATATGATGAGAAAAGGGGGTCCAATTAAACACTGAACAGGTCCAATTAAAGATATAATTGCCTGAGGCAACAACAAAGGTGAACAGTAAGGAGAGAAAGACTTGGAGTAATGGTACCAGAAGCAGCCTGAGCAGTTAGATAAGAGCGCTCCTCAATTCTGCAGAAATGTGTGTGGTCAGACTGCAAAACTGTAGCTCTGTAACTGTCCAGTTGAGTAAGGAAATTGGGGGTCTTGACAGTAATTGCAATGAAAACGCTTTGACACACATATCTATAGAGCTCTATGAAGCAAGGAATGTTAGTCTGTCTGCGTGTTCTTCGCGTATCCCGAGAACCGCTTCTTCGATCTACTCCACACTTATTGGGTGTATTAATGGAGACTTAAAGACCAACATCATTAAACTAACTAATAAACAAGCTTTAGTCTTCTGTACGGCAGTGGGGGGCGGGGCCTCGAGATACTGTGGGGCACTGGTACTTTTAGTTTAAGCCTCAGTATTATATCTTGATATCATGGATGTGGCCATCTGATACACACTTAAGACCTGTTTTGTCAATAAAATATAGGATTAGACCTAAACACAGAAAATGGAGGCAGGCAGAAGCGTAAAACAGACTTTCCCTTTCAAATCAACGCAGGATGGTGTGGCAACCCGGGGGATGTGGAGGTGAGATTCGGAATAAAATCAGGAGACTCAGAGACGCAGTGCAAAAATAAAGGGTCTTTTAATAAAACGTGTAGGAAAAAGGGGGAATGGGCATCTAATGGAAACAAAGGATTCTTCCCGGTCGGGGTCTTTGGGTCTTCAGTCTCACACCTTCTGTGAGACGGTTGGTATCTCCTGGATGGGCAGAGCAGAGGAGAGAGGGGAGAGGGTCCAGTTACCTCTGGTCTGTCGCGACTCCTCTCCTGAGGTTCCACGCTCCTTCTCCTTTCCTCTTCAGGCAGCTCTCTCCCGATGGCTTCCATTGGAGGGAAGATATACTCTCCGTTCCCTCGTTAGCTGACGGGCTGCAGGTGTGACCACTCCCAGGTGCCAATTGGCTGTAGCACCTGTACTGGGAAGTACGTCCCGTGGATCACTTCCCCCAACCTGAGCTTTGGGATCCGCCTCCGATGCGCTGTTTGCTCGGCTTTTCCCCCTGGTCTGCCACAATGGCCAGAGCGGCGAACGTTTTTATGCTTACCATTGACATTACGGCCGTTGTGGCGGGCCAACTTCTGTATAAACATAACAGACTAACGACAAACTGTGGATTCATTCAAGTTAGGCTTTTGGTTTTTGGATGAGCAGTGAAGTCGTCATGTCACAAAGCATAGCAAGCAACAAGAATAAATTAGTCATATTCCATAATTTAAGGCTACATCCACAAGCTATGTTCACCAGCCCGCTGTCATTCGGTGCCGCTGGCCACTAGCCCAAAGTGCAGCTCATGTTCTGTAACCAATGTATCATTAAAGCATGGCACAATTAGCAAGCTAGCTAGCTAACCTCTGGTCCGCTTGTTAGCCAGATTTCTTGCTCCACCATGATTTAATCCTACACTGTTTACAGAACATGAGCTGCACTTTGGGCTCGTGGCCAGCGGCACCGAATGACAGTTCTACTGGAAATGAAGGTCCCTGGAGCACAGAGACAGACTGTGACCTCTTTAGAGTACTCATTTATTTTAAATAAAATCATCTGGAGACTATTTCTTTTAACTAATTATGGATCTATAACTTTCCGCTTAATTAGCTGGCTAACTACAGCGGATCAAATCTGAAAAATTGATTGTCTTTGGCTATAAATGTGAAGTGAAATCATCTGAAATTACAGGACCCACTGTCAAAAAAATCTATCCTCCATTTTGATTGGTGAGTTTTCCGCCCTGATCATTACAATGTTAAGTCTTTAATGGTGGGCATTGCAGCAGCAGTCACTCAGTAATAGCAACCCTACTGTGTTAGTGCCATGTTACACAGGAACACTTGACAGGTCAGATTTAGCAGAATCAGAATATTCCAAGTATCGGGTGGGAAATCTTTGGTTTACTAGAGGAAAAAAGAACCCTATTAAAGTGTTTATCACCAGGAGCGATAATTTCAATCATTTGATTACCGCATTAAATCATGCCGTCTTCCCTCGTAGAGCTTGACATTAATTTTAGGAGCCTGCCAAGCATTGAATGTCGCAAATAAAGGAATTATGTCTCAATCACATTCTTCATGGATAAGGCCTCATCCACTATCAGTAATCAGGGATTAGCAATCTAATCCGGCACTCAATCACACAGAAAGACAGATGGAACGATAGTTAACTACACTTAAGCAGATTCACCTCGATCTATTCTCGACACAGTTCCACTTCACAGTCAAATGTCCATGTTTTCTCACAGGTTGCCTCACAAATCCATGTACAGCCCAGTGTTATTTCTCCTTGAGTGGTTGGCCACATAGAGCAGTGACCTCCCTCGGGAGATAGAGAGCATTTCATTTCACGCTAACACATTCACCTCTTTCCTCACCATCTAACTGAGGGTTGCCTGGATTGTCAGCTATGGGGAAATGAAAAAGCAAGTCAAGCTTTTGCCAGAGTCAAAACAACGTGAAAACTACATTTGTGACCACAGAGCAAAGCTGGGAACAAAACTGCTTGGATCTCTCGTTGGGAAACGGATTCATGTTGTTGTAGTTTAATATCCCTTTTCTGTCTCTCTCTCAGTTGTGCTGCAAAAAAGCAAAAGGTAAACACAGACAAATGTGTCTATACAGTAGAAGGAATGAAACTTTGTCATTCCCCTATGTATTTTGATGCTAGAGGTGAAAAGTGTTTGTCTTTGGTCAAGTCAGGGTCAGCCTCCCAATAAAGCACACATGAGGGCTGGTAGCAGTCAAATAAATTGGATTTGATATGCTTTCCGTGAATATAAGGCTCATCCAATCGAGGGACTACTCTGCACTTTTCAGACCATTCATGATACCCTTAGGCTTTTCATCTCCGGCAAAGCGTAGGCATATCACTTCTCATTATGTCTTGCTGAATCTTTCAATCTAGCCAATTCGGGGAAAAATTCGACCCATCCGTTGCTCTCCTGAGGTTGAATTTGCTACCTACTATGGCCAGGAGAAAACAAAACATTAGTTGTTGTTTCCTGAGCTATTTATTCACATAATTTGCTACTTCCCCTCAACATGCATTCATCTTTTAAAGGCGGGGGCGCTGATAGTCCTTTGTCATTCGGGTTACACAAGGTGAATAGATATTTTTCTCAATCGTCAACATTAGTTTTGACACATTATACGGCATATTTGGTTTTTCTATATATATTTTATACATATTATTTGGTGCCTGTATAGATATTAGTTGGAGATTTTATCTGCTGAATTTTTAGGAGGAAAATGCTCTTTTCTGTTGTCTGGAAAAAGCAGGAGATAAACAACTCTGTGCTATATGTGGATTGTAGTCATTCCCATGTGTTCCTCAAAAGAACACAAAAGAGTTCCTGTGCACATTTCCAAATGATTAGCAATTGTTTAGATGCAGACAAGCTCATCCAGTAACCAAATTAACTGTTTTTTAAAGAACACAGATGGACTTCATTGTTTCTCATATTGATGAAAAAAAACAAATGCCTCTAATGATGTACACAAAGCCACTAATGAGCAACCAGTCTGATGTCCTTTTTGGTATGCATAAGGCAATGCAGGTAGTTAGAGCGGAGGCTCTGGAAGTAATCTATTTCTTTCTGCCAGAAGGTCAGACAGATTAAACCCTGCTATGAAGATCCCCATTTTCCATGACAGCTGTCTGCAGGGGAGCCACACAGCTCGAAAACTGAACTATCAATGAGATGTAAAATGAACTTCCTATCTTCTGGTGTAAAGGTCACGCTATTGGCCGAAAAAGAGCAGTCGCTTGATGCACTCTAATTGTAACCAATGCGTTTTTCTACGGCCACATTCACAGGCAGATGCCATACGGCATATTGTGAAACCAGTCGTTGGTCACTTCTCTTCATAAACAGAGCTATCTTTTACTGGTATTGAATGAGTGTAATCCCCTGTGGTGGTAATAATATTTTCTCTCTCTAATTTATGTATTCAAAATTAGCCCCTCGTAACACATACATTTTTCTTTGGAACGATCACAGACATATTTAGATTTATATTTGCACTCTTACCACTAATAATATTCTTTAGTTCTGATGTTTTTTAAGGAAGAGATTTGGTCCTTAGTATCGTACTAACATTATCTATATATAATGAAGATATTTAAGAGCCAAAGACAACTGTTTTGACTTCAGCTGGTCTCAGCTGGATTTCCCCTGAAAGTGGATGCCCCCTTTAAAGATGACAATGTTAATTGATTATCTTTAATTACCTGGGTTGTTGTTTGGAATATCTTAAAAGGTCACTCTCTAGCTGTTAGGATTAATAGCAAATTAAATTAGCTGCTGACATTCAAACTCTTTTATTGTACGGGACGTTATTTACAATACATTAACTCAAACATGTTTTTGTAATGTTAAAAGAGAAGAACAAAACTAATTTTTTGGCATATGCAGGTCAATGTTCACGCTGGGTACTCCTCTATTATTTGTCTATTTGTTTCTTCCGAGTGCCAAGAAATGTACTGTAGTTCCTCAAATGGCCACTTGGCCTTTCTCCATAGACTCCCGTGTAGAATTACTTGGAACAAAAAACTGTCTCTCTAGCTAAATTAGGCTTGTTGCCTCTTTGAGTGAAGAGTGGGTGCCATCTCAGGTCTCAGGCTGCTATCACCCTGCTCTGCTAGGTCACCTGAGATGCATCAGCTCCACCGACAATCCACCTTTTTGCTAGAGGTAGGCTATGTCGTCACTACCAAGATGGCAACAGCCGGAGCCACCCACTTTGAGCTTCACAACCGCTCTTGAAAAACGTATGGGTGACGTCAGACTACATCACTATTTCATAAAGTCTATGGTTCCTTTACAGTAAATTAATATGGTTATTTGATTATGTCTTCATTGATTTTCAAATCCTCAGAGAAAATTCTTAATTTATTGACAGCCTTATAATTGTACAGTGAGAACATATCTTTTTTCCAAAAAAGTTGACTTTGAGGAACACACTCCCTCTTATATTCTCATTTATCTAAAGACTCAACATGTTCACCACTGTACCAAGAACTTTGAGCAAAGTCACAAAGAAGAAAGCTGAATAAGCTAGAAACCAAGAGAGGAAAATTGTTTTTGATATCAACTTTTTCCCATAAAAAAATCAACTGCTACCAGGTTTGCTATTTGCAATATAAGCACTGCCTCCAGGCTTAAGAAGCTCTAGTCAAAGAAACCTCTGCTGGAGCCGAAAGCGTCAATGAAGGCGATTGTGATGGTGCATGTAATGCTCACAGACAGCTGCAGGAATGTGTTCCAAATATAGATGATATTAAAGAATGAAAATTAAAGCTTGATGAGTGACATTCAAATCAACTCAGGTCCATAGCCCCTGCCAAATATAACCCTTGAATGTGTACCCTTTCTGAGATGCAACTTAAAGAAATAATGCAAAACAATAATGCATGAAAAGGATAGTTTGATTTTTTCTAAATGGGGCATATGCGCACTATTGTGAATGCTTAATTTACATGATCACAGATGGACCTCAGTTTACCTACAATTGTAAAGTGTTGATTTGACACGTCTAAGTCTAATTTCTAGCAGAAAAAACATTGCTTTTTTAAAGAGTCTATTTTAATTCAATAATTAAAAACAGTCATTACAAGTATCGGAAAAGTGCTTTCTAAAGTCCATTAACATCCATTCAGAAGTACTTTTTCGGTGATTACTCGGATACGACTTCCTTCTGCATTAGAGCCTTTAATATCTACTCATTCTGCTCAAACAGATTCATAAATGACTTTCAATAAAATCATCATCAGCAGAACAGGTGTTTTACTGTATAATGTAGACACTTTAGCGTCGCTTTAAGAAATTTATGATTTTGTATCGACCATGTTTGAAAATATTAGAAATTATTTTACTATTGTGACTTGTACTTGATAAGATGATTTATTCAAATAGATGTAAAGTGTTTAATCTTTAATCTGTGTAACTCAAACTTGTTGGTACACACAGGGGGGCTTTGCCATGCAAGCTCACACAATCAAAGAAAACAAACGGGAGCTGCTGCTCTGCCTGTGGCTGGTGTTTGAGCAGAACAGAAGAAAAAAGGAAACCTAGGGAGCAGGAAGGCAGCGTTACACTTTCTTTCCCGAGATGGTTTACACTGCTATGTGCACACAAATAGCGTGTTCATTACAATACCTTCCTTGTGAAAACATGACTAAACATGTTTGTCTTCTGAGGAGTGAAGGTGACAGTTATAGGAACTTCTTTCTAATTTAAATTCATTATTAAGGATGCCTCTCATTTTTAAGTTGCACTAATCAATATTTCAACAACAACATGTTGACATTTATTTCACTGTCCATTAATCAATATATGACATTTCATCCCATCAGGTCTTTGGATATTTGTCTGCCTTCCAGTTGAATATTATTAAGGGGGTATGTTAGATTTATTTTTCATGTATTTAAAATGATCATTAATTAAAAAATCTATTTAATAAATATTGTATTTTAAACATATTGAATACAATGTATAGTATTTTATCGTAACCTGTATGTTTATTGCTTTTTTATTATGTTACTGTGTTAACCTCTCTCTCCTTTAGTGAAGACTGTAATATCTGGCCACAGGGACCACAGCTGAAATGTAGCGTTAGCTAACGTTAACACATTTACCCATGGGTTGATTAATGTGTACGGTCCCTGTACAAATTAATGAAAAAAATTAAATGAAATGTAATTCTAAGTTCATAAACTGCATTGTATATACATTCTATATTAAATCAGACGCTGATGGCACAGCACTGTGTAGTTTTTACCCCAACATTTTCATAGGGGGTACATCAATGAAAAAAGGAACTGCTGGTTTAAATTTAAGGATTTTTTTTTTGTCAAAGGGCAAACCTGTGGAACTGACATTAGCAGATTACCTCAGCAGATCATTAACCAGCATTGGCACTTCTACACAAGCTACTGAAGTTATAAGGATGCTTTGGCTTTTTAATGAGTGTACCAGTGAACAAAGACCTACCCAGCTTTACTTGATTTAATTGTCTTCTATCTTGATTGCCAGGTGATCTGGCGTAATTAATTTTTAAACTGTGATCTGACGGCTCTGGATCCATCTTTATTTTTTTTTTAACCGATTTTCCCTATTAAATCAGTTTGACATAATGGATGTGTCCATAGTTTACCCTTCTGTCTGCTCCTTTCTTTCATTTTCTTCTCGAAAAAACATACCTTGTAAGCAGTGAGTCTTGTTAGTGACAGTGTGGGCTCCTTGATAGCTTTGACAGCATGTAGGAGTGGCAATGGGGGTGGGGCTTAGCAAAGGGTCAATTGTTCAACTGTATTTATAGAAATAACTCTGCGTGGGCTCATTAAATTATCACTTTAGTGTTGTTATAGTTTCATGTGTGCTTCATCCATTGTTAGTTCCCAGAGTCTCATTATTATGTAGCCTAAAGCATGTAATACACCACGGACCACTGTGCATTCAGCCAACTGGGCACTCAACTGTTGCAGACAGCTGTTCCACATTTAAGCGATGAGAATTCACAAGAAACTATACTATATCCTATAAAGGTGTCAGTACTGTCTCAGGGTTGCCTATTCTCACGATATGTTGTGACAAGATGAACCCCCCCCCCCCCCCCATCTTTTAATTTGACTTATCAGGCTGCCCTCCACATCCTGAAGAACATTTCTAGTGAACACCACTCTTGGGGCTAAAAGATCTGTTTCCTGCTATATCCAATGACTCTGGAGAGCTTTTTGAACTAGCCACCATGTATGAAATATGGTTTCTGAACGTACAAATCAGGTATGAATCATGAGTGTTTTGTCCCACATGAGCAGTGCAGGAAAAGCAAAGAAAGGAGCGGCTCAAAAATAAATCACTAGTGCTGGAGTGCTACATATATCAAACTCCATAGTTCATTCAAAATGAGTTTTGTTCACTATCTATGTTGTGCATTTGGACTTTGACAGTAGGATAAAGTTTGAGAAATGTCATACATTACTTTCTAGTCAGACACGATAAGTCGTTGAACTATACCATAATTGATTTCTGGATGTGAAGAACTCAAGGCAAAAGCAAAGGCATCAAGGTTTCCTTATTTTGTATTTCCTAGAAAGGGAGGTCAGCCTCCTGTATGTGTATTGTATTCCAAAACTGGAGATGGATAGGGCTGTTCAACATGAAGCTTTATCAGTAAAATACAGTGTTTGTATTTTTGGGTAAAAAAATGTGAGAACGGTTATCCCTAAATGTTTTCCTCGTGGATCTTTCTTATGTCTCGTAAGCACAGGTTGCCGGAGTACATTTAATAGAACTGCTCAGCATTCACATGTTGGTGTTTGCTGTGATCGATTGGTACATTTCCCTGCAGGATGTCATCCATTATCATAATAGCCAACCAAATCACTATTCCAGAAAAATGACCATGCACTTACCAACTTATGAAAACAATAGCTTTCATCCGGCTGCATTACTCAGGTTAATGAATTAGCCTGGTAAACTGAGGTTAGTATTGTGTGTGAAAGCCAAACACCTTAACTAAATAGTGTAACAGCATGCAATAAGACAGGGAAACAAACAATAAAGGATTTATGTAAATGAATGTAGGTCCAATCTCATCATTCAGTCAGAACAGTTAAAATAGGGCAGCATATGCTTTAGTGGTTTTTGCCACATCGTTAGCATACAATTAAGACAATAAACACAGCTTTAATGCTGCAGACTATCTTAATAACCACAGTTAGGCACACAAATAGGGCCATTCTTCTTGGATGTATGCTACACATTTAAAGATGCCGATAATATTGTCAAGTAGTATATACTGGGGAAACATGTTGAGAAAAATAGGCAATTTTTTTCTGTCACTTCATTCACTAGCTATTAAAAGAAAATTGCATGCATTGATTTCACTCTTTTTAAAGAATGCTGGTAATGCACACTGAGGAAATGTCTACGATATCCATTACTCAAAACAGCTCCGACTTTGTGATATTCCACTGCCTGATCTCTTTCATGTTGTTCATAATTCCTGAGGATATTATGAGTTGAATAGTAGAGGCTGCCAGTCTTCTCTGCACACTTGCACTAACACAAAATGGAGTCATCATAAGTATTGCTTGTATGCATGGGAAGGTTCATTTTCTGAGGTTTTCTTGAAAGGCTCAGCAAAAATGAATATGTATATTGTGACTGACAAGAGAAAGATGCAAAATATCTTACTGTCTCAGACCAAACTACCTCTGTCACAAAACCAGAAGTAAAGTGTTGGTGTTGATGGCATTATCACAGCCATTAACAGTAGAGGGAGTTTCAGTTATGCAAATTAGAATTTTGTGCATGACAAGATGAACTTTTCACTCCCCCTCTTTCAACGCTGCTTGTCATGGAGCATTGGTTGTTTACTCATTTCCAACACAGTAAAACGTCCCTTGTAACCTCTGGAAACCAGCTCCTTGGCTCTATGTCACAACCAGGCCTGCGAATAGAAATGTGTCACAATGCCCACTCTCTCGTGCCATTGGGTTAAACAATTTATCTCCTCAGATAAATAATAACCAAAGATGGAAAAGCAACACCCACGGCACCCAAACTTAATTCATGTGAGATCAAGATTCCTTTTCTGTTATCAAACTAAAGACGAGGCAGTATTCTAAAGCTATAGTTTTAGTGTAAAAACTGAAGCAAAGCGCTCAGAAGTTCACAGCCTCTCCCATTTCATCTTAATGGAGCAGCTCCAGACAGAGCATCTTGATAACGTTCTAAACTGCGATCCTGAGTCTGTGTTCTGTGAGATAAGAATTTAAGATAAGATATCATGAAACTAGATTGCTCCTGATGGAGAAAATCATTACAACAATTAAAATGTATAGAATGCAGAGGAACATAATAGGACATTTTTCTATATTGGATATAAATGTAAAACTGGAAAATAAAATCAACAATAAAACAACAAATAAAAAAAGCTGAAACAACACCACGCATCTGTTGCCCAGGATTTGAGATGTTACAGTACCAATTAAAAAATCATCCTAAACTGAGTCAATTTGAAGCTGTCTGACTGACAGAAGCAGTCTTCTTGATTCTGTTTCGTCTGTTCTGAAAAATCCGCAGGGAAGTTTTGAGAATGTTTTGTGAATGATTTGTGATTAACCCAGTCTGCAAGATCTGAGGAGCAACGCCAACATGTCACCTCAGAGAAATGTATGTCATTTCCATGGTTACGGCTGTACAGTCTGTTAAGTATTATGTAGGCTAAGTCAAAAGGCTTAGAGCAGCATAACGCAGAGGGCTACGGCCATACAACTTTGCATGTTTATTGTGTGTGTGTGTGTGTGTCTCTCTCTCTCTCTCTCTCTCTCTCTCTCTCTCTCTCTTTGTGATGACTATGTGTGTGAACTGATTGTTGTCGTTTTTCTAACATAACAACTCCAAGTCACTCCAACACAATATTCCCCTAAATCTCGATCTAAAATTGTATTTCATATTGCTTTGAATTTTTATGTTTAATATAAATTACACACTATATTCGTAGCATAAATTATGACATATTTCCGAACATCAGTGTTGTTCTGTAACAATACAGAACACGCGTGTGTTCTGTATTGTTATAGTACATTTTCAGAGTACAGAGTTTTCCAATGGGACACAAGCGTCAGCATCAGAAAGCTCAATTTCCTCCGAATGCTGATATTGTTCATTTCCTTGTGGGGAATAAATCGGGGCTGGCTCTCCAGTCCATATCTTTAATTGTCCTTGTATCAATACCTTCCGGTTTCACTGCTCCATCACCAGCCACTGGGAACGGGTTGCCCGGGAAACGGCCGCATGGCAACAGGATCAGAGCCTGGGGGTTGTCTGCTTCTAGGTCTGCTCCCATTTTACATCGCATTTCCTCACTAGATGGTGTGCGAGCCACTGGAGAGTACACTTCCCCGCTCAGTGGGCTCTACATCCAGCAAAAACACAACTGGGAAACTACACGGCGGACCGTTTCTTTACAGGGCTCCGAGGAGGAAAAGTGTGGAAATAAAGCGTCGTGCACGTCAAGGTTTTTCTTTTCTTTTTTAAAGCTGACTCTTTGCCTTTTTCTTCTTTTTCTTTTTTTCTTGCAACACGAAGACTTGGGAAAAGCGGCAACAACATACAGCCGTGATGGACATAATGATTGCGGTGCAGGATGCTTGTGTCTCTGGTCAGTGGCTTACTGCGATCATTCTCAGCCTGTGCTGCGTTCTGCCGTCATGTTTGCCCGCCGGACAAACTGTGGACTATTCCTCGGTTGAAAGTGTGGTCAGCAGACAAGGCGACACGGCTCTCCTGAGGTAAACCAAGCTAACGCAACTTCACTTTCTCCCGCTCGCACTCGCTGTCTGTCGGGACTTCAGTCCTCTCGGTCTCACACACCGGTTCGTTGTCTGTTAACTACTTTTTAAACTGGCGCTATCGCACAGCGCTTGCTATAAATGCACAATAGGCCATTTTCCCTCCATCCCGTCCTTGTTTTCTGCCTGACAGGGGAGGGAGGGAGGGAGGCAGGGGGGGCGGCCAGAGCCGCGGCAGCTACGCAGGACGCCGCTGTTGCGACAAGTGTAGCGGCTCGTTACGGCAAAGTTTTCCAACACACTTTCCACTTCGTGTCCACCCGTGCACTGCGACTGATTATATGTGGTGTGTTTGTTTGAGATATCTGCTCGCAGTTGGGACGACATTGTTTGAATGAACGAAAACTAGCCCGCCACTGCCTCCCGTGTATATTATACATCGGATTTTCATCGTGGTGTTGTGTCTCTCAGTTTGAAATGAGGGCTCGAAGAAGAGCCGATGGTACACACAACATAGCGTAACATGCTTTTATTCTTCTTCTCGGCGCTGTCCTGTCACTTTGGCTGCATGTGTTGGGCGATGTCGCAGTTTCCAAACGGGGCTGAAGAGTGCATTTGTGGTCGGTCTCTGTTTATCAGAAGCGAGTTATGGCAGTGACGCGTCTCTCCCCCATCCGCCCTCATCTCCCCATCTTCCCGTTATGATGCCAGCTGCAAAGATAGCTGCTCATTAAGGACAAAATCAACTGGGCATGGGCGTGGTTTGGACCAGTGCGCTGAGGAGTTTTCTTTTTTTAAATATTTAATTTCATATAGGCATATCATCAAACACATTGTCAAAATAGTTTACAGTTGAAGTACTATTAGTACTTTGAATGCATAACTTCCAATATAACACTCTTTCAGTTTTTTTCCAGGCTACATTGCTAAAAAACATCTCTGTCATTTATTTCATTTCTTCAGAAGAAATTCAAAACTACTCAAAACACAGGAAAACGATGCAAATCTTTGGAGGGCTGTGATAATATCTTGTTCTGCCAATATCAAATATCCGTTGCGATGGCTCTGAGGCTGAGGGGGCAGGTCTGCCCCATTTCAATATGAACTCTGTGATGTTGACTCAGAGATGCTCAGCGTAGACCTGAATACAGAGCGGCTAACTGTCTAAAGTTCCACTCAGCTTGGCTTTTAGTCATCGTTGTCTCATACTTGATTGCTGAGGAGCTGAATTGTTTCTGTAGCATAAGGTCGTCCTAAGTGGCTGTATGGAGGTGAGTGCCTTTCAATGAGTGTGGTTCAAGTGTGTAGGTGTTCATTGCAGAAAAGCTGTGGCAACAGCTAAGGGGTACTCATTATCTTTTCCCCTGTTCCCTCCATGTCCTAAAGGCACACCCCTGAAAAGAGACTTACACCTCTAACCGTCTCTTGAGAGAGTGCGTCTAATTCTCTTGTGTCAATTTGGATTGGCTGTGATCAGTGGCAGACGCTTTGCCTGAATCCTGATGGTTTATTGAACAGAGATTATCCCTGTGCAATGACTCCACTCAATAAACAAGTTTCCTCCCACCCCTAAATAAGGTAACACTCTCCCTTATTAAATGCCATCTAGGATATGGATTGGGAAAACCTCTACAAGATGCTGTCATTGCCGGGTTTTCCTACAGTTACTTAATGGGTTAATCAGCACATTGTAATCATTCATTGTCTTTTTTCACCCACTGTGTAGTTATCACATTGCTGAGCTCACACCTGTTGACCTAAGAGAGATCGTAAACCTCTGAAACATCTCTGCTCGCCTCTAGTTGCAAAACACACCAATGTGATGATAAAGGCCTACTCTGTTTTGGTATAGAAATGTCCTCAAACCACAAGGAATCATGGCTCTGTCTTTTACCTCTCTTTGTTTTTCCCCCTGGTCTTAAGAGTCAGGCATCGCCACACACACCATTTCCTTTAGGAACTCAGTACAGAAAACAGTGCCTGTTTGTTGAGTTTCTTCATTGTCAAGACCCCCGACTATTACAGGGCAATTTTGCTGTGTCCCTAAGCTCATAGCTGGCAAAAAAAATTGAGGATTCTCAAATACCGACAAACCCAGAAGCACGCAATTAGTCACTGCCTCTGGATTATGGAGTAGCTCCCGAGTGGTGCGTCTGCATTTCCCGCACCTCTTTAATTCTTAGCACTACATTACTGCTGCCCTGATTCAAGTTGGGCAGTGGGTCCACATCAATTAAATGATTTGAGCTTCTTGCAGATGATGAATGGTCTGCATGTGGATCATCACCATTTTAATCTTTTTTTGATTACTTAAAAGCTCAGCCATTTCAGCCTCTAACAAAGGTCCTTTTATTCTGAGATGAATCGTCCCGCAGCTTCTACAGTGTCTTACACAAGTGCATTCAAGTTATGCATGCATGCTGGATTTTTTTACACACTGTACATATATGAGCTAGGAGCTACACATCCCTTTCTTCCATCCCATCATATAGCAGGTTTCATATTGTTTGGATTCCATGAAATAAACCTTGACTTCCCAGTAAATGAATGCTATGAATTTGAGGAGGCCAGCCAGATGAAAAGACAGTTCTCCATGTTTACATGGCAACACACGCTATCCAGTGGCAGCCTCTTCCACGTGAATAAGCATCTTTAATCAACACCAAAAAGAGAGTATCTGCAATTGTTGTCCAGGCAGAATGAAATCTAAAGCATGTGTTGCTATAATATTTAGATTTGCGTCACGATTTCATAAGTATGACTGTCTTTTTATTGTTGTATTTTAATTTCCCCAATGAAATATGTTTGATAGGATGGCAGACACATAAAAGGTACACTGATCTTGCTTCAAGAACTACATTTTTTACATTTCTACATTATGGAAAAGCAGAAAATAGGAAACTACACTGGAGTGAGGCAGTACACATCAAGAATAAGACAATTAGCCAAGCCCTTTTGTGTTTAGTTTAGTTTGACAGTTGGCCCTCAGCCACGAAGAAAGGCCTGCACCGAGGAACCTGGTCTCTGTAATCGTTCAAAATTGACTTGTCAGTAGTTTGAAAGTCTGGTATTCGTGTAAATCTAAAATCATTCCCTCCTGTCAAACAACCAGTTGATGAAAATCATTTCTGACTGTACTTGATTGTACTGGAGCTTTTTCTCGCCTTATCCAGGACACAATTGGTGCCATATCATCTTCCTCAACTGTGTCATTATTATGGCTCCAAAAGGTCTTGACATTTACTATAAGCACTTGTGCCAGAGACAACATCTAGTTTAAATGGCTTGGTGTCCCCATCCCAACAGAGATGCTGGCAAGACGGACTTATAGGGGAATATTAAGTGACACTCTACAGGACACCATTTAAAGAAATAATTGCGGACTATCTCCTGAACACAGACCATACCCATGGCTGAGAAGCACCCTCTCCACTTTCTGCTTTCATTAATTAGCCAGTTCTATTGAAAAGTATAAGAACGGCTACTTCCTCTCAAGCAGATATAGCGTCTACAACAGTTAGCTGTCAAATATCTGCAGTTTTGAATGCACTCATTTGTGGGAAAATCTGGTTTACCTCTTCTGACACATCTGTGGGCACACCTGAGTCTGTCACTGTTAATTCCGCTAAAATCCCCTCGCCTGTTTTCTGCAGCACGTTTGATGCAATGTTGCGCTCTTTTGCGGTCCTTATCATCATCGTAGTGCCCACATCTCGAGGATGAAGTGTGTGACACGTAATCCGACCTCTTTTTTGTTGTTGTTGTCGAGTGAATGAACACTTTCATATTGATGCAACGCAATGGGCATGGGGGAGGGGCTGTTGTTATGAAGGGACTCTCCCAGCCTGGCACAGATACAGCTAATGGCGAGAAACGTGAACAACATCTGACCTTTCCTTTAAAACAGTGGAGTTCTAAATCCTGTTGTTCAAGTGAAGGCATCCATTTGCAATAGTTGTGTTTTAATATAGATGAAAATCAGCCAATATGTTGACATGCTAGCTTGAGCAGTGGTTAAGAACATTTTCTGAGCAGCTGCTTCATCTGAAACCTCCAGTTAACCTCTTCCACACAATCCTTTTGAAACTCGGAGCCTGTCGGGGCTTGTTTTTATCCGTTTCATTCAGCTCATAGGCGAAAGCAGCATATTCTCTCAAATAAGATAAGAGATGATCTCAAATGTGTGTGACTTTTTTGTCTTATGTCAAGTATCACAGTGTATTGAATACAAAAAGTAATATGATACTCATGAGATAATCAAAACAAATTTAAATAGATTTTCCGAAATGCCTAGGACCATACCATGCAGTGCATGTGTTAAGGTGCGCTGCATTTATCTTTTTTGAAAAAGATAAACATAAAACCAGATCTAGCGTTGGAAGATTATTATTTCTCTTGCCTTAGAAATCAAACACTTTAGGATGTTTTTCGGTTACATGACATGATTTATATCCCCAACATGTTGTGGCTTTCGTATATCAACAAAAACAAAAGCACATTATGAACCATTTCCAAATGGATTACATTTGTAGTCATCATTTGTGAGGCAAGTCAATCCAATGTACTTTCCAAAAATGAAGTATTTCTATTTCTAATATATTTCAATTAGCATTTAAGTGATTGAGTACCCCGGTGTATTAAAGACTAAATGGAAATGTTTTCTCAAGGTAAATCCTTTGAGTGAAATGGATGCTATGCTAGCTTTTAAAGTAACTTTCTATTATCCTTATAATCACAACAATTATAGGAGATGGGAAAAAAATATTTCAGTTAATTGCAATAGTTCTCAAGAAAAATCTCGGGGAGTGTTTTTGTGTTGGGAGAAAACTGACAGAGAGTGACTGGCCCGGCAATAACAGGTTATCTCTTGCGAGACTTAAAAGTTTAGTTACTTGAAACTGAAATTTCCAAAAGAACATGTCTGTGTTATGAGAAGTCTCCTTTAAAAAAATGGCATCGATGAAAAAGTGTGTCTCGGAAACAGTTTACTATTTAAATTGAGCACTGGGCTGTGATTTGCCCACTTACTATTTTCAAGTGGGATCATTACATGAGTGTGGATACTTTCAGTCAAGTGTAGGCAGTTTTCATCAGACTGCATTGATTTTCAATGGGCTGTATTAGAAATAACTTTGTTTCTTTGCATGTTCTTGTGTGACATAGATTGTCTTTTTGTTCAGAACATTAAGTCTCTCCCTTACAGCTTTTCCAGAGTATTTTTTTCTTTTACCACCTCTTTTGTTGAGTGTGTACAGCCTTTTGTGCGTCAAATCATAGGGCATGGCAACACTTCCAGTCTTTCATCAGAGAGCTGAAACGATTCCTCAGTGCCCCTTCAATTAAAATCCTTAATCAATCAGTTAGCGTCTCCTTGTGTTTCATGATAATTAGTTGTGCTACTCTGACAACATTGCGTAATCTCATTCTGGTCCTCCTCTGTTGAGCCTAGTTGTATAGCAGCAAGTCTTGGGATGTGTCTTGTGTCAGCAAGTTATAAACAAAACTAGCTGACATCAGAGTTTCAAGCCTGTGTGATGTTGAATCTGTGAAACAAACAGTGCAGGCATATGGGCCGTACCCTCTACACTCGGTATGCCGAGCATGAGAAACACCTCAACCTTTAGGAAGCATCTGTGATGTGGGAGATCTCTGCAGGAGGCATCATCATATACCCCTGAATGTAGCTCTGTTTAGTGCAAGTCATAAAGGGATCCTTTCATGTCATTTAATTTGATCCAAATCTCCATGTATATAATGAGACGTGTTTTCTTCAAGTTTTCAATTGATTTCCGGTGAGTGTTAGTTGCAGATGAGAGACCGAATCATCGTCATGGGAGATATTTCCTTCGGATAGAATGGTTGATGTCATTATCCTCAATGTAAGATATTTATGTGTGAGCATGGTTGGAGGCTGGAGGGATTTCAGGTAAACACTAGTTTGATCCCAAAGGTATAATGAATCAGAAGTGTTGACACTTGGCTGTTTTAGCGATGCCCTTTAGTGAGTTAAAACATTCCATAGAGACTTGCTCTTGTAGAGGGTATTTTCTTGCTCTAATGAAATTCAACATTAGTCTTGTATCTTGGGTTTACACAATAATCATTTCTCTCTGAGACTAGAACCACCATTTCAGAGTAAGGAACAGTATAGCTGGCTTGCATGCTGTCCTCTAAATGTTGAACATATGTGTGACCTCACATCGCTTTCAAAATGTTGCTTATAAGTGTATACATAAATGTATCATAGTTGTATAACTGCTTTTACCAGTACACTAATGATACCATGTAATACGTTGAATTCTTGAAGACTAGCGTCATTTTCAAATTGTTCTGGTTGCCATATTCCTCCAACTCCAATATCAGCTCCATGAGTTACACATATGTCACTACCAAGAAATCTATATAATTACGTTGTCAGGGTTTTCACAGTCAATCAAGAAAATTCTCGAAATCAAGAATGAATAATTGACTCTAATCTCTTTTTCAAGCCCTTTAGTTAGCTCACCCGTATCCACGACGTCTTTCCCCCACAATTGTTCAGAAACTGCAGCAGCTAAAAGAGATTCATATTGTCATAATTAATTTGGCTCTACGTTGGAATGGCTAAACCATTTTAAATGGAGTCGTTCTGGGCAGTTTTTTTTTGTTTTGTTTTATCTGTATATATGTGTGTGTGTGTGTGTGTGTGTGTGTGTGCATCTCTATAATGAGTGTGGATTTCAGACTGCTGAAAATGGTTGTTGGAGACGACTAATTATTAGCAACTGTAGAACGAACTAGTGGAGCTAATCAATATCGCTGAGAATAGTGTTTCCAGTGGGGTCAGGAGAGGTAACATGAATAGAGGCCTAATTTGTCAGAATGATTGTGCCGACATTACGAACAGTAGATGTACGGCTATTATTCTATACAGTGTTGCAGTGCTGTTAAAATGACTCAAAAGCTTTTCTTTACCAGCTGAGACAGCAATGCTCATATTGTTTTCACCTGGTGAGTCATCAGAACAAACTGGTCCTGGAGACACCGGCGGCATCGGGAATCACCTCAGCAGCATTTTGTTGAATACTTTGCTAGTGGTTTCATGTCTCTTGTTTGTCTGTCTGTCAGTGGACTTTACTTCCCTGACCAGATTTGGCTTTGGGGCTGTTTTGATGATGATGATGATCTCCAGTTTATTTTGTGGTAGATTAAAGCCAGCCAAAACAAGTACCCCTGTTGGATAGTTGATGTTTAATTGTAGATTCATTGACAGTGTATTAACTCTTTGTACAGATGTTACAATGAGTGTTTGTACTGTGGAGCAATCAAGTTTACCAGAACAACAATAATGTGTTGCGCAAGTGTACTTTAAACAGTCACCCCAGGACTTAACTGATGGCATCATATACTACTGTCATCGGACACACAGGTTAGTGCTGTTATTGAAAAGAACTCAACCCCCATTGTCCAATGGCATGCATAGCAACATGTTCTCAGATTCTCCTGACATTTAAAACAAATCAAATTTAATATAATTAAGATTTAAACCCAACACTTTGACATAAATAGGGCGTCAGGCGTGGTCCCAGTCACACCATGGCAGGGAGACTCAATCTGGGCTAATGTTAAACAGTGAATTCATCAAGTGATCCGTGAGACTGCCTCTCATTAGAGTTCTAATTTTAGACTGGGAGGCGTTTTGCAGTTCATAATAGGACGTTTCTGATTCTCTCACTTTTACCTTATCTCTTCCTATCTCTCCCTTTCTCTCCGATCATTAATTGCATGTGAGGGTTGGAGCCAAAGTAAATGTAGTCGTGATCAGTTACTACCCGGTGTTGGATAAGCGGTGTGGTATTCTCTGTACACCCTCTAGAGTTTGTTCTATCTTGTATTTGAGCTGTTCGTATTCAGCATGTTCGCCGTGTTCGTTTCTTTGTGGTATTCAGCAGTCAACTCATTGTGTTTGAGCTATCACAGTTATTCAGGGATTGGAAAATAAGAAGCATAAACTGCAGCCAAGGCCTGTATCAGTCAATGATGATCAATTACCCCATTTGAGACGGAGGCTGGAGGCTTTCACAAAGCCGAATCACACATCACCATTATCATAGAGATGCACAAATAAAGCCACCGTCTTTGCTACTTGTCGCAACACATGTATGAATCATTTTATTTAATGTATAACTCGTTTTCTCTAATCCGTTTCACTAAACCATTCGTTGAATAGGTGGAGCAGTAATGTTAACCAGTGGTGCTGTAGGTCTTTGTCATTATCTCTCCCAGTCCACAGTCAGACCCTCTTCATGAAGATATCCTTTTACACTGGTTATTCCGGTCAAATTAGTTTCTAGTATGTGGCATTGACTGCAACAATCTGTCTATGTTTAGAGTCTATAGTGTGGGCATTGCGTGAAATGCACGGTGCAAGGTGTTGTCGTCATGTAGGAGGTTTGATGTTAGCCCAAACTGAAGAAAGCGCCTGTTTCACACAGCTCTCGTCTCCCTAGCATGAGCTCATTAAGCTCTTTTACCAAAGCTTACCGAAACTTACAAGTATATGCCGAAATCATCATTTATGGTTTGATTATATATGTTTAATTAACATTTTGTTAGACACATTGTGCTGTTTTCAATCATATTGAAAGCTGTACAAAATTGGTCAATCAATCCACAAGTGGATAAACAGCTATTTAATATACTACAAAAATATTGAGCAATTATTTTTTAGAATCAAATAATCCTTTAAATGAAAAAAAATGCTTGTCTGGTAAGGATCACTGCTTTTCACAGTGATATGATCGTCAACATATAATCTATCATCTTTGTCAGACAAATTAGAAAGATGTGATCTTGAGAAATTGTTATGCTTGTTTTCACATTTGATTTGATATTTTGTACATTTAAAAATGCATCCAAAAATATATTCAGATTAAACCATTATGGAAACGATTGTTATTTGCTACCCCAAAATGTAACTTGATGTGCATAGACAGCCAGTAATTCAAGGCTATAGCCCAGTTCCTCAGCAGCAGATTTAACTACATTGCTCTTCTAACGGTGTCTCAAACCCACAGAGTCTGAGCTTGGCAGCATTAAAAGCTGTTCTACTAATTCAGAAGCTTTTGGACCAAGAAAAAGGATTGTATTTCTCTTAGGAGATATTTTAACTATCCTCTTTAACTCCACCAAACTTACATGCAAGCTTTACAGAACAACATGGAATTAATCTCTGCTAGGTTCTCTGTAGTGATGTCGGCTCTGTATCTCCTCCTTGTTATACCTAGTTAGCATTATGAAAAGGGGGATTACAGCTCCGAGCTAATTAGTATTCAGCCCTAGGAGCTACAAAATGAAATGTATTTGTAGATAATACAGTGTATGTCGCTACCATACCTCTGTCATGTTATAATGTGCTTGCACAATGTCAGATTTGTCATCTTACTGTATTTTGAGAGAAACAGTTCTCTACCATAATAGAACTTCCCTCAGGCATGCAATCAGTTTCCAGCTCCTATACAGTACATTCTGCAATCTCTCAAACAGACGGTTGTCTCCTGTGGAAGTGTGTGGGCCATGTCTTTCTTCTGCAAACTTCAATCCAGGCACTGTCTTTGATACCAACACAAAGCCCCTGCTGCTTCCCTCCGCACTGTGTGAGTGTCACTTTCATTTACGAAAATTCACCCCTCGTTTTTGCCAGTGCAGTCGCTAATGGGTATTATTTTCAAAGCCTAAAGGATAGTCCTGTCATCTTTGTTTTCATGGCCACCTCAAGGCCATTCAACAAGTTCAAAAGAAAACTTCTGTAGAGTAGTATTTATGAGATTCGCTACACATGTTTTCTATATCTGCCATCCCAGGCAGGGCTACATGTGTAAAACAGGTGTTGTGCTGAATGACTTCAGTGCATTGTACTTACTCACTTAAGGGAAGCTCTGAGCCAGATGCTTTATTGTGTTGTGTTAATGCTGATGCCGGTGTAACAGAAAAGGGCATGGGTGTGACGGGGTTCTCGAAACAGTTCAACTGGCTTTCACCATCAATTTATGCTTGGTTTCCAATTTCTTGCGCCGATGTGTTGACATGTGAAACAACAACCTGGTAAACAGCTATATTTTTCCTGACAGGCCAATGTGGTCATTCAAAGATGATTAAGTTTACAGTCTCTGTGGATGCCACAGAGTCTCTCTGATCTTCACTCTACAGTATTCGCTGGTTCTTTTTTTTCATCGGAAACAAAATTATTCACATTGAGATTGAGGTTGGATTTGATTGCTGGAGAAGAGCATATTGTGCATGTAATGAATACAAATCTCCAGGTAGTGTAGTACATATTATCGTAGGAAGGAAGCTCTAGAATCAGATGTGTTTGCTGCAAAGCCAAACAGAGGCTTCCTCGCTTGTCCAAGGACGAGAAATGTGTCATTATGGGAATGTGGATGTTATCAAGGCTGAAGTATCTTTATCAGGGTTCTTACGGTCATGGAAAACCTGGAAAAGTCATGGAATTTTAAAATGGTAATTTCCAGGCCTGGGAAAGTCATGGAAAAAAACTCAAATCATAAAAGTTTTGGAAAAGTCATGGAAATTTGTTATCACGTGTTCATTTACGCAGATTTTTTAAGAAAGCCGCTTAAAATGTAAGCCGGCGTACGCTTTCAATACGCAAGATTTACTCAATTGTTTGTGTTTGGTCATGGAAATTTGGTATAAAGTCATATAAAAGTCATGGAAAAGTCATGGAAATCCATTGGTCAAAATGTGTAAGAACCCTGCTTTATGACGGACAAAGAGTGCATGCATCCTTATTACAATGCGAATGAACAAGTATAAGTGAGATTGTTTTTTTTGCATTTACAAAATAAATCACATGTATCGTCTGTAATGCACAGGCATTTCATTCAAGGGCGAAATAAAGTAGATGATGATATAATACAGCCTCCACAAGAATTGCAAACAAAATGTTTGAGAAAGTAATGCATGTAGTTAAATAACAACATAAACAATGTCTCGGAGCTATTTAATAGAAAACAGCGTTCTATCCATTCCGGCATTAGTTTAGGTCAGTGTTGTCGATGGATGGGGAACAAATGAATTCCTGTATGTATCGCAGTACTCTATAAGGCTGGCTAGGGATGCCCCCCTGATATCGGAAACCGATAAGACAGAAGTACATACCCGGAGAATCGATAAAGTCCTGAGTTATTGGTTCTGCTATCGTTACTTTAGAAGTTACAAAGTAAGATCTCCACGCAAAAAAAAAGCAGTTTTGCAAACTGTTTCTGTGTCTGTCTTTGACACTCAGTACAGCGTAAAAAACTCATCATGACAGGGAGAAGAAAAATACCCAATGTGTGGCTACATCAGAATCGAATAGATGCTGAGAATGTAATCAAATGCAATGAAACTCTCAAAAGTAAGAGAGGAAACAGCAGCCATCTATCCAAACATTTGGCCAACAAGCGGAACACAAAAGCGCCAAAATGCACAATTTACGACTGTTTGTCGATCATCTGTCCATCCTCGTCCACTGCAGGTAACGTCAGCAGCAATGCGGAGTTTGATAATGAGAATAGGCGAATCAATGAAAGCTAATCACGCAGCTAATTGTTTATTTGCGACTGTATTTTAAGGATTTGGAAACTTCTTATAGATTGTCGGGCTGAGGCTGCAGCCACATTGTCTCAGCCCGCCCCCCCTCCCCCTCCCACCTCCCGGCCCGAGTCCCTAGTACAGGGAAGATGACAGCAGAGGCTGGATGCGTGTCAGAGGGCTGTTACCCAGTGTATTGTTAAAGACCTGCACTCCTTCTCAACAGTTGAGTCAAAGAGATTTAGGCCACTAATAAGCCTGTCAGTGTATATTAAGTCGTTTGATACATAGTTATTAATAAAGGGAGCAGCTGTGTCATTAGTTAGTGCTGTAAATTATTTTGAAGCTGTTTGTCCCACTCCCGCCAACACACCGCAGCAATAATTGTTTTTTTACTGTAGGGAGATGACCAAGGCTCCGAACTCCAAGTATATCCCTCCCTGTAGGAATGTTCTGGAATTTACTTTTGTTCTTGGCATTCAACTAGTAGAGTCAACAACAGTGACTGGATAGTATCACAGCTGCAGAAGCATGAATCGGAATGCACAAACGTTACTGTGCAAGAGAAAAGATGTAGTCGAAAGACACAAAGCAAAGTGTTTCCTCAAACTCACTTGAATATGATTAGAGATTATGTGATTCCGAGTCCTCTTCAACAGTATTACATCGTCTTAAGAAGGTTGGGCGATTAAAGGACTTAATACTACTAGTGTCACTATCTTGTTTTTGATTTATATTGTTTCCTACTTTAATTAAAACTCTCTGCCTCCTATTGATAGTTTGACTTCCTGTCTTCGTGGCTTCTCCCTCCTTTTTGTCCGTGAGCGCCTGAGTTGTATTATCTGTTCCCTTGGGTTTCTTCCACCAATCAGCTTCCAGGATGCCCTCGTGTCTGCCCACCTGTGTCTTGTGTCTGATTAGTTTCTTGTGTATTTACAGTCCTGTCTTTTCTCTGCTATGTTCCGGTTGTTATCCCTTGTCCACATGTCTGATTTGCCCAGTCCCGCTTTGTGTCGTTTTCACACTCATTATTCATTACTACTTTTGTACTCAAGTTTTGTTTTGGACATGTGTTTATTAAAATCCATTGTATCATCCATCTGCTCCCCTCTGTGTCTCTGCATTTGGGCCCATCCCCAGTTGTCTTCTTGCCAAACCATGACAACTATAGTCATTGAAGGATTTCATTATTTATTTGGTGTTTACATAACAGGTCATTCTTTTTAAAGCAACTCAAATTGCACAATCCAGAAACTTAGTGCACCATGTGTCTACGGGAAAGTAATTACTTCTATAAAGCTGGCTAGTGAAATTGGGGAACAGAAGGATTTGAAAAACAGAACTGTTCATTATGTCCACTCAACTGAAAACGAGGTAGATTTCCATTTTCCACTAAAAATAATTGTGTTGACATTCAAATTACACATTGGTTCAGTCCAGGAATTGTGTAATCTGACGAAGGTTTAAGGGAAGACATATCTGATAATGTGGTAGTATAGTGAGAGAGGACAATGGCCTAAGAATTAGAGGACAGATAACAGTCAGTCAGTAAGAAACCAATTTCCCATACTCTGGGATTTAGTTTAGCCTTTTCCTAGCAATATGTATCAAGGGAGAGCTTATTTTGTGTCCAACACACCCTGGTTTCAAACTCTTTACAAAAGAAGAATCACTTATGCAAATATCCATCGGTTTCATGTAACAACGAATTGTAACTGCTGTATATCAATAGTTTGATTTTCTTACTTATCAATGGAGTGAGTGTCCTGCAGCACTGATGCAAGTCTCTTGCAGTCCAGAAGGTAACATTTGCCCTAAACCCCAACATTCATAGGATATGTGTCTTGGCTTCACAAACTATAATTTACTTGCCGTGTAGGACTTTTTTTTAGCTGCCATGACAATGAACAATTACATTACAATTAAATTGAAAGCTTTTACAAGAATGTCAAAAGCATTTGGAAATGGTGTAACACAGCCTTGAGTGACCGATAAATATGGCCTGTCAGGGAGTATAAGTGTGTGTGAGCCTAAAACAAATACTGTTACTGACTTGTGCATACTGTTCAGTAGGTGCCTTTGTACTTGTGTGTGCATTTGTTTATCATATATTTGTCGTATTTTCCACACAGCACATTGATATAGTGACATGCTGCAGGCATAGCTGAAGCAGAAATTGAACTGTACTACATCTGCCAGCAAGGAAACCTTCACTGAGCGAACGTTCAGAGCACGTCGTATGGACACTTTCCAGTTCCTCTAAATTGATTTTTATTTCCCGCGATCAGCTCGACTGTGCACTTGTGTGTCAGCTCGGCTGCTGCTTTGCCGACTAAATTATTCCACAGATAGATATATTTTTCATCTCACAGTTAATAATAGGGGGGAACTGTATACAGCACATGAATAATTCATGCAGGCATTCCTTTGTAGAGATTAAAAACAGAATAAGAATAATTCATGCTGTAAGCTTACATAAATGGTTTTAGAAACGGCTAATCAACTAGCGAGCCTGTCTGGGGCAAGGCAGCTACCTTAAGTTGCAAGTTCGTCCTCAGAAGTGCCTGCCTAAGCCCAGCTGAGAGCCAGCCGGAGAAATTCAATTCAAAGGCTTCTTTCCATATCATCTCCACCTCCTCCTCGATATATATTTTTCTGATTTTCCTTTGGAGGTGACACAGTGAAGCCTTTCTCGGTTTACTCTGCCGCTGAAGAAGTGACAGGCCCTAATTATACAGTCTGGGGGCCTAGAGACACTTAAACATGAACAACTGCGTCTGGATAAAAGCAGCAGATAAAAAACAGGAATAACAAGAAGAGAAATAAGGCAAGAGAGAAAATGACAGAAAAAATAAAGAAAAAATTGCCGATAAAGGAAGCAAGAGGTTGAGTTTGTAGAGAGCAGCATGACGGTAATGGTTCTTTAGACTTGTTTCAATATCATAATCAGATTTAGAGGCACATCATGTATATTCATTCAGGAAGCTTTTTTACATAATATCCATTGTGTTGTGTTCATCAATTGCTCATCAGTCATGCCTCAGTGCGTATGAACCACTCCTCAACCCATAAGCGGAACCTTTGTCCTTCATTGAAAACCAGGAGCTGCAGCAGACAGTTATTAGAGCTCTATCCAACCATATGGTTTGCAAGTTGAATAATGGCCCGGGCCTGCATTACACACCATTTGGGGTGATTTCATGATCTAAACGTGCTGTGTGGTTTTATTAAACAGTTCTAAAGGACACTCGCCTTCTGTTAGCTCTGCTGTAAACCTCCAAGCTCTAAATTGATTAATGATCCTGAGGTAGTCGGTTCAAACGCAGGCGCAGAGGATACTGCGTATGTGTCCTTGACCGAGGCACTTAATCCAAGTTGTGTCAGTTAATATCCGTCTTCATAAACGCATTACAGACACTTCATAGGTTATGTAAGTCACCCTCGATGAAGTCAGGAGGAATAAACAATGTGAGGCCTAGATAACATCTTTGCCCTCAACGCAGTCCAGGGGAACATTTCTCGTACGTGGCTCAACAAAGTCGATCAAATGTCCTATTATCCCCGCTTAATTTAACAAGATGATTGACATCAGGCTATCTCGGTTTCTCAAAGGCTTATCCGCCCTAAAACTATCTCGTTAATTTGAACCAGGCGTCGGTACTCACAATGATTGCGCGTGCCCGTCCAGCATCAAAAGGGGGCAGCGTCGATCACAGAAACCTTGATTTTATAACGGCACAAATTCAATTAATCTGAAAGGAGAAGCCTCTTTTTTCTCTGCTGACCAGCAGGAGATGATGAATTCCAAACCATAATCATGAACATCTAACACCGCTGTCATTAAATTCATCTACTTTCTTTGCGCTGTAGAGGGGTGTGGTTTATCTCTGTGGTTTATCTCCATGGAAGCATTTATACACCGTGGAAGAAATAACCACTATTTCTGCTTTATCCTCGTTGTGAAACTCCCACAAACGATGGAACATCAAACGCCCCCCTGGTGTTTGGGTTCATAACAATATCATATATTTAACATCACCCGTAGACTCACACAGCTCGGTAAATTTCACCGCCGACTACATCTGAATAACTGGAGGAAAATCCTCTTTATTCTCACCCATTCTTGTGCATTCCTGAATCTACTCTCAACGCTTTTGGTGCTAACGCTGCATACTTGTTGGGAAAATGTATCGGATAATTTGAAGTCCCTCATTACCCCAATCAATAAGATTATATTTCTTTAAATGTGCCTGCTGGCAGTCGGCTTAATGACTCAACACTTCCAGAACAAGTAGATAATATATATATATGTGTATAAGTATATACATGTATGTGGAGATGACCATATAGAATAGGAGTTTGAATATATGTGTGAGAATCTTTGTATGAGCCACATCCAGAAGTTTCTTAAGCGCTAAATAAACTTTATGAACAGCTCTGTATAGAGCGTCTTTCCTGATGTTCTGCATCGCCGACACTGTACACAAATATACTACATTGTACAACAATACGCAACACTGTACAACAATGTACCACTCACGAAAAAGCGCGCGGCTCTGCATACAGTCTGAGACAATGCATTCTGCGGCGTGTGGCGTTCAATGTGGCTGCAGAAGATCCGTAAATAAATGGTTCTTTGTGGACAGAATGGACATTGCTCATAGAGGAGGTCATCATGACGTGATAAGAACTCTCCCTATACAACTCTAATCTAACTAATATCGCTGCTTCATCATTTTCAGGGGGCGTGGCCAGATTATCTAGCTAGACTGAATGAGCCTCACATTTTTGGATGTGTTGTTATGGTGATTTTTCCAAACTTGCTTGGTGGAACAGAAAAGCCTCGGTTGTGTAATCTCATCCTCGAAATGATCCCGCTAACATGTTAGCCAGGTACGAGAAATAGGGCTCTGGGGAATATCAAGTGGCTGTCGTCTGGATTACATTGCCTTGTCATTGTTTGGAGTCCCTATTCTAATGTCTTCTGGAGCGGCATACAGGCCCTTTTTTACTGGTAGATAGAAGTAGTTCCGCTTGTCCAAAATACACTCTTATGTTTTTATCTTCTGTCAATACATTATGCCTCATGCTTCCTGCCTTAGTGTATAGCAAATGTGCAGTATGCAGTAAGCAGGGTTGCGTGGGTTGCTTACATGCTAGGGGGCTTGTGGGCAGTGCTTCATCAGAACAGTGTAGCTCAGACACTTCTCTGAGTGGGCGCTTTGGACCTGGACCCCACATATTCGGGGAGGGGAGTGTGTAGGGTTGCCCAATTAGTGCTGGAAAGTGTGGCAGTGCGTCAGCAGGGAAGTGTGCACCAGAGGAGGCGCTTCATCAATCATCACTCTGGCTTCAGGCTCGTTCCAGCGCTTCTCTCTATCAAGCACAAGGAGAAATAGGAGAGGACAGAATGACAGTGGTCAGCCAATTCCAGGAATGACAACCAACTGCATGAGAGCAACTGGCTCTAGGTATCAATGAAGTGGAATTATTTATTTTGATCGATAATTAAATTAGCATATTAATAAATATTTTGTGTTTTTTCACAATGTGACAATATTTTTTTTATTTTTTTTGAGTCATTTGCACAAACAGCATATTCTGTTTGGATACTTCAAATTAAGCTTTATTCCAAATGGAGCGTTTTCTGATGAAGACATGTGGGTGGTACTGATAATATTCAGGTTTTAGGGGAATTCTTCTGACAAGTATACAGCATATTGGGAATATGGTCTCAATGGGGGTTTTACCGCTTTCAGTGGCCCAAAAGAAAAGCCCTCTTTTTGGTCGAAAGAAGAAACGCACCTACTTTTAAACATTATGAAAGACAATCAAAAGGTCTTTAGATATGCACACATATTGCAAAAGAGACTTTTTCAAGAAGGTGGTTGGAGGAATGAAAGAGAGGCTGTGTTCACACGGACGCACAGTCCGCCACTGGCTACGTTAACTAAAGTACGCATAGCAGCATGTAAATGGGAACATTGAAATATTCATTTTCAATAGGCATGTGAACAGCTTAGTATGACAATTGTCTTTTTTGGAAAAAGGACAAAAAACAGAATATTAGTGTTCAAATTCATTCTTATATCCTCATGAATAGATACAGCGAGGGTATTCATATAATAATCATGTAGTTAAACGCTAAGTAACGTGATGTTATGTGTTTTTCTTATTCTCAACTAATGCCATGAAAGAGCGAAACCAACAACTCACTAACTTATATTGTCAAAGCCCAATATAAATTAGTCTGTGCCATGAACCTCCGCCAGTGAGTCACATTATTGCACTGGGCGATTCGGGATGTTCAACCCCACATACACCATCACACCACATGTAGATGCTCACTAGCTGGTGGTCGGCTGTAGCTCATGGGGGTTTGTCCCGCGACCACACGGTACCCGGTCCGGTCCCCGGGCCCCCCATAGTTGCATGTCGAAGTGTCCTTGAGCAAGACACTCAACCTCTAGTAGCTCCCCGGGCGCTTCACTGCATGCAGCCCTCTGACTGCTCTTTAATAACTAATAACAAAGGATGGGTCAAATGGAGAGAATAATTTCCCCACAGGGATAAATAAAAGTGTACATTTATTTCTTTCTCTCTTAACTCACCCAAATTTGGTGTTGAAGACCGACCACGGCAAATGCAGTATTTACTTCTGTTTGAATATTGTTTTCTCAAAACTACAGCGCCCACTGCCCAGCTATAATAGGAGGTTATTTAGCTATTATAGGAGCATGTGTGGATCAGCAGGTAGAGTCGGCAGTTTGATCCCCGGCTCCTGCTGTCAATGTCCAAGTGTGCTTTACCCAGACGTCCAATTGCTCTCATAGTTGCTCCCATCAATAGTGTAACATATAGGAAATCCATGATCGGACTACCAAAGCGGTTTAAGTGAAAAGGAATTAAATTCGGCATATCATGAAGCATCAATCATTGTTCATGGTGTACGTGTGTGTGTGTGGTTATTGATTGCCAATCACCATTGCCAGTAGGGCTGCAATTAACGATTATTTTGATAATCGATTAATCTGTTGATTATTTTGTCGAAAAAAGTCACATGACATTGCTGATGGCTTTAGTTACATCACAATGCTCGCTTCAAGAGGTGAATGTATATATACATATACATACATATATATATATAATATATATATTATATATATATTATATATATACTTATGTGTGTGTATATATCTATGTATGTACATGTATGTATATTGTATATATGTACTTTTGTGTGTGTATGTATTTATGTATGTGCATGTGTATATGAATATATATATATATATATATATATATATATATATATATATATATATGTATGCATGCACATATGTTAGGGATCGTGGTGATAAGGACCTAAACGCAAAGAGTTTACTCAAACAAATGGATTTATTTCCACACAGGACCACGGACAACACACCACGGATGAACCAAAACGATCCGAGACCGGACACACAGAAAGACCCAGACTAAATACACACGGGAACGAGACACAGGTGGAGACACAGGTGGAAACAATCAGGGAACAATCAGGGAAGAAACCGACAAGCACAGGGTGGGAAGAGCAGGGAAACAGGAAACGAGACAGAGACTTCAACATAAAACAGGAAACACACAGAACCTAACAACATATATACTAATATATACATACAGAATCCCCCAACCCCATCTGTGAATTTCACAGAACCCCCCTAACCTGGGAGGTGGTGTAAGTGACTAAATAGTGAGATTCTGTGAGTCGCAAACTTCAAAAACTGTAATTTTCCACCCTTTATTCAAAACAGGGTTCGTACGATCATGAAGAACCTGGAAAAGTCATGGACTTTTTAAATGGCTATTTCCACAAAAAGAAGAATCCCAACATTTTTGCAAAAGTATATATATATATATATATACGGTATGCTTTGGATTTCTCATTGTGGCTCATCTCCGTTGCTTTGTTCCGTGGAAAAATATTTTCCGCCATCCGCAACAGAATAATCAACCACTTTTTCTACGTTATACTTCTTGTGGAAATGTTACACACGTCGTAACATCTAACGCCCTGGTGTCTGGTTTCATGACATCACCCGTAGGCGCACACAGCTCCGTGAATGTCACGCCGACGACGTGAATGACTTCTGCTTAGAGTCCCATTAGAGCAGCACCAGCCAATTAGATTCACTAACAGAAGAGCAGCTCAGCTCTGATTGGCTCTCACAACGCACCGTTCTGTCTGTCCTTTCCCTCCGCTATTCTTTCTCCTGCGCCGCTCTGCGCTCAATTAAACTTTTTTTATACCTCATGACTTATTGAGTAACGTAATAATAGCGCGACACAACGAACCGATAATGAAATTCGTTGACAACTATTTTAACAATCCATTTTTATCGATTTGTTTTTGCAGCCCTAATTGCCAGTATGAAACATCATGCATCATGACCTCACACATGCATTCAATTTGTCTGATGTTCACACTACTTCCCTTCCCTCCGCCATGTACAGACCAACGGTTCCTACTTGGCTTTAACACTGACCCATCGTGTGTCACTGGCTCAGAGTTTCTATGAATGGGTACTTAACTTTGCATGAAGGGTATAATGATAATGACGGTTACTCTTCATATAAAATGCCTCTCATTCAGTGAGTCTGCTCGCTGCTTTGTCACAGTCTTAGCAGTGTCAGCACCAGCTAATGAAAGCTGAACAAATATCTTTGAATATTATCTTTGAACTATTTTATCATGTATGCTACTTCTAAAAGCTCCATACTTTCCAATTTAAATCATGGTTATATTTTTTGACATTAGTCCTTTTGTTCATTTCATGCCGTCCACTCTAAATGCTTTCAGATAATCTTTCCTCAGGGACGTATACAGCGTTATCATACCGGATATAACAAGCTTCCCTCACATGGAGAGTGAGACGAGGGTTGCGATTGCAGTTATGGCTTACTCCAACCTTTCTAAATACCTACATGCTCAAATTGGTCATTCTGGATTGTAAAATCAGGACCATGTTTGCCAACATGAGCTGGCCTGTGGTTTACTGTCCAACTTTCTGACATCCAATCTTCATAAAACAGTCATCAACATTAGCTGAATTGTGTAATTAAGTTTAGGACCCTCAATTAGAGCAATGTTTCATCATTGGCAAATTATCCTCAACAACATTATCTTAATGTTAATGTCCATATGGCACCCATGATGGCCGTACCGATCTCACTGGGGTATAACATGTTAATGTGATGTGGAGGACAAGCCACATTTTTCTAATTTCTTTTATGTTTTTAAGGTCAGAGTTCAACGTCTTTGGCTGTGTTCTGAAAGCATGGCTTCATCGCAGCACGTGCTCACTGAACGATTGTCCTCGAGTCAGAGCAGCATGCTGTCTGTGGAAGAGTACGGTATACTGGTAATAACCTCTTCTTTAAACCAACAGCCATAAAAGACAGGGCTGACCTACATGCTCCAAAGGAGGAGCCTAACTCTCTTGTTAGTGTGTACTGGTGGGGAATTGTTGTCTCTTCTGTCAGGAGGCGATACGTTGAAGCTGCAGACTCTCAGCTAAGCCTTAGGAGAAAAAAAAGAGCCACGGGGCCACACACTCTTCAGTGAATGTGTGTGCCTGTGCCTGTGCACGTGTGTGATTGTTTCTTTTGTTTGTGAGCAAGTGCACACGGACATGCATTTGTCTGTGTGCATGTGACAATCAGTGCTGGTGTGTGTGCGTGTGTGAAAGAGACAGTAGGAGGGGTTGACTGACAGCCTTATCTCCCACAACACTGGAGCTCCACACATCATTAATCGCTGACAAAAATGAACATTCTGCTGTATTCTTTGAGGACTAAAAGACCATAACACCGGCGTTTCTATGTGTGTGAGTTTGTTTGTGTGTGTGTGTGTTTTTGTGTATGAGAAACACAGTGTGTAGGTGAGAATTGACTACCAACCTGAGGTTTCTGACCTTTGTGCTTGGTTCAGTGCCACTATGATGGATGACATGGTTAACAGTATGGAGGCTGTCTAATCTTGCTGTCAAGGTCAGTGGTTACTAGCTTTATAACAGGGTGGCAACCTAGTGAGCTTACTAAAATGTGCCCTATCACATCAAATGTCAAATTTAATAAGTTAATGACAATCCTAAGAGTAAGCAACTAATTGGTTAAATCTGACCTGAAAAAATATACAATACTGGATTACAAGTATGGGACTTTTTTATGGCCAACATTAGCTGAATGTGATGATGATTATTAGTTGTGTTTCATAAATAATGCAGCCTTTTGTGCGGGTGCATCCCAAACGGAAGTTGTGTGAGTGTGCCAGTCACATGACAGCTTGGTTTGGGCTTGATTGGGACTAATATTGAGCCAAGGAATTGGCCTCTCCCAATAGTCCACAGGGAGTTGATAACAGATTGCAGGCTTTAGTACTAAAATAGATTCACCAGAAATGAGCATTTAGCATAGCTAGCATTGTGAGATGAAAGTCACCATCACCCTGCATTTAGTAGGACACTTAAAGCGACACTATGTAACTTTTCCCCTGTAGCGCCCCCTTCAGGTATTTAACGTCTGGTCTCGAGCCATATATGGCTCTTCCGGCTCGTCTGCTCCCAGCTGATCGCGACCGGGCTGCCGCTGAACGCGACTCGCTGCCGCTGATCAGCGGCAGCCCGGTGTTCAACACAGCAGCATGTCACTCCGTCTCTACGAGTCGCGTAGCGGAGCAAATATAAAGTCACCTGCGGGCGTGGACTGGCACTATAAGACGTTGCGTAAAGCTGCCAGACAGCAAGTTGAACTACTTCCGCCGGAAGTACCGGGTCGGTCCCAACCATCTTACATTCAGCAGTATTCAGCCCACAGACCCCCGATGGCAGTGGCGGAGGAGCAAATCAACATATTAAAAGTCATTGTAGTGGCACAATTTTTTTCAAGCTGTTATTTTAAGGTGGAAAAGTTACATAGTGGGGCTTTAACATTTATGTTAATTATGCTTTTATGCACTTAAGCTTCTTTTCGCTGAACTTGATCAGGTTTTCTGACTCACAATCTGTCAAAACAACCATTATCAGTTAGCAAAGGTGTCTGGGCTTCTACAAAGTAAAGTTGATAAAAACATAATCAGGAGGAATTCGGCCTTACTGTGCTTTTTTAATACCTCTGTGGGCTTGTTCTCACAGAACGTGTGGATTCTTCTATTTTTTTACACAATACTGCCAAGTTTGAATTTTCTCAGCTAACCCGCTGATCGCAATTTTGGTTGCTTTCCTTCCGGAGGCGCTGCTACAGCTACTTTGAATCTCATGGGCCGGTAAGATTACTGTCCATAATTCAGCAGTTTCTATTGTTTTCCCTTTCATGCTACAAGTGAAGGCCCTGCTATCGTACGCCAGAGCAGGTGGGCCGCAGCAGTCTGACTGGTGCTTTGACGTGTACCTGGGTTTGCGTTGCATCGACAGAAATTAAAAGATTGTATGAGATACAAATCTTCAGGTCGCTTGTGTGTGGGTGTGTGTGTGTGTGTGTGTGTGTGTGTGTGTGTGTGTGTGTGTGTGTGTGTGTGTGTGTATACACTCTAATTTAATACTATCACTTTTGTACAGCAATATGGACAGCATTACAACAGGGACACATTCAAATGGTCTTAGGTCAGTATTCATACGGTCATAAAAAACCTGGAAAAGTCTTGGAATTTTTTAATTAAAATTCCCAGGCCTGGAAAAGTCTTTGAAAGAAATGTAATCTCAAAAGCTTTGAAAAAGTCATGGAAATGTGTTGTATTACATGTTCATTTAGGCTGAGTTTGAATTAATTAATATGTTTTAAAAAGAAAGCCGCTCAAAATATAAGCATGCTTAGGGCTCGATCACACCAGACGCGACTCTCAAAAAACGCGCCGCTAGCAAAACCATTGATTTGCCTTTCAGACGCGCCTTTTAAATGCCTCGGGGGACGTTTTTCTTGCGTTTTTCAGGCGCGCTTAAAAGTTAAAATATTCTCAACTTTAAGCGCAAGGCGCGAAGGCGAACTGCTCATCAGTGTCACACTCGGCCATGGCAGCCAATCGGATCAAGCAGGAGGCGGGCTTTCCTTCCTGTTTTCCCGACGAGACAGCGGTATTTAATTACGAAGAGTTTTTAAATAATTCTAAATCAAAAACACAAAGGAAGTGCAACTGAAGGCGCATGTCATCAAGATACAATACGATGAATAGATGGTGGTATTCGCCGTACTCTTTTATAAATATCGTGAACGTAAAATCAACGGTTGTTTGCGCACGCAGGTCGGCTCCACAGGCACATCGCTCTGTTTTGCCTGCCGCGTTTTTGCCGAGGTGATTTTGGAGCAGCTGCGCTTTCATTAAGCTTTCATTCTCGCGGCACATGTACCGTGACTTAAAATGTCGGTGGTCATAGCGACAGTAGCTCAGGGGAAAGGTCGGGATTATCCACTATGCCAGGGAAGTGTAGATTTAACCTTGGCTACATATGGAAAAGTACATGGTCATGGACATTTAGTTTAAAGTCATGGAGGAGTCATGGACATCCAGTGGTCGAAATGTGTATGAAACCTGTTAGCGGTGCAGTAGTAATGTGCTATAAATGTTGTGGCAGTATTGTTATTCTTCTGCTCGTGGTGGTCGGGACACTGATCAAGATGGTGCCCATTCATTTAAATGACAATTGTTCACTGAGCACATGAGCTCATGAAGTTTTCTGGCTTCTTGGTTTACATCTGTGTGTTACGACCCACTGCACATGTGCATTAGTGTTTCTCTCCCCGGCTACTCTTGCTTGGTCTTACTCTCCGTAAACACACTGGGAGGTCTACACACACACACACACACACACACACACACACGTTTTTTCTAAACTTAAGAACGTGAAGCAAATGGGAAACCTTCATGGTTTAAAAATATGTGATATAATGGTAATAATAATCAACCTTATTTGTAGTTTAAGCTGTCTTGTCAACATCTTTTACAGATGTCTCTATTAAAATGGCGTCAATGAGATTGTTTTGCTTCAGTACTACAGTTGGCCTTATTGTATTTCTGATTACACCCGAGGGGTTATGCAGTTAACCAGCCCTGCAAGGGTTTTTCTCTCATTCTGCAAGCTTTAAAACTTATCCTGGGACAACAAAACATTTGTCAGTAACATCAACCAATAGGTCACAACAAGGATGTGTAATATTCGCAAACAACTTACTGTAAGTGCAACTCATAATGGTTTTGTTTTGTACAGGTTGCAGTTTATTGTTGTTTTTATTATATATACACTATAAAACTCTTTATTGCCAAATATTTTAATTTGTTTATTTTAGTTTTTTATAGGTTGCATATTAATTTTATTCTTTTGAAAAGCTATTCAGTGCACATTTTTTTTTGTTTTAACCTTGTCTGGTTCACTTGAAAGTGATGGCAATTTTCTTTTTTCCATTATTTGAAAAAAACAAATATGAGGAATCACAAAAAGTTGTTATTTCGATTTTGTTGGGAGGTGGGATGTGAACATTTTTCTTTCAAAGTGGGGCGTGACAGAAAAAGTCTAAGAACCACTGACACTCAAACGCTAACCCCTATTTGTTTGGATCAAGTTTATCTTATGTTGCGTCTTCAATGTTTCTTAACCCTAACCCACTTGGCAGGTTCACAACGTTACCTAAACGCATCCAGAGCTCTGTTCAGCCACGTTTTGGAAAGCTGTGTGTAACAATATATTTCATTTAGCCCTGCTTTTCACAGTGTTGATATCATTTGTTTCCCAATGTATATGCTGAGTTCTTGCAATAACTCTTAGTAAATATTTTCTCCAATCATACCCTAAAAAGGAGGCTAGCGAGATTGGCTCCAGGCTCTAAGGAAACCCACGCTGCCAGATGTGTATACTTAAATGAATATGGCGCAGTATCTGGATTGTGTTTCAGCGTTTACAGAAGAAATGCCTTCCATCCATCTCACGGTGTCCAAGGCTTGAATTGAAAACAATTCTCTCCCATCAAATAGAAAGCATGTCAGTTGAAAAACCCATTACATTTGCCTTAAGGCATTTTCCTATTTAACACTGTTCTCCTTAATGGGGTTATTCAGTAAACCTTGCGGGCATTTTCATACTAATTGCATGTTTCATAAACTGATAAGAAGAGAAAATCCCGCTGTTCCAGGCTGCAGCCCATACATCTTATTTGGATTCTTGCACTCCTTTCGACTTCCAATTTGAGAGCTTAGTTGACTTAACTTCTTATCATTTATTTTACCGTCAGACGAAATGAGGTAGTCTTAAAACTACGTTTGTGTGGGCTAGATTTGTGTGTGTACAAGGCATGCCAGTGCTTTGATCCCAGTCATAAGCATGAACAGGAATAAGTTTAAATCACATAGTCAGTTATGTGTTGTGTTTTTCTTCAGTGTTTGATAAGACACGCTGGTTGTATCTTGTGGAGGATCATCAGCTCATCCCCTCAAACCCAGTACAGTATTGTGTGTATGTGTGCGTGGTCATTTGCCATGGGTTCATTTGGATGTTTGTAACGTCGATAATGAGCAGCCAGAGCTGGTGAAGCGTATTAAAGCTCACAGAAGGGATGAGATGGATTCTCCTGTGTTTCTCTTTCACCATTATTATCCTGGTTGCCAAGATACTAAACTCCCGGATGCAGCAGCAATTTACATGGGCTTAATGTACCTTTTAGCTTAGACGTACTTTGCCTGCTATTCCCCTTCACCACTGGCACATGGTTAGAGAGTCAGGGCCAAATCCATCATTTAATAAGCCTTAGATAGCAACATGATGATGGTTAATATGCTTCTGTGCCAGTTTGGCATTGCTTGTGCAGCCCTGCCTCATGTTACAAGGACTTTATTCAATTGATTGGATGTGCAAAGCAAGAGGAGCAATTTTCCGCTCCATCTTTGATTAGTTTTGTCAGTAAAAAAATGAAGGTGAAGAAAAACAATTGATTAGGACTCTGGTATGTTATTGAATTGTTGCTGCACTTGGATGATTTTTTTGTATTTTAATAAGTTGGAAGATTATTACTAGGGATGCACCGATCTGATCGGCGCCGATCCATATCGGCCGATATTGCCATGATCGGTTTTGATCGGCGTTCTCAAAACGGCCGATCAAACCGATCGATCAGATGACGTCACATCTGCGAGAAATACTATCAGAGACGTTTCAGTCGCCGCGTGCCGCAACTGAGACGGAGCGCCCGCCGAGTGCCGCAGAGTGAGAGGTCCGCGAGGGGATCCTCCCGCAGCGAGCGGCACCCCGTCCCCCAAGCTGAACCTCTGGGTCAACTCACCGACACTCACATGTCTGAGCCCCTACAGACTGATATTCACATGTCTGCCCCTATAGACTGATGCTCACATGTCTGACCCTAGAGACTGATGCTCACAGCACACGCGTTCGATCAGGAGCGCGAGAGGGTTTTCATAAAGTTACCCGCTAACTTTATGAAAACCCTCGCGCGCCCCTGATCGAGTTCTGTTAGCGGAAGGATTCACGTGACACAACATCAGGTTTTGCAAAGATAGAGGAAAGAGCCACGTGAAACAACATCCGTTTTTCAAAATAAGATGTCGACAAATCATACACTAACATATACAAGTAAACAATGAACTGATTTTGTATATTAATAGATCGTTTCTGAGATCTAGCTTGAATTATGCTAACATTAAAACATTGTTACTGTACCAAGGAAGAGTTTATAAAAATAAGTCAGACTTTTGTATGTTAAAAAAGTCCTGTATATAGATTTCCCCAAGAGTTCCAGGAAATGAATAATGCAGATGTGTTCCATATATATCTGAAATCAATCCCCTACAATAGCAATCAAACAATTGTAATGTATAAATTAGGACAGTTTTCAAAGTAAAAGTCTTAAATGTTTAAAGAAATCTGTAATTTCTTTAATGTTTGAGGTGCTTTAGATGTGTATTTCCTCATAGTCCGAGGCAATAATGCTACACAATACATATAATGCTTCAATCAACACCGTAATTGGTATTATGGGATCGGCAGATACTATTTCAGTGATCGGTGATCGGTGATCGGTATTATCGGTGATCGGCTGACACTGATTTCAGTGATCGGTGATCGGTGATCAGCCCAAAAAACCTGATCGGTGCATCTCTAATTATTACCACTAATGCTAAACTTATTGTATAATTTAGTTTCCTGCTCATTGCCAATGATTTATTTCCCCCTCACTTGTCTGGGGAACATTTCCAGACATTAAGAGCAATATCTTGTTCAATAATGATGCTTTACAAGGTCATTTAGTAACAATGTATGTTTTGGATAGCTCATGCCCACATGCATCATGTAATTATGTCTTTTAGATTGTAATTATTACTGCTTGTCTTTCAATATTCTTTTTTTGACAGTCATTTCTTGACATTACCAAGATGCCTCAAAGTAAATTGAATTTCTGCTTCACTCCGTCACCAGACTCAAGCTCTTAGAAATTCTCACCCATAGAGTCGATGAGTGTGTTTGGATAAAAGCACCAGCGAATGGGAATGAAGCAGCATATTTTTAGATAATAATAATAAATAATACATAATAATATTGTATAGGTGGAGGCTGTTGGACAGTTGCACATAATGTTTTTGTGTTCATTATGATAATAATTTGAATGCCAGCGTTGTGAATTAGCTTTGAACTATTTGGTACAGACCTAGTAATTACCATGTAGCCCTTATTCTAGCAGGCAACAAGACGTGAATAATTTGTTATGTAAGACGTGCGATAAACATGTTGGCACTAAAGATAAAAGCATCACAAATCTGTGCTCTCATCTGAATACAAACCATCAGATTAAACGAGTCTGCCACCAACTTTATCCACAAAAAGAAGCCGAACCAAAACTCCTATCGCAGTGATCCATCAAAACTTAATCATGAAAGGCAACAAAGTATAAAAACGACAGTCAATGGGTGACAAACTACTGACGGTGGTTACTACCAGTTTGATTAATTGATCCGATTTATTTATCTTGCATTTGTGTGACATGGTGCTTACTGCCCGTACTTTGTGGCCACTTATGGGTATTTCAACATATAGTCTTCAATCTATAGAAACTTATATCTATTGGACATCTCTATAATTGGATCTTTCCCTTGATGACAATTATATTTAAAAGCAATATTGTAACGCAATTTAAATACCTCCCAACCCTAGTTTCTCTAGACATCTTTTCTCCCCTGTATGAATGTATTAACTGAAGTTTGATAATGTAACCCTGAAACAATTTAGCACTTACAATGAACCAAACAGGTACTATTGATAAATTCAGGTGATTCATAAATTAACATGTTGAGACACATATCTCAGAACACATCTCAATACTATGATTTTGTATATGGCCAAATGCAAAGTTAAGCTTGATGACTCTGGAGACTTGGTGAGGTCACTGGGATTTCACTGAACAAAAGGAGGAACAACCAAAACAAATCAATTGTTAAAAACATTGTTGTCCGACACTGCTCTTTGAAATTAAGTTAGTCGGCAAGTAAACAACAAGAACAACTCAAGGAAGGATCAGGAAACTTGAAACCTGTCCTCTGTTTATCATTAAAAACAACTTGTTTGCCCCAGCTCACCTCGCACGCACCAGCCAGCTTTGGATTGTTTGACTGCCTCTTTCAACCCGTACACCAGTATGGACACTCCAGCAGGAATTGGATTGTTTTTCCCCCTGCTGACCACCACTTCAGTGAGTGAAGCAAACAGGCTTTGAGTCCAGGTGGAGTGAGGTAAATAAGTGCCTCTTCAACCCGAGTTGTGCCCCCTGTTGGCTGTCATCAGGACATGCGGTTTAGACTCTTGCTGTCATTTTCGGACTCCTTTTCACCGTGTCCCTAAGTCCCCCGGATAGACCCCACATACACTAAGAGCTATATTGATATCTTTAACTGCAGTAATGGTATTTTACCCTTACTATGGAGACCTTGCAGTGATTAAGGCCATCTCAGAATGCAGTATTTGCTCTATAATTAAACATGATTTACTCAAATCACCGTTATGAATCAGAGACCTTGTTCGCGGACGAACCTTAAGCTGAGCATAATCCTTGCCAAATGGACTCGCGATTAGATTAACCAAGGACTTGTTGGTCCCTGCCAACACACAGGCTCTGCATTTCAAGCAGAGGAGTATTCATCACATTTCTGTATTCATCCAACTTTCTGCTGCCTCCTCCCATAAAAACAGGCCAACATGCATGCACAAAGAAAAATATGAATCCTGTACATTTTTTTTATACTTTTCAGTATTCACAACACTGCTTTTGAATAATATATGTATATTATGTGGTGAAAGCAGAATGCTGAATTTGTTCTTGCTGTACAACCCAGTTCTTTTCACCCACACTCTGAACTAGGAGAGAAAGACCACACGACACGTACAAAAAGTACTGTTCCTAAATCAAGCAAATAGGCATGAATTGGGCATGTAAAATATGTCTCCAGCGGTGCCTCATCTCTGCAATGTATTTATTCCAATATTTGCAGATGACTGAAAGCAGTTAAGTGCTGTGGCAATTGCTTATTTCCCTTTGTCAGGATGATGAATGTGGTCGCACCTATCGGACTGTGCAGGGGTTCCAATGCCCTCTGACAATGAAGGATTGTCCATTTGTGCCTCGGACACAGCACATCAAAAAGGATGGATAAAGCTCTGCAGGAAAGCAATAACAAACACGCTCTTGTAACTGTCATTGTTTCTGACGGCAGGATTTTAAAGCAATTCATTTTTTATGTCATTTGCGAGCATTGAAGACCTGACACTACCTGACGTTTCCCTTGATAGGAAGACACATCTAATTTGTGTATCAATGTTCAATAAATATGAGCTATGTCAAAAGGCCTGTGAGGCGTCGTAAAATACACTCCATTCAAACTCAGTCATCTTATAAGATATTTCATTCATCTGGCCAACATTTAAATTAGCTTGACTATCTTGGGAGATATTATTTGATTTTTTATATAATTTTCTTGTGTTAATGGACTTTTTGCTCTCCTGCTTGACTCAAACAAAGGCAATTACGCACTAATGCTAAAAAAAAACATGATACATTTTTTTTAATGACGACATTCATTCACATCTTCATTTAAAAATATCAGTAGAAGCTATGAACATAAGAACAACAACCATCTTTGGTACAGCCCTGAAGTATGGCACATACAATATGTTGTATGGTTTTATGTTCTTTGAGTATAGATTTGTGTTCCTGTTGAAATAACTAATTACCCTTTTTATATGAACATACATCATACCCAGAGAAGACACCTAAAGGGATGGCAGTTGTTGAATGAAAGTGACCATAACACAAAACAATACAACATAAATACACATGTACCCTTAGTTTTGAACAGTGGCCTCCTCTGGAAGATTGTCCAGTGATTGTTTAACCCTTCCACCTTGTGTCCTGCTCGCCCCGTGAGGATGATCCTTCTCTTTATTCTAAGTTCGGGCCTCTGACCGTCTAATATGGACGCAGGTGGGTTTACATTGGAGTTCGTTGAAAGCCCGGCCGATTGGACAGGACTGCAGCGGTAGGCTGTTGGCATTTGGCAACTCTGGCGAATGTTGCTGTTTGCCTGTTTGTTGAAAAGGCTTAGACACTGTTTCACCTCAGCTGTTGCTGTCTGTGAAGATGCCAGTTCTGGCTTGTTGACCAGGATAATGATCTGCGTTCTAGAGCTCTCCTTCTCCTCCATGCAATGCCAGATGCACTGTAACTAACTGTACAACGTAACCAATGGGAAAACTTTAACGAGATATTATATCGTCTTTGTTCTCTCATGTTCTCTTAAATATCTTTAATAATGGATCCGGATTCAGTTTCAACTGAAATGCTTTTGCAGACTTTGGACTTATGGCAGTTATTTAGAGTTAGAACAATAGATGTATAAGGTAAATATATCGTAATACAATATATTAGGGCTGCAACTAACGATTATTTTGATGATTGAAAAAAATAAAATCCCACCATTTTTGGAAAAGTAATGCAAATTTGTAATATTCAAATGTTAATTTACACGGAATATATACTGTATGCTTTGGAATTCTTTTCCGCTATCCGCCATGGAATAAATAACCACTTTTTCTACGTTATACTTCTTGTGGAAATGTTACACACGTCGTAACATCTAGCGCCCTGGTGTCTGAGTTCATGACATCACCCGTAGGCGCACACAGCTCCGTGAATGTCACACCGACGACGTGAATGACTTCCGCATCCAGCAAAGCAGCAGACAATTAGATTCATCAACAGCGGAGCAGCTCAGCACTGATTGGCTCTCACAACGCAGCGTTTTGTCTGTCCTCTCCGTCCCCAGGTGACTTTCTTTGCTTTAAGAAAAGGGACCTTAAATTACTTCTGCTGTAATCTGGCGCTACAGAGATTTTTTTGTTTTCAACTCCAAATTGTCTGGGAGCCATATGTGGTCACCGAAAAAGACATATATGGCTCAGGAGCCATAGGTTCCCGACCCCTGGTCTAGGCAGAGTCATAAAATAGAGGATGGTCAGAAATGTTGAGAGGATTATTTGTGGAGCAGTTCAAGCCCATGTTCCTAACTTTTGTGCTCCGACCTATTCACTTTTGAAACAGAAAGTAAAAAAAAATCGATGTCCCATGCCAACACGCCGTGAGTGAGCGCATCCGCCACCGAGTCTTGACCCGTTCCTCTGACTTCACTTCCCTCGCTCGCTTGGTGCACTGCCAAGCCTGACCTGCCACTTGGGCGCCGAGTGTTGTGGGTAAACTGTTCGGCAGCAGAATGCCCAATCATTCACATACAGCACTGATGAAAGGAATCACCTCAAACACACACACACAAAGCACAAACAAATGAGATTGAAGAGTGTACTAGAATAATGATCAGTCCATTTTGAAGAAGAAGAAAATACATTAAAGTGGGGCAGTAATCAGATATTCAAATTGTCTTTATTTATAAAAAAAGTTATTGATCTTTTTGTTACTTCAAAGTTTCCATGGGCACCTTTCCCACAGTTTAACTTGTGCACATCTTGTTCTTGTTCTCACGTCAAAAAAACATCATACTGCATGTTGACCCACTTTTTACATTTCGTCTGTTATTTATTCATCTGTCATTGATAACTGATGGGGAAACTCTTCAGCTGTCATCACAGATTGAGGACTAAGATGACAGCTCTGATGTGCGAGTGCGTGTGCGTGTGCTACACTTGCATATGTGAAGACATGGATGTAGAAACCAGAGAGAGACGACTGAGAAAGGAGAGAGGAAGGTTGACAGAGAGGGAGAGAGAGGGATGAGGAGGACCTGAGCACAGATGGCTCTGGGAGGCAAATGTCCCCACTGAGCTGTTCAGGGTAGTCCCTGCCAGCTCAGAAACGGTAACAGAAGTACGCAGAGCAAATAGGCTACCTCAGAACGGGTGGCTAGATTTCGGAAAGCAGATGCTAAAAAGTGCGTTCCGTGCTCGGAAATGCCACTGGTACCACAACATCGCAGGAAAACACTAACCCTCGGAAGAATTGTGTGAAATCCTCCCAAACATGCACAACAAGGAGGGAAAACACCTTTGGGATGCAATTGTCTTGATTGTAGTCTTGCGTCTGCTTTTTGAACAGTTCAGTATTTTGGTAAAACACCTGCCAGCACTCATGTTTAAAAAAAAAAAAGAAGCTTCAGCAGCTCTACGCAAAGGACGTTTTGGCATTACGGCTTCTTACAGGACTTCAAATAAATTAAGTAGAGCATTAAGGATGTCCCAGTAGTCTGGGTTTATAAGCCCTTCACGTAATACTGGTTGTAATGACACAGTAATAATGCAATGTTTCTTCAGTTGTGTCGTAGCACTGAAGTCATGCATAAAGCCAGCTGGTCTTTCTAATCCGACAAGCTTTCACTCTCACATCTGATTCACATGCTACTGTGATGTGGTTTGCTCCGTCTGGCGGTATATAACAGGTTGTTGTGATTGATTCTTTTTCTTCAACTCCAGGTGTTCTAGTTTTTTACCCAAATTAGTGTTGGCAATCTCTTGCCTTCCGCTTTCTGTTTCCAAACGTGATCCTATCTACAAACTGACCTAGATGCCATCTTGGGCTTTAGGCACTTGATTTATTTAGTGTCTTTTTCATTTTTTGTTTGTTTTACAGGCCAAAGGATTAATTGGTTTATCAAGAAAATAATCATTGGAGTCTTTTGATGAATGGCCCCAGACATGCAGGAGAGAAAAATCAATAATAGGTTATGTAGTGTACTGTTTTCTGTCCACACATTATACCATATTTGAAGTATAATTAAAAGGATCCCAAAGCCCCGGCAATATTATAGTCCTCCAAACTCCATGTGTGCTTGTCTGGGGTTTGTCAACAATCCACTGCTTCCCTTAGTTTGATCTCTGGGTCTTTAATACAAAGCAGAAATGCAGTTATATGCCATATTTATATTACCCTCCTTCTCTGTCTCAGTTATTGCCTATAATCTCCCTCCACACTTTCCATTGGAGAGGAATTAGACAGAGATGCATTCATGGTGAATGTCAAATGCCAGTCGCATGGCTCACAATTGGTGCATTAATCAGAAATGGGAAAACCGTGCATCTCTGAATGCCCATTCTTTTGGTGGACGTCAGTTGAGTTTTAAACATGACCAAAATGTGCCTCTTTGTCAGACATGTTTTATAACTTTCCTAAAATGATTTGCTAAATTGTCAGTCCCTCTTTGAGTGGTAACCACGGGGATGTGGCAGTGTACAGTGTCGAACCGTCAGTTATGAAGGACAAGGTAATTCGATTTGGTAGATGCGTTGTTGGGGGTCTCCGCATCTACAAGTAATTACAGCCTCTTGACAAATACCTTAAGGGACAAAGCTGTGTGCTATTTATTGAGATATTCTATAGTCATTTTCCATATTTGTGATACATACAGGCAATACCCAATCACAGAGCTCTCCACCAGGAGTTCTCAAGGCTGTGTGACAAGTAACGGTTAATGTCCTGTTGATCGCAAGTGTAACGGCCTTGCTATATTTTCAATAACAGATCTCGGTTAACGCTTCAAGATCGTGGTAGCCTCAGGAAATGATGAAGTCAAGTGTAGTATTATTATTGAAGATCGGATGCTTGGAAATAAATAGTAAATGGCCATTGATGCTTCTTCCTCACTCTACTGGGATGCAACAGATCCAAATAAACTCACGATCCATGATCGTAATCACGCTTTTAAGTCATGGATCGGATCAACAGAAAAAAGAGGCAGCAAATATATATTTTTAGAGATGCCTCAATCACATTCTTTGCCACGGATACTGATTGCCGATTCTCAATGAGCCATATTGGTTAATACACATCGTTTTTGCTGTGAAAATAACAGTATGATCTTAGCAGGTCACGGATTGAGTCCATTCTAGAGTGCATTGTGGATCACATCACTAAATTTACTCTCAGAAAAACTGAGGGCCAGATTACAGTTCAAACATTTAAAAGTGCATTTCTGAAGTGAGAAGAGCTTGCTACAATCAATTGGATTGTGTTATTCAATAAATCCAACTGTTCCACCGCAGGATGCTCGGAGCAATCTAAAATAACTACAGTGATTTGAAATGGGTTTTAAGCCTGCAGCATATTTCAGTTTCATGAAAGGAATACATACTCATTCATCTCCTACGTGTTTATCACTGTGAGTCATTGCTACAGAAAGTTCAAATGAGAATTGTTTACCAGTAAATGTGTTCAGGATGTGTTTTCCAGTCCTTTGTTTGGATCCTTTTTAAGATGGCGGAAGGTAAGAACAATAAATGCTGTTCAAGAAAAGGTGCTGGAGAACACTGTGGAGTAATCCTAATAGTTATCCTCATGTAGTGGTTGTGATTCCATCTGAGTTTGTGGTCTAATAGTGTGTTCACAGAAGTGCAATCTAACAGTGATATTGATTTATTTGAGAGTTTTCCTTAGTAAATACTGTATGTGTGTTTGAACGGGTAATGGTGCAGTCGACGGCTTGAATGTTGGATCTGTGCTTTGTTGAGCTGGATTTTGAATGCAACATTTACCAGTAGCTGGGTGTGCAGTGGACTCATTTTGATGTAAATGTACAACACAGAGCTCATTCACATATTTATAAGGGGGGATTGTCTGGGGGGAAAAATGCTCGCCCATTATGCCTCAACAAAGGCTTCTGTTCATCCTCTCCAAATTCCAGCTTTCAACTTTGTATTTAACCCCTAATTTGTGAGCCCCATTCTGCTTCATTCACTGGAAGTTGAATTCATTCAGTTAATAGCTATTGAAGAAATGGCATATCGTGAATGGCTTTGACTCAGCTGGTTGCACGCATGTAGGTCATGTAGGGCTGCGACTAACGATTATTTTAATAATCGATTAATCTGTTGATTATTTTTTATTCTACTAAAAAGAAAGAAAAAACATACATTTACAACTCGTAATAGTAACAGTGCTTTAACTCTGGTGAGTTTACTCTCCTGACTATTTGTGCTTTATTTGCATCAAAGAAGCTTATGACCGTTGCTTTGCTCCGTGGAAACAGTTTCCGTTGAGATTGGAGTGAGACGCGAAGGAAATGCGTTGTGGTGCTCTTCGCAATAAAACATCTTTGATGGGACGTGTCGAGTCTCAGCCAATCAGCGTTAAGATGTCGACAGCGTTGGGTGGTTTGGGTTAGCTTGAATGTCAGCCCGCTACATCTACTGCTGTCATGCTGCACAGTGTATCAATACTAACAAAGTACCCGTACGTTGAAAACAATATGATTTCGCATATTTTTAGCAGCGATACTTCATTAAGAGAGCGCGCGATCAGAGCGCACGCGCTGCTCCGCTCCCTGTCAAGCTGTCTGCACGCACTGCGCTGCGCTCTCACAGCGAGTGGCTGTAGGCTAATACTAATATTACTGCCATTTGTTAAGTGTTGAAAAAGTTGAACCATACAGATATTTTATTTATCATTATTATAGATAAATATACCAGTCTCGTATTTATGGTATCATATGGTTTTTATGGTATTGTATTGAATTCCGGTATCGGGTATCATGATATTCATGGCATGGTTAGTATCGTGACAGCCAGGCAGAAACAGAACAGACTCAAGGAACAGTCCCCCCCCCCCCCCCCCCCGTCACCTTTTTCACCCCATATGAGTTTGTAGGTATGTTTATATTGATTGATCTTATCGATTCTGTTGTTCGAGTTGTGAAACAAGACAAAACCAAAAGTCATTCAAGCATTGGTCTCTTCCTTTGGATGCACTGGTAGTAGAGATGGACAGGTGCACCTTAAGGTCACCCGATGCTGGCGGGGACAAGAGGAAGCTGTACAGGGTTTGCTGTAATAACAGCGGTGGTACTACTTGGGGGCATTGGTTTTATATGCGGTCAGGGGTCTGGCAATGTCTCGCTGCTCCCTCAGTCAAAGGTGAGACTGAGACTGAGAAATGAGAAAATTGTACCTGAAATGAAAAAGAAAACATTTATAATATATCAATTTCTAAGTATCCACACTTAAGGTTAGATTTTGGAGCTTCTATCAGCTTGGAGACAGTTGTTATACCGTCCTCTGTGTCTGTGATGTTAGGAGTTGGTTTCAGCGTTGGATCTGTGTGGATTATAGCTGGAAGGTTTCAGATGTGTCCCCGCGGCCACAGTCGACAGGATTATTGTGGGGATTAAGAGCCTGGTGCTCTGTACCTTGGTTGCACAGCACTATAGTATGTCCTCATTCTCGTTCCCTCAACACCCCCAATCTCTAAAATACCCAACCTCCAATAACGAAACACAAACCTCCACCTATGGTTGAGGGAAAAGGTAGCTCCACTGCTGCGCCCCAAAGAATTGTTTTAGGTTACGAATGATGGACAAAAAATAAAAAAAATCAAATCCTGACAATTAAGAAGATAGTTATCAGCTAGTGTTCTGTTAATAGCTTCATACAAAATGTACGCAGAGCCCTATTTGATTCATGCAAGCGCACCAGCACCAGTCACGTTGTAAGTTTTGCGGTTCACCGCCTGTGAAGGCGTCTCTGAGAGCACCTTCTATTTCGGTTCAGTAGTGCAAAGTGCAAAAGAGCTGGGTGTTGGTGAATACAACTAGCCTGACAATGTCATACTCAGAATTCTAGTCAGAATGTGAGTCTGATACCGCTCCGTTGGGCTGTGATTATGGGCGTGTCTCAACCGAACCAGGAAAGAAAATGCCTCTTCGCTCATTTGGATAGAGCTACAACCAATCAGAGCAACGGAGTATGTGACGTATTTTAAGCGACGCATAGTTGTTGAACTCAACTGCACGCACACTGGAAGAAGCAAGCGCCTTTTGATGACGTGGTTGGTTACGTTACTGTTGTTCATATGTCCGTCATCGTATAAAGCCCGCCCTGACAATTTAATTGGTCCGGTCAATTTTTGACCGGAGATAATTTCTCCTCAATGGAGCAATGCCAGACCCAACTTCCCGACTGAAAATGTTTAGGGCGGGGCTAAGTTGGGTCTGGTATCCAGGCTAGAATACAACTAAACTATATCATCTCTCCTTTCATGACTCATGGAAGACCTGCGTCAATGACACATGATCACAGTGGCTCAATCCATGAGGAATCGGCTACTCTTGGAAATCAGGTTGTTGCCGGTGTTGTCGACATTGTGCGTAATGGCACTGTGCTTTAGGGAGGACGTTTTCAAATCAGAAGCTTATTAACAAATCTGTTCTGCTGCTTTCAGATGGCTGCAGGGATTCACTTGCTTGTTGCACCACCAGAATGTGGTCCTTAATGTATCGCAAAAAGGATGTTTATTTTTGTAATTTAAGTATTTCCCTTCGTAAGTTATGTAATAAACTATAATTTGATTCATCTATTGTTTAACATTTATTTTATAGACAATCATTTTTATAATAAATTCACTGGTTAGGTAATTTTTATGCAAAAATGTCAACTCCTTAAAGGTGAAGAGGTTGTTTCTGTAGTCTTCTTTGACAGCAAATTTATTTTGACTGTTTTTTGGACTGTTGGTTAAAACACACAGTTTGAATAGGTCAGCTTGGGCTTTGTGAAATTGCAATTGGCTAATGACAAATACTATATCAAGAAAGTAATTGAAAGATTAATTCATATTGAAACATGGGTTGGATGCAGCCAAACATAATTCATTTTTGAAGATGAAACACATGCTCTTATTTCCAACATTCCTGGAATTCATTAATGTTACTAATAAAGCAAAAGTAGCATAGTAATAAAAGACCTTCTGACCTCACAGCTGCAGAGCCCCGGGAGTGTCACACACTCATCAGTCATCACACCTTTCACAAGTGCTTCATCATCCAGACATTCAGTATGCAATGCATTTTGACATTTAAGGATCCGTTGGACCCATGAGCTCAGAGAGTCGTTGTGAAGGTTGTGGAGCTAACAGTTCAGGTGGAGTCATTACTGCACCTCTCTCTCTGTGTGTGGAACTTGTACAATGGAGGGAAACGTCGGTGCCAACGTTGAAAGGCTTTTCCTCTTACATCTTTATGGCTGTATCACAGCCTCTCATTATACTGTTCAATAGCCTTATTTCATTCATGCCAGTTAAGTGGGTGCCGCTATTAACAGAAACACAAAAGCATTGTTTTGAAGCAGATGGTCCACGACAATACAATGATGGTGTGCACCGCTCCATTTTCTGACGCACTCCGGTTCAACATGGACTGGAAAATGAAATATTCCAGGTGGTCTTCTCAGGGGCTGCAGCTTGATTCATACTTCAGTGATTAAGTGTCATTCAACATGCCGCAGGACAGAAATGACACCGGGCTGACTGTTTTGATAGAGTTGAGTGTCAAGTGTTGCTTCTTCTGAACGATCACAGATGTGATCATCTGTCAGACAAGCTGTTTTTGGAAGCAGGATTTTATTTTGTACCTCCTTATAAATCAGCAAGACATCGTGTGCTGTTCTCATTTTCTTTCTTAATCACATTAAACTATTTCCTTCTTTCAAATTATGCAATGTTTCGTTTTATTGTGAGTACAATTTTTTGTCATGCAGAAATGTCAGCCTTTGGTTGCTATAGTAACAATGAACTCGGTCTCACTGTGTCATCTTGTGCTAAAGTTCTGACACTTTGCACTGCAGAATAAATTGTCCTTTGGTATGCTTTATGTGCCAATTAAATGTAGCTGTAATCTACTTTTGCATTCTATGTGACCTAATGATATCCCAGGTTAAAGCTGCACCGATCAATTATGTTATTAATAATGGATTAAGAATTCATGTAGTGTAAAATTGGTCGTGTCACTGTTCTATCAACCCTTTGGCTTTTAGGAGGATCATTCTGCTTCATGTCTGCTGGATTCTCACCACAACAACTTTATGAAAAGAGAAAGTGCGGTTGTAGGTTTTATTTAAACACATTTGCCAAAATTACAATAGAAAGGGACAAATTAACAAATAACATGAAAACTAAGAAAAATATTTATTAGAATGTATTTATGCAGGGAAATAGGTATACAGCTTTAAAGCTGCACTTAAACAGTGTCTGCTGTTTAAAAATCCTGTGTGGTTATTATATAACTGTTACATAAAAACAACTCTCAGACTGCAGAGGGAATCATCCAGTCAATAGACAAAAACTGCTGAATATGACTACACTGTGAAACGTTGCTATACTTTTGCAAGACCGGGGAGTTATTACCAGAAATAGTATTTACAGGAGAATAATAGTAAACAATTTTATGAAGCAGATAATAATCAGGGACAGAATGATGCTCCAGTGTTTGGCGAAAAAGATTACAATCCCCTTCTCTTACCAGCTGCCGCAGTGTAATAACTTGTTTGTCATCATGCTCTATTCATGTCAGGTACTCAAGCACCAGTTCATCACTTTCATTCCTGCACACTGCCTAATCACTGGGGTTTCAATTGAACTGTAATTTGTGAGACAAAATATATATATATATATATATATATATATATATATATATATATATATATATATATATATATATATATAAAGAAGCTTGTAAAAAAGCTCAGCAGTCAATCATCAGAAGCTGGGATAAATAAAAGTATCAATTAGTGCATGTTTTAGTCAAAGCTGCTTCAAATTAGATGCTCTGAGGTCTGTGGAATAATTACCTCAGATTTGTATAAACCATGGGAAGTCTGTGTCCTGGTGGGCTCCTCCAGAAAAGGGGCTTGATGAAAGCAAAGCCCTTCTTCTGTGTTAGTGTTTGCTGCTCCGCCTGATTGAGGGGACGAACAAGGGAAATGTGGCAGAAGAAAGACCGAGCTGATAACATGTCTTTGCTGGGGTTTCAAGCTGCTACTCAACGTTTTAGGACATGATTAGCATGTTTGTAATGCTTTTTTTTCATAGGATATTGCAAAAAAATATTTTGAATGGAGGAAAAGATGAATACCTAAAAAGCTTTTCCTCTCAAATAAATTGGAAAAGCATGACAAACCTACTAAAAACAACTAATTAAAATATCATAAAGAAATGTAATTACTAAAATCCTTGCCTCACTCCGGTATTAAGCAGGATATGTTTCGGCTTACGTTTATCTGTAAATACGACAAGGAGGGAAAACAGTCCAAGCTAAACTTCCCTGGTGCTGACGCTCCTCCCCATCCCGACAAATCAAGCAACATGAGGATTTAATTTGAGGGTAACAAAGGTTTCTTTGTGATCATCTGCAGGAAACACTCAATTAAACCAGCATTGAATATCTAGTGTTTGGTGATTTCAGGCATATCAAGTTGACAGAACTGATATCAATTCAATTCAATTTATTTGTAAAGCCTAATATCACAATTCAGACATTTGCCTCAGAGGGATTTACCATCTGAAGGCTGCGGCGTGTTATTGGGATATCTCAGGAACGCCTGAAGGGAATCTCTTCAAAGTCGGCACACATTTCCACTTGCACTAAGGTGGTGGTTAAAGGTCACTGGGACCTTAGAACACAGGTGTAGGCCAAAACCCATTGATTAATTGTGTGATAATGTTAACACATGTTAAATAGGCTTCAAACTGAGGCATACAACCGCATGGCTGTACTTCTTCTTCATCACTGCTTCGCACTAACAGCAGCCTCTACTTTTTCACACAGGGTTGTCAAACTCATGCCAGACTTGTGAGTTCTAATATAGTTCCAGTTCCGATAAGACTGCAGCAACAAAGGAACAAACCACAGTAAACAACAACGCCTTAGACAATGTGCTAATGTAAAAAACGTCCTGTTTTGACACAGCTCTGTGAGGTGGTGTTTAGATACAGGCATCCGTACCACTCCTTGGTGTGAGATTACAAAGACAGTGAGATAATAATAATGGCTCCGGGAAGGAGAGTGCACAGACACCAACAGTAATGAGCAAACGAAAAAGAAACAGAAAGAACATCAAGGATGGATTCATCTAAATTCTAGAAGAAGGTGAAAATGCCAGAAGCTTAATGTTGTCCGGGCGTAGTGTCCTTCCGCCATACGTCTCGGACGCCGGCTTAGTTGATGCCACATCTAATCTTGGAAGCTGGCAGCAGTAGCCGTGGCCGGCAGGATATGAAACCATATATATGCTGCAGGAGCGGCTGGAAACCTTTTGGTAATTTTACAAGCTGTAGAAACCCGTCACCAATGAAGTACGCTCTAACTGACAGCCGAGCACAGCCTCTGATCTCTTTTGAACTTTGTCTTAACAGCCACCTTTCAAGCATGCATGGAGTGAATATTTGATTCTGAAAACACAATTATAGGGCGAGCAAACAGAGAAATCAATAGCTGCTACAAGAGAGACATTTTGTTTATGGTTACCCTGGTACACAAGGATATAATGATGAAAGACCAGCAAATTGTTGACAAGTTGTTGACATCAGTGGCTGAGCAGAGGTGCATTGTGCATCAATGTTCAAGCCTTAAGTCACTGCTCTCAGCGGTCCCACACAAGTGTCTTCAATTATTGGTCACCTGCATTCGCTGAGGTAGCAACCCTCAATGCTCTTTGAAGCTGTTTCTGTCAAAGGCAGAGAAGGCTTTTACAATGAGCTTTATTTATGTCATTTTGATACATTTCTACAAAGGTCATGTTTCCATTATCACGAGAGCTAAATTTGTACTTGAAAAAACAGTAAATATATGAAGCTTGCCTTGAGGCTCCTTTAGTGAATCTTGCCTGAGGCCCTCGGCTCAGGTGGTCAACTGGCTAACTAACCGACGGGTCAGCGTGACATTTCCAGAGGACCTAGACTTCTCTCTTGTGTTGTTTTTATTACTAGCCATACTCCATTGTTTGCCATTTAGTTGATACAATACCTCGATGGCAGTGTCTTCTCTAAGGGGAGACCCGCCTGGGCTAGACCATTGTCCTATACCCATCTACCTGTCAAAAGCTCTGTGGCTATCTGATCTTCTTGGTTGTTGACTACTGGTGCTGGACGTCTCCATGGCATGTTGACCACAGCTAAAGGGACACACTTGATGGCCTCTTTTCCTACTCATTATTACAGTATTTGTCACAGAATAGGGTGAGTTTTCAATGCTGGGATGCTGGTTATTAAAATAAGTGTCTTTTGACTATGGTGACCCCAGCATAGTGATGTCTAATTCAGTGACTTTTTCTCTGCAATAAGCTTTCAAAAGTAAATTGTATTGAGCCCAGTATGTGTCACGCAGGACACAAAGCAGGATCCTTGTATGCAGCCTTTTTAGATCCAAGGATGTTAGATTTGTGTTGCCTTCCATTGAACATCACATTAAAAAGCGTTGTGCAGCCATCAGTTGTAATTTTGAAGTTATAAAAAAATATATGCTACTATTCATGCAATGAATATTAATATAATAAATATAATATAATGAATATAATATTTACAGTGAATATACAGTGTCCTATGCTGTATTTAATTTATTTGCACCTTTTGTTTGACTTGCTCTCTTTTTCTCCGCCCGAGACACTGCATCAGTAGTTTTCAGTGGCCACTCTACTTAGCAGTCTGAATGTATTCTAAGTCATAGGTCAACAGCGTTTTTACTCAGTTACGTAACTCCAGAAGAAGCTTTTCACTGCTCTGGAAGGTGACATCCCCATTACTACGACACGACTTAGTGAAGTGGACCTACGTTGTTTATATTATCCGGAAACTCTGAAAACTGAAACGCGTTGTTGATATGAATCTCTGGTGTTGTGAAGCCAACATTGTGGGTCAACTTACTCCTGATAAAGTGCTTCAAAATAGATCGATGTTTGCTAAACCAGATCTTTGACTTTTCAATGAAAAGAATGTAGCAACATAACTGAAGGCCTTTTCCCATTTAGACGATGCATCAACCACAGAGAGTCCACAGCCACACATATTACTCATGGCTCTGGCTATTTTGGTTTGAACTCAAATCCAGTCTTAGCGGTTTTAACAGGTTGAGTCACACTCAGGTGCTGAGATTTATTTCATTTACGACTGACTTTCTGGCACATTACACATTTGTGCCTATAACTGAAATGGGATACTTTATTTGGTCCATATGCTCTCTGGTCTTGCATTCAACAATCTATATAATTTATGAAGACACAACCATGTGTTAGCGGCTATAATTGCCTTCCAGAGACAGTGAGATTACTTATTGCCAGAGAAGCAATATATCGAATGAGTGAACAAGTATTCAGCCATCAAACCAGACACATGTTGAAAACTCTTTTTGACAACAAGTAATTATCCTGATCTGACGGAAGTGTCTCTTGTCATTCCAGGTGCTACCTATTGGATGGGATCTCGAAAGGAGCCTGGCTGAACCGCTCAAGCATCATTTTCGCAGGGAACGACAAGTGGTCCGTGGACCCCCGTGTCTCCATTGTGTCCAGCGTTGGGGACAAACACGAGTACAGCCTTCAGATACAGAAGGTGGATGTATCCGACGACGGCCAGTACACATGCTCCATTCAGAGTGAGCGCAACCCACGGCCAAAGCTCCTCAACCTAATTGTAAAAGGTGCGTATTCCGTAGTCCTTGTGGTTCTGTACAGACACTTGTCTGTCTGTATGTATTAAAAATGACTGATGGATTCCAGTTGTTTGCACCTGCATATATATATGTGGCGTACTCTCTATGGGCTGGTGTACTTTTTTTTCTTCTTTTTTTTGCGATCAAATGTTTTTATTTAGCATAATCACATAGGATGACGGAACACCAAGACATGGTGAGGTGTACCATTTTGTATTATTTATTTTTTCTTCAGATTTCTGTCCTCTGCCTTATTATAATCTAACGTTGTTACTTCTTACACAGATCATTGAGGTAATTTCCCATATTAACAATTTCTGGTGGGTCCATTTCCCTTATGGCCACATGTGTATCTGCCACCATTAGTCATTCTCTTATGAGTAAGAACAAGAGCACAAGCAATTGTAGCATGACATATTAAAACAAAAATATTTTCAGAACTTTCTTCTCTGGGGGCGAACCGACATTGCAAGGTACATTTTGTGCCCGTGGCCATGCAACACAAAGGATAAGCTGGTTGGTTCAAATGACTGGAGGCAGACTGTGTACCTTTAATCAAGCTTATCTGGGTTTTGTCACAGCAGGTAACAAATACGATGTGAATCTTAACAATTTGGGATAGTTTTTGATATGCTGTGTGTGTAATTGCTTTAGTGTTTTAAAGCTTTGAATTTCAGTCTTCAACCTAATAGGAGTTACATTGAGTACTAAGTGGCGGTTCAAATTGGGCTTCATCTTGTGAATCTCTGTGTTTAACAAGGTCAATAGGTGTATTTGTGTTTTTACGGGACATTAAGAAGGCTGTTGTGGGCACCGAGAGCTAATTGACGGCAGCATCCTAATTGTCGGGGTAATAGGGTGGCAGCTGAGTTTTTATGCTAATACCTCAGACTGTCCATTAGCAGCAAGAAAACAGCCTCACTGTGAACCAACCTTACGAGCACCTTATTTTCTATTTATTTTAAAAGGCTGATGCAAAGGTTTACAGCGTTCATGGTCCACTCGGCTCCGCACACGTTCGGTCCGGGTTATTAATGATGTTGAGAGACAGACTGCAGAATAATAAACAGGCCTTTTTCCATTGTGTTTTAAATGTCTGTATTTATTTCACAACATGGTGTGACGACCTGCTCTCACTGCCCACTGTAACACCCGTAATGTATCTGATCAGTTACACAATATATTACAAGGATTCTCATTCTGTTCAAGCCGTGTTTAGGATTTCAAAGGAACATACTGTTGGACTCTGCATATTTTCACACAGACAGCATCGTATAAATAGAAGAGTTAAGGGTCAGACTAACTGCTTGTAGAAGTGTGAGCTGTGTGATATGTGAAATGTGCTTGTGGAAACCACTCTCCAGCTGGTATTGCAGTTCTAACATATGGCGTGAGCTTACAAAAAATATTTTAGAAGTGTGAATATGCAGTTTGTTTTTGTTTGGTCAAAAACACAATATTAATCATGTTTTGTTTTGTCTTTATTTTGTTCTGTTCCGCAACAAAGACACTCGAGAGAAGAAACAAATAGTCACATCAATTCTCGAACAACGTGGACAGTGTTTCGGTAAACTGTCATCCTGAGAGGTGGCAGAGTTCACCAGGAGTTAACACAATAGTCAAAACAAATCATCATTTACCTTCTCACGTGTTCACACCTGTTGTAAAGATGTCAACACATAGGACACCATGAGCAACGACCCTGAAACCACCTCAGCTCTTTTTGTTATTCCATATTTTCTAAGCTGCTGGCGATCACGTGTCAACATCCACCTCCCTGCACTGTACTGAGTGGGCGTTGTGTGGTGCTGTGGTTTAGTGTGAACATGCCCAATTACCTTTCAAATCATTGTGTTTGTTTATGTTGTTGTTGATTAAACTGGTCGGGACGGGGCTGATGATGAGAGTGCTTCCCTTCTCTCTTTCCTTGCTGAGGGGAGCGAGCCGGTTCCATCATCAGAGGGTCATAGGATGAGTCCGTCATTTAGAAGTATCCTTCGCGAAGACGCTGAAAGTTTACTCGCTCTCTTACTGTCCGCTGATGAAGATGCACACACGCTTAAGCCCTAAAATCAGCACCCGTCAACTTGTCAGAGCACCTCGGCCTTTCCAGTTACAGTGGCGGTCTCATTGCTGGAAGGTCGCAGGGGGGCGATCTCTTCAACTGCCAAGGTGTCCGTCAGCAGCCTTTTGTCTTGTTAAGGTTCCCTCAAGCAGGCGACCCTTCCTGTTCCACTGCTCCTTTTGATTTCTCTAGTTTTTCTGCACTTTTTTGCAGGGCAGCTATTTAAAACATTGAATCAAAATCGTTCAACGTAACATAAATGTATCACATTTAACAAAGATAAATCACGGTTAGCCTCTCTTAAACAATTAAATAACACACTGGTATAATATCATCACTTGGCAACAGCTGATAGCCTTAGTTTAGGGACCAGGAGAGAAAGTCGGGTAACGGCGTCCCCCCAGATGTTTGTTTGTACCATGACACTGAGATGGTTCACAAAGGTCTAACTGCAAGTCCAGGAGTTATGATGACAGGAGGCGTTGCAATCTGGAAGGATGCTGGGAACTATTCACTAAATCACTATTGATGCGTCCATGGATTGTGCCCTTTTTATTTCCTTGATAACCAGAGGTGCTGCATCCCAAAAGAGAGTGTGTGTGTGTGTCAGTGTACATTTAAAGATGTACTGCACACTTCAGCATGTTGTAAGCTAAATGACATACTGAGATGAAAGAGAGCGTTAATATTGACATTTCCTACATCATTAAACAATAAATATAGTTTAGATGAGTCTTAATTGTATTTATCCGATTAATCAATCACCAACTGGTAGCTTTCTACAGCGGCTCAGAATTAGTAGTTTAAATGAGATGAGGTGTATAATAAGCTGCTTAGAGCTAGTGTTAGGAAGCTAAACAAGTCATTATTCACTCTCTATAATATATTTTATATTGCTTTGAAAACCTACTTTTCACCAACATTTCCATTTTAAATTACATAAAATTTTTTACACATGATAACGGTGTAATGTACCGTTGCCAAATACTACTTTTACTCAATGCAGTCTATGCTAATGCTACGCTAGCTTTTGGTTGTGTTATTAAACTGCCGCCGCAGAGTTTACTTGCCCCCTGCACACACGTATAAAGCTTTACACATGCACGTTTATTTAGGACTCAGTCAAATGGCCACTTTAGTTCCCGGGGACCCTCTACCTCGAAACCCCATCAACATCCCCGGCTACAAAATGCCCCATCCATGTCCACTTGCTTGTTTCCTGTAACGTATTGTGCTCCAGCTGTCATCAGTGCCTCATTGTCCCTCCTTTAAAGCGGTGGCCCTCTTTCCTTGTGTCCAGGAGTGGAGTGTGCATAGGCTTACGATGAATGACATTGGAGGTAATGTCACGTTCCCTCTGCTTCAGCGTCATTTTAGCGGCGCGCTGTGCCTCTCAATATACGTGCGATGAGCTGCGGTCAACGGCTTGGCAGGCAGTGACGGTCACTCCAGGACCATCGTGTTGTTGTAGATGTTTCCTTTCTGAAGTACAATCTGTAATGGGAATCTTACCAGGGCTCTTTTGGGTCATGGCAGCGCCTCGCCACTAGCCATATGGCCACAATCAAACCGAAGCTAATGTGCCAGCTGTCCACTTTATTATAATACGTTAAGCAATGCCCAGAATTCCTGATGGATGTGACCTAGTGGTTGCAATTTGGCAACGGTTTGACCTACAAATACCAATTGTTGCACCGCGGTTCACAAATGTGACACGTTGTTAATTCAGTCAGACGTGTCACTTATACTCTGAAACAGGCGTTTGTTTTCCAAAGAAATGGGTTCAATAAAGCTGAAAAATAACACGTTGTATTGTAACACCTCACCAGCAGCATACTTAAAGCTTCATAACACAAATACAACCACAAGTCTGGAAGCCAGAATAATAATTGGAGAGTGATACAAGAAATTCACTGAGATGAGGACTAGGCAAAACAACTGTAAGAAAAGAAAGTTTTATATGCTTGGTTACTTTTATTGTTGAGAGTGTTATGCTTGTGTTATCTACTCTGGAGTTATCAGGCAAACGTGTCGCCAGCCATTGAGACAGAGCTGAGATTCAGAGTGTGAGCTGCAGGCGGGAAGTATGTCGAAATACAGATGACTCACGCCAGCTGATGAATGCCTGTGGTTACTTCTCTGAAGGTTCTCAAGGTAGTTAAAAATGTGCTTCATTACATTGCCAGCCACTCTTGTTTCTTTATTCATGTATGGAGCCACAAATCTATGCTGTTGTGTCACCTCCGTAACGTCAAACCGCATCGTGCTTTTTGTTTATTCGCTGTGTGTGTTGTGAATCATTACCTGTCACCGTACAATACTTGTGTACACATGCCCACTCATGGAGAACAGAGGGATTTCTTTACAGATGAGAGATGTAGCGAGGGAGCAGCTGTGTCTTGTTGCAGAGGCTTCTGGGAGCATGCTGTTTGTTCATGTGCTGAGAGGATAGGGGGGGTACAAATCACGACACTTTAACTGGGCTTTCCAGTTCAAGCATACAACATGTATTAATGCTGTCACGTGAATGTTACAGTTGAAGGAGAAGGACTTCACGGCATTGGATCTTTAGCACTTTTGCTTTCCTAGACAACTCAGAAAACGGGAGCAAGGAGGGATTACTTTGTATGTATGTATGTGTATGGAAATAAGCAATGGTCTCGACTCATATCCGGTGCATGATGGGGTCCTTGACCAGCTCATCCACCGAGCAATCATGCTGAGGTGTACATCCATGTCAGCTGTGCTGGAGGGCTTTTTTCTGTTCTGTCATGTCATAAAGTTCTGCCGGTACATACACTACCATTCAAAAGTGTGGGGTCACTTAGAAATGTCCTTATTTTTCAAAGAAAAGCACTGTTTTTTTTCCAATGAAGATAACATAAAATTAATCAGAAATACACTCTATACATTGCTAATGTGGTAAATGACTATTCTAGGTGGAAACGTCTTGTTTTTAATGAAATGTCTACATAGGTGTATAGAGACCCATTTCCAGCAACTATCACTCCAGTGTTCTAATGGTTCATTGTGTTTGCTAATCGCCTTAGAAGACTAATGGATGATTAGAAAACCCTTGAAAACCCTTTTCATGTGAGCGCAGCTGAAAACAGTTATGCTTGCTGAGAGAAGCTATAAAACTGGCCTTCCTTTGAGCCACAAGTTGGAAGAACGAAATTAATATTTCAAATAAAAATCATTATTTCTAACCTTGTCAATGTCTTGACTATATTTTCTATACATTTTGCAAGTCATTTGATAAATAAAAGTCTGAGTTTTCATGGAAAACTAGAAATTGTCTGGGTGACCCCAAACTTTGGGTAGTGGTAGTGTATATTTCATGCAACATTTTCTTTAACTGAAGATGGAGATGGACATATACTTATCACATTGCTTCCTAATTCCCTTAATTAATTTCTGATCAAGGCTAACTCGGTAGTTTGGGAAGTCATTAAAGGTTGTTTTTATTATCTTGCTCAGCCACTGTTGACTGACAATCGGGGAATGGCCATTCATTCTGCCACTGGAATGACAACTATTTATTTCTAATCACATTCCATGGGGTTCTCTCTTCACCTGAGCGTGACAAGAGTTTTACAGCGGCAGGAGTTTCTCGTTATCGTCACACTTCTTAACACATGAGTCGCGTGCTGCTGCATTAGTGGCAGGAGGTTAGAGATGACTGTGCCTGCGCACTCATCTCTCCGAATCATTTAATCTCTGCGTGACATTTATCCCCCTCAGAGACCTTGTGTCACTTCAAAAAATTAGACGTTTGCATTTGTGCCTCCCCCCGCATAGCTCATTGCAAACGTCAAAACTATACACAATATTGTTGCTCTTCATTCTTGCTATAAATGGAAAAACAAATGTGAAGCTTTGTATGCTGGTGGGTGGAACAATGTAATCCATTTCATAAATGAAGTGAGCGTAAGTATGATACATCAGCACATACAAAGAAAGATCATTTAAATGTTCTCTCCAATGATGTAAAGATATGCTCAACTTATATTTCACATAATACATTAATATAGCAAAAACTGTAAAATGATTTGGCTAGTAAAAATGTTTATCACGCAGGAAATCTTGAGATCTCCCAGCGCCTAAATGGGTCTCTCCGGTAATCTGAGCTCAAAGCAATAATCATCACCGCCATCAGGGTCTGCTAAATTACTAAAAGGGTCCATGTTTTCCACCAGGTACATTTGGCAGCGGTACCTGCTGAGCAGTTAAACCCTTCCTTTAGATACTTGACTTAACAAGATTAACCTAAGTGGGTTCTGCCTCGTGGCCATGCTCTGATTACTGAGTAAAACCGTATCGGTGACATCACAGACGACCCGATGAACTGTGACCATGACAGACTCCTGGTCCCACATCAGCCCAGCTCTTTTCCTCTAGTGTTACTACTCTACGGCACCCCTGATCTTCATCTGCACATCTTCATCTTCACCATGCATAAACTGACCTATTTTCAGTGTATAGTCCTGACCATTATCTGATGGAGGATACAGAGGAATGAGAGATCGCTATCGTCGTCGACACATCACATGACTACCCTCCTCCTCTGCAGCCATTCTTTTTCCAACCTCTCTGTTAATTAAGATTGTAAATGTGATAATGTATTAAATATGCACAGCACCTCTCATCTAAGAATATCTTGTCACAGGGAAGGGGGAGGGGGGTGGGGGAGGAGAGCCATGCTTCCCTTCAGCAGTGACTCCATGGGCAGTGGGACTGTGTTCCACGTTTTCATCACTGAAAGCCTGGATAAGCTAAAAGATGCATTCAAAGAAATCTGGCTGACATATTATTGTAGTCAGAATCCAGTTTTATGAATAAAAAGTGCATGTTACCAGCATGCCGTACCACTAAACTAGCAAAAGGAACAGCAGTATGTCTGTTAAGGATTTTATGTAAGACTTTATCAATGCCTCAGTGGGAGTTAACGTTAAAAAAAATAAGTGAGACAAAATGCAGTATGATAAAAATGCTTTGTACATTAATATGGGTCAATGAAAACTCAGCGCCCACGCCCATGGAGTGAGTCAGTGCAGGTAGAGTGTTTCTCAGCGAGAAGTGAAATGGAGGGTTAAACCTCGAGGTCATCGGTCCTCTCTTTGATGTCAGCACAGAGATAGAGTATAATTACAGAGCACGGCATAATACGACCGAGCACATCTCTGTTTATTCTAAGTCTGTCACTCGCATTAACTGCTGGGTGCTTTAAAAAAATGATACAAATGTTACCATGACCTCTGCCTGAAAGTGCAACCATGTCAACTAAACCATAACAAAGCTCTCTGAATGAACCCAGGGAGTAAACACGCTCTCCTTGACATCCTCATTTACTGTTGTGGATTCCTTTCGAGGATGAGCTACTTCAATAATATAAAGTTTAAGCATCATTTCAACCCAGCTCTACCTTTTTCTTTATTCAATTACAAATTAGATTGCACTGTGTGAACATACTGGTCAAACAATTTCCCATGTAAACTTGATGTTGAGTGGCTTAAACCGTTAAGTGTTACATAAGTCTAATATATTTCCTTGAAATGAAGTGGAACAGTTTGTCAATAGTCCCTGTGACTCACCCAAAGATGAAACTGGATGCTACTCTGCAATTTACTATGATAGCCTATAAGTGTTATAAGCAATGCACAACTGAAGAAGTCAATCTTCTCATTGAGAAACCACTTTAGGGACAAGAATCCTTCCACAGGTGTGCAGACTTTATTTCCTAACCCATACTTAAAGTGGTTATTGTAGTTCACTCAGAGAGTTGTGGTCTGAATCCCCCTTGTTAATCCCCTTTCGTAATAGATCTACATGTACAGTTTAATAGGTCTCATCGAGTAATTTGAACCACATGTTACAGTCTTGAAACATTTGTAACTTCTCAATATTTTAGACCAATTGTATAGCACACTCAAAGTTCAGTTTGGTGTAGGGCTGGGCGATTTTTCGATCTCGATTTGGGATTGCGATAAAATGTTGATCGATCTCGATTATCTCCTTGTGACATGTATTCGATCTCACGTGTCACACTGGCAGCATCTGCAAAAACTACATATCGTGATAAGAATCGAGGTCGATCAATATGGAAAAACATATCGTGATAACAAAAATGTCCATATCGCCCAGCCCTAGTTTGGTGCCATATTTGTGAAATTTGAATTTACATACGAAACATGTCAAAATACTACATTTTGTTTTTGTGCTGCACCAGTCAGGTGGTCCTCTATCTAACTATCTGAGGAGCCGTCATTGGACACTGTTTGGAAAAGAACAGGCACTTTCAAAAAATGATTGGCAGGAGATCGGATGAACCTGTCAATCACACTGTTGCCAAACGAAAAGCACATATTGCTGTTTTCAACAAACGTCCCGCTTCTCTCTGATGTCCCACTAGTTCCAAGCAGCTCCTCACAGGACGATCACCGGTCCGTGCTCCGGCTCACCAGCGCACAACTTCAAGCTTGAGAGGATGGGTTCTCGTGACGTCATGAGACTCCAGCTTCAGTGAAAAGTAAACATGTCCTGGCCTTCACATCGTTTTCTACAGACCTGGAAAAATATCTTAGTTTGGTACGGATCTTCATAATAATAACAATTTATATACGTTTTTTTATGAATATTAACGTGTAATTACTCTTTTTACAAATCACACAATTGTAAGTTCAATCAAAATATTTTTACGTGACATTATTCCCAATTATTTGCTCAAATATATGCCTAAACTGGCATTACAGCTACACTTAGGATCTTGTTTAATTGGTAAGTGTTCAATGTAAATACGAGTGAGTAGTCTAGAGATAATGATTTTGAGGTTAAGGAGCTTCCCTTAGAGTCGACCGATATACTCTAGTATGTTTACACATGAACCCTTGGTTGGTATCAAAGTAAAGAAACACTGATACGCAGTTTCAAAAGTACCTAATGGCTGTGTGTGTTGTAAGTGCTGGTGGAAGAGGCCAGTGAATCACTGTTACTGTCCCCAGTTGGAATAACTGTGTATCAAGAGTCTCAGTGGAATAATAATGTCTTAAAACAACGCGGCCTGCCATGAATATTGTAGGCAAAGTGTTGGACGAATGTGAGTGTGTCTAAAGGAACAGATTTGCCTTTATGACCCCTAGCATTTAGTTAGCCACTAATCATTGTTGTGTGTGTGTGTGTGTGTGTGTGTGTGTGTGTGTGTGTGTGTGTGTGTGTGTGTGTGTGTGTGTGTGTGTGTGTGTGTGGTTGCGAATCTGTATCTTAGCGCGTGTAAATCTCTTTTCTCTATTATGTGTTTGCGTGTGCTTCTTCATGCACTCTGGGTAGGCGATTGTGTGTTTTTGCGCTCGCACTCATGTGAGTCCTCATCATGGAAATGGCTGATATTAGCCATGGCTAATTAAAATGAGTGAGGACAAAGGTCAGCCACTCAGCTCTCACGTCTCTCTTCTCTAGAGGGGGAATAGATACAACACGAGTGGAGAGTAACTCAGGCATTTTTCTTTGGGCACTTGGAATAGTTTTTCTAGGTGACACAGATTAAGATCAAGCTGGATGGTTACACTGTCACTGCTGCACATTTACTCAATTTCCTTTAACCAGTGTAGCTCAACATGTCGGAGTTGTTTCAGATTCAGAGGGATCCAGTGTGGAAAGCTTGATTGCTCTCCACGTGATGATGTTGGACCTGTTTTACTCACAGCCAATTGCTGAGTGATGTTTGAACTCTTTGTACTTTGAGATGCATGTTTACAATTGTACATCAAAATGAGCTTCAGATCCCAGTAATGGGGGTTGTGCAAAGACTTCCTTCCAGAGTAATGTCCTGGAAACTGTGCTGTTCTAATTATGCTTCCTTTTCCAACTTATTCTCCACACACCTGTGTTTATGGATAATATTTGATTAATGGGCAGAACATGTTCATCTCTGTTTTCACTCACTGCAGTATATATTAGGTGAAACACAGCACGTTGTCATGGTGCAGTTTTATAATTGTGATGATAAGCCATGGGCCATATTATATTCCAGGTGTCAGCATGCACAGATGTCTAATAAATAAAATACGACCTTACCAGAAGCATAACAGTTATTGTTCAAGGCATGAATTTAGTTTCCACAGCATCTTTTCCATGGTTACAAAAACCCATATACCATACTAGCCAGATAATCACACTAAATTGCCATTTTATTGGTATTTAATTATTCAGCCTGAAGTATTGTTTATGTTCTAATTGTTTTGATTCACTGAAATACAGTAAGAGTAGTAATAGTAGACGTGGGCAGACATATGTAGAAACATGCTTGCTTAAATGCAACTGTAGATAATCAAATACTCTTATGTTTGACCTTAAATGCCTAAAAATCACTGGCAATTTTAATTTCCAAAATGACAATATTTGCTATGTATTTAACAATAATAAAACAATGATATGTATATTTAGGTTTTATACTGTTGGCCAGACAACACTCAGACTCTGGGAAACTTAACACTGTTTTCTGGCATGTTCCTTTTTTGTCCAACTGATTTTTCTGTGTGGAGGAGAAGACGAGTGGACATGAGCTTTCTTCAGCCCCTCTTCTTTTGGATATGGTGGTGTGTTATGCAAAGAAAATGTAACAACCTATCTTTACTTTCCGAGGGTGTTTTTATTGAATTCTGGACATACATGTCACTATGGAAAACGCCATAGAAGATGAATCAATCAAAATGAGTGTGTGAAAACAATCAACATTTTGATCAACCAGGGGTGTTAGACCAAGGCTTTTCTGGTGCTTAAGCTGTTTGTTCTCAGCGGTGTGAATCACAACAAAGAAATAGGTTCTCTCACTTCTGTTTGGATCCATGCACGACCCTCTCTGTATTGTTTATCATACAATACCACCTTCATCAACAGGGTAGCTGTGAAACAGATTTGTTGGGGGTGACACTTTGGCAGGCATCTCAGGGATACGCCGGCCTTAATTGGGCATATAAATATCAGGGGCTGCACTCCCTGGCCCTACAGCACTGTTGCATAAATCACACTGAATGCAGACTGACCACCAGCAGTGAGGCGCTGCCCGCCGGTCTCATCCCTGAAATTCATCTGTTGCCCAAAGTGCAATTAAAGAGCAGTGAGGGATCTCCTCCATCGGTGGGCTTTCGACTTGTAGCTGTATTAGGGTGCAGTAGCAGAAGCCCTCCCGCTTTGTTAGAGAATTCAATGGTCGGCTTTATTTATAGAGTGGCACAGGGCGTATTATCAAAGACACAAAAAACAGGCAAAGCAGATAAGGGACCTTTTTTATTCATAATGATCACTGACGTTCTGTATGAATATCATTGTTAGGACAATAGTGGTTCTAGTCTAAAGTAACATCGTAAACAGACAAAGACTGGACATCTGTTTCCTGCAAACTACAAGCTCAGGGCTTTTAATAATGAGCAATTTATTGAATAGTCATGACTTTGGCCTTTCCAAAGCTCTCAGTGGGTATGAATTTCCCCATATCAGCTACATGTTGTTTGGTCCAAATCTTTTCCTCCCAGCCCAAGGGGCAGATCGTGAAAAAAAGCAGTCGATAGTTGTGGGTGTGCACAGGTGCACACATCCTCTGAGAATCACTAATCCTCTTCAGCACTTGAACCATGAATGGTTTGGCATTCAGTGTTATTCATCATAGACTTATACATTTGACAAACAATCAGATACACAATACCATTTCTAGGTAATAGCTTTTTTATTACAAATGTATGAACAAAGACAGGGAATTGCATATTGCTGCGATGGTAACGGCTCCTCGAGAAAACCCAAACTCTGATATTTCAAAAGACACTCAGAACTATCAAGGACACTTTGAGAAGTATGACATTTGACAGTTTGTGTGCCACAAAAAGGTTTTCAATAAAACAACACGTCTGAAAATGCAAATGCTAGTTAGCGTTATATGCGGATGTTCATTATATAAACCACGTGATGAATTAGGTAATAATGTAGATCAAAATGTCATTGATCTGGTTTTGAAATGTATCTTGAATTTTTATCCGTAATTTTGATAGACGATGACAACGCTAACAGCGTTGCCACATGCCTTTTGTATATCAAACTGATGAACAAAGAGCCAGTAAACAGCCAATTTAAATCTTCGCTGAGCCACTATCCTGCCCTATGACTGGGTGAACCATACGTCTCTTAGCTGCCAACTGCTCGCTCCCCGTTAATCACAAACCGGGTTCTAAAGTTTAAACTTTGACCTTTAGCGCTGTATCATTGACAGATGGAGACAGAGCTTTGTGTCCTCACATCAGATCATCCGTTTCACCCACACACCCACACACACACACACACACACACACACACACACACACACACACACACACACACAAACACACACACACACACACAAACACGCTGAGAGCTGAGATGCATGGAGGATCACCCATAGCAACAGTCGTTTGGTCACCAGCTGATATTTCGTTGCTTGAAAGCAGCTTGCCCTCTGACAGTCTGACAAACTGTTTGAAACGAGCCTTGTGTATGGCAGCTCCAATCAAAGGCTTTGTTGCCACGCAGCTAATTGAAAAAACAGCAATCATCCTTATAAACAAAAGCCAAGTGGCCCATGCTGGGCAACTTTGTTTATCATAAGCAAGATGCTGAGGCTGAAAGACACTGATTAGCATGAATAAATTAGAAACTATTTCAATGAGTGGGTGATAGCTTATCTTTGAATTACATGCTTAGTGCAGCTCTCCCATTGAAGATTAATTGCCTCTCACAAGGTATTTTGAAAAGTTCATTTTCATCAATTGATTTCCTTTAATTCATGAATCTCCCAGAAGTGCATGAAATTGGTAACAAGCTCTCCATAATCACGCTTTCGGCATCGTTAACTTCATTGGCAATTACTCATCATATGTATCAGTTGTGACATTTGCGGAAGCATGTTATTTTTGCACCATTAGGTCATGACAGGAATATTATCATAAACTAATGGTTAATTACAAGTTGAACAGAAACAGTGTTCCTAGTTTCCCTAGATTTCTGCAAGGAGCTTGTTTCCAGCATAAACCTAATCGAGAAACATTCTATTTTGTTATATTGTTCATCCCGATCAACTCACTAACTGCCAATAAAATGACTCACAGGTTATTATAATGATGACCAGTCCATACGGATATAACATGAAACAACTGACAACAGAAGCTGGTCCACTACATTACCAAGAACTTGGACGTGGTGAGAACTGTTTCACTCCGGCCCCCTTATTTGTTAATAAACATGGTGACGCATAGTTGGAGGCAGAATAATTCACTGCACATGTTGGTTTTAGTGTTGTTGTCTTGTTTTTCTCCCAAAATGTACAGCCAATCACTCTCTCGAGGCCACAAGTGTTACTTGAGAACATTTACATCAACCAGCTGGACCATACTTGTCACCCCGGTGCTGCAGGCAGAAAACGAACAGTTAGCTGCTTAGCTAGCTAGCTTGTCCACCTCTAGAGATGGCTTATTAGTGAGCTAGTCCTCAGATCTTCCATCTGCTCTCCTTCCATTGAAGTATATTGTTCTAGCCCGAAGACTAAGGATGGCCACCTGCAGTTGGGTTTATTTTCTGTAACTATAGTAACATTACCATAAAATCATGGGGGAATCAGAAAGGTAGCTAGCTAACAAGCCAATGAGTCATATGTTGATGTTCACATCCACAACGCTGTATGGATTCCTATTTGTAACCAGTGCATGGCAAATTAGAAAGCTAGCTAAGGAGCTAGCTAAGGAGCTAGCCATCCGCTAGTTAGTTTGCTAATTATGTTATGCTTTATTGCTGCACTAATTGCAAAAATAAGCCCAACAGCAGGCCATCTCTTCATCTCAAATATATTTGCCTTTTAGCAACATTTCTCTCCATCTCTCAAATGATTTAGCCTTCTGCGGTACAGCAGTCATGACTGCTGTGGAGGCGCTAAAGCTAAACTATCCGCCACATTTTCTCAGTACTTCTGAAATGCTTTGCTCATTTTGTAGCTTGTTAGAGTCTTATATCACAGTTTATCATCTCAAATGTATGGGGTATCAATCCTAGCACTCAACTAGGTGTGTAACGTTAGCCGCTCCTGTGAGCTGATTTGAGTATGCCTCCAGTCTTTCCTTTGTTTGGCCTCAATCTAACATTGTGACGTAATCATGGCGTTGGTTGAAAAAGGCGCTATATTACTCTGACACGGTCTGTTCATTGCAGGGGGCTTTTTGGAGGCTCGATGTTGAACTGTCCAATGATTTTTCTTTTTCTTTCTCCAAGCAATCATCCCCCCACCAGTACATTACTGTTACCACAGCATTGGGGTCATTTCTGTTTCATTCGGAGACAGGAATGCTGCTTTGAAGGACAAAAACGGTGTGCCATAATCCGAGAGTAGACCAACTAAGTCACACCAACATGAAACAAAACAAAACTATTTCAGAGAAATCTATGTTAAACACTTTGCAATCTTACTAAATAAGACACATTGTTAATTAAAACACCAATCTCTGATCAATTTGAAGTTTGAACTGATATCTAGTTATCATCATACATTCCCACACTACTGCACACTATCATTGGACCCTCTGGTGAATTCCTGCAGTACATTAATAGCGTAAATCACTGGATTCATCATAGATAATGATACCATCATGGAATAATGTTCATCAGCTAATGTGCACTTGCTGGGAATCTATTTGTGTTTTTTGCTGTTTGCTGTCTAATGCAACTTCTCACATCTCAATTCCTTATTAACCTACCCAACATCTTACCCACACGGAAATCTTAGAATATGAAGAGATGCCAAAACCAGACAAGCAATAAGGGCTGATGAGGTTTTATGTCTCGACCCGACCATTCCAGCATTTAGTCCACCTCCTTTATTGCTGCTGGGCTCAAATAAATCAAAAGAAAAAGAAAACATCCGTTTGTTCTAAACATTTTTATTGCTTTTTATTATTGGAGTACGGTTGTGTGTGTTGTTCTGTTGGAAATGATTGAGATTGATATGTTTAATAATGCTATGAGAGAACAGCAGGTGGTATTTGAGGTTAAGCTAGAGTGGCTTTCAAGGTTCATGGCCTGGAGTCAACTGCTGGATGTTCTTAATTTGAAAGCACATATTGGCGTGTTTATCCCAAAAATCTACCCTTTCCTTTATAATGAGGCCTACATACATATATGTCCTAATATAGTTATTAATAAGACATAACAGTGCTAAAAAATGACTTAGAAAACATGATTTATTTCCATGCGATATTCCTCCCTTTCTAGCAAGTTACATTTACAACATTTTAACATTCGACTGTGAGGGGGTCAGTCCACCTATTTGAGTCTGGGCCGCTGTTGAGCTGAACTTTGGGGTGAACACCCTTCATCTTCATCAGCAAGCAAGACATGGCAGCTTGTCTTGGGTCTTGAGGATTGTACCATTTATTCATCAACAAATACACAATACTCACACACACACACACATATACACACACTGAACTATTACATTTACAGATATAACATTACTGTTTATTTCATATTAAAATACGGGTAGATGTAATCAAGTATTCTGATTGGTTGTGAGTGAGTCACGGGGTGTACTTTATTGAGCCATAATGTCCTGTACACCTGTTTTCATTTATCTGAGCGTTCCATATCAGTGCGCACTCAAAATAACAAAAACAGATACATTTTGCTCCACCATTAGTTTCAAGCTTGACAATGATGCCCTGGATATGCAAGGGGACAGTCGCAAACATCTACACCAATCATACCCTGCGCAGCACCTTTGTGCAAACTCTTTCTAATGCTGGGTTGGAAGAAAAATAAGTCATGGCAGTGAGTGGATAGACATCCGAAAGCTCCCTTCAAAGCTACTGGGCACCGACTTAAAATGAAAGAAAGCGTTTGAGTAATATCCTTGCTGGAGAAGGTATTTCCAACAACGAGCCACTGACAAAGAGAGAGTGGTTGGAAACAATATCTTCAGAGACGAAGGGGACATGAGAAACATTCTCCACAGATGCACAATTAATGGAGATGTCGACATAAACTCATTTTTAAATTAAATAGTATTGTATTGCAAGTGTCCCATTGTAATTTGCGTTATTTTAATCACAACTTTTATAAAATGAGCAATGTGAATGAATGAGATGCTGCAAGATCTAGCTTGGCCAACAAACAATGTTCCCAATGCTGTTTGTCTGTTGCCTAGCAACATACCCACACACAGGGACTATTTTCTCTAGGCTACTGAGATGCGATACACAACGTTTGGTGGCGACAACTATTTTGTGCTGAAAGGCAGCTTATTAATTTCTTTATTTATACAAGCAATAAGGTACTCAAGTCAGTGCTGTATCTGCAATAATGTCCTGTTCAAGGGTCTAACAACACCCTTGAACAGGAAATGAGTGACAATACAGTACTGCCTTGAGAACCTTGTTACACACACACACACGCACCTACACACACATACCTGCAAACTTGTCACCTTTCGGCGAAATTCGTTGTTTTTAAATCAAAATAGGTCATCCACGTGAATGGTGTGGATCTGAAGAGTTTTTGTATTGGTGTGTGTGTGTGTGTGTGGGGGGGGGGGGGGGGGGGAGGGGGGTCAACTGGCCGGCCGGCGCTTATGAGATTGGAGTGAGAGACGGAGAAAATGTTGTGTGGTGATCTTCGCAATAAAACATCTTTGATGGGACGTGTCGAGTCTCGGCCAATCAGCGTTAAGACCTCGACAACGTTTGGCTGTTTGGGTTAGCTTAAATGTCAGCCCGGTACATCCACTGCTGTCATGCTGCATAGTTTATCGATACCAACAAAGAACCCGGAAGTTAAGAACGATATGATTTTGCATATTTTAGCACCGATACTTCATTAAGAGAGCGAGGGATCAGAGCATGCGCTGCTCCGCTCCGTTAAATGCTGTCTGCATACAATGTGATGCGCAGTGCTCTCACAGCGAGTGGCGTTAAGTTACGGAGCTTTTGAGGCCGTCTTCCTCTTTAAAAAATGTTTTCTACTGTATTACTACTGTAGATAAATATACCAGTATCGTATTTATGGTATTGTATTGAATTCTGTTACCGGCTATCATGATATTTATGGCAGGTATCTATATAAGTTCTAATTTTAGGATTGTGACAACCAGGTAGAGGAAGGAACAGACTCATGGAACAGAATCATGGAACAGACTTACGGAACAGAATCACAGAACAGACTCATGGAACAGACTCATGGAACAGAATCACGGAACAGACTCATGGAACAGACTCATGGAACAGAATCATGGAACAGAATCATGGAACAGAATCATGGAACAGAATCACGGAACATAATCACGGAACAGAATCATGGAACAGAATCACGGAACAGACTCACAGAAGCACTTTGTGCACACACCAGTGCACAAAGTGGTATCAGGGGTGATTGTATTAGAGTAATTTTATGATTTCAAGTATGAGTACTCAAGCACAGTATCAGACCCGATATTGGTAACTGTGCCTCCCTATTGAAGATATTTGGTATTATACATAAAAGTCATCTGACTAAGCATCAGGGCTATGAATTAAAGACAAGTCAACCAGCTTTACCGTACACATGGTAAAGGGACTGGCTCTGTTTTTTCCAGAGCCGACGGTTCTGTATTTTTATCATGTACATCGGAAAAACGTTGCGAATATTGATTGATTTCTTTTTCCACTTGGATGAACTTTTTCAAAAGTTAAGTACCACAAATTGTCTTTCCCTGCTTTATGACACTGCAAAGATAGGTAATCCCTTTGAGTAATATAATCTGTCACTGTTTATGTTTAGTCTCCTTGTCTGACAACCAATTAACGCTTGGAAGTTGGTTCTCTCTCGCTGCCTGCTGTGAGGAAAGGGAATTGAAAACCTTTAGGAATAGCTGTGTAGGAACTGTCTCATTACTGAGGTTTATATTACGCCCTGCAAACACATGTATATTTTACAGGTTTATATTATGATCCATCAATATCAATGTCACATCAAACAACCTGCGATTTGTGGAGGCTTTTGAGTTGGTTAGTTTAGAATTGCAAAGAGCTATTCAAAGATTGCCTTAGGATTTATTCACTGTATCAAATAAAGCTGACAATTAAAACTGAAATCTGTCCCTAATCCAATTTCAAAGTGCTTCATGTTGTTGATTAGGCATGATCAGTCCTCAGATCAGTATGCATCTGATTTTAATAAGACCATTACATAGTTTTGTATTTGGACAGGAGCTCCTGGGGGCAGTAACAACACCTTCATCCAGTTCTGTGTGTAGGATGACAAATTAAGTATTTTAACCACAACAAATAAAGCAGGAATTTCTCTTCTCTTCTCTCACTCCCTCTCAGCTCTCTCTGAATGCTGTACCTCCTCACCACCCATGGCGTCATCCATTACAACATGTGTCCGGGTTTCCCCTCTGTGCTCTAATTGAAAAGCTAGATGGCAGAAGGTTTAGCCAGTAATGGGGTCCTGCAATTTGGTAGCAGAAGTCATTCTGGAGAGACTTGTCAGAATGCATAGAGAGGCCCAGTTGTGTGCATCCCACTTTCCAGCCTCAGAAAAAAAACCTGCATGTTAATGTGCAGCTGTAAGCATTTCGGTAATTCAAGGTGGCGTCATTAGAGGCTTATTTATTCACCCGAGGTGTCTGCCACGAGCAAGATGACGCCACCCAGATCAGCTGTGGCAGCTCACTCTCAGCACCTCCCGCAGGGCTGGAGAAGGGGAAATTAGAGAGGAATGGGCAAACACGACAATCATCGCGTCATTACTGAATTAGGACCTAAATAAAACGACTAGCTGTGTGTAGGTATTGAGCGATAGGTTATAATGATCTGCTGTTCAGCAGGCAGCACAGTTACATCCGTTCTGATGTTTCAAGAGGAGGAGTTGTAGAATGTATCAAATGTGGCACTCAGAGAGATGCACCCTGGAAAAGAATTATGGTAATGAGTTCCATGGTAATGTGGTAACCAAGAAATAGGCAACTGAGAACCCCTGCAGCGATGTCTATGAGGCATTTCACTGCATCGAATAATGTCCTCCTCCACAGTCTTCCGCTAACCTTGTCTTACCAAGAGGTTGCTTGTAATCACAAGCATTAACCAAGGAGGGAACCAGTTTGGCAAAACACTTAACCTGAATTGAGAGAAATTGTGGACTAAGGACATTTCTTAAAAGTTTGACATTTTGGAAAGTAGAGCAATTTGCTCGCTGAGAGAGAACTAGATGAGAAGATGAATGACGCCACATCCAGTAGCCATTAGCTTAGCTTACCACAAAGATTGGACACGGAGAGAAACAGCTAGCCTGGCGCTGTCAAACAGTAACAAATCTGACTACCACTTGTTCAAATATCTTAACATGTTACATTTTATTTATTTAATTGGTAAAAAAAAGTATGAAAACTATTAGGTTATTTTGGGGGGTTATTGCTGAGAGGCAGAAACTTACTGGAGTCTTCGCTGGTTGCCTGGCAACTGTTCAGAGCCAAGTAATAGTGCGGTGTATAACCTCTTGTAAAATAGTAATTTGTCATTTTTACTTTTTTTAAGTTGAGTTACAACACGCTGATTTAGATGCTGGGAGGCATATTTTGTAACTAATGGACAGAGCAGGCCAGCTTTTTCCACCTGTTATTTCCAACAGAAAGTGAATAAATATATATTAAATATATATAATAAATATATATATATATATTATATTATATATATATATATATATATATATATATATATATATATATATATATATATATATATATAATGTGGAACTATTTTCAAGAAAATATTTGTATAAATGAATACTCTTTCATAATGAGATATTATTAACAATGTGTATTAGCCATATTAATACTCAATCATCTCTGGGTTTGGGTTCCCTAGCTTACCTTAAGATCAGATCGGCATTACAGCATGGCAGGCTTTTTACTGCAATAAGCTGAGATAAAAGCTGATTACCTTTAACACTTTATATGTTTATATGCCACTGTTTATATGCCACAACATATACACTTGAAGCACACTTTCAAACATTGACATCTACTGTGCTGCCAGATTTACAGTATGCCTGAAGAATCCAAAAAAGGAACATTGTTATTGCTGACGCTACCTGTAGTCTCATTTTCTTTCAAACAATCCTGGGGCATTTTCTCTACTTTGATCTGAATTGCAATAACAAAAAGTAGTAAAATCATCCAAATTCTAAATGCAACTTTTTAGCTTCAATGCAGTCAAGTGAAGTAGAACTAACTTAAACAAGTCACTGGTATTGCCCTCAATACAAGTCTTTTCTGATGTGTTGACTTTTAATATTGCCATTGTTGATAGTTTGTTAACTGATGCTAATAACGCTGCTAAGTTTGAGACATCAACAGTTATTAGTCATTGAAAATATATATTTCATAAAACACTGAAAGGTAGAAATGAACTGAACACTTCTGCAGCCACCTGGTAACTTGATTCCCTGATTAGGAATTACAAAATGTGTATTTTCTATTTGCCAAACAGAACCCCCCCCCCAGCCCTCAATATCAAGTACTTCAATGCTTGCCATGTCTCATCACTGTAACCAAGCAACACGACTCACTTACTGTCCATACGATTTTGTTTAGGAAGACCTTTGCTTTTTTCTTAATGAGGGACAACAGGAGGCAGAACCATATTTGGCTTATGTATTTGCTTTGTCCGAAACCCCTCTCACTCATTCACCATTCCCCACATAATGATAAATGCTTCTTTTGCAACCGTAAGCAGTATATCTAGATTTAGGACACATGCCCAGGTTGTGACCTGCCTGATCGGATCATGATCGGATACTTTACATTTTCAAAGGAGTATCTGTGAAACATTGGATGAACATATTTCATCTCATATGTTATTTTTGCTACTTGCTCTTCCTCCAAGCAGCACTACTAGACTTGTTTTATCAAAATATAGCGCTTACAAAGCTGTTAATTTGGTGTTAACACGTTCTCCTATAATTTCTTCATAATAAAAGTATTTTATCTTTTTGTTTTTGTTTTTCAACAGTAGTAACTTAAAGCGACACTATGTAACTTTTCCCCTGTAGCGCCCCCTTCAGGTATTTAACGTCTGGTCTCGAGCCATATATGGCTCTTCCGGCTCGTCTGCTCCCAGCTGATCACGACCGGGCTGCCGCTGAACGCGACAGCCCGGTGTTCAACACAGCAGCATGTCACTCCGTCTCTACGAGTCACGTAGCGGAGCAAATAAAAAGTCGACTGCGAGCGTGGACTGGCACTATAAGAAGTTGAACTACTTTCGCCGGAAGTATCGGGCAGCTCCCAACATCTTACAACATATTAAAAGTCATTGTAGCGGCACAATTTTTTTCAAGCTGTTATTTTAAGGTGGAAAAGTTACATAGTGGGGCTTTAACCAACCCAGACACCAGTTCCCTGCTCTTTTCCAAATCCAGTTTTCCTCCTCTGTTCTCAATGCTTGAGAGAATGGTCGATAATGCAAGACCTGCGTTTGAATCTCTCCGGGGTTTTCCCGCATCCCGTCCACAAATCACCTCGGCCACTTATGGTTTGCAGAATCCAAACTCAATGCGAGCGAGCTCCGATCTCGGCGCCTACAGACTTGACAGTTTATGAGTCCTAGCATGATCGGATGATTATAGTGGAACTGAAAAGGCAAGTGTAACCACGGCCTCACTTTTTGAAACAGTTTTGGTTGCTGCAGGTTTGAACTGTTTGATGGACTCTAACTACAATAGTTTTGACATGAAACAAAATCACGGGTTGTTGTCGGTTGAATAAATTACTGTGCTGTGTCTAAAGTTTGACTGACTTCTATTGATCATTTATTCTGTTTCCATGGCTTTTTGTTATTCTCTGTTGGAACAAACCGTTTTCTACAGTGAAGCAAACTTTGCTACAGTAGCTTTGAGCTGAAAAACTGAGGGCTATTCTTCTCGACCTTTGAAAACCTCTCAGTCCCTGTCAGGGAGAGATAGGATCAGTCGATAACCCCAACATTTTCAATTTTGAGCTATCAGTCACCGAGGAGATGTGTCAACAGTGGGGTCCTACAGCAAGTAAACACAGGAGTCTGACAAGCAATAACCTAAATTCAACATCGCCTTAGGTCCTCTCCCACTGAAGGTCCTCCACTTTCATCTCATTTAGATCCAGATCTGTTGATCAAAAATGATGTGTATTCCCCCTCAAAACAGTAAGCCATTGATTGTCTCTCATGCCATTCAGAGCTGTGCCTGTGTGGCTGGGTCAAGACAGGCTGGGCTGGTACCATTTGGGAATCCTCGCTATTTGTTTTCCTTGTGCCAAAAAGATTCCTGTTCTACGAGTGTGGATGCTTTAATGATACACCATTCTTTATTTAAGTGCAGGCAACTTGCTCTTTATCTACAATTAGTGCTCATACGTTTATTCAGGATATCGGGCGGTGTTAATGGGCTTTATTATTGAGTAGTGGTGCAGTGGTTCTCACAATCTTCACGCTTACCCCATTCAAAAATCTGGTAAAAATAGTTATTTCAAAGATGTAAATAAAATAAAAGTACATAAACTAATGTACTAAACTAAATTAAATTGTATATTCTATATTAAATAAGACACTGATGGCAAAGCACTGTGTAGTACATTTATTTTAAACCAAAAATGCTTTGGACTGAAAATATTTTTTTCCCACTGTACATCGGTACATCACTGAAAACGGGTTGAGAACCATTGCAGTACTGGGTCCAGACCACACATAACTATTTTTAGTCTAGTGTGTTTATTTGATTTAACACCATCGTAAAATAGTTAAGTGGGGAAGAAAAGAACAGTACAGTAAATCTAAATCAGTAAAGAGCATATTGTGGATAGTTTCATTATTCACGCTGTGTGTTTGTAGCCACATCCTCTTTATGTCATTATCCAGAGTTGTTGTGTCTTGTTTCTGTCTTATTTTTAAGTCCCTGTCTCTTGTGTCATCTGTTACCCTGCATTTCCTGTCCCTGTGATGTTCTGCCCTGTTGCTGATTGTTTCCTCCTGTGTGATTACTAGCCCCGCCCTCATTGTCCCCTGTGTCCAATCACCTGCTCCTTCCCTGTGTATTTAAACCCTGTTTGTGTCGTTCCACAGTGTTGGTTTCTACTGTTTAGTTGGTGTCTGTGTTTGACCTGTTTTTTGAGTTAAGAAGATTCAAGTTTCTGTGTAAAGTTGTAAACATGTGGGTCCTCTCTCTGTGGCTACATCAGCCATCCTGAAACTGTACTGTTGCTCATATGAGAGTTAAGAGGAGCTCAACGACAAAAGAGAACATGTGACTAAAATAAAAAGTTAGTTGGTCATAAAAGGGACTTCAAAAATTGTTGAATCAACTTTTCCTTTGTTAGTTTTGTAGCAGGCATGAGGAGGGATCAGAGGGAAGAATAGTTGGAAGCCCCAGATGACTGAGAAGCCTTTTCTGTATGGCGCAGTCCACTACAGAAACGCTCCCTCAGAGATTCAAATCTTGCAGATTAAAATAGTGTTTGATAAGCCTGTATGCGTGTGCACGTACACTCATGTGCCAGTGTGTGCGCTCCGTTAAATGTGTTTGAATGCCTATGTGGGTGGCTGCTTGTGTGTCTGCGTGCGTTCGGAGCAGCCTAAATACCGAAGCTTTTAACATCAAAGAGGATGTAAGTGCTTAGAAACTTGTCAATTATGATTGTAAGTGATGTCCAGCAGGAACCAATGTGGAGCTGCCCTCAATAGAAAATAACCTCACTTTTCTTCCTCGGAGATATGCTTTTAACGGACTTTATGGATTTATGATGCACAGCTTCCACACCCCCTAAAGTGAGGCCTTGTACCAGACCTATGAATCACTGCCCACGTTCTTTTGTTGAGTGATTCAAACCGGTCTCGCTTTGTTCTTGTGAATAGCGGTTTGAGAAATGACTGACCCAATCGAAGCCTTTGTGGCTGAAACTTACTGACTGCCAAGCTCTGTCACAAAATATTAAACATAGTTACGATCAAGAGCTCAATCATGGCTCGTGATACATTTACATGTCTAACTATAAAGACAAATTAATCATTCCCGTGACGGATTCATTGTTTTCAAAGAAAGGTTGCTGAACATTAGCCCAGCTTTACTGCCTTGCTTACGTTTGCTATCACACTACGTTAGCTAACATGTTTGCAACTAATACAGTACCAATTTAAATCTAGAACCATGCTCTCAAGCAGGTGTTTGGGTTAGCTTGAATGTTGGCCCGCTACATCCACTTCTATCATGTTGTACGGTGTATTGATACTAACAAAGTACCCGTTAGTTAAGAACTATATGATTTTGCATATTTTTAGCACCGATACTTCATTAAGAGAGCGATCAGAGCGCACGCGCTGCTCCACTCCGTTAAATGCTGTCTGCACGCAATGCGCTGTGCAGCGCTCTCACGAGTGGCGTTAAGCGGCGGAGCTTTTAAGGGCCGTCTTCGGCTTTAAAAAAAATATTTTATTTTATTACTACTGTAGATAAATATACCAGTATCGTATTTATGGTATTATATTGAAATCTGGTATCGGCTATCATGATATTTATGGCAGGTATCTATAGAAGTTATAATTTTAGGATTGTGACAACCAGGTAGAGGAAGGATCAGACTCATGGAACAGAATCATGGAACAGACTTACGGAACAGAATTACGGAACAGACTTACGGAACAGACTTACGGAACAGACTTACGGAACAGACTTACGGAACATACTTACGGAACAGACTCATGGAACAGACTCATGGAACAGACTTATGGAACAGCCTCTTGGCAAAGAATCATGGAACAGACTCATGGAACAGCCTCATGGAACAGACTTACGGAACAGACTTACGGAACAGACTCATGGAACATACTCATGGAATAGCCTCATGGAACAGCCTCTTGGCAAAGAATCATGGAACAGAATCATGTAACAGAATTATGGAACAGGCTCAAGGAACAGGCTCAAAGCTGAGCAGGAAAGGAAAGTTGGTTCATGAATGACTTTATCCATATTATATATAATGACAACGTAAAGTTGTTATTACTACCCGATCACTGAATGTTATTACTGCCCGATCACTGAATTATTCAGAGGACCTTTCCCCCCCCCCCCCCCCTCCAACCCTAACCCTAACCCATAAAAATAGATAAACAATTCCCATTGGTCCTCCTGATATAAGTATATTACACACTATCAATTAATATTTTTCTATGATGGTTGTTCCTTACAGTACTTTATTCTTGGTGTCTCCAGGGACCAAAATTTTCAATTTCAAACAGATTCATAGAGTCTGAAAATAAGGTGCCTGGGTGTGATGTTACCCAAAGTCAGGGGTCATTTAATTAAAGCATGTAATGTATCTCTTTGCTCAAAACTGAAACACAGGTCAGTTCTCCGCGGGTGAGATATCTACCATACCTTTATAACAAATGTAATAATGCATACTGTCTAATAAATATAATAATACATACTGATGATGTTGATGAATGAGCCAGAGGTTGCAGATATGAAATGCTGATTTTGTGTCTGTATTCTTTTCTGTTTTTCTAGTTCCTCCCAAGATCTATGACATTTCCTCTGACATCACGGTTAACGAGGGCAGCAATGTGTCGCTCATCTGTACGGCCAGTGGGAAACCCGAGCCAAGCATTTCCTGGAGACACATAACCCCATTAGGTGAGTTCACTTCACCTCTCACATACCTATGCTGATGAAAGGGTGGATGGATGAATTGAGAAAGAAAGCAAGAAAGCATGGACAGGATCAATAGGTGATAGACTGAGGACGAGAGAGGACTGGTAGTTATGTGTCAGATGAAGGGGGAAGGGGAGAAGCAAGCACTGGAGGAGGTTTGATAGATTCATGGCACAAGGAAGGAGGAGGAATAGATAGCTGTATAATAGATTCAAGTAGACGGGCAGTTTCATGGCGACTGAGAGACCTGAGAATATATTAATATCCTACAATGGTGATGTAATTCAGGTCGGATGCAATAGACAAGTCATTGTTTCTCTTTAAATCAATTATGAAATAGTTTCCACCCACTAACTGAAAGGCTCACCTTATCTCTTTTGGGATGAACTTTGCGGCTCATAGAAATAATCCCAGTAACGACAGTACAGTGTCAAGAGACAGCACAGTGGTCGTCGTGGAATCACAAGCATTGTCTAGAGGAAAATACATTTTCAGAATTTCTTCCATGGTCTTTTATTTAACATATCTTCAGTACACCTTTAAAGCCACATGAGAGCCTAAATGTTCGTTTTGTTATGATATTTGTAGTCTATTTATAACATCAAATCTAATATGAAAGGCAACTGACATTCGGTTTGCTTAATTTAAGAGAGGAAAATAACGTGACTCTGTTAACTCACTTAAACCTATTAGACATGTGTGTATGCTTTCAATATCAAATGCATAAAACAATGTTGCAATTTAGCAAACCACATTCTGCCTCAGGCTCACTCCATTAGAAAATATCACCGGACAAACATATATTTTACATAGTAGAACTTAAAGATATAGACTAACTTATGTGCAGTAGGCTTAAATTTATTGTGTTATTCTCTCTGTCATGAGTTTCTTGAATCATTGCACCGCAAGATATTTCACGAATCTAAAAATAATCAAATTAAAAAAGAAAAATCTTGGGAGCTTTGTAGACTACTGAGGTGTCTGGTTTAATGGAAAATGGAAGACCATTTCACATAATATGAATATTAATACATCTATGAGCAAGCTGAATGGCTTAGTCTCCGCCTGCCCGTATGACTGTATCTAAAGAACCCCATAGGGCATTACCTCAAGTAATGAAATCAGCCAATTGTTAATAGGCCCACTATATCTATATATATATGTATACGGAAATCATGTCCATAAGTTGTATACAATTAATACATATACATTTGTTTATATCTCCTTGAATATTCTATCTTCTTACTTCTATATTTTTGCTCTCTTTTTTTAAGTTACACTATACAAATATTTAACAAATAAAAAGCCATCGATGTTATTACTTGCTCAAGGAAGTATTTGTTAGCAGAGCACATCCAGCCACAAAATCAAACATGCTGATGTTTATTGAGTATTTCTCTTATAAAGAAATGCAGCTTTCATCCCTGCAGGCAAACTTCCTATTTGCTTTGGCATTTAAGGTGCATTAACAAAGACTTTTTAATATCGTTATAATTTATTTAGGTTTCTCCTAGTCAGAGCACACATAAACCATCAAGTGCCTTGAATACTGAATCTTCCCTTTAAAAAACTTGTTCCAAAGCATTTAACTGTTGCTGCAAAGCCCCCATCCAGCCTCTTCTTGTCCGCCCTCATTTTCATATTAATGGATTAGAGCATGCAATGCTTATCTGATAGCTGTGTGGATGACTGCATTTATCTTAAGGCTGTCAAATCCTCCTCTCTGGTGTGCTTACCCTGATTGCGTTAGGGGAGTTTTCAGAAGATGATCAAAAGAGCCATCCTCAGAGTCCGAGTGGCAGTCCCTCATTTTACTTTGAAGTGTCCACGCTTTGAAGTATGCCGGGGAAGAAATGATATGCTGGTCAAATGAAAGGGCCCGGGACAAAATGTAATCACAGACCGTCTCCCAGCACATCAGAAAGGAAACCATTTGCTATGGGATCTTTGAGTCGGTGATTGTAGCAAGGGCCATTTGTCCAAAGGACAGGGTACAACTGAAAGGTTGTAATAGGCTAATTACCTATCGATGAAATTCAATTAAATCTGTTGGATATGCAGAGCAGTCTGATGCAGCCAGTGCCCAAGCAACCCGAGTGTGCAGTCAAAGCTTATGGAAATATGCATATCAGTTATGAATGTCCCTTTCAATAAAAGTAGACATGCAACCACTAAACTACTTAGATTACCATTAACACAAACAGAAGAGTGCATGTTGCTTTTCAGGATTGAAAAAAATGCCAACCGGCAGTAAATAGTCATAACACCAGTCTTCTCAAGAATCCTAACTAAACTTAAAATAAAATTTTAAGTTTAAATTTTTTTTTAACTTAAAATAATATTTTAAGTTTAAGAAATTTTGGGGGCAAACATATAATACCTACTACGTCACCATGATGTATCAATGCAAAAACAGTTATTGCCATATTTTCTTTGGAAATTAAAGTTTGTTTGGAGACTCTTTGTTTTCTTCAGTCAATTGAGTTTGGACTTGGTCCATTGCTGCAATTCTCACATCATACAGAAAATATAAGCAAATACACAAATACTTCAAGGGAACGTATGAAAGAACCTGTGTGTTTTATATCTATTTATTCTATCTACAGCCTTTTTGTCGTTGAAGGGGTGAAGATCTTTCCCATTTCCTTGTGTTGTGTGATTTGACTGTGCTGTATTGCAGCATGTTGAGATCCCACTAAATCTAGAGAAGCATCTACTTGTAAAAAAGTGATTTGGTAATTCATTTAAAATATTATAGATGCATTTCCAACATAATCTATGATACACAGTATCAGGAATAGGAAAACACATTTCCAAATATCATAGTGTATCTTTAGTCAAACTTTTTGGATTGTAAGTTTATATCAAAATCATGATTTTTGTTTCACTAATCATATTAGCACCGGATGGTATCATTACACCTCTACCACAACATTTGGGCTCTTTACGTTTGGTAGGAGAAATTTATTTCATTGACATGAGGCCAAGCAGGTGGCTGTAAAATGTCTGTAAAATGACAAATACGTCTACATGACAGATTTTGTTTGCTGGCCTTCCTCTCTTCAACAGTCAGCCTTTTTGGGGTGGAGGTGAGATTTCTTTGCTTCGTGGATAGCTCTGCTGCAGCAGTCAGTGAAGTTTGACAGGATGATAAATTGGCCTGACTGACTGTCAAGTTCCTATTCCCACTCCGACTGTTTTGTGTTTTCATTTTTTCCTTCTCTCCTCTTCCTTCAACCAGCAAACTGCCAACTAAGAATACACTTTGTGTGTCCAGTGAGGTGTGGCCATAAACTGTTTATTGAGACAATAATTTTGCTCAGTGTGTGTGCATATTAAGTCAATGAATGCTCTTCAGTCGCAGAGATGCAAACTAAAGCAAGTACACAGATAATCTTGGTTGACATGCTACGAGGAGACGAAACGGGGTCACCATATGTCTGGAGCTCTGTTGGCTTGAATAAGCATCGCTGTTTTGTGGAACAGTTTAATTACCCATGTAAAAATTGTGCTTGGCAGTGAAGTCCTCAGGAGTTTGTGGCGATTAATGCTTGATAACGTTGCTCATGACTGGAAAGCCCGCTAGAGTCCCGTTATCAGCTGGTGAAATCTGGATGTGAAAGTGAATGTTTCATGCTCTCACTACCCTTATTAACCGTTGTTGATGTGCCCTTGAGCAAGGATTGTCCCCAAAACTGTTCCAGTGCTGCAGCAGTCCCCAGTTCAAAATAATGAATGGGAAGCTGCCAAATGTGTGTCAATGCGATCATTTTGGAACCTACAGCTGCTTCACCAGGACGGATGATGTTCTCAATGAAATGGTGAAAGAAAAGCTAAAGGAGAGATACCACTAGAAGGCAAGCAGTGGGGATACTCCCAGAAGCAACTGTGTCATCATACATTTATTTAGCTCTTCACATCACTTCTTACTTTGCACCTAAAGCTCCCAATAGCTCGTGTGATATGTCAGCCTTTCAGGGGATTGCTTGCGCACTGTGCTGTAGTTCCTCACTTGTCTTTAGGTCATAGGGAGGGAAGGGATACGGGGGGACAGCCTTTAACAAAAGTCTGTTTCAGGTTGGATGGCGGGGAAAAATGCTCTAAGCTTTTTCAATTGAGATTTAAATCCATGGGATAGAAGTGTGACCTTTGAAAAGGCTGGCTGGTATAGCAGAATACGTATTTGATTGTTTCCTGCGATGGGACTCAGCCGGGGTATGTTTTTCTCTCTCACTTTCTGATCTGGAAAACATGTGCTTTAGGTTAATTTTCACTGAGTCGATGAACCTCAGCTTTCCTTCTATGAATATGTTTATTACAACACAGATCTAATGTAGGAGAAGATCTTGGTCCAGTCAGTATGCGTGGACACAGTCATAGTCAATATTCCATTCACTCAGCATTATACAGTATGTCCCACATCATACAGAAGAAGTGTAATCACACCATGTTGAAGGAGACACACTGTGTTTAAAACCTTGGTCCAGACTATTACTATAAACATCATCACCTCAGGCCTCCTCACACAGCCCAGAACCCGCCCTAATCAAAGTCACCAACGTACTCCTCTTCTCCGATGACCGTCATCTTTGATCAAACCCTCTCCTTTGACCGCCATGTCAATCACATTACAAAAAACACCTTCTCTCATCTTAAAAACATCCTCTTTCTACGCCCCTCCCTCTCCTCCTAAACTAAAGTACATCCAAAACTCAGCTCCCTGTCGTCTCTCCCACTCCTTCACTAGAGATCACATCACGCCAGTCTTACAAAACCTCAATTATGCATTCACCTTGAACATACCGCTCACTATCTATGATATATGAAGATACATTTCTGGCAACATAATATCGATCTCAAATCAATCAAAATTTACAAATTATAATAAAAACAAATCTATCTAGCTATTTAACGTAAATATATAAAAACGGAATTGTCGATAAAGGTAAAAACATGTAAACAACAAAGTGTGTGTATATATATATATATATATATATATATATATACATACATATATATACATATATATATATATATATATACATACATATATACATATATATATATATATGTACATATATACATACTATGAATACTTTCTAGAAAAAGATGTCCCCTTCTGCTCCCAATCACTAAACAGAAAGATCTAAACATTGTCTCGAAATTTAACTTGTTTAAGTGAAATGTAATCTAACCTACTCTCTAACGATAAACACCTCGAGGCTCTAAACCAAATCAGCATCCAAACAATTGTCGATTACAAGAGGACGTGTAGGTAGAGTTTTATTCCAATCAAGGGACCGTTTGAGGTTTGTTTAACCGTTAGATTAGTAGCTATCCTCAAACTTTCCTTAATACAGGCTGATGCACTGGTGCATAACATCCCCAGTTGTTCTCAATCTCTGAGCACAAAGCGTCCTTCTGCTGTTGACAGTGTGGAGACATCATCGATGTCCTCATCTAATCTTTGATTTTTCACATAAGGGGGTGCTATGTGTGAACGACCCCAAGGCACACTGTATGTTTTCTTTTGTTTGCCTTTTTATTGAAGTGCATGAGGCACTTAAATGTTTCCCCAATACATCCCCCCAGGAAACAGATCGCAGCACCCTTTCAACCGACATATAACTGCAGGGTGTGTATAGTCGCCCACTCGGATCCGGATGATCCAACAGAACTTGCTTTGTCCTTAACTAAGCAGCAACAGCAAGTGTATAATTGCGGCAGCTCAGTCGGTTTCAATGTAAATGGTACAATGAATTATTAAAACTTGACTTGATATCACTACTACAAGCCTGGAGTTGTCTTTGCAATGTCGCATTGGAAATTGGCAACTCTTTATGAGATAGTAATTAAGTTTCTGCCGGTCTGTTCGCCAGTATCGCTCATTCATCACTGAATTCCTTTTTTTATAGTTTGAAATGAACTGATGCGCAGTTCAAGAGCCGACACTTGAGCATGGTTTAAACTCGATGAGAGGTGAAAGATAAAGAGCTGGTGCTGATTTTTAAATTTCAGAAATCAACAGCAGGAGTCCTGTGCACCACTTCCCCATCCAGCTGGTGAGCTGCGTTTCACAACCTAAAGAGGTGCTCAATGGGCACATGCTTTAATGGAGTGTTGGTAACATGATGAAAAATAGACTTTAAAAAAGAAAAATCGAATATGTGATATTGAGTTACTGCCACTCTGCACATATGTCATGGCAGCCGGTAGCCTTAACTTCCAGGCAGCGACTTACAAAACAAACAGCCCCCTTTAGTAGAAAAGTGTTAAATTAAAGTTCTACTTTCATATTCAGAGCGTTAATATAGCAGCAAATAAAGGAAGGTTAAATATAGTAAAATAAAGTTTCAGATTCATATTGCAGTCTGTTAAGTATTCATGCATCGGCCAGGCTCCACAGATTGATTCAACTCCACACACTGTGGCGGCCAAGGCACTTAATTAAATAATAAGCACGAGTTAACTGTTGGTCACTTACACACTACAAGATGTTCCAATTTAATAGTAAAGTAAAAAGCGTTTCATATTTGTCACTCGTATCCTTAGGCAGTATGTGTATTTATATTTATATATATATATATATATATATATATATATATATATATATAGTTAGTTTTTCTTATTATTACCTACATCTTTTTTACATTACATGTTACATTACATGTCATTTAGCAGACGCTTTTATCCAAAGCGACTTACAATAAGTGCATTTCAACCTAGAGTACAAACTAACAACAACAAGAATACAGAAAGTAACATTTCCTCAACATAGTCAAACTACAAAAGTACCATAATAAGAGCCATTCAAGTGCTACTAAAGTGCAAATCTGTGTTTTAATCAAGATATAGTCGGAAAAGGTGCGTTTCCAGTTTCCGGCGGATCAACCACTTATTTACTTAGGGTATATACACCTTAGGTTTTAAATATACTGATTAAATCCATGCTGTATTTTTACATATTGGTTCATGCATCAATTCTGATGTACAAACAAAAATCAAACATTAATATTGTCCTCAGTCCCACAAAGTTTTACTCACTGTATTTATTTGCTATATGGTGAATACTGCCCTCTGCCTCGTCAGAGCTATTTTTCTCAACGCAGTCACATAGATCTCTCAACCTCCGTCTCAAAGTCCACTACCTATAATGATGTTTGCCTGCCTACAAATATGACAGCAATGAAAGTAACAGTGATAAAAAGGTATGGGTCACTGAGGTGAACGCACACATGCAATCAGACATGACTTTGGCCCATTTCCACTATGTGGGTTTTACTGACCTCAGCTTCACAGCCAAGGAGCAGGGTAAGGGTTACAGTATGTATCAACGCAGACTAACAGGGTTACACGATGTATCAAGGCAGATTAACAACATGTTTTCCATGCAGACCCGGCACATCGTGCGATTCTAACCCTAGTTCTTGCCCACACCTTGAGTTGGGGCCAGAAGGCAGCCCCACACAATGTAGCAGTGTGGGATGTTCTCCATTTTCAGGAGTTAAAAGGATAAATTGATGTGGAAAATGCTGCTCTATGCTATAATGGATTCTTCAACGATGCCTGCCCTATCTGCGTATTGCAGACCTGAAGGAAGTGTACTCACAGCTCCACTACACAATGTGGGAAATTGCACACTGCAACAGGGCTTAGCAAGCATTGGCGCTGAATGTGAAATTAACCTCACTCTGATTTCTTTAATTTGCTTGGAGTGACATCTCCCTCAGGTGAGAAGGGCCTCTGTAAGTCTCTCAAATATCCCAGCATGTACTTACACACAACTTGTGTGAAGTCAGTTGGTGGTTTAACTTTACTCACGTCATCAGTGGATTTACTTCCATTTATTATTATTCATATTAGTAGAGGATGCATAATGCTATGTCTGTTTTTTTTTTTTTATTTCTGTAATGTCAAGATTGAGCATTGAACATATAATGCTCTTCAAAACGTAGGCCTCTATGATGCGATTCCTGTTTAATGGCATCCATGACCTTTGCAAAGCCCCTTTGGGTTGTAATCGATAGGAATACCATTTGCAGCCCGGGCAGGATGATTCAACTAAATATATCGGCTTTCATTTATCAAGGAAGACTGCAGCCCAATTAGACTTTTTCAAATGTAAATGTTGGAGTCGAGAATGTTGGAGTAGAGAATTACTCTTCTGCACGGCTCAGGAAAAGCAGAGTGCATCAACGTTACCTAATGGTTGTGGGTTGTAAGAGCACAATGACATGTTGAATTCTGTGGTCTTGGCAAACTATATACAAATATGGTCCTGTTATATACATCCTTTCTTTAACTCTTCTTGGAGGCTTGACTAATCTTTGACCATCTCCGAGAAGTCATTGGAAGGTATTTTCACGCTGAATTATCAGCATTGCGCTCCACAGTTCTCTTCATGTTTGTGAACAAACAAGCTGTAATATTGAGCTCCATCAATTTAATTGGAAGCCTACATGCCTCCTGTGGATATACTAAAGGGGACTGTTGAATGTGGGAGTCATTATTACTCACACCTGTTCCACAGAGCTGTGCCAGTCACATTTGCGAGTTGCATTTATAGCCTATGATTTGTGCAAGCAAACATTGTGATAACATTAATAATGGCTGCATAGTATTTCTAAGGCACTGGTATTGTGTCTGTAGGTTTACCAGCACACCTAAAAAAATTGAGCCGCCATGGATTCAATTACTCACTTGCTTATGACATGCAAGAATATGAAATGGGTACTTTTCATGTTCAAAAAGGATTTTGTACCATAACAATTGTATGGTTTGAATCTGTGTTGTCATGAACCACGATTAAAGGTGCAGTTAGCGGTGATAAGCCAATACAATCCTTCCCATTTTTCCAGAATCGTTGACTCCAGCTTTATGGCAAATACAGTTAAATAGTCCTGCTGTTCAAACTGGATATGGACTTCCTTCCTGCTGTGAATCATCCCCATTCTCTTTGCCCAAGTCTTCAGTTTATATTTGACTTGTTCTGCATCCTCAATGTCCAGTGATGCATAACTCACTTTGTCAGAAGCATTGATATTACACCAAATGCTGGATTTCAATTGGATGTGAGTTAGCTGAAGGCACCAAATAGTCAGCCGTATATGCTGTTTTACATTATAGGGTCAACCACACATCGGAGACCCATTTGGTACCCATTCTCTTCTTATGAAAGCTACATTTGTTGGAGAACTCTCTTTAATGTTCCTCAAGAGTGTTGCATACATATTTGTAGAGGCCATTAGATTTTGGACTATCATTGAAAATATGCTCTGTCGCAAACAGACGTTTATGATACTTACATGTTTTCTTCAGCTAGAACATCTTTACAAATGAACACCAGTTGTATGATTGATGTTAGTTAAATGCTATTGGTAAAAGAAAAGCATCTAATATTACTAAAAAGCTTCAAAATTCAAGAGAGGGGTATCTACTGACGGATTTCATATCGAATATCGAACAAAAGCCTTTGGTTTCGAGACAAAAGCAGAAATGCTCACTCATTGTTGGTTTGTAGAACTCATTCCTGTGCGCTCTATTGAAACTTGGCCTTTGTTGACATTCTTATCTTATTGTTTGTCTTTCAAGTGAATTTAATTCATAATTTGAGTAATTAGGTCTCAGATTTCATTAAAAATTGCATGATTCCTTGGACAAAAAGGCTTAAATCCACAGAGAAGCTGATTGTCTGCTCTCTGGTGCCATACACAATTACACACTGACATCAGGCGCGGCGGCGGCATCTTGAACAACTGCCTTGAACAACTTCAGAGCGAATTCAATCAGGTGAAAGCGATATGTCCTGCAGAGCGAAATGTTGATCTGCTGTAGCATTTCCGATGTGGTTGCCATTGAAGATAACGGTTCAGATTTCAGAAGCTATGTCAGAAGATTTAACTACCAATGTGATTACTTCATCAACTTATCCGCGCTCCCTTAGACTACAAACGCTGTCTAATGTCTTCAGAGATTGATGAAGTGAAAGGAGAAGACCTTAGAAATCCTTCAATCTGGTGTGGATGACATTATTGGTAATAATGTTCCATTGCAGACTCTCTTAATTGTATTACAATTTGTTATCAAATATGTATGTATCTTATTTTATATATAACATTTATGCTAAAGTAAAAAAATCCAATAACCGCTCCCAACATGAGAGGATTTGGGAATGTTGCACAGGTCTTGAGGCAGGGGAAACGCAATTCCAAATCTCCTGAGCAGGTGGAATCAACTTCCTGATTTCAGGTCAAACTGAGTGCAAAATAGAGAACTAAGAAATAATATTGTTGCCTTTCTAAATTGTTGTCAATCGCATCCGAGCTCCCATTGCCAACGAACATATTTGTGGAGGCTGTGCAACACTGTTAGGCAGAAGGGAGGAAAGCCTGTCTGTGTTCTCAGCCTGCTGATTGTGCCTCACCACATGACTTGTGTATTTCATCCATAAGTTTCAACTCTAATCAACTTTCATTGCTTTTGGACATTGATTGCTCTAATGTGCGCTAATGCAAACACCAGCCCCCACCCTTCTTGGGTAAATTAGTGATGAAGTGTGTTTCCCGTGCAGTGACCAAAAGGTTTATGTGGCTTCCTGCTGGAACCACTGCATTTGACTCAACCATTATTTCCATCGGAAGCATCAGGCATACTTGGTCTCATGGGTCACTGCTTTTGATTTCATTGCCCTAGTAAAAGAGACACAGTGGATTTCCAGATCCTCCGTAAAATTTCCCCATTACAGTAAAATACACTGGAGCTGTGCTCTAATGGCAGCATATGGGTGTATGGGTCAGCTATGTTAACTACTTGTGGTGTGTGTGTGTGTGTGTGTGGGGGGGGGGAATACACACACAACACTGAGACAAAACGTCTGTCCTGCTTTTATAATCCCTAACTGGGCAAATGAAGTATAGCATATAGTCGACATCTAGAGCTGACGTCACACAGTGCTTCACAATAAAAGCAACGGACATAACCGTGCTGTGGAGGTTCTGTGATTTGTAGCTTTGATTAATGTGTGCAGTAAACAAGCTAGACAAAGTGGATTCACTAATGCTTCACAAAATCCATAAAAGCTGTGTTTGCAATATTTAGACACTCATTAGAATGATTAAATGTAATTGTTTCCTTTGTCATGTACAGTGATTGTGCGTGTCTCTCCGACACACTTCCAGCTATTGTACATATTTACATGAACATGTCCTGCTGTCTCTATCAATCAGAGGTGCATAACCAAACACACAGTAACGTGGCGAATACATTGTGGCGTGAGGGAATCATTAGGTCTATGACTAAATGATGCTCGATTTGCCCCGATATGATTTGCCTCATTCAGATGTAATCTGAACTTTACTGCCTGCTTCATAATGTCAAAGTATTTTTGTACTGATTATGTTGGTACAGATATCTGAAGAGATATATAAATATGAGGCCAATTTAAATGTCCCTGAAAACTACATTACTATTAAACACCATATGGAGCACAAACCAACACTATTCTCTCAGCTTTTTGATACAGTAGGTGTACAGAAAATGTGTCTGCATTGCTACGGCGCAGGCAATGACTTGAAGAAACAATTAACACATCGACCAGACTGTTTAAGCTGAATTTAATTGTGATGTATTAATTCATTTTGGATTAGATTTAGTGCTTTAACCCTCCTGTTACTAACATCTTTTACCCTTCGGGTCAATTTGACTCCAGCAATTAAAACCTCCAGAAAATTATTAGAATTCATATTTTTTCCCAAGTTTAGGTGTCAGGTACTTTATGTTTGTTTGTTGACTACCTAAATAGCCCATTAAATCCACCCGATACATCCAGCATACTTGTTCACGACTATGGCGAAATATGCAGATCACCATTGAAATCTCACTGATTGACCTCATATTATTATATTATATTACTTCTAAGTACATCTTTTTAATATCAAATTGACCCCAAAGAACAGGGATGCGAACACGTTGTGTACAGGAATTGAAAACATATCATGTGAATTTTATGTTTACCCTGTTGTCCCCAATAAATTAGGAAAAGTCATGGAATGTGAACCAAAAAAACTGATGTTAGTCATTTGTTTAGAGATGTTAAACATTGAATGGGGTCAAGTTGACCCCAAAGGTCACAAGAGGATTAAAAAAACCTGCCCATTTATTACAGTCAAGTAACACTTGATAGTTGATGCTTGTTCTGTAGAGATCTCAGACATGTGGCTGATTTTGACAATAACCTGCTCTCTTATATCTATATCCAGTGCTCTCATGCTTTTACCCCAATCCAATACACCTCTCCCCAGTTTAAAAAAAAATCTTTATTAAAATAAAGCGTCTTTACTGGTGGAAAGCCCAGCTTTGAGTTCATATCCACCGCCACAAAGATAGATCTCTTTGTGCTATTTTGCCATCCCTGTGCTCTCTTGGCATATTAACGGTTCGTTTTTTCAGAGACATCCGATGCTTGTTTATGGATCAACATTCTTCTTCTTGCAATTGTTTGTGTAGCCACCGATCTCTTTGCCGAGACTCTTGGACTCCATTGTTGTGTGACAAGAGACAGGAAAGCTCATTATCAACAATGCCTTCAGTTTCAAGTTTTATGACGAAATAGAAAGCAGATAAAAAATGGTTACAGAAGAAGAAAGCGGTGATGTATAAGAATTCAGCTCGCTTTCAGGGGAGATTGGCCTCACCGAATGGCAGCAGTTCTACTCCTGAAGAATTTAAGGGGGTCTGGCAACTCTTTTGGGAGATATTGCTGAGTCAGCGTCAGGTCTCCGCTGTTTTCTGAACAGTATGTCAAGCTCAGTTTTCCGTGATTGTGAACCCAGATTTATCCCCGTGCCTGAACACATCTTCCATCACAAGTCACCTTTATCCACCTGAGAAGTAGTATACGCATAGATTTTCACACTGAGCATCACTCATTGTTAGACTATAATCCTGTTCTATTCAATACACATACACAGTGCTGCTGGGATCCTATATCCATTTATTATTAAAACATATCCAGTCATATGGGTTTTCTTTACCTGTATTATTCAATTCAATTCAACTTATTTCATATAGCCCATTCTCACAAATTACACATTTTCCTCAGAGGGCTTTACAATCTGCACACATAGACACCCCTGTCCCTGAACCTCACATCATGAACTCTGTCTCTCTGTCAAGACCTGACTTCAAATGACTTCACTTATATATTTCAGCCTGACTATCCTCTCTGGATTATGGACACCATACTGTATCTCATTATTGCTTCTTTCCAATTATCATATTTTCAGTTACAATATTTGTGTGCAGTATTTTGAACTGTAGTATTTGAATGCTTCTTCCTGATTGGATTGGACATAGTTGTGTGGACTTGAACTCCCTCCAGCTAATATGCCCGTTGTGGTGCTTCTCTGCTCCTGCCTTTGGCACTACTGGCTAACTATCAAGCACTGACGTGTGCATTGAGCCATCCAGTCTGTCTGTCTTCCAGGAAGTAGCTCCAACGGCATATTGTGGAGTTGAGCAAATGATGAGTGGACGACTGGGAACACACCATTATTTCATTTCCTGCCACCCTATCAATATAAATGGATCAATGCACTGCTAATCCTCTGTTATTTTAATCAGGAGTTGAGTACAATACCTAATCGCATTGGTTCTGCTACTCGGGCTTTCACTTGAAAGCTATTTATTACAAATGCCACCAGATTTCAGTACCCATACACAGTACCCATACATAGTACCCATACACAGTACCCATACACAGTACCAATATGTGTGTCACAGCTTGGATCTGTGTATGTATTTCAGTGTGTGTTGGTATTTGTATGTTCTATATTCTTTGTCGACACAGTATAAGTATTTTGTCTTTTCTATTCCCAGCCAGGAAGCATGACAGTGGCGAATATCTTAACATCACCGGCATCACAAGGGACCAGGCTGGAGACTACGAATGCAGCGCTTTAAACGACATCGCCTCTCCTGACACCAAAACAGTAAAAGTCACAGTCAACTGTAAGTAAATGTCTTTCTTCTAGCACGCTCCCCTTTTTTTACCGACTCCTTGCAGACACATGACAGACACCAGTGTCATGATACCAGTGTCATGTCCCTAACGGTGCACTTCAATAAAGTACACCTTTTTAGAAGTTTGGAAAAGTAAAAAGCTAGAGTGAGAAGTTCCCTTAATATTTAATGTGAGAATTCCCTTTTTGTCTGTGCATGTAGGTGATTAATTCACACTAAGGAAAGGTCTGACTGTTCAAAGCACTATTCCATTATGCAGGTAATGAGTCTTTCAAAAGAGTGAGAAGACAGTAATGAGGAGCCAGGGCATTAATGAATGATACTGGGCTGGAGCTGTCGTGGTCACATGGAAATCAGCGCTCGTAAGCATGAGCAGGAATAGGTGCTTGACAATCATGGCCATTCCCTCTCCTTTTAAAAATGCTCCTTTACTTTTCTGTCATTCATGGAGGTTTCTGCTTAGATGCCCTGTGCTAAATCTTACTTTTGGCAAAGCTGACCATGAATTTCTCCTCAAAGACAGAGGGAGAGGAAGAGTGAAAGAAAGAGCACTCCTCGCCCAGTTACTGAGTCATATCCTGAAAGCTAATCATGCACGCTTTATGCAAGAGTTATTTTTGTCACCGCATTGATGATTTAACTCTTCTTCTTTAAATTCAAAATCCAAAATGCACCTCTCTGATTTAATACACTTCCATCGGAGCTTTTGTTATAAAAACCTATGACCATTATGTGTGTGTAATGCCGGCTCTAACGAGCTGGGTGTGAGAGGAGTTTTTAGATGCCAGTTATTTATAGCTCAACTGAGACGTGGGTTCACGGATGAAAAGTGCTTTGACAACTGGGAGTGCCTTTCTGCTGCAGAACAAAAGAGATATTCACAGTGATTGATAAGCCTTGTCATAGTCACACACTGCATTTTAAAGCGAGGCGGCAGGGTAGTATCCAAACGGAGTGAATTGATTAGGAGGACTTCCCTTTGCTGTCAGGGAAAGTCACCACAGCTTGAGCATCGGAGCGATACTTTGGGTGGGAGTGTGCTGCAGTTCGTCATGTGTTAAGGCAGTATGCGCCCCGCGTTATCTAAAGCTTACAGAGCTACAGAGCTGTTCCTGTCATTGACCAGTCGCTCATTCTTTATTATTGGCGTGTACCACAGAGGAAAATTGTCTAGATATCTTTACTGGACTCTTTTAATAATTGTAAATGGTATGTTGGCTCATGAAAACTGTTTATGAAGCCTAATAGGATGTTTTACATAATCCTTTCGATATAGCACAAATTCAAGTGCTGAAAAATGGATACAGAGGAGCTAACTGTGTAGGCTATAAACTCTGGCATTACTTCTGCCTCTGGGTTTCGGTCTAATTGTATCACGTCACCAGGCCTTTGTTGGAAATGCTTGGAATGATTATAATTCCTAAAATATAACCATTTTGGGTGGGCTGCACGCTGGTGTAGTGGCTAGCTCCGTCACCTCGCAGCTTCTGTATGGAGTTTGCGTGTTCTCCCCGTGGGTTCCCTCCGGCTTCCTCCCACCGACCAAAGACACGCAGGTTCATTGAACTCTAAATTGCCCATAGGTGTGAATGTGAGCTTGAATGGTTGTCTGTCAGCCCTGAGAAGGACTGGTGACCTGTCCAGGGTGAACCCTGCCTTCGCCCATTGTCAGCTGGGATTGGCTCCGGCGCCCCGCGACCCTAAAGAAGGATAAGCAGTTTGGATAATGGATAATCATTTTGAAATACTTTCATCAAAAACAACAGCAGGAATCTGAGTGAACAGTCAAATTACACATGATGTCACGGGAGTATTAGGGTGGACCCAAATGCACGACTCAGGAGACAGAACATCATTTACATAATTTACTTTACTCAAAGTTACGGCAGGAACAAAACAGATGGGAACAGGGCTTGATCAAGAACAACACAAAAGAAGCTGGCAGAAGACAAGTGGAAGTGAGGGAGCTAAATAGTGAGGGACTAACGAGGGAATGGGCTGCAGGTGAGAAGGGCGTGAGGACCAGGTGAAGGTAATGAGGGACTAACGAGGGGATCAGAGGCAGGTGAAGGGAGCTGGACTGACGAGATGGGAAGCAGGATCTGGGATGACATGATAGTTAGTGAGACAGGATGAAAACAACTAATAAAAAAGGAAGGTATGGAGCTGAACTCTTACACATGAATAGCCAATGTCTATTAAAAAGCATTATCTGCATTATCCATCTGCTTCTTTTCAGGAACTAAGCAAAACAGCATGCTGCAATATCAATGAGAAAGTATTTTTTTTTAAGAATCCAGTGGGTCTTGAAAGGATTTCATGAGCCTGAGGAATGGGAGAATATTATGACCCGTGAAGTAGCTGGTAAATCATTATCACTATAGATGGAGATTATGTACATGTGTAATTGGTCTTGAAAGGTAGCTCGAGTGGAACGTTATTACATATACAGTACCATGTCTTTCTGACAAGTCTTATTCAAAATCTGTCTGCAGCGATAGTTAACAGCCTGTGTCTCCACTAAGTGTAGAAGCCGACGCTCCCTCCCACTTAATTCATGGTTGTTTCATTATTCCTGTGTCCCGTTTCAGGAATGGATGACGTGTAGTTCCATAGTCGGAATGTTCCGTCCTCATAAGCTCCGTACACATAGAGGCTCCTGTGTTGCATTGTGGCTGTTTAGCATTCGGAGACTACGAGACCTGCATAAACAAATCACGTCACCGAAAATGAAAGCAGCACATGGTAACTTGAAACAGTCAGTGTTTCAGCTCTCAACACATTTTGTAAATATGTTTAGTGTTTTACATGAAAGATGCCTCCTCCTTCCTATGTGGAGACTTGTGACATGTGCTCATTTACAGAGATAAGGAGCAGAATAAATGAATCAAAGTTGTCCACTGGCGCGGCTGATATGGCCACAGCAGGCAGAGCCTGAGCCAGCTGGTGGCCACTCTTCAGTGCCTCCTCTCCGCCCCGGTGCAATTCTCCCTTTGTGAAAGAAAAGAGGAGCATTTGGACCGGTTCCCAATCCGCTGTATCGTTCATGCTTTATTGTCACACATCAAGCCGTATTCACCGAGCAGCCGGGAGCGTGCTGATGAGGGTCAGGTTGACCGAATACTGAATTAAAATAAAGACGTTAGCTTCCAGAGAAACTCCAACAACAGATAATTACATTGCAAGAAGCAAGAAATTAACGTTATTAAAAAATATATTGCTTTGTACCGTCACATGTTCAAACAACTGTTTTAATCAGCCGCTGAACTTCATTAAGGTTCTCCTGGGAGATTCTGCTTGTGTCAGTTTTGCTCCCTCTTTTCAGTCATCAACATGCAATCTGAAAGATGTTCTAGTTACCTCTAGGGATGGGTATCGTTTTTTTTTTCTCCGATACCTGTGCTAAACCGATACTTTTAAAACGATACCGGTGCCTAAACGGTGCCTGAACCGATACTTAAAAAAGAAGAAGCACAAATCGACGATTGACGATGACGTGAGAGCCGATCTCATGGCGCACTGACAAAAAAACGGATATCACTGTCGCGCTTGTAGCCCGCGCTAGCTACGAGCTAGCTTAAACATGTTTATAATGGATCATTTATTATTTGTGGGCCTACTTTTATGAATGCAAGACTTGCAATCAACGTTACGGTACTACTCTGAGTTCAGGCTGCTCTCGTCATCATCGGTCTCCACGTTTTCAAGGAGACCGTCTCCCCATCACGTCTAGCCTGACCGCCGATGTGCTGACAGGGCGGAGTCACCAGAGAAGGGGTTAACGCGACACGTACTGTAGAGACAGAATGACATGCTGCTGTGGAGACGATCAATAACAGACATTTAGTTTAATAAAAGAACAAAGACGTCTTTAAGAAAGGGACCTTAAATTACTTCTGCTGTAATCTGGCGCGATAGAGAAAGTTACAGAGTGGCGGGCGGAGATTTCTTTTTTTTTTTAACTCAAACTCAAAAGAGCCATATGCGTCACCGGAAGAGCCATATATGGCTCGAGAGCCAGAGGTTCCCGACCCCTGCCACACAGAATGATGGCCGGACATATGACTATTGCTTCATTGGATGTGTTTATGTAACTCTGTAATGATTCCTTCTGGTCACATGACATCTATTGCTTCTGTCCATCCTGGAGAGGGGTCCTCCTCTGTTGCTCTCCTGAAGGTTTCTTCTCTTTTTTTTCCTGTGAACGTTTTTTTCTATTTTTCATGCGTTTTTCCTGATCCGATGTGAGGTCCTGGGACAGGGATGTCTTGTACTGATTGTAAAGCCCTGAGGCAAATTTGTAATTTGTGATATCGGGCTGTACAAAATAAACTGAATTAAATTTAATTGGTCTCATTTTCATACAGATCATCTGGTTTCATTGGATGTTGTTGTTTTTAAATTATGTAAGAGGCTGTGATGATATTCATTGACTCTGGCATAGTATCAGCATTGATCCTCAGAATCCTTTTTGTTGCAGTTTTTCTCAATTGTGTTGGCTCATTTGTCACAACCGTGTTAACGTTCTCAAATCTCTTGGTGCATGCAGTCAAAAGTTCAACCAAAAGACGTAGGCCAAATACATGCTTCCAAACATTGTTAGTCTTAAACAAAAAGAGATTACCCTCAAATATAAAAGTTGTTTAAGTATGGCAGAGAACCATGGACATGTTCCTTAAATGCACTCTTGTTACGATACCCTGCAATGTTCATCTGTGATGTCATCACAAGCAGCATCCACTGCAACAAGCAGAGACATCTAAGCTGCCTTTCAAATCCCCTACTTTATCATTTTACTCGGAGTACATCCTGCAGCTGCCCTTACAAAGTCACTCGAATGCATGATAACGTTGCATCTAGAAGTTTGACCAAATTGTGACCAGATGTAGTTGGACATCCAGGTATTTTTGGCATTCTGCATTTGACATACTACGTGTTAGGACATACTAAATCACCTTCTGGCACACTTAACACTATGATAGTTTGAGTATTCAAATGAGTTGGTCCTGAGGCTGATGAGCATACAACTTCCACCACCATGCAGAAAATAAATCCTCAGTTAGATTCGGGAATGGAGAACATGGTGGAAGGAACACCGTCCGCATCCTTTGAAAGAAAATCATTCCCTCATGACATTTGTTTGGTGGAAGTTTAAATTATAGCAGACAATTACAAATGTGTAGCATTTAACACATTTAACGAATCAAATCATTTCTACTGTAGAATCATATAGTTACAGCAAAGTAAAATATTCTCTGTTCTTCTCTGCAACTTCAAAAGTATACACAGGCTTATACTATAAATATATATATAGGTCATAATGACGGAAAATCCATAACGCAGTACAATAAACTAGGTGTAGTGCACGCCACGGCTTTACCTGCACATGCTGGTAGCGTGGCCCCATCACAGTCTCTATCAAATGGTACCTTGCACAGTTGTTTTATGGTCATCTGATGTTTTTTCAACACATCTATTGTGGAGATGCTGGCAGAGTCAATATTTTCAACGATGCCATTGTCCTCAGCGGTTGCTTTCTGGATCTCTCAGAGTAAGGTCATTACTTTCTCCCTACATCTTGTCTAGCTCTTGTTGAAGTGTAAAAATGGCTCTCCTGCCACCAGCACTAGGTAGTTGCAGTAATCCAGTGCTTCACGTTGGAATTTTAGAAAATATATAATATTACTCTATGCGTATTGTACTGTGTTTGGATGAATGAAGACTGTAGCATTGTTTACATTTGGGCTGCCTCTGTCTTTGTGAGGGCCATTGTTTATGACATGGTCCACAATTGTGGCCCATATTTTATCTAGGACAGCTCTGTCTTTATACTCCTCTGCCTCTTCTTCTCGCTACCTTGGATCCTAACTACCCTTCCTTGACCAGGAATATGCCCCCGTTCATAGTTCACCTTACCATGTTTGGCAAAATCTATAATCTTGAAGATCACCTGTCAGCTGAATTGACAGAAGGCAAGATTGGTTGATGTAAGATTTGAGACACTCACTATTCATTTGTAAAGTTCACGTTTCACAGAACAGGCAATTTACCGATTTAGCAGCTTTACCAAAATAAATCCATATTACTGTAATCATATTCCTGGTATATGCCTGACAGATTTATTTCCATTGAGTGGCCTATTATAGACTATGTGATGACTTATACAATAAAATAATTAATAAATGATTCAGAGAGTACAACTATTTGACAGACAGATCAGTTTCAATCAGCATGATGTATTTAATTGGTAGGAGTTTTTGCAAATTACAGATAATTTTACTTGTTTTAAGAGGCAAATACACAAGATTCAGAACATGATAGTTCATAACAGAAACCAACTATTTGCTATTCAAAGCTAAAGAGGAGCGCTGACTGAAGTGGCTCACCTTTTGTGTGGGTTTCTTATCGCGGCTTCTTCTGTCTTCATTGACATATCACGTCTGCCTGTGCAACTCAGCCGGCGCCACATTGTGAGCCGCTGAGAGGCACAATAATTCACCTTTAAGTGAATGAAACATTCAAATCTGTGCCCAGTGATTTGGAGGTTTGCTCAAGTTGTTTTGAAAATGTTGCCAGAGCAAAAGCAGCTAGTGATGTCTTTCTCTTTTATCATTCTAATTAGAGAGCCAAAGAGTGAGTGTCACTGACATGTCATGGGTTGATGGCAGTCTAATTAATTAAATTAAATTAAAATGTCCAACCAATTTCTTTTTGTTTTCAAAGCGATTCCTTTTGTAAAGCTAGGAGTATACGTGACCTTTGGGCTAATTGCAGATTAAGACTACCAATTAAAATAAGCAAACCAGAATAATGAAAACAAATTTACGCTTGAGCATGTTTGGAGTTTTAATAACACAAGGCAGGCCATAACACTAAGCCTGCCATTTGGCCTTCTGTGATATGATGAGTTAGAAGAAGAAGGTTTAAGGCATTGTCCCTCTGCTGCGACTTCCAAGTGTTAAGTCCAGTTCATGTAACCTCTGTTGAAAATTCACAAAAGCTCTAAAGACTACATTGATCAGACGGCATTCATTAAATGACTGGCCTGTCCTTGTGTCCTCTCGTCTTTATACTTCAGGGGATGAGCGAATGACAACTGAATACCGCCATGATCTAAACCTGAAACATGGCAGTTACCCAGAGGGGGATGAGGGAGTCAGATCGCCTGAAAAGCCCAGCGTGGCGAAAAAAGATATTTCAGCAGTGATTTTTACCTGATGAAATCTGATCTCTGACCTACTTTTCATATTTAGATATTCATCTTCACTGCGGGTGGGTGCCGTTATTGGCTGAAATTCTCACTGCACAGTGTGACACAAAGGCATAAATATCACTTCTAGGTGGCGGAGTCGGAGGAATAAATGAGAAGGAAACAACCGTGAAAAACTCCTCCTGGGATAAAAAGACTGTGTTTGATTTAATTAATGAAGCCACCTTGTTGTAGACTCTGCATACAGATAAAAACTATTATACAAACTAAGAAAGCCAAGGTGCCTGACCTTCCTCTGTGGTCTGGACAGGGAGAGCTGCCGGTGCTCACTTCCTATTGAATGACACTGCAGACTTTAAGTAACATGCTGCAAGATGGGATTTGACAGTTTGCACAAACTTTAGTCACACATGGAAAGTATACACACAACCAACTGTCTTGTTCTCCATTTTATTTGCTCGTCACTGTTTCAAATGCTTCAACCAACGCTGTTTCTAGCCACGCCAGATGTTCCAGAAGCTGCCGTGAGTCAATTTGAAGGAAATAAATGTGTAAAGGCAGAACAGTTGATGCCGTGTTATCATCAAGATTGTCATTATTAATGAGGAATAGGAAGATGCTGGTCTTTTGGGGATATCTACTTTCTATAATATGTTGAATGCAAAATATTCCTTTTTATATGAAGCAACTGTAACAGCTACATTTAAAAAGTTAGAAGAGAATTGAAAGGCATGTTCTTCAGCACACATTTGGACGCTTAAATAAAGGAGCAAGGTCAGAAATGTGGCAGCCATTCGATTGCCTCTCAAATGCTCTCAACATGTCGATGTCAAACCTTTCTTTTCACAGCAAATAGTCGTTTGCAGATACATAACTGTTCATAACGTCAAATACAGCTGCTCGAATTCAGCACCTCTGACAAGCGAGACTTACTACATATGTTTTGCTTTTTGGATGCAGGGTTCAAGTTTGAACCAGCACCGGCAGCTCTGCCTCTGGTTTCCCTTCAAGTAAAGGTTCCACTTGCTTTGCAGAGAGCAGCTGTGCCCTGGAGATGCTTCTGAGTTTGCCAGCCTCCCTCGTCTTTCAGTACCTGTGAATCCTGCTCACCTACTCACCGTGGCCATTTATAAAAAGATGAGCACCTCCTGATTACAGTCATTTACCAACACAACTGTGATCATGTTTTAATTACTTCAGTTGCTTTCATGACCATGTGTTTTAAGAAATTCCGTCCATAGTATTGATAGATGTCTTTGCTTAATTGAAATGCTTCTTACTGTGAATACTTCAAACTCTTTACATCACCTTGTCTTTTGTTAGTTCCAAGCCCACCGCTGCCTCCAAAGCTCCCGTCATCTGTGCCTGTTTGGAATTCAAGCCCAGCCCTGTTACACCCACACCACGCCCGCTCACTCCCCTGACACAGTTGTTCAGGGGAGTCATGAGCATCGCTAATAAATAAGAGGCTAACCCTGTTTACTCGTGGTCAGGAGACACGTCTTCATGACCCTCCCAGCGTTACAATGTCAAGTCATAACAAGAAAGTAAACATCTATTAGTCTAGTGTGAACATGTTTGCACAGTATTAGCATCTATTATAACTGTGCGTGTGTGTGTGTCTCTGTGTGTCTGTGTGTGTGTGTGTGTGTGTGTGTCTGTGTGTGTGTGTGTGTCTGTGTGTGTGTGTGTGTGTGCGTGTGTGTGTGTGTCTGTCTGTGAGTATGTATGTGTGTGTGTGTGTGTGTGTGTGTGTCCAGTCCTGGCCCAGTGCAGAGATTGATGACACTGGTGGATCAAAGGTAGAATAAATGTTCATCCAACTGTTCAACACAATCTATTGTTGGGAGACTTTGAGCACCGGGCCCAGAGACTCAGTTGAGCATATGTCGACAATTTGCACTATCCATTGAAATAATGTGTGTTACAACTCAAAAGAGAAGACTTCCTAGAATTGGATTCTGATCCAGTGCTAAGTAGAGTTAAAGCCAGTACCCCAGAGCTGTTTGGATGTAAATCCATCTCTCTACATCTCTCCAAAGCTCTCGTCTTGATTGCTATTTGGATTCCTTGCTGCATGCGAGACAGGAATAAGTGAGCGTAATCTTGATCTTCTGTAGAATAAATGTTCTTGCTCGCGGTTTCAAAACGGATAGACACACACAGCAACTACCTGTTTTAGTGTGGTCTGCAATTTCTTTTTTGGGACTGATCAAAATAATGTGAATGATGTTGACAAAAGACCAAAAAGCTTAAACATTGAAGGCTTGCGTCAAAACTCTGTTGCCTGAATGTTGTGTGTGTTTACAAAGCTAGAGGGGACTAAGTGAACTCCCCTGTGCTAATGATGGTGGGCTCCTCATTAGAGCAATCTCAACATATGTACATTTAGCAGGATAGGTGGGCATTATTATACCTAGAACCATTTAGTGTTTCACAAAGACAATCGATTGAATTCCTGGTGCTGTCGACCCATTCAGTGCTGCACACTAAGCCGGTTATTTATATGCCTTGCAATGTATAAAAAGAAGGAACACAATGTTCCCTAGCTGTTCTGAATAGAAATCTTAATTAATTAATAAATCTTGGCAGCCGAACCATTCCTCATCGACAAAAAACAGGACAATGAAGCCCGCAGATGGCAGTGGGGAACAGTGTCTGTGTGTGTAAGCTGATAAGTCATGCACTGATGAGTCCATCTCTTAATTGCAATGAAAACTCATTTTCAAATCTGGCTGAAGAGGTAGTGTTATTAATTGATCTTTTAATTAAAAATCTTGCATTCTCTTGGTTCTCTTGGCAAACAATAGTTTGTAGCTAAATAAATCATATTCGGTCCTGAAGCACACCAATTAATCATTAATAGTCACGTGAGGATTGCGACTCGGGGAAGCCTTGTACATTAGGGTGCAGTGCTCTCTGTCCATTAATATTGGATGGCATGAAGGTTAACCATTTTATTTATTATTGCATTAATAGTACTTGCATTCATACACAATTAAGTACAATTAGAGACTCTGTCTTTGTTTTGATGACAAGCTCGGCATAACGCAGATGTCATGGCAGTCGGTCTGTGATCGACCCACAACTGGCTATTTGTCACCCAGCAGGGCCTTACAGGCCCATTTCTCTGCCATGCCTGTGCTATTCCTAGACCGAACCCCTTACTCCCATCTGGTGGAATCACAAGATTCGAGGCATGATTTACAGCACCACCACAGCATGCTCGAGACACTAAATTACCTGGATTATTGGGCCTTCATGATTTTTAGTGCACTACTTTGCATTACCCTCCAAATCCTGATAGTGTATTGCACAATATATGATGATATAGGACGTGCCAGCATGTTGAAATTGGAATTATTGGATTGGACTGGACTTTATGGCCACGATCTGTCTTAACAGATCGCATTGCCAGGATCTAAATTGGAAAGACTTGATAGTATTGATATGCATATAGAAGCAGACTATTTTGGATCACCAACAAAATGATATTGGGTATTTTCTCTCCAAAATGTTACAATAGTCGTGAGAAAGACAATTACTTGTGCCCAAACTGAATATAAATTCTGCACAATTGCAGCATAAAACCATAGTTTGTTGAAGTTTTATGAGGTGAATAAGAAGGTGGATAAGAAGGATGATGATACATGATCAATACTCCTTAGTAGAGTAGGATTGGCCTTTATTGCTCACACTGTGTGTTTGTATGTGTGTGTGTGTATATATATATATATATATATATATATATATATATATATATATATATATGTTCAGTGTTCTCCGGTCAAACATAGAAAGACCTCTCTGTGCGAGGCGCTATGAGAGAGGTATCGACACACCTGCCTGTGTCACCGTGTCCACTGTCCTCGCCACTGTAGAGCGCGACAGCCAGGTCACCCTGGCGCTTTCAGAGGATTCAGATAATCAATGGCCTCGCACAATGACACCAATAGCGGATTACAAGGATTCGCTAAGCCTCTGTCGGTCGCCTGACTGCATTGATTATGTCATACTTGTTATTGGCTTATATTTCTATGCTGTAGCACCATTACAATTTTCTCTCCTGGTCCCCTTCCTATTCTTTAAAAGTATTGTACAGCTCTTCTTTGAGGCACAATGTCAAATGATAAACACTCTGATGTTACTTTATCGCTTTAGTAACTCTCTTATACTTTAGGCTATCTTTATTGTGTAGTTAGCATTGAAGGGGCATTTCACCACAAAAGAAATTAAAAGAAATATCACTTACCTGTAATACTATTTATAATCTTGAGTAACCAGGTTATCATTTTTGGAAAGATATAAGGCGTTTTAACATCACCCGAGTACCATATTGTTCCATTAGAAGGCAGATATAATGTGAGCTGACATCTCCAAAACTAAGAATCTCACACCAGAATAAGAACATTTTTAGAAGGGTATCCCTGTAATGCAAGTTGTGATCCAAATATATGTGTGGCACAAACTGTAACAGTTATGAATTGACCTTTAGTGAGAATAGATACAAGAAAACACACGCACACACACACACACACACACACACACACACACACACACACACACAGCCAGCACATACATCCAGTCAAGGTCTACTCATGCCCACCAGCATGGAATCCCTTGTTAGTGACGTGTTCAGTACGGTGATATATGAACGGGAAAGGACCGGGCATAACCAATCTCTTGATTTACTGTCTCAAATCTGTCGTATTATTCAGGCCAGCCACAGTCGAAGAGAGGGAATAACTGTATAATTGGCACACTTGCAGAGACAGAAAAGCTACATGTACTCGTCATATGAATTTACTCGTTAGAAGGTGGACGGGCATCCATGACCTTACATGAACACGCCACACACAAATAGTCACATGTTATGTTTCCCCTTTATTTGATCTGTTTCATCCCACCCCATCAATGCTGTTTCACAGGTTGGCAATATGTTTTAGTAACAAAATAAATCAATAAGTACCTTATAATAAAGCATGTTGCAAAGAACATGTATCTGAAATATATATTACAAGTATCTTAAGTAGGAATAGACTATTCATACATATTAATAGGAATAAATTGGCATTGTTGGCAGTTTTGTGAGTAAGTTAGTACCGAGGGTTTGTGTTGTCCAAAGCTGAATCAGTCCACTCCGTTAGGAACTTCTCCAAATTCAATTGCAAGTAAATGTTTGGCATTTAGCCAACTTCCCCCGCTGGATACAGGCTGCAGCTCAGACTGACAGGTCTAGCTTTCATTCATCGATGGGTTGTTGTTCCATCTCTCAAAGGCTTTTAATCAGAATCTGTTTGACTGGCACAAAGTAATTGTGCTTGTATTGTATGTCAGATGACTGTGCATCTGATTGTGTGTGAAGAGCTGTCAACAAAATGCGTACACAATGTCAGATCGAGTACTGTACCGTATTGCGATTGTTTCTTCATTTTCTTTGCCTCTGTTAATTACTGTAATGGAGAAACAGGAAGCCAGTCCTAATAATACCAGTGGGCATAAATCCCGGTTTGAGGAACAGTCAGCGAGGCTTCCAGCCAGCACCGCTTGTCTTCAGTCATTAGAAGAGGGCCATCCCATTTTCTTTGTCCACAGTTAGAGTCCAGCACTTTCCTCACAAAAGAAAAGTTTACAATTAAAACAAGTGAAACATGTAATTCAGAGTGCTGGAGCTTTTTGAATCAACCACATGCTGGATTCAACAATATGCCATTGTTGTTACTCTATAACTTCAATTCATCAATTTAATTTCTTTCAAGAATTTTAATAGAAGCAGGGTAAATATTTAAAGTACAAAGGAATGGGCTGCTTTAGAAAGCGTCCGTATGTGAAGCTGCCTTCATGACAATGGAAAGAGATTTACAGCACATTGAGGCACATAAAAGGAGACTCGTTTTGCATTCAAAGGACCTGCGTCTGCCATTGAGTCTTTGAACTTCCATCATGCCATTTATCACCATGCAATGCAATTCATTTATTTTGTAGCATTGAGGATGGATGCCCTCCTCCCCGCCCAGCTCCGCCTCCGAGTGTTGAGTTTACACTATGTAGCGTGTGCAATGAACAAGATGTCGGCGGTTGCCATTCTCAAGTTCTACAATCCTCCTTCACCTGTGATTCATGTCTTATTTAGGGATGGGTATTGTTGTTGTTTTCTTCTAATACCTGTGCTTTAACTGGTATTTTTAAAACGATGCAGGTGCCTAAACGGGGCCTGAACCGATACTTAAAAAAAAGAAGCACAAAACGACGATTGACAATGACGACATTTAAAACCTCTTCGTCCATATTCGCTGTAAAAGCTGTTCTCATGGCCGCAAATTGGCACCGGTTTTCGTTACCCAACCCTAGTCTTATTACGACTTAAACCTTTTTTTTTCAGATTGCCTTTCCGTGTTCACAACACATGTGTTTCTTTTGGCTGACCCTCCAACATCCCTCTGTTTTCTCCAGTTGCCCCATCTATCCATGAGATGAAAAGCCATGGAGTTGGTCTGGGACGCACAGCTCTGCTCAGGTGCGAGGCCGCTGCTGTGCCTTCTCCAACATTCGAGTGGTACAAGGGTGAGAAAAGGTGAGCCCAGTGTGACTGTTGACTTGTCCTGATAAAGTTCCGGTTACACAACGACATTGCAACTTTTCCTTTGTATTGTTTCACTGAATTGATTTTTTTTTTTTTCATTCACATTTTCACTTCATTCATTCGATAACAGATACTTGTGTGGCTTCCCTTTATTTACCTTTATTACTCTTACGTGTGTTTTACACATGTGGACAAAGCTGTATATTGACAGTGTAACAAAAAGAAACAAACTGTTTGTACATTTAAATTTAAATGCATTGACACATTGCATTATCAAGTCAATTGTTTCATCGATGTTCCAGATAATCTAGACTTGGATAAGGGAAAAGGTCAAAGGCGCCCCAAGCAAGGAGCTCCGGCCCCAGGTCAGGTAAACATCCGCCCCTAGATTACATTGACAATAGATTATATCTTTTATAATAGCTTTTATAGCTTTTGTGCAGCTGCACCCAGTACACAACCCGGCTCAGCCCACCAGTATGAATATGAATGGAATGGATACAGTTGGTTTCATAAGTGAAATTAAGTGTTAGCTCATACTAAGTGGATAAGTCTTACCACACTGAATCTAATAAGTGCCACGAAGTTCAAAAAATCCGTAAACACATTTTGCTGAGAGCTGACAGCATCTGAGTCGTTATGCTGTCTACCAGCCGTGGGTGGTAGACCGTGTAACCGTGGGTGTGTGATGGGAAAGGTGTGGTTTTCATCTGTTTGCTTTTCCCCAGAGACGATGCATTTGGTCGTTCTGCGTTTGTCTTCTAGAGAGGTCCCACGTAAATGTTCCCGCTAGAGTCATTTGCGCCTTGTCCTCACCTTGCATCCTAATAAAATGTTTGCTTGCAACCGGCTTAAATCATTCCTGACACATACATCAATCAGTCTAGATTCAAGTGTCAGTTCTTGAATTTAGAAACAAAATTACCCCCATTACTCATCATTTACCCACTCCTTGTGAGCACAATTTCAATCATCAGCTCACACTGTGCTAATTGTAATTATGGGGTGGATTCAATTTATTCATTTGCTAAGGAGGCAAGTTGGCATGATTCTAGTCTTTACTTAATTCAAGGACTTGTTCTTTTTGTGACTTCTTACATGGCTAAATTGTGATTTCTTCATTTACTCCTCATTATGAAAAGGACATCAGTAGAAACGCCGTGGCACAGAACGTACGGCACGAACACGGTGACTTCTCCTCCGTTGCCCGTTCACTGTGGATGGAGCAGCTCTGCGGCGATGCAGCTCGAGCAGCTCTAGCATCGCCGCAGAGCCGCTGCCAGACACCTCTATCGGAACCGGTGTGACAGACTCTTGACAACCAACTCTGTTGATGTGTCACTGCTTTCATTCTTCAATGGAAGTGGGTGAATGTTTATGGCATTCTGGCATGTTGTGTGCATATGCAAGGGCGGGGGCTTTCTTTCACTCTGACGGAGGGGAGCAGTGACTAGTTTGATGTTGAACTAGCAAAGCGGGAGACTCTCGCAGAAATTATCAGTGAAATGTGAAACATTGGAGGAGGTCTCAGTGGGAGAGGGAACAACAGATTTGTGGATTAATGCTGGACATAAGGTCACACATAGTGTTTAAACTCAGAGTGCCTCTCAAAACCACTCGAGCCAAGCTCGACCGTGGGGGGCCGCGGCCGAGCCAAGATAAAAAATATGGCCTCCCTCTGGAGAGTTTTAGGATTTACTTTCCCAAATGGGAAGATGTTATTAAACACAAACCACACTGACGAAAACAAACTCATCTTTACTACAATAAGCTCCCGATAAGAATTCACAACATGTGTCTTTATAGAGGGAATTTTAATCGTTTTAGTCTGTTAAAGAGCGTCATGACTGTAGGTTTATTCCTGGTAACCGTATTAATAAATAACAATGAATTGATATTAAATGTAAAATGCCACCAAATCTTGGAAGAAATAGGGAAAACTTCAACATTTTATATTTATTTATTACATCTTAATATTAGGGTTGCTATGGAGTTATGTTTATGGTGTACACATACCTAATATTTCACAAATAAATGAACATAATTCCATGCAACCAGGTAGAATCAGTGACTCATCATTGATCTATGTTTATTAATTTATTAATTTGTTTACATACATTTTAGTTCAAATGATGTATGGACCATTAATCAGTTCATGAAGCACCTTTTATATTAGTTTCATTTTAAATGTAGGTCTATGATATTTCTATCCAAGATTATTTTATTACCCGACTTAAATTTATTTCCGAGAAACATCAAACACGTCTGGCAATTGTAAAGTTGTACCCTAACGGTCGATAGGAGGCTCCACTGGATGCTCTGTGGCCATCGTTGCATCCTGAAAGTTGATTGTAGTTTGTTGTAATTGTTTTCTTCCATCTCTCACTCGGTGGCAGCTGGTTCATTTGTCTCTGATACCTTCTGAACCTGCTCGTCTTCTTCATCGAACCGTTCTCACTCGGCTCCATCTGTCTCAGCAGGACTCTGAGTCATCGTTACTCCCCCTTCATGGCAGCACGGGCCATTAAGGCATCTCTGCCAGTTTCAAATAATCTTTTATTTCATCGTATTTTCTTTCAGATTATCTTTGCTCTTCAGCACGTTGGCGCATTGCAGGTCGGAGCTGCCTCGCACATTAAACGACACCGGATGGCCGTACGAAACAAATTACTCCACATTCATAGACATTGTTATCATGACATGCATGCCTTTGTGGATACACACGTATGTATACCTGATCACAGTCATCTCATAATATCACCACACACCAGTGTCCTGGGTGAGAGGCAAGTATGGAAAGGGAGAATGTGTGTGCTTGTAAAAAAAACGTGAACAGTGGGGGTCATAAAGAAGGTTGACTCAGCCTTCACAATGTGCGTCCCAAGAGTGACCCCAAGTCCTGTTTTGAGTTTGATGCTGGTACTGAGAGTCTAACAGAGCCGTCCCTGAAAGAAGTTTGCGAGTCATTATCTTGTCATCTTTTTCCAGGACGTTCGATACATGACCTCCGATGTAAATAATTAAACATTTCGCAAGCGCACATGCAAGGCACGACTGCAACAGGATTTATAGTAATCCCCCAGCACCTGCAACAAAACAACGCTCAACGTGTCAGCTGGCATCGAGCTGGTTCATCTCTGGGTCATTCCTCTTCCCTCACAGTCCTTCAGAGCATCTCTTCAAGGCAGACGTGACACACCGAGGGATAAATAGATCTGTTGAAGAGAGTGATGAAGTGCTGTGCAACCACAAGGACGACAAACATTTGTTCTTGAAACCTGGTGTGTGGGCCAGAAGTAGAATCTTTACTGTGTGATTGTGTTCTGTTTTCAGGATTATCAAAGGTCAAGGCACCGACATCAAGAACCTCAGCTCCAGATCAGTCCTCACAGTGAACAACATGACGGAGGATCGTTACGGGAACTACACATGTGTCGCCTCCAACAAGCTAGGGATGGTGAATGCCAGTGTGCCTCTCATCCGTAAGTTGTCCTTCTCTCTGCTTGTGGCTGACTGGAGTGGCGGAGAGTGAGAGCGCTGCAAGTGTGTCGTGGATGTCCGCTTGGGTCTGTGCTCTCAGCAGTGTTTCATTTTTGCTGCAGTATTCTTGATTTAGAATTAAAGCTGAAGTTAAACCCAGTGCTGCAACTGGGTGCCCACACATGACCGGTAAAAGTGCTTTCTTATTTCCTCGTCGTCAATTTTTGTGAATGCTGATTGTCTTTTACGGTTACAAAGTCTGTATGTGTCGCTGTGTGTGTGTTGTTGTTGTTGTTGTTTCAGAGTCTACATCTGCATGTGTACTCGACTAAAACACCACCTGAAAAATACATTTAGCCGAGAGGTAACCACATCAAAATTACAAAGGTAGCTACACGGGTTCGGTGTGATAACTCGAATGCCAAGTAGTATGACTCAGTACGACAGACAAAGAGGCCAACCTTATTATTTTTTTTAATAAACCCAGGAACTTAAAAATACGGATTATTTGCTCAACCCCCCGAAACCTTGACTGCTACATTTTCCAGAAAACACTGGCACATCATGAAAGTAACCCAGGTTCAATCCCAGCGGGACCTCCAGCTTGTTAGTGCATTCATCGGAGGGATCCCAGTCAGGGTACTATAGGACAATATCCATGTCACTGCACAAGCAACTTCCTTTAGTTAGTCAGGGTGACTGCACAGAGGGGCTGAGGTTGTTTGTGGACTTCATATGTAGTCGAGGAGGCACCTGAATGCCAACTCTAATGTCGGTTTTATCTAATTCGGAGCCATAAAACATGTGTGCGGGTGGCGCTTTGCTTTGTGCATGAGTCGTACCACTGAGCAGAAACGTTGAGGAGAACTGTAAGAAATAAAAGTCAAAGGGCACTGACATTTTAGCCATAGGTCTGTACGCCAAAAAGCACAGAGCTATTGTTATCTGTCTGTCTGTCTGTCTCTCTCTCGCCCTCTCTCTCTCTCTCTCTCTCTCTTTCTCTCTAGCCTATTCCCATTCAACAGCTACAAATGATAACACCTGCAGTACAATGGGAACTAGCCATTCTGTAGGAAAACATTTGAGAAACCCAAAACTGAATCAGAACCTTTGTGAAAGAACCCACACATTTTACATTATGAGGTTTAACAAAGCTAGTAATTACAGGATCAATCATCCAGAACAAGCCCAATAAGAAAGCCATCGTATAAAATAGCATGCATTTTTATGAGGTGGTCCTGTTTAACTCACTGGGACAGGTTGTGCGCTGTTGTGAAAATCATCTTTAAATCTTTCAGATGAATTTTATTTTAAATTGTCTCATTACAAAAGGTCATGTTTCCAACTGCCTGAAACCATTTAAGAATTGTACTATATAATAATAGGACAAATTAATTAATTTTAATGGAAGATTGAAGTTGTTGGAGTTATTAAGCAGTAATAGTCCAATTATACCAGGGATGCTCAAAACAAGGAAATGAAAAGTTAGAGGCATATTCCCATCGTAGTGCTCAACAGCTACAGTTTGTCAACAGGTCAAACAACAGATAAGGAACACAAAGCGTTTTGAATCCTGCTGCACACTCACTAATATAACCATGAGTCTGTAGTCCACAGACGCTCCACTCTCTGCATGCCTTCTCCTTTGAATCTCTATGGGAAGTGGATTTCAACCACTTTCATTGTTGGAAAACACAAGACACTTTTCCTTCTCGAAGAATGTTACAACATCCGTTGACGCACCAATTTGCAAACTTTTTCTGAAGAACTCCACATTTTCTAAGCCTCCACTGTGAAGCTTTTCAGTTATTTTGTCCCCCTGCTGCCTTCCATCCAGCAGAAAAAGCCATGACAGCAAGGGGTTGGGAAACACATTTCCTTCAACATTTTAGAACACAGTGTTTGTGGAAAAAAAAATCCATTTCATGTATTCAGTGATGAAATATGAACAGGTGAATTCAATTATTCACCAGTTTGCGCTGCACCCTGTGATGATAACATTGTCCCTAGCAGGCCGGAGACTCAGAATACAAAAAGATATTCCTGTAGAGTTGGCAACTGTCAAAGGAGCACTCCACTCTCCTGTTTGTGTATGCACAAAAACATCAAAGGCCCACCTCAGATCCTCAAATGGATGATCTTAATGTGACGCTAGCAAGGCCTCAAAGGCAGAGCGGCAAAGAAACCCTTGAAATAGTCGGAGGAAGCAGCTTCCTGCGCTGCCACCCCCAACTTCTCTCTCTTCCATTCACTTTCGTTATCTCTTTGTCTGTGTTTCTATCGTGGCTTTGCCTCCCTGATTCTCTTATCTTCCTCTCATACCATCTCATTCTTTTGTCTTCTCTTTTGCCGTTGTCTCTTTCTTCCTCTCTAGCGTCCTTTTACACACATACACACACACACACACACACTGCCTCTCTTCTCACCCTTTCTCTCTCATGATCTCCACTTATTGAAGAGAGGCCAACACTGCTGTCGCTCTTAATGAAAAATGGCAATATCAATCGTCGCAGCGCAGGCTCACCGGTACATCGATGCAAATAACAAAATCCAGAGGTTAGATTTCACCACGGGTGACTTTGGGTTGCTATTTTAAAACCAGTCGATAGCTATTGATGGGCAAGACGGGGAAGGGGCATGCGTATTTGATAGAGCATCATACATTGAGGGGAATTTGAAGAGGAGTTTTGTTGTTGTGATGTTTCCATTACACTGCGAGGTTTTGTGCACGAGTTGATGAGTTAAAATGAAAAATAAATACAAATGTTTCATCAGTCTCTTGTCAAGATTCAGAAGTTGTAGTTCCTCATCCTGAAACAGTGTAAATCCTGTTTGTGTTAACTTAACAGAGTCACTTTAAATGATTGCAGGAGAAGCATGTTATTATCTTTGACTCCGCAAAGTAAACACACTTGGCTTCCAACCAAAGCAGCACCTGGAAGACAGATGTTTGTTTTAGGTTTTTAAATGGAACAAGGATGAAAAGCATCCTGGCGTCGTGCACATGTTGATATGGTTGGTTTTGACTAATTTCTGCATTATTGAAATGAGTTGGATGTCCGTTTCTTCGCTGTGTGCTGTTGGATAGGTTTGTATTCAATTCTGCCAGTTGGGTTAGACCATGTGGGTTTCTGGGCTGTCACACCATTAGTCAGGGATTGTGATCTCTTTCAGTTAAGTACCACTTTAAGCTGTGTGTTTAAAGCTGTGGTAAAACACAAACTGGGTTCTTTGGAGCAGAAAGGAAGCACACTACCTCTCCGTCTTTACCTGTCGGAGTACACAACCCAGTGTCATCAGCAAATACACAAATAATAAAGTAGGAAAAATACTTGTCACACACTTCTGAGTAGTTGTTAAGCTACAAAGGTGTAATCAATTGAATTGGATAATGCGCCTATATGAGGGCATATAAATTATAATAAATACCGTTGGTGTCTTTCTGTATGATTGCATATGGAACATGTGTATTAAATAGATATCAACTGAACCAGAGCGTCTACAGGTCTAGTCCCTGCTGTGATTTATTTACTGGACATTGGTTTTCTCTCAATAGCTTCACTATCCAAAAGAAAAGTAAAACAATTAACCAAGTATCAGCTTTTGTTTCTTATGTCTTAGCCGCTGGACAACGCTAAAGCGGTAACGCTCGAAAACACCAGTGTGAACAGCATCGGTGCATTTGTTCTTACATTATGAAAAATGGCGGTACCCTACAAAAGGAGGAGTGCGATAAGTCATCAGCTACACCAGGTTATGCCTTGGTTTGATTTACCTGTTGAGTTTAATTGACAGGCACATTGCATATTGTAGTCATTGCCATCAATTAGCCCAAACTAGCCCAATTATGTTATTCTGAACAAAATAGTAATGTTCTTATGTCCACAAGTTTATGCATAATTAATGCTGTCTTTGCCAATTGGAATTACCAATGCCCACCCAGCACAATGAAGCATTCTAACTTGATGTTCTTGTAAAACACCACGACTGAACGAGTAAACATCATCATCTGCGTAAATTACGTCAAATTGCCGAACTGAATAAAAATGGCCTGAAAAACTAATTATTTTGGCGTTTGGGGAGATCTCACAGAGGAAAAGTATAGGAGGAAGGAAAAGTTAAAGACACAGCCACAGCCCAAACTGTTCCCGATGGGAGCGGGAAACGGCTTCAATTCAGCACAATGTGACAATATGTATGGCTAATGTTTGGTAATGTTGTCAATAATGAAAACAGCCTGTCATTAAACCAGGACTCAAAGGGTTACAAAGTGTGTGTTCTAATCTGCATGAAGTGTTCTTCGACGTAATGATGATTCATGTTAGTTTAATTATCCCAGAAGCAAAAGTGCTGCTGCTCTAGCCCCAGTTTGTGTTTCTCAGATATACATATATACATAATACATATACATGACATTCAAGGTTATCTAACAACACATCTCCATAATTCTCAGACTCTTCTAAGCATTCGGTTGAGAAGATATATCATCCACAACACATATACAAGTTAGTATCCTTATCATGTTTAACCCTTGTGTGCAGTTTTTCTCATCCAAACACAGATTTGTCTTCATCAGTTGTATTGATTTATATTGATGTTTCCAATCTTTCATACAAAATACGATGATAACATTTTGTGTTTTACAACAAGAGCAACAGCATGTCCTTGAACAACGGTTAATGTTTTCAAAGCACCAGGTTGTTTTTTTCTCCTTGTGTGCACACATATATATATATAAAAATATATATATATACCACATACTCACACAGACCTTATGATTATAGCTGAGGTATAACTATCACCAAGCTTGCATTCCCTATTTCAACTTTTCATTTTATTTGATAGATGGAAGCAAACTTCGATGAAAGACTGAAGCTGTTCTCTCCAATTTTCTGAGGAGTCCTCCAGCTTAATTGGTCAAGCTCTTATCCCCCAGCCCACCTCGGCTTAGCCTGGGAGAAGATTTTCTCTGCCTATACCGCTGCCTTCATTTCCTCCTCCCCCCGCCCCCCTCTCCCTAAGCAGTAATCGGAGGAGACTGATGGGGGAGAAAGAGAGTCTCTCTCTCTCTCTCTCTCTCTCTCTCTCTCTCTCTCTCTCTCTCTCTCTCTCTCTCTCTCAGTCACTGCTCAGCCTCCCTCAGGCAGGAGAGACACTGCCGGCTAGTTGGTTAATGAACGTCGTGTTCGTTTGTCACACGTATCAATCACCGCATGTGTAGGTGTCATTTCGACATGTATCCTCATCTGCCGTTGTTGTTGATGATGTTGTTTGTTCCCGCACTGTGTGATTGTACCTGAGTCATGGAACAGAGAAGCAGGAAAATGGGAGCTAAAGGTGAAGCCTAAAATGTGTGTATGTGTGTGTGTGTGTGTGTGTGTGTGTGATTGCAGCTCAGAATGCAGGGAAATAATACTGAAGCCATTGGATGGCACATTTTAATAACTACCTTGTTTGTCTACATTGGTCATAAAACCAGAGCTTTGCAATATTCCTCTTATTATGATAGTTTTTCAGTGTTTAGTTTCTTAAGGAGAACACAGTGCATTATTTGACTTTTAGGGGTTTGTCTATAAGTCACATCACATATCGTAATATGCGGAAATAATTTAACATGGTGAGTTTGCGGTTTCTTTTATTTTCCCCAAAAGCACCCTTACAGTGTTGCAAATTTTTTCTATCATTTGAATGCCTTGAATTTCCATATATAAGCAATCATAAAAGCCATTAACATTTTCCCGTCTCACCGCGGTGAGGACATGTTTGATGCTGCAGCAGAGTGTTCCCCTGCAGCCCAGCGGGCAGTGGAACGTACACCCACCCGCCCACCCGCCCACCCTCGCCAGATGCACGGCTAGGAACGCTCATCCCTGAATGACTGAGCGCAGTGGATGCTCGCGGGATGATGCACTCTCTGGACAGCATTAAAAAAGACTCAGGACAAATTAGTAATTTGCTGGCTCACAAATTAACACGGGCTTTAACACCGACTGTTCCGACATCACGGAGGGACCAGTGAGGAAAATAAAACGGCGAAGGCGTTTACACAAGCGATGCATGAAGAATGACTTGATCATGCACTCAATCGGAGCGGCAAGATGGATCGGTAGTTTCTTTGGAAGATTATATTACTTCCAATTATTTGAAGACATACCAAGTAAGATTCTTACATCAATGGCCATATTCTGTCTGTTGGGGGATTTGCTCGGATTAGAATCAATGTTATTGGCTCAGCATGTAACTCATAAGGCTGGGTTTCAAGTACTTTTCCCTCTTTGCTGCTTTTGGATCTTTGGTTTTATTAGCTCGCTACCACGCCTTTTAATATGTTCGACTCCGAACACACCTAATGTTAAGAAGTACCCCCTTATGTACTTTAGTACTTCACTATAGCTGATTGAGTTGTGATATTGCAGCTTTAGCATTAACTCCTCATTATGCGTGTGATGAGTTCAACTTAGCGGGGCCCCACGTGAACACTGATTTCGACAAATCATGTCTCATAAATCTCCCGCATTATCCCATCTAGAGAGAGAACAAAGAGATTACGAATCCATGAAATGAAACAGCTGTGAAAACTAATGTATTTTATCTTGCAAGTGAGCAGGATGTGCAAGGTCGACCGCCGTATAGAGCGCGTGAAATGATGCATCGCTTGTGCTGAAAGGGAGAAAAGAGCCCGAGTCGCTGTGGAACTATGAGGGAGAGATTGCATGTCAAAAGATATGTTCCACAGACGCCGACGAGTGTCGGAGAGCTCATGAAATGATTCACTGGAGAATTTGTGCTCAACTATTAATCAGATAGCACCCGCCTGCCTGTTTGACGAAAGAACTAAAAAAGGAACTGTCTTCGCATATGGGCTCCCCCAGAAGCACTTAAAGTGGAAACATTTGTGTAAGAAAAGATGAATTTGACCATTTCCCCACCAATATACCGAGGAAACAAGCGTATCATTTCGAGGACGAATACTGATTCCTATACAATTCCCCCATCAAAAGGAATGATGACATCAAATGAAAGCAAATGTTTTATTGTTGTTGGCATAACAGAATCCTTTTATACGGCGACGCGGTCATTACGCCGTCCTTGGAGTGACGCAGAGACGGCGGATTGAGAGCAGGGTGTGCGAGCAACCCTTTAGCCCTACAATTGAAATGGCCGTATTGAGTTTCCGTGTAAATGGATTAAAACGGAGAGTCAAAGTAGGCCTCTGCACTACTGCATGGCCTAGATACAGCAGCTCACTGTGAGCACATAGAGTAGTGTGTGTGAATATGTGTGAAGTGCAATCATGGCTGCCATGTGTTTCCTTGTGACCGACAGGCTCCTCCTCTACCATGAAGCCTTCTGGAAGAAGGTGGTTCTTAGTTTTTTGTGAGCAGTATGAATATTCTTTTTAATTACACTGTTTTGTGGCACACAAAAAAAGCCAGTCCAATCAGTGCATCACAGAGTGGAGCTCTGATGAACAGCTTTGCTTTGCCTCACATCCCAGATGCTGCTCCCCGATTGAGTCACTGCAGAAATGTGGTCTGAGCTTATCTTGAATTAAGTGCTTGTTTACCAAACAGAAAGCAATACTATTTGTTTATTTTGTCTCACACTTCAGCTTAAATGGGCAGTCATATTGACGTTGCAGTGATAAAAAGTAACATTCAATAATTGATGCTGCAGAGTGGAGTGTGGATTTAGCTTTGAGCTTTGGAATTCAGAAATCAACAATCATTTCTGAGTCCTTGATGACAATAACACTGTCAACACCATTACAATTCAATTATATTTTTATTCAGTTGATTTTAGATAGCCCAATATCACAAATTCCAAATTACCTTTAGAGGGCTTTACAATACGTACAAATAAAACATCCTTTTCCCCGGACCTCACATCAAATCAGGAAAAACTCAATCCAAAAAATAGATTAGCACAATTTGTAGAAAAATCAAACCTATCGCTTGTATTCACCTCTTTGCGTCTCTCATCAGTCTATTAGTTATTACAGAATCCATTTGAATCGAAACACCTGTGGCTCATTTTGCTAAATCATCTCCACTACACATATGATGGAGCATAGGATCTACTTGGCGTGACATTTAACTCGTGCACTTCAAAAGTAAAGCAGATGTGTTTGCTGCCGTCCTCAGCTCTAGTAGTGTAACACTCTGGACTGGATGTGACATTATTATATCTCCCAAATGCCACCAGTGGCTCATCCTGAAATGAGTTCATAAGGTAATCAGATTGGTACTCTTGAGTTCCGTGCACAGAGGGATAAAAGCAGACTAATGTCGCATTTCCATTTCATGTAAATCTGCTCTGCTCAACGGAAGCGTTCTCTTTTGGTTTTCCATCAGCAAAAGTTGAGGATAGAACCTGGGACTTTATTTGGTAAAGTGGTTCCAATACTGGAAGGTGGAGTTAAACCACTTGAGCTACACCGTACGATGGTGCTCACGTTCCTCTGTTTGGTTTCCGATGAGAGGAGCCGGCTAGGAATTGCACGGCAGTTTTGTGTGGCGTCGCCATGGAGATAAGCTAAGGATCCCGCGGACATTAAGGGGCACTACTATCCACAGTGGAAAACCAACCGGAGAAACGGACCTGCAACCAAAAGTGAGTCGGGTTGAGTCAAGCTGAACCGAACAATGAAGTGGAAATGAGTCGTCAAAGCTCCTGTTATAACTTTAACTAATGTGCTCGTTGTTCTGAAGGTTCATGTGAGCTCAACAAGAGGACATAACATGGAGACACTTACAGTATTTTAGTTTCTTTACCCAATCAAAATGCCTTTAGCAGTGGAGTAAGATGCGCACACACACACACACACACTACTCAGTTTATCAATCTTAACGGACTTTGACTGTAAATTGCGTCATCCCATCACATGATCAAATACAGACTAGCCATTTTGACAATTTATACGAAGAAAATACCAAAGAAAATAGCAAATCAATTGTCGTTTCATGGTTTGTTTAGTAGTTTTTTTTCATAGTTCATGCAGAAGGAGTGGCCTGTCACGTTGTTATAGATGGATACTGTTGAGCCCAAACAATGGAATCCATGAGAGACGTGTGTTTATAGCAAACGGCAAGGGCATGCTGTCAGCCCAACACATTGTACGTCTTAAGGTCTGCTCTCTCTACAGCCCCCCCCCCGACCCCACAGGCCCAGTGTAACCGTACCGCCCCAGGCCCCCATGGTTCCCCTCGTTGTTTTGTCATAGCCAGCAGTGACCCAAGCAAACCGTAGGCGACTGGGAAGATGAAGGGTATTATTTATGAGCATGTGGAGGCTGCATCTTGCCATAGAGATGTCCTTAATGCATGGAGAGGATTTGACTCCATCCCCCTGTCCTTTTGTCCTTGCATGCATTTTTATTTTACGTCTCCATTCTGTTAATAATACATGAATGTCCTCTTTCCTTCCCCCTCCCCCTTACCCCCTCTCCCCCCCTGTAGCAATTATTGAACCCACCACTACTAGTGCTGTCTCAAGCCCAGGTCAGTATATGTCACCATGCTGTACACCTGATCAGCAAAGAGGTGCGCTGCCTCATACTAACCTGAGCTGAAACTATCTCCTCCATCTTGATTTATTTCAATTGGCTGGCTGGAATGCCTGCTGGGTGTACAGCTTTTGTTATATGTCCTTTTAGTAGTTTGATTTGCGTTCCTTGGTTGTTTTTTTTCTGTCAATTTTGGGTTGGCTTCTACAGCCTGGCTTCATATACGTCCTGCAGCCTGTGTCATCACAACACCCTGCCCCCTTCCTTCCATCACAACGCCGCCACCCCCCCCACGTGGAGCACACAGTCGCGTCATCAGAGCGCCTGCTCCATAGGCCTCTGGGTCTGATGCTTTTCATAATGGCTTCTTCTCCTTCTCCTCTTTCTGGCTTTCGCACCACAAACACCACCACTCTGTTGCTCATCAGTGCTACCCTAAATGCAATATGCATCAAAGGCAGGAAGCTGTTCGGTGGCAAAGGCCCTGATTTTATTTTTTTGCAAGACGGAGTCTCTGCTGTCTTTGTACTGTTATCACTCCCCTTCTGTTTTAATCTGCTTATATCCCTCTTCCTCTCCTCACTGTCTCTGTGCTTTCCTCTTTATAGAACAATCAGTTGGCGCGCTGCCACCCTCTTTAACCTGATCTCCTGCTAGTGCTGTTGTCGGTGCTACACTGTCAATGTCACCCGTGGGCCCCCCTCCCCCCTCCCTGTGTGCAGCCTCTTCCACATTCCAGAGTAATCCCCTCGGCCTGGTCCTCTTTTCTCCCTCGCTTATGGTTTTGAGTCACAGAAAGAAATCTCTCATACTGGTTACATTATTTTTTTGCGTAATGCTGTTCCCAAGCACGGAAACATGTACACGTGCATTCACACACACAAAAAAAGCTTTCACTGGCACGAACACACACAATAGGCACTGAAATGAAAACACTGAAATATTCAAACGTGCTCGGTTGCAGTTGCACTAACTCCTGATCACATGTGAGTATTCATACTGCATGAGGAATCCACTCTGGGTTTGTTGTGCCTTTTCATCCAGCGCTGTGGATGGGCTCCATCGGTTTCCACTTGCGTTCTATGGAGACACAGATCTGGATTAGCACATGTTCGCCTCCCTTCTCTCCCTGTCATTCTGAGCCAAATAGAATTATCCATGGAGATTTTTTCAGATAACAAGGTGGAATAAGCTCAGCAGCAACGAGCAGTCCTGGCGTGGCCCTGAACTCTCATTTGATATGTCGCTTGCAGAACAAATGACAATTTCATGGTCCGAAGGAACACCACTGGTTTCAATCGTGGAGATAAACTCACTCAGCGACTCACTGATCTTGTGTTGTTTCAAGTTGTATTTGAAGTTAATTGTGTGATGTTCCCCTCACTCAGATGCTTGGTAACCGGAATTATTTCAGATCCCTGCAAAGGGTTCTTTGTCCCAACTGTTTAATCAATATTAATAATTAATTTCTACAGTAAATTGTCTTCTTTTATTTCTCCTGTGAATGAGCTTGGGAATGTGTGCTTCCAAATAAAGGAATGAAATTCTCGTCAGTAAGGTAAGCGAATCAAATCTGTGAGGTCGAAAAAATTGTTCATCCCTCACTGCACTTGGAGCGCATGTTTCAGCCCATCGAATGACAAATAACACAAATAATTCAAATTAGATAGAGAAAACCACATTAATTGACAACGTCAGTCAATGTGCTTGTTTATGTAATAATTATGTAATATGCCAACATCTTATTGTGCAGGTTAATTGACTCCCACTTGCTTGTGTACGTTGAACTTTCAGAGACAGAGCCGTGGACATCCTTGTGCTACAAGGATAGTTTTTACAATCATTGCAATTTGTCACAAAACTGCCACACCACATTATAAACTGTACTGTATCCACATTTAAAAAAAGACAGACCACTGGTTACTTAATACAGACCATAATACAATAACTTGTTTTTGTTGAGTTGTCACTAACATCCACCAGAAGCTCTTATCAGCAAAGTACAATATTGTTTAGGACTCCCCGTTCCATGTTCATAATCCAAGGAGAAGAAGTTGAGAAAGCAGACTCATACTCAATCAACAGAAACCTGGACCGGTCGAAACCACCTAGGGAAACAGATCCTCCAGGGGGGTCAGTGAGCTGTTCTTGGCTATCGTGCGTCGGGTAGGCGGCATGATGGCTGGTGATACCAGTAAGGAAGTCCAGCTCTGTGGCGGTGCTGGAACGGCACCGTCTGGAGGCAGCAGCAGAGAGCAGGATGATGGACATGATGAACGCCGTCCTGAATCACACCTCCCACTCTCTTGATGATGAACCGTAGCAGATGGGTACCACGTTCAGCCTCCAGCTCATCCTACCAGAGAGTAAGATGCTGCGCTTCAGGCATTCACTTGTGGCTACTCCCATCACAGCAACTGTGACCACAACCTAAGTCAGCTGTGACCCCCCCACACACACACACACATACGCACGCACACACACACACACACACACACACACACACACACACAGCTCACCTACTCAGACAGACCTGTCACACTCAATGCTCACACCCCGTAGTGCTCCCACATCCGGACTATCAACTATCACAACCCCTTTTCTACATCTGTTGACAATGATACTTAAACTTCATAATAAATATGGCTCTACATGTTATTTCCATTCATATTTTTATGCTACTACTGATACCGTATGAATAGTTTTACATTTTAGATGAGATGATCTGCATCACTCCTGTATCTGTACAGTTAATATGAATCTACAGCCAACACTTTAGCTCAGTGTATCTCATCTTAAATACTGGAAGCATGAGGAGACAAATGAATCAACTAGCACCTAAAGCTCACTAACATGTTAATCCCAACAAAAGAGGGACGTAAAAGCTGTGCTGGTTCACCCAAAAATGTGTTTGCATTATAACCTTCAAGTATTCAACTGGCCATGAATAGTATAATGTCAATATTTTACAATTAGATAAAATCCTACCCATATCGTGATTTCGTATTTCATCTCATAAACGTCAATACAGACCCAAAGACAGAAATAGAAATCATCTGTTGTTGCTGCATGAACAAATCTGTGCCACAAAAGTTTACACTGTCCATATTTGATATGGTATATACCACATTGCGTTGACAATAAAGGTCTTAAGCCGCTTTTATCTTTAGCATATGGATTTGTATATATTTAGCTAAATATAAAGCACTGATCCAACACTCCAAAGCAGCTGGCTCGCTGCCACCCTGTCATCCCAATGAAAAGTAGATCTGTGATAGTAGCATATGCTCCCACAGGATTTCCCTTCTGTTTATTCCCACAAATCAGTTGACAGAAGAAAAACCATGTTCTTAACACTGTACTGAGCTCAATATGATGTATTGTTTTGAGGCACAGGGCACAGTGCTACTGGTTCAAGGAATATGACATGCATTATACATAATGCGTGTGACTCCCACGTGTCATGTCAACTCCCAAATAAACAAAATGTAGGCAGAATGAGTGTAGCTCCCCTGTTTAACCTGTTCTTAGCCCTCATTTCTCAGAGGACATAATTTCTTTTATCCATTATCTGGTATAATCAGAACTCATTTTGGAGGAGGAGGTAACAAAACCCAGCATGAGGCAATGGGAGATAGGAAAGAGAGATTAATGAAGGTCTTTGTGTCCTTCATAATATTATGGAAAAGGTCATGAGACGTGGTGAGAGAATCTATGATGGAGTTACCTTTTCAGAATTGTTCACTTTTAATCCAGATTAGGGCCCTGCATTTTTCTCCTATATTTTATTCCTATAGATGTTTTGAAAATGATATAAGAATCACAAGCTTAATGAAAACTATTTTCTGATTGATTTACAATAAGAGTCATGTTATGTCGTTATTCAAGATCCAGAGCAGGATATCAAAGAGTTAATCTACCTGATTAAGGATTCTTCTAAAGTCCTCCAAAATTCAAAAGTCACTCACTCAGCTCCCCAAGGCCCGGCGAGCTGGCTGGGTTAATGAAATGATTTTAGTGAGCATGGGAAACTGGCTAATCAAAGGATAGCTGGCTAATTTATATCTGAAATTGGGGTAATGTCTTCTTTGGAAGATGAGTTTAAACAAGGTTATGTTTTCCTCTTTCAATTCTTTAGTTTTCTATGTTGTGTTTGTACAAGTTGGACCCAAAGCCACGTGTTGGTGGTCTTACGCTGCAAGAGCTTCTCAATAAATAAATAACGTGCTATTTTTCTCTTGAGTTCTAAATTAATATTCTCTCTTGTCCATGACTTTGTAGATATGAGAGTAACTGTTACTGGAAAGAGATCATATGTACATGTGATCTGTGTTTGGTGATTACATCTGCAGCTGAATGTTTTTCAAAATACTGTAGCAACATTCTCTAACTTTGGCCCTAATACATCATTTATCTTTAGCTGTGTTCAATCAAATGTTCGTACTTTACATACCTTTTATCACTCCCCTCCCCCTGATTGGCCTCAGAAGGAATGAATAGTGATAAAGGAGTAACAGTTTGAAGTTACATTTTAAATGAAATTGTTCAACAGCCTAAATGGTCTGTAGCAAAGCAAAGTAACTTTAGTGTTAACTATCGTGGTTTTTGTTTTAAACAGCCTAATTATATTGACGGCTGTGGATGTGGAGTAACATCAAACAAAAGTTTTATTCCAACATAAAAGTTTCAACATCAGAGCCTGTGAAATGAAGAAACTGACTCCCATTTTCACTACATCACTGCAATGTTGAACTCAGAGCTCATTCCTCTAAAATACTGACAATTACTGAGAGTGTGTTCCTGCTACAATGCATTCATATATAACGTATGCTTCAATGTATGCTTCATGTCCACATTGACTAATAGTTATTACTGATTTGTATTGATAACATGAATAAAATGACCTTGAAAAAGTAAAATATTCACAAAAGTCATGAAAGGAAAAACTAAAAGAAAATGAAATGTATCTTTGATATAAGACACAGTAATATGTGTATGTCCTTAATTTACATCTTTGCAAGAGAACCCTGATACTCACAGATTGACATTGGATTTCTTGGATGTGATTGAAAGAGGTGAATAGATCTGTCAGTCTTTTGTTTCACCTATTTCATAAGCCAATCTTCATTGGTTCTTCAGTTCTTTTCAAACCAAACTTGGTTCACATCTCATTCGTTTTCTTGTCAGAACTTTTTCTTGCGGCACATAAACCGTCTGAAACTCTCGGTAAGTCAAAGAGAACCGGGTACTCGATTATAAAAGAGGCCTTTCTAGAACCTGAACTGCACAAGCCAGAAGTGCTAAAGTTGAGTTTTTCTTCCAATAGGCAATTACAACCCAGTCACCAACGTGGCTCTTGATGTATACAGAGTCATCTCTAGCTAATGGCATTATAAATACACGACAGTTATGAAATATTCAAGAGAGTGGAACATCTCCCACTGATTAGCTCACGCCGGGGTCATTGCCTGAGAAGACTGGTACTGTAAATCATAGAGGTGTGGACAGCAGTGTGTAGCTGCTCGAGGAGCCTCTACAGTCAACAGCCTCTCTTTACCCAGCATGCCTGGTGTCAGACACAGTGAGCTACCCACAGATAATCCCTTTTGGCAGTGCATTCTACGAGCCTTATCAGTTATAGTGGCGAGATCAAGAGCCGTGCAAACCTTCTGCAGCCACCTCTCGCCACCCCGACTCCGGTCCCGTACGGTTTGTTTTGAGGTGATACGCCGACCTTCATTTTTCCCTCGTGCTAACTGCAACGTTGATCTCTGGGAGGGCCTGATAAGCAGATGGCATGTCATCTATCATCCTTGACCCCTCGATCCCTGGACAATGTAAATATACGATGTCCTGTGAAACTGGAAGCCGTGAGCTTCTCCAGTCCAATGCCTGTCGTTACACTACACAGGTCCAACGGCTGTGCTCTGGAAATACAACTGGCACTTACTCCTTTGTTCCTAGATTCAATATCTAATAAAAGTAACGGAAAAGGGGGAACACGACTCTCAATTGACTACGTGTACACAACTACATTTTACATCCAGCAATGAGTGAGACCACTGATTATTATTTGATAGTGCTCCAGAGAGTGCCAACATTTTTGCAAAATGAATATATTTCATCAACACTTGCCGTGCCTTATTACAACATGTGCTTTATTGTTACATCTGTTTTCATGAATTGAAAGCTTTTATTCTGATATTCTAACAGCACACAATATGATTGCCGTGCAATCTTGTGTTTTCTCTCAGTAATTCATTTTAATGAGTATGAATCAAGGGAAGTGTTATTTCTGCTATTTGGCTGATTGGTACTCAGTTGTTGGTGCGTTATTAGTCATTATGGGTGAGGTTGTCTTTCGCCGTGGCTGCCTGGGCTTTTTATCACAGTGCCCGAAAACACAGTCTGAGTGCTACTGTTGAGACAAATGTGGCAGATACAGACAAAGACATTGATTTTCTGTTGTAATGTGCTCGGACGAGTGCTTTGAAACCAAGGGATGTCTCTTCCTCCTTATTTTATTTAGTTAATTATTTGTAAATAGATGAGCTTTTAAAAAAGGAACCTTTTTATGAAAACCTCTGAAACACATAAATTAGTATTGATTGTGCAATTGCCACAATACCCAAAACAGAAGATAACCAGTAATTTTAGGAATAGCATTGTTGTGTGATGATGTACATCTCTCAATGCACAGCTACTACAGTTATGCACTGGCCTGTGTTTGACAAATAAATCAATGCAAATATTCATAAGTTTACGGTATTGATAACAAAATATGAATTCTTAATGCAACATATTTGGTGCGACACAACCAACTAGCCATCAAACATCATATTCATCATATTACATGCTGCTATCATTTAGAGATAATAATGTCTATTAAACTTAATACATGATAGTCAAATAATGAAATAACAAAGGAGGCGAGGCCTTCTGAGGACTCAAATGAGAGAATGCTGTGGATCGTACTCACTCACTTCAAAAGCAGGTGTTTTGATGATAGTGCTCTGACCAGTCTTCTTACTCATCTTCAACGAAAATATTGCCACATACATAGGGACATATATATAACATAACATATATAGGGAGTCATCAAATAGTGTTGCTTCTATTAGATGACAGGGTTAGGATGCATGTTACAGCATAAACTGAAGTAATTTAAATCTGATCTTCTGAGGACTATTGCTGGATTAGTAGTCATAAAATATATCACAACATTGCTCTGATTCCAGACTCTTATCGACCATTCAGGACACATTTTGGTCTCCCACAAAAGCTAACTTCCCTCTCTTCCCTCTAATATGTACAACATAAACATGTTGTTATCCATATTAGCTGTTTGCCTCTGCAAAGACCTGTTTTTTAGGATTTGTACCCATGTATCCGTGTGGGATTATAAGGTCGTGCTGCCCCCTCCCTTCAGCAGGTAATTACCAAACATCTCACTCACTGAGTCCCTCTGCCTCTCTGTTTGCAGCTCTGCCATCCCCTCGCTCCCACATGTACCGCTCTCTTCTTCACCTCTGATTATCTCTCTCGCTTTGCATCTCCTCTCGAGTGTCGGCCATTAAATGCAAACCTGGTCATGCTGTCAGTCCCACGCACACACAGGAGAAACTCAGCGGTGCACACAGAAAACGGAATAACTGTCTTCAGAGGAACAAGAGAACTGTTTCACAGACTTCCCTTTTTTCTTTTGCTCCTCTTTCATGGATATTTCTCTGTATTTGTGAGAATAATATTGGTGGTGGGTATTAAAACTCAGAGCTGTCAGAGCCTTTCCAGTTTTAAAATTGTGCCAAAGAATCTTTTTTCTTTTATGTGTTTATTCCTTCCTCTTTTTTGAGCTCTCGTTGCAGACGCTGCTTTTATCCCCGTCGCTGTCACTTATATTCTTTTTCTCAACATAACTTTTCAGAGTTTGCAGATCACCAAATCTCATACATCTACAGTGCTCAGAAGATCAAAGCACATTATGCATTGTGTTAGTGCGTGCAGGTCTGTGACATCCCTCTCCAGTTTTGATGTTGTTTTTACAACTGCTTGTCAAAACCCGCCATATTATTCTCGAGTTGAAAGTTTGGCAAATAAGACGAAAAAACCACAAAAGGCAAGCCGCCGTTAAATGAACAAGAAAAGTGTTTTTTTTGTCAATTCAAATCTTTTCCCACTTTAATTGGCACTCTCGCCACAGCAGTCAGGGCGATTAATAAGACGATTCAGCTGGAAAGATGAATTTTGCCGCTCCCAACAATAGACTGGACTCTGCAGTTGCTGTGTGAGAGCTGGAGCAGAAAATGGATAGTCATTTCCTTTTATGGCCACGAATGGCTGCTGTAGAGATTCAGTCTTGGTCTATAATTGAGACACCAGGGTATATTCTCTTTCTGGACAGACTCTAATGGTTAGTGCATTAAGGAGGATGATTGAAGAAAGCAACACACTTACAGTGGAGGCTGCGGTAAATCAGAAAAGATGGCTTTTGGGCCAACTTGTAGATTGCAGCGGGCTCACGCTGTGCTGTGCTGTAGGTCCTCCCTCTCTCTCGTCTCCGGTGAGTGCACTCTTCAGCAGAGTTAAATGGATGTAATTTTCGATGTAACACATACAACTCGCTGCCCATCCTGCTCACTCTGCTGCTACCTCAGCTCTCGACTGCATGCGTTTCACTGTGTAATTCTGAAATACTACTCAAAGTCTGGGTTGAGCAGTGAAAACATCCACGTCAATGCAATGATATTCCTGAAGCACAATAATCTAATCTAAATATTTCCTCCCTCCCGCTAACTTTTTTTTGGTTGGTCCCAGTTGTATTTCCATCCATTTCCTGCGAGCTTCACTTGTGACTTGGGGTGTCAAGCCTGGGCAGCTTGTTGTGTGGTTTCATATATATTCATATATGACAGCTGGCTGCCAACAGATTACTGCTCTTTCATGTGATGTGCCAGAGGGCTTGAGTCTTTGTTGCCAACTATCATGATAATACTTGAACCGCAGGATTCTACCCACCCCTGACATGTCTTCTTCCCATGTAGTTGAATCGCAGAGGGACGGGGTGCTATATGTCACTCCATGAGAATTATACAGTAATTAGTTTGCCCATTCTAAACAAACCCTGACTGATAGTGCCAGTGGGAGATGCCTGAGGAGTAAAGATACTGTGCCCACTGACTCCAAAAAACTAAATTGTTAACTAACAGGTTGCCTCTAATAAATTATTTTTCAAAGATTTTTTTCACTTGTATGAATAAAAAATACAGACATAACAACATGGAGATGCTTGAAGCTGCTGCTCATATTGTTCAAATCTGTTGATGAATCATTGTTCACTCCTGTAGTTTTTCATACATAAATATATGCAAAAAAAGCAACATCCTAATATTGCATACATATCAGTAACTATCAGTAACTCTCAAATGTGTTAACTGTCAGATTTTTTTTATACCATTTATACTATATTTTTCTCTTTTATATCATTTATTTACTAAATTAACCAAAATCCATATTGTTATTTATCCCAAAATAGATTCTCGTGGAATTTCCAGAAGAATGTTCACAATAAATATTGATATTATAACTGCAACAGTTTCCTTTAAGTCCCCTTATTTAGCACTTGTAAGCCATATATAACACAAAAAAATGGTTTGTATTAGTGAAATGTAGATATAAGTGTTTATTACTTTATCTCGACAACTATGATACTGGCACCAATAAGTGGAGAGTGATTTAAAAACAGATAATGAAGATATATAAAACGCAATTGGGCTACAATGAAATGTGTTTTTATAGAGAGGTAATAAATGTTGATGAATAAAGTATGTAAACACTTAAGGATGTGATGAAATATTCAACATCCTTGTGTAATGCTTACAAAATGCATAATAGTAGGACTGAAAATAAAGTATCCATACAACCAAATGCAACTTGGATCAGTTATAATATGGATATAATGAATGCATAAAGGTGCAGTAAACATCACGGGGCTCTCCTGAGCTTGTGCCATCGTTTGAACTTGAACTCCCACTTACGGCGCTGGCTTGGGAAGGCATGCCAGTCATCACACATGGCACTGCATCGGCTGCTGATTTGCATCTCATCCCGCTTTGGCTGAAACAGAACTCGAGCTCCTCTCTATCCCAACAGCCCCGACACAAACAGCACAACAAAGTCTCCACTTTGTATGCAAGATCATACCGGGGAGGAAATGTGATAGCAGGACTCACTCGTGGTATTCTTCAGTAGCATTTGTCCACAGGGATTTATAAATGAATCCTGTTGACTTCCTGCACCTTTTTAAAACAGTGTCACATTGATGAAGTGGTTCCATATCGCCCGTCCTTATGGCACGGCCACAATTGCAACCCAGACGCCTTCCCTTCATCTTTGCTTTAAATCGTTTTCCATACTTCTTTTGTCAAGTGTGACGTCCCGGTGTCTTCGGCCCGTAGCTCTCTCGCAATGAGTTCTGTTCGCCGTGCCGCAGCACGCCGTTGTTTTACTCTGCCAGACAATTATCTCTGAGACGCTAAGACCGAGAGAGCTGCTCTTCACGACAGTTTCCTTCTAACCTTAAATCAGTCCACGTTCCCCCTCGCCCAATAGATTGAACAAACACGCGCACTAAATCATGCTGACACACACAGGTATCCCTAAAGCATGTTCTCTCTTTTCATTTCTCTAGTATTTATGCTATTAAAGCTGCACGGTCCTGCACTTAACTTTATCTAGGACACACACACACACACAGCCTCACACAAACAGGCTCACACACACAGGCTCACACACCCACTGCTTCAAAAACTGTCACGAGCCTTAAGAAAAACCTCTCAATCAGCCCAACAACAGATGACGGTATCTGCAATGAAGCACCTATTAAAAGCGGAGCACATGCGTCGCCTGCCTCTCGGTTTCCGTCTCCTCGCGAGTCTTCAACATCTTTTTATTGACAAACCACACCTTTAAGACCTTGGAGGTTTTTAAACGCAGTTGGAAAAGGTTGTGACATTCAGAAATGACATTCTCTTTGGGGAAATGGCTTGGATGTATGCCGGTTAAATAAGGTTAGTCTTATCTGTTGGATTCCCGAGCCGCTTGGCGTCCTTGGCCTTGCTTAAGTGTGTCCAGCTCTCTGCTAATGCTGAAGGCTCTGAGTGCAAGTCGGAGCGGTTTTGCCATGTGTGATACACTCACTTGGAGGCTCATAAAATGTGTAATAAACGCTCATACACATGTGTGTGAGTGTGTGTGTGTGTGTGGGGGGGGGGGGGGGGTATGTGCATTAGTGGTTTCATGGCTCGAGGCTCATTGCTGACAGTTAATGATACTCTTCTCCATGCACACGCACAAACACTTTTATGCATCCTGCAGTGCTCCCTACTGTCTCAGTTCCCCGCTCGCCTCCTCAGCTCCTCGCATGCAGCGGAGGAATTGAAATGCGAGTGCTTAAGGATAAAACCTTGAAGGCCCCGGAAAGAAACCATTAACCCTTTAGTATTCCCCGGACTCGCAGCTGATGAGTTATTCAAGGCTTTTGACAAGGATTCACCCTCTTTACATTCACTAATGATGAATAAAGGTCAATGAACACGCTGAGAGATGCCTTTGGCAAAATAATCTCGGGGACGCAATACACCAAGGCATTATAGGTCTCTGAAGTGATAAATGGGCATTTTTTAAATCCAAGCCCCGGCCCCACCCCCTTCCTGCTGAATCACAGTAGCGTGTTTGAAACAATCAATGGGCTGAGCTCCTCGCGATGCGGAGTCCTGTCACCATTGACACTGTTAATTAGTACTGAAGAATCCCAGGCGCCTTTGTGTGAGAAGAGTTAGGAGGAGACGAGCTGATGAGACCATTTTGCTCACAATTGTTATTCCTAATACCATTTAGCATGGGGAGATGTTAGTGATGGTGGGTGGCTCCCGGTGGGCGTCAAGCCACAGGTCTGTATCCCAACATGAGACAGTTAAACAGACTGGAAGTGGGCCCACATGCTTTTCCTTGAACAGGTTTCTTCCCCTTTTTCCCCCTGAAAGGGTTATTTGGGAGTTTTTCCTGATCCGATGTGAGGTTCAGGGACAGGGATGTCTATGTGTACAGATTGTAAAGCACTCTGAGGCAATTTTTTAATTTGTGAGAATGGGCTATACAAAATAATCTGAATTGAATCAGAATCAGGGAGATATTCTCTACTTCCACGATTGTTCATTTCCTGTGCTTTTATATATCTGTCCCAAAATGTGATCATTGTGCTTTTTTTTGGTATTAGTTTAAAAGATGACTAAGAACCTCTTTCTTTGTTAAAAGTTGGAACAAACCAGACAAAACCAACCGTGGTTTATGAATCAACTAATGTGTATGTATTCCAACCAGCTCTTATCAAATGATGTATGAATGACCCAAAGATTACTAATGTCTTGCTTTTGACACACAAACATTTTGAAAATGTGCCATTTACACGCCATTTATGTCAAGGAACTTAACTACAAACCTGCATCCATAAAGTTGTCCAATATTTTCTGTTATTTAGAGAAATATTGACATTTAAAATGGTTAATACCTGTTAATTAATTTAACAAAATCTGGAATAAATTGATCACTATACATACGGTTGTATGTTATTTTCTGTCTGTTTTTCTAAATACCTGATATTAGATTAGATTATTATTTATTCATCCCCAGGGGGCATTTATTTTTAGTAGCAGCAAGCATGTTTACAATAAAATAAAATAGCAGGGCATATTACATTAAAAAAATTAAATAACAAAGGACATTTAAAAAAAATGTAATTAAAATGTAAATACAAAGTGTAAACAGTGAATCCAAGTGTATATAGAGTGAAGCGGTGCAAGGCTTATTGAGGTCGTTGATTTTGAGAAACACATATCTTATTCCTCTGCTCACAGCTCCCTTGTTGTCCAAAAACACATTGATGAGCCAAATTGTTGCGCCGCGTAACATTTTCCTTCAATTCAATGAACGTGTTTATTTTGAGTCAGTCACCATGACTACTCCTCGTCCCATAAATACTCAGTAGAGAACGAAATGTGTTATCCCTTTTTTGGGGAAAGTTTGGCAAAAAGTGTATTGAAAAAATGATTGAACCTTTTTCAAAAGTCCAACATTATGTTTGTGAGCAACTTTTATGGATTTATGTCTTCAGTAGGAACCAGTGCAGTCAGTGCTGCGGGCCACAGACAGGCGGGGGAAGTCAGAAAGGCTGGAGAGACAAACAAACACATGGTAGGATGTGAAAAATGATTAAATGACATTGTAAATGTAGCTGAACTCTGTTGGACTAAAGCGAGACAGTTGTCATGAATCATAGAAGGAAACCTTACAAAATGGCCTTACAAAATCTGTGGTCAAACTCACCGTCTGATAAGCAAGTATGCCATTTTTGTATTATTGCTTTGACATCATATGTCATGTAGAATTATTTTTTTTCAGTATGCTGTATGTGTAGCTTGTTTACTAACATTGTTAGTTGGAAACAATAGAAGTAACCATGGTAATAAAGTGCAGGTTCACTTTAATCTTGCTTCACTCGTTTCCTCACACATTATGGAGGAGTAATTCATAACAATAGAACAGCCCTGCTGTGATTGGCTTCTGGCTCTTTGTTACCATTAAATCCTGGTGAAACTTTGATCATTACATCAAGATAGGTGTCATTAGCAACTTGTTGTTATACAACTTCTCGCTGACCCTTTACATTATGCCTTAATTGCCTTTATAGGAATGAATGCAATATAATTAAATTGAGATGTCCAGCCCTCACCCTAAATGTCATGAGAGCAGCGAGTCAACTTGATGATTAATACTGTAAATGTGAATCCATCTGCTCTGTTATCAGCTGCAAAGGGAGACAAATATCTGGCTATATCCGACTATATCTGGATTAAAACACAGATTAGCACTTCAGTGGCACTTAAATAGCTCATACTTATGGTACTTTTGTAGTTCCACTTTCTTAAAGAAACATTACTTTCTGGATTATGAGTTTGTCCTCTTGGTTGATGCACTTATTGCAAGTCGCTGTGGATAAAACTGTCTGCAAAAGGACATGACATGTAATGTAATGAGAATAGTTATACATAAGAACCTGTGAGCACATCATTCATTAGCATTAGCACTTTTCTTCAGCTCAAGCTACTGACGGTATACTTACTGTTTACACCAGAAACCGCAGCTGCATCCGATTGATGAACACACAAGACGCCATCGGAAAAAAAATTGTAATTTTACTGTGCCCGATAAATAAAAAAATTCAGACTCGATTGAAACCAAACAAAATGTCCTTGATTCTTCCTTACACTTTTCCAACAATCACCAACTCCAACTGGCTTGGTTAAAATAAACTCTTAACCCTGAGTCACTTTGACGCCCTGTAAATATCATTCAAACACACATTGCAGACCCTTCTGCTGCTCTCTGAAATTACTTTTTGTTTATCCCATAATTAACTAATATGTATTCAGGGAGTGCAGTTAGTGACAGTGTGTGCTCCCTTTTTATTTAAGACAAATTGATAGAGTAGCAGTGTGTGTGTGTGTGGAGGGGGGGGGTAGCAACGGTTCAATTGGTGAAAAACACAGTATTACGTTGGTTAGGTACAGATACTCATCTAGTTAGTGTGATGTATTTTCTGAAACCAAAGTGAACTGCGGCCCCGCTGCCGCTTAGGAAAAAGAGGCTGCTTCACCAGACGTATTGATATTTGCTGCTCCGGGTACCCAGGTGAGTTCAACCAGGAGTCATTCCACCGGTCCAATTTGTCAGTAAATACAGACTTATTCCCCCCAGTAACTCCAGTCAATAATGTTTGACCTCATGTGAAAAACAGGAACACAAAGGCGGAGAGAGTGGTACTTACAGAGCTGCAGTCACCAAGCACAGTCCCACATCAAAGGGAAAGAGCGTGTGTGTCACCATCATCAGTTCTGGTATTTATGCAACCATGAAAGTTGCATGTCGATAGTGTCAGTATGGCAGGGAGAATAAGCCTCCAGAGGAAAAGCTAAAGTGGATTTGGAAGGGGGGGGGGGGGTAATGTGGAGTAGAAGATAAGAGTTATGGGCTTTTTTTTAGGATCTGACACATTTCAGTGTGAGGTGATATTGTCTGCCTTTTATTCCTCCAACCCTAACACCCAGTCAATGTACAGAGTGCACACAACTCAGCGCTGCCAAGTAGTGGTCTAAAGTCTGGAACTCATTCCAATTTGGATGTACGTCACACTTAACTTTCAAATGCACCCATTGTTCTTATTTGGCAGCATTTTGTGCTGCTTCAAACCTTCTTGATTTGTCGACTCGTGAGCTGATTAGATTTTTCAAAAGCATTTAGCCAAAAGCACCCAGATCACACTTGGAGGAGTATTGTCCAAGCAAAACAGTACAAAGTAAGTTACATAAGTACAATTCTGATGACGTTCCATGACATTTTCTATTCTTTCTTTTCCTCAACTACATTTTTTTTTAAACATATAATAAGCTAAAAGAATCCAATTAATTCACAACCTCAAACCTCTTTGGCTTAACCCTTTTTCAAAAAAGTAGTCTGGTTTATATTAAACTACCCAACAGAGCTTTCAGAGGTCGTAGGTCAGGAACTTTTATGTTGTGTTAGAAATGTAAACCAGAAATGAACCCAACAGAACTTTGTTAAAATCAAATTCCCTTCAGCAATTTACAACATTAAAATACAGCTTGCATGTTGACGTCACTGATAACTCCCGAGACAGTGAATTTAATCCAGATCCTCTATATGACCTACTTAAGTGAAAGACACCATCAGCGAGAAAGCTATTTATACATAGTTATTCTTAATGCTCGTCATCGTTTTGGATTCTGGATGAAATCTGATGAGATCACGCGGGTTCACTAGAAACTCCTCCAGCTCAGACTCGAGCCGGGCTTCAGCCCACCGCGGACAGAACCAGACCCGGCCCCGATGAGCTCTGCTGGGAGGAAGAGAGCTCCGCTGGGAGCCGACACAGACCCCGTGGGGCTGGAGACCCGGGCCATAAAGCTGAGCTGGCTGGGGGGAAGGGAGGCCCGGAAGAACCAGGTCTGAGCAGGACGGTCACACCCTTAGATGTTATAAAGAAACTGGTGCTCAAAAACACTCCCGCTTTTGTCAACAGCGAAACACTAGATAGTAATAGATCGTTTTTTTGTATTGTGTTTTATATTTATTTTCATTGATGCTCTGATGTGATTTTTGACAAGTGGGACAAATAAAGGAATATCATATCATATCAATATGATACAGGTAATCTGTTAGCATGATAAATACATTTTACTTTTGATACTTTAAGCACATTTTTACAGAAATACATACAATAAACTTCCACCACTGCCTGAGCACATACACTACTTTTCCAGTGTTGTTTGTATAACTGTAAAAAGAAGACCGACCCATCGTGGTTCAAAGGATTCCTTCAGGAAGCAGGATCCTTCATGTTTTATTCCTTTCGTCTGCAGCGATGCCACCGACAAAGACGTCAGACCGTCAACATGACACGTCACATTCGCTCGCAATTCTCCCGTAAACACGTTATCCATACTGACATATACTATGACATATTTGTTTACTCTTTTATCGCAGCCCATCCCCAGGACTGCAGACAGGGGCTATTAGGAATGAATTAACAGCAGTCTTCTGGTTTCAGTATAAAAAGACATTAATTCTTATTCCAGAATGCAATCTCCCAAAGCTACATGCTTCAAGAGGGTCATTTGGATTGTATTATGCCAGCATCCGGTGTTTTATTTTCTTCTGTTCTATATTGTCCGTGAAGACGCAGCATATGGTGGGACAGGAAAAGCTGGAAAATTGTCAATGTTTACACCCAGTTCTTATACTCGTTAAATAGTCAACAGATTCAGGGTGTGTATTAGAAAGGAAGATGAGAGGGGGGGGGGGGGGGGGCTGACCTGCACTGTCTCAAGCTGCTGTATAAAATGCTCTGCTGGATCAATGGGGCTCACTTCAGGAGAGCTTTTATCTCAACCTCCCACAGGCAGCCACCAGCAAGGTGGGGAGCAGCGGCTGGGGTGCGTTCACTGCCTCGGGTTCATACAGGAATGTTTCATGCGTGACACTCGCACAGCCTATGGGCGTACACTATCCAGAGCAGACCTTGAGCTAGTAATAATTAGCGTAAACACGCAGCGCGTGCCTCCGTTGAGTGGCGCCTCTTCTCCTCACAGCCTCGGATCTTACGCGGCACTTCGGCTAGAAATAACACACTGCACGCGCTAATCACTCGGCAATTGATCTGGTCAAAAGATTTCTGTAAACCACTGAATTGATCTGGGAGAAATCAATTAACAGCACAGGGTAGGTAAATATGTATCACACAAATATGGATTGCTCTGTATACAGTTTGAGCATCTGAGCAAAGTTTGTCTGCGGCTCCTGTGATTGGACAGGGACACTCGGCGTGGGCATGGTCCCGTCCCATTGGACGAGCCCCAGGTGAACGGTGATAACCAGGCAGTCTGCAGTGAGAAAGTTATCTTATATCCATCGAGACGGAAATGCACTTAACCCTCAACATGCGGGCCTGCTGTGTTATCAGCACCATAATGGAAATTGATAAAAAAGGGAGCTGTCTTATCATAATCCTACATACATAGCAGTGAATTGCTATTTTAGGACGCTGCAGGCGAAGGAGAAAGGCAAGGAAGAGAGGGCAGCCTCCTGGTTGGAGATCAGATGTTATCAGGCTGTATTGATGGAGGAGCTCATGAAGATGCAAGTAGCGTCGGTTTGCCGTGAGACGTTACTCATAACCGGACAGACTGTCATCACAGGGCGGCAGAAGCTAAGCAGCAACTGACTCAGCGGAATATTTGGGCCCGCAGCAGGACTGGCACGGAAATAAAACCCTGATAAGCATTACAAAGTGAGAGAGAGACGGGGGCATTGGGAGTTATCAGAGATTGTGGGAGTAAGAGACCCAAATATGAAAGGGAGATTATTATAGAGACAGAGGAAGAGAGAGGGAGAGAAAGGGAGTTTGAGGCTGCATGAATTTGCAACATGCTGACTCCATTTGTTTGCGTCCCTGTGCATTTTATTAAGCCTCTAACATTTAACAGATTTAGCGGGAGCAGCCAAAGTCATGGAGTAATTATGCTTTTGGAGATGCTGTAATTAAAAACGCACGCTGAAAGTATCAATCCACACTGTACAGCGCTTTTTTGTTTATTCCCAGAATGTGCTGATGTTGATTTACCCTCTAAATTTAGAAAAGTAAAGAGAGAAAAAAAACCTACAAGGGAAAATTCATAAAACATTTGAAAAATGGAGATTCATCCATCAGGCATGCATATAAAGTACATCATTTGCAAGCTCATTGATTCTCCGGATAAAGTATGTCCTTGAATTGAAAGGTGCAATAAACATACATATAGGTCACTCTGAATTGTGGATGCCAGTCTCATAATGTCACTATTCAGTTCAAATAAAAGGTACACCCTCCGCCTTAGGAGGAAGGTGAGAAGAGACATTTCAAGTGAGGAGTCGATCAATAATGAAAAGGAACAGTATCTGTGTGGAGAATGTCGGAAACGTCTTCTCTTTGTGGATTCCTTCCACCAGCACGCTCCGTGCTGAGGGCTCTCTTAGGTGTCCAGATATCCCACCAGGCGTTGATTAAGTCAAGCTGAAGGCCAAAGCCGGCCTGCAATTCGAGAGCCCCCAGCTCACTCAGCAAGCTATCAGGTGACCCGCCCCTCTAACACATCCACTCTCCAGTTAGATACGGATGCTGAGAGGAGCTATCAGAGCCCTAAAAAGCATTCTGCTGGGTGTTGATAACCGGCAGGTACCAGGATGTGGAGCAAAGAAGGTTAGAGGAAAGGGAGGGGCTGGGGTGAGGAGATGGGAGTACTGGGAGGCGGAGGACGGTAAATGATCTCTGAAGGCCATCTTATTAACGGAGGCTTTTCATTACTCGCACTAATGCAAATGATTGGTCTGGCTAATGAGCTCGAAGGTCCGTGTGAATGAGGACTCTGTGGAGCAGCAGTATGGGATGATCAGAGCGAGAGGCGAAGGTGATGAGTTTTGAACGTCCTATCCGGTCATAACGAACATTTTGCTTGTACAAGAACAGGAGGGAATGGAGAGAGGAACGGATGAGTGAGCTGATGGGTCGGCAAGTCCATTGTGCAGCGACTCAATATGGCCCGGCTGCTACAGGCAAGAGGGTACCAGATGAGTGGCGCAGGGTATGAGCGTATTTCACTGTCAGGGGATTGAAGGGAGGTAAAGCATGACAAATGTCTTGATGGCCTTCTGTAAAATGCTCGCACACTCTCGGCGAGCGGGCATTACGGAGACGGCGAAGCGCGGCGCATTCTTTGAAAGGCGCGGCATCCTTTATCAAATGTCATGAGCGTTGTATGATATTCCATTTTATACTCTTTAGCAATCTGTAAAGAAGAAGAAGAAGAAGAAGAAGAAGAAGAAGAAGAAGAAGAAGAAGAAGAAGAAGAAGAAGAAGAAGAAGAAGAAGACCTGTGTTGAAGACCCTCGCTGGCCGCTGTGAACCCTGCATGTAGAGGGATTTAGCCCGATTTACAGCGCGGTGTGTACAGGATCAGTTCTGGCTCAGGAGTGTCTCATGTGGGTTCTCCCAGGGGAGCTGGGGGGGTGGACCTAAGGCCACTGATTGATGGTCAAGGACACTGAACCTCTCCCCTACCCCCCCCCCCCTCCTCCTCCTCCTCCCCTGCTTCAGAGCCCATCTCTGAAGCCTTGTCCCGGGGGGTGCTGCCGCCTGCATTGTGACAGGATACAACCGACTCAAGGGACGTATCATCAGCTAAAACAACACAAAAACACAAAACATGGCACATTCTGTTCCACCTTTCTGTTTTTTTTTTTATCCTCACATTTTCAGCTGTCTGGTGCGGAACATGCATTAGACATCAAACACACAAGCAAACACACGATTGAGGATTTCTGAATGGAGCGCGGACCGTACAAAGCCGGCGTGTGTCACAGTTAAAGGGTTGACAAGAGGCTGGGAAAGGAGCGCGCGCCATTACCGGGTGAATGATGACGTTCCAGTGAATTATGGGGCAGTGCATCACACTCGAGATGGTGCTCAAAACAAACCCAGCGTCGAGTGTCACTGTTGCATATTTCAGCGTGATTCATCTTCTGTGTCAACAGTGACCGAGGTTCAGGGCCTTAGCAGTGGTCGTGCCTTGTGATGTTTTGAGTGACAAAAACTGCTGTCGATGAAGATTTTGGCGGGAAGAAGGACAAGCGAGAGAGAGAGAGAGTGTGAGAGAGAGAGAGAGAGAGAGAGAGAGAGAGAGAGAGGCTCATACGCTATTTAAAGCGGATGGCTTTGGGCCAGATTCAGAGGAGAGAACCATGGATTGTTATTTTCATATGACTCTGGCTAGAGCTGGGGAGGCTTTAGTTTTTCATTTCAATTCAGTTGCAAACCCGTAATTGAAGCGTATCTTTCATCTCCACTTATCTCCTCCACTCCTCTCCCGTTGGAGCGCTGCTCGTCTTCCTGACGTTTGCGCGTCTTGACACTGTTGGTTTCCCTGTGATATATTGTCCGGGATGCTGGTGCTTCATTGCAGCTCCGTGCCGATGTACATGGCAATTAAATTCCGACCCAAAAGAGGTAGAGCTCCGTCAGAGCTCCACTCTTCCTCTTCCTCTCTCTCTCTCTCTCTCTCTCTCTCTCTCTCTCTGCTGTCTGCCGCCGCTTCGCTCTCGCTGCCCTTTCAATCATTGTCTTCTTTCCCCAGCTCGCTCTTCCTTTTGATTCTCCCTTCTTCTTCTTCTCCCCGTATCTGTCTTTAATTTGCGCTCTCTTTCTCTCTCGGTCTCTTTACCCCTTTTCTATTCCCTTCATGTTAATAAGCAGAGTAATGGCGGTGCAGGCAGTTCCTGGTTGGGGAGTTAATTAAAATGGCGAGTTACATCCCACACAATCAAAACAATAGAAGCTGCTGTTTTCACAGTGACACAGGGAGGTATTAAACAAGCACAAAATCAAACACTGGGATGAGACGGGAACACAGTTACACGGACTATCCCGAACCTCACTTAACACTTCCCCTCCTGAAGCAGCGAGGGCTTTATGGGTACGCCCTCCAGCACAGTCAACAATTCATAGCACATATCCAATAATTGCCTTCTAAGCTCCCCGAACTGCTGCATGGAAAGCAGTCGTGTTAAAGATATTAATGTGATTACCGCAGCATTTACTGAGCCAGAAACAACACCGACTATGTATTATCCCACGAGAAACTGAGGGAGAAGAAATAGGGACATCTGCCTATTCCCTCCCCCCCCCCCACACACACACACACACAAACACACACACACACACACACACACACACACACACACACACACACACACACACACACAACCTAAATGCATTGTGCTAGCGTGGCTAGTACAATGCAGCGCACTCAGGCTCCGGCAACACTGGGCCGGCTGAGAGCAGGACGGGAGCTGTTGCTATGGTTACCATTTCTCGGCTCGCTCTCGCAGCCCAGGAAAACTGTGTCATTATCCTGTACTTTGGATAGGACGACAGAAAGGGAGGGAGGGAGAGGAGGGAGGGAGGGAGAGGAGGGTTACGCCGAGAGTGAGTGAGGGAGGGAGGAAGAGGAGACAAAGATAGAACGGCAGAGACGAGGAGAAGAAGAGGGCGCCGTAGTTCACACAGGTCGGCCGGGCGTCGAACGCACACACAACGTCAACATTTGCACCCGTTTGTGCTCCTCTACTCTCTGTTTTTTTCCCCTTTGTCTCCCTTTCCCATCCGTCAGCAGAGCTGTCGTTCTTTTACTCCAGTAGGTAAACAACTTCAATACCAGCCGAATGTTTGAAGGTGTCAGGTGTTGGCGGCGCCGCGGCGTGTGTGTCTGTGTTGCCGCCCCTCCTCTGGCATCTCCCGTAAAAAAGGTCTCCCACAAGCTATTATGTCGGGATCAATCTCTGCTTGATTGTATTTATTCTCACACGCCAACAGCGATACAGTATGCCGCTCCGATGACAACCGCCCCGTTGAGTACACACGAGACGCATTAACAACAACACAGAGGGACGGCGATCCTCTGCCTGTAACGCCGAAGAACAATACTTCATACTCTGTGTTCATGATTGCATGTGCGTGCGCACAGTATACGTTTGGGGTTATTCTTTGTTGTTCGCTTTGCTTGCCGTGTTTGTGCGATGTGAGGTCCACATCAGAGGAGCTACATCGCCAACTAATTATATGGCTGTGTAAAGAGAGGCACCCTGCTGATATGGGCCGTGCACCACATGATTTCCCCTGGTAGAGCAGAGCCTGTGTGTGTGTGTGTGTGTGTGTGTGTGTGTGTGTGTGTGTGTGTGTGTGTGTGTGTGTGTGTGTGTGTGTGTGTGTGTGTGTGTGTGTGTGTGTGTGTGTTGGGGAGGCGGAGCAGCCCCTCCAAATGAAAGGCTGCCCTCTCCTCCGCCCGACGCAGCTCTCCAGAGATGCGGTTCATAGTTCTGTGGCTCTCACCTGGTCAGAGAGACACAAACGGGCAGAAACAAAGACGCCTCGGACGGGAAAGTGAAGAAAAATCATCCTCATTTATTCTCCTGTCTTCCCTGATGGCTTTTCTTGTACCGCTAATATAAAAGAGGAAACTGGTTTTGACAGCAGCTGAAGAAAGATGAGGAGGCAAAACAGTGATTTATACTATTATAATCTGAGGGAATAAAGCTCTGGGGTTAATTAACCGTTTGACCGTAGCTCAGTTTATGACGGCCCTTCTGCCTTCATCGCTGTATCCAACACACACCCTTCCCTCCGCCTCAAACACTCACGTTCTGCCGGACTGCGGTCCTCCTCCTCGGTGACGGTTGCTCCTCTTCCTCGCGGGTATACTGGGGACTTAGTTGCCTTTTTTGGTGTGTGCACTGCAGCTGGCGGTAACTGATGGATTTAACCTGTGATCAGGTGGTTTTGCGAGGCACTTCAACCGTGGCGCCTCTGCATGCGAGAAACTTTACTGTTGGTTTGCAGTTAACGGTCAAATAGCGAGGGTCCGCTATCGGTCAGAATTATTATTGTATTGGCGTCAAGCATTGGACCTGTAGTCCACTGCAATTCAGAGATAACATGATGCTTTTTACTTGAAAGTTTGTTGAAATGGCGAATACAATCCGACTAACGAGCTCCTCTTGTTTCCCGCCCACAGCGCCCAACACTGCGCCCTATGGGAGCACAGGGAGCGCACACGTCCCACTGGCCTGCCAGTACCTGGTCCTGGCGCTCTCCTCCTTCATCAGCGTGTACTAGCGGAGGCTCCGGACACAATGACTGCCGAGAGCATTTATCAATCTTTTGTGACATTGCTGAAGGCTGGGATCCAATCTGGTACAGTTTGTTTGAAAAGCCGTGATGGGGGAAATAAACAGCGTTACGTTGTGTGGGGAAATGTTCTTCTTTTTATTTCGTTGGCTTTTTTTTTTGGTGACATTTCTGTTATGTAAATACTATGATGTTTTTTATTATTATTATTATTATTATTATTATTATTATTGTTTCCTCTTCTTTTCTGATTGATCAACCACCTTGTGAATCAGTGCTCTCCTAGCCCCCGCCCTCCCCCGACCTTCAATCATATCACCCCCCTCACCCCCACCCTCACCTTCATAAATGAGTCACTCATGCTTCTCTCTTTGGGAGGCGATGGGGCAAAATTGACATTTCCATCCGTTTTTTGTACATGGCAACAACAAAAAAGAAGCAATTGTGCCAAGTCTCTCAGTACACATAATTAACATACCAATGTTGTATTGAATGTATTATGGGTGGTTGAACAAAGGAAAGACATTTAGATTCCTTGTGCTTGAAAAAATAGTAGAGGAAAAAAAAAAGAAAAAAATCTAAAGAATATAATGGCGGAGTTTTTCCGGGACCTGTATTGTCATGATTACTCAATAGATGGATGAACAGTGTTGAAGGTGTGCTTTGTTGTATTCTGAAATGGGTCCTTCAGTTACTGCGCCTGCCGAACAGATTTGATCAGGCAGCCGTCAAAGTAGCAAAGTATACTGTAATGTATCTTTATATTTTAATATAGTGTAGGCTTATGTTTGAAAGTGGGACCAGCTTTTCTCATTTGACCAAGAACATTAACACAGTTCATGACGTTGTACAGTATGAAGGGAGGAACATCGCTGCCCTATGTTTACATTTTTCTTGACTATATAAATACTGCAGTATATACTCCACCCTTTTTCTTCCGGAAAGAGTCCACACACAACCAACTGTTTTAGCTTTTAGTTTGAGAAGAGAAAGCAGAGCCCACGTTCAACTGGCGTAAGCTTTTCTCCTAAAGATGCAGTTCTTTGAACACGCCCCCTCCAGTGAGTGAAGCTGCCGATCATCAACCGGCTGAAAACCCACAGCGGCACGAGTGGGTTTTCAGCTAACGGCCTCTTGAAGTTTTGGGCTTCAACTTTTGGCACGATACTTAAATAATGGACTCTGGGAAAGCAGCATTGTGCAGCACGGTACTATATTCCTCTGCTTTTCTCCACAAATAATTCAATAATGAAATATATTTGGGGCTCTTTTACAGTACATATATTTACTTCATCGCACCAGTTAACACATAAAGGACACCCAGAGAGTCAAAGTTCATTGATTTAAGATTTCTGGCAACTGCAGCAACATTATAGGATGTAGAAAAGTACAAATAATGAAAACTGCTTTGCCTCCAATCTGAGTCCTACTCGTGTAAATTATGAACAACAGAATACAAAACGAAGCTTATGAACATCTTTACGAGCATGGCCTACAGTGCTCCTCCCAGTTGAAAGTTATTTTGTATTCAATACAGCTGATCAATATCCACAAGGTCAGCGAATGTCCAGCAGAGAATAAATTAAACCATGAGGTCGTTTAATGGGAGAAAATGTGGCTTTTTATTCACCGAAATCAACCATATCAAGGCTAAAAAAAAATATTACAAAGGTTTGCTTTATGACATGGCATATTCATCCTCACGTATCTTCATGGTGTAAACAGAGATACTGTACTGTAATGCCTTAATAGTACCACAGACATGAAATGAACCTCCTTTTAGAAGGACACTTCCAGAAGCTCTCAATATGATACGACTCATTTCTTTGACATATTACTGCTTATTGAATGTTTTTAAACCAGTAGCTGACTAATCTTTCTAATTTGGCATCATACTCAGTAAACAACTAAATTTCTCCACTCATGGCTCCTGCAGGTATTTTCAAATAAGCCAGTTGCATCGGATAGAAATGCAGTATTTGTGGTACAGGTTGACATGTTATCTGGACCGTGTGATACACATTGTGCCCCCGCGATCGAGGGACTAACAGTTCACGCAGTATTTTCACATGAACATGTAACTGCAAACCTTTAGAGAAATAGCCATCGCAGTTAAAAGACTTAAAGCACAAACACTGTTATTAATTATACGTTTTGTGGTGATTTGTTTTACGGTAAACTTTTTTTTTCTTTTTTATTATTTGTACTGAAATTGTTATCAGCTTGTTTTACCAATTCTGAAAATACTGCACCATATGATCTTGTTTAAATGTTAAGGTATAATGAAAATGGGTCAGAAGTATATTTATTCTATTCCTTTATGAAAACAATGTATAAAAAATTACATTTGAAACATGTAACACTGGATATGTGACATTTATTTGAATGAGGTACAGTATGGCATAGTTTATAATATTGTCGGGTTCATTTAGATGCCATTACTGTTGTTGATTCCTTTTGTCAGACGAGTACATTAAAATGAACAATGTTTGCAATCAAATTACCTACTTTTTGAAGCGGAGAGTAACAGTATTATAGAACAGAGTCAATGTGTGTATATTTGGAGAACATAGGATACCTTTTGATCTTTAGAGCCAGTGTGTAGTCATAGTTTTCACACACTTGCGTGTTTGACGATGTGCAGAAAGTATGGTTGTGCTGCATGTCAAAGTTAACCTGTGGTTTTAAGGTGGCCATTTTACAGATATTCATACTTTTTATGAATGAAAGCAGTTTTTTTTCCAAAACATTTGGTTCCTAAATCTGGTCAAAAAATACATACCTCTTACAAACGAGCCGTTTGTTTGTGATTTAATTTGAATCAACTTTTGTTGAAAAATCAACTGCTATTCAGAGTCATATTGATTATTGTGGCACATGGTGGAGTTACAGTATGCCGGTTGCTTGTCTAAGCAGTCAAGACCATGCTAGTATTCATACATATGAAGTGTACTGGATGTTGATTACTTTTTGAATAATGGTATTTACAAGTTCCTTTTATCGCATCGCTATTATTTGCAATAAAAGTCTTCATGTTACAATATAAACCCACGTCGAGGGGTTGTCGTTATCACTAAAATGTCCTGGGAATTTAAACCATCTCGTCATCACAGTCCCTAAAATCCAGATGTGCTTAAGATCAATGCTGTCCTCACGTCAGTTGTTTTGATGTTTATTTTGTGTTGACTCATTAAACATACGTCATTCAGAAGAAGCGGAGTCGCCGTGGACCAGTTAGCTTTTTCAAAGCTTGAGGATCAGCTACGTAACGAGTCTGCCGATCAATAAGTGATCTCACGCTGGCCGACTGCACACATCACATTCTAGCCTGGTGAGGCAGAACAGCTGCAACGGCATTTAATAAAACTCACTCAGTTAGATTTACATCACCGACAATATTTTATGCTAACTTTAATCAGGATCACCGCTAAATACAATAGTACTTTTTGTATAATGGTGAGAATAATGAGAAATATATCTAGGCCGGCATATTACAACTGAAGGTGAGCTTCAGTAAATTGGTCGAGATGAATTATCGAATTTTTTTAAATTTGACTTTAAGCGGAATACTGATTAGCAAGTGGCATAATTACCCCGACACAGCAGGCAGCGGTGAAGTGTGGGACGTTGCCAAATGTCATGTTCCTGTGGCTGGAAGGTGTGTGTGTGTGTGTGTGTGTGTGTGTGTGTGTGTGTGTGTGTGTGTGTGTGTGTGTGTGTGTGTGTGTGTGTGTGTGTGTGTGTGTGTGTGTGTGTGTGTGTGTGTGTTTCAGAATTCTTTGTGACGTGTGTCATCACGCCGCAGCACTCGCACTTCACGGCTGAAAGTCAAACTATCCTAAACTTTGACTCGGGCCGCACTCCACCGCAGCTCCTGTGTGTTTGCGGGTTTATGGGTTTACGGCAGTAAACCCATGAGGGAAATATCGGTCTGTTTGTACAGTGTACTCGGAATAATTGAGTCATCTTAATTTTTTGCTGTATCATGCATATTTGATTCTGTCATTAAACACTACATAAATCCTCTTCTGAACCCGGCTGGCCAGAAGCCAAAGGATTAACCACCATTTGCACTGCATCCTCATCACTGACTGCAGTGAGTTGCCCTCTATGTTTAATCTGGAGACATTTACAAACATAAATCACTGCACATTCAGTCCCACAGCGCATCGGGGGCCGATTTTACCCTTTCTTTTCCACAACAGCACAAGGCTATCAAGTATCTTCTGACCTGAATACACTCGTGAGTAAAACATCCACTGGTGGTGTGACCTACCTCATAAAAAGTTGAACAAGTCATGATGATATACAAGCTCAAAAAGAGGTTACGCCTCCCACCTGCAGAGATCACTGCCTCACCTTGTGCTTCCAGCTCACAGCGGAGAGGAAGAAATCTCTCCTTTTGAAAGTTTAAGATAAGAGGATTTTAAAAATGCATGTACGTGCGTAGTATTACGGCCCCACGCTCCCCACCCTGAATTTTCAAATTCATTTCAAAGCCTCCTCTAATCCCAGTGCATCAGAATCATCATGCGTGTATTACAAGTTTGGATTTATGAAATAACAGCTGAGTTTTGGATGGGAACAGTGCTGTACTGAATGTGCCTTTAAAGTGTTTCATCAATCATAAGCAGCTCTCATTTAGAGTATTTAAGCTCACTAAACAGTTTTCACTTTATTGATTATTATATTTACAACATGAAGTAAACATTCACTGTGTTAACATAGAAGCAAATTACAGCACTAATTAAGTTTCACAGTCATTCTGACCCCTTAACCCCAAAATAACACAGTCAACAAATGAATTATAAATAATTAAACGTCATCATCATTCACATGATTAATGCGTCGCTAAAGTGTAGCCATGTGCATTCATCCTCTGGGAAACAGACGCAGCATTCAAATTGTCTCCATCCTGGTTTTTATCAGATCAAATTATCTGTTTTCTCTTCTTTAGTTTGGAAACAGACGTGTGAAAGGAAAGTTTATTCATCTTCTCTGTGATTGACAAACTTTACCTGACAATATAAAAAAAAATGTTTTCCTGTTGCAGTAAAAACACACACAGCTTGAGTTTAATCAAACAGTGAAAATGATATTGCTGCACTCTGAGGCGGCATGACACTCTCTATAGGAAGGAGCACATCCACCAATAACACGCTAATGCAAGGAGGTGGTTTTAATATATTGAATAGATTAAGACAATGATCATTTGCTATTGCAGCTAATACAAATGTTCAACCTATCCGCATGTTTCCTCAGCACACCATGATCGACCATTAATGCAGGATGTTTGCAGTTTTTCTGCAAATGAATATATGTAAAACCGCATCATCCCGCAGCAGGCTTAAGGCAGCGTGTACTGTAGGTCACGGAAACGATTAGCGTGTTTGGCTCTTCGCGAAGTCGCCTGTGGCCGGCTCGAACCGAGAGCAGAGCGAAGGAGTCGTGAAGGAGGGATTCCTCCTGACCCCGCAGTTAAAGAACCCCTTCCTGTGGATTTGTCAGCTTTAACTGGGAGATTGTGTCACACACTGGAGCTCCTGCAGTCGCCATCCCTCCTCCCTGATCGGCATACTGAGTTGTCGGTATCTACAAAAAAAAACTCTGTTTCTCGACTGCCAGCTTTCAGTTTGGAAGATGTGTCTCTTGCACAGCAGGAACAATGCTTTTGTATCCCTCCTGTCAAAGATAAGCAGGAAGAGAACAACAAAAATGAATTTATTCGCCTATAGCCAGTTTCTGGGCGAGTTTAATTCAGCTCTAAATGGGAAAATAAATGTTCTTTAAGCTAAATAATTAGGTCGATTTCTTTTCTCTCAAACTTTTCAACTGGTTGAGAAATATTGACCAATTTCTGACAGATGTGTCTCTCCATTTTCTTTGAAATCCCTCTGATGGTGTGGCAACTGCGAATGGAGTGGGGAGACATGCTATTTTAAAAAGAAGTTGCATCAAGTATTTGTCAACCTGTCCCTCATTATTTCCACTCAACTGGAAAATAAGTTGCCAGCCACTGATGCAGAGAGCCTGAGATAATGCCTGGGTTTTAAAGCAAGCTATCGAAGCCGCGCAGGTCTCTATGGCGCCAAAGTGTTTTCACGTTGAGCTCCGGGCCAATTGTCAGTTCGCTTGAGGGATTGAACGGGTTTTGACTGACAGTAAATTTAATCCAATTTCATTTGTTTTCATGCCCCAAAAGGCAGATTACACATTGTGTTATTTACACCGAAAGACGCAGCAAATCAGTTGTTAGTAGCACCGGGTCATCGACGTGTCTTCAGTGTTGTGTTCGTTCCTACGGAGTGACCCAGAGGTCGAGGGACGAGGAGCAGCATTTATTTATTGTTTGGTTCTGCAAATTAATATATGTACCAATTTGTTTTCCTCTTTTTACAAAAAAACTATGGAATGGATATCATAAGGTTGACGGGAACATCCTAAAATGTCTTATATGAAATATAAATCTTGTGTGGACATTTATTTATCTTTTTTGTATTTGTTTTTTTTATTATTCATAACATCTGGAATTGAAATGTTTACTCAAATGTGTATGAAGGTCTGTTAGCCACCAGGGATGTAGTTGTATATTGATAGGCTCTAGATCACTGGAATGATATATATGGCTTTAAGTGGCATTGATATATCTATATATAATATATATAAATATATATTGATTCATGTACTTTAATTACTTTAAAGCTTACATTGTGTATAGCACGTATGCAAGTCCATTTTCATCATGTTTGATGTAATTTTGTAGCAGTGGTTTGATACTAATAAATGGCAGTTGATGATGGGATGGTAGATTGTGTTTGTGTTTACCTTTACAACAACAACAAAACATCACGCTTTGTATTCATAACAACACGTTACAGACATATTATCCAAGTCATCCATTCATTGAACAGCGACTTTGTGATTTCATATATTGTTTTTTAACATATTTATTTTTGTTTGATAACTTGTATCTTTTGTATGAATAATCAAGTCCCTGACATTCAATACTAATTATAAAACATGATTCCGTTCCTTCGTCATTGTCAGCAGGACAACAATATGAGAAATGTGTCTCACAAGAAAAAAACAGACAGAAATGATTGTTTATTCAAATGCCTGAAAACCAATCTGTTTACTTGGCAGGTGAATTATATACAATTTCATTAACAATCTTTAATATAAGTTTTTTGCAATTATATGAGTCAGAAATCATCAGGTTTAAAAGAAAACAGATTCAAAATAAGAATTTGACGTACAGTGGAGGTTAAAGGTAAGGAAATACAAATAAAACATTTTTCAAAGGAAGTAAAAGACATTTCAGAGGAAATTAAAACTTGAGTAAAATCATAAAGGGCTAAAAGTATGCTTTAAAAAGGGCCATAAGGGACATCGCTGACTCAGCTGACCTGATTTCCTCACGCCTCACGGACTACGACATTATTAGACCGCTGTTAGTTTCCTCTTCCCTCCCAAAACTTTATGACCACAATCACCATCCTCGTCACCCTCGGCTCCAACAATAAATCCTGACTCCACGTTCTGTTTGTGTCTGTCTGCGTTTGGTTCGCCCATTACTGATCATAATGGACCAATAAAGTTTGATAATAACTCGGAGCAGTAAATAAATTCTACTAAATCACAAATCGACTAATCTCCACAGCTCCTGTATACATCTGCTGAATGTGTAAGCAGCAGGAGGAGAGTAGGAGGCAAACCGTTTGCGTGGAAAGGAAAAGATGCAGACAAAATTGGCCTGCGATTTCATAACCTACTGGCCGTCGTCGGGCGAGGATTTCGCTTTTCATCGGTTTGAAATGAGTTTGTAAAGCGGGCGCTTGTGAAACAATCCCGTCACCCTGTTCCTCGACTCCAGCTCCAGCCAAACGGACTGTAAACAAGGAGCAGCGCACGGGAAATGAAGTCTGAGTCTGGAGATCGGCTGGCTGCACCAGAACCCTGTCAACAAGCGCACAAGGACATGGTGTGCACAGACGATGCTCCATCAAGGTGGAGCGGTGAAAAGAGAGGTGGTCTCAGCTCTCAATGGTGGATGTGAAAATGTCAGTTAAACTTCAACTAGAACGGCGCTATAAAAGTAGTAGGTGCAACGAGAAGCAGAAGCATTTACTTTATATTGAAGTTTACTTTTGGTTTATTTGATAAGTGCACATTAATAAAAACATTTCTTTAAATGTGCCTGAATTAGCAAATAGGCTATTTATCATCTGTCGTCCCAAGACTTTGGATAAATGTTGGATTATAACTAAAAAATCTATGCATCAAGCCATAACTCTAACTCCCTGAATCAGGACTGTTTTGTTTGCTGACAACTACAAAGTCAAGGAATAATTTATGATCCATAAATTATTCAAGCAGTCTTTTTTAGCCCTGAACATAAGCAGTAGTGTGTGTGTCCCTAAACCTAATCAAACTAATTCAAATGTGAGTCCATCCACGTCAGTATTAGACAGCCACCGGAACTGATGGAGCAAGAAAGTCAAACAAATACGTGACTTTTTTATTTCAGTGACCACTCAACATTTCCTGTTTGAAACCAAGTAAACGGTGACTGTTTTTGCTGTGCCTTTTGTTACGTATTAACGTAAGTATCAGTGCATACATAAGTTACGTAATCAGTACTTTTTTTCTTCTTTTTTTTTCAATCACTCATTTGAACTCAAACAAATAAAAATACACATTTAAAATGAACGGTGAGGTAAGTAAAACAGCTAACAAGACCGTCTTGCAACAGTAAATGAATAAAAGCTTGTATAAAAGGTCATGTACAAGTTGACAGCCGGTTGTTGGGTCACTCTGCGTTCATGAGCCTAACCGAATACTATAACCATGACATAACAACTTGAAAAGACGCTGTGTGTACAAACTGCTGACGTATCTCACACTTCTAAAACTGACGAAGGGAACCACGGGTCTCGTGGTTTGGCGCTTGCGGCCGCTGACCGAGCGTCGCTCTTTGACAAGTTGGAAGTGAGATCAGCTTCAATATTCTCACTTCATCTCCCCATGCAGTCGACGACTCTACAAACTTCCAGCCGTGAAAGTTATGGGCTGTCCTGGCTGCACTGTCCCAGCCTGACAGCTCTTCTTCTTTTCTAGCTCATGTAAAGGCCAGTCACAGAAGGAATGGGGAGTTTGATATGATGACAAATGGTTAAATTCATTGGCTGAATTATGGACTGGAACCAAAATGTGAGGGCAAAATTCCTATGGGACGAGAGTTGAGTGGAAGCTGCTCTTCACTCTAATTGCTCCCCGCCCTCCTCCTCGTCTCTTTCTTTGCAGCCCTGTGCTACACAGGGCACGGGTGAACTCTACAACACACTTTACTTGTTACAATAATTACAGCCCAATGAGATTGTCAAGATAATGCATCTGACAACAATAAACTGCGTGAATCCAAGAAACTTGAACAACAGGTCCGGTCGCACTGCTTGATTGCAGTGTTTTTCGCATTTGGCATAGCCTGTCTACCCTCTCACCGGAGAAGACGACTGAGGCTCTGGAGGAAATATGCAAATGTGAGGAGATGGAGTTTATGATCCAGAACTACTCTGCTCTGAGATGGAACAATAAGTGACGGCAGCTGAAGTCAGGAAGGAAGAATGTGCCAAGTATTTGTGAAATAAAAGTGAAAATAATGAGACCTGCACCTCAAGCAGATCCCTGCTCTAACGTGGCAATTAGGATGGCCGTGACAAGCTGGATGGCCATGTGGACGTTAAGGTGCTCAGATTTTAACGAAGCGGCTTGTAAGAAAGAAAAGGTGTTGTTTTGCATTTATTTAAGCAATCTGGGCCGAAGTCATTCAAATCGGTTCTTTAACAACCCGTCAGCTAGAAATCGGTTAGATACTAATTTGCAACCGCAAATATTTTTAGATCGAAACGTAATGCAGCTTGGATTAGATTAGTAATCACATAATGAGTTAACGCAGCTAATGAACAAAATGTTAATAACCTCAATGCAAATCCTTCTCGGTCATCTGTTTTCATCAATCCTCCCAGTGACAAGTCACATCCGCCTTCACCATCGGGCTGGAGACGCTGGGTGGAGACCACGACAGTTTAAACACCCATTTGTTTCTTTATACTCTCGGTACCAGCTGCCGTTTCTTGTAGAATATATTTGTTTACATGTATTGTTCATTGGGAGTAGATCTCTTTGCTGGTTACTGAACCAACTGGCCACTAAAAGACAGGAAGTCCAGATTCAAAAAAGAATAATCGAAAACATAACTGCTCCAATCATTCCCACCATTCACTCCCTTAATACACGGATGGCAGGGGCTACCATGCAAGGGGCCACCTGAGGCCCCATCAGGACTAACGAACATTCACACACCGTCGGCACAGCACCACGGCCAATATGGGGCTCAGTCTCTTGCCCATCGACATGGGCTGGCGGGGGGGCATCGAACCGCCAGTCCTCTGATTGAAGGACGACTCTGCTCTACCACTGAACCACAGCCTATTGTACATTTTGTGTTTGAATTATCGTGTATATGTGGATGTATGCACATGGGTTCATGTACATGTAAGTATAATATGTATGCACATATCATCTTCATACATATGTTTTATTAGTATTGTCATTTATTTTAACAGGAATATCTTGACTTAAGCTGTCAAATCTTGACCCCCCGCTCCTGATCTTTGTCTCCTCCCAGACTCCTATTTCAAATCTCCAACATGTGTGTAAACATGAGAAGACCCTGCACTCTTCTACATTTCAATACATCTTGCTAAGATGACATGAGTGCCCCATATTATCTTTATTATGTGGCCACCCGAGCTCTTCTGCCTAAATTTTCACGCAACGTAAACATAAAAGCGTCGACATGTTGCGCCGCAATCAGCGCACACTTGACAGTTTCATGAAGACATAGAAAAATTCAAACACCCAGAGCCAGGGTGTCTTACATAACCATAAAAGTATGTCATCATAAATGTGCCTGCAGCCACCTTACCGAGATGAAAAACAAATGAAACACTTTGAGGCCGAGCTGAATGGCCTCCCGTTCTGAAACTCCATCTTTCCCTCCCAGCGACTTATTCTGAGCAAGACTTCCTGCGTGACCTCCATCACACCGTGCGAGATGAAAGAGGTGGGCCTGGTCTCTGTCCTCCGTCTTTTCTGTGCCAAGGCAGCAGGGGCACCGAAGCATCGGGAACACCTGCAAACTGAGAGTAATGAGGCAGCAGGGCGCGCGGCCGCCCATCCTCCTCGCACTAATCAGTCCGGCTCGCCATTAAGGGAACGAGGAGGACTGCAGTGAGTAAGAGGAAGCTTCATACCTCCATAAACCTGTGTGTGGTCATCTGTAGCCTCCATGAGATTCTACACTGCACCTCCCTCTGAGCACATCTGTAGCTTTTTGATTTTATGTTGAATTTAAATTCCAGAAACAATTTCTGAAGCAAATAGTAACCTTCTTTTTTTATTTTTAGACAAAACATTGTTCCCAAAAACATAACACACAAAACTCCTCATGAGCGGAGGAAGGAGTTTACACAACATGAATTATTTGGCATGTGATAATTGTCATCGAGAGTCTAAGGTTAGACACATTAATGACTAAATAAGTTCATTTAATGTCATTGAATCACTTTTGAATCAACAGTATGTATTGGAAATGATTAAACTGATACTTTTAAGGTGTATTTAAGCTTCATGATTAAATGCAGCTGCCGGGTTTACAGAGGGATTATTTTTTTCCCAACAGCTTCCAGTAGTGGCTCTCACCTTAATACATGAATGGAATAAGCAAAAAGATGTTTTCCATTTGATTGAAACGTCCATCTCTTCTCTATTTCACCCCTTACATTTTTTAGAGTCTCCCTATTTGCTTTTTCATTCTCCTCCTGCCAACCTCCGAGACCGAAGCCAGAACTGCCGTGGAAAAGGACACGCTGTCACACGGTGCATATCGCCCAAGAAATAATCATGCCACCGTGTCATTACCCAACTTCGACTCTCTCGAGGCAATCACTTTCCAAAAGGATTTTCAGGAGCTTCCTCCCCAACTCAACTAGTAAGCATGGCTAATGGAAATTTAATCAGCAGCAGCAAGAGAGGACAGCAAGCATAATGCAACAGATGATAAATAGAAGAAAGATGCAAATGGTATTTATTTTAGACAAGCCGTGCTGACAAGCCTGATAATGCCTCCTCATGCAGTTTCTCCCTGAAGCTTCTTTTTGATGGCTCCGAAGTGGTATGTACCATATTTCACAGCCTATCATTTATGGAATAAATTGTGTTATTCATAGAAATGTTTTCATTTTTTTCCAAACGCCTCTTGTCGGTGGTGTTTGAATGCTCTATCACGTATGCCACCAACAAAATGGATTTACTCTAGTTTATTTCTATGAAAATTATTGTCGGGTGACATTTCTTGTATCATGCATATAAATCGTGTGTATTCATTCAGCCGACACAAGACACACCGGTGGTTTTTAATCTTAACATGATCCCACTCTGGATTTCAACAAAACGACAAACTTTTTTACTGAATCTAGCCGAGGACTAAATCACATGTTTAGTCATAAATATCCATATTCAAAGTTGGCGTTACACATATTTCCGGTTTAATTACATTAATTTACAGGTGATATCTAAGGGCCAAAAGTATTAATGTCTGTTTAAAAAAAATAATCAAATGCAGTACCTTACATCTGATAAAATAAATATGAGTAGCAGAATCTTCATTGAGAGTTGAGTTTACACGTTCCTGACATTGGAGACAACAGTTTGGCAAATGAACCTCACCACAAAATCCAGGCGAGTGAACCGGATTGCAGAAATAGAAGCTTTTTTTCAATCAAAGTTTACAACACAGATCTGTTGGGTCATCGCGGACATGTCGGCCTACTCACATTAATTAGCTGGCACCAAAGTCTGGCACGATAAGGTAAGGAACCTTCCTTCTTTTATGCTTTTATAGATTGCAGTGTATGGAAATGACGTTAGCTGACAGGAAGTAAACATGGACCAAGCTGCTGCCAAGCAATGGCATCCCTTTGAATCGATCTATTCAGAGGGGTGATTACACAATGTCGACACATTGAATGGTTATTGATGAAACATTCTAGACAACAAATAGTATCTTGAACAAGGATTGATTTCATGAACATTTTGTGGACTATAACTGTCTCGCTCATGCTGCTTAACGAGTATTTACTTAGTGGGAACCGTGTGAGCTCCAGAACTACACTGATTGGACCTTGTGACGAGAGGCCTGTTGGATGCAGCTTTACCATATTCTTTACCTCTGAAAGGGCTTCATTGTGCCCACTGAATCGACGCGCTATTACTCCGTTCAAGCAGCCATTCTGTCCTGCAGGCCAGGTGCGTCTGTGCCCAAGAGCTACACAGCATGTCATTAGCACTAATACAGCCGTCACGGGAGCTGCAGAGCTGTTGCCTCAACAAGAGTGCAGCTGAGGTAGATGCTTGTTATGCATATCCCCTTTCTTTAGTTCCTTGTTTTTCCTCGACGGCTTGAATCTGGTTGATACCGTAGCTGTCGGTACGACTGAGGAGCCGCACAGAGCAGCATCCCTGCAGAGGCATCGCTAATCAAGTCTTGTTTTGGTGCTCAAAAAGCGAGCAGTTGGACTACGCTGAATAGCTTCAGACCTGTCGACACTGTCACACATCTACTTGAACTGGCAGTCCAGGAGATGAAGTAATTAGATGAATCCCAACACTGCATGTAACACTGCCTCTATGCTTCATATAGTATGAGTATGAACTAGTGCTTCATATAATCTCCAATGAATGGATAATTATGTTAAGTCGGCTATGCACCTTGATAGCACTTACCTTCACACATAGTACGTCAAGGAAACGGAAGCATTCATTTCGCAGCAGCTTCCAGCTATACGCTGCTGCAGATTTCTGGTTTGACATTGATGTATAATCTCACATGAACACAGAAATAAAAAAGACACTCTACGTCCTCAGCAGGCATCCAGATTTCTAAATGAAGATGAACTAAGTGGAATCTACGGAGCATTTTGGTCTGAGAACAAATGTGACAGAGGAATTCTGCTGCACGACGTCCTGCTGAGATAACACAAGTCTCACTGTCGTGATTTCTTTTGTTCTTCTTCCATTACAGCATTGTGGCAAAAACAAAACAACCACATAACTGTATTTCAGACAAGTGAAAGTAAACACGCGAGACAATCCTGTCATTGATCAAACTAAGCTGCTGCACATCTTTTACGCAATTTGTTTAGACTTAATCTTGTCAGTGTCCTAGTTTAAATGAATCCATGAAAGTTTGTAAAAACGTAAATTCCGAAGTCAAACAACACGGACCGAGCTTAGCCCACAGGGAAACAATGCTGATAATTGATTTGAAGCATGATTAAGATGGTTTCAGAGAACAACTCGTGCCTCTGTGCATTGGTAGCTTACTGGTGATTAGAAAGCCATCCATTTGAATGGCTTTTTTTCTGTCTAAGGAAATGGCACCCAAATGAATGGCATGCTTTTAAAGGATAATAATAGCTAGAAGTAGCAAAACAAAGAAGGCAAGGCAAGTTTATTTGTATAGCACATTTCAACAAGGTAATTCAAAGTGTTCCACATAAAAACATTAAAAAACATCAAAACATAATGCAAAAGAAGACTAGATTTAAAAACAATCAAGAAAATTCATTGAAACATTAAAACACAGTCAGTAAAGACATTGAAAAGCTACAAATTGCATACAAGTAGCAGTGCAGTTTAAAAAATAAAATGCAGTTGTGAGATCCAGAAATTGATTAATATCCTCCAATCTGCTTCAATTCAAAGCAACATGAATCTGTATTCAAAGGAGTTGAGGGTCTGAAGCAGACCTGCAGCTTTCATAGATGTGGAGCACAAAAATTGAACGCTGCTACTCCATGTTTAGTTCTGACTCACAGAAAAGCGTCCCAGACGACCTCAGGGGTCAGGATGGTTCAAAAGGTAGCAGCGGATCACTAATGTATTTAGGCCCTAACCCATTCAGTGCAGCAGTAGGATTTTAAAGTACATTCTTTATTGGACAGGAAGCCAGTGCAAAGACCTCAGATCCAGAGTGATGTGAGACACTTTCCTGGTCTTAGTGAGGAATTGAACTGCAGCATTCTGATTGACTTTTTACAGAGACCTGTGAACAAACCCCTACATTCGTCAAGTCTACCGAAGATAAATGCATGGACAAGTTTATCCAAATCCTGTTCAGGTAGAGGTCTAAATCCATAACATCATCTAGATTTATGGCTTGGGTTGTGGTTCTTAATTTTGTTATCAGCGATTGAAGCGGAGCGCTGACTTTCAATTGTTTGTCCTTGGGACCAAAAACATTTACTTCTGTTTTATCTTTATTTAATTGAAGAAAATGCTGGCACATCCACTTGTTGATTTGTTCAATGCATTTAGCCTGCCCTTGGATGGGATTAGAGTCCCCTGGTGATATAGTTATGTAGATTTGTGTGTGTCATCTGCATATTTTAGATAACACACTTTGTTGTTTTCCATAGTCTGAGCAAGTGGAAGAAAAACAGAAGAGAACAGAAGAGGCCCCAGTATTGAACCTTGGGGAACACCACGTCATCCTAGTTAGCTCTGATGTGAAATTAGCTACACACAAAAGTATTGTCGGTCCTTCAAGTAGGATTCAATTCAGTTAAGTGCTGCGCCAGAGAGTCCTACACACTTATAGTGTGTTTAGTAGTATGTCACGGTCAAGAGTGTCGAACGCAGCACTGAGATCCAGTAATACTAAAACTGGAACTCTGCCACTGTCTGTGTTTAAGTGGATGTCGTTGAAAACCTTAAGAAGAGCAGTTTTAGTACTGTGGTGGTGACGAAGGACAGATATTGACCTATTCTTTTTCATTATGTTAGGATCTAAACTAGCCTTCATTATAGACATAAAATATGCAGGCTTTTATTGAAATATAACTCAAGTCAGCATGTCTAATACATTTAAAATTAGGAATGTTGCAGGTTAAATGTTGTTTTAAATTTATATGATGTCCTGAGATTAAGTGTAATACTTTCGAAGCAGAAATGGCAATGAAAGGAAATAATGTGATCACACTCTGAAGAGATGGTTGGATTGGTTGGTTCAACACAGCATCAGTTTACTAGCACCTCTAAAGCTTCCAAGCCCCAAAATATCCAAACAAGACCACCCATAAATACAGAAATGTTGAACTTTTATTTTTACAGATACATTTATACATATTAAACAAACAAGGTATATTATAGAATAGAATAGAATAATATAATTATACTTTATTAATCCCCAAGGGGAACTTTGTGGGAAAAAGTAGCACCAATAAACATTAAACTAAAACACAATAATAAAATATACATATAAGAAAGAAGAACTAGTGTGCATAAACTATACAAGTGAGATATAAAATACAAAATAAAATAAAATATATGCAAATATGTATATATACACACAACATATGTGAAGAGACAAGTGTAACAATTAAATAAAATGTGCAAAATGCAAAGTGTGGGTGTGTTATTGCACTAGTTTCTTGCAGGAGGTGGTGCTTTGTTATAAAGCCTCATGGCTGTAGGCAGGAATGTTCTCCTGTAGCGTTCCTTATGGCAGCGGAGCGAGACGAAGAGGTTGGAGAACGTGCTCCTCTGTCCCTGGAGGAGGTGGTGGAGAGGGTGGTCCGGGTTGTCCAATATGGACAAAAGTTTCTTCAAAGTCCTCCTCTCCACCACCTGCTCCAGGTGCTCCAGCTTGCAGCCGGTGATGGAGCCAGCCCTCCTAATCAGTTTGTTAAGACGGCTGGCGTCCCCGGCCCCGATGCTGCTCCCCCAGCAGACGATGGCAAAGTGCAGCACACTGGCTACAACCGACTGGTAGAAGATCTCCAACATCTTGCTGCACACATTGAAGGATCGGAGCTTCCTCAGGAAAAATAGTCGACTCATCCCCTTCTTGTACACAGCGTTGATGTTGGCCTTCCAGTTCAGTCGGCTGTCGATGGAGACGCCCAGGTACTTGCACTCCTCCACCATGTCCACGTCCACTCCCAGGACGCTCAGAGGAGCAGGAGCTGTCGCCTTCCTCCTGAAGTCCACCACCATCTCTTTGGTCTTGGCCACGTTCAGCCGCAGGTGATTCTCATCGGCCCACCTCACAAAGTCACTCACCACCGCCCTGTACTCCTCCTCCCGTCCATCCCTGATACACCAGACCACTGCAGAGTCATCAGAGTACTTCTGCAGATGGCATGACTCCGTGTTGTACTGGAAGTCAGTGGTGTACAGGGTGAAGAGGAAGGTGCTATAAGCAGAGTTTGTTACAATTGAAGAAATCTAGATTAGTTATCTACCGTACTTGCTCTAGCCTTTATTTATTGTACAAATGGAAGAGTTATATAAGAAGATTGGTATCAATCTTCTTATATAACCCTTCACAATGTGAGGGTTGGCAAACTTGGCACAGCCGGTCTGGTACCAACAGTGAACACTGTTTGTCTTTTTAACCATGACGGCTCTGTTTTCCGACCTTCAATTTAGTAGTTTAAGTGTCTAGTTTGGGTCACCGAAGACACTGAAAACTTTTGTCCGAGTGTTATGAGAACTTATTGCACAGACAATGCAGTTTAGACGTTTAACAGCAATATGCCCATTTAATAGCTGCAGTTGTTCAAGGTTGCCTTAAATGTCTCTATTCAGTGTGAAGTGTTTCAGTGTTCCTCAAATAATGACCCCACATGACCTCTGCTGTATTTCAAACAGACATACTTTTCTCAGAATGCTAACTGGCATCTTGCAGTCAGCGTTTGATCATGTTGAAACGTGCAGAGTTGGTGGGCTGAAAGGTTTCCTGCTACCGGTACAGAGACAGAACAATGCCACCTGGGAATTCTGTGTCCTCCCCTCTGCTGTTTTCATCTAAGAACTTGGCCAAGTCTCCCTCTGGAGAAATTTCAACATAAAAAGTGTGCTATCAGAGAGTCAACCACAATACAAAATGACTCACCATGCGGTTTACCTCCAGACAGAGCTTATTTATGCCAGTTGCAACTCTCCTCCGTCTCCGACACATACGCTCGCTTTGTGGCAGAACTTGACATTCCCGAGTAATTACAGTTGTTTCTCATTATTGTCCGTCTGAGTTGAGGCTATTTTCTCTTGACACTGCCATATGTTGAAAGATAAAACATATTTTAATTAATTTGTAACTTTCAAGTGAGGCCTGCGTGGATATGCTCATGTTTTGACTTTTCACCTGGACATATGCTTGACTGTGCTCCAGGTGTGTTGGTGTAAACGGCAGTCACGTCTCACAACACCAAGAGCTGTTTGCGACAAACGCATCACGCCTGGTGTAGATTAGGCATGGGGAATTACAAATCACCCTATCCTCACTGATCTCTGCTCAGGCAACAAATTGCCACTGTTTTCATGTTTTCATCTATCTTCTTGAGATACACTGATAACAGCCTGAAATGGAAGATACTAGCATGGGGTATTCGGGTGCAAAACTCCCCCAGAACGCGAAAAGTTTGCATCTAGAGCATCAACACATCAAGTGTGTTAGATGAAATGTCACAGATATGACAGGTGATAATTTACAATGGCAGCAGCGGGGCGGAGGACAGAGTGCTGGCACGATCTCCATCGATTACATCTGTGTGTGCATCCCTTTGTGGCACAGATAAGCAAGAGGAGGTTGGTTTTAGCACTGTCTTGCTAACGGCGTACATCTCATCTCTGCCTGACAGCCTGTTATGAGCTCTCTCCAAACACATCATTGACAAGTGTCTTAAGCTGCAGTGTTTCCTTGAACTGAGGATGAATGATTCTGTCCTCTTGAAAGCTTAACAATATAAATGATTTATACCACCCAAAAGTCCTGTGGGTGATTCATTGCTTGCTGCATGTATAGCTGTAGCTAGCATTAAATGCATAAACAGCTGAGCTAATGTGGTGAGTCTGGGGTACAACTCAGTGTGAGACCGTGTGTGTATGCACCTGCTTGCTTCAGATGAAGTGCCCTCTCTGGCATTAAGGGGGGGACGTTTCTGCAGCCAGTGGTGATAAACCAACTCCTCAACCTGGCTGTGCATTCCTAAATCTGCTGTCAACTTCTATAACACACACACTACTTGAAATCTGTGTTGTACAAATGGGCATTTGCATAGAGAAATGGTTCAGGTTGATATTTCCCAGCTATAGGGGCAGTGCTGTAAGACACAAACAAAAACTGGCACAGGAACAAATATTATGTCAGTTGTGGTCTACTCATGTGGTTTATTTGGCATGAAATGAAAAAAAAAATGTTTATGCTACGACTAGATTATAATAGTCAGTGCTGTGTGGGAAGTATATTGTATTTTTAGCAAATGTAACTATTTAAGAAAACCGTCTCTGCTCTGTATTCTGGTGTTAAGTTGAAATAAAAGACACGTTTTAGGTCTACTCAATTAGCCTACATGCTTTTTCCAAATTGGAAACCTATTTGCATTTGCTTCTCACTATTCTGAAATCAGTCAACTGTGGAGAATTTGTAATGTGGTCGTAGGAGCCAAAGCTTAGATTTTTCTTAATTACAACATAATTGATGGCTAATGTTTCATTACAGGCAGGGTGTTGTTAGGGGTCCAGTGGCGTAAAAAGGAGGAAGTAAAACTTGACTATGCTTGAGCAGCTGAAGTTATTATTTCATTAGACCTTGGGATACACATGTGCTGCTCTGATTTGGGCACCCAGCTATCAGGCAGATATATCACGCAGAGATTGTGTTTACATGGTAATCGGTATTCAAAGTGCACGGGTCATGATCAGGAGAATTAATCTAATTAACATTATCATTATTTTATTATCTGATAAATTGGCTGTCTTGACAAATGCTCCCTCAGGATAGATACGTGGAAAATGGCAAAGTGTGGAAAGTCTCGACGTTAAAATGGTTCTGCTGGGGTGATCAAATTAAAACTGGTTTGTCAGTCATGCTTAGGCGTTCACACGGGGGCAAGGACGCTGTAAAATTAAGGTTACAGTATCAATTGAAATAAAGCATGAAGAAACTACTTTGTCAGGCGATGAATTGGTAATGCGATATTCCTCATTTGGCTTTCATAGGGTTACTGCCAGCTGTCACATTTAGTCTTTAATTACTCCTGCATAGTTTCTATTTTTACTTTGATTTTACCTGTATATTGACCACGATAAAGGCTTATGCTATCTTCTATTATCTTAATTAAGGAGAAAAAAAAGGTCTCGCCTCTTTCTCTGAGCTTTGGGAATACCCAGACTGGAGGTATCTGAGTGTTGATCACAAATGACCCTTATCGATTGGACCAAACTTTCCCTAACTTTTCCATATAATTAACTTTATTTCATTGTAATCTACTTGTGTTTGTTTTTGCAGGCTACAACCAGTCCCAGCTCCTGAAGATACCTTCTGTTTAAAACACCACTCCGACTGGGGCAAGGTTAATTTCCTGACACAAGCTTACAGGAAGTAAACCCCGGCCTGTCTCCTAGCAACACAATTCCAATGGAACGGTGGCGAGCAGCATTTTTAAGTCACATAATGTTTTCTCGTAATTATAAGGTACTTCATTTGATTTCTCTTTACATTAGACCACTTCAAACCACCTATACATTTCTGGGAAACTATGGACTATATGGAACTAGATTATAATGCATAGTGCTCCACAAAGATTACACCAACAAACGTGACCAAATCTTCAAAGTGGAGGATTTTCCTCTTCAGGCAGAAGACAATTCAAGCCGTGCAATATCATGAAAATCTGCCTTTCTCTGGTGTTACAGTAAACTTGTGAGGCTGTAGCAATCGGTGGGCTAAAAGGATTTCCATTGGCAGGTGTGAGGCGCACAAGCAACAGTTCATGTTCCTTGCATTCAGAGTCCTCATTGAGTCACAACAACAGTGCATTTATGTGGTGAAGTCTTTCCTCTGAATTCTACTTCTGAGGAAAAGCTCTCACAGCATTTGTTTGTTGCTTCCCAGCATGAATTAATTATATCAACACTACACTGATGGCTCTTTGTGAATGACTTGTTGATGCGTAGTTTACGATCAAATATATGGTATGGTTAAAAATTAATATTATTAGTAATATACCAATTTATAGATAACTTACTGCCTAACTGATCATTAAACAGGTGTTTCCAAATTTACTGGCGCTCGACAGATAAAGTAGGGGATTGTGGGATATCATGGCTACCAACTATGCTTCATATTTACAGGTAATTTCACTCTGATAGGAACTGTTAAGTTGTAATAATTCATTTTGACTTTGCACATGTACATAATACGTTTGTGTTTTAATAATACATATAGCAAGATATGATTATAGAAATATTAGGGAGAATATTGATATTGTTGTGTTATGAAGCATGGAGGTAATGTCTACTCTATGCATATGTCAATGGCAGAAGTAATGTGTTTATGAATATGTTTGTAATACCTGTATGTTTATGTTTGTTTATATGTATGCTGCATGAGAATGAAAGTTAGTTTGTTGTTTACATGTTGCCACGTGAGTTGGAAGCCGGTGGAAATCCGTGATGTTGATTGGAGCAGGAGTGTCACGTGAGACTTCCGTCGCCCAGGTGACCGGAAGTAGCTTGGGTCATGACGTTTGACCCGGCTCATTACCTGTTAGCTGGCCGTAAGCCAACGAGAGCGTAGCATGCTGAACTGACCAATGGAGCTAACGTTTAGAGGAAAGGTGTGAAAGTGGATCCTGATATAACGTGTGTGCGAGATGAGATTCAGTCTCGAGACGGACGCTAGTTTACAAGACATCCCCTATCAGCAACGTTGCTTTTAGTCTGTGGCGTAACGCTCCGCTCGGCCCTACGATCGTAGCCCTAATTTACTGCTTATGCTTCTGCCATTAAATATTGTTAAAACGTAATCATCAGATTCGGATTCTCTTTTTATATCAAGCACGGGACCGCAGTTTCGAACCATACTTAACAGAACATTTACAGGAAGCTTCTCACAGAATAACAAGCATCCTATAAACTCAAAATGTATACGTGGACCCAGAGCCAGTGAAGAAACTTTTTTTTTCAGTTGTTTAAAGTCATAACAAATCCTTTGATATATGTATAATTACATGGACTTTTACCAGTTAGCTCCCTGTGGTGCTCCCCATTTCATGTTTTCTCTTGTTTGTTTGTTTGTTATTCCGCACCCTGTGGAGTCTGGGGCTCGTTAATGATTTGATGCTGGATACGTAGAATAAATGATGACCTCTTGGCCTCACCCCGGTATCTTCCACAGCACCTTTACATAATACGCAGTTAATCTCACCCCAGCACTCTCTTTCATGTGCTCTCCTCTACTGTAACCCCAGGATAGGCTGTCCTGAAAAATCTGGCAGAAAGCTGCTGACTGACGGCACAATTCATTGTTGCCCATCATAATTGGTTTAGCTCTGGCCAGTGGAACATTGAGAGGACAATGGCTATAGTTTGTGGGTCTGACTAAAAAACAATAACAGTGCACACAGAAATGATTTGAACAGTCTGGCATTTTGTTACTTAATCCTGCGCAACTGTCTAGACAAGTATCTCAGATGTTTGTCCTCAAGGTCACACTCCCATTGCGTTAAAGTGATGCAGTCGCATAGATCTCTGTATTTTCATACTTATTTTAAGCTTTCATGTGGCACGTCATCACCTGAGACCTCCCACATTAATTCACCTTCTGTACACTATACAGAGCACCCGCTGTTGAAGCCTCAGCCTTCTTGCATATCTCCTGCACTGCCGTCAACATATTCACCGCACCTCTCAATCCTCACTTACCGAATGCAAAACATATTTAAACGTGTTAATATGAAACACTGGAGAGTGTGTTGCTTATTCCAGGAGGTACCTGGGTGTATATTACTCATGCATCTCATTGCTTTTCAATTAGAGAAGAATGAACAAATGATCTGCTGTCCCGTGCTGCTTCTGAAGCTTCTGCTTCTCCGTTCATTGAGAGGCCTCAGACAGTAAATTATCAAAAGGACTTATATATAGTATAGTGGCTTGCTCTGTAGATGCTGATATCAAGTGGAAGAATGAAGCATAATGAATGTGGCACAATAGATGTTTGACAGACATATAAATGTATCAGTAGTGCACACACTGCTGTCCATCGTACTGCTTTATGCACACATTACATTATATGTGTATGTCAAGCATTGAAATGACTTCAATGATACCACAGCTGAAATTTCGCCTTACCTAACGTTGACACATTCAACATTAATCAACCCAGATTAATGTTTACGGTCCCTGTACAAATAAAAAAAAAAAATGAAATGCATTGTACACATAGCACATCCAACATGTGTCATTTCAAGACAGAAACGCTGCATCTCCTGCATTAAGTACCTCTGTATGAAAGGAAATCTGGTCTCAAGCATATATCCATTTACATAGGTTTAAATACTTTTGTCTATGCTTGTGTTGTGAGTGAATAGATGAAAACCATGTCTGAGTTTGAGCTTAACACGTCATCCCGGCCTTATCCATTTATCCACAGACACTCAGTTTCACTACCAATGGAAACAGAAACACACATTCAGTCTGGACTGAATAATGAATAAAGCTAAAGCAAAAACATTTGAGTTATAGGTACGAAAACTTAAACTGTATGCCTGGTTCAAAAGATTTGTGAACCTAACTTTGAAATCCCTCAAGGGTAATTAGTTGGAATGCTTCAGCAGTCCATCTATTGTTCTTGTTTCCTCATTCTTTGTCATAAATACCGGGAGATGAGCTTTGACTCGATGAATACAGCAATCTTATAGCAAAAGTACATTGATTTTCAAAATGATGATTTAGAAACATGTTTTGGTAAACTGTTTATTAGTAGAATTAGAAGGTTTGTGACAATGGTGGCATGTTAAAAACAGTAAACCTGTAAGCTCCGCCCACGCGCGGCAGAAATCGCCCTAATTTAACATTTAAAAAATCATGTGCATCACGAGCTGTCATTGACTGCTGCCTTCGAGACTCCTCTGCTCTGATTGGCTGTTTTCCTTTGATGCAGTGAAATCATAGATCTCTACTTTCTGAAAAAACAGTTTGAGCAATATCACAAAAAGTTATTCTTATTAATGTTACCAAGTGTAGCTTTAAGTGCAAGTCTGTGACAGGATTTGATATAAAGCATGAGGAAGTATGAACATAGTGTACTGGGCTTTGCTGCCAGGGAATGTCTTAGTATTTGAAGAGATTTAGATATCTTCTCTCCTTAATTGAACCAAATTGTTGCAATAGTTGCAACATTATTGCACAGCATGATGTCACTTCCATTCTTCTCTAACCAGCCCTACTGTATGATTAAAAATGTTCAAAGAAGAAAGAAAAGCCAAACTGAAAATGCAGTCCCACTATATTACGTCCGCTGACTTCAGTCCACCCGTTTCCTGGAAGAGGGCTGTCTATCTGTTTCATGTCTTGCGCGCCTGGAGTAACACCACCTGATAGACATAAAAAGAATTAGTGGGCGGGACATCCATCCAGAGCTTCGCTCTCTCTCTTCACCGCCGTGCTGTGAACTTGCTGTGGTATGGTGCCAAAGTGTAGGCCACCATTTGTTTTATTTTGGGTGAAGCTGTGAAGCGGTTCTCTGCCATTTTAGTTGTCGGTTTTCTCCTGTTTTGTGGTTACACAGGGAGCTCAGTATTTGTGTTCCTTTTACTGCGGTAGTTCAGTGTGACCTTTATGTTCTAGTTAGCGTGAGGGTTTTGGTTCAGTGTGTTGGCCTTGGAGACCCTGACGCCTTTTTGCTTAAGTTTTATTTTACATTTGTTAAGCCTTAAAGCTGTCAATAAATATTCCTTGTTTGCTGCTCAAGTATTTCACCTGTGTACCCCTAGGCAACCAAGAGGGGCCTTAACACACTATAATAAAAGTCCTGTATGTATATGCAGAGGTTGCAGATACCTTTCGTGGTAAGACTGGTGTAATCAAGGTATTCATAAAATACCCATTGAGCAACAATAGAATCAGCCATGTGTAGCCGTAGATGAGAGGCGTACAGCTCCCACATTATGAGGACAAAGCACACATTTATGCTTTCTTCTGCACAGGGTGAATCTGACTTAAGCAATGAGACGTCACCTGTGTAAAATTAAGGGTATTGAAGTATATTAAGTAATGCTCAGCTAAGGGTCTACTCTATACTACGCTGGCATCCTTACTTTTCTCTTACTTTTTGGTTTAAATCATCTATATGAATGGCAGAAGATGTGAGGATGAATGTATTATTCTTATTGGAAGGAAGCAGTAGGAGGGAATGATTTGGTTTATTTTTCACAAGCCACTATGAGGAGGGAAAACGGGAATGAGAATGGGCGGCTGTGGAGACAGCTCCGACTTTTGAAGAGCGCATCTCAGAAAGGCATATTGTGGCCAGTGGATGATGTGTGACTGGAGCGACAGGAGGAGATCCATGCACACAGGAAGAACGACGAGAGGCTTTGTCACATCTGTTACTCGCAGCCCCCCTACCAAGATGTACACTCGCTGTACACTGGTGCATGAATACATCGGAAACATGACATCAGTATTTATTTATATATTTATTGATTTACCAAGTAGCAACAACTGTGAGCAATACATTTTGGCTCGCAGTAAAACAGCAGTATTGTGATGTTTCCAGCCATATGAAACAATAATGTCACAGTAACCAAGCTGGGAAAGAATGCGTGCAAACTCAGCCTATTGTTTGCTGGACAAGCTGTTTGTCCGGCTGCACCACCAAACAGCTCCACAAAGTAATGTTACTCCCACTGTGAGAGAAACACCGTCACTGTTCACAAACATATGGTCTTCACGAAAGGCTGCACACACTGTCACTTTAACAAGCAACCGCTGAGTCGATTGACAAGACAAGCCGTCACCTTCTAACCTGGCAGCCAATCAGGACAATGAAAAATGAAGATGGTGGTGCGGTGGCAATAATACAATCTCTCTGAAGAGGTTCTACAATATAACCAATAGCAGGCTATAGACTATATGAGATTGGTTCCAGTTGAGACCGCTAGTGGAGCTGTGTAAGTCATGCAGGCAAATTAAAATGCAAAAGGCCTCTTAGCGCTCTGTGATTCTAATCCGCCCCAGACAACATTTGACAATTGTGAGAAACATGCTCAGATATTAACATTGCAGACTTTGATTGCAATGGGCAGCAGTTCAGATTTTCCAAGGAGAAATTCCTCATCAAATTGTGACCAAATTCTCAGATTGTGACTGCTACTTCAACCCCATGTTTACAAACCAACCAATCACAAATCACCATGAAATAATAGAGACTGCACAGCAAAACTCACTTTGCCAAATCAGCATTTCATGTTGCCCTTGTTCTCCCTGGATGGGGCCATACTCCGGATGCTTTTTTTCTGCACATAACTTTCAGCATTGACATCAAAACTTGTTTATTGTTATTGTCTTAAAATATGAGAGCAGCACAGCTTGATGGTAAATTAGTAGATATTGTTTTTGCTTTTTTTACTTTCTATTTAGATTATACCGCTGCGATTCACCAGACATCCAATGCACCATCTGACATGCCTCAAAACAGTCTGAGAAAGATTGTGTCCAAGTCTGTATTGAACCAACAACACACAGCATATGGAAGAAGAAAATTGTGCTGAAGAGCAAACATGCATGTAAACAATGCAGCTTTGAGATGAGAAAGAAAATGCATTCAACATATTTTTCAGGCCTCAATGATGCATGTTGATGGGAACTCTCAATGGAAACATCCAATATTCAAGTAAAAGACACATCATTAATAATGTGTTAAAGTGTCAAATATATTCATTTACATTTACAATATAATGTTTCAAATAGTGTGAATCGAACACAATAACATAATGTATGCATGTCTGAGACAGAAATGTATAAAACCTGACACACTATTATATAGTTCAATTCAATCGCTGACAGCCACGGGCATCTAGTTGTTATAAATGTCAAAAGTGTTGTAATCATTTTTCTCTCCTAAAAGCATTTTGATGTCTTTGGTAATGAAGGAAAATTAAATAAAGGGACACGCCAGTTGCTTGTGGCTTTCAAATTCAAATGTCTTGATGGTCAAACACACCAGAGATAATTCAAAAACATAAACACATAAACACACCACTCGATGTGACTACCTCGGTGAGATTTCTCAAAGCCAGACATTCTTTGGGATTACTCCCTGAATGGGAAGTAAATCACTCCAATTAATAATTATGAACTGTCACAAGGACAAACTATAAGACACTTCCTATCTGAAATGTGTGTCTCTGTGTGCGATCAGATTATGACACTTTTGCAAATATCTTGTCAAAAAGAGATGTGAGCACAGGAAGATGTTGTTTCCAAAAAGAGTTGCTGCAGTTGTATGAAGCAAATGTCAACTGTGATGAGACAATGATATATGATATAATATATGATAATCCTTTATTCGTCCCACAGTAGGGACATTACAAAAATCACAGCAGCGGTGTACATCAGAGCATTAATAAAAATAATTATAAAACACAAAACTAAATACTAAAAACTAAAAACTTAATACTAATACTAAATATACAGAGGAAAAACTAAATAAAGTGCTGAGTAAAGTAATAAAAGTAATACAATGTTGTATGAAGCCAATATGAATACTGTGTAATGGATTTGTTTCACCTGAATTTGTTTCAGTTTTGCAAGAATGTGATTGTTAGAGTGGAAAATGGACATTAAAATCTGAAAATGAAATGATAAAAACCTAGCATCACCGGGTTTAAATATTATGTTAAAGATACGCATTGCATACGTGCATAGACACTAAAATGCAGAATTGCTGAACAGAATATGACCATGTAGTCTGGGGAAAAGAGACTTATATAAAGACACTATATTTTCAGCTCCTGTAAGGCTAAAACAAGATGTCAAGAAGAAGTGTAACCGTAACATGCGCTCAGGTGACACCTCCATGTCCATACATACAGTGCAGAAACAAAATAGAGGAGAGGAGGCACCTTAAATGAAGAAACATGGCATATACAGCATCGTTTGGTGTGACTGGATAAAAGATCCTCCTCTCCCACTGGCCTGGTAATCCTCAGGCGGATAATTAAAAAGTCTGTGACACAGTCGAGAAGGGAAAAAAAGAAGATTGAAATAAATAAATGAGGAGAAGGAAAGGGGCTCTGTGCAGATCCCGGGGGGATCCATTAAAGAATGTTTTCTTGAATTGAGGTTAGGTGCATTGATCTCTGTCGACACTGGCACAGCTGAGAGTTAACACTCCCTGCCTGCGACTCTGACTCATTTCATACATTATTCCAATTAAATCACTGTGGCCTGCTTCGCTGCCTGCCTTTATATTTTCGAAGAAAGCGGGAATTGGCACCTGCCACATTAACTCCACTGTCATCAAAAAAAAAATACTAAAAGAGAGGCATGGTGTTGGAAGACAAAAAAGAAAATAAACAGATGGATAATTAAGATGATGTTTTTTCTACAGCAGAAGAAGAAACAATTGAGCGGCCACCACGTCCTCTGTGATAGATTAGACACATTAGGACACGCTAATATGTGTGCTGTCCTATACAGTCTAATGTATGTTGTTTTATGATTTATTGACCGGTTTGAGTTCAGACATTGTTTTTGTTGCCATTTGTACATAGTGTGAAAGCAAAGCCCATTACTTTGAGTTACTTCTGGGATATTCTTTGTCAATTACAGGCGGTTGATTGGGACATTCAATTATACTGTGAGACAAGTCAACCAGGAAATAACTGAAAAGTACTTGTTATGTCCTGTTTTCAAAATTGTATTCCACTTCAGGGGAAATCCATTTGCCAACAGCGAAAAAGGGCATTTGATTTTGACAAACTAATCTCTGGAGCTTTCGGTTGGGCGGTCGCCCAGTTTTCATCATTGACCTGTTGGTGAGAACAATTTGATCACCACTGTTTCCAAGGTAAATAATTAACTTTAAATGTTTTTTTTGTGTATCAGTCACAAATGCATTCTGTCTATTCACCTGCCATATGTTCTGATTTATAAGGGAATATTGAAAAGACCTGCATCTTTGAGTTGTCTAATGGGTTGCCAACCAAAGCTTTTATATATATAGTGGCCTGTTATGCGCTGGGAAAGCCATAAAGCTCAGTGGAAATCAAATACAAATAATCAAATAATAATACAAATATAATCTCCATATTTTTTCTTTGTTTCATTCTGTTTAATGCATTTCCCAGAATTGTCAAAGTTTCACGGTAATTCTTTCAAAAATTGTTAGGATTTAACAGAGTGGCGGAACAACACACCGACGTCTTCAGACCCAGAGCTGGCTAAAAAAACATTGATATATCAGGACCTCACCTGCACTTATTCTTTGTTGGCGTCAACAGTGGGACACAACAATGCTGACTGTGAAACCTCTAAGGGTCCCAAATGTCCTGCATGCTGCTTTATGGATGAAAACTTGGATCAACAATATGCCCCTTAACTGCCACACACAAATTTCAGTTTCAAACGAGCAGAACAAAATTGAGGCATTACAGCCACTGCTCAATAACACCAAAACAAATTGTTTCACTTATTCCCACAGGAGCAATATGCATGAAGCTAACAGGCAACAGGATCAAATTGCCTCTTTCAGCGTGTTCCTTTCACCTTACCACACCCACCACCAGGCTCAAACAACAGCACAAACTCACCATAACACAACTGTGCAATCAGACCAAGCGATGTGATTACATGCGGGAAATGTATTTTCATCTTTCTTGTCAGACTGGGGAACAATGGGAGGAGCAGCCTGTGCAGAGTCTAGTGCACCGTCAGGTCACGAAAACGAGGTAGATTTCAGCCCGGCAGACCAACTTTGCATAAACGTTATTCATCAAGCAGATTTTACCGATGTGACTTCAGTGGGCCAGCGAGAATTGGCTAGGCCCAATACACACATCAAACCTCTTCTCTTCTCTGCGTGAGGGATTAAAGTAAACGGTTGCCATTGTAAGCGTTTGATTTCAATAACAAATATAGTCACAATTCTACTAAGATTACTGAAATCGAGATCTCCCTTTGGGGAGCTCAGATATTCTGCCACACAGTGATAGGATACATTAGAGATGTTTGTCCTCTCTTTCTCTGAAAGAAAGCAACATTGATTCAGCTGAAATGAATGCAAGACAGAAGAGAAAGACGGTGAGAGATACACACAAACAACACTGAATCAGCTGGAAAGGACAGCAGGGTAGAACATTCGACTAACAAGCAGTGTTTGAATGCACTTTGCTGTTGTTTCAGTAGAAAAGCGGTGCCTTCTGGTCCCATGCATCTATTGATCCCTGATGTGGCTGATGGAGATGTCAAGAAAGAAGACAAAAGGCCTCGAAAACAAGTCAAAGAGCTGGTAATATTCAGAATGGGAAGATGGAGCGGAGTAATGGATGGAGTTGATACTAAAAGGCCCATTCCTGTGTTCTTTCAGCGCAGATCCATAACCAGTAAACTATAGACTAAGGGCATAGGCTTTAGCTATGCCCTCAGTCTATAATGAGCACGCACACACAAGGTTAACTGCAGCTTTCACTGGAGGAGAACACAGCTCAGCACATCATTGTCTCCTAATGGGAGCAAGTTGCATCGCCTTCCCAGTGCTGCATGAGTACTTGCTTTACACTGAGAGAGGAAATAAATAAACAATAGACATGCTGGTGGGAGGCATTCGTTCATGTAAGGGGGGGGACATGTTTAGTCGCTGCATGTAATTTGCATTTTCTATTTATGGCCAAGAAAGCTCAGCCAATTACTGTGTGAACAGTATTCTTAGGCTTCTTTGTATTATAAATATGCAAATGTGATGTCTTTTGATTCTGCTTGTTTTCACATCTTAAACTGGCTTTCGCAGCACACACAGACAACTTACTGCTTCTGTGACATGCGTTTGATAACATCATTTTTCTTTCATGGATTCTTATCCTCCATTGACTCAACTGTAATCACATTACATGCAATCTAGTGAGTCGTTTGACCTTCTCTGTATTCATAATAGGGACAGAGCTGTAATCTAATGTTATGCAAGCTAATGTTTGATATAATTACATCTATTGCCTGCTGTAGAAAACACATCGCCTAAAACGATGATATCTCCGAATAGAGGCCTAATACAATATTAAATACATGTGAATAATCCCATTGGGCTTTGACAGACATTTTTCACGAAGCAAAAAGTTGTACTATATACTCTGCATGGTAAACAGCTTATATCTGCATTTACTGCTTTATCTACACTTCATGGCATGTATTTAAAATGTTTATTAAGATGAAAAAAAGAGAAAAAACCTGCATCTGCAGATTTCCTGCTCGTGAAAACTAATGGAAAATGCATACGAGATTTCAGTGGAGGCTCCAATCCATTTTAATCCTGAAGGCAATTACGGCGTGGGGTTTTAGGGTCAGTAGTGCTGCTGATTGATGGGAAGAAGAAGTCACTTTAACAAAGTGCCTTGAACTTTAACCACCTGGCTGCAGCACAAAGGGTGTTGCTTGATGCGCCGAGACAAAGCTTTAATGCTTTTTTAATGCATTCAATGAAAGAATACAAAATGGAGAATTAATGGCTGTGCCTCTGATAGGCCCTATATGTCAATATCACTGATGCCTTTTGAATTATAAATTAATTCCTTAATTTCTATGGATCATTTGCTCCTCTTGCCTAAGATGAACCCAGTAATGTCTTCGCCACCAGCAGCACTGATGACACACATTTGAAAATGGATGGTGTCATTGAACAGTAACATATTTGCAGAGCCTGAAAAGTCAGGTTTGTTTGTGGGGAGAATCATTTGCTTCACTGTTTTCTTCTAGCTCCCTTTTAAGAGCCATTTTCTGTATCCTAGCAACAGGAGTCACTTGCCCCCTCCGATCTGGAGAGTCGGTGACAGGGAGCACATACTGGTCAGCCTCAGTGCAAACAGAGAGCTTTAACATCGAGGCCCTAATTCAGTGTCGCATGCAGTGGTAGAAAGTAATAGTTCTTCATTTTATACCATATTATACTATCACATCCTTTAATTTAGGATGGAACAATTGCACTTTTTTCCCCTCTACCTTAATCGGACAACTATAGTTAATAATTAATATTGCAGCTTCAAATTTGACATACACAACTAATTATTAATGTATATACTATTATACACTATTCAACAATGCACAACTCAAAAGTGTATAAAGTAGTTTACAAAATTACTTTATCTTAACTGAGGGAAACATTAAAAGGCAGCTGACATGATATTTCAAGAATAATCATAATCCCATAACATGATATTGTATAACAAGTTGAAAGGAGCCAATGTGTAATACCAGCATCAGCGTTTTTGCATTAGGGGCTAGTGGGGCACAGCCCCACCCGAGGGCGCTGTTGTACATAATAAGTTAAAAAGATGCATCTATTTCCGACACAATCATTTAGTAGTTTTCTTTCATCATAATCTGAGAGAAATTTCTTCTAGAGAAAGATATTGTTTTGTAGTGTGTAACTGTGTCTTTGGCAGGCAGAACTAGCTGCAGCTGTAGCTCTAGACCGACAGAGCATTTTGACTGTGTGTGTGTCTTCAACTTGACCTTTCAGCTTGTGAGAGGGGCCTGAAGGCCAGGGCCCCTACAAGCATCCCATCGGTTGAGTTTATGGTGCAAGGGTGGTTAAGTCCAGCTCCCTTGCTAAAGAGGGACTGATATTGTCCTTACGTTGACGTTCCGACAGGAGGGATGAACAGGTATGTTCTTGGCAGATTCAGAACCTATATAAAACTTTATGGAAAGTGTGACATTGCATTGTGTGGACATGACAAGTCTCTCGGCTCATTAAACCCATCCATTTTTAGATGTATATTTGAGACTATGTGCGAGGTGGACTCCAGGATAAGAAACCATTACGATGCTCAACCCTATTTCAAGGGCACATGTTACGATCGAGGGACTGAGGATTTGGGAATGTATTGTGGTAAAGGACAACCGCCTGTCAAATGCCATACTGGCATCTCTTGACCTCCTCTCCTGACCCTAACTAACAAGCTCATAGGTCAAACATGAGTCAAACGGTTTGTTTAATTTTTAATACTTCAAGTATTGACTGAAATATATTGGCAGTGAGCCGTTCACTGCATTGTCTATTGTCCTCATGTTGGCGGCTATTTGATGTGGAAGATCTTCAATATTGTCCTTTGGCGGTATGTTTCTCTGGTAAGGTATGTCATAAGATTTTCATAGTGATATTTTAGATGATTCCATTATACAGTCAAACGTTTGTCATCACTGCTGTTGGTGATACATTAGTCAGAGTTTGCAGTGTCTCTCCTCTCACTCGCGAGCATTTTATTTGTTTTCGTTCAATGAGATTTATCTATGGAATGTTTAGATTGCATCATCAATTATCTTTATGAATATTGTTTTGCCCCACCTGAATTGTCATATCAAAATTATTCAAAGTATGTTTTGCCTTTTTTACTCTCATGCCAAAAACTCTGATGAACCCACTACATCACTAAAACAGCCAACCAAAGTTAGCGAGCTGCTGAACATAGTGGAGCATTTAGAATTTAAAGGAGCCAGATATTTCCTTTTGGTGTTGGTGGAGACCAAAAACCTAACAAAAAAAGAGGAAATATTGGAGTTATTCATCTTTAATGAATGATTATGTTGCTCAATAACTGTTGGCTGTGTAAATAGGCCACTGCTTAATAACACATTCACCATACATATAAGATGAATATGAAATAGTTTACCCCAATAACTAAAACAATGAGCTGTGCAGGTTCACCATACATACTTATTCCATCACTGTAGATTTATCTCATGAACCATGTTACCAAATATTTGCTTAATGTGAGAGACTATACACTGCAGAGTATTTCTAGTTTCTCCAGCTGCAAACGAAAAGTACATTTTACTTGAAACAAAAAAACACTCATCAGGATGTCCAATATGGTACAACAAAAAAACTCCCCGTGGCATAAAAAGGTATAATTTCGCTGACCCCGGGGGAAGTCATAATCAATTTGGAAATAAAACTGAAACAATGGAAAGCTTATCTGCAGCTGAAGAACAATGTAAGACTGTTTAAGCTTTTCTTAGCGGCCCCTGTGCATTTGTAGCAAGCCCTTCCAGCAGTCCATTCCCGTGATCAACCTCTAGTGCCAATGCCCATACTTATTATCAGACAAAGTGGACAGCAATCTGCCAAACTCTGGCACGAAGCTTCCGTGATTTCATATTGAATGAATCACAACACACTCCAAGCATGTTTTCTAATCAATCTGTGGCGTCAAAGCTCTGCCCCTTCCTTACGAATCTGCAATCACCAACCTTCACATTTGTTGCAGATAAAACGAACAAAATTGCACAATAAAGAGGACCAAAGAATGTTCATGCTAGTATGGCATAATGTGAAGCAATCATTAGACGTCCCTGATGGTCCAGTAAATGGATGGTTCTTCCAAGTCTCATCAGGCTTGATGTCCCCTCCTGTTGCGTCATCAGCTGAGGTGCTGATTTGCACTTGTTTCCTGACTCCTACAGAGTGGGCGTGTAGTGACCAGACTGCAGCAAACAGTAAGCTATAGTGCTCCCCCGGGGTATATGAGAAAGAAACAGCTGAATAGAATCGATACAATAAAATGCATCGTATGGAAGAGCATTTTGGTGTATTACTTGTTGTCAGTTGATTTCGAGAGGGCACTTGAAGTCTCTGCCTCGACTACAGCCTCAAGACATGCATTTACATCTAAAGGTCCAGTTCCTCTATTGAACCAAATGCAAGAATTATAGAGTTATAGTTTCCAATGTTCAAACTTGTCTGCTCTGTATTTACAAAGGCAAAACAAAAATGGTCCATAAATTGTAAAGAACACAACATGTGATGTGCTTTCCTTTGCTGTATGAATGAAGCATTGTGTTCATACGCTTCCTGTGAGTCAAGAACAATAGCTTTACATTTTTCAATTGTCTGCACTTCCATAGACTTTGTCGATAAACAGACGTTCCTCTGAAGAATATTGGATGCTCACAAACCACAGGTACAATCACAACTTATTATTTTGTCCAAGATATCAAAGAATATAGATTAGCCATCCCCATGCCACAGTCCCATTCTCCCAGCTCTCATAATGGTTGTGAACATTGATTATGTATGCGTCTTTAAAATCACTCAACCACCACAACAACACTACATAGTTGTATTTTCTTTGCCATACAACTTTTTACTAGAATAAATAATTTTGAGGTCCAGATGACTTAAATCTACTGTTCCCTGTAAAGTACAAAACTACGATGATTTAACAGCCACCTGTCGAGCCTGCTGAGGGTGAGCACCTATTTAAGATCAGATCGATTTAGGTTGGGTAATTATGAAATGTAAAAGAAATACAAACTTTAAAGCTAGTCACATATTTTCTCTTGCTTTATGGAAAAGTAAATATGCTGTATCATATATTAACGCTGTAATCTTCATGTGATTTTATATAAAATATGTAAGTCTGAAAGAGTGTACTTTTAGGCCTTTTTATTTGAACGTAAGCTAGTAGCCTCACTCTGTACTCCTGTCCCAAACATTTTTTTCTAATTATGTTATTTTCTTATAATTGTCCATGTGTGACAAAAGCTGGAGATAAACTCTCGGAGACTTCTACCCTTGTGTCGTTTCTAGCTCAGGCTCTGCATTCACAAGACAGTCTGCATTCAAACTTCCTTTCATCTACCCCTCCCCAAAACACTGCACTGCTCACAACCCTCATTATTTTTGTAATAGGTAGATAGCTGTTATTAGTTCAATGAGAGAGAAAATAATCAACATAAACAGAGTTAGCAATTAGCAATACAGCATTCCCTGCATGCAGTCACCAAATAATTATACAAGTATTTCATCCATCCATCCATTTTCCACCCCTTTATCCGGGGTCGGGTCGCGGGGGCAGCAGGCCCAGCAGGTGGACCCAGACTCCCCTATCGCCCGCAACATTTTCCAGCTCATTGTGGGGGATCCCGAGGCGTTCCCAGGCCAGCCGGGAGATATAATCCCTCCAGCGTGTCCTGGGTCTTCCCCGGGGTCTCCTCCCAGTTGGACGTGCCTGGAAAACCTCCAATGGGAGGCGTCCAGGAGGCATCCAAATTAGATGCCCGAACCACCTCAGCTGACTCCTCTCGATGCGAAGGAGTAGCGGCTCGACTCCGAGCTCCCTCCTGATGTCCGAGCTCCTGACCCCATCTCTAAGGCTGAGCCCGGCCACCCTACGGAGGAAACTCATTTCGGCCGCTTGTATTCGCGACCTCGTTCTTTCGGTCACTACCCAAAGTTCGTGACCATAGGTGAGGATTGGAACGTAGACCGACCAGTAAATTGAGAGCTTCGCCTTTCGGCTCAGCTCTCTCTTCACCAAGACGGACCGGTACAGCGCCTGTTTTACTGCTGCACCGATCCGCCTGTCGATCTCCCGCTCAATCTTACCCTCACTCGTGAACAAGACGCCGAGATACTTGAACTCCTTCGCTTGGGCCAGGCGCTCTGTCCCCACCTGGAGGGAGCAATCCATCGGTTTCCGGCAGAGCACCATGGCCTCAGATTTGGCTGTGCTGACCCTCATCCCTGCCGCTTCACACTCGGCAGCAAAACGCCCCAGCGAGTGCCGGAGGTCATGGTCTGAGGATGCTAACAGGACCACATCATCTGCAAACAGAAGAGAGGTGATCCCAAGACCCCCAAACCTGACCTGCTCCACCCCCAGGCTGCACCTAGATATCCTGTCCATGAAAATCACAAACAGGACCGGTGGTAAAGGGCAGCCCTGGCGGAGACCAACACCCACTGGGAACGTGTCTGACTTACTGCCGAGGATGCGAACACAGCTCCTACTGCAGGTGTACAGAGACCGGATAGCCCGTAGCAACGGGTCCGGAACCCCATACCCCCGCAGCACCCCCCACAACAATTCCCGAGGGACCCGGTCGAAAGCCTTCTCCAAGTCCACAAAGCACATGAAGACTGGTTGGGCAAACTCCCAGGACCCCTCGAGGACCCTTGCGTGGGTGAAGAGCTGGTCCACAGTTCCACGACCGGGACGGAATCCGCACTGCTGGTCTTGAATCTGAGGTTCGACCATCGGTCGGAGCCTCCTTTCCAGTACCCTGGCATAAACTTTCCCAGGGAGGCTGAGAAGTGTGATACCACGATAGTTCAAGCACACTCTCCGGTCCCCCTTTTTGAAAATGGGAACCACCACCCCGGTCTGCTAGTCCAAGGGCACTGCTCCAGACCCCCATGCGACATTGAAGAGGCGTGTCAGCCAAGACAGCCCAACAATGTCCAGCGCCTTCAGCATCTCAGGGCGGATTTCATCCACTCCTTGCCACCAAGGAGCTTTTTAACAACCTTAGCGGCCTCTGCCAGGGATATTGGTGTGACCCCCCCCCAAGTCTACAGGCACTGCCCCCTCTATAGGGGACATGTTGGCCGGATTTAGGAGTTCCTCAAAGTGTTCTTTCCACCGACCGACGATGTCCCCCATCCGGGTCAACAGCTCCCCCCCCACGCTGAGAACAGCCTGGGGTAGACCCTGCTTTCCCTTCCTGAGCCGTTGGACGGTTTGCCAGAACCTCTTTGAGGCCGACCGAAAGTCCTTCTCCATGGCCTCCCCGAACTCCTCCCATGCCCGAGTTTTTGCATCCGCGACCACCGTAGCTGCAGCCCTTTTGGCCTGTCGGTACCTGTCAGCCGTTCCAACCAGGCCTGGTAGGCCTTCTTCTTCAGCTTGACGGCTTCCCTGACCTCCGGTGTCCACCACCGGGTTCTTGGGTTGCCGCCACGACAGGCACCGATGACCTTCTGACCACAGCTCCTATCGGCCGCTTCCACAATAGAGGCTTTGAACATGGTCCACTCGGATTGCATGTCCCCAACCTCCCTCGGGATGTGTGAGAAGTTCATCCGGAGGTGGGAGTTGAAGACCTCCCGGACAGGGTCCTCCGCCAGACGTTCCCAGTTCACCCGCACTACACGCTTGGGCTTGCCAGGTCTCTCTGGCCGACTCCCCCGCCATCTGATCCAACTCACCACCAGGTGGTGATCAGTTGACAGCTCTGCTCCTCTCTTCACCCGAGTGTCCAAGACATACGGCCACAGATCAGATGATACGATTATAAAGTCGATCATTGATCTGCGGCCTAAGGTGTTCTGGTACCAAGTACACTTATGAACCACCTTATGTTCGAACATGGTGTTTGTTATGGACAAGCCGTGGCTAGCACAGAAGTCCAATAACAGAACACCGCTCGGGTTCAGATCGGGCAAGCCGTTCCTCCCAATCACCCCCCTCCAGGTTTCTCTGTCATTGCCCACGTGAGCGTTGAAGTCTCCCAGGAGAACTATGGAGTCGGCAGGCGGTGCCCTCTCCAGTAACTTTGTAACTGGAGAGGGCACCACCTCTCCAGTTACAAACTTTTCCACCTTAAAATAACAGCTTGAAAAAGATTGTGCCGCTACAATGACTTTTAATATGTTGATTTGCGCCTCCGCCACTGACATCGGGGGTCTGTGGCCAGAAAACTGCTGAATGTAAGATGTTGGGGACCGACCCGGTACTTCCGGTTTGGACCGGAATTCACGACACTGAAGTAAACGTTAAATACCTGAAGGGGGCGCTACAGGGGAAAAGTTACATAGTGTCGCTTTAAGAGCAGGTGGTCCAACAACACTACCACAGTACTTTTAACCACATCACCAGCCAACATATTGACATGTTACTCAGAAATGACTGATCAATATTGTAATTATAATCTTTACATTGCATACACGAAGCAAGACATGTAGCAGTACTCGTTTGTAATAAAAAATTGGCCAAAACATTTCTCTTAATGTTCTGCGCTGTAAAAAAAAAAAAAAGAACTTAAACATACATTGTGTTGCTTGTGGGCCGACTTATAATATTATGCGTGCATGTCTTGTATACAAACCACATATTCATAGTACAATCCTGTTTTTATCAAATGTATTTGTATATGTGCATTTTTTGTTGCATAGTCAACAAATAAAGTTGCTTGCTCTATGAATACACAGTTATTGACCCTTCACACAAATGTGGTGGTGTTCTTTCTATTTAGTGTCACCCCAGTGGATACATACATCCTGTTTTTTTAAGATCTGGGTCTGCTTTCAGAGACCTAAAATCAAACCAATTAATTGCCCCATATTTATGACAGTGCCCCAGATGTTATGTTAATAATGTCATGTAACAAAATTAGCCTCATACAGTACACAATGCCCTGAAAACACGCTTGAGTTGTGGTGTTATTATAGGATTTATTATCTTTGCTAAAATTCACTCTTGAGTTCCTGCATATATCATGATATACTGTATCATATATCATGATTAAAGCAATGCTTTAATCATGATATATGTGTGCCCTGATGGGACACTTTATTTAGCCTTTTTTGCCCTTGACCAAATTAAAATACCTCTGTGCACAGCCCTTGATCCCTACTAAGTGCCCCACTAGTCAGTCAAGGTGCCCTGCGGATCCCTCTGGTTCGCTTTATTGCTGCTGTCATATGACCGGATGAGAAAAAGGATCCCTTAACCTAGACCTGTGGAAAAGATGTCTCTTTTTCATTTTAGGCACTGTCCCTCAGAGAGTCTGTACACACCAGCGGTCCCATTAGATACAAATAAATCAGGTCACTCCGGCTCCTCCCAGAGATGCATTGCAAAAGCCCACTGTGCCAACATGAAGAGCTGATCACCGCTAACGGACGTCTACATGGTTTACCATGGTTTACCATGTTTACCATGACGTCTACCAAACTCTCCACAGCTAAGAGCTTTTGTCTGGAGTTGTGTCTCACAGTCACCGGAGTGGGTGATAGTGGAGAAGATAGACGGCTAGTATAGTACAACAAAAGAACGAACTACACTACACTACTATTGTTTCGATCTCAGATCATGTTAAGTAGAAGTGTAGCAGTGTAGCAGTGTTTCTTCTTTTCTTTCTTTCTTTTCTTACTTAATGGTCCTGGTGAAATAGCACTTCCATAGCAGTCTCTGAATGGGCTTCTTCTGTAGGTTTTGATGAAGGCTGTTTGGCTGTAGCACCATTTCTGTCTTTGTGTGTATTTTTAAAGGGACTCTTGACAATTGTTACATTGTTGTAAGAACTACTGCTTTTATAGTCGAAGAAGCAAAAGTTCTTGTGTGGGAGGAAGACAAAGAAAGGGCCCTTTGGTGCTCTCAAAACAGGTTTGGCAAACACTAAGATAAGAAGGAACAGCAACCCTTTGTCCAGACAGTATTCAGAAAAGATAGAGACCATCTGACTGGATGTACGAAAACCTTTTGAAGAACCCATTTCTCCAAGGCCGGCTCTCTCCTGCTGAATCTGAGCTTCCATGTGTGGCAGCATGGAGGAACAGGTGCTGGTTGCAGCACTTTATCTCCATCTCTGTTACACACACAAAGTTGCCAGTTGACATGTGAAGAACATTGAAGGCAATCAGGTCAGACATTACATTGGACTTCTGCTTCTTGTAGCTGAATCCATCTTCTAACATGTGCAAAGTAAATAATAACCTTCACTGGTACAAGCTAAAATATGTCAACAGTAATAAAGTTTTATGTTTCACAAATGAGTAGCTTCAACTGTGATCAATTATTAAACAGTTATTGTAATTGTCAGCTAAATGACATGTAATGTAATGTAATTGTAACCAAGAATCAAAAGTCCAGTTGGGAAAGATCTTAACTGTAGCGGTTTACATTTATCATAAAATAAGTATAATAATACTCTTTAACTCTTTCTGGCACACACACATCATACACACTCATCTCTTTTAAAGCATCTATAGCACATACAACACTACAGTTGAGAATGATTTTTAAATTAATTACTTTATTTGTATTTGTATATAATTATCTTTTACACAATCAATAAATGTTTACCTTCTTTTCTTCTTTCTTGGAGTGAGCACCATTTGATGTGTGTTGTTCTTTGTATGTTGTACACTGCACCTCAATACCATGTGTACCAAGACATACAACTGAAAATGACTGTATGAAAATGTCTGTATGAAAATACATATGGTTATGTTGTTGAAAACTAAATAAAAAAAGTAAGTTAAAAAAAAAGAAATTATACGTGTTTGTGTTTAATATGAGTTTGTATGATCTTCCTGTGGTGGACAGCTTTGAAAGTAGGGCTCATAAGCTCCTCTCATGCTGACAACATTACAAATTAGTTTTAATAATTAGTTTGTACTTACTACGTGAATGTAGAGAGTATGAAATAATGAAAATTGTTGCAGTTGTAAGTATTTGGCCAGAGGGAAGTGTCTACAAGAAATAGTGAAGAGGATGTGATGATCCTCACACTGCCAGCCCACTAACTGCCTCCAAGAGAAGGCTGCCAGCAGGGAGTTGGTAGTTGTCCTGTGATTTTGCTTTCTGAATTATTTTTGACTGTAAGGTGAGCGAATCAAAAGACTCAATTCAAAAGGGACTGCACAACCTGAATTAGTGTGTTCCTAAAGCTCTTGGAGTTTCACTCGATGTTCTTTTTGGCCTTTATTGGATATTTGTTGAAATAATTTAGTTTTAGCATGAGCTCTCGGAGGGGGGCTTTTCATGCTATACAGGTTCTTGACTGGAATTGAACTATGAACGTACTCGACATGCTCTGTAACATTTCGGCTAACTGGGTGCTCCCATGGGGAGTTTTTCTAAATATTAATTATAACACAAGACAATGAAGCTATCGTTTGAACTATTTGGGTTAATAGTGTCCCAGACTGAGCATTAAAGTGCTCTTTTACTCCTCTGTTCGACCAATGAGGTAATGTTGGTTAAACCCGCGGTCTGAATTCTATCCCTGCTTTGTTAACATGCCAGTGTACTCCAGCAGAACTGCTTGTCTGGTGGTGGAACAGCATCTGACAATATGTAACTTTCCAAAACCTGTCCATTTTCATGTGCTCAACTGGATGCAACAACATGAATGTTTTGAGACTTGCTCCACAACATATCCTGCAGCTCTTCTTTAGCATATGCTGGCCTTTAACAGGCTCCTGACCTTTTGACGGTGCTCTGCTTTGGTTAAGCGGGAGAACATCTATAGTGGTTATATGAGAATACAATTGAACTGTGAATTATATAGATACTTTAATCATAAACAATGTACAGTGCATGTTGCCATCATGCAACCAAATAAACACATCTGAGAAAATGACACCAGTTCTACCGTGTCAGGTATAAACATCCGTAAACACGGTGATGTCTGGAACCACAGATGCCTATCGTGTGGCCTGTGTCGAAGACACTTTGTTTTGTCTAGTGTGAATGAGTCATTCACATCACTTTACCTCATTGTACAAGCATTCATATCCAAACATGGTGTGTGAAAACTCAGTCTTCTTATGTCTGGGTCGGGTGGCGTAAGTGTTAAAAGTTCTAACATTTAGCCTTTGGCTAGGTGCGTCATGAGAATTGCTTTTAGACAATGTTGCTGTTGCTGGAAAGAGCCCATTTGATGCTGAAGTAAGACATATTTTTAATCTGAGCACAGTGAACATGCTGAGTACTCAGAGCCGTCAGCAGTGCATCCCATTCCTCTCCTTTGTAAACATTGCGAGAAAGAATACAGCTCTATAACAAGAGGTCCCAGCAGGCCTGCAGGCCTGCAGCCGTACAGCGCAGCGAGTTAGCCAGAAGTGGAGATGACTCAATCTGTTTGACTTGAGCGTGGAGCCCTGGGCAGGCAACAAGGTCCTTGGTCTTGGTCCACACTGATCTGAAAATGCAGTGTTGGACTGTTGGCCAACTCTTAAATATTTGGTTTTAATTACTGCCACAACCTTTACTCTGGCAGGTTACTGTTGAAATATAATTCCCAAGCGACTGCACAGCAAGGGCATCACACCATTATTCAACCACTGAGGGGATGGCAGCCCTTCCCTTATACCCAGGCCTTTTTTATCTGGGAAATGGGACACAGCCACAGCTGCCTCTGACAAAGAGCAATAGAAAATAGTGAGATGAAAGACACTCCATAACCCTTAATTATACAGCAGCTAAGTTCGACAGAGGAGAGCCGCTTATCTCTCTGCTGGGGTTGGTGGATTTCTGAACTTCTCATTTGATTACTTGCCCTGTTCACCTGTCTGCCTGAACATCCCACAGCTGCACTAATGAAGGTGCACACTGTTCTTCTCACAGATACAGAGCCAATTTTATAAATGTGCCTCTTATTGTCCACGGTAAGATAAGGAAAGGGAGAGAAATTGTGTTCTAGATCAGTCGCCTAAGGGTAACATCTGCCTATGAGAGTCTCCTCCTCAGCAGGGTGCTGAAAGTGACTGTATGGGACATTTTCCTGTTCACTCTTGTATTAATTATACAATCACATTGCTGAGGTAAAAAATGTAGACTAAATGCATTTTCCATTTGTGATTTATTTAGAATACTCTGCTCAAGAGACTGTTTGTTTTTTTCCTGAGGCTGCAGCATCACATGAAGCAAACAACATGTTTTATAGTGAGGGCCAGGGACATTTCTAAAAACTGCCAATGGGATCTAACAAACTTTTTGGCACAGGTAGATATAGAATGCTGGGTGTGAACAAAACATTTATCATCATACTTCAAAATTCCCTCTTTCGTACCTCACATGAACAATGTTGGATCCTGAACTCCACTATCATTATTTAATGTGCTTATATGTTATGTTTATTGTACGGCTTTCACAGCCTTACCCATAGAGAACCTCTCTTTTTTGCTGTGAGGAAACCAGTACCCCCCCCCCCCCCCTTAGTGTCAGATTAAGAAAGCTTGAAAGTGCAATGTGCGTTTTACATAGGCTACTGGCTTTTAATCCCTCCACTCCAATAATTGGAATCCATCACATGTATCCTTTGATGTGTTTCTGTCTTGCTAACCACAAAGCTGTGTCTAAACCACAGACTTTGCAGAGACAAAAATCTTTCAGGTGGAATCTGGTTCTGTTACCTCTTTTGGAAACCAGTGTGAACCACTCTCACAACAACAGTCCCACACATCACATACGTCAGGTAAGCTTTGAGTATGGGGAGTGTGTTTGCTAAGAGAGTAAACATTGTCTATACCAGTGATCCTATCACTTTCTGATTAAAAATGTCAGCTAGGGCCTGGAGGTGATAGATTACAGGGTTGCTGGCATCCCTTGGTTCTTTTGGTACAGGGACAGGTGCAACATGCCTCGGAGACAGAGGGAGGGGTGTACAGGAGGGAGGGAGAGAGGGAAAGCCTCATATAAGAGGAGGGAACTGGGAGCAAGAACTGCTCATTGATGGCCTGTGGCTAGTCTTCATCATTTACTACCTGGGCCGTGCTCCAGAGCTCATCGGTGTCAGGCGGAGGGATCTGATACTGTCAGCGTGATTGTGAAAGGCCGGTTCAAACTAGTATGTGAGGGGTAGCAAACAACAGCAATTACTCTGACAGAACCGACACAGGTGAGATGTTTAGTACATTGAAGAATCCCAGGTTACAACCATATTGACAATCCTTTACTCCATGTGGAACCAGTGACGCACATCGAACAAACCCCATGAGACTGCCATGACGACGCAACACTATGGGGACTTGAGGCGCTGCCAGAGTTCATCAGGGCCCCCTCCAATCCCGATCCATCTGTTCCTACTGGTCACTTGACTCTGACTTGTCATTCAAGGGGCAGCACAAACAGTCAGAGCGTCTGTTTGTACTTTTCACTTTATATTGAAGAAGGTTTCTAACTTCTGTTTGATGTTTTAAGAAACAATTTCCAATTTATAGATAGATAGAAGAATTAACATGATTTCTAAACCAATTACATCTTCAAGGCCCCTGCTTATTATGTATTATTATTATGTATTATTATTATTATCATTATTATTATTATTATTATTACATTGTTCTGTGGAGCGTCAAACAATAAAACTATTCATATTTAAGACGTGGATTATTACACAGGTTGTATGAGTGTTTGTTAATTGATGTTTTGGTATAGTGTTGCTGTGGTTAAACAATTAACTTCAATTCATCAAGACTTTTCTCAATCTTGTTATATTTCGTACAAATGTTCATTTTGTGGGCGAAGTATTCCTTTAACGTCTGTACTCCTTGAGTCCTTCCCAGCAACAGAAGTACTGACTAGCAATGTCTGTGGCACATGATCAAGTGTCTGGCAGAAGCTGGCAGAAGTTGGTGTTCAGTGGCATAATGCAATCCTCTGAGATCTCACTCACATTTGGACATTTGGTATCGTAGATGATAGGCAATGCAGTCCTTACAGTCTATGCAGTATGCAGCCATGTGCTTGTCGATGTCTTAGGGAAATCCATTTTAGAGATGTGGGGAACAAGCCTTGCAAAACATCCACAATTATTTCAATGGGGATCGCTTGGTATACTGCGATACCTTGGTATGTTCCAGATTGAAATGTGTCAAAGTGATCTAATCACCTCTCTGGACTAACACCAACATCCTCTTTAAGACTAATAATGACATATATGATATTTGAAATACTTCTAATAAGCAATAAGGACCACCAAGGTCTAGTCAAATCAGAATAGTAGGACGTGGAGGACATTTTGGAAGTTGGAGCTTTACGTCATGGAAAACAACAACAAAATGCAGAAAGACCAAACAAAAGCAAGGGATGAACAGATATCCAAAGAGCAGGTGGCAGGGATGAAGAGTTCCATGTAGAATTACTGTACCAGACACACACAGGACAAAAGAGGAGAGGGGTACAAAAAAGAATTGTCATCGGAACTGCTGAAATGTCAAAAAGCTAAATTAATGATCAGTTTGAGATTGATTAGTTCATAACAAAGTATGTATTCTGAGAGTTTTCTTCTATCGTGCAGAGCTGTCAAACCCTGACGAGGCCACTCTACATCTAAGGCATCAACACGGAGAGCTTGCAGGCTTTTATTGCTGTCAGCAAGCCCTGAGCAAAGCAGACACTCGCCTTTCAAACTCATTAGCCAACCCTGATGTGATGAATTCATCAAAGGCATTGTAATGAGACCAAGATGTGAGACGCCAACGCTCTCCAACGTTCAGCATTTCCTGTTCTTCCCCTGTATATCCAACATGATGTGGAGTTAGCTCATAATGGAGTCAGAATGAACTCTGAGTGTGTATTTCAGAATGAAAGTGTGTCAGGATTGCCACAGAGGACAGTCGCAACAGCTGTGAATGTTTGGATGTGGTTTACTGGGCCTTGGCCAAGTTGACAGCCATGTCAGTTGCTCTGTGCTGCACACACACACACACACACACACACACACACACACACACACACACACACACACTCACATACACGCAAGTACTTGAAACCACACCACAAACACAAAATGATATGCCAGAGAGAAACACACACACACACACACACACACACACACACACACACACACACTAACACTCCAACATATCATACAATCAAATGCACACACACAAACCAGACAAAGCAATGCAAGACAATATACAGTAACTGCTTCAATCTTTTAAAGAAATTAGAAACTTCATGGAAATAAATGTATGCATGTATGTGCACAATATTGACTTGAATGTCAATTAAAACTTGGATGCAAATCCCAAAACATCTTTCATTATGAATTTAACACTCATCAGCTGTGTGTATGTGTGTTTTCATGGCTGTTAACCTTTTTATTCAAGTGTCTAAATTCTATAAAGTGCAAATTGAAAAAAATGCGATACATCACAGTTGATGGATTTGAGAAATACAGTTGTGAAACACTCCACCTTGTCAGGGGGAAATGATGGCAAACGGTAACGTAAGTGTTGAAACTGGTGCCAAATCTAGGGACACAACTTATACCCACTCTGCAAAGAACAACAACGCTTCATTCTGTAGTAACTTCAATTGACATTGTGTTCATTCTATTCTCCTCCTGCAAATGTAACAATAATACAAATAAAATAATGAATAAAAAGTGTTACATTTGCTATCAGCAGCTTCAGCTTAAAAATATGTCACAAATCAGCCTTTGTCAAGAAAACACCCATCGAGATATACTGTATAACACAATCTGTGCTTTACTAGCCTGACTGTTGTGTACATAGAAACACTCGTACCAACACAAACACACACACACATACACGTACACACACATACATAGACATACATATACACATATGCCTCCGGCATGCTGAAGAGACATGAGAGGTGAGCATGCATTCATGGAATCCTGCTCCATGATAATGAGAAAAGAAGCTGGGAGCACTGGTGGGAAGTGGATTGGTGACATGGAGAGTATTATCCAGAGGTTAAAGAGCAACAGTGTTACACATTCCACTGTTTTACCTCAGTGGAGAAAACAATACGTATCTGGTGAATCTTGACATTTAGTATCTGTATCGGCAATATTGTGAGTGGAAGTTGATGCAGTTGGAAAACATGGTGTCTCTAACAGTAAGCTCCTCAAGGATGTGTCAGCTCATCCTTATTGTTCACTTCATGTATGAATGATTGTGTCATCCCCAGACCTGATCAGTTTGTAGTGACTACTCACGAGCAACTCCAACATTACCAGCAATGCAGCTGAAGTGTTCCTGGACAGGTGTGACAAGCCTCATTTGCACATCAATGTTCACATAACTGAAGAAATGTGTGTTAGATCTGGGATCATATTCTGTTGACATAAATGACATCAGACAAGTCACATCTTTTAAATATTTACTGTAGAGTTCCAAATGGAGAATCCATCAGTGTCTCCATTTCCTTCTGGTGTCTGCAGGAAGATTTTGCTCATTCTTTAAGCTTCCATTTTATGTTTTTACCTGTGATTCGGTACGATGGCATGGAAGATAATATGAACACCCTCCTGTTTGTGAAGCATTTCAATTGAGGCATGTTTATTTGCTTATATTTTTTGCAGAGGGAACTAATTGGTAAGTTAAAGAACATCTTTGGGATCCACAAAAACTTAGACGAGAAGATTGACGCCACTCTTATGTATATGTATTGAATATAAGGGAATAACTATAGCCTGGCTCTACAAACCAGCGCCTCAAAAGCTCCCCAATTAACACAAATTGAGTCTCGCCAATGAACACTAATTCACTAAATAATTAATAGTATTGCTCATTAGTCTAATTTGTGCAAAAAGAAAACTAGTTGTGGTGTTACAACTTGTATGTGCTGGACTAGTCTATATCTCACTCCCTAGCCTTATAGTCAGCGTCTGGTTGCAAGGCAGACTCCATTGGTCAGTGACCGTCCCTAGTTGGTGGTGGACTGAAGTATGGTAGTGCATAACTTGCACCTTTTTTTGAGTACAAAACAGTTAAGTAGATAGATTATTGGTCCATAATAATTAGTAAATGTGTGCATATAAGTTATTTTGTATGGTACACATACGTGTATAATTTGTGTGGTTGATTCGAGTCAACAGTAAAAAATCTTGAACAATGTAAGTGGGATATCTCCATATGTCCATAGTGATAATTCACCTGAAGCACAAATATCCAATACACCTGTGTCTAAATTGACATACGTGCATGTGAGTTGATTCTGGAAAAAGACACTATATTTAAGTGTCCACATTGATAACTCGTCACAGTCACACATTAAAACTCATTTTGTAACAATATCATAGGATATTTATGGACATGCAGGGAATAAATCATAACTTCCAGCAATCACATGCCTATAATCGCACCTATGAAATACATTATACTGACGTCTGTATCTGTTTGAGTGGAATACAGAGAGACAACGTGTCAGCATCAATAGGAAATCTCTGTCCATACTTTTTCCATTGGTAATTATGCACCCACATGGACATTCATGCACCATGAATGACTGTGAATATGACTGGATGTTTATGGGAATGAGAGAATAATGTACTACTGCCTAATAGTGTTTGCTCAGTGATTAGGCATCCATATTTATAATTCACCACACCCATGGACTGCAACTAAACCTGTATCTGTATAAACATGACAGGAAGTAATTTGGGAATCAGCAGAGGATATCTATTGTGACAGGTTGTTACAGTCTGAAAAGAATAAGGTTTGATTCAATGAATAGGTTTTCATATTCATAATGCCCTGCGTCTCTGCGTAGATTTCTTTGCTCACAATAACACAGTGATAATCGGCTGTTATCGCAATCCCCAAACCTCTCATTTCAACAGAGGTTATTAGAGAGTGAAATAGCTAGCCATATAACCCGTCACTATATAGCACACACACACACACTCTCAGATAGAATATGAAATAACAGGCGTCTCAGCAATTTAATACACCAATTTACCGATGTTGATGAAAGCATATTCCCACTTACCTTTTCAACTAAAGTGTGTTATGTTAAACTCCAGTAGTAAAAAAACACAGTTTGGACATCAATATTAATAAACAATCCTCCAGGCTGATACATCAACAGTGTCCTCTTGTGGTGGCATGGATTTAGAAGATGGCCCGTCTGCTTGTTGACTGAGTCCAACTGTCCCAGATTTGTGTTGCTTTGCCAGGATGCCTTGACATCTGCCAGACACAATTGTGCCCAGCTGTCTCAAAAGGTGGAAGCAATGTGGAAGGATTTGCAAGGAAGTTTGGGACTGAGATGTGTGCAAGATGGAAATTCAGTCTCCAACAATTGGACTGTACACCATTCGGTCATATCTTTTCTTATGTCCATCAAGAAAACGAGCATGCCAGCCTTATTTTGCACAACTTCTATATCAGTTGAATTATATAAGAAACAAATACTGTGTTACCAACTGTGTTTCCTTCTTACAGTATGTTTCTATTCATCAACTAACAACATCCACACAGTTGCTCAGCAACCTGATTCATCCTTTAGAATCTGACCATTCATTTAAGAGGGATAACAGTTGCTAACCAGGCAGATCACAACGTTCTCATCGATGTCAAGTATTTGTCCTGCAATTTTTACTCAGTTAAATTCCAGTCATATTCATTTTTTTGTCCATTATCTCTACCTACCGAAAACTTTCTTTTACTTTCTTCTCTTCCTCTTACCATTTCTCTTGATCTTCTGTGTTGATATCTGTGTGTGTGTGTGTGTGTGTGTGTGTGTGTGTGTGTGTGTGTGTGTGTGTGTGTGTGTGTGTGTGTGTGTGTGTGTGTATGTGTGTGGGCTGGTACCCAAGTCATCCCAAATGACCTTGCATTCTCATTATTCTTTCCAGCCGGGCCCTTCAAAGCGAGCTGTGGGACGGCAGCGTGGAAATGACGAAGCTGTGTCAGATCTCACGCCGATTCCTGCTCCGACTGATACATACATCCATACTGCTTGCTCGTGCTAATATAGTCAACATTATTATGAGGGTGGGGAGAGGAAAACCTTTAAAGTCGTCCTCAAAAGAGGATGCTGGGCTTCCAGTGACGTAAATAATTTACCACATCTTGCAATGCATTTGCTAATACCACTCGTAAGTCAGTGAGCTAGGCCGTGTTTATCCCCTCATGACTCCAACCAGCTTTGGGTCTCAAAGTCAAAGCTAAAAATATGATAATGCTTTACATACTTGGTGGTCTCTTAGAAAGCATTAATTCATAGATGAGGCATGGAACTGTGCGCTGATATTAGTCGAAGAATTAATGGCTCAGAAGGTGCTGCTGGTCTTGATCAGTACAAATGTGTGCATGATTCTCATTTAGCAAATAGTCGTTGTGGCTCTTTAATGTGACATTTCCTCTGGCATCCAGCAGAGACGGTTTTATGAGCTGGGTTTTTACTCAGCGTAGATATAAGCCTTGTAGCCCTCCCCCTCTCCTTCTCTTTCACACATGTTGCCCTCCCCGCTCGATCTGCCTCTCTGTTCCCTCCTCTCTCATTCTGACAGCCATGACACGGAAGTGGTGAGACCCACTTCTGTGCACTCGCTGGTTGGAGGCTGTGCTGTTGAGTGGCTGGCACATCACAGCACCTCTGCCTCGGGACTCAGGAGATAGAGCCATTTGAATTGTATTCCTCAGCCTATAGAGCGCTACGCTGGATAGTATCATCAAATGGGCAGCCGCATTAAGAATCTGACACATCGCTTAAATCTAATGTAAATTAAAGAGTCAACATTTTCGTTGTGTATGATGATAGTGTCTTATGCGCCTTGAGTGGGTATGAGGCTACGGATGCAGCAGTTACCAACACTGTCGCTGTTGCACTGCAAGTGTGCTGCAAAAGATGTGCAAAAGAGGCCATTCTGCTTTCATTTTCCCAGCAGCTCTTATCAGGTAATTACCGGCTCACCCTTGAAATACCAACATGGTGGTGGTACACTGGTGATGTGTTGGAAAGGTGACATAGGTCATCTTGTAATTATGACTTCTTCCTTGTGCCTTTATTGTCTGTGCATAATCTGTTCCATCAGGGCTGAAATAATTGATTTTCCATTCATGCAAATGTTATGGATCTGGAGCGTACAGGAGCAAATACTCAGCCATGTTGTCTTTCGGGCGTGACATTTAAAACGGAATGAAGAAATTGTTCAATAACAGTCAGATATCAGGATGTTTTTTGCTCTGGCTCCAGGATCCACTTGTACTAACCAGACCAGACACCAAACGTGAATGAGACCGTTAGATGTATTTCACCGGTGCCTGTTAAGGGACCTTTAATATTGTGTATCAGCTGATGGAGGTAAATTAGATCGCACTCATGCATGCAGAGCTTTACCAATTAATCCCCCCACCAACCGAGCTGTGTGACACTCTGCACACAGACCCACAATGACAAGACGGACACAAACACACTTGCTTGCTTGCAATGTCACTGACAAAAGCTTTATATAATCGTATCAGACAAATGCCTCACAACTACCTCTGAATCCCATACTTCTTTAATGTCAATCACTTGTCAGTCCGGGACTGATGGGCTGCCAGAAGCCCAGCAGGCTGCCCGTGGCAGGGAAAAGTAGCACTCACTCATGGGAATTAAAGTTGTACAGTTACTATTCATGACATGAGCACATCACTTATACACCAGCCACCCCTCCATGACGAGTCGTACAATATCATAGATTTAGTAAAAGGCTTCTGTACTTTATTCTTCTTGAGATAAAATGTATGTAAAATTGACCTGATATGTGTGCGAGGCTGTTTAAACAACTGAGTCCAATCTGCTATAGCTGCCAGCCACTCTCACCGTGCCAAATGGGCACTTATAAATAGCCAGTTAACAAAACCTGCACACCAAAGAACGTATGCTATATTGTTCACTGGACAGCACTCTCCCCAGAGGAAACCTCTCAAACAAAGGCAACATGGTGGAGAGGAAGGCCATGACGGCTCTATCTCATTCCTCCCCGCCACTCACACGGCTCACACATCAATCACAGCCCGCCAGCCTCAGATCCGAACAGCTCCTCGGATGCAATTCGTCACAGGTCCTTAGGCTCTGACATGCTTCCTAAAAGCTCAACTAATCTGCCTAACATAACGGTCTTAGATTTCCTTGGTGGGTGTTAATCAAAATGATCTGCTCTGTGTCCAAGAAATGACCAGTGGTCACGATGAGGATGGACGTTGCAATTAAGTACATCGTTAGGCTAATGGGAATAATGGGCACAGACGTTGGGATCATTTTTGACACTTTGAAGAAATTGTGCTTTTTCATAAAGAAAAAGATCACATTGGGAATGATTAATGAGAGGAGTTTTTAGCAAAGAATATATGAAAATATGGCAAAGGAAAACGTGAGTAAAAATCTCTTTTGATTGTACTTTAATATTTTAAGTCTCTAGATTCCTTTAGCATGAACTTTTCAATCCGGTACAAAATTACTCATGAATAAGCCTACATTATTCAGTGACTGGTGCTTTATTCACCAGCCTGCATGGTGGAGGAATACTCCAGCTAGGAGGACACATGCCACCCCTTCAAGAGCAATTGCCACTTTCAGTGAGCCCTCCATGGGAGCAAGCCGCTGAGAGGTGGGTTGTGATGGGCCCAATTTAATGCTCCATTATGCAAATTGATCATCTCAATTGACCATCACTCTGGTAATAGGATGGGCTGACTGGGTGTAAGAGGCAAGGGATGGGAGTGCTTTTTAATCTTTAAAAAAACATCAGACTAAAGTCCCAGGTGCTAAAAATAAGCGAGGTGAGTAAAAACATGAAGAAATGCATCACAACTTCCACCAATGAGGCATATCGGAGATGAGTGACAGAAAATTAATGGATGTCATGGTGACTTCTCAGTAACGTTTAAAAGTCACCTGTCTCGGTAGTCCTCTGAGAGAATAAAATCCAGCATTTGCTTGAAGTGTTTTAGCTTGATAACATGTTCACGCTGTATATGAATTTGGAGTACAGTTTTCTCCTTTCATTTATACCTCCAAAGCCGACTCCCTGGTTCCTGATTCCGAATGGATTAGAGGAGTAAAGTAATGGTATTTGTCAACTTGGAGTTAATATTCCACAATCACGGATTAGTTAACGCAAATAAAGTTAGATACTCTTTATTTAATAGGCCGATTCTCCGCACGCTTATCCCCTTGTGACGCTGTGGAGAATCACACGACACACTTAAGTTTCCCCCAGAATGGACATGCAGGAAAGTCAGAGAATAGGCGAATTCATTTTGTCAGTGCCTAATTGCATTCATTGGCCATGCCTGGCACCCCCTAATCCTGGATTATGATGATGCATTAACAGCTGTGACTGGCTGTTTACAAGACATTTATTAGCCGGTGTCAACATAATGAGACAAATTCCACCTATCACATTAATCACCCCAGTGCCAGAACTGTGTCACTGGCAAGAGCAGAGCCAGATGACGCATCGGCCAAGGCTGCGCCAGAGCTGCTTCCCTTTCTCCCGCATTAGCCATTGTTATATGGCAATCAGATTACCTCCTCGGTAACTGTCAGCCCGGCAGTGAGGTGGTGACGTAAAACTTGAGGTGAATAAAGAGCTATGAATTGGGAGAGGTTAAAGATAACGGGAGAAGAAATGTGGGATCAAATGCATGGTTGAGTGCGTCAAACCAGAAAAACAATTTCCCCACATAATGCTTCTAATTGAAGTCAGGTCACCGAATTACAGTCTAAATACTACATGCTATTGTTTACTGTGAACTCCTCTCCTCTTTCTTTTTCTGTGTTAATCTGTCAATTTCCCCTCACTCTTCCTCTATCTCATTTTCATTTTCTCTCTTCTGCCACCGGAATACACAACGGACAAAAAACAAAACACTGCTTGTGGAGAGTGAAATGATAACAAACGTGAAATTGAGAAGATAGTTTCATGAATTATGTTTCATAATTGATTAAAGGCTGATTCAGTATGAAGCATATTCACAGTAATATTATTATTAAATTAATATTGACAAACAAACAATAAGCATGTTAGAATATTTCTAATTAAACTAAATTGAGCCATAGTAAAAGGGTTACAAGACATTTTTCAATTGAACTAGTATTCTTTTGACACAAAGGGGTGCAGGGTGAGTGATACTCACTTAATTTTGCTTGGGGTTGGAGCAGGAGAGACATTGATTTCCTTTTCAAGTGATGTGCAGCAATTAAACAAGTTTGCAAGACCTGACAAAATCTTTAGAGAAATGGCGTTGGAGAACGTCCTTTCGGCCTCGCCTTAATGGAAGCGAGCGATATAGTCACCGTGTTTTGTACAGATATACAGGAACCATATCATAAATTATGTTAGCATCACTCTTCAGTAAGGATCAGCTGAACTCGACACATTAATATTGTCAGTGAGGAATGCTCTAGAATAGAGTATCTGCTATTTGAAATATGGTTGCTCCAAAAAATGTGATTATGAAAATGTTCTAAACATAAGCATTATCTGACAAAAAAGAAAAAGATAAATTGGATTCAAACTATCAGCACCAGTGGATGAATGCTTGACATCCACTCACCATCCAGTCGTTCCATCTTGCATTGTATTACTGCTAAACAGTGGATTTATTGCTATCAATTTTTACACATGTAGATTGCTTTTACAACAAGTGTAGAGACTGGATTCTGAAATGTGTGCTCTCTGGCTCCCGAAATGAATGTGCTTTAGTGATAAGGACCGGATGAGAGGATGTGAGATACGGCACAATGCAGCGGCGCATCTCTCCGCACAAGCTGTTTCACTGTGCAGTAGTCTGTGTTATATAATTCTGATGGGGTTTGCTGGCACCTTACAGTCCCCCCCCCCCCCCCCCCCCGCGCCCCCTTACCACTAAAGTGTGAACACAGGGCCGGCTCTCTGGCTTTGTTGGACTGTCCTCTGATAAATGTGCAGAAACAGATAGACATACAGACATGCCTCCTAAGGGCACATAATCAAATTACATTTACTCAACAAACACCCCTAGAATGGACTTGCGTTTGGCAATTGCATGTCATCCCGGTGATTAATGCTGAATCATGATACTGGGATAAGAGCAGTGGGTGTAGTGCATCAATGTCCGCCGACCTCCAACGCCCTCACAGCACCCATTTTCCCGGGGAACAGCTCCCTGCCATCTGTCAGTATTGGAAAGCCCTTGTGGCTTACTCCAGGTTATTCCAAACCTTATACATGGCCGCGTTTCCCTGTCAGAGACTCTGATGTGCATGAACCTTCAGCCGTAACCAGCCACTGGGCTAGAAAACGATGTCAGTCGAGCCAAAGCCTCATTGACACCATGAAAAATCTCTCTTAGTCGTGTTATTGACCTTTGGACCTAATCAGGGCTGTACAGTGGCCAGAAAAGGAAACCGTGAAGTTAAGAAAGCATTACCCCCGGTGAAGCCTCTTTAATGTAATTGGACGTGTTTACCTAAGTGCTATTTAATCGACGGACTCCTCGCTCAATCTTTCATGAAACTCTGTGCTGGAAACAAACATACCACAGCATCGGCAATGTCTCCTTATTAGTTATTCATAACTTAATTTGCTTCATATCACTGCTCACTCAGTTATGTGCAACACTGAAAGCGAGCAGAAAGGACTTCCTCACTTGAAGCCAGTGAGTGTAAATGGTTCCTGCATTATTATTGAGAGGAATAGAAGCTTCCTTTATGAAAAAATATTTCAATGAGGTAAAGAAAACTCAGAATAGAAGCGAGAGGATGCTTAATCTTGAACAAATAACAATATGTGTGTATGGAAGCTGTTGTTGTTTTGATGCAATATCACACTTATGGCTTCTGTGTGTGAATTATATCGATGAAGGTCCACGAGTCATTTCCTTGAACAGAAATGCATCCCTCTCCCCTTTGGTACATTATTTTTGCCAGCCTCTAGTCGTAATAAACCTAGCGTGGAGCTCATAAATCAAGTGCAAGTCTCCCTAACAGATACATAAGGATTAAAACGTGGTATGATTAAAAAGTCTTGTTCAGTTCATCTCCAGTGTTCTCAATTAAATAAACCCCATATTGTCCGAGACATAAACGACATGCATCAACAAACATTTCAGCCTTGTAAAAACAGGCAACAAGAAAAGAAGGCAAAGAAAAGAAAGTAATACTGTAACACTGAAATTGCTACTTTGGTGGCCTCAGGTTCTTAGACCAGCTGTGACAGTGACCTCCAAGAGTCTTTGACCTTGACCAACAGCATATTGGGTGGACAAGGGTGCTTCTAGAGCAGCTCTGCTCTGCTGTCAAACTACATTATAGCTTTTGTTAAGTTTAATCACAGTGAGACTTAAAGCATATCCTTCATCTCAACACATGGCTTGTTACTTCCCTCATTTTTACATCCTGATATTAAGAGTGGTGATAGTATCTCACAAAGAAATTGATATATGTCAGTGTCATTGGACTGTACCTTTCCAACAAGGTCAAATCTAGTTCACCATGTATTGTAAAATAATATATGTATACATTTATAATAATAATGCAATGTGTGATTCACGCTATATTGCCTGTAATATTTAATATAACAATTTATATGTTTTTGACATTGATATGATACGTTGCATTTTTCTAGATCATTCGATTAATCTACAAAGACTACTATACTTAATAAGTTAACATTAATCATTTTTTAAATATGTATATAAGTGACAGTACAAGAAGAGCATATTCTGCAAAAAACTCCAACAAAATGTAAATCAAAATGTAATCATGATTGCTCCTGCTTTTATTCAAAAGACTATATATGTGTGGAGATTAATTTGTTGAATTCAGAACAATACATGTAAGCACAGAGTATCTACTCTTATTATAAGTTAATTTTCACATCACCTTAATTAGTCCTAATTTACACGGTCATGTACAATAATTGGAAACCTATAAGCAAAAAACAAAGTCCACAACAGGAGAGTTTATGAACATGTGTTAAACGTTGGCATTAATTGCCATCTAGTGGCTAAAACGGGCCTTGCAGGAAAACAACACTGAAAAGATCAAGGTTTCATACTCCTTGATTTGGTTTCTGAGTTAATAATAATCATCATTTGAAACAGAGCTTGCATCTGTCATGAGCTAAATTTATATGGTATCATATTCCTTTTATTCGTCCCACAGTGGGGACATTTCAAAAAGCATAGCAGCGGTGCACATCAGAGCATCAATGAAAATAAATATAAAACACAAAACAAAATGCTAAAAACTAAATACTAATACTAAGTCACAAAGTCAAATACAGTATGTCACTGGATATCCACTGTGTCAGACTCAGTAATGTCAACATTGTGTTTTTTTAATCCCAATATTAACAATGTATCTGTCTATAAATCCCAATTCTCTCTTTTTAAATACAAAAGTAAAATGATAGGCTAGAAGCTAGAAGCAGGGATATACAGTGTGTTTTATAGCATGTTTATAGCCACACTGCACTCTGCATTGCTAATAACTTGCATATGTATCTATGTGTTCATGAGACATGAATGAGTCTTACTCAACAGTGTAACTAACTCACCAAGGCTCATACCACACCACCACATTTGAATATGGGACTATTATCATACTATTTCAATGGGTTGTTTGTTATTGATGCATTCGTGTCTTCCGTGGGGGTGAGAAAAGCAGTGTATTGTGACAATAGTTTATATTAAAACTTGTTGTAAAGTGGCTTTTTTTTAATACAACCGTATTTAATTGATTTGAATAACGTAAAACAAATAGTGACCGCAGACTGATTATTTTTGTTTACGGTTATGTACAAAACAAAATCCAAAGAGAGGCGAGTTTATGGTGCTTCAGAAGAGCACCTGAAGGCATCAGCCGAGGGAGGAGGAGGCGCCGAGTTTGGCTAGCTAGCTGGTTGCTGCAACACTCAGAGCGCACCCTGCCAACGAGCCAGCGTTAGCTAACACGTACAGACATGTCGGGGAAGAGTTTTCGAGTTAGCGACGGGGACTGGATTTGTCCTGATAAAAAGTGAGTGCTGCTCTCGTGTAGATTTGTATTTCTCCATTTGACTTACGAGCGTAGGAGCACGTTTTGTGCCTAAATTGTTGGTCGTGCTGACATGCAAACGGTGGTTAGCTTCGGCCTTCTAGCATTTCGCGCTAAAGCCAACTAGCTTTGTTCACGTTGACCTTATTTCTTACCTACTTTAATGCATTATAAGAATTTTAAACACTGCGAATACTTTAAGAATATTGGGTCTGGGACGTGTTTTGGATTTAACGTGACGGCGGGTCTCCAATAGTTGTCAATGTGCGCAGACTTTGTAAGACATCCAGCTAGCTAACGTTAGCTGCTGTGGGTGAGAGTCCACACTCACTATTGTAGGCGATGTTTACAATAGTGTAGATGCCAGGTTGCCATGAGTTTAGAGTCTAGTTTGGAGCAGTCGTGTTGCACGGGAACTGCGTTAAAAAAACGTCTTGCATAAACGACAAGCCAGCTGCAGCCGTCAGTGCACAGGCCGTGGACACAGACCACGTCTCATGTGCCAACGCTGTGGCACATGAGACGTGAATACACCCAGCGTTACACTACTCACCTTTCTGGTAGCACACTCGGCTCGTGCCTGAGTAACGAAGTGAACACCTCACGCTCTTACTCTGTCTGCAATGTATTTATTGTGTATTATGTTGCAGGTGTGGAAACGTGAACTTTGCTAGAAGAACAAGTTGCAACAGATGTGGTGGGGGTGAGTCCTTTATGCAAATGTTTCAGATGCTTAATGCATACTGTCAAAAAGCAGATGTATTAAATGCATTGGTTTTCTTTCTACAGAGAAAACCACAGAGGCGAAGATGATGAAAGCTGGAGGAACAGAGATTGGAAAAACTCTGGCTGAGAAGAGCAGAGGCCTCTTCAGTGCAAATGATTGGCAATGCAAAACGTGAGTTTGGTTAATGTATTTATTTTTGGTTCACCAGACACTGGTACAATTTGGACAAAGATGTATGATTTAAATACATGAACACTTTGGAGTTCAGCAAGTTGAGACAGATGTTGTTTTTGTGTTGATTTTACAGACTTATTTTCATTTCCTTATACAGATGTGGCAATGTCAATTGGGCTAGGAGGTCAGAGTGCAACATGTGTAACACCCCAAAGTATGCCAAGCTTGAAGAGAGAACGGGTAATCCAACAAATATATTGTTTTCTAGTTTTTGCTGCGCCTTTTAAAAGATGGTGATTGATTGGCATTTTTATTTCCCCTTCATATTTCAGGTTATGGTGGAGGTTTCAATGAAAGGGAGAGTGTGGAATACATTGAACGGGAGGAATCCGATGGTGAATATGATGAAGTGAGTTCTACCAGACAATTACTGTTTTGATCATTGAAATAATGCAGATGACATACTGCAAGTTGTATGTAAGCATACAAATGTGTATAAGTATCCTAAAACTATTCTTTCTCACTGATACGACTATGTGCTCTTTTTAATGTCCAAGTTTGGTAGGAAAAAGAAAAAGTTCCGTGGAAAGCCCGGCAGCACATCGCCCACAAGTGAAAAGAAAGAAGTACCAAAGGTTCCAGTTGAGGAGGAGGAAGAGGAGGAAGAAGAAGAGGAGGAGGAAGAGGGTGACCTTTCCAAATACCAATTGGATGTGAGTTTTGTTGTTGGAGCTGGAAATTCATAAATACAAATACTACAAAATGTGTATGTGTACAATAATGGAATATTAAAATCTTCTTTTTTAGGATGATGAAGATAATGATGAAGGAGGAGATGGCGATGGCGCAGGAGACCTGTCAAAGTACGACCTGGATGCCAGTGACGAGGAGGACAAGCCTGCTAAGAAAAAAGGGAGTGGTTCGGGTTCGTCCCGTTCAACTTCGCGCTCCTCCAGTTCACGGTCGAGGTCCAGGTAAAGGGTACAGGTCAAGGGTAACCCCGGGCAAAATGTCAGTATCAGCTCAATCTTCCTTCTGATTTACTGATCAACATAAATTACATGTTGTATTCTGATCATTTATTGTTTTTTGTTTTATCATCCCCTCCCCATCTGTGGTGTGAAACTTGATGTGCAAACTGAATAATCTTTCTGTAAAACCCCTTTTTATGTTTGTTTTGAAACGCCTATGACTTGAGATGGAAAAAATGCATTGATTGTTTGTACTGTAGTCTGGAAATGCACTCATGTTCACTGTTTGCAGTTGGTACCTCTACAGGTTTTAGTTGTCTTTTTATTTTCTGGGTTGTTTCTCTAAACCCCTATATGCTTATTTTGTTGGTCAGAATATTTGTTCGTCATTAAGACAAGAATACTTGGATATTTCTATGCAGTTAAATCTGTCTGTTTTTGCTGTGAGAAACCATCAGTTTTTTTTGGTCAAGGAAATATTGGAAAGGTTCTGTTTTTTGTCTTTCAGGTCCCGCTCTAGAAGCTCATCCAGTTCCAGGTCAGGATCTCGCTCGAGGTCCCACTCCAGGTGAATGAGGTGACATGCACTCTCTCCATTCGAGAGTGTATGTTTGGGGCTGAAAGCTCCAGAACAGTCCTGTTCGCTAACTCAAGTTTGAACAAAGACTGACTTACTCCACTACAGTCCTCTTTCTCATTCTGTAGATAGTCATTTGGTCTGAAATCATGAAGGATGTACTGAAATTGCCCTGACGGTTTTCAATCATTTTGGTGTACGTTCAATTAGGCCCGAGAGCTTTAAAACGTACATTTTTGTGTACGACCTGAACTACATTTGAATGTTACCAAGGCTCAAAGGTCTGACTAGACATCTGGGGTCTTCATCAAGCATCTCACAGTGGAGCTGGCTTTTCCTTTTGGTTGAAATGTTCTCAGGACCATTATCTTTTGTTACGTGCTCTTATTCGGAGAAGCTTGATGAATACCCACACTGTTGAGACTCCGTCCTGACCTTACTGACCGCAGTGCTTGGTTTTCCTTCAAAAGATCCAGTTCCAAGTCTGCAAAGGGCTCCTCTCCCAAGAAGAGGTCCCGCTCACCTTCCTCCTCACCGGAGAAGGGACAGAAGCGCAGTCGCTCCAGGTCCTCATCTGGAGAGAGAAAGCGGAGACGTTCTAGATCACATTCGTCCGAAAGGTTTGGGTTTCTGTGGAATACCACAATGGCACTGTCAAATATTAGCCGTCTGTCGCCTCGCTTAAGGGAAATCAGATATGCAGATATTTTCACATTTTGCCTCGTTAAGTTTTAATATTGTGTGACTGTGTACTTGTTCCAACTATGCAGAACTGAGTGTTAATTGCTGACCTTGTTCTTCTTCCCATGGTGTTTGTGTGATTTCAGGCGCGGCGGCCAGTCCTCTGGATCATCCGATTCTGGCTCCAGTTCAAAAAAGAAATAACTTAATTACAGCCTTTAAAACAAGTAAAAGAACCGTAGTAGAAAAGTGCATGTTGTGTTTTCGAGGATACAACTACATATTTTCAGTATGCTGTCCATTTTCCTAGAAAAGTCTTACTTCTCTCTAAAGACAGCGTCAACATGGCTTCTCTCCGCCGTTACCCATCGATACGAGCTCCCTTTTCAAAACCACATACACCCCAATCTGTGACAGGTGTCCGTAACGGCAGGTGTCCAATGTCTCCTAGAAAATCCGATGTACTGTGAAGCGGCTGTATGGCCTTTTAACCCCTTATCTTCGTGGCAGTACATTTTATTCTACTCATCTGTGGAGAAATTTAAGTAACTCTTTTTCTATTATTTAAATTTCCGGCCACTTAATTTTTTTTAACGAATGCATTCTTTTTTTCCAAAAAAGTACTTAAGCACCAATTTTCAATAAGACGTAGCAATGAAGTTTGCCCCCGTTGTATTTTCTTCATAACTATATCTATTTTTCTTTGTTTTCAAGGTAAGTATTTTACTTTACGATATTAATTGTTTTAACTAAATGACAGTAAATTCAAAATTCTTTAGTTTAGTTGTTTACTGTTCTTTTTTTTTACACCGTTGTCGCCTGTTTTACCACCTAATTACTCCTCTTAATTTGTCACTATTACATTTAAAAAAGAAATTGTGATATCCGTGCTCCAGATTAGTACACCCAGAATAACAACACCGTACAGTATATCCCGAATAAATGGTAGTGTGGCAATACTACTTTATTGGTGAAACAACTCAAATGTACACTTGTAAATAAACTCCTGTTGAAATGGTTGCTTGCTACTTCCTGTATGTTTCATTCTGCCACGGTCAAGCTGGAAAGTCTATTCAGACCTGGTATGTCGAGCACTTCTTTAATAATTGTTCTAAATCTGACACCTGTGTGTAATTACTCCCACAATAGTTAGCAGTTATCTCAAGGATGTGAAGTTATGGTAACAGTTGGGAAAGCCACACAGTAACAGCAGTCCACTGAAGTATGAGGTCAGATAACAAGTAACAGACGACATGCCCTTGAGCGCCTCACCGCAGCCCACTACTCCTTATAACTGTAGATGGGTCAAATGCATAGAAGAATTTCCCAACTGGTAGATAAAGAAAGAATATCTTATTATGATTATGGTATAAACTAATGCAAATTAGGCTAAGCTATTACTTCTAGCTCACTTCTCCAGAGCCTATTCAGTCTCACTAAGGATATGATGTAGTCTGGCTAATTTCGACTTCAAACTATAATATCCCTCAATTCTTGTTTAGCTACTGAGCATAGTGGAGTGTAGACTGGGCTCCACACTTTAGTGTTGTTCTCATTGCGGTCAACAGGTGGCACTTAATACTGTTCCTACTATACTGAGTTTGAGAGAGGGGCCTCGGGATGAACACATCGGAGTCCCACGTAGTAGTGAGAAATATACCAGGCCAAAAGTCACTTGCATGAATAGTAGGCTATTATCCCCATAACATGTTACCTCCAGGCTCTGACGCATCATGCAACAGACTGCATTCAAATGGTAAAATAAATTGCTGCAATGTTTTGATCAATTCTAGATTGGCAGGCACGAGGCTGCTGAGAAATGCTGATGGTGCTACTGCGGAACACGACTGTAGTACTAATGAGTCTTATCTAAGCTCACTAACTGTATATATCTAACTACACATTATGATATATTATGATTAGCAAGCCTTCAATAATTGCTTTATATGTGAATTTCCCCATTACCAAGTATAACTTTTAATCCTATCTGCTTTCAGATGCTCAGAGAATGTTCCAGTGATTTCTCTGCTTAAGAGGCGAAGAGCAGTTTTTTTTAGTCATCTCATGAAATGGATCTGCTGTGTGTGCATGACTTCACCAACATGTGATGATAATCTCGAAGCAGGTGCGTCTGCGATAGTGTTACACGTCAGTGCCTTGCGTAGTTTCTACTTCTAAATAGAAATGTAAAGAAATTAAAAAATATATATTTCAGATGTCCGACAAGGTTTCTAAAACTCGTCATAATAATTCCAAAGTGTATTCAGAAGCTTGTTTGCTTCCTCCGCTTCACAGTCCCGCCTCCAGCGCGTAAGGGACCTGACGCACTTTTACGCACTGCCTTCAGTTGGAGCAGTTTGAAGAGGATGCCGGATACACACACGTGTTACTAGCTGTGCACAGGCTCATCCTTTTGGAAATTATGAATACAGACGGATGTGATTCTCTGGAGGACTCGCAAATCACCATTGGACAGATGTTGGACTTTAACGTCTCCAAGTCATTGCGCGATGGCAATGACACCAATAATTCTAGTTGTGGATCCGTATCAGTTGGGTTCCCCATTACCATGATGATCACTGGCATGGTGGGCAACTCATTAGCTCTCATGCTGGTGTATATCTCTTACAAAAAGAAGGAAAATAAAAGAAAAAAGTCCTTCCTGCTCTGCATTGGATCGCTGGCGTTAACTGACCTGTTTGGACAGCTTTTGACGAGTCCGATTGTCATATCAGTTTACCGAGCTGATCTGAAATGGGAGCGTATCGACTCATCGGGCAAATTGTGCGCTTTTTTCGGTGTGTGCATGACAACTTTTGGCCTTTGCTCTCTCTTCTTGGCCAGCGCCATGGCTATTGAAAGAGCTCTGGCGATAACAAACCCGCACTGGTACTCCAATCACATGAAAACAAGTGTGACAAAGCAGACTTTGGCTGTCATATGGTGTCTAGTGCTGCTCTTTGCGCTGCTGCCCACTGCGGGCGTCGGGGAGTACACGCGCCAGTGGCCGGGCACCTGGTGCTTTATCAGCACGGGGGACAGGAAGGTCCCCGGTAATATGTTTTTCGCCATCACTTTCGCTGTACTTGGGATTTTCTCACTGCTTGTCACACTTTTCTGCAATGTAGTGACGATCCGGGGCTTAGTTATTCGGTGTAAAACAAAGTCTGGCTCGTCTCAGTCTTCAAAGCAGTGGGAACGGCTGACCACGGAGACCGTCATTCAGCTATTAGGGATTATGTGCGTCCTGCTGATATGCTGGTCTCCTCTGCTGGTATGTTTTTATGGGCGATTGCAGCCTATACCTTTCTTACAACCAATAGTCCCATATGTGCTGAACTGAAACTCGGCTTTTATACTAATAATAATACTAAAACTGTCTTTGTATATCTTCTAATAATGCCTACATATGTTCTCTAAAAGTGTCACACTGTTACAGCCCGGCTACTAACATGATACATTGGCTACTGGTCATAATTCACAGTTTAACCTGGTTTTAAGTCAGCGGCCTGTCACCAACAGCTGGAGATGTCTGGATTGCCAGAAAAGATGCTACACACTTTTCTGTTTCCCTCAATGCCTCATTCGTTCAGTCACCCTCTGCTACTCCTCTTCTCACAAACCCGTCAGATAAATGCTGTCATGTCTGATTCCTTTGCCATGTAGCTGCCATTTTCCATTAAGGAGCAATCCACTTAGCCGAGTTCTGTTTGGGGGGTCTGTTCAATGTGCTATGAGCTCATGTCAAACACATATTTAATAGTCCCACGAAGGACATTAATAGACAGCCCTGTGGTAGCAGTGACGGCAGAGGGAGTTCCTAGAACGTGGACATTATGCTTTTCTCCCAGTTGTTTGACATAGTATCTACTCAGGATTCTCTTGAGAATAGTGACATTAAATATAAGAAATCTCTCACCCAACAAGTATGTATATAATAGACATTGATCTCTGAGAGGCTTTCTCAATGGTACATTTTCATTGAAGAACAGTTGTCCCCGTCATCCTCCTGGTTCAACGTGTGCCTGCCTCTCTCCTCAGGTGCTCATGCTGAGGATGATCTCCAACCAGGTGTCCTCCCACGACTGCAATGTAACCGCCGTGCCCTCCAATCGCACCTCTAGCCGGGACGTCGAGTTAGATTGTAACTTTTTTCTGACAGCGATCCGCTTGGCCTCCCTCAACCAGATCCTTGACCCGTGGGTTTATCTGCTCCTCAGGGAGATCTTCCTCCGCAAGTTCTGCATCGTGGCTAACGCAGTGTCCAACTGCTCCGTAGAGGAACACAAGGAGAACCAGACGGCATTGAATGCCCTCAACAAGCCGAAGCAAGACAGCATCCACCTTCAGAAACCACAATGTAGCTAAGTCAACCTTTGGCGGGGATCGCTGTTGTGTGACTTTGAAGCGGGGACACATTGGATGGACGTAAAAATGGATACACTATTGTCTTGGATACACTATTGTCTTGGATGCGTCATGAAGAACATGGGACGCCATTTATCTCCATGTCCTCCAGGGACGGATTACCTGACATGAGGCAAGAGTGGTTGTAGTCTTAGTAAGAAACAGCCGAGTCGTCTCTGGGCTGTTTTGCTTCTAACTAATTCCATTTAAAGTCCCATATCAGCGTAAGGATGCATGACCGTGTGTCACCTCTTGCATTTGGCTGCAGCGTGGGGTCCAGGAATCTCCGCGTTGCTAGTTTTCAGTTTTGATAACATCTCCCAAGAACTGAACATGTGTGCCTCTAAATTGACTTATATGGACGTGATGCATCTCATGCTCTTTCACCAACTTGAAGCCATAAACCATCTAAAAGAGAAGGTTTCTTTTGTGAATGTCTGTAAATGAAGAAATAAACTGTAAATGTGCTTATATTAAGTTGTAAATAATGTTGCCATATAATACATGAAATGTATCCATGGTGGCCATTCAAAAGAAAAATGCAAATCCTAAACTGGATGCAGTTGTTGATAGTAAGATTATTTATTGGTGAGTAAGAAGTAGAATAAGAAGAGTTGTTTCTGAATGCTGACAAAGCTACCTAATGGGGATCAGTCGTTGTACATATAATATAATACACATGGTGTTACACGGCAAGTGTAAAGTATTTCATTTGGTTCCCCTCTTCCTCCTGAATATGAATGGACTGGTATATTTATGTTTTAATTTATTCTCAGCAATTTATAGCTTTAATTTCACTTTAATGAAGAAGTGTTTGAAGGAAATAATTGTATTTGTGTTGTTTATATTGTTTGATATTATGTATAACCAAGTGGCCTGGTACTTACAAGGCTGTAAAAGTATCATTGGGTATTTCAACGGATTAATAGTATTCTTATTCTGTTAATACACAATGTGTAATGACACGTTTATCTAATTTCACTAGCCAAAAGTTTATGGAGAGAAACAAACATAATTTGCATAGTCTTTTGACAAATGACATCAATATAAGATATAAGTAGATAGAGGGGAGGTCTTTAAATACAAAGCTGACGAGGAAAACAATTATAAAATAAAATAAGGAAACCATGTCTAAACGGTACAAGTCACAATTTAAAAAAGATCTAAAACTTAAGCAGTCGCATTACAGGGGCTGTATATGTGTATCTGTTGTAGCTACTGCACAAGTTCATTACATTACATGTCAGTTCATGCTTTTCATTCTTTGTTTATTGACTCAGCGTTTCATATTCAAAGGTGTGTCTCTTATCAGCCGCATTGTGTCTTTGTAGCCTAACTACAAATAAGTAAAAGTTCATTTCTTTTGAATGGTTTACAGTATAATTTGGTTTCAGTGCCAGAAGACTTAACGTCCTTCACCAAGAGTGCGGTGGGAATTATTTTTATTTTACACTGATGTAAATATGATCTTTTATTACTACGTTGTCACTGTAAACGTATTTGAAGAGATTCAGTATCTCCCTCAGAGACATCACAAGGACGGGCACATTTGCTGTCATGGTAACCTTCAGGTAATGGGACCCTTATTCACGCCAACTGCACTGCCTTCTCAGCACATCGACCAACAAGAGGAGATTGTTTTTTGCTTCTCAAATCTGGGAATACATACACGCTCGGTGATAATGACCCTGAAGGAAACTGTTAGCTAGGAAAACCATGTGTAAAAAGATTGTTGACGTTGTACTGGTTGAGAAGATGATATGTCCTAGAAACCCAGTCAAAAGATTAACCTGGGTTTAGTTTAAAAACTAAAACATGGATGGAAACAAAAAATGTGTTCAGGAATATGTTGCACACAAATCTATCATTTGCCATTATTTATCATCTAGAGCTTAATTCTAGCTATGAATGTGCATACAACACCAATCTGTTGGTCAACAGGTGATGGGTTGCAAGTGTTCTCACACTAATATGAGAAATGCTCATTTTCATAAATGTTTCACTTATTGAGCTTGTGGCTCTGTATTTTAAGCTGTTATCCTGTGCCGAAGTTAATATGCTCTTGAACAGAAACATCTGGGGTTTAATCCAGCATTTAAAACAACGATTACATTTATTCTCAAGCCGCTGTGGGATACGAAAGGTTTAAAATTGAGTCAATCAGCTTCCAGACAAATCTGCGTCATGGAATTATTGCAGTTCTCTGTCCCGGAGTGTCTGAAGCTTCCTGTTCATCAGAATAATTACGCTAAGGAATATCCCTATGAAGCTAATTGGCCCTACATTTGGTTTGACATTTTCCGGTGTGTTTCCAGTGTGTTACATCCCACCCATCCGCCACAGGGGAAAGGAAAATGGCAGTATAACAATTCATTCTTTGTATATAGAAAATATGATACATTTCCACCCTCTTTAAGGCACAGTGTTTACGAGAATTGCTTATGTGTTTCTGCAGTAGAGTTTCAATATAAATGTTCATTAGAACCAGGGGAGATACACTGGCGAGATACACAAACTCCAGTTTATTGATCCATATGGTGTAATCTTCAAAGGCGATGATAGAAGATAGCTTCAGTCTGTCTGAGTTGAATGTGCTCTCTGCTCCAAACATGCTATTACATATTAATGTCAACCTTGATTGTACAGACTGTGAAGCTTTGCTCACATGCTTGAATGTTTTCCATTTTAAGGAGCAGGCTATTTTGGCATTTACAATTACTGTGTACAATTACATCATAATGTTGAATGTTTATGAGGTTCGAAGAATCTGGTGTTGCCAGCTGGCAGCATCTCTCTCACTCAAGTCACTAATGCATGGAAGCGATTTACTGATTACCTCATGAGCTGAGGAGTCACTTGATGTCCTGAGATTTCAAGACAAGAATTGATTATTTCTGAGAAAAAAAACATTTGTTGATTTGATATTTAGCATTTTTCTAGATTTTGAATGTGCATTTTCAAAATTGTATCTACACACTGTAAAACAATGTTGTAGTATTCATATAATGACTTTATGACCCTCCGGAAACAAAAATTGTGCCATAATAATAATTTAAACCATATTATATAAAACAAAAACACAACAAGAACAGCAACGCATCTTACTGTAAATATCTGGTGTTGGGTACAGTGCCTGAAATAGAGGATTTTAACAGCAGGTGTCCTTTCCAGAGAGACCTGTTAATGATCTTTTTTCTTTCTTGACTCTGTGGTATCATGAAATCACAGACTGGCACAGCCAGTAAACACGCTGCATGAGCACTTCACTGATAAGCTGCATGATGGCTCTTTGCTGCAATTTGGAGCTGCCACCTTGTAGAGCTTGTAGAGGCCCTCATGTCTATTTAAAGAGCACACGATGAAGTGCACACCGTACAATGGAAACAGGTCTGGCCCACCAGCCAAGGCTCCACTGATGAAGATGTTCATCTTCTTATCTTTTGTTCATATTACGCTTCTGCTTTTGAATGTTTAAGAGTAACTCTTGAAAGTAAAAATGCTTTCTGTTGTTTCCTTGTCAATGGCGTTGTCTCGTTCTGCACACTGTTGTTCAGGCCAGGAATGCTGTACATTTTACAACCTGTTATTCCCTTCAGATATCTGTGATATCTGTCATAGATAGGCTTACATAACATTTTGCTGACGTATAAAGACAAATATCTACATAACTATCAAAGTGTCCTTTTGGTACTTTGTGTCTTTGTCCTCTACTTGACTTGTCTCAGTTCAACTTAGCCTTTTGATTTATTCTAGTGCTCGGCTAATATGGTGGTGTAAAGTTGTAGGAACATATTTTTTAAATATGTGTTGGGCTCTTGTGGCTGCTGAAGCATGTTTTCTAATTAAATATATATACATTCTCAACATCATAGTAATGATTGACTGATACTAGTGGAGTGTTTAGTGTTTTAGAAGAGGTTTACCACCCGGTTGAACTGTGATCCGAATGAGCCAAGCAATATTTAAATAAAAAATAAAAGAAATAAAAAAAGAGGAATGGGGGCATTCTAGTGCATTGTCTAAACTCACACCATATCATTTTCTTTTTCCTTTTTTAAATCTGCTTGTGTTGCAAATACTCAAACTGAAATTGCTTGTCATTTGAGAATGATCACTCAACTGAGAATGATGGGAATGCATTTTCACTGCTGAATGTTTCAAACACTGTGAATCTTGTTGCTGCTGAGCATCTCAAAGCATGTATAGGTTTCTGTTGTTTTGTTGACATTGTGTTGTGCAATGTGTTTCACGAGTCAATAAATGCAACAATGTCGTACAAAACTCTGAATGGATTCATTTAATTGAGAAGTGTGATACATGAGACTGCAGGTGACTTTTTATTTGCTCCGCCCCGATGCGCGCACACACGGCGGGACTCAGCGGCGCGCGAGACGGCGAGCGAAGACGCGACACGTAGAGACAGAGAGACATGCTGCTGTGGAGACGATCAATAACAGACGTTTAGTTTAATAAAAGAACAAAGACGTCTTTAAGAAAGGGACCTGACATTACTTCTGCTGTCATCTGGAGGATAGAGAAAGTTACAGGGGGGCGGGCAGAGATCTTTTTTTTTGTTTTTACTCAAACTCAAAAGAGCCATATGCGTCACCGGAAGAGCCATATATGGCTCGCGAGCCATAGGTTTCCGACCCCTGGTGTAGAGCCTTCTTTATCTTGACATTTTGACCTTTTTACTCCTCATTTTGTCGTGAGTGCACGTGGTGATCTTCTCAAGTAAGTTTTAAAGTGAGTTTTCCTAAATGCCACGTAAAATGGGACCAATTTGTAAAATATATGTCCATGTTCAGGTGCATCAGCCTCCCATTTAATGTCAAAACCACAAATGAGGATTTTTTTAAAGAAGTTCGAACTGTATTTTACTTTCAGTTACCTCGACTCCCCGACTTCGGCAGTAATACAACGACAGTCTTGTAATCCTTAAAGCAAGCTATGTAACAAGCACAAAGTACACTCTGGTGACAATGAAGTCATCATTTAAAACCCTCAATAAATAAAAAGTAAAAGACCTTTCTATTGTCTTATAAATTAAATTACCCATGAATAATGTAAAACACCAGGCTCAGTCTCCAGTCCATTTTACTGCTGAGTAAGGGGAACGTCGACATCTGAAACATTTTACTGAGCCCATTAAAGGCTTTATCCTGCCATTATTTATCACTGCTAAGCTCAATAGACTGAGGTAGTGTGTGTGTGTTTTTTATGAGGAAAGCAAAGAGGCAACTGCTTTATATCATAGCATATAGTGTTGTATGTGGTGTATTAATATGAATGATAGACATACAACTTACTTTAGATTGTTTGTAAAGGTTGTGGGACTAGCAAGGTAGCACTATTTAAGTGAGTTATTCAGCCTCATGTCTTTAAGCAGTAAACCACTCACGCAACAGAAACATCTTATCAATAATATCCTCACCAAGTTGGTCTTTGATTAATGGAAATATATCTCAAAGGTTTTCTATTGTTAGGATTGTGTCCTTGAAGGATGACCACTGCTGCTTGTATTTATTTAATGCTCTCCTTCCACAGACCATTATGCTAAGAGAGACAAATGTCTGTTCACTCATGATGACATAATTGCTCCTCCAGGGCCTCTCCTGGAGGAGCAGCGGCATGACTTTAACTGAATTAATCAGGTTGGTAATGGATCCTTCTACTTTACCTTGCTTATGCTTTTAATGTATGCTTTGAATGTATGGCCCTGGTCTTTGTTTACCGACTGTGGGAATAAGGCGAGACAATGCTGATGGGCTTTGGGCAAGGACAAAGTATCTTCAGATCAGATAAGCAACCGCAAAGCGTCACAGGGTCACCTGCTGGCTGCAGAGAGGATCCAGCAGCCCCTGGAACACAATTACTCTGCTGCTGTGGAAAATATTTGACTGTATGTTCTCAGGGAATGACCCATTATGGACCCAAATATAGCAGTTAGAAAGGTATGTGATGTTCATGTATGCTCTCAATAAATAACAATGAGGATGAAATATGGAATCTACTTCATTATCAGTGAGTGGAGACTTGATTTCCTGTGGGATCGGCTGTAGATCATATAAGCACATTTAAATAACCTCCCTCGTGATTTGATATATAATAATGTTATTATCATTATTTTATTGTAAGAACGTTTTACTCTCCATCTCACATCTGATTTATGTGTTTTATTGGTGTTGGGAGAGCTGTGGTCTGTCTTTGCGAGACCCCTATTAGTCTGTCACTGTTGCTCTCTGCTGTTTAAACATAAACTAATGAAGCCATAAATCCATAAAACGCCTGCATGGTACTTCCAGTCGAGCAAAGACGCTCACCAGAGGTCCACTTCTGTCTCATTTCTGCAGTCACGCATGTATCCTAAAAAACATGTCCCGTCACGCGATCACCCTGTTAATATAGCTTTAGTGATAGTGTGGCGGTTGAGTGGTAATATTATTTCAATGAATATACTTCTTTTTCAGAAGTAGATGGAATAATATTAAAAGCTAAAAGAGTCCTTTAATATCCTGGCAGCCCAACAGTATATTTAGTAACTTTTTGTATTTGTATACATGGTTGCAATAAAAAAAAAAAACTATGCCAAGAAGATGAACACATTAAAAGGTAATCATAGCTTCAATAAAGGGAAGTGTTAATAAAGCAAAAGGAATGTATGTGTGCGGTTATCGCATTTTAATTTGAGTGGAAGATCACAAAAACAGAAATAACATATTTTTTAACTGATGGTTAAAAGAGGTGTCAGTGTTCAGGAGGGAAAACGTTAAACGATAACCACGGGAACAGCACACGTGTGTTCAGTGTCATGGGAGGGCAACTTGCAAGGTTATGCTAAAAAGGCTCTGTTAGTCTTTTCTATTAGCATATTATTAAAGCTTTGTATGACCTTTTGTCATTTGACATGAAGATAACAGCGACGCCACACAAACCTGGAATGAAGACACGACCCAGATGGGATTTATTTCACCCTCTTAATTCTATTTGTCAGCGTGGTATGTAATAGAATTAGTAAACAGTCTCACTCAGCTGCGCTCAGCACACACAAGTAGACATCGTATCCATAGCACTGATACAATGCCATGGTAACACTGTTACTTAATGAACTCAGTAATTCCTGTCGAAGTGAAATTCTTCATGGAATTAAATGAAATTTGAGAGTATTAAAACTTACCTTTTTTAATGTGGAATTAACCACCCAGTTTGGAAAAAAATTGTGATTGTGGTGACATTCCTGGACAATGTAACACCGTTTTTCTTTGTTTAGACACAACACATGAAACTATCTACACAATTCTGAAAAATAAGGACGTCAACTGTAAGAGGTCTCGGCCCAGTGAACACACTACTGTTCACATTGGGGAAACTTAATTTAAATTCAGTAACAAAACATGTGGAAACATGATGAAACATCGTGAAACATTGTACTAGCTCCCAGTTGACCGTTATACAGAAATGCAGTACAAGAAAACAACATAATAGACTTATCATGATTGAATTTTACTGAAGCCATTTTCTCCAGGGCAACACTGCAATAAAGACAGTAATACAATTGTAAGACAAATCACTCGGCACTACATTGCAGCCTCAAATCTTTTTTGAGGATGAGATTTCGCCATTTTGGACCCTCCAGCTCTGCTACTTCAGCAAAAATTCCAAAACCTTTGCTTTCACTTCAATCTGCTGTCTGGTAATATTGGCCGCCCCAAAGATATATGAATTGGATGTTTTTCCACGTGGCTGGGGGTATTGATGTGCCATGTGAATGACTTTGGAAATGATGTGCTTTGCATCCTCCACTCTGCTTGGCGCTGCATGAGCACTTATGGGCCAAATCCAACCTCATACATCTTTATAAAAAGCACTCTGCTCCCTTCCTCCGTGTCTGCTATGCTCTCAACCATATTGGAGGTTCAGTTTCTGTCTTTTTGGCCAAAGAACAGAAATGAAAATGGCATTTTTCCAAACTCACTAATATATATATATTTTGAAATCTTAAAATTAAAATGCAAAAGTATGAACAGGAAATGTATGTACTTACAGTATTGAAAGTAAAACTATCTATTATATATGTATTCAAAAAGTACGGAAGTGTTATCAGTAAACTGTAACTAAAGAATCAAAAGTACTGCATGGTGTTCCTGTATTATTATATTATTCCGTTTTATAAGATATTCAATTGTAATGATTAATGTCTAATTTGAATTTCAATTTAGAAAGGCCAACTTTATATATAGTAGAGTGTAGATTAGTATACTGCTCATGGAAGCATAGCATGTGTTTTTATTATATTAAAAAAATTATAACATAATGTTAAAATAAATGTAGCGGAGGGAGAAGTACAATATTTCCTTATGAAATAGAATGGAGAAACATTAAAAGTAAAAAAGTAGCCTAGAATGGAAATACTACTACTTAAAGTGCAATTATGTTGACACCTAAATGTACTTAGTTAATATAGATAATGTAATACTTGATTCCATGGTCGACGATCTTTAAATGTGGTGGTTGAGTTTCAAAGCCCCTCCTTTTCCTCTGCGCTATCTTTGGCTTTCCTGGTGAGCCTCGTGTGGGAATGACGACGCCATCATCTACCTGCAGGGGCGTCGTTAGGCCTGTTATTAGGGGGTCTCCATGTGTGCGTGTGTCCTGGTTTGTATGTTTTCTCCCCCATCAAATTACAATCCAATAGCCTATCATCATACTTAATGATATAATGGCCGGGCACTAGGACCGTAGGGAGGCTGCTGCGCTAGCTTTCTTACTCTACCAAGTGACGTCTCGACAGTCCGGATTATAGCCAGGAGTTGAGCTCAAAGTAAATGATAGACGAAGAGAACTTGTAAGTCCAGGTAGATACTTAATGTGGCCATCGGTAGTTGTTACCTGCTTATATTTAGGTTTACTTGAGGCAAATGAAAGGGAATAACAGTTACAAACTGTCTCCATTGAGCGAGAGTGTGATCGAGCAAATTCTAAATACATGAAATAACTATCTACATCTCTCTATTCTTTGCATGAATATATATAATGTTTCCCCATTGAATGGTATATTTGACAATAACTAGTTCATCTTTATCTTAGCGATAGTGTCAAAATGAGCATAAAATATCACTATGACCTTGAAATTCTGTCTCTAACAATGGATATTCGGGATAAATAAAATTGTGAACAAGCATTACCGAACAGACCGCTCCCCTTGAAGCTTAAAACCTCCTTTCTTTGAATCATGCAAACGCCCCTGCTGCTGCAACAAGCTCAGTCGCACCTGCATGGAACGGGTGGCTCTGTGAGAATCGCTTCCTTTGACTTCTACAAGGGATTCAACACCATCCAACCACTGCTGCTGAGTGAGAAGCTGCGGGTGGTGGGGGTCAACGCTTCAACCGTCTCCTTGATCACTGTCTACCTCACAGGCATACCACAGTATGTCCGACTGGGCCGTGTGCTGTCTGGGATGGTGGTCAGAGATGTTGGAGCCCCACAGGGAACTGTTCTGTCTCCCTTCCTGTTCCCTCTGTACACCACTGACTTCCTGTACAACTCAAAGTCATTTACAGTTCTCTGATGACTCTGCAGTGGTCGGGAAGAGCAGTACAGGGCACTGGAGGACTTTGTGGAATGGTTGGTAGAAATCACCTGCTTCTGAACGTGGCCGAGACCAGAGAGATGGTGGGGGACTTCAGGAGGAAGACGACAGCTCCACAACCGCTGAGTGTTCTGGAAGAGGATGTTGACATGGTGGATGAGTTCAGGTTCCTGGGTGTCTCCATCGACAACAGACTGAACTGGAAGGCCAACATCTATGCTGTGTCCAAGAAAGGGATGAGTCGACTCTTTTTCTTGAGAAAACGTTGATCGTTCAATGTGTGCAGCAAGATGTTGGAGGTGTTCTACCAGTCCGTTGGACCAGTGCTCTGGACTTCTCCGTACTCTGCAGGGACAGTGGAGCACGTTCTCCAACAGACTGATTCAGCTCCGCTTCCCAAGGACAGATACAGGAGAACCTTCCTGTCAACTGCTATTGGACTTTATAATAAATAACCTCTGGCCAGATCCTCCTCAAATGAACATCAATAAACCTTGCACCATATTCACTTTATACTTTGTATACACTTAGATACACTGTATACAGTTACATTTTTATTTTTACATTTTCATTTTTTATATTATTTAAATTATTTAATGTAATATGTCCTGCACTGCTATTTAATTACATGTTATTGTATTGTATATATGTAAACATGTTTGCTGCTGCTTGAATTTTTTTCTTCTTTTGGGGATTAATAAAGTAATATCTTATCATATCTTATCTTATAACCCTATATAGCAGCTGTGATTTTAACATCATCTGCTATTTGATTGTTAGAATTATTATTGGGCTGGTTTATATTCTTGTGTTGTCAACTCTTCATTTGATAACATCTTTTCATAGGTAATTGATGTATTGTTGTATGACAATTGAAGGGGTGTATCTAATACATTTGATGTAAACTTATAGACGTAATCTGTAAATGAGTGTTGTAGGATTTGTACTGTAGTATTTATCTGTACTTCTGAGTAAGTTTTTATTTTAAAAAGACAGTAAGCCATATATTTCATAGTGCACATAGTGTACGTGCACTATTTCATTTTAATTAGACCATAAATCATCCTAAAGCTGAGGAATATTGAAACCTTTAAAATTGCACCTACAGGTCTCACTTTGCACATATACAGATGACCTGTCTCCCTCGGCATCCATTATTGTTTGACAATGCCACACTCTACATTATTTCTATAAGAATGCAAGCAATAAGTATGTGCAATAAAAAAGGAGGAGATAAAGCAGACAATAATAAAAATGTCAGGTTGGCTGTAGTAGCCAGAGAGAGATAGGACCCAACGGCCAACAACAGTGCACAGAATGTAATCTTTTTCTCTAAACAGGTCCAACACAAACTAAACCGTACAAAACTACACAGGGGAACAAGACAAACAGGGTTTAAATACACAGGGAAGGTGCAGGTGGAACGAGACACAGGTGGACACAATGAGGGCGGGGCCAGTAATCACACAGGAGGAAACAATCAGGAACAGAACAGACAATCACAGGGACAGGAAATGCAGGGAAACTGATGACACAAGAGACAGGGACTTTAAAAAAAGACACAAAACAAGACACAACAACTTTGGGTCATGACAGATAAAGCTGCTCATTGAAATAATGTATATCATTATATTTTTCATGTACATTTTTATTTTCTTGTGGATATTTTGATGATCGTGGCACGAGAGAAAATGTCAGTTGTGCAAACACAGACTGAGATCACCACACGTCAATAAATTACTGAAGCTGTGGTTATTTATTTTTCCAAGCAAACATTAATCTTGAAGGACAAGGCACTGATGAAGTGTTAGTACAGCAGAAACGTGTACTTCGCTTGGGGATAACAAATACGGTTAACGGATCACAAAGCAGATGATTTATGGCTGTTTGATCATTTTTTAAATTGCCTGTTAACTTGTGTTTTTTTCTCCAGTAATGGCATTTCTTTTTTTCTTCATAATATATTGACAAACCAGCATCTATAATTCAGTTTATTTGTCATTATGTTTTATATTATTACTAATATGGTCTCAATAGAGGAAAACAACCATGCTGAATAGCAACAACGCCACTTATAGTTAATGTTACAGTTAATGTAGTAAATTACTTTTTCTTAGCAGTATGTTCTGCTCTTTCTATATTTTAAGTTAGAAGTGTGACAACAATTGGGCATTGCTCTCGCTTAAGCTAGACAAACAATTGCCAGAATGATAAAGACGATAGACCCCAAATAAAATGTGTGGCACCTGGAGGAACTAAATGAGAGGAGCTTAATCAGGTTGAAACAGAAACTATGATTTTTCTCATATTTTCCTGCAATTATTACCTTTGCATTGAAAATGCGGAAGGTAATGTTGTGAACGCTATTTGTATACGCATGCGTGCGTCCCTGCGTGTTATTCGCATAAGTAAAAAAGTATTAAATGGAATCGCATAACATTTGGTGGGATGGTTGGTTATTATCCGGGGACCATTTCATTAGATTTTGGGACCGATCGGATCAAAGGTCAAGGTCATGAAAAGGTCAAAACCTTCTTTTTACCACAGCGCTGTCAATTTATATCCAATTGGCAGGCAACTAACGCCAACATGTTCATAATTCAATGCCCAATCTTATGGTATGCGAAGGTATGCGCTCTACGGAGTGCCCGTTCTAGTTTGAGATTGTTTGGGGTGACTATATGATTAGTGTTATAAAATTGCGCTGCTGATGTAAATACACTCACTTAAAGAGGGAGGATGGTGGTGTCATGACGCAGATGTCTGTGTTGATGGAGGACGTTTCTTGTCCACATCCTGTTATGTGGCTGGTCAGACCTGACTCTGGACCTGGTGTCTGTCAGAGAGGGATCAGATACGTGACTGTTTTGTTTGATTTGATTTGCGTCTATTCATGTGCCATACCATGCGTCAGATGCACCTTAAGGTTGACTTGTGGGCTACTGAAGGGTAAAGTCAAGTGATATTGCATATTTTTCTTTAATAATGTTCCCATTAAAAGATCAAAATCAACAATAATTGATCCTACTAACAAGTAGTGTGTGTGTAGCTTGATAAATTGTAGTTACAGTATTTGCTCCATAGAACTCCATTGTTTATAAAAACCTATTAAAAACACATAATTGTGCTGTTTTGATTCACTTCATAATATCATTTCATTAAGATGAAGACCTGTAATTTAGTTTGCTTCAGATATAATGAAAGCATAATAATGCCTGATCATTTCCTATTCATCCGTCTGTTTCTGTGGTGCTATCAAGTATTGTGAGATGGGCTAGTGCATTGTTAGATTAGGTCTCATGGTTGTGGGAATTGTTGACAATGAGAACAGATATAGATGAGAACAAATATAGACTTATACCATAAGTGCTATTTTGAGATGCATGTTATGTTTAAATCTTAATCTTTGATAGAAAACCCTCTGAAACAGCTTTTGGAATCTCATGAATCAATCACTCCACTGATATCCAGGCTGTTATTCATTGTTATTTAAAACAGAATGACCCACTGTGTGGTAAAGTAAGTTCTGGGAGCGATTACACCTCAAATGTAATTAAAATTAAATGCATGCTTTGAGTTTTTAATGTAGCCGTTGAACAGAGAGAAAACTCTAAAGGCCACTATCATCAAATAATTACCAGACTATATTACCAGACTATGAGCCAGTGTGTGTGTGTGTGTGTGTGTGTGTGTGTGTGTGTGTGTGTGTGTGTGTGTGCACGCGTGCGTGCAAGCGTGCGTCTTAAAATTAAGACACTGCAGGTGTCTTAAACTTGCATTTTTTCAAATCGACTCCTCAGGGTGCAAAAATATTGTGAAGAAGTCTATGAGAAAATGGCCCTACATCTCACTTGATTTATTTCTTCGCTAAACATTGAAAAGATCACCCTATGGTCTCAATCACAAACTTCCCGATGTTCATTCAAATGGTCCCATTTAGAGTCAAATAGACAATTCTATTATATTTATGTCCACCCTCGGGTGTGACTTCTGAAAAAAATAATAAAAAACAGACAGACTAATCCTGTCTGTCCTACAATCAGAGGCTTCAAACCCGTCGTCCACAAATCACTTCTTGAATAGTCTCTGGCATCACTCCATATATACCAGTATTGCTGTTCTTTTTCTTTTTGCCTGCAATTGAGTTCATTCACTTTGCTTTATTCATGTAATGTACTCCACCACAACTGTAATGTTGCCCATGACAACTTGTCCACTGAGACATTTGTTTAGCAGGGTGAGAATAAAGTAACATATTTAAATTAAAACGGTTGATACTAATATAATTATCTCGAGTTAAGCGAAGCCGTCTGGCAGCAATACACAATGTGTGTCATGAGACCGAGAATATAGGCAGAGCTTTTAATTTCACTAAGTCCAGTTTGTTGTTCGAGTGAACACCCTTATAAGTACCTGGGTGTTCACTTGAACAACAAACTGAACTGGTCTGACCACGTACATGCACTTTTTTAAAAAGGGACAGAGCAGACTCTTTCTGCTGAGGAGACTGAGGTCTTTCGGGGTGCAAGGAGCACTCCTGAAGACCTTCTTTGACTCTGTGGTGGCGTCAGCCATCTTTCATGGAGTGGTCTTCTGGTGCAGCAGCATCACTGCAGCTGACAGGAGGAGACTGGACAAGCTGATAAAGAAGGCCAGCAGTGTGGGGCGTCCTCTGGACACCGTGCAGGTGGTGGGGCCGGGAGGATGAGGACGAAGCTGTCGTCCATGATGAGCCACACCTCCCACCCCATGCGGGACGCTCTGGTAGTGCTGCACAGCTCCTTCAGTCACCGGCTGATTCATCCCCGGTGTCTGAGGGAGAGGAACCGCAAGTCCTTTCTCCCCGCTGCGGTCCGGCTGCACAACCAGCTGAGCTCCCAGGAGGCCACTTGACTTGACAACTGAACATCTGATCTGAACTTGGTCACTTCAGCACTTTATCACTTACCTGGTGCAAGATCATGTGCAATATGTTGAAGTATTTTTTGTTTATATATACTTCTCTATTCAGTCTGTACATTAATATTCTACTGTTTAAAAAAATGCTTATTTATATTATTTCTGTTTCTATTTTATTATTCGTTTTTATTCACTTGTGAGCAATGCTACTGTGATCCTGTAATTTCCCCACTGAGGGACTAATAAAGGACTATCTTATCTTATCTCTCTTATCTTAAAGCTGTGATGGCTTGGATTAATGGCTTTGTGTATTTTTAGCTATTCAATAAAGTAGCATTTTGTTTTATAACCAAGCAATAGTCTACAAATCATATTACAACTTAACCAAAAAAATTGTGCCGCTACAATGACTTTTAATATGTTGATTTGCGCCTCCGCCACTGCCATCGGGGGTCTGTGGGCAGAAAACTGCTGAATGTAAGATGTTGGGACCGGCCCGGTACTTCCGGTTTGGACCGGTGGAAGTACTTCAATTTGCTTTCTGGCAGTGATTACCAACGTCATATAGTGCCAGTCCACTCTCGCAGGTGACTTTTTATTTGCTCCGCTACGAGACACGTAGAGACAGAATGACATGCTGCTGTGGAGAACACCGGGCCGGCCAGAGATTCACAACACTGAAGTAAACGTTAAATACCTGAAGGGGGCGCTACAGGGGAAAAGTTACATAGTGTCGCTTTAAAATGGCGTGCATGAATGATACTTCTTTCCCGAAACAAAGATTTGAATTAATCATCAAAGTAGTTGCAGATACTGTTTCGGTTCATTGACAAATTATTTCATCACGATCCATGACAACTAACACACTCAGCAAGAATCCAAGAAATTACACAACTCTCCATTGCAATGTGGAATTCTGGAAAGGATGAATGAAATTGTGGGAAGAAAGATAATGACTGCTGCGTCTCAGTGGGAAAAACTACTTCCTGATGCTTGTGAGTGAGAACAATAAGTGAGAGCATATACGGTAGGGAAACTAAAAGAACAAAAATACACACACCAGTTAACAGACTCACACACTCCCTGGAGCCACAGATTGACGGCAATATCACATTTACACTGACTTCATCTTTGGATCTGTAGGAAAAGAAGAACGTTTTATCTTGCATTGACTCAGCAGTGCTCATCAGATGATTCATAACATGTTCCTTTCATCCCTTATGTTTCATCCATCCACAATAATGTAACCTCAAGTATTTATCACCACCTCCTAATGACAACCAGTCAGTTGTCATCTTCTCCACAGTGAGTGTGATGGGAAGCCAGATGTCTCACTTTGTGGTGCGATGCTCTCCTTATTCAGATGAAATAATGCAGCTAATTAAGTCGATATCAGGAATCCTATGAATTCTTTCTTGGGGACATCGTCTTTCTTTGCTTTGACTTTCAGCATATTGACAAACTACTGAAACATGCTTTAAAAGGGCAGTCTGAGGTTGTTCAAGAACACACTCGAGCCTCTTCTGCATTTTTTGCCACATGAGAATTCCAAGCGCTCAAGGTTTTTAATCTGCTGCTTATTTGTGCCGCCCTACAAGGTCTTTCGTTGGCTTCATGTCCGCTTCCTGTGAAGTTTTGGTCAGCCTACTATTCTCTGTTGACATTCTCTGGCTGCAGAGTAGATTGCAAATGTTAAGGAGGATTTCCTGAGAAGTTAGGGTTAAGACTTGTTTCCCCAGAGATTGAAGTTGACTAGCTGGATAAATGGTGTAGTAGTCAGTGCAAAACCTTGAGAAAAATGGCACTTTGTTATAATGAATTGTAATAAACAACTTCTCAAGGCAATTCTTAAACTGATACATCAACAAATGTGAAAAGCTTTCCATTCAAGCTATGAGCTGCTTTGACATTTCTTCAGAATCCTACTTTATGTCAAACTATGTACAGCATTGGGCTGCTCTGATGACACGTTAGCAGCGTGTCACAATCTTCAAACTGTTTCAGGTCGACTAATATGAGAACTAACACTAATACATGTGCCATATTTTCCCCTGCTTATTTCCAAAAGCAGTCCTTCATGATGTGTGGTGTGAATGGCATTTGTGTGTAACTTATCCACCACTGGAGCAGAACAAAGCTGATGCAAATTTATTTTTTACATTTTGATGGACATATCAGTTTAACCCAAGCGATTTACCACATATTCAGTTATGAGAGATTGGGGAACATGACTAGGAATACTTGTAAGAGAAAACACAAGAAAGGTTTAGGATAAGAACTGTACAATGAGGCTCATTGTCTGTAAATTACAGTATGTGAATTACAGTCAATAAATGAATCCCTAATTACAAAACTTCAAGCATCAGTTTTGTTACAATAAAACAAAAGTATATTTAGTATCAAAATGTCAACAGAGATTCCAGTCATATAATTGTTCTGTCTCTCGGTCCGTCCGTCTGTCTCCAGACATTCTTTCCTGTTTTCTGCACACTTTTCTTGCTCATTGGCATGTGATGAGAACAATTAAAATAATACAACTCAAGGTGGAATCGAAAACTAAAGTTTGTTTTACAGCAAGACCATTTATGTGCTTGTATTATCATGACGGAGGCTGTTTGGCAGCAAAATGAACGGTTTGATAACAACTTTCCAAGACACACAGGCAAGGGCTAAACAGGTAAGGTCAAGTCAAGGTCATATGTTTCCATAAAGGTGTACAACCATAGAAATAGAATAGGAGCAGCACTGCCGCTGTCCAACTCATTTCTGTAACCAGTCTTGAATTAATGCATGGTGCTTGCTTTAATGCTTCACTGGTTACAGAAAATTAGCTGAACAAAATTCCTCACTTGCGCTAGAAATGCCCTTTCCTACGCCGTGACTAAAGTGTCTGGATGAACCATCGCGTTTTCATATTTGACTCATTTACTCTGACTCTCTACGTTTGTCGACATTACCACTCCACTACTGTTTTTTTGTTGTTGCAACCGTAACGCAGTGAGTCCGCATCCATCTTGCCATAAGCTGGTTTAGTTTATACAGAAGTGAATCTGCTACATCGGTCGCAATGGCAACCATACACATAGAAGTATTAGCCACTCGGACCGTCCCTCTTTGTGGATGTTAATGGGATTGTCCGTTCTCCGCCTCCTTTGTTCTTATGTAAGACGTCCTTTTTTGGGAACAAAAATTCTTTGGAATCCAGACTCCCTAATGGCTTTAATCATAATATCCTGCGTTTTAATGGACGTCATTAACCCCGTATGTCATGTCAGAGAAGACATTTATTTATTTGGTCATTTGTCATTTATTGTTGATGTGGCCCTAAAAGAAAAATAATCGGGAGCTATTTTTGTTGGTTTAGGTGATAAGAACTTTGGATACATTTTATAATACAAAAGGATCAGTACCCAAATATTTTTCACTGCTCCAATTTACGTCCATTTTATTTTGGCCCTTTTACTCCATTCATTAATCTTCTCAAAAACATAATTTAATTTTCTTTCTTTAGGTTATTCGACCGAGTAGAATTCTATACAATTCAATTCAGTTTATTTATATAGTCCATTTTCAAAATTACAAATTTGTCTTAGAGGCCTTTACAATCTGTACATATAGACATCCCTGTCCCAAAAAGTCACATCGGATCAGGAGAAACTCCCAAACAACCCTTCACGGGGAAAAGAAGGAAACACCTTCAGGAGAGCAACAGAGGAGGATCCCTCTCCAATATGGACAGATGTAATATATACCATGTGTACAGAAGGTATCGTTACACACAAATTAAAACACAGTAACAACACAATCAATGAATATGACAGAGTGTATGACTAGTTGGTAGTAGGCATATTCCACGATCCAGACCTCCACGATCCATCAGGCAGATGGAGGTAGAGAGGAGTTGGCGATAGGAGGAGAATACGTCTTACACAATAGCAATACTTTATTAATATGTAGTATTGGCAGTGTAATATATATCACCAACTCCTGGAGGAAAAGTGTATTCATATGTTATGATGTTAGCAGGGGGGGTAGTTGTTTAGGTGTTTCCTAAAACTGGGGAAAAAACATGAATAAATTTACAGAAATAAATCTTAATCAGCTAAGCACCTACAATTGTATATGCGAAGACATTTTAAACAAACACAATTACAAAGACACTTTTTACAGATGCTATCCGTCCCCTTTACCATGAGTGGTAGAACTTAGTCTGACGTTAGTATAGTCACAAAGTCTGCAGCACGAGGACGTCGGGGGTGGATGAATGAGTCAACACATGCTGAACTAAAATGTGGGAGACTGTCGTATATTTCAGTTAATGTTGAATTTTCATAACCTTAATAAATAAGTTATTTTCACCCAAAGCATAATCTTTCCATAACAACATAACAAAGTGATCTTAAAGTGTCTAAACATAACTGAACTGTAAAAGTAGTGGTGTCAGATCAGAAAGCACTTATGTCCGTTGCTCTGGAGAACAGGAACAGCAGCTTTGTAAACAAGTTGAATGTCCCTGCTTTGGGTGGGAAACTGCTGCTATGTTTTGTCGTTGCAGGCCAACACGAGCCACGCATTGAGTTTCTATCCGGTTTGCCCCGTTTCATCTGTATATTATGTTGTTTATTGTGTTTTCAAGATTTCTTCTGCTGTTAAAATTGAATTTCCCTCTGGATAAATAAATTACTAGACTCGAGGAGTGAAAAGGAAAATGGATCTTCTTGATGAATGTGTTTGCCTTGCAGACATATCAAAATAAAGGTAAGGGATCAAATAAAGCAGCTCTGCACCGTCAACCAACAGACTGGTTCGCCATCTTTATTACGATGGCATTTTCTAGAGCGTTTGTAATGACTTTTAAATATCATCATGTCAGAGGGTTTATTGATCCAGTGGTATTTTGACTGAAAGGATTTAAATCGATTCAAGCATTTCCATTAAAAAAAAAATACAAACAATGCCATAAGACTTAGAAATTAATAAAGACAGACAGGCGAACAGAAGCATCGTTGGAGGAAGTCAGCGAGGTTGAGCTCATGTCCCTCTGGTTTCTGGCTGTTGCTCTCATGTGCTGACATCAAGTCATAACAATAGAAAAGAGTAATTCCGTCCGATTTTAAAAGCGGTGGATCGTCATTTATTTATTTTTCATAAAAACTGCACATTTTTCATAAACACTGCAAATGGGGGACAGGGAGAGAGGGGGGGGTGATACTTAGTGTGAGATATTCCTAGTGCCGACCCTGCAATTTGAACTTTGCATTTTTCCCTCCGAACAAAATCCAGCAATCCAGGAGAAGTTATCTTTCTGGCAGCAAAGGTGGAGGACAACATCTCTTATTACATTTATCCCTGCCAAGAGGGCATATTGGCTTGCAGGAGCATTTTTTTTACTGTAATTAAAGCAGGGGGGGGGGAGTATACTAACTCAATTTAAAACCACATTTTATAAGACTACTGTTGAACACAGGTAGAGACCCAGATGCCAGATTGAGACTTTAAGGATCTCCAGTACATAACGATTACTTGGTAATGTGTGACAAAGATCATGCAAGTGTGGTGATGGAGATAAAGAACCAGTTTTAATTTTTGTGAATGTATATTTTGTCTCTTTCTCTCAGTGAGTGAGATTTAATTCTTGAAATAGTTACTTTGCATTTTATAGACTTTTATGTTTTACTAATTTGTAGTCAAATCACTTATTATTATCACAATGTTATTGCACATTAATAATGTTCAGACTCATATCATGTGGGCGTTTTCTTTGAATCTCCTCTGGCTGTGAGTTTATCAGCATTATCTAAATGCACATTTATTTAAGTACAAATTACTGACAGGCGACTCAGGAGATAACGATATGAGTTTCTTCAACTTTTACAGAAAATATAGACTTACACTCACCACTGTAATGTCCTCACCGTTTGATTGAAATAAATTAATAATATAACAGCATTATGTTTCACTACTAGTCCAATGAAGACAAAGTCATATTACCTTTTCTAATATACATCCTTGTCCTCATTGTCCCGAAAAACATGGATTTAAATGTTAATTTCTGGATTCTTGTTGTTCTGAGTTTGTACTCTTGGTTGATGCACTTATTGTGAGTCGCTGTGGATAAAAGTGTCTGCTAAATGACATGTAATGTCACGTACATTTTGTTTCCCTCTCAGATTACATTAATGCAAGGTCATTAATGCAAGTTCATTTGTCAGGGTCTGGAGTTTGTGTCTTGTTTTGTAGTTCTTGTGTCGTCTGTCTCCCTGTGATTGTCTGCCGTGCTCCTGATCGTTTCCTCCTGTGATTGCTGGCCCCGCCCTCATTGTGTCCACCTGTGTCTCGTTCCCCGTTGTCCAATCCTCTCACCTTGCCTGTGTATGTAAACCCTGTTCGTCTCATTCCCAGTGTGGCTTTGTACTGTTTGGTCCAAGTTTTTGTCGTCCTGTTTGTATTTTGAGGATTAAACATTGTTTTTTGCAGTTATGTTGGCGTTTGGGTCCTCTCTCGCTGCGACATCTGTGACCACACGTGACAGAACGAAGCCACCCTATAATCTATATTGGCAGTTACACATTGATTATAGCACCTGATCAACAAGGCCCCGGACAATTTTTATTTTTTGCTACCACTAAAAAAATATTTCCACCATTCTGAAGTCAGTGTAAAACATCACACACTTATTTTACTTATTGAGTTATGATCATCTATACGCTATAGTGTTTCTTCCCTCATAGAACACACACACACAATTCAAATGATTGATAAGCAAATAGAATATTGTATTTTTATAGATTATAACCAGTATTGTAAGTAGAAATGTTAAAGATGTATGTTTAGCTGTTTAGGCATATTGTAGATATCCAGGTTTGACTGCGAAATTGTTTTAATTAAATCAGCCATCACATTGTTCACAGCATGAGTCAGTGAAGGAAGATATCATCCAAATACTCTGTATTGTTTAAAAGCTCGAAAACACATTGAATAATGTATGGCGGTCTCTGTGGGGCTCTGTGGTATATCTGTGGATGATCAGAAGGCTTGGAATCCATTAGCTAGATATTATAGTGCAATAGATGACATTGCTATTTCAGTCTGCAGTAGCTACATGAGGAGTATGGACCCAAATGGCACCGAGCCATTTAGTCTCCTTGGAGTCAAAACCATTTGGATCTGCAGAAAGTACAGATTGGTCATGACTGGAATGGAGATGGTGGATGTATGACCCTCGGGAAATAATACAAATTCCTTCCTCGTATCCCTTATGATAAACTTGTACTTTCATATCCAATGTCACTGAAAGCATTTCCATAACGTATAGACAAATGAAAGGATACAGGGAAAAACTTTAGTCATCAGGTCCAATGTGGTTGATGATCTAGTACTTTGATTAATGAACAAACACCGTATAGGGATGGGAATGGAGATCCGCTTCCGAATTGACAGATCGATTGGAATTGTATGCCTCTGATGTTGTGGGGTGCTAATTAAGATTTTTCAAACCAAGATAATCGAGCTAGATGATCATTAGCTGTTAACCAATATTAGTGCCTGGCAGAGGTGCTGTGGTTGAAGTGCCTGACAAGCCACACATCTGCAACAATAACCGATGAACACGTACAGCCACTTTCTCAGTAAGTCTCCACCCCATCAATAAGTTTAGCCGTGATGTTGTCAGCTGTGTGTTTTTGCCAGTGTATTGCAAGCCTGGAAAAAGGTTAGAAGGCGTCTAGTAGAGAGAGAACGAGCCTGTGCGTGATGGTAAGTATGAAGTCAGACTGCACACTTACCATGAAGTAAGTCTAATGTTTGACTTTCTTTTTTAAATGTCCAATTGTTTTATGTCCATCCCATCAGCTACACTTCCCTCAGAGAAAATCTCTTGTCAAATTACGAAAGTAGTGTAAAATGCATGACCTATAGCTCAGATTTTGACTAGAACCATATGGACTTTTTCCATAAGTAATATTTTCAGTTAATAGCCAACATACATGGGAATGGTACAACAGACAGATGTTTGCTTTTAATTGTTTCTTTTTTTTTTTGGGGGGGGGGGGGGGGTCAAATGTTATTTTCCAACAATGTTCTTTCCAAGTACGTGAGGATGAGATCTCGTTTATCAGATTTTGTCGTTGATCTGGGATTTCTGCAGCTGAACTGAATAGTTTTGATTTCCCCAGCTGTTACCATGATACTGATAAATGAAGCAGCTGTTTACAGGCTGCTGCTCTGAAAGTGTTAGAATTGTTAAATGTTGGCAGGGTTTTACACTCGGCAAAGAGACTTTTGGTTTGGAAAATCCTACTTTTTCATATCTGACAAACTATAAAAGGAAAGGAAAAGTCCATCGCTTCACAGCTGATTGCATAAATTCCTCCAATTCATTTATGAACCTCTCACAACAGAGCAGGTTGGATATTCCGAAGGAAATGGAGTAGAAATGCTTTTATCCCAGTCCACTGTGTTGTCAGGTCAATGGGCCTTTGAGAGGTCCAGAACACTGATGTGCGCTGCAGCTTGTTATCTCTTCATGCTCAGCGTGTGCTGGTGGTCAAAGAGTTAAACCAAAGAGCCAAGAAGCTGTCAACGAGGGTCAGCGGTGACCCAAACCAGATGCAGAAGTCATTCCAGCAGAAGTTCAGCCCAAAGGCAGCTTTTTCAAGCTCCAATGCAACAGTGTCACACACTGGACATCGCATTTACAGGAGATGAGTACCGCAACTAACAGCAAATACCTGTTTTAGAAAGACTCCTAACTCGAGGTAGAAGGGAGAAGCACACGTCTAATTTACGTTTAATTGACTTGGTCATCCAGTTACAAAAAATATAGAAACAGAACTTCTGTAAAAATCCTAAATATATTTAGGAATTTCTATGTGGATTTGTCTATTTGTTTGTGGATTTATTTGTATTTATTTGTGGATCGCACTGCATTTATTTGTGGATCGCTAAACATGTGTGCAAAGATGTTTGAGACTCCCCGGCATGGCTGCATCCGCAAATGTTTTTTTTCAACATACACCTCTCTGTAGCCAATCAGATCTCGCCCTCATTTTCAACCACTCACATGAGCGTCATTCGCTTCATTCCCGCCTTAGATCCATGGCTTGACTGCTGCAACTCTAGTCGGTTAAAGTCAACGAGCTGTGTGAGCCTACGGCTATGGGTGATGTTTTGATGTGTGTAGTATGTCCTCAACAAGTATAAAGCAGAACTAGTGGTCATTTCTTCCATGGTGGATGGCCGAAAAACTAACTTTTCCCACGGTGTCGAGCCACGGAGATAAGCCCCGCCCCTCTAAGAGACAAATTAAGCGAATTATACTGATGTGATTGGTTGAAAATGAGGGCGACGGCTGATTGGCTACAGATAGGTCTATGTATAAAATAAAAAAAGCGATTTGAGCCACGTCAGGGGAGTCTCAAACATCTGTGCACAAATGTGTAGCGATCCACAAATAAATACATATAAATTCACAAACAGACAAATCCACATAGAAGTGCATGAATATATTTGTGATTTTTTTTTTTACATTCATATGAATCTGAATTTATTTCCATGTGCATTGAAATATGTTTGTGAATCGTTGCGCTGCGTGCATTTGTAATCTGACCCCATAATAATAATAATAATAATAATAATAATAATAATAATATGAGGATACACATAAACACATGTGGACGGGGAAAAGGATACACAGGGGGTGCCGAATCAAAGAACTGAAAGGTTACTACATGTTATACAGGGAGAGATAGACGGCAAACACTAATAAGAACAAGAAACGAAAAAGGAACAAACACCCAGGAGAAGGTAGCACTAACAGTACAGAAATCATTACTTAAAGCGACACTATGTAACTTTTCCCCTGTAGCGCCCCCTTCAGGTATTTAACGTCTGGCTCTCGAGCCATATATGGCTCTTCCGGCTCGAGAGCTCCCAGCTGATCGCGGCTCGCTTCCTGATCAGTGGCAGCGCGTCTCGTTCAGACCCGCCCGGTGTTCTCCACAGCAGCATGTCACTCCGTCTCTACGAGTCGCGTAGCGGAGCAAATAAAAAGTCACCTGCGAGCGTGAACTGGCACTATATGACGTTGCGTAAAGCTGCCAGACAGCACGTTTAAGTACTTCCTGTTCCTCAACCGGAAGTACCGGGCCGGTCCCAACATCTTACATTCAGCAGTTTTCTGCCCACAGACCCCCGATGGCAGTGGCGGAGGAGCAAATCAACATATTAAAAGTCATTGTAGCGGCACAATTTTTTTCAAGCTGTTATTTTAAGGTGGAAAAGATACATAGTGGGGCTTTAATGATGTAAAATTAACTGAGCGGTCACGCTGCCAGTGCTGAGGAACAAAACAAAACCCAGGGTCTGTATTGTATAGGCAGCTGTAGGTCAGTACCTGGGAGAGCGCCTGATGCTGTACAACATCATTTAGAGCCGAGTTGTACAATTCCCAAGTTTAACTAGTGCTCTAAATTGAGCTGTTGTCATGTCTAACATAAATGAGCCTAATAAGGATCTTTTGATAATTTATCAGATATTGCACAGTGCCGTTGCTGTTCATGAGTTTCCAGCAGCTGGGCTTGTTCATCAAGTAATTAATTCTCCATGCTCCCCATAATCTTGCCAAAGATGTATTATTTTCCATCACATCATGAAAATGTCAGACACTGTCCTATACTAACTAAAATAAATTGATGAAGATAATTATACTGTTAAGTATTTTCCTGGAACTTTAAGCTGAATCATTTTTCAGAATCCACTCGAGCATCCTTGTAGAAATGTCAACACATTGTCATTTTAACAGAGCTTTCCTACAGTTCACCTCCACAATGCACACCTCATGTTGCTATTTAATTAAGAAGACACTTGTGATTACACAACACCGTTTGTTATGAAACACTTGTATTGGCAACATTCCCACAGAGTGAAACCTCTCACTTCAAGAGGGCGTATATGTGGCAACACCGGGGCTTGAACCATGCTGCTCTTGTTGGAATATTGAACTACTTTCCTCTCTTCCCTGCTGTCATTGTTAAAACAATGAATTACTACTTTGCACAGCTTGTTCTCTACTGACAGCTCGACAAAGTCAATTTGAAATGTGGAAATCAAAATTTAATTATTTCTGAACCAGCACTTCAGAAATACTGCTCTGAGGAAAGACAACGCAGAGGACCCGACTGGCTAAAACTAAATGCAAAAAGAAACGTTGATGTTTGTGAAGGTGCATATGGACAGCAACAGGTCAGAGACAACAGCTACATAAACATGATTACGTATCACTCATTAATCATCTGACGCATCAGCTTTCTGATGAGCAAATGGCTTATCAATTTGGAAAAAAATGGCTTGTGTCAAACAACAAAAACTAAAGTCACATGTTCATATGATCAAATTGATGAAACTAACTGTCACGCCCAGGCAGAGAACAGGACACAGGCGCAGGGGGTACCAGGGATAACGGTCTTTATTAGGAAAACACCGGCTAAACATAACTATTAAACTAAATCCAGGCTACAAAACTTACAAAATCATAGTCTCTCCAGGAGGAATCTAACAAAACAAATAAACAAAAGCTCAGTCTGCGAGCCGTGGTTGACGTGGCAAGAGCGATGGCACGATCTGCCGGACGGAAACAAACACACTGGCACAGGACAGAGGGAAGACGCAGACTATAAGCACATGAGGGTAATGGGGAACAGGTGGAAACAATCAAGGATCAGGGGAGCCAATCAGACCGGTGACACATGAGGAAGGGCAAGTGATCTGAAACGAGAGGAGAGTTACTATTTCAAAATAAAACAGGAAATGACAGAACAACAACACGCAGCAACATAAAACAACCCAACAACCTCACCGCAGTGTGACACTAACATGCCAATGTTAGTTTGGAATTTTACTTTTGCAAGTATGTAATCATTAATTAAAGTATTAAACATATTAGAATGTTGACCTGATGATGACTATAACAAGTGAATACAATTACTGCCGAGGATAACATGCTGTACATATATTTACCGCATTTCTTTGCAATCCATCCACATGTTGAGACATTTCAGTTCTGAACCAAGAATGCAAACCTGCTTGTGAGGAAAAGTCAGGAGATTTATTCATTAGGATTCATCCTCTCAGGTCTATATTTCAATCTGGACCAAACTGCTGTCACTGCTAAAAATAAATCTAATGTTACATTGTAATACATTTAAATATAAATTAGAATGATCGGGAAATAGCCGTTTTACTATTCTAAATAATGCTATTTTGTTATTTTGTCGTTGAGCTTTGTGGTGCTATATGGGAAATGTAATTAAAAACGTTGCCATGTAATTAATTTTCCACTCACTAAACAGTTATAATTGGGCTAAATTGGAACAGCTGGCACTGGTGTTCCTGGTCTAGCGCCCTTCACAGAACCACTGAAACACGGCAGTTGTGGCTGAAATCTGAGAGGCGGGATAAAGAGAATATCTGTTCCAGGGATCTACAAAGGATCATATATTCAATATTTTTCCATGAGACAATATGGGAATAACAGTGTTTCATATTGAAGAAGCTACACATCAGTCTGAGCGGCTCAAAAGAAGCCAGCTTGAATGTGATGTAAATTCCTTATTGATGGATAAATGAGCAGTACGGTTGTTTAGCAGTTAGAAAATGTAACTCATTCACTTTTCAGGCCAGCATGGAGATCTAAATTCTTAATAATCTGGTAGCCAACAAACCTCTCTAAACTTTGAGGTGCATATTTGAGACCGGCGAAAACAGTTATAGCTGCTAATTCTTTGTTTTCATACTTTGTCACAGAAGAATGTTGATCTCTCTGGGCAGATGGTTCAATAACGTAATCAAACACTGCCTTGCATCAGTTTTTATGAGTCCTTTCGCTGGACACGAAAACGTCTGCAGGGAACTAATGCTCTGATGTCACAAAGTGGTCAGCTGTGGACAGCTTTCTAATTGCTTCACAGGGGGAGAAGTTATGGTCCATGTTCAGCTAATCGGTTTGGGTAAACGGCTAAAAGTAATTTGTAGTGCTGGGGTCTCAGTGGAAATCCTCCCCAAGAATGATTGTCTCTGCTCACCTGTTAATGCTATTTTCCCAGATTTGCAGGATTGCTTAACCTCAGATTAAGATACAGCCTCTATGGCTCTTCATGTGGAAAAGTCTGGCAAAGGGGATGACTATTCTCCAAAGTAGGAAAATGTGACTGTGAATGTTCCCATTAACTGCAGTAAGATAAACAATGGAGTACTATTTACGGCCATTGATCTGCACTGTGAATTAGATACCACCCTCAGTTTGCCTGACCGTGGCTCTAATGAACCTGTGCACCTTTGTTGGACTTGAACCCTGCGCAGCAACTCTGTTTGACCTAGCAACAAATGTTATGAGGACACAGTTCAGCCTTCAAAATGCTAAACAAGTTGTAATAAAATGGCTTTCGCACATTAAAGTTGACCATTGTTGACCAGAGGGCAGGGTTTCTGATTACAGGTCGTTAGGTATGAGGCTGTTAGTAACTCGTATTTCAGTAAATCATAAACCAATTACATTAAAACAGACGGCCAGCTTGGTGCATGGAGGCCAATGGCTTTGGTGATTGTGTTACCGTTAGTGGTGGACCACTGCTACTCCCACCTCAGAAATGTTATCGAGTCAGAGACTGCCAGAGTCTATACTACATAAATAAATAAATAGGATAAATAAATAAGCAGCAGTATAATTACACCTTGTACCATAGATTTTTTTGTATCGGATTTCAGTGCCATGTGAAAACTAAAGATTTTAGCCTCATTTACGTGAAGACACATGTTTAGTTACGTATTGTACACCCATCAATCGCCAGTGAAATAAACCATAATAAATCTTATCATCCATAATTGTCCATAGCACTTGATATTTCAAGGTGTCTTGTTTTCTGTCTCCATTTACAGTCACTCAGTAAAAGGTCTCATGCTCCTGACCTGAGACGGAACTGAATTGCAATGAGCCCATACTGAAGCTAATGGAAGCTAATTTCCATAGCTAGCAGATGCAATCTAAATCAGAATGTGCTATACAGTGAAACCAATGAGTGCTTTTATTTGACACAATATATTGGATCACCACCAATATAATTAAAATGTCCATAATGCTATGAGGTTTGCATTGATATGTAACTGGAGTGCTTCTGTTCAGTGTCTCTCGGCTTGCATAGTACTTCTATAATATCAGAGTTCTGCTTGATACGAGCGAGCTTCCATGTCTACCACTACCTCTGTGATGAATTCATTTAATTTTCTCCAACAAAATTGATCATATTTGGGATCACGGCGAAACAACATGGCTTTCAGCAGCAGAATTTTAGTGCAAGTGTATAATAGTATTGTCCCACAGCAAAGCCCGAAAAGTTTTATGTCGAACGAGTTAGCGGTCTTGTCACTTGTTCTAATTTCTTTTGGAGACATAAAATTTAAATGATTATTTTAGCAGCCTGCTAAAAAGTAAATCTGTTTCCTCCTCAGTCTTAAATTCAGTTTTCCGGAGCACCTTATCGCATCTAGAGCTGAAACGATTAGTCAACTGAAATCAACAATGCCTTCAATACTAAAGCTGCATCTTAGTGCAAGGTTCTCTATTCAGAGGATGTGCCATTCTCTCTATTTTATCTACAGTACCTTTCATACTAATAGGTTTTTTATAATTATTTTTGTACAGCAATTTCTTCCTGTCTCTTGGTTTTATAGACCAAACAACAGAAACATAACAGAGATAATAATTTTGCAGCCTCAACTTCATATTGACATGTCTTTTTATACTGTAGATATACGTGGTATTATTGGTGCATGGTGTAGTAGTAGTAGTAGTAGTAGTAGTAGTAGTAGTATAGTAGTAGTAGTAGTAGTCGAAACTAGTAGTCGACTAGTAGTCGAAACTAGTAGTAGTAGTAGTAGTAGTAGTACTAGTAGTATGTATTGAATTGTGTTCTAATGGATTACACATTAGTTATAAATAGGTTAAATTAAACAGTTTAGACTTGACTGATGTGTCCATGATTTTAAACCGAAGGTGGAAAGCTTAATCATTTCCAATTGATGGATAACATAAAAATAATGAGAAACTATTATTCCGCTGTAAATATAAATGACAACAAAAACTTGACCAGAATTAGCTGAGAAATCACATGGCACAATTAAACTAATTAACAAGCAGCAGAGAATAAGCCATTTTTAGGTCTCTAGGTCTCTCTAATTCAGACTTGAAAGGGAAATTCCATTGCTTTACACATTGAAGTATGTGTACAGGTGTTGAGAAGTCCTATGGTAAATGGATTATTTTAACATAAATGAAACCTACTAATCATCAGCTTCAAGTCTTTGTGAAACAAAATTCGAAACGGCTAACCTTCCATTGGTAGAACCGTTTTTAAAATCCACAAGGTTGGAGTTATTTACCAAATATTATTGACATGTGTCTTCAAGCAAACAATACTGCATGTGTGTGCATGGCTCCCACTCTGCGTTAACTGTATAATGTACAACATAAACCCCTGTGTTAAAGGTTAACTAATTGCTCGATACATGAATGAAGGGCCAAAGCACATGCTGCGGATCCATAATCTATAGTGACTCGAATGACTGTTGAGGTGATTAGTGCTTCTTCACCAGAACATGTTTTAATAAAAACCTGCACCCACAACAGATGGAATTACAGGACTGCAGCATGGGAAAGCTAGAGCTCTTGTTTAAACACATTAGGCAAAGGCTGAACTGTGAATATTTTACAGCTCGCTGCACAGACGTGTTCATATACTCATCCATATCAATGTTCCTCAGTTGATATGCAGTTTCTACCAGATGGCTACAAAGAGTCAAGGGAGGCCACATGAATGCAGCCCGTGATTCATTGGCTTAACTGATGGGGATGATGGGTGTTTTGCCTAAGTAAAAGGTCCCTGCTAATGATATAGTCAAACATGGTTTTATATGTTATCATTGTCAATGATCTGAACAGTGGACATCACAGCTGTTTGAACAAACTCAGTAGCTGGTAATGTTGGACATCTGCACACATTTCTGTTTTTCCAGCAACATGTTGTACTTTGGATAAGTGTACTAAAATAAAAAAATGGAGCACCACAATGTAATATGAGATGGCATCTGCAGCAGCCACAAATATAATTGTTGTGTAAAAATAATGTGACACATATTGCTTGTTCACAGTACTTTTAAAGTCACAAAATGTCATAAACTGGTAACAAACAAACAAACTGTAGATGTAAAAAAAACATGATGTACAAAGTAGTACAATTAAGATAATATAACTCTTTTCATGCTCACATAATAGATGTCACACAGACATCACCTTGTCCTTTGCTGCTAAGAGCATTTATCACAAATTTGTGATCTCCAATGAAATCCGTTAGTTGCAGACGAAATTAAAAAAGATAATTTGATATTCCATATATACAACCCCTTCATCTGTAAAGTAACCATTCATTATTATTAAAGTTAGTCTTAGCACTTGAATACATGTTCTTATTTACTTTGACCACTTGATTGATTCATCGATTCATCTTCATCAAATGATAACGTTTTGTATTATATTATCGGTTATGTCTCTTCCCTTGTGAATACACATTGGTCTCTCCTGATTAGTAAGGCCTGTGCAGCTTTGAGTTCTACAACAATGGAAAACGATCAAGCTAACGAGTCAGAGGGAGGATCCACTGCCTATTTCAACCTGCAGTGGGCATGCTGGAGGATATGGAGGACCAAAAATGACTTAAGTATAAATAAATAAATAAATGAATAAATATAGGAATAAATAAATAAATGCTTAAATAAATGTATAAATAAATATATATAAGTTATAAATCAACAGAAAATCATTAAATATATATATATTTCTACATTTCTCTATTTCTTCATTTATTTATTTCTCTATTTATGTGTCCACACGTATTTCTTCATTTATTTATGTATGACATTTACGTGTCCGTATATTCAAATGAGCTGGGCCTCTGTCTAAAGCCTGATTGGTCAAGTCAGGAAGCAAAACAGAAGCAATCGATCCCTAGCACTTGGATCTGTAGACGAACACGAACAGCGTTTATTATGCGTTCTTGTCTGTACATTCTAAATACTACTGTTGAGTCACGGAATGTAATTCAAGGATGTTTTCAGCCGAGAAGTTAGTAGTTTAAGAATCAAATCTGTGGTTGGTTTATCGAGATTCAGCCTAATAAGGATCTGCGACGGAGATTTGAGGTCCTGCTGGAGGGACCACTGAGCTCCGGGCGCCGGGCGCTCAGCGCGCTGCGTGGCCGCCGAGAGCAGCCGGATCTCGGCAGGACTTTTTGAAATGCTCCGCTGGCTCTGATGTCTCCGTAGCGGCTAAACATGAGATATACATAGGTTTGGGAGGATCTAAAGAGCACAAATAGTTTATTATTTATTGAAAGATAACGTTACGTTAATTTGACTGAGGGTTAAGATTCATAACTTCATATTGTAGCGACCCTGGGTCAGGAAAGCTACGAGACGTTGTATAGTTAATACCGTTTATTCGTAGCCTACGCCAAACGACAGTGAACACCGCAACACATTCTACTCCACTGTAAAGTATGTTACAGTGAATAATTGGAGTAAATTCACGAACAAGAACAGTTGATGTGGTGACGTCACAAGACCAGAAAGACCGTCCTGCGTCCTCGAGAGTCTGGACCCCCAAGACCAGACCCCCAAGACCGGACTCCAAAAGAACACAAGTCTGTTCTCAGTGTTCTTGGAATTGATAAACGGCTGAAGTAAAAAAGCTGTCTAGGGCTAGGCTAACCTCTGTTAACGGTGAGCTGAGCGAGGCAGGAGTAGTAGAGCATAACACACCAGGTGCATCACACTCCTGTGACCAATCAGGCTTTAGACAGAGGCCCAGCTCATTTGAATATACGGACACGTAAATGTCACACATAAATAAATGAAGAAATACGTGTGGACACATAAATAGATAAATAAATAAATGAAGAAATACAGAAATGTAGAAATATATATATTTAATGATGTTCTGTTGATTTATAAGTTATATTTATTTACACATTTATTTAAGCATTTATTTATTTATTTATACATTTATTTAAGCATTTATTTATTTATACATTTATTTAAGCATTTATTTATTTATTCCTATATTTATTCATTTATTTATTTATTCCTATATTTATTCATTTATTTATTTATTTATTTATTTATTTATACTTAAGTCATTTTTGGTCCTCCATAGGAGGAATCAGCATTGACAGTTCTGTTTGCTACAATGGGGTCCAGCCAGCTTCTTGTATTGGGGTTTGTGCTCGTTTGTGTCAGCTTCAGTGCTGCAAGATTTCTCAGAACGAGGCCACCAAGCTACCTGGGAGTTGAAGTTGAGCCTGCAGCAGCGACACCTGAGAGAGGGCCCTCCAGAGGTCTACTCAACAAGCAGCCATGTTCCGGGCTAAGCAGATCCAGCCGGTGGACGACTCGCTGTCCTGGAGGTTTCCAGAAGATCCTGTGGATTCGGTGAAGGTGGCCCCTGTCCACTTTGAACTGCGGCAACCAGAGACTGACAACCGCGTTGCTGTGAGGTGTGGGGAAAACAGAATCCAGGTGGAAGTGAGCCAGGACTTGCTGGGCCTTGGCAAGCTGATCGACCCAGAGGACATCACACTGGGGGGCTGTTCCCCTACTGGGATCGACGACTGGGCCCATGTGCTGGTATTTGAAAACGAGCTGCACAACTGTAGCAGCAAACGAGGTGTTTTTTTTATATTTGTTAAATTAAATGTGTTGTACTTTCGGTTGAATGTTACTCAGTAGTTCTCTTAGGATGACTTAATTTATGCATTTACACTGATCTACGACTCCAAAGTTTCTGACGGGAGTCGCATCACGAGGAGCCAGAGTGCCGTCATTGGTGTAGAGTGCCACTACGCAAGATGATCATCAGCTGCAGCAGCCTGCAATGATGCTCTTCAGTTTACTGTGTGGAAATTGTGAACTACAATAAACTTTTTATCTCTCTGAACACTGGTTTACTCGGCTCTATTCTTGATACCCAACGAGATACAAACGCATGACCGACTGTCCCAACTCCATCACAGACTATGATGCTCTACAGAAGATGGGATCTGAGAGTAACATTTGTAAACCAGTCTGTGCTCTTGTAAACGGACACAAGACTGGGGCTGTGGTCAAAGTCCAAAGTATCTCCTAATGTCATTTCCTAAACTTTTCCTCGACCACTATGGACATGCGTGTCGGAGAGTTCATTAGGAAAAGGCTACTGTGGCACTGTCTGCTCTGCCATGGTGAAACTACACAGCAATTAAAACACGACCCTGTGAAATGTGACACTTTGAAAATCTTAATTTTAAACTATCCTGAAGTGGCTGCTCATAAGTTTTACCTTATTTGGCACTTCGCTATTAGATATTGTCTCCTTAATAACAGCCCATTCCCGAAGTCTTACATAGTAGCTGTAGCTACCTTGCGAAACCCTGACTTGGAGCTGTTGGCTAACTACAAACTGATCCCTAACCTTTCTGCCTCATTCGGATCCTTGAAAGTGGACGCTAATCAGTTGTTTGACTTTCTACATGGTTAATTTTAGGACTTTTCAGACAGGATTCAGAATGCATAGACTGCACTGGTGAAGATCTCTAACCTAAATGCCTCAGATAAAATGACAGCTCTGTACTTTTTATCGAGGTTCTATCTTGACCCTATTCCTGCCACGGCCCTGCTGACGCCCACCCTTCTCGCCAGTATTAATTCATGTCTCATCAATGCACATTACTAACTCTGCTCCTTCTCTGGAGATGTTGTGCTTTCTCGCCTCACAGGTTTACGTGGATCGTGGCTTTATCTGGATCCTGGACCTACCGATACCACCTACTTTTATCATTGTTAATATTTCAAGTTGCTTTGTAATTAGTTTTGCTAATACCATTACGGCATTTGATTATTATTCTAATATCGACTGTTGTTAATTTTGGTAGTTGTAACTTTTTCATCATATTAAAGGTTTCTGTCATGTGCATTGAATGTGTTGTAACTCTGTCAAGTTATTTATTCTGTACACATGACATCTATTGTACTTCTGTTCATCCTGATGGAAGGATCCTCCTCTGTTGGTCTCCTGAAGGTTTCTTCCTTTTCTCTCAAGATATTTTGGGGGAGTTTTTTCCTGAACCGATGTGAGGTCCCGGGATAGGATGTGTACAGATTGTAAAGCCTTCTGGGCCTAATTTGTGATTTGGACCTATACAAAATTAATTGAATTGAAGAACAAGACCCTTTAGGCCTCAGAGTGCTGGTGGTCTGCTTGACAGGTCACTTGTTAGCATTTGATCATCAAACCACCACTGATTTATGAGATTACATTACCAGGCAGTACAAATATTTACTGATTTGATCTTTTAGACTAAAAGTAGAGCTGCTTTTACGATGCTGGATTTAACATTTAGGATCATATCATAGTCTTTGTTTCTTTTAGAGCAGAAATCCTATTTCACTGTGACAATCGAGTGGCTCATAACCATCATAGTATTAATAGCGCTACAAATCATTGATTAGCTTGCTGTTTTTTTCCTCTTTTGCACTCTTCTTTCCACCTGTATTGTCATTTAAAAATTAGACACATACATTTAAGGATCCAACTGTAATTTACATTTAGGATTATGTGCTTATGTGTTTTGTGTTTAATTTATAGTAGAATTGGTTCATTGTTACCGCATAACAGCTAATAAATCTGTGTCTAATACATAATTACTAATTTGATTGGGTGGACAAGAATAAAATGATAGGTCATCAAATGGCTCTTGTCTTTTCTAAATCCTACTGTATTGGCCTTGTACATCACAATAAATAAACCACTGTTGACAGGATAGCATGTATCAGTATGATGACTGATGTTGACTACAATGGCATCTTATGGCCCCACTCGTTCATTTTAGGGTTCAGAAGCCTCAGAACAGTGTTACATTGATAAAGGTCAGGGCTGACAGAGAAATATAGGGACAAACTCATTCTGATACAGATAATACAATTCATATTTATATTATCCTTAATTCTATTAGATTTAGTTTCAAGTTAAATCTGTAATATCTATCTATTCTTGTTAAAGGCATTGTTTAAAATTAAAGCCTGTATTAATAAGTCGGCTTACTTTTTTTAAATTTCCATTAACCAAATAAATGACACCGAGCTATTCGTTTCCTGTTTCTGGCTTCAGCTGTCTAAGTCTAATCAGCAAATTCAGAAAGTTTTAAGAAGAAAGTACTGAGTAAAAATAAAATATTTCTCTCATCATTGCCCTATACTAAAAAAATATAACTTGTTGGTTGAACATGATTAAATATGTTCATGTCTTTCTCATGTACAAGATTATACATGGCTCGACTTCTCCTCCGCTCAAACAATTTGTCATCAAACAAACTGCCAACCGGCTCACAAGAGGTGCAGCACGAGGGGATCGTATTGTTCCACTCAGGAAAAGTGCTTTTGGTCAGTCTGCCTTTTCTGTTTGAGCTGCAATAGACTGTAACTCCATTCCAGGATCCATCAGAGATCTGCATACAATTAATTTAAAGCTCAGTTAAAGAAATGGTTAGTTAGTACCCAGCTCTGTCAGCACTGGAACGCAACTGCTCCATACTGCCCTCAATCTGTCCGTGTTGAACCTCTGTCTATCTGTTGTCGATTATCTGTGTGTCTTGACTCGTCGACCATTCATTCTACCTGCATGCATCTCTTGTGTTGTTGTTTAGCTGTGTCTGACTGATTTATATATTTAATTAATTCTGCAAGCTTTTTTGTTCTAGGCCTCTGACATGGATGTTTTTATTCTGTCCATTTTAACATAGTTCTTTCCTTTCTTTATGTCTTATTAATTTGTAAGCCTCTGTGTTGCATGTCTTGTTTGAACATGTCTAAGAGTCTCCTGAATGAGGATACTCACTTTTCTCACTATTAATTGTTTGCGCATTAAAAAGCGTCAATGTTGTATAAACCTTGTAATCTTATCTCTGTTTGTACGTTTGTTTTGTGACAACTGCCTCGGTACTACAGATGAAAAATAGCCTCTTGGATAACTCTGGCACATTTACAGAAATGCTTTTATTAATGTTCACTATCCCTTATTAAATAAACCAAAGTAAAGTAATACATTATGAGAGCAATGCCACTGTTTATTGAACTGTAGCCTAAGTTTAAAAGATCAGATGTGTGTAAGTAAATACTATGTGTTCTAGAGTATTAATTTATTATTTTGTGAGCGATGGTGAAGTGCTGGCTATTGCTGTAGCCAAATACATTTTAAGAGAATAATTTAGCTACTACACTGCAAATCAAAGAAATCATTGTGGAAGAGTATTAAAAACCTTTCAATATGAAAAATGTGTGTGTTTCAATAAAGACTGGAGGTTTTTTATAGAGGTCCTAAGGCTGACTGACGCTTTTGTGATGTCATAAACTTACTGAAGATACATCATATTGACTGACTGACAGTCGTGAGTAGAAGTCTATAAAGGGTGGCTGTCATTCTTTAATTGCAAAGTTGGCGGTTCGATCCCCGGCTCGTACTGTCTATATGTTGGAGTGTCCTTGAGCAGAACTCTGAACACCAAGTTGTTCCCCAGGTGCATTACAGCAGCTCACTGCTGCTAACAACATGTTTGTATTCCGGTACGTGGACAGACATATTTCTAAGCCACAGAGTTCACTTTCAACCCAGAGGTTTATTATGGTTCATATAGCATGGAGTGTAAGGACATTGTTCATTATTTCAGAACGCTGATCTTAATATTTTTATCTTTATAAGCAAATAATCATAAATTGGGTAAGGATCTTTCCCTCTCTCTGCGGTTTAACATAATAGAGTTAAAGTTGAACAAACAACTTTCCAGATATGATCACATAACTAAACCTGAATAAAAAGAAACAAACAACTGCAGTACATTAAATCACTTTCCAAACCAAAGCATTAATCGGATGCTAAGTTAATTAATAAATTTGTCAGGAAAGTCACCCCCGAATCTTATCATCATACTCATTTTAATCCTGCTGCTGCTGGTGGTGATGGTGAGGATGATTTTGTTCGGATGTTGTCGTGAGTCTGACTTTCTCTCTCCCTCTTATCTTGTAATTTCATTTTGTAATAGTAGGACTTTACAGAAATTGTCAGACTGATGGACATATAGACCCATTCTACCTCTGATGCATCATAGCTTCATCAGCTTGCTTGAAAATACGACTTTTGTATGATAATTTGCTTTAAAGTATGGTCATTTTAAGCCTTTGGTGCGACTTTTCTCATCTAGCAAAACTGTACAACAGAGAAAAGCAGAATAAGAGGAAAATCAGACTCAAATGTAAACGATTGGAGGAAGAAATGAAGGGAGGAGGAAAAAGCTAAATTTTCTATCAGTTGATTGCAAACGCTCTAAGCTTTGTTGTGTTGGCTATCTTTTTTTATCCTTGGGGGGGTTAGTCTGATATCAGTCTGATATCCATTATATCCCGAATCTCTCACAAATGTATTTCAGATAGAATTACAGTGAGAGATCCTTTCTCAGGCTGCAGTAATATAGCATCACATCATTTTAAGCAATTTGTTGATGGGAATAAAGTTTAATAGGATTAAAAGTCTACAACCATGATAGAGGCTATTTGAGGGTGCTTGGCTAAATGCTAATGTCAGTATACTAAGTTACGGTTTATCTCTGAAGGGAAGAGCGAGGATCGCCTGCACACAGAGTTAAACCGGATCACAACAGAAACTATGGTCGATTAGATTCAGGTTTGAATGTCGGCACAACAGTATAGGTAAGTTCAAGATATAAACTAGAATGGGCACTCGGTAGAGCGCATACCTTCGCATATCATAAGATTGAATTATGAACAATTTGTCACTAGTTTCACACAAATCGGATGCCAATTAACCGAGATATCGCAAATTTACGTTTTTCACCTTTTTGTGACTTTGACCTTGACCTTTGACCCAATCACTCCCAAAAACTAATCAATTGTTCCTTGGGTCATGACCAATCATCCCACCAAGTTTCATAAGAATCGGCTCAGTTTTGTCTGATTTAGACGAATAACAAGTTTTTCACCTTTTCGTGACCTTGACCTTGACCTTTGACCCAATCACTCCCAAAAACTAATCGATTGTCCCTTGGGTCATGACCAATCATCCCACCAAGTTTCATAAGAATCGGCTCAGTTTTGTCTGATTTAGACGAATAACTGACGGACGGACGGACATATTCACAAACGCCGGCGAAAACATTACCTTCTGCATTTTCAATGCGAAGGTAATGAACATATTACATATTACATAACTCCAACATATTACGAAGTGAAACGTAGTAGTAGCAAAACAATACTAAATATAGTACAGCATTAATGTACAGCAATATCTTATTTAATACTGTAAGTAAGTCTACAAAAAGACACTCATTATCTATCTATCCAACTGCTGTAGATCGCTGGAGATCCTGGCGAACTCAGCACTTTACTTTATTTTCCCCCTGTATATTTAGTATTTAATAATATTCGCGTTTAGTTTTTAGTATTGTTATTGAGTTTTATATTTATTTTCATTAACGCTTTAATGTGCACCTCTGCTGTGATTTTTTTATTTTTAATTTCCCCACTGTCGACAAATAAAGGAATATCAAATCAAATCTGTGTATCTATCTAGCTAGCGAGATTTCTTCCGTCCGGGCACCTTAGTAGAGCTTGCCACTTGCCACTGAGTCGTCGCAGACTCGTCACGTCTGCGCAGACATGCCGCAGACGCGCCTGGCCGACCCTCCGTCTGCTGGCATCTACTGACTAGCTGCGGCACCTACGGGTGACTGCCACTGAGTGCCAGTGCCGCTAGGGGGATTCCACCCCTACTGCAGCTTTAAATGTTCACGAACACATTCAACCACTTTACATAAGTTATTTAACAAATGAGACTTGTTCCACACACAAATAAATGTGCATTACATCAAATATTGTAAAACAATTTAATTTCCTTTTTAGAAACCTTTTTTGTCACTGACTCAAATATTAACTTATCGTGCTTCATTTTAAAGATAATTATTACAGTTTTTCTCGATTGATTACACACAAAAAGTGGAACTTCTAACACAATTACCATAACCTGTAACTCATATGCCAACTCCCTAAACCAATTCTACTAAACTACAAGCAAAATGATATAGCTTTAGACACAGATTTCAATTGTTAGCCACACTTTCTTCAAAACTCAACACACAAGTGTACTGCTTTAGACACAAATTTCAATTGTTAGCCACACTTTCTTCAAAACACTAAACACCATCCTCTCTACTTTGCACACGTCACCAATGCCAACACCTCCTTGTGTTCAGTCAGAACACACTGCTACTCAATTGGCAAAACTTCCATTTCCACGACTGTTGTGCAATTTGGAATCAAGGCTTTAGAGATATAAGGGCCACAGGTGACTTCCTGATTTACATTACATTACATGATTTGACTTGATTTGACTTGATTTGAAGAAAAATGGATGAAAACATGGAAGGTAGAGGAGACCAGAGAGGCAGAAGAGTAAGGGTAAGAGGACGAGGAGGAGGACAAGGAGGAGGAAGAGGAGGACGAGTGAGAAGGAGGGTGTGATCTCAGATGAGATTCGGGTCACACTAATTGACCATGTGGTCAGCCGTGGTTTACCCATGCAAGAGGCTGGCCAGAGGGTCAACCTCATATACTGTAAGCCACTTCTCAGTATCATCCATCATCCAGACGTTCAGAAGAGAGAATAGGTAAGAAACAGAACTATGACAGGAAAACACAAGTTTGAATCCTTATCAGGAGCATAGCGTTCTTGTATTTACTGTATAACTATTTTACATTGTACTGTATTTGTATAGTTTACAGAACTGAAAGACGGCGATAATGAACATGGTGCTGGCGAATAAAGCATTACAAGTAACCATAAAACAAATAAGAACTGCCAGTATTGATGACCAGGCCATGTTCCACACATTTTTTTGGTCCTTTTTTATTTACACTTTTCTTTCTTTTTTATTGACTGTAGTGGTCTATTTTCTATTGTTTGTTGTGTGAAAAAAATTAGAAAAAAAAGAAACATTTTTGTTGTATATTTGTGTGTTGTTTTGTAAAATATTATACATTTACAATATTTTACAACAGGAGAAAGCGTATAGTAACACTGGACATGAAAAGGCACAATGCTCCTGATAAGGCCTTCATACTGGTGTTTTCCCATTTCATCGTCGTGTTTTCCATTGAGCACATCAGTGTTCTATCGATGCTTAAAATGTCTACGTATATGATGGGCTGTGTTTGTCGTTTGAAAACAAAACACCCTTTTGAGGTGACATAACACTGTTTTGAAAGCAAAGTTGCCTTTTGCAGGAGATATGAAGGGTTTTGCATTTTGTGTGAGTGGTTTTGGGATTTGTGTTTAGAGTTTTGAGAAAACGAGGGATGGTTTCAAGAAATGTGTTTAAGCAATCGAGAAAAACTGTAAGTTGTGAACACAGTGAGTGTTGATATGAACAGCACTTACCTGGACACATGCCGCTCTTTGGCCACTTTCCGGTGTTCCTTGGGAACTGTTTGGTTTCCACCTCACACTGACGGGGTTCTGTTTAATTAAACCAAACATGATCTTTGGCAGTAGCTTTCAAGAGCTATAATCTGATTAAATCCATTCGCGCCCTGTACTGCAAGATTGTGTAGAATACATGACTTTATTGTATAGTAACCAGCAAAAAAAAAGACAACTTGACGATTTCCTTGTGTACACATATTATATTTAATAGTATTGGTAGGGAATTGTGTACAACTGAGACACAGCTTGACGTACTTTTAATCCATATACTCATCTGGCTCTAATATTCAGTTTACAGCGTGCATCAAATTGACTAATTATACTACAATATTTTACATACAGAAAAGCAGATGTCATGTACTGTAGAAGTATAAATGCTCTTTCAGTGCTAAGAGAGGAAACAACACATAAAAGGGAATATAACAAACACAACATATGATTAATATCTATTGCAATAAACCAAGTAATATTTATATGATAATGACATTTAGACATGCCACTGTGGATATATATATATATAGTTTTTTAATAGCTTTTTACCCCATTAACTAAAAACCTGTAAAAACACATGCCACTAAAGGATACAACTCATCAATTTATAAGTATTTTCTGATTTTTCTTTAGCAATACCTTTTGTTTCCAGAACTAGGATTAGTGTTGTAAAAAAAAAACACTATGGCTCTTTCAGGTTTTCCAGAAACTCCTCTATGTCACTACCAATTCGGTTCCAGCTTTTATTTTTCATTTTCTCCAGAAGATCGATGCTGTTCGCACGATAGAAGGATTGTACCGGTATCACTGCCGCCTTCATGTGGTACCGTACTGACTGGTTGCAATCATTTCGATCGAATTTTAAATATTTTGCGTATTGGTTGTAGAGTACCTGTTTCTCTGCCAGTTCCAGATCCATTCTTAGAAGGTCCTGGTATATCAGGTCAGCTTTATCCATGCCATTATTTGACTTTGCGTGTATATTTGCAAGGTCTATTTTCTTCACAAATGAAGAATGAGGGTAGAGAGAAATCACCTCCTTATGGAGCCTGACTGCTCTGTCTATCAGGCTTTGGTTTGTGTGAATGTCCCTGAAAAAAATGATCTTCCATTTCAGACAGAGTGCAGCACATCTCTTCAGATAGCGCTCATCTGGATGGAGTTCCAGAGCCTCCTCTGCCAGAGCAATGGCCTCATCAATAGAAACGTAGTTTCTGTAAACCCTTAGTATCGCTTTAATGCCATTGTAGCTACTGACGGGATTTCTCAAAACCTTTACGGCCAACTCACGTGCTTCATCCTTAACGTCTTCTCTTTTCTTTCCACGTTGCTCAAGGTAACAAGCAGCGAGGTAGAAGTTCTCTGGATCCTGTTCCTGGGCGACTCTCATTTTCTTGAAGATGTCAGCCGCCGGCCCGTCGTCGCTATGCTTAAAAGCACTCACTAACCCTAAGACGTAACTGGTGTTCCACTCCACCATCTCCGGCTGCATCTTGATGGCTCTCTGGAAGTAATCTGCCACCAGCTCTCTGTCGTTGCTGAACTTCATCAGGGTCCAGGCTTTCTCAGCGTAGGTCTCTGCATGGAGCTCGTCCTGCGATAGTGATGGGTATTTCCTCATCAAGGCGTCTACCTTTGACAGGTAGGCCTCGCTCTCTGCCTGGTCTCCCAGGTGGTGGTGCAGCCAAGCCAGGTTCCCGTAGTTCACCACTAACCAGGGACCGTCATCTGCTCTCCTCATCTGGCAGAAGGCCTCTGCAGCCTTGTTGAAGAAACTCTGGGCGTCTTCGGTGGAGCCCAGCTGACACTGAATGAACCCCTGCAGGTTGTAGATGTGACCCAGCCAGCTGTTTCCCTCCTCTGTGCCGATGTCCATCAGCATGTCGTTAATACGTAAAAGTTTGTTCTTGTTGGTCTCCATATTCCAGGTGAAGTGACACTGCAGGGCCTCCAGTTTTGCCACTAGTTGTTTTTTACTCTGAGAACAACTGATGAAAAGACAACATAGTGAAATACATCACTAGGTTCATATAATATGCTTCTTGGGGTGTATGTTTGGATAATCATTGTTCATTTCATGTTTAGGAAGGAAAGAAGATAGAAATGGAGTAAGGAGCATTGAATGCCCGGGAAAGAAATAATACATAATAATCTGTTAGCTCCTTTGAAAGAAAATGATGTCACTGCAGTTACTGTGTACGGTTGTGTATGTGACAAATAAACAGTTTCTGATCTGAAAGGTTACAAGGAAAAAAGGAAGTAAGGAAGGATATGAGGAGGGGATGAGAAATGTAGGAGGCCGCAGTGAATGGACAGGATGGAAATAAGTAAGGAGTAACGAAAGAAGGAATGGATGAGGAAAGAAGTATGAGAAGATAGGAATAACACGGTGGGAAAGAAAAAGTAGAAGAAAAAAAGGCTGAAAGAAAACACAAAGATAAACAAAGTGATGACTAAATACATTAGTAATGAACGATAGGATGCTGCTGGTGAGGCAAGAGTGGAGAAACAAAAAGGAGGCGTTCAGAAGGTAGAAACAAAAGATGGCTGAAGGAAGGAAGGAAGGAAGGAAGGAAGGAAGGATGGATAGGAAAGGAAAGTGTGAGCCACAGAGGAGAACACGTGAGTAGGCTATGAATTTGGAAAATAAAATACATTTTACATTTCTCCATCAGAATTATATTATTAGAAGTGTCACATGAAATTTAAAGAAAACAACTGATCAGTAATAATTGTTAGGTAAAATACATTATTTAAAAAGTATTTTGAATAATCTCTGGCACAAAATACCTCGTAATTGCAAGATCTGGATTTCATATTTAAGAAAAAAGTTAAGAAGGAAGAAAGAAACATCAGACTGAACATCAGTGTTTGAATACATCATCAATGTCTTGATAAGATATTGAACAAATCATAACGATGATAATGATATGAAACGCATGAACAGCTACTCACGCCATCATGCAGCTGTTTCCTCAACTCGGTCAGTTCTCTGCGTTAGTGCGGCTGCTCGCTGCTCCTGATGCTCTGGCCTGATGAGATGTCGCTGAGCACGCAGCTTTAAATGTTCATCAACATGAGGCGGGGCATTTACCTGTAAATGACTACAATAGCACTCCTTAACTTTCGTTTCTTCTTGACTTTCGACCGAAGTGTCTGAAACACAACTCATCAAATGTTGTGATTGCGTAATTGACAGATAAAAAAAAGAAAAAGATTAAATATCACATATCATATTTATAGTTGCACCTTCCCATCCTTTGAACGCATCTGTGTGTGTGTGTGTGTGTGTGTGTGTGTGTGTGTGTGTGTGTGTGTGTGTGTGTGTGTGTGTGTGTCGTTATCTCCCTCTCCTTCACTTTCGTTTCCCCAGATTGAAAACCTACAGCCACTTCTGAAGGAAATGAAACTAACTCAGATTTTCAGATATTGAGATTCAGACATCCCAGACCGGTTCGACAATGTGCAATCCAACAACAACTAGAGCTACCAACTCTCACGGTTTCGCCGTGTGACACACGCTTTTGCGTGTTTTCACACGCACACGCCACACAACCAATTTCTCACGGCAAAAGAGATTTCTGATTTCCGGAGCGCGTTCGTTCCTTTTTCAAACTCCGCGAGGATAGATGGCGCTAAGGATCTTATCTGTAAACCTATTCGCTGCATACACATTCTATTTACCCCAAAGAGTCCCGAAGTTAGCAACAAAAGAGGATTTTCAAACAGACACAACGAGCAGAGACTACGTCATGTTTATGGGCTCTCAAGTGTCACGCATTGAGCGTGACAGTCACGCATTTCGTTCTTTAGTCACACACTCCAGCCACACATCGTATTTATCACGCTACAAAAAACCTCTCGGCTTTTTGATGTTTTAATGTGCTGCAGCGCGCAAACAAGAGCTGACCGCTCCTCTCACCATGGAGGAATCAAGCGCTCAGTTCTGCTGCGCGGTGCCACTTATCAGCCAATCAAAAAGAAGAGCTGGGCTACACAATAGCCAATCAGAAAAAAAACGTATCTGTTGTATCTGGGTAAGATTTAATCCAGCAACCAATGAAAATAAAGCATCAGTCACTCGTGCCTGTCTTCAAAACTTGATAACTGTTAATGACGTGGTTCAATTAAGTGATCACTCTCTTAAACTTTAAATCTTGAAAGAAATAATTAGTTGTGTTTGTGCATGTGATTATGTGTGGTGAATGTAAACTCAGCTGTCATAACAAGCAGGAGAGCACCTTGTTAACCTCTTGGTATACTGCATGCTCAAAACATCATAGCATTGTTTATTAAGCTGCCCACATAGCATTTAGCTCTTTATTTGCAGGCCTAGGAAAAGGACCTTCTCAAAAAATGTCAAAACAATACTTTGAACAAGTGAGATGTATTATAAAGAATTTAACATAAAGACAGGACATTTGTGCAATAGCATTAGGCATGTTTTTGTAAATGAGAGTAAAGTTATAAAACATTTTTTTTAATTCTTTAAGGTAGCAAAGATGCCTCGTAAAAGACCTTTGCCAGGCCAGAATGCAGGGTACAACATGGGTACAACGCCAAATTAATTCAAATGTCCTGATATTTGAGCCACCAATGTGTGTGGCTGCGTGTGCGGCTGCATTTTGGTCACCCCGACAAAATCTCACTCCAAGGTTTTTTGAAGAATTGGCAGCTCTTGTCAACATAAAAAAGATATATCACAATATATTAAAGGACTTTGCATGTCGTATCACAGCAAAGGGTCTGAATATGTATGACCATGTGATATTTCAGTTTTTCTTTTTTAATAAATTTGCAAAAAAAATCTATATTTCTGTTTTTTTTCTATCAAGATGGGGTGCTGAGTGTACATTAATAATAAATATAATGAACTTTTTTGATTTTATCAAATGGCTGCGAGTGACTTTTTTTGTTGCTCCCGTCCCAATGCGCGCAAACCGACGTCGGAGCTCTGCGGCGCGCGAGACGGCGAGCAGAGTGGAATGTTAACGCGACACGTATAGACATAAATGACAAGCTTCTGCTGTAATCTGGCGCTATGGAGAAAGTTACAGGGGAGCGGGACCATTTTTTTTTAATGTCATGCGATCTACCAATACTACGCCGCGATCGACAGGTAGATCGCGATCGACAGGTAGATCACGATCGACGTATTGAGCACCCCTGCTCTAGATGCTGTGTTAGCTTTTTAGCTACTAGATACTGCAGGACTTAAAGCGACACTATGTAATGTTTCCCCTGTAGCGCCCTCTTCAGGTATTTAACGTTTACTTCAGTGTCGTGAAATTCAGGCTCTCGAGCCATATATGGCTCTTCCGGTTGTGAGCTCACAGCTGATCTCACAGCTGATCGATGCGCGCTACCGGCAGCGCGTCTCGGCAGCCCCAGCGAGCCTCGTTCAGCCGCGGCATGTCATTCTGTCTCTACGCGCCGCGTAGCGGAGCAAATAAAAAGTCACCTGTGAGCGTGGACTGGCACTATATGACGTTGCGTAATCACTGCCAGAAAACAAGTTGAAGTACTTCCTGTTCCCAAACCGGAAGTACCGGGCCGGTCCCAACCATCTTACATTTAGCAGTTTTCTGGCCACAGACCCCCGATGGCAGTGGCGGAGGCGCAAATCAACATATTAAAAGTCATTGTAGCGGCACCATTTTTTTCAAGCTGTTATTTTAAGGTGGAAAAGTTACATAGTGGGGCTTTAATGTTAAAGAGAAACAATTGGCACACCTTGAAGAGAAGCTCCACTAGAGGGATGGTTTGTGTGTGTGTGTGTGTGTGTGTGTGTGTGTGTGTATGTGTGTGTGTGTGTGTGTGTGTGTGTGTGTGTGTGTGTGTGTGTGTGTGTGTGTTGTTGCCGACTCTACGACGCGGTTTACCGGCAAGCGAGAAAATAAATGTCAGCTCAAGCCTACAAATCCATACGGCTGTTCAAGGGACAAATCCACTCAACGGTTATGGGAGAAGGAGAGGATGTCAGTCTGCCAAAGCATTTATCACTGGGCTAAGGATTGTCCATGTATGAACCTGCACAATTGACAGGATGAGAAAGTGACAGATATCGAAGACTGCAACATTACTCTGCTGTCAAAAGAATAATTGTCTGATACGAAGATATCAATGTTGGAGTCTCAAGGATCAGCTGTAATTGACACAGCTTACACTAGAACTGTGTGGAGAAAAATGACTTGATCATTACAGGAGTGGACTAACACAACTTGAGGTAATGAACGTGGGACACAAATAGCAATCTTGTTTAGTGATGGTCCTTTCTACAAAGAAAGTGAAAATCACAAACTTATTGTAAAATGTAACTCATGGTCCCAGTAGATATCCCACTGCTTTTCAGCAAAACATCACTGAAAAAGATTACTGAAAATGACAATGCCACAATGTTTAAACAGCCAGTGAAACATGAACATGTGTCAGGACATTATGGTGGGAACATTAGAGATGAGAGTAACCCAATAGAAACATGAGATCTAGAATGAGAGTGACATTCTCACTGGGACAGAAAACATGACAACAAAAGAAAAACTGAAAGCTCTGTGTAAACTACAAAAGCAATTTGGGCATAACTCTGTTGAGAGACTGGAAAAAATGAATGACCTGCTCAGGTAATGATGATGAGGAATGCACCGCAATCCTTAGAGACATTGTTAAAAACACTGTGAGCCTTGCATCAGATATAGCAAGCCTAAGCCCGCGGTGGGTTTTGCCCATGGCCTCAAACTACAATGAAACTGTAGCTGTGGATTTGTGCGAGCTAGAGCCGGGAGTGTGTTATCTAAATACAATTCCTCATTTCACATGCTTCATTGCAGGGAGCAACGTCACCTCCAAGAAATCAAGGGAGATTGTGAAGCACGTTATACATTGCTAGTGTTCATCGTCCTCCACACTGACTTTTCAGTAATAATGAATTCAACAACAAAGATGCAAGAGACATTGCTGAAAGCTTCAACATTGAAGTGAAGACAACTCAGGCTTACAGCAATGTGCTTTGGGAAAGGCATAATCAAACCCTCACTAAAATCCTGACGAAATTAAAGAGCGATAACGGATGTGACTGGAGGACAACCCTGGACTGGGCCCTGATGGCAAAGAACTCTATGCACAACGTCCATGGCTATAGTCTCCACCAGACTAGTCGCTGGTACTTGGAAACAATTTAAATCTGCCTTCAGTTCTCAGTAATAAGCCGACAGCTTTGGAAGGTACTAACATAAGTACTTAGATAGCCTAGCATCTCACAACATTACATGCTGCAAGGAGAGCATTTACAGGAGTGCTCTGAAAGTATCTGAAAACAAACTCTGTAAACAACTGTGGCCCATTGATGACCGATACGAAACAGTGGACATATTCTCATACAAACGGGTGGCTTGTACAGATTGAAAAGATCCAGGTGTGGTCATAGGCCAAAATGGTGCAGCGATATTAGTGAGGCATAGAGAAACACTTACATTTGCGTACATCACTCCAGGCTTCGAAAAGTCGATATCCCACATGCAGTGCTGGGAGAAAGGGACAATCAGCTTCTGGACAGAACATTAAACCACATTACCAGAATCTGGTTTTCAGGATAATTACTTTGACCCTGAAAATTAAAGTGAGGAAGAGACGCCTACAAATGGTGAGGATAACAGTGGACCCCCTCACACACCAATACAGCCTGAAGGAGGTGGTCAAAACTGGACAAGTATATATACACAGATAGCCAACAGAAGCAGGTCAGGAAACACCACTGGACAACCCTGTGTCACGACAATGACGTTCCCCCAGAACTAAAACGTAATTTGCAAGTTTGACATATTACAAATACGTCTCTCATCAACTTATCTTTGCTCTTTGTTGTCATGCTTTTCTACAATGCTGTTATTAATTAGAAAAAGCATAATACAAATCTGTGAAATAATTTGGTTAATAAAACATGATTTAAAATGTGTTTTAAAAAGAAATAATGGAGCTTTTAACTTGTTTTTATGTTTCATCTGTTCCTGGGACAAGTGAGCCTTGTCTGGGGAATGCACAGTCTCTCTGCAATCTGCAATAGTAATATCCACCCGAAAATATGTTAACCTCTATCAATAATATCAGGTGAAAATCACCCGAAGAACTATTTGTTGAAAAAACCCGAAAACCAGGGATTGGTTCAGTTAATAACAGCATTGTAGAAAAGTGAGACAACAAACGCTAAAGATTCATTGATTAAAGACGTATTTGTTGCACGTAAAATAGAAACGTAATCTGGGGAGAAATACATTTCGGTCAAACGTAATTGCAAATTACGTTTTTGTTCTGGAGGAACATCATTTTCGTGTTACCGGGTTGCACTGGAACATACACACACTGGTATAATGAGTAGTGCATTGAGTTGTAGGCAGGTTATGTTGACCTGTGCAATCAACCGTGATACGTTTTGAGCAGTGAAGCCAAGGAGACTGCACTGTCAATGCCATCCGCAAGTGCCAAAGTCTCTCCTGCTCAGATGCTCTCCCCTTCTCTCCCATGAGCATGACCCAGTGTTCACCTTGAGTCCCTCGTCTGGAAGCTGTTCCATCAAAGAATCAATGAACACCACACGTGTAAGAGTGAGCTGTCTTTTCCCAAGTGCTGAAACTTCAAGGACTTTCCTCTTCAGTTTCCTTTTCCCGAGTGTTTAATTCATTTAAAGTCTTTTTCAACTAATCTAGCTTTAAATACACCACCATGAGATGTCTTCTTCAGGGTGCACACCCACCTTGTAGAGATGCATTTCTGGCCTTCATCTGTCACACAATATAATTGTTTCAGTTGCTGAGTTTATTGTGTTTGGCAAACATGAAGGCATCATCACTGACTCTACGTATGTCTTCTTCAAGATGGCCAGTACATCATTTGACACGATTGTGTGTGTGTGTGTGTGTGTGGGGGGGGGGGGGGTAACAGACAATAACTCTCTTCTTGATGCTGTCAAGTCCACCAAAACGTCACTGAAAAGAGACTCCCCCATGTGGTCAGCTTCCAAGGAACAGCTCGCTAACTGCTTTACAAACGTCTGCTCTCGTTCTGCAGAGGGCTCTACGCAAAGGAGTATGGTCACTTTTAGGCTAAAGACAAACTAAAGAACAAAAGCCTTTCTACCCTCAAACTCTGGTCATTAAAGTTGCTAGTTTAAACCTATATTAATATGTTTACCATTTTAAAAAGTGAATGTTTCAAAAGAAAGGGGAGTTGAGGTGTTTAGTTTACCACTGCACAGTTGTGTGAGTCAGTCGTTCTCCAGGAGTGTAATGGATGTAGCCACAGTTGTTGATGTGGTTCTGAAGTTTCAGTAAAGTCGTAAACACTTCCAGTTGGTGCTGGAGTTATTGAACATTGGTAGCAGAGGACGGCAGCTGGCAACTACTAAGTTCTGCAGCCTTTTGACGAGAACAAGTCTTATGGAGGCTGAACAAATTAGGTTGAAATTTGGAGGCTGGTTACGGACGTCGAAGAAGCAGGCCTTGGCGGTTGCTTTTTTGCTGACGGGAAGAGCGAAAATTCATCCCAGAAGATGAAAATAAAATATCATCATATAAGCAGCAGCATAATTAATTACCAAGATGTTTTTTTTATTTTGTATTCAACTTGAGCAGCTGTCTCCTGTGTACATTCAGTTGTTTAAACTCAGACCAAACTGTGAATAATTGGGTTTAGGATTTCAAACTAAACTAAAACAAAACTAAAATGTTGGCCTAAACTTTCTTTCCTAAAAGCTCTCTAATTTGGTTCTACTTCCTTTTTTAAAAGTACAACTATGTAGAGAGACTATTCATAGTGTGCTATCAATGAAGAGGCCTAGGCAGGCTGCTGCGTATTACAATTAGATGATCATCCTGAAAAGGCCTTATTCTTTAGGCAAACCTGAAACCTTTAATTTGTGGTGTGCTATCTTCATTTACTCTTAACCAGTAACATATATAATAGTGGTATTAATCACTCACAAGTGATACTGTTTATTTTAGACTTAAGAGAGCATCTTGGTTTGGTCCGGGATGCACATGATAATCACATGATTCTAATTTATATTAATGACAATGAGAATAATAATGAGTATTCACAACATTTGCTTTTCCATGTACAGATGTTGTTCAGAGATGCTTTTGTAAACACTTACATTGGCTGTAAAACACTGTCAAAAAAGTAATCCTAGTTTTGGCAAATATCAACTATCTTTTTTCCCGATGCAATTGATCTTTTGTGCAAACGTGCCATGAGCAGATTTGGAATCAAATATCAAAAGCATAACCGGTATAGATAAGTTAAAGTACAGGGAAACTGTGACAGAGATTTGGCTGACTGGCTTTAGCTGCTAAGAATTGAGTCAGCAACATCAAAATGAATTCTTGAACCTATAGGACTCATCTAATGTATGAGGTCCTTTACAATAACAGACAGATCTGCAATGTTGTTGAATTTGTTGTTTGAGAAGGCAGGGAAAATATTTGCCTCATATATTCACAATGTAACACAGCAGGGAAAATGTGTTTAAATAATTAAATCAATTAATGGTCATTTTACACACACACAAAAACGTTCTGATCTGAAACTGTGACATATTTATGTCATATTTATGTCACAGAACTCATAACAAATTCACATTTTCTGAAAGTTATATTGGAGGAAAGAAACCATGCTGAAATTAAGAATCAATCAATCCAGAATCGATTATGTTAATGTGATTACAATGTGGTACTCTACTTAGATAAATGGACAAAAAATCAATTGGCAACGATCAGCTGAAAGGCATCAGGACCGACTCTCCTCTCGCCTCCGCTCATGCATGTCCCGACTCCCGGTAGAATAAAGTAGGGTTAATGAGGAAAAAGCATCATGTGACACATGTATCGTACTGACGCGGAGAGGTCATCATAAGGTCCTGTCATACAATTTAAATGTAATAGTCAATAAAAGAAATTATGCAGACACTAATTTCATGACAATTTATATTTTTTACCCGCTTCTGTGTCTGTAGTCTTGTGCTGCCATGCTCTTGTTTACTTCCTGATACAAAACTAAAGCTGCCTGAAGTTTCAAGACATTTCCGGTTTCAAAATAAAAGACTTTCAATATAAACGTATCAACATGCTGGCTTTCAAAATAAAACGTATCAACATGCTGGTTTAATAATTGTAACAGAACACTCCCCGCCTGGCGTGAATACATGCCACTTAATAAATCCTAGACAGTTCTCTTCACTGAGCCTCTGGGGGAAGAAGAAGCACCATCTCAGAAACAGGCCTAAGAAAAAGTTTAGTCACTCCTGTTCGTGTGACCTTGATCTCGACCTTTCGCACCTTCCCGTCTTCGCTGGGGAAGGTCCGCGTTACTAGTCCAAGAGGCCATTCATTTCTTGGTACTTGGCTATCCTTGAGTAGAACAACACTTCCTGGGTTGATGTTCGGATGACTGGACTGCCACTTCTTGCGTGCCTGTAGTGTTGGGAGGAACTGCTTTCGCCACCTGTCCCAGAAGGTGTTGGACAGGTGCTGGACTTGCCGCCACTGGTGTTTGTAGAGGTCTGAAACTCCAAACTCTCCGGTAGGAGCAGAAAGGACATTTACTTTTTGAGTGAGAAGAGCAGCTGGAGTAAGTATAAATGAGTCGTCAGAGTCAGTTGTCACTGGAACAAGAGGTCTACCATTTATAATGGCTGTCACTTCTGCCATGAAAGTCACTAGCACCTCATGGGTAAGTTTGTCCTTCAGATGAAGGAACATGGAGTCCAAGATTCTCCTTGCAAGACCAATCATTCTTTCCCATACACCGCCAAAGTGGGAAGCGTGTGGAGGGTTAAAGGTCCAAGAGCAACCTTGGCCTGGAAGGTAAGTCTTTATCGTTGGGTTGTCAATGTTTGAAGGTATCTTCAACTGCTTGCAAGCACCAACAAAGTTGGTGCCACGGTCTGAGCGGATGTGTTTGACAGGACCGCGCACAGCAAGAAAGCGCCTTAGCGCGTTGATGAAGCTGGATGTGTCAAGGGATTCTATGACTTCAATATGAACCGCTCGTACGCTCATACACGTGAAGATTACGGCCCGTCGTTTACTTTGGGAATGGCCTCCTCTTGTTCTACGTGAAGAGACACTCCAAGGGCCGAACACATCAAGCCCGACATTTGTAAAGGGCGGTTCCGTCGAGAGACGATCCGCTGGAAGACTGGCCATCTTTTGAATTGTAAGTGGGGCTCTAAGCCTTCTGCAGGTTACACAATGTTGGATGATGTTGCTCACTTTTCTTTTGCCACCAACTATCCAAAAGCCAGCTGTACGAACAGCCCCTTCTGTAAACAGACGGCCTTGGTGATAGATTTGTTCGTGGTGATGCTTGATGAGTAAGGTTGCCACCTGATGTTTACCAGGAATAATCACTGAAGTCTTTTCACTCTGATCAAGGTTTGCATTGCAGAGGCGACCTCCGACTCTCAGAAGGCCGTGTGTATCAATGAAAGGATCCAGATTTTTGAGAGGACTACTTTTAGGGATCTGCTCATGTTTTTGGATACATTTGATCTCTTGACTGTAGACTTCCTCCTGTACTGCTTTAATGATGATGTGCAACACTTGATCAGACTCCTCAACAGTGTATCCTGTTTTGCAGTGATGCCAGCCCTTACAAGGGCTGTTCTTCAAGGTCATGTTGAAAAGACGGGCTATGTGTATGAGACGAATAATAGCCCGAGTTAGAGACTTCCAGGATGAGAACTTTGAGAATCGTTGAGAACCAAGCTGCTTGGATGTTGTTGTAGTACTCAAAGTGGACACCAGAGGGCGAATGTCTGGGTCTGAACCCGGGTCTACAAGCTCGTAGGTGCTCTCTGCAGCACTTGTCTCCGGTGTGTACAGAGATTTGAGTCCACTCAGCCAGTTTGTGTTGTTCAAATGGCCTGCAGCAACAGAACGTGTAGCGTGGTCTGCAGGGTTCTGCTCTGTTGACACGTAGTGCCATTGGTCTGGGTGAGAGGATCTTCGGATACGTAATACCCGGTTACTTACATATACATAAAAGCACCTAACTTCATTAGAAATGTAGCCAAGGACTACCTTGCTGTCTGAGTGGAAGATTGTAGCATCGAGCTGAAGGTCTAGTTCTGCCGAGATTAAGTCTGCTAACTCCACTCCAAGCACTGCTGCGCAAAGTTCCAGTCTCGGAATTGTTTGTTCGGGACGAGGGGTCAGCTTGGCTTTGCCCATTACAAATCCCACATGGTTGTTTCCAGCAGAGTCAGTTACTTTTAAATATGCCACAGTGGCGATAGCTTTCGTGGATGCGTCAGAAAAGACACACAATTCCCGTCTGACAGCTGCTGTGGGTGAAGTTGGAGTGTAGGCTCTGGGAATAGAAAGCTGGGACAGATCTTTCAAAGATGATCTCCAAGATGTCCATGCTTCCTCCATTTCTTTGGGTAAAGGTGAGTCCCAGTCACCTTTCTCAGTTGTGAGTTCTCTCAGAATAGCCTTGCTTTGTATTGTGACCGGCGCTACAAACTCTAGAGGATCGTAGAGGCTGTTGATTGTGGACAAGACACCCCGTCGAGTGTAGGGTTTTATCTCATCAGAAAAGCTGAAGTGGAAGCAGTCGGTCTGGAGGTCCCAATTGATTCCAAGACTACGCTGCATTGGCAGCGCATCTGCATTGAGGTCCAAGTCTTTAAGATCTTTTGCACAATCTTCGGCTGGGAAGGCCTCCATGACCTCTTTGTTGTTTGCTGCGATTTTGTGCAGTCTTAAGTTGGATTTGGAGAGAACATTCTGTGTCCTTTTCAGCAGGTTGACGGCAGCTTCGACTGTGGGCAGAGACTTCAACCCGTCGTCAACATAGAAGTTACGCATCACAAAACGTTGAACGTCAGGGTCGATGTGGAGCTCACTAATCTGAACAGACTGGTACAGTCCATGAATCGCTACTGCAGGGGAAGGACTATTTCCAAAGACGTGAACCGTCATTCGATACTCCACAATGTCTTTGGAGGGGTCGTTTTCTTGGGACCATAGAAAACGTAGGAAGTTCCTATCGTCTTCCCTTACTGAAAAACAATAGAACATCTGTTCTATGTCCGTTGTAAAGGCAATTGCTTCCTTTCTAAAGCGCATCAGTACACCGAGCAGTGTGTTGTTGAGATCAGGCCCAGTTAACAGCACGTCGTTGAGCGACACACCGTTGTACTGGGCGCTGGAATCGAAGACTACTCGTATTTGTTTTGGTTTTCTTGGATGGTACACACCAAATATTGGCAAGTACCACTGTTCTTCATCCTCACTGTGAGGAGGGGCTAACTCAGCGTGACCATTCTTGAACATCTTTTCCATAAAAATGAGAAAGTGATCTCTCATTTCAGGCTTCCTATCAAAGTTGCGCCTGAGCGACTTGAGACGGTTTAAAGCTTGTGGCCTGTTATTGGGGAGCCGTTGACGTGGGCATTTAAAGGGTAATGGAGCTACCCAACTGTTGTTTGCATCTTTTGTTAGTCCTTCTTTCATTATTTTCATGAAGGAGATGTCCTGGATCGACGGAGCCACGTTGTTGTCGTCTTTGGTCTGCTTGAATATGTTATGTCCTAGGCTATCAACTTCACAATTTGATATCTCCTCAGGATGTGTTTGGAGGTGGTTTGTGACCTGGGTGTCACTGTGTTTTTCCTTTACATTGAACACGTTAGGACACAGGTCAAAGAGTGTAGGACGTCCCTGTTCTGTGGTGTTCGTGAAGAAGGTGCTGACTGTCTGTGGTTTGTGAACGCGGCCTAAACATACATTACCCACGATGACCCATCCCAGATCCAACTTCTGAGCATAAGGTAGGTTGTGTGGGCCATTGACCTGTTTGCGGACTTTATGGACTCTGATAATATCCCGACCTAAGAGAAGCATAATTGGGGCCTGTGGGTCGATATCTGGGATAAGGTGTGCAACTGACTTTAGGTGCGTGTGATGAAAAGCTGCATTGGGAGTTGGAATCTCATCTCTGTTATTTGGAATGTCATCACATTCTATGAGGCTGGGTAGTGGGATGCTGACGGTCCTATCGAAAGATTCCACGATGTAACCACTGGCTCTTCTTCCTGTCGCTTCCTTTACTCCAGCACACATTTTCAATGAGGAAGGAGCACTTGGACTTTGGTCATTGAAGACTTTGAAGAACTGTGAATGAACTAGTGATCTGTTGCTCTGTTCGTCCAGAATCACGTACATCTGGATACACTTTCACAAGGGATACTTTAGAGCAGGATCGGTCCGTCACGTCTCCGCCACAGACATCTGTACATTTGATGGTGACATGGGGTTGTGAAGAGCTATCCTGCTCCCCGCCATGCTCTGAAGCCGAGTCCGTGCCTTCAACCCAGGGTGCAGGTCCAGGGTGAAGCGCTGTGTGATGTCTTTCACTTTTGCATTCATAACATTGAAGATTAAATGTGCAGTTCCTTGCAATGTGTGATGATGAAGCACAGCATTTGAAACAGATGTTATTCTCTTTTAAGAATGTCTTACGGTCTTCGATGGGCTTTTCTCTGAATGTACGGCATTTGCGTAGAGGGTGAGGTTTTTTATGGATTGTACACAGTTTGTCACATTCATCGAATTCTGTTGGAGGTTCCCTAGAATCAAAGATGGCTTTTGTAAATATCTCTGTTTTGTGAACATAGACTTCTCGCTGTCTGTTTGGCTTCCAAGCTGTTTTTTCTGTCTTGGGAAACATGTCTGAGTGACAGACAAAGTTGAATTTTGGGTCATTTTTGACAATAGCTTCATTGCTAACAAAGTTTACGAAGCAGGCAAATGGGGGATATGAAACGTGATATTGCCGCTTGTAGGATGACCCAACTGATGCCCACTTTTCCTGCAGACTGAAGGGGAGCTTCTGTACAATTGGGCTGACGCCTCTCGATGTATCAAGAAAAGAGAGGCCGGGTAGGTCTCCTTCAGCTTTGGCTGACTCTAGTTCCATTAAAAGATCACTCAGCTTTGTTGGTTCAGAATAATCTCGGTTTGTTATTTTTGGAAAGGCGTCGATACGTTTGAACAAAGCATCTTCTATAACTTCTGCGGAGCCATAAGATTGTTCGAGTCTGTCCCATATCATAGCCAAACCTGCTGCTGGATGATTTATGTGTATCGCTCTTATGTGCTCGACGTGTTCTGCTGACTCTTTGCCGAGCCACTTAAACAGGAGATCCATTTCCTCGCTTGGTGCGTTCTGAAAAGAATGTTTCCAGGCTCTGTAGTTCTGAGGTGTGTCATTGAATTGAAGTAGGCCTGTTGCCACAAGCTCACGACGAGCAAAGTATCTCACAAAGTCGCTAATGTTGGAGTTGACATTATTGGTGTTTGAAAATGTGTCATAGGATTGAAGAGCAGGATGACCTTTGACGTTTTGAGGTCCAAGACCCTGCTCAGGAGTGGCATTGTGGTTGTCAAACCGAACATTGCGTTTCCTATCGACATTTTCATCTTCATAGATGTAAGGCTGCTGTGAGGTGAGGCGAGTTGGTTGAAAAGCTGCTTTGTGGCCATGCGTATGATAGGAAGCTATATTGGCTTGGGTTGGATGGAATGAGTTGGCTTCAGATTTAATAGATGTAGCTGGAGTTTCGTAGTTAGGACTTGGGTCTCTTTCTGTTACAACACAATCATCAAACAGCTGAGCTTTTGTGTTTAGTGATTCGGCTTGGTCATTCACATATTGTTCTATGCGTTGTGCAGCTTCCAAAGGACTGGAGTCCAAATTTAACATGGAATGTATTTCACAATTTGCATCTACCGCAGCTTCAAGGGCTTCGGCCTCAGCTACGGTTGCGGCTGTCTCTTTCTTGTAATTGAGCATTTCTAGTGAGGCTTCTAGCTTAGCTTTTCCTAGCTTTAGGTTCATTTCCTCTTTGGCGTAGGACATGCGTGCTTTTGCTGCCTCTGCTCTTGCTCTTGCCTTTGCTGCAGCAGACCCCATTGATGCTGCACTTGAGTGTGAAGCGGAACATGTAGCGCGAGACCGCGTCTTTAATGCACTTGCTTCCTCGGACATGGCTTTGTCTGGTGACGTACCTCTGTTTAGAAACCGCTGTGATGGTCACCCACTGGCTGCGTGTGATGACGTTGTTAGTTGCGTCTGTCAGCTGGCTGCGTTATCTTGCCCGCTAGAAAGCCGTTGTTTTACTGTGCTGCCCTCAGTATATGAACCATACAGCCATACAGTCATACACCTCGGCAGTTAGATAAACTCCTTCCCGACATCACGACTCTGAAGACTCTTGTTCGGCGTCCACAGGTTTAATAACGTAGAAAAGAGTAAAACTAAAAACACACAAAGAGCATAATGAATACAAATAAATGCTTTGTTAATGTATACACACAATGTAAATGTACTGGTACTTCGATTACAAATAAACATTAAGTTATAGCGGAGTAAACATTAACTATGTAACTAGATGTGCATAAGACTTCTGAAAACTAAACATTGTCACAAAAATAATCATCTGCAATTATGAGTAACAATAAAAACAAATCAATACATACCAACGATGCTATCAAAAGGCAGGATGTATACAGATTCAACTGGATTGTACAACTAACGGAAAACAGAGGCTCTGAGTCATGCTCTTGTTTACTTCCAGATACAAAACTAAAGCTGCCTGAAGTTTCAAGACATTTCCGGTTTCAAAATAAAAGACTTTCAAAATAAACGTATCAACATGCTGGCTTTCAAAATAAAACGTATCAACATGCTGGTTTAATAATTGTAACAGAACAAGTCTATCTCATGATTATACCTTAACATAACATAACACATTTCATATTGAGAGGATATGAGAATACATTTCAGAGCATTTTCATGCAGCCAAATTTTCTTTGACAACAAATTCCACACCAGTGCAGAAATGTCTCTTATTGTAAAGGACCTGATAACTCAGACGAGCCCTATAGGACCAACAATTCAGCTTTATGTTGTTTACTTTGGTGTTGGATGTCAATCGTGAGATGCAGAATTGTCAAACATAAACTTAATTTCAAGGGATACTTGGCTGAATTCATTAGCTATATCTATTTATCAAACAGACACACCGCACCGGACTGTCATTTGTGTGCCTTTCCCAAATGTACGCTTTTCATCTTATTGAATATGCTATGTATAATGTTTATTCAATCAGGTCAAGATCTCTTTTGCAAAAGTTCAGGAGGTCATAGGGAGGGTCTTGTAAATAACAAGTTGAATCGTCTTTAAAGGTCCATTCATTTTTAGACAGAAAGAAACATTTTCTTTGAAGAACAGTGCAGATATTATATATAGATTTGTGTGCAACTACTATTAGACAGGCAAATCAAGCATTTACGGTTATAATTAACAACACAATATCTTGTAACAGTTCAGCTCCATATTTCCTTTTTTGTTGTTTTCATCCTGTCACTAACTATCCTGTCATTCCAGATTCTGCTCCCTTCACCTGCCTCTGATCACTCCCTCGTTAGTCCCTCATTCCCTTCACCTGGTCCTCACGTCCTTCTCTCCTGCAGCCCATCCCCTCATTAGTCCCTCACTATTTAGTTCCCTCACTTCCACTTGTCCTCTGCCAGATTGTTTTGTGTTCTCCGTAACCAAGCTCTCCCGCGTTACCTTGTGTTCTTGTTTCCATCCTGATAAGAATTATAGTAAAACATCTTGATCAGCATTTCATGTCTCCTGAGTCGTGCATTTGGGTCCACCATTAATCCAGCCGTGACATTACGATCTGGCCAAATCATGGACCCAGCACACCCTCCTGCATCGAGCTGGTTTGAGAGGATCGAGGAGGTCCTCCAGCAACGGCGGACGCAGATGTTCAGCTTCGCCGAGGAGTAGGGGTGGGCGGATGAGGCTTTGTGAAGCGTTGAAGCTTTCTTCCTATTTGTACCGAAAAGGATTCGAAGCTTCGGGGCTTCACTTTGAAGAAGAACAGCGACATCTGGTGGCAGACTGGAATTAAAGCAGCCGTTTAACAGTGTGACCGAAGCACCAGAACAACACAATGTTTCAATCTCACATTTCTGCAGTAAAAGTCAATTCAAGCTGCGTGTTCATTCACGGATTTCATGTTATATATAACCATTATCCATGTTGCTTCTGTTGTTTTTTTATATTGCAATAAAACTAAATGCCGGTTAATAATATTTAACGACGTGCTCATGATGGGATTCGATCCTCTCAACACCGGACGGAAAATATCTGACATGTGCATAACCCACTAGACTATGAACCAACATGTACTATTTAGTACATTTTTTATATATTATCATGGCTCTAAAGTTTAATGCCAACAGATTTATAAATAGTATTTGTCCTTTATAGTTCATATTAGTGAGGTAAGATTCGAATTCGATAGAAGTGGCCGTGCAACGTGCTTATGAACATGGGCAGTGATTTGTGCTACATTGTATTTTTCATAGATTTTTATTTAGAAATAATATTTTCTCCACTGTGCTGGGCTTCAGGCGGCTCCTTTTCTGGCTCACAATTTCCCCAGCCTTTGAACAAATTTGTTCACATGGAACAGATGATGCGGGTATACATAGATATCTGGATGACAAGTTCAACAGGTGCGGATAAATTCTCACAATCTCAAAATTCTCGCTATCTCCTCTCACAAACCCCACATTGATGATTGACACTGTGGTTCTTATGTAGCAGAGTTAGGCGCCAAAAGCTTCAAGCTGTCAAGCGCGTCAAACCAATGAAACGCTTCGAAGCACCGGCGAAGTCCGAAGCGTCGGACGTGACAATTGTCATTTGATACAAGCTCCGACACTTTGCGCCGACACACGCCGATTCATTAGACTGACACAAGCTTCGGCGCTTTGGTATCGTTTTCCCATCTCTACCGAGGAGACACGGCAGACTATGGCGGCGATGGCTGACCAGATCCAACAACTTTCTGCAGCCCTGACCCAGCACGGAGCCTCGTCGTTGTCTTCTGCTTCAGCGCCTCCTGCCTCCCTGCCTCCTGTTTCACCGCCACCTGCGCCAACACCCGAGCCTCGAGTGGGAACCCCGATGCTCTATGCTGGAGAGCCTGAGGGTTGCAACCCATATATCACAAACTGCTCCATCCTGTTCTCCCTGCAACCCCACACCTTTGCCGTGGAGGAGGCTAAGGTAGCCTTCACAATCAACCACTTGACGGGCAGAGCAAGACTGTGGGGTACCGCGGAGTGGGAGAGACAGACGCCAGCCTGCACTTCGTTCCTTCTGTTTTCGGCGGAGCTGCAAAAGTATTCGGGCAAGTCTCCAGAGGTCCAGATCCAAGCGGGGGACCGGCAACGCTGTGCCAGGGGGACCGGACTGTGGCAGATTATGCACTGGACTTTCGTACGAGAGCACACCTAAGCAACTGGAATGAGGCAGCTCAGTGTGAGGTGTTCTTGACTGGACTAGAGGATTATGTCAAGGATGAACTCGTCTCTTTTGATTTGTCTGCCAACTTGGATGGCCTAATAGAACTGACTTCCCGAGTAGACAGACGCATCCAGGCAAGGCGACAGGAGCGACGCAGGGAGAGGACAGATCATCGTGTTTTCGCTCGACGGCGAGCTGCTCCAGCAGCTACCAGCGTCACCCCCGGGCCTCAACCAGGAGAGGTACTGGTTAGCCGAATCACAAGACTCTCCCAACCAGAGACTTCCATGCCCAACTGCTGCTCGCAAATGGTCCGCAGACCCTCGCCACATTCATTGACTCTGGTGCTGACGACAGCTTCATTGACGAGGACCTTGTTCGGCAGCTGGGGATCGAGCAGGTACCGCTTCCATGCCCTGTTCCGGTCAACGCCCTGGACGGCCACCTACTGGGGACAGTAACTCACCAGACTAAGCCAGTCCGAATGCTCCTGTCCGGTAAGCACCATGAGACCATTCGGTTTCTCATCCTGCGGTCACCCCAGTATCCACTAATCCTGGGTCACCCCTGGCTCCGCCGCCACAACCCCCACATTGACTGGGCCACAGGAGCCATCCTGGGTTGGAGTGCAGCTTGTAACCTGATCTGCCTGAAACAGGCTGCTGCACCTCAGCAGTCTGTTTGCCCCAGCTCTGCTTTGGACCTGTCAGGAGTACCTACCGAATACCATGACTATAGGGAGGTATTCAGTAAGGTCAGGGCCTCATGTCTGCCACCACATTGACCGTACGACTGCGCCATTGACCTGCAACCAGGTACCACCCCACCCAGGGGCCGCCTGTATTCCTTATCGGCCCCCGAGAGAGAGGCCATGGAGGCATACATCAGTTCCTCTCTAGCTGCGGGGCTCATCCGTCCCTCTTCTTCATCTGCAGGGGCAGGGTTCTTCTTCGTAGGGAAGAAGGACAAATCACTTAGGCCTTGCATTGACTACAGGGGACTCAATAACATTACCGTAAAGAATCGCTACCCACTCCCACTCATCTCTTCTGCTTTCGAGTTGCTGCAGGGGGCTACCATCTTCACAAAGCTAGACCTGCGTAATGCCTATCACTTAGTCCGGATCCGAGAGGGGGATGAGTGGAAGACAGCTTTCAACACCCCCACTGGACATTATGAGTACCTCGTTATGCCCTTCGGTCTGACTAATGCCCCAGCCGTTTTCCAGGCCCTGGTGAATGATGTGCTCAGAGACATGCTGAACAAACAGGTGTTTGTCTACCTAGACGACATTCTTATTTTCTCGAGGTCCCAAGAGGAGCACATTCACCATGTCCAAGCAGTCCTTCAACGTCTTCTGAAGAATTCTCTGTTTGTTAAGGCAGAGAAGTGTGAATTCCACGCCTCTTCTGTCTCCTTCCTGGGTTACATCGTGGGACAGGGGATCGTGCAGATGGACCCTGCCAAGGTGGAAGCAGTGACGTCCTGGCCCATCCCTGACTCACGTAAGCAGCTGCAACGATTCCTGGGGTTCGCCAACTTCTATCGGAGGTTTATCCGCGGTTATAGCACCTTAGCTGCCCCACTCACGGCCCTCACTTCATCTAAGGTCCAGTTCCGGTGGTCACCCGCGGCTGAGGGGGCCTTCCAGGGACTTAAGGCCCGGTTTACCTCTGCTCCTATCCTCCAAGTACCTGACCCCGAGCGACAGTTTGTTGTTGAGGTGGATGCCTCCGATGTGGGAGTGGGGGCCATCCTTCCTCAGCGAGCTGCCAGCGACCAGAAGCTCCACCCATGCGCCTTCTTCTCTAAACGGCTCTCTCCTGCTGAGAGGAACTATGATGTGGGTAACCGAGAGCTGCTTGCCGTTAAGCTGGCCCTGGAGGAGTGGCGCCACTGGCTTGAGGGGACCAGTCTGCCATTTTTATGTTGGACTGATCACAAGAATCTTGAGTACATTCAGTCCGCCAAGAGACTCAACTCTCGGCAAGCCAGATGGTCTCTGTTTTTTACGCGGTTTAATTTTTCAATCTGTTACAGGCCCGGTACCCGTAACGTCAAGCCTGACGCCCTGTCCCGCCAGTTTCCGGACAAGGGGGATTCCACCCCTTGTGACGACAATATCCTTTCTGCCCCAGTCTTGGTGGCCGCTATCACCTGGGAGGTAGAGGATAGAGTCAAGGCTGCCCTGGAGGCCCAGCCCGGCCCGAGCTCCTGTCCCCCTAACCGTCTGTTCGTTCCCCAGACCCTGAGGTCGGAGGTCCTCCAGTGGGCCCATAGCTCCAAGCTCACTTGCCATCCTGGGATCCAGCGTACTAAGGATGCTGTGCAGCAGAGGTTCTGGTGGGCTACTCTGGAGAAGGATGCCCGGGAATTCGTCAACGCCTGTCCTGTCTGCAATCGGCACAAACCTTCCCACCAGGCTCCCGCTGGTTTCCTGCAACCGCTGTCGGTGCCCCATCGGCCCTGGTCTCACATCTCCCTGGACTTTGTTACTGGTCTTCCACTGTCCAACAAACATACCGCCATCCTTACAGTGGTAGATCGGTTCAGCAAGATGGCCCACTTCGTGCCCTTGCCCAAGCTCCCATCGGCCAAGGAGACTGCTGAACTGGTTCTGCTGCACGTCTTCAGGCTTCACGGTCTTCCCACCGACGTAGTCCTCAGTTTACATCAGTGTTCTGAAGGGAGTTCTGCACGTTAATCGGAGCCACAGTCAGTCTGTCATCTGGATTCCACCCGCAGTCCAATGGCCAGACTGAGCGTAAGAACCAGGAGATGGAGACGGCCCTACGATGTTTGGTATCCGAGACTCCAGCATCCTGGTCCCAACACCTCCTGTGGGTGGAATATGCCCACAACACCCTGACCAGCTCTGCTACTGGTATGTCCCCGTTTCAGTGTGCCTACGGATTTCAACCTCCATTGTTTTCAGCCCTGGAGAAGGAGGTTTCCTGCCCCTCAGTCCAGGCGTTCGTCCGTCGCTGCCGCCGTACCTGGGCGAAGGCCAGACTGGCGCTCCTCAGCTCAGCCGACCGCTACTCCACAGCAGCCAACCGACGCCGCTCGAAGGCCCCCATCTACCAGGTTGGTCAGAAGGTGTGGCTATCGACCAAGGACTTACCCTTGCGAGTGGAGGCGAAGAAACTGGCACCCAGATTCATCGGACCATTCGAGATACAGAAGGTCATCAACCCAGCAGTAGTGAGGCTCAAGCTGCCCCGGGCCATGCGGGTCCATCCATCATTCCACGTCTCCAAGGTAAAGCCAGTTCGAGAGTGTCCACTGGTCCCTGCCGAACAGCCCCCACCGCCACCACGGTTCATCGAGGGAGGGCTAACCTATACAGTTCGCCGTCTGCTTCGTTCCCGCCGCCGTGGAAGAGGGCTGCAGTATTTGGTCGACTGGGAGGGCTACGGACCAGAGGCGAGATGCTGGGTCCCAGCTCGACATATCTTGGATCCGCCTCTCATGAGAGAGTTCCACCGCAGCCACCCTGACCAGCCCTCCAAGGGCGCTGTGCCCACAAGGGCTACCAGGCCAGCCCCTGTTCCCGCCCTCCCCTCGGCAGCATCAGACATCGGGGAGGAGTCAGCTTCCGATGAGGACAACTCACCCGCCGAGGAGGAGAGAGCGGAGATGTCTGAGGAGTATTAGTCAAGTTTGTTTTGGGACGTCAGGAGCCGTCCCTTTGAGGGGGGATTCTGTAACAGTTCAGCTCCATATTTCCTTTTTTGTTGTTTTCATCCTGTCACTAACTATCCTGTCATTCCAGATTCTGCTCCCTTCACCTGCCTCTGATCACTCCCTCGTTAGTCCCTCATTCCCTTCACCTGGTCCTCACGTCCTTCTCTCCTGCAGCCCATCCCCTCATTAGTCCCTCACTATTTAGTTCCCTCACTTCCACTTGTCCTCTGCCAGATTGTTTTGTGTTCTCCGCAACCAAGCTCTCCCGCGTTACCTTGTGTTCTTGTTTCCATCCTGATAAGAATTATAGTAAAACATTTTGATCAGCATTTCATGTCTCCTGAGTCGTGCATTTGGGTCCACCCTTAATCCAGCCGTGACATATCTGATCACAGTGACTCAAACAAATAGGCAAATTGTGATTTACTTTCATACAATTTGAATATGAACTTGGATTGGTTCTGTGTGCGTCTGTTATTAGCATCCACATGAACACCATCCACAACTCCACCTGCTCCACTCACACTGCTCTGCCTCACTCTCTTGGAGATCCCATCACTTCATTCTCTTTGATGTGTTTCAAATCTGGCTAACATTAATAATTGTTGTTCAACTTTGGCTCAAATCATGTTTATGTGCAGGCCTGGGAGTGTGGGAGCAGATTTGTGTCAGATGTCATCCAATACACTTCTAATCTGCCAACAGGAGGAGCAGTGACCATGCAAACATCAAATAGATTACCTTTTGAAAAGCACTGGTGAAGAAAATCAATAAAAAGGGTCAAAAGATGAATTTGGGACTGTTGCTGTAACTAGTGAAGTGCTAAACCAGTGGTCACTGACAGGCAGACCACGGGGTCCGGACTCCGTTGTCTGTGGACCATTGAACAAATTAAGAAAAGATAAAGTATATATAGAGTATGTATTAATTAGATTTAATCTAATTAAATTTGAAATCTGTAATAATAAATATTGTTTAGATATTATTCAATTGAACCTATTTTATTTAATTTGACAGTCAGTCGTTGACTATATACAGATGTTAATACAACTGTTGGAAGGCATGTGCACAGATAGACGCTGAGTGGTGCTCAAACACCTGCCCTTTTGTCCTGGATGAGAAAAGTGCCCATTCATCAGTATTTAAGAATACAACTTACTCTCTCCGAGTTTGGCAGATGTCGTCACTTGAATTTGTTGGGATCTGTTGGGATTTTTTCTGGCAAATGATGGAAATAAATGCGTGTGTATCACAAGTTCGGACTGATGTGAGTTGGTTGAAGATTCAAAGTTCAAAAGTGAAGGTAAAGGTTCAGGTAAAAGGTTGTTGCTCTCTCTCTCTGGGTTTCTGAAGGGTCTTATCATCAACATTGGGTGCCTCTAGCTAGGGCGTTCTACATTCCGTTCTATGGTTCCATTCCACAGCTCCACATTCTAAACTCACCTTTGATAATAATTCGGCTCTGAATGTACCATAATGGTTAAATAAAAGGTTATTATGGTATACATTTTATCATAAGCCAGAATTGGGGGGTTCAACCCTTTACTCATACAGAACACACACATTTTAGGACCATGATATCTGACTCAATCATTTTACAAAAACAATAATACTTGTAGAATATCTGCATTGTGGACACAATCAACACATGTTTAACAGACAATTCAGATCTACACATTGTATACATATATGTAATGTATTAAAAGGCCTCTAATGTATAATGTACCACAATTATCAATGGGGCCTCCAATTTAACATTGTTGTAAACACTAATCTGAGATTTAATCTCAAGTGCACTGAAAACTGCAGAAACGTCACTTGAAGTTTTCACTTAGAGGCAGCAGAATTTGTGAAACCTATATTAAAATATCTCCCCCTTTAAAGTTGTTATAGTGATCTTGTAAACAGATAACTCGCTCTTTATACATCCAGCAGTGAGTGACATTTTCTTCTTTGTATATTATAAATATGATAATATTTTTATAATATGATAATAACATGGTAGAAGTCACACATTTGGCTTATTCCAATTGCTAAGAAAGCACACATTGTTATTACTTTGCTATATTACTGTGTACACAGGTCGACTATGGATCATTGGGTAGCAAGCCCGTCTTTCAAACATGGGGTTGGAGGTTCGATCCCTGCCCTAGGCGATGTGTCCTTGAGCAAGACACTTAACCCTGAATTCCTCCCTGTAGCTGCGTCTACAGTGTACGAATGTAACAGGATTGTAAGTTGCTTTGGATAAAAGCGTCAGCTAAATGACATGTAATGTACACTACATACTATTGTGCATTAAAATACTATAAGTATATAGATGACCCTCAACCACAAGTCAAGGGTCATCTAGTTGCATTACATTGGTGAGAAGACAGTCACCTCATATGGACAATATGTATGACACACATCTCACACCAAAACAATCTAGATTGATAAATAGTGCCTACATGTAAATTGCAAAGAATATTCTTCTTTTTATTTTGGGCTCCCCAAATTTCAAAGCCTTGGCCAGCTATTTACTGACATCATGTTTAATGAAGAGAGAGAGGGAGAGATATACAGGCAGGCATCTTCTTTGTGTTGTATAAATGCTGTTTAGCCAATTTCGAAAGTATGACTTATAAATGTCACAAGAATTCACAGCTAGAAAATATCAGTTAAACTATGCTAACAATGCTAGCTCTCGGTGTCATGCTATCCTTGTTCCTCATTGTTTTATTTGTTATGTATCTCTTTGTTTGGTCTGTTCCAGTCTTACAACGATCAATCTAGTAGAAAACGGACAACACGGCTCAGTTAAAATTATTTTAATTTACAGTAAAGTAACAACACAAGTGATTCAAACTATAGTTTCTAATCTTCATCACACATTTTCGCTACTTTTGAAATTTCTCTTGGCTGTTGATGTCTATCAATATCGTTAATTTTGAAAATGACGGCAATACGAATCTGTATCAAACCAGTGAAGAGGGCAATACGTGGCTGGCATGACAACCCATTATCCAATCAGAACATTTGTACTGTTATTGCCATATAATTCATCTTTATTCATAAAGAAAATGTAAGCTAGCTGTCTAATCCTGCCCAGAATAAATGCATCATTAGTGTAATGCAGCTTATGCTTCAACTCTGTCACAAAACATTTTTGGCAATGGTTGCCCTTTTTGGGTTTGAGCACCTGCCCCTCAAAATGTCTGTGCACGTGCCTGACTGTTGGCTACTCCAACATCCATGGCACCGAATCATAGAGCGCAGCATTTGACAGTATAGTGATGTTACGGACCTTTGGATGAGGAAATTCTCTCAAAGTGGACCTTGCTTGATTTTAGTTGAATAGCCCTGACCTAGACCAAACTACTCCCTCGACACAGAAGAAATGTGATGGGTGAATATATAAATTACTTGCATTGAAACTAACAACAGGTGGCATAGTGCAAAGACTGTACGTATTTCAATACATTTTAATTTAGCTCGAAAGAGATGGAATCCAGGTCCTTTGCGATCTTTCTATTTATATATTTTCTAAAATATATTTTTTCATACATGTTTTTTATGTAGTGCTCACTTATACAATTGTGATCGCTGCAATGGACCTGAAATGTGGCTTGAAGATCTCTGGCAATATATTTGGGAATGTGTGACGAATCTGGTGACAGACAACCGCTACAGCTGTTAAGTGAACACAACGCACGCACGCGTAGGGAAACCAGTAGGTTTGAAAACCAGTTGGGGTGTAACACCATATTGTTTATTTCTGCAATTCAAAGTTGAACCTTCTCTTATAGATTCTCTGGTCAGGAAAGAACCGGACTAGACGTTATTGACTCTTTTGATTGACTGTGTTAGCACAGCACCGGTGGTCAGAGCTAGGCAAAGCTAGGGCAGATTCCCTTTAAGGGAGTGACATTTTAACTCAAGTTGTTCGCTTAATGGACTCAATTATTGAATGTTCTCCTCCGCGAACCGCCACTGTAACGTGTTGGAGGAGTTTGATTGGCTCAGTGACCCTGAGAACTATGTTGTCCGGGGCATCTGCCCCTGGTAGGGTCCTCCATGGCAACGGGTCTCGGGGTAGAATCCAGGCCAAGAGCGGTTTTAAAAAAATCAAGGATGTGGTGGCAAAATTTGTCACGTATAACAATAACTCATTAAATTCTTCTCGCAGCTACTTTTACAAGTCTTTGGATCCAAACATGTTGTTGTGCAATGTAGTTCTAATATTTTTTTCTTTTTTTATATGCTCGCTCACTAATCTGGTAAAGACATTATAACTATCGGGATGTTCCGGACCTTTGGATGAGGAAATTCTCTCTAAATGGACCTTGCTGAATTTGAGTTGAATACCCTTGTGCCTAACGATGATTACCTTGGCTTTGAGTCAGTTCCTTTATGTAAAGTGTGCAAAGTTTAATATCTTGAATACAAATATGCATACAAATGGTCAAGTCTGAAATTATCGTTTCAATAATTTAAAGTGTAACTTCAATCCCAGTTCTGAGATTATTAGACTACAAGATTATTATTATAAATAGCTCATTCACATTCAAGCCATGAATGTGAAATTTTGCTGGATGTAATAGCACAAATATCAGGCAACGTTATATCGTTAAATCCTGGTAGCAAAGTTAATCAAGTCTAAATGCTATACGACAGAGAATATGGGGATGCTAGAGACGGGTGGCAATGACAAGATAGCCAGTACAGTTTCAAAACTATACGTGTTGTATATCACCTTCATCTGTAACTTTACAACTAGCTGTTTATCATTTACCTGTTTTACCTTTACAATGTTACCACTTTTACCACAAGACATTTTACAATGGTAAAGTTTCATCCCAGAAAGGATCCTAACTACCAAACAATTGTTTCAGGGACGATGAGGGAGAAGCTGCCGATGTAAAGAGACTGAGATGAACAAATGGCGGAGTGAGTGGTCTGTGTGCATGAAAATCTGAGCAACCTGTGTAATATACACTGCACAGTAAGGCCTTTGATCTTTGTGAGACTAATGGGCCTGTGAGTGCCTGCTATTATGGTAACGATAGAAACCTCCCATAGAAGTGTTGAATATGTCTGCCATGTACCAGGTGAAGGGACCATTTTGGTTGACGTGACAACTCCGACGTGTCATATGACAACAGTATTTCATCATTATTTTCTGTGTATGTCAACATTTTTGTTTATTTAGATCCACATACTGTGACAACACACATTAATTAAGACTTCTGTCAGTTTTCATACATAAACATTAAGTTGTAGATTTGGACTTGCCTCAAACATTTCAAGAGGCCGTGCTCAGCCTCTGGTGACTTTCCAGCTTAATACATAATTCTAAGTGTAATACATATTAATAATATAAGTGTATGTGATGTGTTATCTTCACTGGGGAGTGCTTTAAGAAACAGAGAAACTGGATAACTTTAGCACTGTGAAAATATGTAATGGCATTAACTCATTTTATCAACACATCCATCTCCAAATACACAATACAATTTAGTTAAGTTATTTAGTTATTATATATTTCAAAACAGGGATATTATACATTTGAAAGGAATTGTATTGTAGTATGCTTTTGCAATTGTATAGTTTTTGATTTTGCATATGCGGGAAAAATTAAAAAACTGAGCAAATATAATTTATATTGATTTCTCTTAGTATTACTTTTACTACTTTTCATCTCACACTATCATTTTTAACACAGCACAAACTCTGTATTTTACCATGAAGGATTTTTTTATCCAATTGATGCCACATTTTATTTCACAGTGCACCAAGTTGTCTATACTTTATAATCTCTTATAAATGATAAAGGGAATAGACCTATGATAATTAAACACTGTTGCATATCATAAAATGTTGAAGGTTCTTGTAATTATTCCTTTATGTGCACACGGTCACTCAAACTGTTTTTAACCGTTTAATTGCCCCAAATGTTGATTTTATCAACGTTTTCATATTGCTTGCAGCGGGAATCTGCAAAGAGGAACATAATGATATGTTATGATAAAGCTCTTGATGAAGCTCTTGATGTGCAGATCCAGGTGCTCCCTCGTGGCTTGCGGTGCAAAAACTTTGTGTGTCCCTTTTATGGAAATCATGGTCTCTTGAATGTTTTTCCTTCTCATATACAGTCACGTCTCTGGTTTTAGGACACATATTTTGTGCATTATAGCTGAGCATCAGGATCCATTTCTTCTTCACAGACCAGTCACCAGAGTGAATGTGTCTTTGGAGTATACCTGTATGTATCAAATACATTTTTAAAACCCTCTGATGATTTGGTACAATAATAACAATCCGGGAGCCAGACATGTAAGAGTAGACTAAAGACTTTCCTCTTTACCGGCCCTTATAGTTAGGGCTGTCTCAGGTTTGCCCTGGTCCAGCCCCTTGATATGCTGCCATAGGCTTATAGACTGCTGGGGGACATTTCAATTTATGATTTTGGACTCTATAAAATAAACTGAATTGAATTTAAATTGAATTGAACAAGACCGTGTTAAATAAAAAAGTATTTCTTCGCACTTACTGAAAATATATTCTCGTATAAATTCAGTCCTGTGCAGATCTGTATTGTCCCACAGGAAGAAATTATTTGTTCAGCATTGAATAGAAACTGAAACATAAAACATGAACACAGTAATAAATAAATAAAAGACCATTAAAGACATTAAAAGTGATGTGCCTAATTTAGAATAGAATAAAGACTGCATTACAGAAGTGCTAAAACACAAAAGAAAAAATATAATGCCAAGCTGTGTGGGGAACAGTACTATTAAAGATGTATTTGAATAAGGAGCACTTCAATTCAAACTTGCAACACATTGTTGGACATCTCAGACCCAAATTTGTCTAAATAATCATACAAATAATAATATATTATAATCAAATGCATCCAAACCGTCAAAAAACATTATTTGTTAAGTGCCTTGCTTACAGGCCCCTGTGATGGGGAGGAGGATGTCTCACTCTTTTTTTGTATTGAGTTGCATTGTGTGAAATGTAGTCATCACAAATACAGAGCAATTCTAAATATGGATCATAAGAGCACCTATCATATTGATTTTATTTACTGTGCTTTGTATATTTCTCATATGAGACTTACACAACTCTTGCCTTGTATTCATCTCATGTCTTGTTATGACAAACAGCAAATGCATTTCTCTTTCGGACAAATTCTAAACAATCATAAACAGTTGCCGATGTTTGAAAAACTGTCCCTTTTTAAAGACACTAACAGTTGTCATCTAATTCAACAACACATCAATCATAATGTTTTTGTTAGGGGGTTTAGTATCTGGTAACGCGCTGCTCTGTTGGCTAAGAGCCAGTTTGAATGACTGAGGCTGCAGACTCGTGTAAGGATGGGGGCGGGGGGACTCTAACGGTTCGGATGTGTATTTTTTTACCTTAATGGATGATGCATTTCCAACAGCAAAGACAAGGACTTCTGGGAAACAAATGAAACAGCCGATTGACACAGAGAAGGAACAGAATCTGCTCTGTCTGTTCTCTCTACAACACAACACACCTCGGAGAATAAATAATTGATACAAAACATCCCCTTGACAAGGTCAGGAGCAGGGAAAATATTCCCTTCAGCTCAACCTGCTGATGCATCCATCTCCTCCCTGTTAACACTGACAATTTATGTCATTACTTAATTAGTACTTTATTCTAATGTCCGATTTGATAGACTTGTTGAACCTTGTTCTCTCCAAGGAAGCAGTGCAAACACAAAGGGTATTGATGGGGGGGCGACGACGACAAGGGGAGATTTTCTGCTGAATCTATTTCCATGCATGTATACAGACAACGGCATCATGACGAGCTAGTACTGATTTTAGCCCCAAGTGAGGCGCATGCAAATATAATGTATGTGTTCTGCCTTTGCTGATAAACGTCAAAGTCAGTAGCTTGGTGGTGGTAGATGAGGAAGTGCTGCCACCTTGTGGACGGGCGGGCAAGCTTAGTTTTCACCTGTTTGAGTCGTGCCACGCAGAGAGCACAGGCCATTTCTCAATATGCGTACTTGTGCGTCCTTTCCTCTACTTGTGTCCTCGTGGACTCGTGAAACGTTATGGAGGTACATGTTCCAATTCAAAGTTTGCTTCTCTCAAAGCACGGTCAAAATGCCCGGATGTGACTTGATCCTCCCACTTTCCGGAGGATGCATCACAGGAGACTTGTGCGTACTCTGGCCAGCAGATATCCCACAATGCATTTCACCAGCAACCGGAAACAATAGCGGAGGAGAAAATAAACAACTGACAGGTGACTTGTACTACTGTTAATACTACTGTTATTGAGTCACGGAATATCATTTTAGGTTGTTTTGTTTATTCGACTGTAAACAAATAATTTACACTGAATAATTAGAATAAACTCAGGAGCAAGAACAGCTGATGTGGTGACGTCATCAAATAAGCAGCCGTTCCAATCGCAGAAAGACCGTCCTCCCGTTCTCCCGTCCTCCCGTCCTCCGGAGTCTGGGCTCCCGAGACCAGACTCCCAAGACCAGACTCCAAAAGAACACAAGTCTGCAGTTGTGTACTTTGAATTGAGAAACGGCCACACTGTTTGGGCTGAAACCACCTCGAAGCGCATTCTTCCACGCATGAGCTTCGGATACTATTTATCTGTAAGTACATATTGTAGAGTGTTCTTTGTCGTTGTATAAATGTCGTTTGGACATTTGTAGAAATAGGACGAATGTATGTTTTGCAGGTGTCGAGGTTTCAGAGCTAGAGCTAGAGCTGAACGATGCTAGCGCTCATATTCATGCGGTCTTTGTGCCACATTGTTGTGTGTGGTATTTATGTATGTCTTTCTTTTATTCTGTTACAGTTTAAAAAAAATGTCAACCTTGTGATGAATAAGTGCAAAGAAGAACCAAGTAAACACAAGAAACCAAAGATTTGTAGTTCATTCTTATTCATCCAAGAACACTGTTAGCTAGCTGTCTAAGCCTGTTAAAAAGAAACGCAAGTGGAGGACAGCATAGTAAAAAGATAAGAGCACAGCGAGCTCAAGCATAAGAAGAAAGCTTTAGAAGACCACGATGCTTCACGCAGACGGAGCAGACGGTGATGCCACTGAACAAGCACAAGGCGCGGCTGCTCAAGAGCTATTAGAACACGACCATGAGGCAACCCAGAAGCAGGAGCCATTTCGAACACCCGACTCCCAGTCACATATATCCAAGCGGTCCAGCAAATCATGTACATCATCAGCAGCCGCCAGAGCACGTGCCAAGTCTAAAGCTGCACTAGCACAGCTGAATTTTGCTGAGAGAGAAGCAAACATGATGAGACAGAAGGCTGAACTCAAGCCAGTCTCCACGTTCTCACCATCCAAAAGATGGTTGCTACCGCCGAAGCAGAAGCTGCAGCCCATGAGGAAGAGGAGATTGAAAGCGAGGAGAAGCACCAAGAGCCATACGTCCCGGGAAAGCCCTTCAACGCTTATGAACGTGCCGGCAACTACGTGCAGCAGCACTCGGCGATGTTCGGCAGAGAACCACCACCGGCGACAGATGCGCCGCTGCACAGACTCGCCGAACCAGCTGCTCATCATAACCCAATGCCACTCATAACCAACAGAAAAAAGGGATTCCTCCCCATGCCTCAGCTGTCTCCCAGTCCGCACAGGGGGTCCTCCTCCAAGCCACAGCCAGCACAAGACCTCGCCAAGTACCTCATGCGGTGAGAAATGGTGAGCTCAGGCCTGCTACAGTTCGATGATCGCCCCGAACATTTCTGGTCATGGAAAGCCTCCTTCCTCAGCACCACCCAGGACCTGAATGTGACATCCAGGGAAGAACTGGATCTGCTGGTGAAGTGGCTTGGCGCAGACTCAGCAGAGCAGGCGCGGAGAATCCGCTCAGTGCACGTCCTCAACCCCGCTGCAGGCCTCCACATGGTGTGGCAACGTGTGGAGGAATGATACGGGACACCAGAAGCCGTGGAAGATGCACTGCTAAAAAAGATTGAAGATTTCCCAAAGCTAACCAACAAAGACAATGCCAAACTCAGAGAGCTCGGTGATATCCTTCTGGAACTGGAATGCGCCAAGGAAGAAGGATACCTACCAGGCCTTGCCTTTTTGGATACAGCTCGCGGCGTGAACCCAATCGCAGAGAAGCTACCATACAGCCTGCAAGAGAGATGGATATCGACCGGATTCAGCTTCAAAGAGGAAAACGGCGTATCTTTCCCTCCATTCTCCATATTCTCACAGTTTGTCCGGCGACAGGCTAAAGTGCGGAATGACCCAAGCTTTGCCTTCGCCACCTCCAGCAGCCACACGCCACCAAAAGCAGAGAGTGCCACAAAATACGGCTACAAAGCCCCAGTAAGCGTGCACAAGACGGAGGTCTCACCCGAATTCAGCTACGGTGACAGCAGCTCTGTGGAGATGAAGACAGGCGACCCAGACCGTGAGTGTCCTATACACAGGAAGCCACACACACTCAAAAGGTGTAGGACATTCAGATCCAAACATATAGAAGAACGTAAGGCTTACCTCAAAGACAACCGCATCTGTTTCAAGTGCTGTGGGTCAACTCAGCACATAGCGAAAGACTGCAAAGTGCCAATCAAATGTGCCGAGTGCAACAGTGAGAGACACATCACGGCCCTACACCCAGGCCCTCCTGTCTTCAACGACAGTGCTGTCACGGAGAAGGAGGAAAGCGGGGAGCCGGATGAAGACACGCCCACAGTCACTTCCAAGTGCACAGAGATTTGCGGCAATGCAGACAGCCCACGCTCATGTGCCAAGATCTGCCTGATTAAAGCCTATCCTGCTGGGAGAAAAGATGAAGCCATCAATATGTATGCAGTGCTGGATGAACAGAGTAACAAGTCACTCGCAAAGACAGATTTCTTCAATCTCTTCGACCTCAAAGCCAGTCCAGCCCCATAAACACTGAGGACCTGTCCAGGGACAACAGAGACCTTCGGCAGGCGAGCCAACAACTGCATACTTGAATCTATGGATGGGAAACTACAACTCCCTCTCCCCACGCTAATCGAGTGTGACATGGTGCCGGATGACAGATCTCAAATCCCGTCTCCAGACGTTGCAAAGCACCACCCCCACTTACAGCCAGTGGCGCACAGGATTCCAGCCGTAGACCCGAACGCACCCATCCTCATGCTCCTAGGAAGAGACATTCTCAGAGTGCACAGGGTACGCGAGCAAATCAACGGACCACACAATGCTCCCTATGCACAACGGCTTGACCTGGGCTGGGTCATCGTGGGCGACACCTGCCTGGGGACAGCCCACAAACCAGCTGAAGTCAACGTGTACAAAGCCAACGTGTTGCAAAATGGACGAACATCGTTTCTCCATCCCTGTCCAAATAAGATTCAGGTGAAGGAAGGCTACAGCAGCTCACCGCAGCGACACAACCCTGTCCCACTCCCCCGTGAGGAAGGCGCAGGCTGGACAGCGAACACAGACAGCCTCTGCCCCTCAGTGTTCGAGAACTCCAGAGACGACAACAAGCCGGCTCTGTCAATGGATGACAAAGCGTTCCTGAACATCATGGACAGAGAGGTCTACCAGGACGACGGCCACAGCTGGGTAGCACCGCTGCCGTTCCGGTCACCACGGCAACTTCTCCCAAGCAACCGGGAACAAGCAGTCAAGCGTCTCCGCTCCCTTAGGAGAACACTGGAGAAAAAGTCAGAGATGAAAAATCACTACACAAGAGTTCATGCAGAAAATGCTGGACAATGACCAAGCCGAGCGTGCACCACCACTAGAGGCAGGTAAAGAACACTGGTATCTCCCCACATTCGGTGTCTACCACCAATAAGAGTAGTATTTGACTCAAGCGCTGAATGTCAAGGCGTTTCCTTAAATTATGTATTCCTCAGCGGCCCAGACTTAAACAACACGCTACTAGGAGTACTCCTACGGTTCCGCAAAGAGCCTGTCGCTGTTATAGCAAATGTGCAGCAAATGTTTTACTGTTTTGTGGTCAGAAGAGATCATAGAGACTACCTCCGATACCTCTGGTATGAAGACAATGACTTAAACAAGAAGGTGGTGGAGTACAGGATGAAAGTCCACGTATTTGGGAACACCCCGTCACCCGCCATTGCCATCTACTGCATGAGACGCGCTGCCGAGAAAGGTGAAACAGAATACGGCTCCGATGCAAGACAATTTGTGGAGCGTCAGTTCTACGTGGACGATGGACTGACCTCTGTCGCCACGCCGGAACAGGCAATAGACCTCCTCACACGAACTCCACAGATGCTGGCTGAGTCCAACCTGAGGCTGCATAAAGTGGCATCAAACAGCAAACAGGTGATGGAAGCATTACCCGAAGAAGACCGGGCCAAAGACCTGAAAGACTTGGAGCTCGGCGTAGATCCTCTCCCCCTCCAGCGAAGCCTAGGCCTCTCTTGGAACCTGGAAACGGACAGCTTTACATTCCTGGTGTCTCGGGAGGAGAAACCATACACACAGAGAGGTATCCTGTCCACTGTTAACAGCCTATACGACCCCCTGGGTTTCGTTGCTCCCATAGTTATGAAGGGGAAAACGCTAGTGCGGGAACTTTCATCAGAACAGGGGTGGGACACTGCACTCGACCCCAACAAAGAGACGGAGTGGAACACGTGGAGAGACTCACTCACAGCCCTGAAAGACCTACACATAAAGAGGTGCTACATACCCGCCCTGCTGTCTTCTACACAGAGGAAAGAATTCTGCATTTTCTCTGATGCCTCGACAGTGGCGATAGGGGCTGTGGCCTATCTGAGAGGAATCAACGCTGACGGCAAAGCACACACAGGATTCATCATGGGGAAGTCCAAGCTAGCCCCCCAGCCTGCTCACACCATCCCCCGCCTCGAACTCTGCGCAGCCGTGCTCGCTGTTCAAATGTATGAGCTAATCAGAGACGAGATGGACATTCATGTGGACGCCGTCAGGTACTTTACTGACAGCAAAATTGTATTAGGCTACATCCACAACTCGTCCAGAAGATTCTACGTGTATGTGCCCAACAGGGTGACCCGCATCAGACGATCCACTCACCCAGACCAGTGGTCATACGTCCCGAAGGACCAGAATCCTGCGGACCATGCCACAAGATACATGCCTGCAGCACAGCTATAGCACAGCACCTGGCACTCCGGTCCCGGTTTCCTAACACGCAACAACACAGAGGAAACCCCGGAACCCCACGCCTTCACGCTGCTGGAGCCCCACACAGACGTCGAGATCCGACCTGAGGTCACCGCTCTGGCTACCAGGGCCACAGACACTGAGCTGGGCTCACAGCGGTTCGAAAGATTCTCAAGCTGGAGAAACCTCTGCAATGTTACAGCCCGACTTATCCACGTTGCTGCATCCTTCCGAAGGAATCCAGTTAGTGCAGATCGCAAAGGCTGGAGTCGTTTCAAAGACACACTCACCACAAAGGAACTGGCAAAGTGTCTGATCGTTCGCGCCGTTCAGCACGAGGCTTTTGCAGACAAACTCAAATGCTTGAAAGAAGGTAAGACACTTCCCAAGCAAAGCCCACTTAAGAAGCTCAATCCAGTGACGGACGAAGACGGCCTGCTGCTGGTCGGAGGTCGTATCTCATCCGCACCTGACCTGTCAAGAGAAGAGAAACACCCTCTCATTGTCCCACGCACTCACCACATTGCCACTCTCCTGGTGAGATTCTACCATGAGCAGGTGGTGCATCAGGGGCGACACATAACAGAGGGAGCAGTCAGGGCAGCAGGCTACTGGATCATCGGTGGTAAGCATCTGGTGTCGTCTGTCATCCACAGGTGTGTGACCTGCCGCAAGCTACGCGGACGGTTACAGGACCAGAAGATAGCAGACCTGCCTGCCGACAGACTCACACCCGAGCCTCCGTTCACCAACGTGGGCGTTGATGTTTTCGGGACATGGGCCATCATGACACGGAGAACAAGAGGAGGTAGTGCAGACAGTAAGCGCTGGGCAGTGATTTTCACTTGCATGTCAACCAGAGCCGTCCACCTTGAGCTCATTGAATCCATGACAACCGACAGCTTCATCAACTCACTCAGAAGATTTTTCGCCGTCCGTGGTCCAGCCAGACTTCTCCGCTCCGACAGGGGGACTAACTTTGTTGGAGCCTGTAAAGAGCTGGACATTAACACGGAAGACACAACCATAACAACATACCTCCAGAGTAAGGGGTGCTCATGGGTATTCAACCCACCGCACTCATCACACATGGGGGGTGCATGGGAGAGGCTTATCGGCGTCGCCAGGCGCATTCTGGATGACATGCTGCTTCACACTAAACACACCCGCCTCACACACGAGGTCCTGAGCACTCTCATGGCTGAGGTTATGGCCATCATGAACGCCAGACCCCTGGTGCCCGTGTCCTCTGAGCCCGACATGCCGACAGTCCTCACTCCAGCAATGCTGCTTACACAGAAGATGAGCACCGTCTCCGCCCCCTCCGGGAACTTCCAGATGGCAGATCTGCACAGGAAACAGTGGAAACACATCCAGTGCCTTGCAAACACCTTTTGGAAGAGATGGAGAAGAGACTACCTGTCCACACTGCAGGGCCGCAGAAAGTGGACCGACGAAAAGCCAAATGTAAAGGCTGGCGACGTCGTCCTGCTCAAGGACAGCCAGGCCCACAGAAACGACTGGCCTGTGGGAGTGGTCGTCAAGACTCTGCCAAGCGAGGACAAAAGGATCCGGAAGGTGGAAGTCAAAATAACAAAAGATGGGGCTGTTAAAGTACTTTTGAGACCTATCTCAGAAATAGTTGTTCTTCTTTCAGAGTAATAATGTTGGGTGCCAACAGAACTGTTTGTAATTTGGGTTAAAGTTATTTGTAGTGGCATAATATTATTATACCAAGCGAGGAGTGTTCTGCCTTCGCTGATAAATGTCAAAGTCAGTAGCTTGGTGGTGGTAGATGAGGAAGTGCTGCCACCTTGTGGACGGGCGGGCAAGCTTAGTTTTCACCTGTTTGAGTCGTGCCACGCAGAGAGCACACTGTTTGGGCTGAAACCACCTTGAAGCGCATTCTTCCACGCGTGAGTGTCGGATACTATTTATCTGTAAGTACATATTGTAGCGTGTTCTTTGTCGTTGTATAAATGCCGTTTGGACATTTGTAGAAATAGGACGAATGTATGTTTTGCAGGTGTCAAGGTTTCAGAGCTAGAGCTAGAGCTGAACGATGCTAGCGCTCGTATTCATGCGGTCTTTGTGCCACATTGTTGTGTGTGGTATTTATGTATGTCTTTCTTTTATTCTGTTACAGTTTTACAAAAATGTCAAGAAGAAGAACCAAGTAAACACAAGAAACCAAAGATTTGTAGTTCATTCTTATTCATCCAAGAACACTGTTAGCTAGCTGTCTAAGCATGTTAAAAAGAAACGCAAGTGGAGGACAGCATAGTATGTGATTATCTTTGCTTGAATTTATCTGGACAGAAACAACACATGCACAATTGTCCTTGTAGCTCTGTCTCCTGCTAGCATCACTCATGAGCTTTTACATTTAAAAGCCACAAGGATCAATACCTACTGTAACAAGGATGCACAGAGTTAAAGGGGACATATTATGTCCATCTTACCACAAGTTGATATGGTTCCTTGGGGTCTTAATGTAATGTTTGTAACATTTTGGTGAAAATACCACAAGAATCATTTCAAACGGCACCTTTTTTTACCCTGTCGAAAACACCTCCCCACAGATTGACCTGTTTTGAGTGGGCGTGGTGCTCCGTGTTGCCAGATTGGAAATGGTGAAGTATCGTACCAAAGGCTCAAAATGGTTGTATTATTTGGAGGGTAATTATCGTGTATCTGGCAACCCTGAGATCGGTTGAGCAATGACTGTTCTCTATACCGTCAGACCTCCCGCCAGAGCTCAGGAGATACCATTTCCAAAACGTGTAAGGGGTAAATACTAGTTTGTGAATACCCAGAGAAACACAAATATCTGACGAAGCAAAATCCCGGACGTTTTTGGAATCCCTGCCGGACACATTTTTTAGGTCTCAAAAACAGGACATGTCCGGGGAAAACCGGACGTCTGGTCACCCTAACCACCCTGACGTCTGGCGCCATAAGTTAGGGTGACCGGAGGGTCTTTTCACAAGAGTTTTCACAAACTAGCCCTTACACGTTTTGGAAATGGTATCTCCCTTACGTTCCACCTTCTTGAAAAAAAAAGTTCACCGTAATCAGCAGCCAACCCTGGTGTTTATGTGGTGGTGGGGAGCGTAGCCAGACTCCCTACATGGCCATGCTTCAAAATCGACGTAGACTTGGATCGTGATCCCATTCGACACACTCAAGCAGATCGTTTGTGAAATAGAGGAACCACAACAAGCCGCGTGAGTTGTTTTTTTCCAGAGTTTGTGTGTTGGGAGACATGCCAGATACCCAAATTAACGTATAGAAGCACTTAAATAAGTGGAATTTTCATAATATGTCGCCTTTAAAGCTTGTCACATGAGTGCACTTCTTCTAACCATAGTAAATATGTCTGTTTTTTTCAGTTGGCATATGGACAATATTTTATTTTTCATGAAATGCTGGTGAAAGCTAATGGGGGAATTTGTTGAGTCAGTATGTTTTTAGAGAGTTGGCATTAAAGCATTTATTTCAGCATCTTGTTGAGTACATTTGATTATATCTTCTGTTCTGCTGGTGCTTAATGGGTTTTCCCTTTCCGGTCTTAACATCATTATTTTTAATGGCAGCAGTATTTCAGCAGACATCTACTGACTGAGTCATACGGTATTACAGAAAAACATAAAATAATTCCCAAACATTTCTTTTGCCGAATGCTGACCTCTGTTTCATTTCACTTACAAGATCAACACTCTGCTATTTCTGTTTTCCCAGAACAGCATGCAAACATTGCAATTGCAATTTTTTTGCGCGAGTTTGCAAAGTCAATGTACAGACGCGGGTGGTTGCGATAGACACGAATTGCGAGTTGCGAAGATTCGCCTCATTCGCCTCAAGAAACACGGCTCATTTCAGTCAGGCCTCTATATTGATTCAGACCTAGAAATAGATTTACTCAAGACATCTTCAGAACACACATCTGGGAGATCGAGCTACATTTGCTCCAAGCTACAAAAGCTTTCTTTTAGTAATTTGGGAATAAATCAACAACTCTAACATGTCCCAATCATATGAACACAATCAGTTATCCATCTTAAAAGTACCTGTTCAGATTTTTTTTGGGCTCAGTGGGTGTGCTTTAAGCTATTGGGTTAGGGCTCGATCACACCAGACGCGACTCTCAAAAACGCATCGCTAGCAAAACCATTGTTTACCTTCGCATTGAAAATGCGGAAGGTAATGTTTTGATCGCCGCGTATTTGTATGCGTGTGTTGTGCGTGCGTGTTATTCGCATAAGTTAAAAAAGTATTATTATCCGGGGACTAATTGATTCGATTTTGTTATTGATCGGGTCAAAGGTCACGGTCAAGGTCATGAAAAGGTAAACGTCTTCTTTTTACTATAGCGCGGTCAATTTATATCCAATTGGCATGCAACTAATGCCAAAATGTTCAGAATTCAATGCTCAATCTTGTGATATGCGAAGGTATGCGCTCTACCGAGTGCCCGTTCTAGTTCCATATGGTATGCCGGGCCTTTAAGATGCGACTTTTACAAAAACACCCAGGGCAAAAACGTGCAGGGCAAAACAGCGTGGTGCGCCTGAGGAGCGAACCTGCGTGCCCAACCAACCGTTGATTTGGGGTTCACAATATTTTTTTTAAAGAAAGGAAAGAGTACGGCGAATACCACCATATATTCAGCGAATAGTATCTTGATGACGAGCACTTTCAGTTGCACTTCCGACTTAGCAGGAGTCAGTCGGATAATTGGCCCCACTTGTTCTTTGGCTTAGTATGAACGAGTTCACTTCTTTGCCTGTTTTAAGGTCAATGTTTTTCATTGTAAATCGTTTATATTTGGTGTTGCCTGTTTGTATTATAATAAGAGCTAAAAGAAAGTCACACAAAATGGCATTCTATGAAATACAATCGTTCCTAGTTCTTGCTTGTCCCAATAAAATATCACAATAAAAATGTAGATTTTATTTTTAGAACTAACTCTACTTTACTATTAGAAATAACTTAACTTTAAGAACTAGGAGACAATTCCTCTGTTCTGTAAACCCCTTGTAGTCACCCTCTGGGCAAACTAATCTGTCAGAACCATGGCCATTTCCGGTCTATTTTTACTTTGGTCAAACTCATTGCAATCTGTAAAAATGACCTTTTCTTGTCCAGCATCACCTTATTAAAATACACGTCAAGTGTATGATGAAACTCTGTGTTTATAGCACCCCAAAGTAAGAGCTGGCAGGGCTGACATTAAGAGCTGCAGGACCATTAAGGCGTGGCAGATATGCCATAAAAATGTACATCAATGTTGACATTCGATCACAACCAAGCAATTTACCAATACACTGTACATGAAGAACTATAATAATAGGGCCCATTCGAGATGAATGTGTAACACAGAGAACACACAACCAGATATGAGATTGCGGCTGCTGGTATTCTTCATTGTAACTCTTTACTGGTCCTCAACCTCAACACACTTTAATCAGTTGCAAAACATGTTTACTTACCTTCTCATTCACTCACTGTAATGTACAATGAAACACACATATTGTTACCGTTTAATCTCAAGTCTCCTCTTCCTACAAACACATGTTAATGTAGGATTGCATTAACAATCAAAATAATTACAAATCAAAAGATGTTCTAATCCTTTCAAAATTTCGCTTTTTATGGCATGTTGACATAACTAAATATTTTAAGTAAATAAAAACCCGAGATTATTCAAGCAATCCTAGTCGAACTGCCCTGTGTTTCAATCAGTTTTGTGGTACAGTTCATCGAGACTCTATCGTACTCTCTGTACGAGTTGACAGAGCTGCTATCCTCATTGCTCTGTGTACTCTGAGACAACAAAAAAGTTAGTGCATTGATTTATAATGACAAAATGCAGGTTGTCTTGAGGGCTTCTTAACTCATCCCTAATAATATTAGAAACGGCTCTAATATTACAGTGAGTCTATACCAGACCAGAGCAAACCATTCCCATTTGTTAAGATGATATGCTATGTTGATCTTAAAGCTATAGTTCAATTATATATTTAGGTAAATATGAAGTTAGCTTAGCTTTGCACATGACTTAAAACTGGGGGAAACGGATAGCCTGGCTCTGTACAAACACTTCACTGATTAATATGTTATGCCTTTTTCTGTTCTTTATCTGTACAAACAATTAAAGTATAAAAACAAGTGGCTGCGGCAGTGACTGCTCCTGGCTAAGAAACAGTCCAGCATATAACCGCATGGGAAAAAATTAAATTGTTGGGGCTAAATTCTAGAGTCGGGTGTAGTCATCACCTGTTTAAGGTGAAAAATCAACTTGAAAGGGAAGATGTAAAACTGTGAATATGAACAAGCACTTTGCATAGAAAACTGGACTCTCCACTCTTGCATTGTTAGTCTCTCTCATCTTGTTATGATACTGTAGTTTTCAGACTGACAAACACAACTGTGCTGTTTGGAGTTAATGTCCTTTCACAGGATTTCTGGGATCCAAAGTAAATATTTTAAACTCCTGCTTCCAGTTTTACTGACACACTGCTCTCTTAACCTTTCATCCAAAGATTAGCGTTCGTGAATGCCACCTATGACTTCCGATGGAGTGCAGACGGCCGGATGCAAGTGGGTGGTTTCTGTTTTATCATCCGTGACGCATTTGCAATCAGATTGAAATCACGCATTAGAATTCAAAACAGCTACTTTGTTTATATTGAAGATTGTTGCAAAACTTTTTGTTTAAACTAGCGAAAGCACACATGACTTAGCAGTGAATGATTTCATATCCCTTTTTGTAAATGTATCTCATGCCTCCACTTGTTTGAATCAGAGACTTATATGCATGTTTGAGGCTCAACAGAAGAAATATTCTCCGAAATAGGCCCTAGCTGACTGAAGGGAGCTGACAAACACTGAAAACCTGCACTGAACGATATTTAGAAAAGTCTAACCACAAACATCCGGTGACATGATCCCAACACGAGTCTCCCTGGAAGAGATAGGGGCATAATTTCAAAAACATCAATAGCATCTCTTGTTTACATGGAGATTTTTTCCAGTCCATTTCCATTTAGACCACCTCTTCCCCCGAAGCTACAAATTGACTGAACGTGGCAGATTTCGTGAAGTCTTCTGAGGCAGCGTTTCTGGGTGCTAAATTGACACAGCCGTGGGCAGAAATTTGAGAGGTAGCATGGCTTACACAAAATGTAAATGGCTGATTCAAAAGACTCCCAGATGTGTTAAATCAATTACACGGTCATATGCAACAAGAAATGTAATTCTCACTAAACCATAACCATTAAAGATAACCAATTACAGAGAACCAAAACCTTTAGTCTATTAATGTCAATGTTATTGATGATTTAGCCATTAGGACGACTTACTTGATCTATTGGCTAAAACCCCAGCGTGTGGCCTTCTACTCACCAGGCTAAATGGGATGTGGCTCATCGACTAGCTTACCGATTACACTGCTTCTGTGTTTTTAAAAAGGGGGCTGGTTGAGGGGAAGTGAGAGACACAGACTTGTACTACAAACTGATTGTCCTAAATGAAGTTTATTCTTTTGTAGTGATGTGGGGGGCATGAGCCCTGACCTGAGGGAAGTTATGCTTACATCGACGACCAAAACACAACTTCAAGAATACACATGAAATGCTTCTTCAGACATTGATCAGAAACATTTACTACAAATACTGCAACATTCTTTAATTGTTACTATATAGAAAAAAAACTTCAGCATTTTGGGGAAATTCTGTTCGAAATAAGACACATGCTTACCAAATACTACCTCATTTATTGACCAATGATTAGCCTCAAACATGGGGAATAGGATACCTCTATGGACAAGTGAATGAATGAAGCATCATACCAATATTCTATAACCAAACACAAAAGAATAGAGATAGTTTGTTCTTAATAACATTTGAAATAGATCTGTAAAGCTTCTTCACATTGTAGAAAATATTTCTGACTTGATTAAGTAGCATTACAAAGGAAATTATGCCAGCCAGAATTAGGAAATAATCAAGACACATTACAGCTAAAGTTATTAACAGTGCAGTGACATTTAGATACTGTTCTGTGCACCAAACTAAGATTTCAGCATGAGATGAATAAGATTACATTTAATGTTGAGTAAAATATCTTAATAGTTTTATCTGCCGTATGTGGGCAAGACTTAAGTACCGAGTTTTGATCTGCGATGATTTGAGACTTCAGGTTCTTCTTATTGACTTCGACTGACTTCAAACTCAGCCTGGAGTACTCCCCGTAGACCGATCATTTCGTCTTTGGGTGCTAGAAAAAAGACGAGGAAAAGATAAAAGGTCAGTCAATATACATACATGAAGCTACAGTAAACATGCTACGGTTTTTTTTTCTGAATCACTTCCATTGGGGAACAGATGTTGACACCAGCCTTTTGAGCGGAGTGTAAGGTGATAACAATTCAGATGTCTGCACTGAATCAGGCCAGATCTGAGGGCCAACCGCACACAGACCTCTGTTGCTCTACTTCATGGAACAAATATACGGACAAGAATCAAGCAGCTATTAAATCAACTTAGAGTATTTAAAAAAAAAATTAGTCCGTTTTTTGAGAATCCATTAACATTTTTATAAATGTTAAATAGTGTAACACAAAGAGTGAAATTGGGGGATGACATACAAACAATACAGGTTTTCAGGGATCTTTTTAAGCAAGTGGAAATGGAGAAAAAAGTCCTCTGGACCACACTTAAAAAAAAAAAACCCAACAGGGATTTACCCCAGACTGCTGCAAAGAAACATACCTCAGTGCAGGCATGAGGGATCTGGTCATGTAGCAAAGGGAGTCATCAGATGGGTGGATACACCACAGCCCTCTACAAAGTTCACAGCGAGCAACCACTACATACTTAACTCAATCCTGGTCTGCAACTCTTCCTGGCCTGGCTCTCCCTAAATGTTTCCCCAAGATAATTGCAGTTTTTTCTGGCTGGATTTGTCTAAACGTTGACAGGCGTGCCTTATTCTGCACTACAGAGCTAAATTAACTAGATGCTGTGTGTCTTGAGAGCAAATCATTTCTGGTTCCCTTGGTATTAAATCAGATAATCTCCTTATTTTACTTGGAAATATATATTCCCTTGAAACTTGAAAGGACCAGTAGTTTTGCAGGGATCAGATATTCTGAGATGAGATATAACGCTGTATTGGTTCAGCACACAGACAAATGGGCACCTTAATCCTCTGAATTATCAATAGCGAGCCCCACGTGTGGCATTTGGATCTCCTTCACACCCCAAAGCTCATCACAGGAAGTGAGCTGTGGTTGAGCGGAGAATGTGGTGCATGTAATACCAGCACATTTTAGCAACACACTTTATTTTTAACATTTACAAATAGTGCAACTTGCTAAAAAAGGTGTTTAATCAATAAATTCCCTTCAAACAACACCAGTTTGAGTCTCGATGATGTTAAATAATATTTACAACTTGATGGTAATAATTAGTGTGCAGTAGATACCTAATGATCACTTAAGAGAGCCGACAATAATTCCACACTCCCATAAACTTGGCGTCATAATTTAAACGTTTGAATATTAACAGAAACCACATTGGTTTGATGGCCCACCAGTGTTGGATGTTACTTACAGCAGCAGCCAGTGCTTGTCTCAGGTCTTCAATGATGTCTTCCTCATCCTCCAGACCCACAGACAGTCGGATGAGTGTGTCACTGATCCCCAGGACAATCCTCTCTTTTTCTGGCACTGATGCATGGGTCATGATCGCGCTAAATTATGATAGAGGACAGTGCAATACACATGAGATTACTGAACAAAGACATCCTGCTGTAACAGAAATCCAAGTCAATGGAAATAAGCTTGAGAATCTCATAGGGATGTGTTAAGAGGTATATGCTGCAACCTTGTGGTGCTAAACCAACATTACATTTTACAGAGCAGCTTTGAAAGTTTATTTTAGGTAAGAGGCCTGCTCCACAGGCCAAACCAGGAGGGGCCTGACGGGCCAGATCTGGCATCATCTGCTATCCTGAACTGTTGTGCATAGGATCTTGTCCCCAACCATCGTGATATTTTGTAATAGTCTAGTGTTTTACTCAATATTTTTATTTTTGTTTAATGCTTTTATGATTATTTTATGAGTCTGGATATTACCAGGTATATACTCTGTTGAACAAGTGAAATACTTTAATATGTGGGGTCTTTCCATTTCTTTGTTTAGGTGAGCTCAGACATATTCCCTAACATAATTATATCATGTAGTGAAATAGTAAACTTTTGCATGGATACTTACGGATGTTCTGCTAGACTTTCATAACCACCAAGACTCTCAGCGATCGCAAATATCTGAAATAAAGACAAGCGGACATGAAGTGAAACAAAGTGTAGGATGTAAATAATACAGACAAATAACCAATCACAGACACGACCCAGGCCATAGTAACATGTTGTGTATCATTTTCAAACATATATCAGCGAGCATTTGGACGTACAATCTACTCAACGTGAGCCAAGACGTGATCACATGAAATAAAATTATTTTAAATGGCTGCAAAACGCAAAACCAAGCTTTCCAGATCAAATAAAACTGTACTGCCAAATTACTTTGAGGTTACTGAGGAAGGCTTTGGCGTGCTCGAGTTTCCCCTTAATGTAGAAGGTGATCATCCCCGGACATCCGGTGCATTGTCTCTTCATCACTTCATGCTGAGGGTGAGAGGGCAGGCCTACGTCGAAAGAGAGAAAAAAGGATTACATGATATTTCTGGACTAGTGGGGTGTAACATAAAAGTTACAGAATTTCTTTTAAACTTTTGCTCACGAGTCCTGGTTTGTTTAGAGTTGGTGATAAAAAAAATAAAACATTGTACGCTTATATATATATATATATATATATACACATTCCTAAGACCCAGCCCATTCATTGTGTCCTCTGTGGTGGACATTTTGGTTTTGCATCTCTTCTTTGACTCATTTGAGTTATCCCATCAAGTCCTGCTGCACTCTGAAGAGGACATCCTGGGCTTTTCCTGTGATACCACATGTGTAGGCGTGGGATGATGACAACTTGATCAAAATGTTGACACGTCAGCCAGCACTTTTTAGGAATAGTCAAAAATGAAGTCTAATATTGCTCAATTATTGTCTCTTTTACTACAATATTTATATTATTTATTAAAATGGCCCAAATAATATATTTAGCTCTGAAAGTATTTCAGTTATTTATTTTTAAATAGTAATTTTATGAAATGTCAATTATAGTAGACACAATCTATGTATTTAATGACTCAACATTGTTGTATGAGGTGAACCAAATGCATTATTATCTGTTTATGCGTATGAGAGAGCGAGATATTACCTGGGAAAATGACCCGCTCCACATTGGGATGTGCCTCCAGAAACTTAGCAGCAGCCATGCCATTCTTGAAATGGCGCTCCATCCGCAGGTGTAGGGTTTTCAGTCCTCGGTTACACAGGAAGCAGTCAAAGGGAGACGGTACACTGCCCAAAGCTAAATCAAGGAAAGATCACATTGGAAAACAATAGACTAAAAAGGTTGTAGAGCCTCCAAAAAAAAACAGATTAGGCAAATGACAAAAGCATAAACAAAGTGTGTGGTTATATTCATGCATTTATTTATATACACACACAATTAAAAATAATCATACACATATATAAATGTGTACAGGCACGTGCACAGACATTTTGGGGAGCAGGTGCTCAAACTCAAAAAAAAGGGCACATGCCAAAAAAAGATTCTGACAGAGTTAAAGCATAAGCAGCAATATGACCTGCGTTTCCTCTGGCAGCATCAGACAGCTATCTTACACTTCCTTTATGAATAAAGATGAATTATTATAAAGCAACAACAGTACAAGCGTTCTGATTGGCTAATGGGTCGTCGCCCTCCTTGCCGGTCTGATCCGACCTGCACATTTGACCCTCTGAACCAGGGGCGGTTTTTCCTGCAGGCGGTATAGGCGGCCGCCTAGGGCGCCATTCAGAGAGGGGCTCAAAAAAATGTGCTCCCCTCTGAAAAGACATACATCATTTATCAAGATTTTGTTTTGCCAGTGCTAGGGCTTGAACCCAGGAACTTGTGTCCAACACACACACACACACAGATTTCTTTCCACACTGCATCACCTTCTCTTCTTTACCAAAAGTACAAAACTGGGGACGCGTGAGCGGCGTTGAGCATGTCGGGGCGAAAGTCTCACAAGAACTTAAATAAATGCCCAGTTTCAAAACACATTTGGGGAGACTTGATGACAGAGAGAGTAACTTTTATTCTTAAACACTGATGAATGAAGAAAAAAAAGTGCCTCCTGAAAAAAGGGCACTTTTCTCATCCAGGGCAAAAGGGGCTGGTGCTTGAGCACCACTAGGGCTCCATCTGTGCACGTGCCTGAATGTGTATGTATATATAGTTATATTACCCATGTAGTTGCAAACAATCCAATCAAAAGTAAAAAAAGATTCCACTATAGTTCAGCGTTAAAGTTTAATTAACACATTAAGTTATTCAACTTAAGCCTCAGTCAAACTGATTTGACGTTATCTGTGAAAAAAACTTTGTGCTTGTTAGATCCGCTAAACCGAATTATATCTCATGTTTAACCGCTACGGAGACATCAGAGCCAGCGGAGCAATTAAGAAAAAGTCCTGCCGAGCTCCGTCTGCAGCCACACAGCGCGCTGACCGCCCGGCGCTGCAGAGCTCACAGGTCCCGCGAGCAGAACCTCAAATCTACGGCGCAGATCTTTATTAGGCTGAATCATAACAAACCGACCAAAGATTTGATTTTTAAACTACTAACTTCTTGCCTGAAATCATAAAATGACATTCCGTGACTCAACAAAAGAGGTATTTATAAAAAGTCAACTGTCACCAGTTTATTTTCTCCTCCGCTATTGTTTCCGGTTGCTGGTGAAATGCATTCTGGGATATCTGCTGGCCAGAGTACGCACAAGTCTCCTCTGATGCATCCTCCGGAAAGTGGGAGGATCAAGTCACATCCGGGCATTTTGACCGTGCTTTGCGAGAAGCAAACTTTGAATTGGAACATGTACCCGGGCTGCGACTGATGACGTTTCACAAGTCCACACGTACAGAGAAGTACAGACAAGAACACATATTGAGAAACGGCTAAAGTGATTATATGACACGAGAACTTCTTGAGATCAAAGTCCCTAAGTTGCAATTCATTTCAGATACATGACTGGTGAAATTGCAACCAGCAAACATGTGGCTCGTTGATTGATAAAGGACTTCAACCATATTCCTTATACGAGAGACTCATTTCAACTTTCCCTCGTATTGTTTATTTTTTAATTAGGCCTCATACTATTGCACTACATTATTGGCACGCAGCGATCACCGGAACCAAATTCCTTGAAAACGTACAATTCACAATTAAGTCACCGAGCAGGTTACCTGGTGACCTTCAGACGATTATTTTTCATTCAAACGTATTCTTTCAACACTCGACTCCTTGAGAGTTTCTGATGGACCCTAGCCACTTGCTGACGTCGCCGTTAGGTTTCCAATTTGCATTAAAGAATGTTGTTTTATACTGTTCACTCTGAGAGCAAAAGGTTTCAGGGGCACATCTTGTTAATGAGTGGACACGGAACAAGGGTTGGTTTCTGGGTCTCCCAACATAACTCACCCACACACATTCCTCACAGGAGTCTGGGTCATACTATTCTGACTGATAAGCCTTACTCTTTGATGTGTAAACATTTATTTCAATAAAAGAACTGTCTGAGGAGAATTAAGCGGGTTTTGGAGACGTGCAGAGGCACAGCTCAGGCATTCTCCTTGTGACAAGTAAAACTAAGCGCTCGTGTCTGTCATCTGTGGTCATTGGAAGTGTTGGTCTGGTAATTGAACCATCGGGGCTTTATCTTTAAGGTGATAACCCCACAATCGTTTTTGTCAAAATGTGTCTCTGTTACTTAACCGTCAATGGACCTGCACTTATCAATGCAAGAGCAGGGGGGATTTTATTTCCACTCACCATTTTGCAGAAACTTCAGCCGTTCATTCAGATCATCCCGGTTCATTGAGGCCAGACCCATCACCACGTCACTGTGACCTGATGCATTTAAAAGACAGGAATAAAAGAAAGATTGATTATCGATAAAAGTAGTTTGGAGTAGAACATCTTTGGTTTGTGTGTTGAGGACAAGTTTATATTTCAAGATAAAATATAAAAAGTGTAGGTTAGGATTGGATTAATTAGATTGAGATCTCGGCAAAGTGGGAAAAATGTACACAACCTACCATTCATGTATTTGGTGGCTGAATACATGCAGACATCAGCTCCCAAAGCCAAGGGGCGCTAAGAGTGCACAACACAGACACACAAGTTAATCAATTACTTCCTGGTATTTGGTCAACTGAAATTTGACCGTTTTAAACTCTCAAGTGCAAAGCTGTCACTCTCACCTGGAAGTAGGCCGACATGAAGGTATTGTCCACAACCACTATGATGTCCTTGTTGTATTCATGGGCCAGCTGAGAACAGGCCTTGATGTCCACAACCTTCATCGTGGGGTTGGTGGGTGTCTCAATCCACACCAGCTACACAGAGAAGCAGCATGTTTAGAAGGGAGTGTCAAAGATGTGGCAACGCACACATCACTGCAGCACAAGCTGAGGAGAGGCAGCTCATCTGAGCCATAACAGTCATCACTTAAAATGCTGATTCATAATGACTGCTCAAAAGAAAATGATACAACCGATGATAGTAGCAAATGTCGGAGGAGAAAATGTGTTAACAGTTCTCTCCGGGAATGTTTATGGGGGTTAATCTAATCCTGTGAGGTCACGTGAAAAGGTCACAAACCGATGACGAGGTAATGGCCAAACCGGAAAGGTCACTGGAATGGTAACTTGGTTGTGCAGAATAAACAGGTGTCAACTTCCTCTGATAGGAAAAACAGATGGACTCTGGAATGTGTATAAAGAGGAGGCAAATTAACCAAGAAGGCAGCACTCTCATTTGGAGGGTTCAGAGTTTTGCTCCACTCAGCTGGGTGTTTCCATGACTTGGTTCTACGATTACTTATTTGTCTGATGACAAATTTGTTTAATTGACTGAGTCACTTGTCCACTTGTTTGTACCTGGCTCACACTGATCATTTGTGAACTTGTTACTCTATAATAAAGTGTGATAAGACCACCGTGCTTAAAGTACTTTTGATTTCTCACAAGGCATCGGAACATTAATTCCACCACAGCAGACATCAGACCAAACTACAAACACAATAGAAAAAGGACACAGTGAGCACATTCATTCTTTCACCAGGACTTGACTTACTTTAGTGTTGGCTTTCAGAGCAGCCTTCAGCAGCTCTGGTTTTGTACAGTCAGCAAAAGATACCTCCAGACCATTTAGAGTTGCAATTCTTTGGAAGTAGCGGTTTGTGCCTTTGCAATTAAGAAAGTGAAACTTGGTTATAATTTTTCTTTTTTATAGACGCGGTTCAAAACCAGCTCACACTATATACTTCACAGCAGCAACGATTGTGTACGAGGGTGGAAATTGTGGGTTTCTAATGACATTTAAATGGTTAGTGTTGCATCATAGTTTGACAGTTCAACAAGCAGGTTACTCACCTCCGTAAACGTCATCCATGCAGACGATTCCGTCACCCGCCTTGAGCAAGTGAGTGATGGTAACTGTGGCTGCCAACCCGGAGGAAACGGCAATGCCTGTGGGCGGAGAATCACAAGAAATTGGAACAAACAATCATTTTTCATGCCAGAGGAAACTCGATTGCAGTTTGCATACATTTTCTCCGTTATGTTTGATGTTTAAACCATGATCTAATTGATCAAATCTGTCCTCTTTGTGTCAAATATGCCATCACGATGATGTGAGCGGCAGTTATAATAGTCATACTTACAATACTTTGCCCCATCCAAAGCAGCCACAGCCGTCTCAAGACAGTTTCTTGTAGGGTTTCCACTTCGGCTGTATTCATATCCCTATGTTAAAACATTATAGCCACCGCAATCAACAGACGTGTTTAAACAAGTTTATTATAGTGTATAAAGTAGGTTCCCAAGTGGGAAAAAAAGCGTGGATCAACGGTTACAAGGATTTAAAACAGAAAAGTCACACCTATAGTATAGAGGATTTAAATGTTCAACTGCAGGCTGTGCCTTTGTTCGTCTCTTTTTCTGTCAGCCAAGAAATGTAGGGCTCGAGCACAAGCATGTATGGAGAACATGTTTTTGTTGTAAATCCGCTTTTTATTTGCACTGCTTGAGATTCTTGAGAAATTAGTACACATCAGAACTGCCAAACATTGCTCACACAATATACTGATTGGAGAAACAGCATTTTCAAGAGAAAATCAAATAAGTTAAGATGTCTCTTCACATAGATTACCTTTTGACTGAGGAAGCAGAAGAAGAAGAACAACAGCTGTGTTGATTTGTTTGGCATTAAACAGGTAGAACCAGGTTTGGCTGCTAGAGTTTCTTCACTTGAAAGCCCCAAAAAACAATGGCTATTAATTTGGTAGTTTGGCAGTTGTGTCTCAATTTAGATTATGATCATAGTTATGTTGTAGTTTCTAGTAAAACAACTTTCAATTTATTGTTTTGTATAACATTCACAAGGATGCCCAATCTCGCTGTATTTAGATATACATGTCCAGTATATAGCCACTATTATTTATTGTAATGTTTTGTACAATCTGGACCTTGAGTATGTAATATCAGTTTGATAATAAATTAGTTTCATATTTCTAGATTACTTATTTAGGCGTCCTTCTTGTGTGTTTTAAACATATATTGCTTCCGTTCACCCGGGGAGGGGATCCTCCTCTGTTGCTCGCCTGAAGGTTTCTTCCCTTTTTTTCCGTGAAAGTTTTTTTCTATTTCTTGGGAGTTTTACTGACAACGTATTTCCAATAGTCTATAATAGGGATTTAAAAAACAGCATTAATGGTTAACTTAATATCTAACCTTTTTTAACCCCATTAAATCCTCTTGCATACCTAAATATTGTCTGTTTTACGCACGTGCATTCAACAGGATGATTCCCATTACCCCACCCCCCGCCTCAATTGAGCAACCAAGGAATACCGGGTTACTTACAGCATGGTTTCCTGGCTCGAGCTGCTTGAACGTGGTAGACAGAGAAATCGGCGGCACTACAGCCATTGATTTCCATTGCTCCGGTTCCTGGCCGATGTGAATTGCGTCTGTGGCGAACGATTTGTACGCCGGGATGAAGCCGGCGTACAAATCGTCCTGCTCCTTCTGCTTTTGAATCTGATCCATGGCAATGCGCTCCGCCAAGTGTGTGTGGGCTCAGGCGAGGGAAGAGTGTATAACATGGTAGGGAAACGGGATAAGGCAATTTAACTGGTCCTGCGTTTTTTTAATGTGAGCCAATCAGCGCCCATAAACAAGCGGATGAGTGCACTAATTGGTGGTTCAAAGGGGGCGTCCAGGTTACGTCACGCTTCACGTTGTTTGACTTCGTGTGCGTCGGTCCGTGCAATAGTGATGCAACATTTCCTGTGTGCACGTTTACCGTTTCAGTTCATATTCCAATTGTACTTCATAAACCGAGTTCAAATACATGATTTTTTGTAAATGCCTTAACAAACCAAATTAACGATGAGTGTTTAATTGATTACTTATTTTGTAAAACTAAAAGAATGAACACAATCGAAAAATGTCTGTATTCATTAAATACCATAATCAGGATACTTCGTGCACACCACCATTACATTTCTTATTATTAAATTATACATGTAGTGTATACACTGTAATGTTTCCGCATTTTTATTCTTTCTATTGTACACGACAGAAACGTTTGCTGTAATTCCATTCTTGAGCCATAGAGGGAGAAAGTGCTCTGTTGACTCAGTTTTATCTCTGGACTAGAGATCTCTTCTGCTTTCTCCTGCCTAAACATTTATGCTCCAAATGCATATCAGAGTCTTACTCAGTGTTGCAGGTAAGAAAATAAATATGACGTCATACATAAGTCATAATAAACCAACATGGGGACTCAAATAAACAAGGACCCATACTCCAACTTTAATATATATTGAATACACTTTATATTCACCATATAATGTCTTCATAATAGTGTGTAGCATATACAGTGCTGGATTGAGCATGTATTACAATATAATACTCTTTAGCTGTAGAGACACCCACGCATGCTCAGATACTTAGTCAGACATCACTGAACTAATTAATAACAGGTGTGCTCCCTTCCAATTACAAACAGAGTTTATTTCAAGCATTGCTGTCTACATGGTGGAGATGTTTTATTACATGCACATTATTTTTAAAGGGAAACAAAATGAGAAACTGTAAGACGTTACTGATGAATTAAATTTGTATTGGTCTTTTCTGACTTTAGCCATAAGTCAACCACAGGAATATAAATAAATATCCATCTGTGTGCCTGAGGCTGACTCTAAATTAAACTAAAATGCTTCTTTTCTTCAGTCCTTGGTACAATTCATTATTGTACGCTTAAGGGCGAATGTCTGGACAACTTTAAGATTATTATAGTTAAAATAGTATTATTTCATGTAATCAAGTACATTCATTCAAGTACTCTAGTTGTAGTTTTGAAGCAGCCTACTTGAGTATTTTCTATTTATACTTCACAAATCTTTAGATACCAGAGGGACATTTCCTGTTTTTTGCTTAAAATGTATCTTATAACTGTAAGTCATATTTCGTATACACATTGGTAATAATAGTTGTAGTTAACTTGTACTTTTATTGAAACTGAGTAATACATCTAACAATTGTACTGGTACTAGTATCTTAGTGTGGTCTTTTATGTGAGTGAATGATTAGAATACAAACCTTAACTCCAGGGTATAAAATGGTGAAAGTAAGATGCATTTCTAACAGCAGCACTGAAATGCCACTACCCTTCGATGTATACGTTTTATTAACAAGTCAATAATGTGATTCATGACACAAAGGTATTTTCTGTATAAGAGTACTTATTGTTTTAAATATATTTTACTAATGATGTTTATGTACCCGACGTAATACTTCTTCCACCCATAGCATTTGAGAAAAACATATACAGATCCCTTTGTGATATAAATGAACAAGTATTACAAATAAAAGTACACATTATGCAGAATACCTCCCCTTAGAGTGACACGTTATTACACGAGGAAGGGGGCAGATACAGAATCTTCCAGGAGGAAATTGTAAAAGATGTGGGGGAAATATTTAGATTTTATTTATATTTTAACATTGGTAAATTAGTATTTATGAACTCAAGCAGTTGTATTGGTAATGTATGTTGCTTTTATTAGATGGAAATAAATAAACAATGAAACGTATTACAAATCAGGACGAGAAAATTAACTGTAGTTTTAATAACTACAGTAGTTTGTTACTTTACAGGAACAAATATATGTGTTGGCTAATGGCCCTTAGTAACCTTTACTGAACTCTCGCGATACTACGAGGCGGAAGACATCCGCCGAATCCTCCGTACTAGTTAACTGGAGTCGCTTATGTTGTGCAGCGACCAACGGTAGTTTGAAGAAGAAAAAAACGGAGGGCGGTGAAGTGTTTGTTTTCACAGTAAGTCATAGATAGGAAGTCGCTAGTTGTTCGTCTTCGTGTTGCCTGTTCGGTTGAGGATTAAGTGTGTGTTCTCTATGTTGTACAGTTTTCACCGTGTTTACGTGAGGACTTCCAGCTGGCGAATCGCATCACTTCGCCCGGGAGGGTCATCGTCAGCGACGACACCCTCTGCTCCCATAACTGTTTAGAAAATGACCGGAGAGAAGATCCGCTCCCTGCGTAAGGACCACAGGCCGAGCAAGGACGAGGATTTACTGGAGCCAGACGAAGAGGCTGCAACAGGGACGTTCACCGCCTCCAAGACGAACAACAAGAGCAGGGCGAGTAAAATCTTCAGCAATCACAAGTTGATCAAGTCTTCATCCACTCAGCAGCAGCAGCAGCAGAACCAACAGTCGCAGATCAATGCGAACACCAACACATTGTCAACATCGGATGTTATCGATGATGACAACAAAAACCCTATTATCCCAACCGGGCAGGACTTCCCGGTGCATGAATGTGTGTTCAAGGGAGACGTCCGACGCCTGTCCTCACTCATACGAACGCAGAATATCGCCCAGAAAGATATCCACGGTGAGTCTACCAGCTGCTCATCTCTTAGTCCTGCAGGTACTTATCACGACCCACCAGTGTTTAGGTGCAGCGAGGCTCTGTCTCAGTGAGCTAATAGGCCAGTAGGCGAGGCTTCTCCTCGCAGAGGCCAAAATTACGAATATTTAGTTTCTTCAAATCCAGTGCTTTCAAGTCAACAGAACAGTGAAATATGCTTTGCGCCAATGCCTCCTCTCACACTAGAATACTGGAAATCCTAAATATTCAGAGCTACATAAACCCTCTAAGATTATCCATCTTTGATAAAAGCTCATTAGAAGTAGGTTCATAGCCATTGTGTTCATTAGGGATTATTTGCAAGACCTTGCCCAGACTGATGGCTCCTCTTCTGCAGGGTTCCGGTTGATGTTCTGAGACAAAAGATGGCCTGCACCATGTGCTCAGTGTCAGACCAGGAATGTGGTCGGTCTTCAAATCAAAGTTCTGACATTGTAAACCAACAGATTGTCAGACGGGGTATTTTCCTCTGTTGTTTTGGAACTTGAGTCTGTATTGGGCCGTGCTTGTCTTCTTGAGGGTTGGTACGGTTCAGTGGCAGCTGTTGGTGTGTTTACACACACATTAGTTCATCTTCCACTGGAGACCTGCTGAGCTGTCACATACGGTCATTAGCATCAGTCGCCATGTTTACAAATTAATTGAATATACATACCTGCAAACTTGTCAACTTTTCGTGTGGATCCGAAGAGCTTTTGTTTTGTGTGTGGGGGGTAAATTAGACGGCCGGCGTTTATGAGATTGGAGTGAGACACGGAGAATATGCGATGTGGTGATCTTCGCAATAAAACATCTTTGATGGGACACATCGAAGGAGAGGCTCCTCGAACAGAATCATAGAACAGAATCATGGAACAGAATCATGGAACAGAATCATGGAACAGACTCAAAGCTCAGCAGAGCACACACATTTAATAAAGGAAGTTGGTTCATGAATGACTTTAACCATATTATATATAATGATAATATAAAGTTGCTATTACTATTATTAGGGCCCGATCACAGAATTATTCAGAGGACCTTTTTTCTTTAAATGTTTTTTATAATTATTTAGATTTGCGGTCAGAACAATCAAAAGACTGTAGTTAAAAAAGCTTTGAGGTGTCATCAAACAACGTGGATGTGGTGTGGAGACGACAACAAAAAAGTCACATGCACCCCCTGTTGTCACCCTTTTCACCCCTCATGAGTTTGCAGGTATGAATATAGCTTTATTAACCATTGTAAGAGGCCACCATATACACACAGTTAATGGTTCTAATGATATGATTATTGATTGAACAATTCATCCACATTCCAAAAAGACCTTCCTCTAACTTACTGTACCAGTAGATGTATCAAACCATTCACTATCTTTAATTAGCTCCAGTTCTAATTTTTTCCTGTTTAATAGGCTGTTATTAATTTTATTATTATTATTACTAATAATCAGAAACATTTGAGTAATCTGTGTCTGCAAAAATATCAAACAATAGAATAATAAAAAATATGTTTTTAAATGACGTCCAACACAATGTAAGATATATTAAACTTTCAGTGATGTAAACAGTAAACAGCAGAACATTGTCACAATTAGGAAGCTGGAACCATTAATTTTGTTAATATTAAACAATTATTTAATAGATTAATTTACAAAAGATGCAGCACTACATTTTTTAGAAAAAATACTTGACAATATGATGTGGATTATCTATTATCACAGATTTTTGAAAGACACATTGCTAATATACATTCAATTCCATTCACCTCCATTGACATGGTTGGAACTGATAGCTAATTCCCAGCTTGGATTTTCACATTGGAGCTTCTACTAGGCAGGCCCTCCTTTCTCTGGATGTTTTCCCACCACTCAGAAAAGAAGTCTGAAGGAGCTGACCAGGCCATTTGCCTTCCACCTGGAGGGGTTCTCCCATGTTTATGCGGCACATTTCATGTTCTGGAGGGAAGAAATTGTCTTTCTCCACACCTGACGTGTATTAAGGATTTTGTTCAGGTCTGAAATTATGTCTCAATGAACCACAGGAGCCATCCTTAGCATAAACCCTAACATTATTTAAAAACTAGAGCATATGGCATCAACGGTATAGGTTAATACATAGTCTTGTAGAATTTAGTGGACTCCGCCTCCTAAATGAAACATCTAATTCACCAGGCGCAGAGGCACAGTGCTTAGCCTGTCGTTTGTTATTGTGATTATCAAAAGCAGCTGACAAATTAAGTTTATTTTTCTCCTCTTCAGGAAACTCCCCCTTGCATCTCGCCGTTATGATGGGGCACAAAGGTGAGTCATGTTTAAAGATGCACCTCCATGTGCTTTGTGTTTGTCTCTCTGCTACTTTCCAATTTAAACACGTTGCTGTGTTTTTTGTTTCCGTTTTTGTGTGTTCCAGTTAGTTTTCTTGCCTTTTGTGTGTGCATTTATCTGGCTAAGCTCCACCTTTGGCCATCTGTCACAGATCACCATGCAAATCCTACCCCAGTTTGTGAATTATGCACGGTCAAAACAGACTATGAAGAAAGGATGTTTTATGGCCTTTTAATTTTCATACATGGAAGAGAAATAACATATTTAATCGATGTGGATTGGAAAATGATGATACTGCAAGAAATAGGATTCTCTCAGTGGCTAAAGTCTCTTGTTCTGATTGATGTTCCACCGCTGACTCAATTATTTTAGTTTGCGAATGGAATTATTAGTTGAGGCCAAAGTCATTTTCAACTTTCATTATATTTGCTTCGTGGGCTATATATTATTTTTCTGATGGCATCGCTTGTCCTAAAAAGTTTTCTCCATTATTAGTTTAAATCAGTTGTGATTAGAATCTCACAAATGATGTTTGACATAAATGGTACAGCTATGTGTATTGTCCCAGTAGAGAAATTAGAAAGTGTAACTAGTTTAAGTATTTACGAAAACAAATTCTAGACTAACAATCAGTTGTGTGTAGAGGATGAATATCTCATGATGCATCGAGGCTTTATAAAAGTCTTTACGTGATTTTGGACTGTTGGACTGAAAGTTGAATTGAAAGCTTGTGCATAAAATATTCATGAGATGAAAAAAGACTTCAGAACATGCTATTGAAAAATGAATCTCTCCTCTTCTGCAGCAGGTTCTCAGTGAACAATTTAAGCAGAGGGTTACTTGTTCTGCACATTCCCATTATATTAGTATCTGTCATTGGAGCACGGCTTCAATTGATTTCACATTCAAGTTCAATCATTGTCGACGAAGGGAAGGCCCTGGCACTGCCTATCGGTAATCCAGAGTGTGGACGGCCGGAGCGTAGTAGCGGATGTGACACTATGGAATGTATTGAGCTAATTAGGTTGTCAGATGTCTGAGCTGCTTGCCAGTCTTCGAGGGAGGCTCAGACGAGACATGCTGAAGGCTACAGCATGAGATCATCGTCTGGGTGTGGCTGGTCTGTCGGGATGGAGAGGACCAGGCTCTCTTTGTGTGTGGTGTTTATTATTTACTCGACTAGAACAACAATGATGTGTTGCTTACAGCCCTAGCTGACATTTTTTTTAAATGTAGTTTAGTCTGACTCTATAAAATTACTATCCTAAACATTATACATACAGCTTAAAGTGTACCAACCCACCTCACACACATGCTTTTTTTTCTTCTCATTTTTGGTTTACAATTTAATTATCTAAATAATTGCCTTTTTTAATTTGTTGTCACTCATCTAATATTGTTTCACTCATTTGTCTCATTAACTAAAGTAAAAGAAGACATATCAAGTACAAAACAAATAAGTACAAACAACAATGGATTTTCTAAGATAAACACGGTTTTCTCGTGAGGTCTGTTTCCTGTTATGTCCCCTTAATGGACAGAACATGTTTTCCTTTTGTCCAGAGGTTGTGACATCTGTTCCTGTGGCCACAAAGATAAAAAATCACTGGATATTTTAAATTGGTTTCAGAGATAACAACCTCGAAAGTGTTTGGAGCCAAACATTAGATTAGAGTCCCATTATGTACATTAAGAATAACATTAGTTTGGAATAATCTGCAAAGCATTAAAGAAACATTAAAGGGCGTCAGTTTTGCCTCAGAGACCGCAACAATGGGATTCTTCAAGTGCTGTTTGTGTTTGTGTGTGTGTGTGTGTGTGTGTGTGTGTGTGTGTGTGTGTGTGTGTGTGTGTGTGTGTGTGTGTGTGTGTGTGTGTGTGTGTGTGTGTGTGTGTGTGTGTGTGTGTGTGTGTGTGTGTGTGTGTGTGTGTGTGTGTGTGTGTGTGTGTGATCGATGGGGAGTGAGCAAAAAGGCCATTTTATAGACGTACTCAGCCTGGATCGGAATGGGTGGGGAAGGTGGGGGTTTTAACAGCCCACAAAGCCTTTTGTCAAGTGCCCCATCTGTAGCCACTGCACGTAGTGAAGCAATAGATTAGCACTTTATTTCTTCAACCTGCTCTGCCTCCCTCAGTCCTCCGTTAGAGTGGTACTGTATGTGTCTTGAGCAGGACCTCCGAACGGCTGCTGCTCACGCAATTAACCCAGAAACCCACAAAGAGACTTCCTTTCAATACTTTTACGACTTTGTTACGGATCGAATCAGACGGCAAGCCACTGCTTTCAAATTGAAGGCTATTTTTTGTATGTATCCAGGTGTATCTTTAAGATGTGATTAAAATAAATCCCCTCATCTGTTTGATTATTGTTCCCCAGCTTACTATGAGTACATTACAGAGGAAACCCTTAAATATAGGTGTATTACATTATACTAATACTGTATTATATGAGACAACTATTCAATTGTCCATGGTCAGAAAACACTAACTATGTTAAATAAGGATTTTATAGTTTCAGTTATTGACTCAACATTAGACTCTTTCCCAATTCATAATTTACGTCTAACTCTAAAGCCGTGATCTGTGCACCAAGATTACTAATGAAATATATTGAACACATTTAAGTATGGCATGACCCATGGCCTGGCCATTGTTTTCATGGTTATATAATATATGCTAAATGTAACTATGATTATTACACAATCGTTGTTTTTTAGCAGAGTGTTATATAGGTGAAAGGCCAGAGGGAGTACAGGCCTTATGCACATGGTCGTCTGAATATTCTCAACATTGACCTCTATAATCAGCTACTCCACCCTCAAGCCAGGCTATGGATCAAAAAGGCATAAAGACGGAGGCTTTTAGTTTGTTTGCTGCTGTAAGGCTCTTTACAGTTACATGCACTCTTTCTAGTGCCAACGCAGCGTCTTTATTTAATGAAAGTATGCAGTATGGCCAATGTTATTCCGTCTTTCTGAAGTGCTGAGCCTTGGATAAGCACAATAGTCAAGAGCTTAACATGCAGGTGACGTGGAATAGGGTTGGGCAGACATATCAAAAGAAAACCAATTCAGACTAGTCGTGAGCCAAGTTCTTGAACCTCAGCTGCTCGCCTGTTGTGAATTCCATGTCTTCCCATCGTCTTTGTTCATTTTGAATTATTTGCCGTGCTTCCGTATCGAATCTAATTGTACGTTATAGCGATCGCGTTGCTGATAACTGCTTCTGTAAAGAATGTAGTGCTTTAGGTGCCGTCACAACACACATTTCCGATAACTACACTCCTGAGATGGCCACATTCCTCTTTGCATCCACACAAAATGTATTCCTCTTTCATAAAGAATGCATAAGACCCTGGCCTCTCTGTCAATCATAAAACATTGAGTATGTATCAGGGGGGTGATGTGCTATTTAAGACTTTGTAACAATGTTGCTACTCTGCCTGTTACGTTCTCTTTTTCAAAAGGCTCGGTGAATGCTCCACTCGAGGCCGGTTCTTTTTGATAGCTTTCATACTGATATTAAGCGAAGAAACAAGTCTGAACGTGAGGGCGGTAACCAGTTTGAATTTGTATACAAGACTAATGGGGTTGGCTCGGAGGTTTCAAATGAAAACAGGCTTGTTTTGGGAGCTTCTATGCGGCTTTTGTCAGCTTAAACGATTCTTGGAAAAGCCGGTCAAACGGATCTAATAATCCCGCCCCGTAAAGTGAGAGCCCCACGTATCCACTCCGCGGCAGCCTGTTAGCGGTTTGCTTGTGTTCACGTGTGACGGCTCTTTCCCAGCACCGAGACCGAGTCGTACAGACACCGACATCGTAATGAATGATGTCACGACAAAACTGACAGCTGAGCCGGAACAACAGGCTCCATTTTTAGCTGCAGTTTGTTGACAGGCTGCCCAGAGATTGAAGGGATTTTGCGCGGCTGCACTTACTGCTGATCTTGCCATTGAAACAGGGATGAGGCTCTTTGGCTAATTTCCCATCATTAGAATTCAAGCAGAGCACCGGGGAACATTTACATTTTATTCCTGAGAATCCTTCCACATGTTTTAGCAGTATAGATTCTACTGGATGCTGAAGAAGTTGGATGCTGAGTCTTGTGTAACTGTTGGTGCCCTATGGCTCTTAGTTTAACAAATCAGCTGACATGTCAATCCTACACACAATTTCCTCATCTCTAAAACCAGAGTTCTTTTTTATTTTTTTCGTTGATGTGAATCTACAGGAAACATCTTCAGCTTGTACATTGTACAGCAGTCGGACAACTTGTATCCTAAATATAGTGAAAAGTGGTCGGATATTTTTTCAGGTCAAACGGATGTTCCTTTTTGGTCGGTTCATCTCGGAATATGAGCTGGACACAATTACAGCTGGGCGTAGTGTTGTCATAGAGTTAAAATTAGTTTATTGGGCCTTGATTATGAATTAAATGATGAAAAGTGATTGAATTGTGGGATTTGGGGTCAGTCTGAAATTAGTTTTTGGATCTTATCAATTTCTTTGTCCTATTCACATTTGAAGCCAAACACGTAATCTTCCTTCTTATTCTTGACATTTTGTCAATTCTTGACATTTTGCCCCCCCCCACACACACCACACACACACACACACACACACACACACACACACACAAATATAGACCATTTATTACAGACTCATGTGTGTGAGGCACAATTGTGAGTTCTTGCTGCTGGTCTTTTATTTACATACTGTAGTCTTTATCTGTAGTCTTGGTTTGTATTAATTATGACTTCATTCGTATAACTTCTCATTTAAAGAGAGTTGTTATGATTCATGTAAACTATTATCTAACCATCTGACTGTCTTCCTGTCCCTCCTATAGAGTGTGCCCACCTGCTGCTGGCCCACAATGCCCTAGTGAAGGTGAAGAACGCTCAGGGATGGAGCCCCCTTGCTGAGGCCATCAGCTACGGAGATCGACAAATGAGTAGGTATCCGACTGACTGAGAGGCATTGCTGGGCAATACACTGAAACCCCACTCTATAGACTGAGTTGATGTTGGTGACTTGGCAAATTCACTGAAAAATGCCCGTTTAATGTAGCTTCTATATGGTTTCAATTTTTGGATTACAAAAGAGTCAAACCGATCAACAGTCCCTAGCACTGCCTGCCCTGCCAGCCATGAAGCTGGTCTGCCGACTTTGTCCCTCGGCGAGCGAGGGAACATTCCTCAAGGCCCTCTGGCTTTTGTGCTTCTATGAAAGGCAATTCATTGGATTTCTCTCTCTCCCCTCATAGGATAATTATTCTCAAGCCTCTGTCTCGCCCATGGTTTTGCTCACAGTTCATAGTTGCTCAAACTTCGGTTTACAAATGTTTTGAATATTTTAAAGATGCATTTTTAGTTAAAATTGATATATCCATGTTAAGTTGTAACCAGGGCCTACTTTTATGTGACTGGTGTATTTTGTTCACTGTGTAATTCAAGCTCTTGAATGATACTTTTGTCATGGTAACAGGAAGGCCTGGGGTTTGTGTGGTGGAGCTCTGTAGCAGTGGTGAGAATCTCAATACATGTTCAAGCGAATGACAACACTATTGCTACGAAACTACCGCCAGACTGAGTTGGTAAAGGGCAAGTGGAGTTGGAACATCATGTCTAATCGTAGAAAGGCAAAAGAAAGAAGAGGAGAAAAACAGCAATTCTTCCATACAATCCCTCTAATTCACATAAACATGAAAAGCCTTTTATGTTATTTTAAAAGAGTCCTCATTTTGTTGTTTTTTATTGTCTTTTCCATTGTCTTTGAATACCTGAGCACGTGAGCAGGCAGAGTAGCATGTCCCAGTTGAACAGATATTGGTGCTGTGAGAGGACTGAAGGTCAATGTCTTTGTTTTGCAGTGGGAGGATCCTTCTAAAATATGTGTTTTTCTTTTGGTATTGGTATCATATCCGAAATACCCAGTGGGGGTCTAATACTTTTCCTGGCCCATTTTCTTAGTTTTGTGTATCCTTATTCCTGCAGATAACTGACTGAACATTGATGTAAACACATTTTATTGGGGTTCTATTGTAGCCAGCAAATATCCGAGCCAATACTTAATTTTACGTGCCAAGCTCATTGTTGTTATATATATTTATTTTTTTAAATGATTGATAGCAGATGACTTCTGAGATCTTCTTCTGGAAAGTGCAGCATTCAACCAAAGCCTACTATAACGTGAAAAGTCACTACAAATAAAAAACTGAACATTTCCGAGACCGAAATCTTGCCCAGCGACTTTGTGCCTACAGATTCTGCATATCAAAGAAATACGACTACGATACAGCTCAAAGGCAGAATACAATTGTCCAATTTTCTCAAGAAGAATTTTAAGTCGACCAGATTTAAATAGCTGGGGCTTATTAGCGCTGCCGCTTGGCACCAACATTAAGAAAACTTAAATTTCTCCTTGGACTGCATTCTCTAACTCTCTGAAGCCACTTACCTGCCACTAAGTGTCTCTATTGACTAAAGCCTTTAATTAACTCCATAGTACTAATTTACTTCACGATTGACAGGTTCTCACCTTGTCTCGAGGTACAGACAACCGTGCCATGTAGCTACACAACGTAGTGAGTTTAACTCGGTTGCTGCAGTTACCTTTGCTTTTGAATGCTAAATGCAGCATGTTTGCCGCTTGTGTCTGAATATTGCCAAAAGACATTCTGAGAAAAACAGAACCTCTTTATTTATGTAGAAGATGAGGCAGATTGAAGGGGAAGTGGTCATATTATAAAAGTAATTCAAAGCACTTCATAACTAAAAACTCATGCAGTTAAGTCTTATATCAAGCATATGAAAGGTTTTAATTTTAAAGTAAGAATGCATGAAAGTTCATTGTTTACTTTAGGATACTGTATCTGTGACAAAATTAGCTCAACTCAAAAGACATTTCCTCGCTTTTTAAAAAGTTTTAAGTAGGGATGCACCGATCTGATCGGCGCCGATCAATATCGGCCGATATTGCCATTATCGGTTTTGATCGGCGTTCTCAAAACAGCCGATCAAACCGATCGATCAGATGACGTCATATCTGCGAGAAATACTATCAGATACGTTTCAATCGCCGTGCGCCACAACAGAGTAAATGCGCCGCCGAGTGCCGCAGAGTGAGAGGGGGGAGCGAGCGGCGAGCGAGCGGCGTCCCGTCCCCCAAGTTGAATCTCTGGGTCAACTCACCGACACTCACATGTCTGAGCCCCTACAGACTGATGTTCACATGTCTGAGCCCCTACAGACTGATGTTCACATGTATGAGCCCCTAGAGGCTGATGTTCACATGTCTGAGCCCCTACAGGCTGATATTCACGGCACACGCATTTCATCGGGAGCGCGCGATCGTTTTCATAAAGTTAGCCGCTAACTTTATGAAAACCCTTGCGCACTCCTGATCGAATGCTAACTGTTAGCGGAAGGATTTATGTGACACAACATCCGGTTTTGCAAAGTTAGCGGAAAGAGACACGTAAAACAACATCCGTTTTTCAAAATAAGATGTCGACAAATCATACACTAACATATACAAGTAAACAATGAACTGATTATGTATCTTTATAGATCGTTTCTGAGATTTAGCTTGAATTATGCTAACATTAGAACATTGTTACTGTACCAAGGAAGAGTTTATAAAAATAAGTCAGACTTTTGTATGTTAAAAAGAGTCCTCTATATAGATTTCCCCAAGAGTTCCAGGGGATGAATAATGCAGATGTGTTCCATACATATCTGAAATCAATCCCCTACAATAGCAATCAAAAAATTTGAATGTATCAATTAGGAGAGTTTTCAAAGTAAAAGTCCTAAATGTTTAAAGAAATCTGTAATTTCTTTAATGTTTGAGGTGCTTTAGATGTGTATTTCCTCATAGTCCTAGGCAATAATGCTAAACAATAAATAGAATGCTTCAATTGACGCTGTAATCGGTATTATGGGATCCGCAGATACTATTTCAGTGATCGGTGATCGGTATTATCGGTGATCGGCTGACACTGATTTCAGTGATCGGTCCAAAAAACCTGATCGGTGCATCTCTAGTTTTAAGACTCATCTCACGGTCTTCATCAACAAATGTGAAATATATATGGTAAAAGAAGCCCCTCCTTACCTTGCTCAAACTGGACTTCCTGGATCAGATTTCCTTATCTCACTGACATCTGAAGCAACAAGCCTCAAACGTAGGTTCCCGACAAATTTTAATGCAGGGCAGACTTGGGTCTGAATGCCCCACAAACACTCCTTTCTAAATGTAGAAGTTATTGTCCCGCCACCTTTGGTACTGGACACCATGAGGCAAATGTGCATCGTGCGAGGGATCAAAGTAGACTTCTATGGAATATTGTCAGGGCAAGAGCAATTTCACTTGGACTGGTACCAGCTCCTCCTGGATGGGTGCCAGGGAGAAGAGTTTGTAGGCCAGAGCACTGCAGGAGATCAGGAGATAAGCACAGCTCAACCTATAGCAGCCCCACATATTTCATTCTGCTGGCCTATTATCTGAATCAGCCGACAAGAGGAACTCTGCCACTGAAGGTTACTCTTGTTGTTGTTGTTGTTGTTGTTGTTGTTGTTGTTGTTGTTGTTGTTGTTGTTGTTGTCCTTTAACTCTTTTTGTATTCCTTAATCAGGGTTCGTACGGTCATGGAAAACCTGGAAAAGTCATGGCATTTTAAAATGGTCCTTTCCAGGCCTGTGAAAGTCATGGGGAAAAAACTTAAATCATAAAAGTTTTGGAAAAGTCATGGACATTTGTTAAAATCACATTTTGAAATAATAATTATATTTTTTTAAAGAAAGACGCTCAAAATATAAACGATAGCTCACAATACTCAACATTTTCTACAGTTTTCATGTTTATACCGAGATTTCAGTTTGGTCATGGAAAAGTCATGGAAATCCGTTGGTCAAAATGTGTAAGAACCCTGCTTAATGTTGGCCTAAACAATCCCACTCGGCCTTCCACATACAGATGTCACCTGGCTGCCACCCTCTCAGGACAAAGGTGATGCTATAGGGTGCATTACATGTGGAGTCCCTCCCTGGCGTCCTCACCAGCGGAGCCCAGCCAAGCAGCGCAGGGTGTCGGGCGTCTGTGAGGGAGAGCTTTGGTTGGTCTGGTCTGCAGGAAGGCATGTGTTCTGGTTGGACACTGCTTAAAACTGGTCACATTATTTAATTGTTACTTTATGGTTTCTACATACAGTTTAGGAGTGTAATGGATGAAAACAAATCTGAACTCGGTGCTCTGGCGGTTTTATTTATAGCCAACGTTTGTGGCTAGTCAACAAAGCTTTTGTCACTTACGGTTTTATCTTTTGAACAAGGAGGCAAAACCTAATACTTAAAATAGTTATTTGTTGTGTGTTCAATAAAAACTATTTCTGTCCTTCCTCGCTCACAGATGGGTTTTCTGTATCAGGAGTTCATTTGAAGCCACAGCTTGGAGAATGGCTGTTTTAATTAACTTGTTTTTTCTTGGGTTGATTCGGGTGAGCCCAGATTATCACTGCCTCCCAATGTCCAAGGGCTCATCGGTATCAGTTTGTCCATTTTTACAGCCACAAATGAACGTTTGAAAGATTCGTTATATCGTAAATACATCGTATGTTGGTGACTCAACAGCTGTTGTATTAAGTTACATTACATTTAAAAAGCATAAACACTGGCAAAATAATATTAAAACTAAATATTAAAAAAATCCCCCACGCGGAAGCCAAAGTAAATAGTATCTTGTCTTTCCTAATAAAGCAGCTTACGGATTTAATCAACCACCTGTACGCAATGTCTTATCTCCAGTTAATATGGCGCTTTTGACTCTTTTTAAATTTCTTGTAATATGTTTGATAATGCTGCATTACTACACAGTGACTCCAGCGAACTTGAGTCAATATTGACTGTTCTCCGATTGTTGGAGACCTGCCAGCAGCAGTTGTTCAGTGAGATTCATGGCCTAATTGTTGGGGAGTTGCAGATTGTGGTGCTATAAATACAAATAGTCTTGACTATCTCTTTTCATTAATGTGTGGAGGTGACATTATGGAGATCACTTGTCTAATTAAAGTCAGATGAGAACCCTAATTAGTATCTCGATGAATTAACTCCAGTGTGCCGAGTCATCTTGGTTTACTGTGAAAGAGGTCGGCATTGGCTTCTCAGCCTTTGTTGGATTTAGTGGTCACTGAGCAGCGGGTGAGATTGTACTGTTTCAGTGCCCCTGAGAGGCGGCGAGGATGAGAAGGAGCTTCATCCCCAGCGTGTCCGCCCTCATTAGGCAGTCGGGAGCTGGTCCTGTACTCGTGTCTTTATCAGTTGTCGTCGTGTGTGTGTGTGTGTGTGTGTGTGTGTGTGTACTTGTGCATTTTTTTGTGTTGCATGTCTGCCCTGTAATCTCGTTTGACCATCGAGTCCTTGGCACTGCCTCCTGAGGATTATCAATCAGACAATCTGGAGGACCTGTTTGTGTATGTTGGCACATGCAGCACATATCTTAATTAGGCTAATGTTAATGGCATATGTCCCTTTTTTGCTTTTAGTGTTATTAAAATGTCAGGAAATCTGGGTGTAGCAAGTCAAACATAAAAAAAATTTATTACAGTTTCTATTAGTTTATAAGAGGCACAGTCATGTTTTTAATTTAATCCTCGTCATCACCCGCGTCATTAAAGCGCCACAATTATGACAGCGCTCCCATTCCCGCGATAACCGGTAAACAACATTTATGCTTGCTCGTTGGGTGTGGATCTTGTTATCTTAGTCCTGCTCTCGACAGCCAGAGGGCTGAAGAGCTGCGAATGCTGGTGCAACTCATTTATAGGAAGGTCCATACCTGCCGGGCTTGTTGCCTTTGCCCTTTGTTGCCCTTTATTGCCCTTCCGGTAAATGTTTTGATCCCTGCAGTCAGTGTGCAAGGATTGGCCGGCTGCTGCTGGGAGTGTCCCATCTGGCAACGGGAAGTCAGCGTATCTCCAAGCCGAAAGCCATCGTTGAGTGCAAACGGATGATATTTGCCTTCAGCATGTCACATTGCTGACAGGATAAACATAGCGAGACAACTCCTAAGATAATGGTGTTGACTCGCAGTGGAGTCACGCAGGCATAAACGTGAGCCTTTGCTTCCCTGAACATTGCTACATTACGGCAGCATTCATGTTGGCACCTACAAATTGATGATTTTAGTCTTTGTGATATGAATTTTACATTATACAGTCGTATGCAAACGTTTAGGCACCCCTGATAATCTCTGTTACTTTCATCTATAAATTGTTGGGCATTTGGATCAGGAACTTCTTTGTCATACATATAATACTTCATGGACCACATGTCACTGGGCAGCCAGTGTTCTTCTAGGAACGCTGTGTTCTTCTGCTTCATGCGTAACGCAACTTGTTGTGACCACATCGTTCCAGCTTTTTCTCATCAGTCCACAGCCCTTTGTTCCAAAAGGAGCCTGGCTTGTCCAAATGTAGTTTTGCATACCTCAAGCGAGCCTGTTGGTGGCGTGTGTGCAGAAAAGGCTTCTTCCGCATCGCTCTCCCATCCAGCTGTTCTCTGTGCAGTGTGCGCTGAATGGTGGAGCGATGCTCAGTGACTCCATCTGCAGCCAGATGACCTGCAGGTCTTTGGAGGTGGTCTGAGGGTCGTCCTGGACCATTTTAACCATTCTTCGCCTTTGCCTCTCCGATATTTTTCTTGACCTGCCACTGGCCTTAACAAGAACTGTGCTTGCTGCATTCCTCACAGTGGAAACTGAGAGCTGAAACCTCCGGGATAACTTGTTGTGGTCTTCCCCTAAACCATTCTGCTGTCTTTGTTTTTAGATCATTCGATAGCTGTTTGGTTGCCCCCATGTTGCCACTGTTCAGAAGAGAATCAAAGAGAAGCACAACTTGCAATTGGCAATTGACCTTTTCTAATGACAGGATGCACCTTTCTATGGAATTGAAGGCTTAACGAGTTATTCAGACTAATTATGTGTTGCAGTTAATCAGCATTTAGTAAGTACAGGTATTCAAATCAACAAAATGATAAGGGTTCCCAAACTTTTGCACAGCCTATTTTTCCCATTTGATTAAATTTCACACAACTAAATACTGCTACACTAAATATCTTTGTCTGGAAAACACCCCAGCACTCTGTTAACTAGAAAATGAATATTACACAACTATGATCTTTTTTTGGTGAAGAAAGAGTAAATTATCATGCAGCCTCAGAGGGGCGCCTAAACTTTTGCATACGACTGTATATACTTTCTATTTTTTCCCCTCAGTCAATTAATCATGATTAAGGAGAAGCTGTTTGGCATGTGATGCAAATAATTATGCCAAAATAAGAGCAATATGGTTGATAAGTTATTTCTTTATTTTAGCGAATAAAAGTGTCTGGATCGAATTCCATAAAAGCAAAAGGTTATTTGAAAAAAATTCTGTCAGCCGTTATGGGAACAGATCCAATTTCTCCAATACTTGTGTTTTTTTCAATTTTCTGTGCTAAAAAATAGGCCTGTGGACTCACGCTTCTCTTCGCTTGTTTTCTTCTTCTTCTCCTTTTGTCTTCCAGTCACAGCGCTGTTGAGGAAGCTGAAGCAACAATCCAGGGAGACTGTGGAGGACAAGAGACCCAAGCTGCTGACAGCCCTCGAAGAAGTAAGTAGTCCGTACTCAGAGTTCTGCTCCTGAGGTCTGGATGCGCTTTTTAAAACTTTTCATTCTGCTTCCCTTCTTTTTTTCCTTTTTCATCTCGACTTACTCGTAATCTCAACTAAGCCAGGAGCCACACACATACACACATTATTTATTAGCCAGACTCTAAGACGTGGTGTTAAATATTATGTTTAAAACCAATGTTTTTGTGGCTTTTCCCCTCTGATTCCCTGTATTCAAATGTTCCATTTTTAATCCTTAATAGTGTTGTGTAAATGTAAGTTATAGAGCTAAATACCCAAGTGCCTTCCTTTTTGTTTACCTTTTCTTTTAGTCTCCATGCTTCCATTGGTAACTGCATGTTTAACATCACATTGCTATGAATTGTGGGTAATTCCCATGGGCAAAGTCTCCATCTAATGCTAACTTATGGAAAGGGTTCATAAAGAGCTCAACATGTCTGCCAGAGAGCCCTCAAACACTCGGTGGTGTGACAGTGGGACAGCCCTAAACCCTAAAAGTTAGTGAGGGATTGAGGAGATTGGAATTGGGCCAACGGCTCAAATTTGGGTCTATGGAAACTGAATGTCTTCTGATACGTCATACTCTAGAAATATTTCTTTCTAATTGTTTGTCTAATTGCTCTAGTTGCTCATTGTTCAATGTTTTTGTTGCATTCAAATTCTATTACAAATAGTATTTCCAACCTTTCCACTCATGTAGTGTGGCTTGTGATTGTATTTGTCTTCACTTCCAGCTCGGAGACTTTTACTTGGAGCTTCACTGGGACTTCCAAAGCTGGGGTGAGTAAAGCGACAAAAGAGGCAGAAAACATAATTGTGTCAAAGATGTAATCCACTCTGGAAATGAAGCATACGTCCTCAGTAAAGGTGTAGTCTGAAACACCAACAGAAGAATGTGTAGTGACAGGAAAATGTGATGGAATCTGCCAACGTCCGTTTGGTTAGTGAGTAGTAATCTGTGCCATAAGGGGCATTAGTCGAAAATAACATCCCTCCTTTTATAATTATATCAGGAATATCTGCTTCTACCAGAAGCATAACTGGGCCTCCAGCTGCACTGCATTTACACATTGACCTGATAATCTGTGAGAGAAAGCAGATTAAATATACAGAGTGACTAAATGTATCTTTTAGAATTTATATAGCACATTGTGCTACAGGGTGAGCCAGGACTGAACTCTGTGTACTCGCTGTGTCAGTGGGAATTATTGACAATGTGGACACAATTATGTAATGAATGCATTAGTAACTTAATGTAAACTGGTTGCGTAACAGTTTATTGGTGATGACATTTGTGCAGAAAGTCAATTATTTGTATGCGAGAGGGATTAGAATGTATGTTTTCTGAGGAGCATCTGGTTTAAACCAACACCGTCTCACAGATCTGAGACAGTCACAGGGATTTGTCAAAGTAGTCCTTCACTATACTTCTGAATGGAACATCAAGGAGTATCTGTCTTCCAGTTACTTTCAGAAATGTAGCTACAAATGTATAGGCGATACAGATGTCCAGTCTACAGAGCGTTATGCTACTGAGGCTTTGAGGATAAAGAATGTCTTTATTATCGAGTGAGATTTCTAAATGTAGACGTTGTTTCACATGTGCTTACTGTTTCTTTTCATGTTGCAGTGCCTTTGCTCTCCAGAATCCTACCTTCAGATGCATGTAAGATCTACAAGCAGGGCCTCAACATCAGGCAAGTCCTGTCAAAATATGTATTGTATTTGTGTGAAGAAAGAGCGACAGCCAACAGCTGCTTGATCCCAGGATTATCTGTTGTGGTCTTGAGCCAAAATGAACAAGATCACCAACATATGGAAGCACAGCTAATGGAACTGTAATCTATTTGAGACAACCTTTCATCCAGGTATTTCATTGCTTTTGAGTATTTCTACTTCATGTGTCATCTGCTCATAACAACCTCTCCCATATGTCTCCTCTCTCCTCAACCTAATTTGGTTAACTAGATTGGGAAGTCAGTGCCCGGCAGTATGAGGAAACTGAACGGTGATGCCTCTGCGCACAGACCTTTTAATTCTGTGTTTTTTCCATCTATTTGAGAGGTCTCGTAGAAGGAGCTTTACAGTGTACGTTAAATGTGCTGCTTAGTTGTCAAAGGGAAGCTGACACAAGGTTACACCAATTAATCTACCGCAGGAATCCAACATGTTGTGTTTCCTGTTCCTGTGGACAAAGATCTAACACCATGCCGCGTTCAACCGCCCGGAGGTTCAGCACATCAACACTTGGGTCCCATTTGTATCACTCGGTTATATGGTAGACAAACCCCCGGCAGCCCTTTATTCAGCACATGCACGTGCTTCTTCTATTTGAAGAATGAACCCGACTCATCGCAGTGTATTTGAGTATCTTCATCCTGGAGCGTTTCATTGTTCTCTGAAACTGCTCCTGGCTGTCTAATTTGGTATTCAAAATGCCCTCTTGTTATCCTGCAGTTGCAGGGAGGAAAGGAGAGGGAGAGAGTAAAATAATAAAAACGGTCACAGCAAGTTAATTTACATTCTAGTGCCACAATGTGTCAGGCCTGTCGTCCCTACACAGAGCACCTTCCACTGGGTGCCTGGTCTGCAGAAGCAGATCAGCTATTCTCTTCTTCCATGACTAGCCACTTTGAGTGGAACAAAAAGATTCTTGAAATGTGCTGCTGGTCTCCCAGGGCAATGATCAACACACACATTGTCTGTCAGAGCAAAGCTGTGACATCACAGTTTTTTCCTTTTCACGTGCCAGTTCTGACACTTTGTTTGCTGAGGTCTAAGTGGTGGCCAAAGTTAAACTGTGCGCAGCTCTTTTAGTCATCCAGTGCTTGTTTCTCTGTCTGTGTTCTTCTTTCAGGTATCTAAAGTTCACATACTAAACTGTGTGTGTGTGTGTGTGTGTGTGTGTGTGTGTGTGTGTGTGTGTGTGTGTGTGTGTGTGTGTGTGTGTGTGTGTGTGTGTGTGTGTGTGTGTGTGTGTGTGTGTGTGTGTGTGTGTGTGTGTGTGTGTGTGTGTGTGTGTGTGTGTGTGTGTGTGTGTGTGTAGATTGGACACAACCCTGATCGACTTCACAGACATGAAGTGTCAACGCGGGGACCTCAGTTTCATCTTCAATGGCAATGCCATCCCCGCCGAGTCCTTTGTTGTGCTGGACAACGAACAGAAAGTCTACCAGCGGATACACCATGAGGTGTGTGTGTGTGAGACGCATGCTGAAACAAGCCTGAAAGACTCACTTTCAGCTACTGATGTTGCAGTGTTCATAACAAACCCACATTTAGGGCGCCAACCGGCAATTATTTTGAATCTCAACTGCCAAATATTCTGTTGTTTCATGATTTTGTCAAGATATATTTTCCAATATGTCCCTCACAGTCAGAAGAGATAACTAGTCTGTTTTGAAGTGTGGCTGTTTGCGGTACCCTGAGACGAAGTAAAGCATTTAAGAAGCAGTTTTTGCTTGGAAAATGATTATATGGAGGAATTGATCATCAAAATGATTGCAGATACATTTTCGGTAAATCGTTTAATTGTTTTAACTTCACCGCATTACAAAACCATCGGTTGTAAAGAACAACAAACTGGCAATTTTTATATTCTAACTAAATCTCTGGTTTGTTTTGATGGTGATATGAAAATGCAATCAAACGGGTCTATCCCTGAATGACCATGAATATTTTCAGTAAATTACATTGTTCCTACATATACTTTTTTCCCCCTGCTCATTCTGGCCAGTACTTAATATCTTGAGTTGGATGCCTCTTTAGTTTTTTATATTACATTACATTACATGTCATTTAGAAGACGCTTTCATACAAAGCGACTTATAATAAGTGCATTCAACCTAGAGTACAAACTAAGAACAGCAGGAATAAGTAAGTAACATCTCCTCAACATAGTCGATCTACAAAAGTACCATAATAAGAGCTATTTAAGTGCTACTGAAGTTTCCTGACATTGTCCTGTATTTTCAGGAGTCTGAGATGGAGACAGAGGAGGAAGTGGACATACTGATGAGTAGCGATGTCTACTCCGCAACCCTCTCCACCAAGTCCATCACCTTCTCCAGGGCGCAGACCGGCTGGCTGTTCAGAGAGGACAAGACGGTCTGTGCCCGTTGTTGTTTTGTGATTGTTGTTATCATGTTATTACTCCCAGCTTTCTCAAAAGTCAGCTGTGGGTCACAGGGTTCCACCAGGATGTGTAATTTCTGGAATTTGTACCAGCTTGACCCAGGCAGAAAGTTGGGAGTTTCAACAATTCTCTGTATAAAGCAGGAAATGAAAGCTACACAGATAAATCTCAAAACGTGTATAACAGATTATGTGGAACATTTATTGCATGAAATGAACCCTGGCTGTTGAACCTGTAACAACATGTTTGACCTGAAAAACCTACCAAACTAAAAGGCAACAAGTATTGGGTGTGTTCTGGGAAGTGCCCTGGCGGTGTGCTAGATGTGTTGACTCAACAGAAAGACAAACATGGATCCCTGTACTCTTGCTTTGAAAGCAATGTAACGCAGGCAAGGTAAATATAGCAGATACGTTAGCAACAGTTTAACTAGTCTGGACATAATCCAAATCTGATTCATTTTAAAAATAAATGTTCCTTTTTTTCCATCTTTACAGGTAAACCCATGTAGTCACTGTAATATGTTATTAGCCGGACCTGTACATGTTGTTTCTCTGTACCTTCTTGCTATCTCACCCCAAAAGTATTTTTCAGATGATGACTCTTGTTTCTGAACCACGGTTCTACTATTCATTGCTGTAGACTCCGTCCACTTTCCTCATATTTACGGCATGACATCTCCCATAGCAGGCAGCAAAGACAGTAAATACATCCATGATAACTGGAGTGAGGAACCACAGGTGATCGGCTCAGACACAGGCAGGGCAGGGGCACAGAGGTGCTGCATGAGCTATGAGGCTACTGCTTTCATCCTCTAGACATATTTCAAAGGGAAATTGGTGAGTTAGCGGGGGACTTATATAACTGTTTCCTCTACCTCCAGGAGCGCGTGGGAAACTTTCTGGCAGACTTTTACTCTGTGAACGGCCTGGTGCTCGAATCCAGGAAGCGACGGGAACATCTGAGCGAGGAGGACATCTTGAGGAACAAAGCCATCATGGAGAGCCTGAGCAAAGGAGGGAATCTCATAGAGCAGAACTTTGAGGTGAGTGGGGCGTCTAATGTGACTGATGGTTAATTGGATAAAGCAGTGTGATGGAGAAAGCAGAGCGGCTTCCACCAGAGAATCGAATGTGCCGCCTCAGTCCACAACGCATTGGTGCTATCATCATCCATGATTTGATTATTTTGTTTATACGGCTCTATTAAGCATCACATCGCAAACGCCCTATCATAGATTGTTACTGGAAACCTGCGGGTCGATAACCTGTTACACGGAGTCCAGGGACGAACATCCACCACCACATTCTTAGAAGAAGCAACAGAATCGTTCCTGACTCCCGCACCGAACAACATTTACCAAAAACGATAGAACCAGAGGAACTAAAAGCCTCTTTGCTGTTTTTCTATATGCGCTTCCACAGAAGATCAGGCAAACTAGAGTCCGTCTAACCTGGTTCAACTTTCTCTTTGTTCCGTTGCCTTCTATTAGCCCAACTGTGACAGTCACAGACACAGAGAGCGTTGCTCTGTTGACAAACATGCTGTTTACTTACACCTGCAGCGTAACCAACCGACCAGTCCTGAAACTGTCCTGTCCCGCTGAACCGTGGGGTAGGACTCGAGTCTCAGGCAGAATAAAGCTCACAGTTCTCCCTCCTGTAACTGTTCGAACATACGTCCTGTAGAAGCAGCCTGTCAGTCAACGGCGCATGGTGTATTGAAACATTCCTGTCGTGCTCTTTCCTGTTTTATTTGTTTTTGACATGAAAACAGGAAGAGTCTGCCCTCGGCCCCCTCACTGAGACAAAAAACCCTCCTCAGTCCCAGCACAGCCACCTAGTGGTAGGAGCTACAAAGCTACACCGTCACATTCACGGGGATGACTCTCCCGTCCACCGTCCCCTCCCTATAGTACGTTCTAGAGTCTGCTTAGCAAGCTCTTGTCTTTACAGCGACCATAAAGCCAGTCGCAAAGTCAAAGCCTCTCCACACTCAATGGGAACCTGTTAACTGGTTGTTTTTTGTCTACTCCCCCTTGTTCCGTGCTGGGCTTTGTCTCGTCACAGGGCCCTCTGTTGTCTGTCAGTGTATTTTCACTCATTTAAATCGGTGCACACTCGTGTTTTAAAGGGCCTGTAATCGAGTGTTTCTTGGTATCCATGTGGAAATAGAGTCTCCTTCCACCTCAGCGGGAAAAATGATACGTGGGAAGTCGGTGAGAGGAACGATGGCAGCTGTGGTGACGTAGCAGTGTTGACAGCAGTGAAGGAGAGCGGGGAGATCTGTTGGGGGGGGGGGGGGGGGGTTAAACAGGGGTTGACACTATTGATTACCTGGATGAAGGCTTAAACCCACGGTGCAATGTAATAATGGAGGGGTGGGACCGGCAGGTCAGGCCGTGTGTCCTCTGTCTTCGTCACAACAACATGCCGGAGCTGATGCACTCGGCGAGGCCGCGGCCCACGGGGAGAACGGCGAAACATCGGGGATGATTTCAGTGTAGGCGGGAACCAAAGCGAACAGAGAAATCGATCTGTCGTTTGTATTCCCGCTACACACAGCTGACTCTTGGCACGGTCGGGCGTCTCATCGTCCACATTATTCTGCCTTGGCGCCTTATTTACTGCTCGCAGAAAGAGGTCAGTTGGTGAGATTCAGTGGCAGGAACACTGAGTTCATTTTAGCAGAAAGTCAATTTTATGAGCAACAAGACAAGAAGTTCTAACTCAAGACGAGACGGAGGACCAAACTCTTCTAGTTTATTGAAGAAGGCAAAGCTGAGATCATGTTCCTTAGATTATTAGATTTGAGGAGGAATGGCCACTCCTCACACAACAAAGTATTTTCTAATGATTAATGGAAGGACTTTTGCTCTAGCAAATATGTTTTTAACTACTTAAAGCAAATCTTCTAATAAGTTGAGGGAAAACTGGCCCTGCTTATGATTATGAATGACTGAAGAATGAAGATCTTTCCGAATCCTACAGAGTACACTGTATCCTTTGGCTTGTATATTTGTACATGTTAGATTCTGATGTTTTAATACTGATTCTAATCGTATTCTGAGTGCGTTCACGTTGTGGTTACAGCATTGGTCTTACTTTTCATTATCATACATGTCTGTTTGTCCTTTTAGATTGGCTGTTTGCTCTGTAGGTTTTCTTAGTGCACTTCAGAAAGAAGAGAGTAAACTAAAAAAGAAAGTAAACTGTAACCCAAAAGTAAACACAGAGATGATTATTATTCATTTGTAAAGTTTCCACCTAAGCAAATATTTATCTTGGTTGTAAAGGAAACCAACTACAGCCTGAGAAGACGTTCTTTCTTACGGTTTACAGCTGCTGTAGAAGTCGAGTCGTGTAGAGAGTGATTATAAAAGGAGGAACACTGTAGGTCAGGAATGAAGAACAATGCGTAGAAAACTAGATTAGACTGCACTCTGTGAAATAGAATCACGGCTCACATTACAGGTTGTTTACTGGTGGACTAAATTATATTAACTCGGTTACTCGCGTTAGGCGGAAAAGGCCAAACAGGCTCACGGGTGGAGCGGTGCACCGACGCCCTCTAGTGGCCTCTGCTGTGAGTGTCATGGCTCAGTGGAAACTATCTATACAGAAAGGCACGTGCACAGACATTTTGGAGGGCAGGTGCTCAAACCAAAAAAAATGGGCAAAATGATTTTTATATTGATCGCTGTAACTTGAAGTTAGCAAGTAATTGAAATGCATTGTGTAGTGAGAAGACATGAGAGCTACACAAAATGAAATGCTTTCTGTTAACAATTACAATTAGTTTTTATTTACAAAATAATAGGAGCTAAAAATGCCATATAATAAACAACTTACTAACCTCGACCACTCGGTCATGCCGGGAAATATCAAACCTCTGTAAAAAAGTTACAAAGCCGCAGTCTGATATTTCCCGGCATGACCTCACTCTGGGTTAGTAAGTAGTTATTACAAGTGTTGTTTTTTCTTTTGTTTACTCTTTTACTCTTTGACTTTTACTCTGCAATGCTCATACAAGATTGAATCTTTGTAAAACTGGAACAGACAAAACAAAGAGAAACATACCACATAAAACAATGTGGTACAAGGATAGCAATCATAGTTTAGCTGCAATTGCATAGCTGTAAATTCTTGTGACATTTTTAAAATGAATTAATAAGTTCAACATAATTTCGAAATTGTCTCAATAGCATTTATACAACACAAATAAGATGTCTGCCTGTATATCTCTCCCTCTCTCTGTTCACATGACGTCAGTAAACAGCTGGACAAGGCTGTGAAACTACGGATTTCGTGAATTATATGTTTATTGTCTTGGAAACGTCGGACCAGTTGCGACGTCCTGTTTTCAACAGCGCTGATGTCGACGTGGTTAATTTATCACCAAACAACGTCAGGGGGAAAACACCGTCGATCATTACCTGTGTGTCTGATGCTGCGGGTCAGAGGAGAAGGAGGCTGACCCGTTTAGCGTGGCGCGAGGAGCACTGTGCGGAGGAGGAGGAGGAGGAGGAGGAGGAGGAGGAGGAGGAGGAGGAGGAGGAGGAGGAGGAGGAGGAGGAGGAGGAGGGAGGGAGGGGCGCAGCGGTGGGAGAGAATGAATGATGAATGAAAAAAAAAAGAGAGGCTTCAGCAAAAAGGACACTTTTCTCATCCAGGGCAAAGGGGCTGGTGCTTGAGCACCTCTAGGGTCTATCTGTGCATGTGCCTGAATACAGACAAAGAAGTGTTCAAATAATATTCAAGAGATCTCTCTTTCTTAACCGAGATCCTCGAGTGACTTTTCTCATATTTGCTGTTGAGCTGAAACCGGAATTTTACTGTCAACAGTGTAGAAGAAAAAGAGAAGCTGTGGATAAGCCCAATGTTCCACTGACCTCAGTTTATTCAGGAATGTCGTTTTGTCTGACAAGACAACGCTGCTGTTGGTCTTCACAAGCAAAACATTCAGTACAGGGATAAACATCGAGCATAAACAGGAATTGCAATGTCTGTTTTTGTATTATTTTGTGTCTGACCCTGCAGTAGTTCCGTCCTTCGATCGGCCCATAACATGTTGATCTTGTTTTCTCTGCTCTTCAGCCAGCGAGGAGGCAATCCCTAACGGCCCCTTCTCCCAACACGGTTTCCTGGGAAGAATACATCACTGCTGACATTGGAAAGTAGGTTCTTCAGGAGACACCCGAACATTCAGGACAAATAATGTAATATGTAATTGACATGTTGTACTTGTGACTGAACCACTATTCTATTCTCCCTCTCCAATCTTAAATCTAACTTTCAATTATTTTGATTACATTTCTTTAGCAAATATATTGCTGACATATTAGTGTTTCGTTAATGTGTGTTGTTTCCATTCATATTGTATACAGTGTTCTCCTCTCGCACACATTGCATGCTAAATATATCTTCTCTGAATTATTTGAGCAATCGTCTCGGATTCAGTGTGACAGGATATTTAACTGCGTGAATGCTGGTGAGGACATTCACGTACCGTTTAGATTAAGAACATGGGGGGACAAAAAGCCGTTCCATGAGCATGTCTGTACTATTCAGAACTCGTGCATCCGCTTTCAATATTGGCAAAAAATACACACAGGAGATTTGTGTATAGTAACCAGCTGTAAACGCTTTATCATGAAATTATATTCTGACAGGTTTTAATTTCTCTCTGCTCAGAGCTCCTCATCTGGGAAGAGAGCTGGTCTGCAAAGAGAGCAAGAAGAACTTCAAAGCAACGGTAGCCATGAGCCAAGACTTCCCTCTGGGCATCGAATCGTGAGTCTTCTCTCTGCCTTTGTGTCCAGACTGTTATTCAAACGCAGACAGACATAACTCACCCTCTTTTCTTTGTTGTGGTGATGAAAAGAGAAATCACTAATATGGGCAAACCACAAAAATCTTTTTATTTGAATTCGTTCCTTTTATATTATTTGTTTAATTTTGTATTTGTTATTCTAACAAATATTTTTTTGTTTGTGTATCAGCAATATGTAAGAGTTATTGTACTGTGGGCTTTAAATGGTTGGTATAAGCAACACATGAGTTTAAAATAATACTGGTGAATTCAATAATGAAATACAGTGGGGAAAAAAAGTATTTAGTCAGCCACCAATTGTACAAGTTCTCCCACTTAAAAAGATGAGAGAGGCCTGTAATTTTTATCATAGGTAGACATCAACTATGAAAGACGAAATGAGGGGAAAAAATCCAGAAAATAACTTTGTCTGATTTTTAAAGAATGTATTGGTAAATTCCTCGGTACAATAAGTATTTGGTCAATAACCAACAAGCAAGATTTATGGCTCTCACAGACCTGTAAGTTCTTTTTCAAGAGGCTCCTCTATTTTCCACTTCTTACCTGTATTCATGGCACCTGTTTGAACTCGTATCAGTATAAAAGATGCCTCTCCACAACCTCAAACAGTCACACTCCAAACGCCACTATGGCCAACACCAACGAGCTGTCAGAGGACTCCAGAAACAAAATTACAGACCTGCACCAGGCTGGGAAGACTGAACCTGCAATAGGTAAGCAGCTCAGTGTGAAGAAATCAACTGTGGGAGCAATTATTAGAAAATAGAAGACATACATAACCACGGCTACCATCAGTTACACACTACGCCGCCAGGGACTCAAACCCTTTCCTCATTTTGTCTTTCATAGTTGAGGTCTACCTATGATGTAAATTACAGGCCTCTTTCATCTTTTTAAGTGGGAGAACTTGCACAATTGGTAGCTGACTAAATACTTTTTTTCCCCACTGTATACGATGATAGACTAAGAAATCTAACAAAATAATACAATGATAAACTACGAAATCTAACAAAATAATACAATGATAAACTACGAAATCTAACAAAATAATATAATGATAAACTACGAAATCTAACAAGATAATACAATGATAAACTATGAAATCTAACAAAATAATACAATGATAAACTATGAAATCTAACAAAATATGCCACTTTCTAAGAACTTAAATTATAGCCAGTAAAATGTTCCCTTAAATTGTATTTATTTCAGCTATAAGTTAAATTCCCTGGACTGCCTTGTCAGTAACGGTGTGTTGTCTCTCTTAGGTTACTGAATGTTCTGGAAGTCATTGCCCCCTTCAAGCACTTTAATAAACTCAGGGAGTTTGTTCAGATGAAGCTCCCTCCTGGCTTTCCTGTCAAACTGGGTAAGTAGATGTAATTCCAATAAGCACGCTGTGTAAGATAGATTTGAAGGGACTTTTATTTTCATTTGATATTTTTGGCAACAAAGAAATAGATCACGTTAGAACCAAATTAAACATGAATAATAATTCTGCTCATGTCTCCCTGCAGACATCCCTGTCTTTCCTACGATCACAGCCACCGTGACGTTTCAGGAGTTTCGCTATGATGAGTTTGACCAGTCCATTTTTACCATTCCCAACGACTATAAAGAAGACCCCAGCCGCTTCCCCGACCTTTAACCCCTTCAGCTGGAACAGGAATGTGCAACAAGGGAACATTATGCTACAAAAAAACCTACTTTTCCAATGACAGAAAGGGAAAATAAATAGCGGTAATTGTTCCATCACAGTTTACGGATTTGTGTTGCCCATCACAACAACCCTGAACACAAGCAGCAACACGGCAGCCAGAGAGGCAGACAGGAATAAAATGGCGTCATTCGAACTGATGGAGGCCCACTGAGGCAGCGAGGTCGAAATCTCCCGATAGGAACGAGGTGTTTTGAAGCTCAATGTTGCAGGTTTCTACTCTCACCTTCAGATTTCGTTTAATCCGGCAGCCGAGGCAGGAAATGCAACGAATTTGGAGGTGAGAGGGCGTTGAAGTTGAAGATAGTGACATCCGGGGCATAAGCAGAAGAAAGACAATCGGTCGATGCTATGTTTTTAAGTATGTAAGTAATGTTTGACTGACCTGTAGTAAAGCACTGTGTGAGATGTGGGGGAGGAATTCCACCAAAAATGACTTTCTAGGTCCTTTTCCCTTCTGAAGTAAACTTAAAAGAGGTGGGATATTAGATCTGAAGTCAATGTGACGTGAACCTGTATATAATCTAATGCCCACCTGTTAGACAGGTGTGTAAGAGAATACAATCACTGCTTTTTGTACACTCAAATCCCAAAGATGTAATGCCACTTGAAATTCACAACACTGAAAATGAGTTTTTGAATATGTTAAGTGAAGTAGTGTCTTTTGTAGGCAAAAGCCCTGAAAATCACTTTTTGCAGAATTCCTGTGTGTGTGTGTGTGTGTGTGTGTGTGTGTGTGTGTGTGTGTGTGTGTGTGTGTGTGTGTGTGTGTGTGTGTGTGTGTGTGTGTGTGTGTGTGTGTGTGTGTGTGTGTGTCATTGATTGTAAAGGGCATGGAGTTGCATCACTGACATTTTGGGCACTAATAAGATCCATAACAGCCACTCTACATTCAGTTGAGTTTATGAACACTCATTTTATGATACACCTTTAATCCTGCATTTCAAATATGAAAGTTTAATTTGAGACAACGGTAGTTTTTTTTAATGGTACCACAAAGTCTTCTCATGTTTTATGGCGAGACAGCGCTTGCAAGTAATAATGTCCAAGCCTTTTGTTTCTTACTACACCTTAAACTGTACAATCATGCTAAAATAAGTTAACTTTGGGTTGTATAGTGGGTACATGTTAGCGAATGAATGAGTGACTTCAACATTCATGCCATTTCTACATCGTAACAAAAAACGGCTTTTCATAACGCAGCATGTAAATATACATTTTATGAACTTTTTGTCTTTTATGTTCTCTTTTATTATTCTTTGTGTTTGTGATTTGAAGACGTCCTTTTTTTTATGAAGCACCACAAGTTAATGGAAAGTTTGTGGATTTTTTGACGTGGTGGCAGTTGCTATTTTTGTAAATACTTGTTATGTTTTAAAGAAAAAAGAATCTCTTAATTCTTTGTCATTATCTTCCTTCCGGTTATGTCTGATAAACATCATGAACCTCCTCCAGGTGTGATTAACCAACAATCAGCGTCACAGAGGGAAAAGCACAAAGCATCCAAAGTCCAGGTGTTGGATGGAAGTTATTTGTTTATAGCTGCTGCTATGGTTGATTAATTATGTCGATACCTACAGGTGTTGTGCTCATGTTTGTTTGTTAACTTGCCTGCTCCTGGAGTTTTCAAATGAAGGTGTACACAGATGTCTTAGCTCAGTGTTGTCAGAACAATTGGCTTTTTTTCTTTTCATTTTAGTTTGACTGGCCTTATTCAGTATAATCAAACATAGTACATTTAATTTTATACACACGTCACATTCCTCCATATGGGCAAGAGCCGCGAACACAACATTTTAGTTCACACTCCTTCCGGTTTTCAGCTGCTTGAGCTTTCCATGTTTAGGGAGTAAATGTATCATTCATCTACAACATGGTCGTTGTACAGCGAAGACTGTTGTATAAGTCTGCAAAACTATTTTCATAAAAAATGTACTAACATTAAAATTCAACATATCTGAAAGAGTCTGGTATCATGTGTTCCCCCGCTGGTGACTGGTTGAACTTTTATGTATATATGCTGGAAAGAGACAAGAAAAGATCCCAGAAGATGTCATAGTATTCTAATAAACTGTCACCAACAGGTCATTCATATAGTATATCGTCAATAATCAGGTCATAATTAGAACATGTCATATTATAGTTTGACATGAAAATAAGTCATCGTACATACTGTAACAAAAAAGTCAATCATAAAATAGTCAAAATGCCAGTCACGTTATATAGTATGTCAGAAAAATGGCAAATAGAATACATTTCTAAATTGACAAAGTATAAAGATGAAGAAAAGTTATAATATAGTATATCATGTTAAACATGCAACAGAGTATATCAGTGCAATGGGTCACTCAAAAAATCAGGAATTGGTCAAAGTAAATCCAAAAGAATCATACAAATGTTATTGTATAAGTATGCCATACAAATAGAATATAACACCATAAATTAAACCTATATAATTTGCCATAAAAAAATAATTGTTGTAACGGATTGTCCTTAAATAATGAATCCCAAGGAATCCGACAGCAAAGCAAGGAATCTGGGTTCTTTGCATATCTTGTTTTGTGCAGAGAGCTGTCGCGATTTCACCAATCCACGACTACGCGTGCAGGAAAGACCAGCCGTACTGCAGGAGGATTCTAGTTGAACTTCAATCAGGTTTATTCAACAGAGTATCACACAAGCTGAATACGTACACGGGTCTGTAGGAAGAAACTCCGCTCGCTCGATTCCTGACAGACTGAAATTCTAAAAGATAAGTAATGCATATAAAGTCTTTAAGAGTGTTTGTGATTGGTGCGCATAATAAGTAGGAGGCGGCCCGTGGTTTAGACTTGGGACTTTAGGAGCCTCATTGGAACACAGGGTCTAGTCCAACCCTCCAGGCCCCACCCAGGTCTTCCTCCTCCAGCCATCAGCAGTGTGTGCATGTTGTTTCTCGTTACTGCGGTCAAGCCAGCCGCCACTTCGAAAAACACAGTCAAGCCAGCCCACCCGATATTTTTCAGTACACGTATATACCAGGCATTACGGTGCGAGTGTTTGAAAACTGTCTTAAAAATAAGAGTGAACTTCCGGTGAACGTGATATGACGAAACACGCCTTTAAATACATTTATAGTTATAGATTAAACTAAATGAAGAGATGAAAAATCATGAATTGTATGAATGATGAATACAATATATAAAAGAAGGTAATTATTACAATATTGGATGTTCTGATTTAGAATTTCAAAATAAAATGTGTGTCTAATTTCAGAATAGATTTAGAACAAAATGGTGCGTAGTTATAAAATATGTTCACTTCTGATTCATGGTAGAGTACCTTAAGGTGTCACCCAGAGATAATAAAGACATTCTGACGTTTGATTTTTTTAAATGAAAGCACTTCATAAAGAAAATAATATTAATATATTATGCCGATATTTGAATTTTATTGAAAGCAATTTATATGAGATATTACTGTGTAGATTTTATAATAATAATAATAATAATAATAATAATAACTTTATTTATATAGCACTTTTAAAAACAAAGTTTACAAAGTGCTCTACAGATAAACAAAGCATAAACACAACTTAAATGGTGGCAAACAAAAAAGACCATACCATAAAAGCATTGAATACAAGTAAAACCAAACAAATAGGCAATTAAAATACAAATTTAAAAGGACGACATCACTTAAAAGCAGTTCTATAAAAGTGGGTTTTAAGAAGTGATTTAAAAGAAGTTATTGATTCTGCCAGCCTTATTTCCTCCGGTAGGTTGTTCCAAAGTCGAGGGGCCCTGGTGGAAAAAGCACGATCACCCTTTGATTTAAGCCTCGACTTTGGAACGGCCAGGAGGGCCCCACCGGAGGCTGCGAGGTGGCTTATATGGCGTTAACATTTCGATAACGTAATCCGGGGCAAGACCCAGACGGGCCTTAAAAGTGATCAATAAAATCTTAAAATCAATTCTAAAACTAACTGGGAGCCAGTGGAGTGAGGCCAGAACTGGAGTAATATGTAGTCGTCTGTTAAAACCAGTAAGAAGCCTAGCTGCTGCATTTTGGACCAGTTGGAGGCGGGAGATAGATTTATGGGTAATGCCTGAGAGGAGTGAATTACAGTAATCGAGTCTTGAGAATATGAGTGCGTGTATGACTTTTTCCAGATCGGGGTGTGACAATATGGGTTTGATTTTGGAAATGGTGCGTAATTGGAAGAAGCAGCACTGGACGTTTTTTTTTATTTGTGTTTCGAAATTTAAATTGGTGTCGAACATTACGCCCAGGTTTCTTGCAACCGGTTTTATGTAGGCGGACAGGGGACCAAGTTCACTCTGAATGAGGCCAGTGTTATTGTTTGGGGAATTGAATAATATGACTTCCGATTTTGAGTTATTGAGTTGTAAAAAGTTTTGTGCCATCCAACATTTGACATCAGAGAGACAGTCCAGGATAGCAGCTCGGCTCTTTGGGTCACCAGGTCTCAGCGGAAGGTATATCTGCGTGTCGTCAGCATAGCAGTGAAAAGAAACCTTGTGCCGTTGGAGGATTTGGCCGAGTGGAAGCATATAAATAGAGAATAAAATCGGACCTAAAATTGAGCCTTGTGGTACGCCACAGGTAATGTGTGCCGTGGAGGACGAGTGATCCCCTATGGCGACCGAAAAGGTTCTATTTAAAAGGTAAGAATAAAACCAGCTGAGTGCAGCATCCTTGATGCCGACCCAATTTTTAAGGCGATCAATTAAAATGGCATGGTCTACTGTGTCAAAGGCTGCACTCAGGTCTAAAAGAATTAAAACTGCGCTCTCCCCCCTGTCTGCTGTTAAAAGGAGATCGTTAGTTACCTTGAGGAGGGCAGTTTCTGTACTATGTAGTGCTCTAAAACCTGACTGAAATTTTTCAAATATATTGTTGTGATTCATGAAAGTTAGAAGTTGGTTTGAAACTACTTTTTCTAAAACTTTTGATAAAAACGAAAGTTTAGAAATTGGCCTAAATTTGATAAAACGGAAGGATCGAGCTTGGCTTCTTTAAAGAGGTTGGACCATAGCGTGTTTAAAAATAGATGGGTAAGTGCCATTTAAAAGGGAGCTATTAATAATCAGTAAAATACTAGGCCCTACAGTGCTGATAACCTCTTTTAAAAATGTTGTGGGAATAAAATCAAGGCTGCACGTAGTTGATTTCATGTGAGCGATGATATCAGATAAAAAGGATAGTGATACAGGTTCAAAATTACTAAAATAGGTTTGAATGTCCCTACTGGCATGTAAAATGCGAGTTGGGGGGATAATTTCTTCTCTTATTTCCTTTACTTTATCAATAAAATAATTTAAGAACCTCTCACACATCTCTTGTGAGGCCTCAGTAGGTTGACAGAGGGAGGGGTTTATAACTGAGTCTATGACCTTGAATAAAACTCTTGGGTTCGAATGATTATCTAAAATTAACTTAGAGAAGAATGAGGCTCTTGAATGAATTTGAATGAATTCCATTTAAAGTTAGCGACAAATAAATATTATTAATATTATGCCAATATCTGAATTTTATTTAAAGCAAATCCTTAGATTACTGGAATGAAATTACACTGCAGTCTGGTTAGTGGTGACCTCTGCTAGCTCCATGATTATTTTCATGAGATATTACTGTGGAGATTTTGAATAAATTCAATTTAAAGTTAGTGAAAAATTAATATTATTAATAGTATGCCAATATTTTAATTTTATTTAAAGCAAATCCTTAGATTTCTGGAATGAACTTACACTGCAGTCTGGTTAGTGGTGACCTCTGCTAGCTCCATGATTATTTTCATGAGATATTAATGTGCGGATTTTGAATATAGAAGAGCTCCAGGGGAACAAGACTGGCAACATCCAACTGAAAAACTACAAGTTGCCACCTCACTCACTTTTAAGATGAATTCAATAATATGTGAAATAAAGCCTCATACAATTAAAAATGTACTTTATTCAGCTATGGTTACTCACTTTGAATCGTTTGGTTGTCATGTAATTCTTTCTCATGTCCTTTTTGACACACTGTGATGAAAACAAAACCGCAGGTATACATTATAATCCTGGTAAATTGATAATTGTATTATGGTCTTAAACTGACAATGTATTAGCTACGTTAGGCCTGGTACATAGCCTTGATGTTTTCTGTTGACCTTGATATTGTATCAATACCTCAGTTCAGCTGTTGATAACGATTATAACGTCCCCACTCACCACAATGTCTCCTCCACGGATAAACTGCAGGCGCGGCTGGAAGATGGTGATGTCCAGGATGTTAATGAGGTCACACAGGTAGTCGGTCAGCAGCCAGTAAGGGGGTGCTAGTGAGAGTGGATGTGTCGATGCACAGCACGGCAGAGCGATGCGACCCGTGTCGACGGGGTACGGGGGACGCTGAGCGATTACATATATCTCCTGTTCTATGGAGGACTAAAAATGACTTAAGTATAAATAAATAAATGCTTAAATATATGTATAAATAAATGTATAAATGCTTAAATAAATGTATAAATAAATAGAGGAATGAATGAATATAAGTTATAAATCAACAGGACATCATTAAATAAATATATTTCTACATTTCTACATCAGGCTTTAGACAGAGGTTCGGACCGCCCAGCTCATTTGAATATACGGATACGTAAATGTCACACATAAATAAATGAAGAAATACGTGTGGACACATACATAGAGAAATAAATAAAAGAAGAAATACAGAAATGTAGAAATATATTTATTTAATGATGTCCTATTGATTTATAACTTATATTCATTCATTCCTCTATTTATTTATTTATTTATTTATACATTTATTTATTTATTTATACATCTATTTAAGCATTTCTACATTTATTTATACATTTATTTAAGCATTTATTTATTTATTCCTATATTTATTCATTTATGTATTTATTTATTTATACTTAAGTCATTTTTAGTCCTCCATACTCCATACTGTTCTGCCTGTTTTGCATCTCTGCCTCTAAGGTTTTAGAAGGAACTGCAACTCTAAACCAGAGTGCAGTTTACATTCAGTGCCATGTCCCGCCTCTGACTGGGCATATAGCCAATCATATTTTAAGATATTGGGGTGGCACTTAGGGTGGCCAATCAGATTTCAGGGGTGCCACCCTAGGCCACTCCCTGAACACGCCACTGGTGTCTGGGTGACTAACGGACACGCGACTAGCCAGCCAACGTTAGTTACAAGCCTCCATGATGAACATCCAGGGTGACTTCAGCGCCAGGGGGAGATTTAATACATTTGTGATTCATAATTGTTACGCGATATCATGCCTGCTGGCACTTATCGTCGGTGAGTAACTGTGTTCCATCTGTATTTACACAACACTATGAAACAGGTTGGATTGTTATATAGCCTCAGGTTTGTATGCAATCCACGTTCATTATTGTACGGTCTCCAATTTATTAGACGGCCATTTCCCAAATTAATATATAAATAGATAGTTTGAGGCAAATTATTTTATTTATTTGGTAGTTATTTGATATGCTCGCGGGCTAAGCTAAACTAAGCTAGCCTGAACTTGGTCGTAACAACAGTCTCTGGTCATACACAGTAAAATCGACAGTGTTAAATATGCAGTGTCAAAGTCCATTGACTCTATTAGAGTTATTTCAACAACAGCTTGAGTAAGATGCCTCCTAGTGTTGGTGTTAATATACGGAGTTAAAACAGGTAGTGTCAAAAGTACTTTGAGAAGCCAGGCCCCTCTCCTCACCTCATTTCTAACGGCTCTGGATTTTTCTCAGCGCGCTTTTCCTAACATCAACCGACTGCGGTAAGTGTCTTTTAGTCACCTATTACAGACAGTATTTTGGCATTTCAACAGGGGCAAACATTTAGAATACCTTAATAATGTTGGCTCGCCTTATTCCAGCTGTCTTTGCATTTTTAAATAAATTACAATGGGCTAACATAACCGAGTTGGGAACTAGCTTATACGTGTGATCAACGTTCAACAAATTAAGACTTACAAGCTAATGTTAGTTAACTGAAACTCGACAGCACGATGAGCTGCTAATATAGTGTGGAGGGGGGATTATTTTGTAGTCTTTATAAAGCCTGTGAGGACGATCACATAGCTAAAAATGTGTCTGGAGTATGCTAAATTAGCTCATGTTAGCTTAACTAATTATCCCTTGCTGCGTATGTGCGGGCGGGAAAGCTTACGTACAACGTCATATGAAACTACTAGCTACTCAAGTGCAGTGTGCTGACGTCCTACGTCAGAGAACCGCGTTGAGAGCGAGAGGAGTCGGACGTGTGTGTGTTACTTTAAGGGCTCGATCACACCAGACCCGCCCGCCCGCCGCCCGCTAAACCATTGGGCGCGACTTTCATATTTTAAATAGCTTGAACACAACATTAACGGTTGGTTGCGCAAACAGGTCTGTTCCACAGGTGCACTGCACCGTTTTGTGGAATGTGTCCGAATAACGGAACCAACTCTGACAGAGTTTTTGGCTGAAGGTAGGACATTTCACAGAGACTTAAGTTGTAATAGTAATATAATGTTGCTATTTAAAATTGATATACTGGAATATACAGAAGGTTATGCTATATTTAAAGTCCTCTATTTTTTTTAATTGTATTATATGTGTGTTTGTGTATATTAATTCACGTTTTCGGTTTCTTCTTTCCTAATTTCCCAATTGTTTTTAGTTGGCCCTTGTGTTCTAAATCTGTCATTAAATCCTGGAAATATGACTACAAAAATAATGTCTTATTTAATCTTACAGGACATCACCACCCAGAGAGTTGAAGGAAATGTATGCCAAAGGTATCGTGGCCTTATTCCCCTACCTCAGTGACCCTTATTCCAAGAATGGCTATGTGAGTAAAACACAGTGATGATTGTGGTTATGTGAGATGCTGTATTGAAATGTGTATAATTCTTCCAGAGCATGATGTTACATTTTAAATGTTACTAATGAAATGTCTGTTTTGTTTTCCTTTTATCCTCCCAGCAGCATTATTATGATGGTCATAGTGGGACTGGGTACCTCGCCTGGAGGATTAAAACTATTCAGAGATGCACTGCTAAAGACAGACGATCAGCATTTGGAGGTAATTCTGTACTAATACTGGAGGAATGTATGTAGAATCAGTGATTGTCTTTTATTGCACATTTTCTCCAGTCAATATAAATGATAGATTTTTCTTAAAATGTATGTCAAATCTAAATTGCCTAAATTGTTTTCAAAATGCACATGGTTGTGATCTGTATTTATCACACAATATTTTTTATATGGTGTTTAATCAGCCAAAGGACCATCTGGTGATGACATGTCTGGAGGACCAACTGTCAGACGAGAGTCCGAGTTTCTTCTAGAGATTGTCCCGAGCGACGATGAATGTAAAGAAGCCATCTCATTGATGAAACATTCTGCTGATGAGGACACAATCAAGAAAAAGATGAAACTGACTTTTGTCTATCGCCGCAACATGATCCTTGACCCCCAGCAGTCAAGGGACATCCTGTCCGACTTTCCGCGTTTTTAAAGATGTCAAAGGCTTGGTAAATATCTGACATTTTAGATGAACAGAAAATGGGCATTGACACTAGCAACAACTAACAATTACGTTTGGCAGATTATGAAATCCTGACACTGTCCCCCAACATCCCTAAACTAGGTTGAACAGGATTTCTTTCTGATGTTTGGAGAGGATACATCAGGCAATCTTCTGGAGAAGATTACGAATGACCTCTTAATGGCAGCAGATAAAGGACTTCTCTCTGTACTGGTCTTGTTAGACCTTAGTGCTGCATTCGACACCATTGACCATAACATCCTATTACAGAGACTGGAGCAGTCGATTGGTATTTCAGGCACCGCCCTAAGTTGGTTTAAATCCTATTTATCAGATCGATCTCAGTTTGTATTTGTAAACGATGAAGCCTCAATGACCACCAATGTTAGTCATGGAGTTCCACAAGGTTCTGTGCTTGGACCAATTCTATTTACCTTATACATGCTTCCTTTGGGCAATATTATCAGGAAACGCTCTATAAACTTTAATTGTTATGCAGATGATACTCAACTATATCTATCGATAAAACCAGAGGAGACTAACCAACTCACTAAAATTCAAGCATGTCTTAGTGACATAAAAACATGGATGACCGGCAACTTCTTGATGTTAAACTCAGACAAAACCGAAGTAATTCTACTCGGCCCTGAGCACCTCAGAGATCAATTATCTGGTGATGTGATTTCTGTAGATGGCATTACTCTAGCATCCAACACCACTGTAAAGAATCTCGGCGTTATCTTTGATCGGGACTTGTCCTTTAACTCCCACATAAAGCAAATCTCAAGGACTGCATTCTTCCATCTACGTAATATTTCAAAAATCAGGCACATCTTGTCTCAAAAGATGCAGAGAAATTGGTTCACGCGTTCGTTACTTCGAGACTGGATTACTGCAACTCCTTATTATCAGGCTGCACTAATAAATCTCTTAGGTCCCTCCAGTTGATCCAGAATGCTGCAGCTCGTATTCTCACTAAAACTAAGAAAAGAGATCACATTACTCCTGCACTAGCTGCTCTGCACTGGCTCCCTGTAAAATCAAGAATCACTTTTAAAATTCTTCTCTTAACTTACAAAGCCTTAATTGGTGATGCACCATCATATCTTAAAGAGCTTGTAGACGTATCGCCTCACCAGAGAGCTGCGCTCACTAAATGCGGGCTACTTGTAGTTCCGAGAGTCTTAAAATGTAAAATGGGAGCCAGAGCCTTTAGTTATCAAGCTCCTCTTTTATGGAACCAGCTTCCACCTTCAGTCCGGGAGGCAGACACAGTCACCACATTCAAGAGTAGACTGAAGACTTTCCTCTTTGACAGAGCTTATAGTCAGGGCTGAATCAGGTTTGCCCTGGTCCAGCCCCTGGATATGCTGGTATAGGCTTATAGCTGCTGGGGATGTTTAGGATGCACTGAGCACCTCTCTCCTCTTTTCTTTCTCCTATGGATGAATCTTCATCTCTCCATCACACATGACTAACTCTGCTTTCTCCCTGAGTCCTTCTGACTTCACGTCTCATGGGGTCATCGGACCCTATGAGACGGCATAGATTCCATCTGCTGATGGACCTTCGATGGTTGGATCGTGAGTTCCTGTCGCCAGCTGTGCCACTGCCCTGCTGGGACTCCGCCCACTCCTCCACTTGGGAGGTCTCCAAACTCTCCATCGTGGAATATGCCTAAATATGAACTATTGATAAACTCTGTCAGATTCCTTGAATGTATTTTAACTCTAAATATGTCCTTCTGTACACATTACATCTATTGCATCTGTCCATCCTGGAGAGGGATCCTCCTCTGTTGCTCTCCTGAAGGTTTCTTCCTTTTTTCCCCTGAAGGGTTATTTGGGAGTTTTTCCTGGTCCGATGTGAGGTTTTGGGTCAGGGATGTCTATGTGTACAGATTGTAAAGCACTCTGAGACAAATTTGTAATTTGTGAAACTGGGCTATACAAATAAACTGAATTGAATTGAATTGAATAGAAGTGGCCAACCACATTTAAGAAAAAGATTGCTTTTGAGGTTTCCTTAGTAAACACCATGTTATCTTACAGTGTTGACGAAGACGATCAGCAGGCGGAGGTACACGTCGCCCTCATAGATACCGTGATGGATTTCGTGAGGTGAGAAGGAAGTGCCGTGACATCGGAGTTTAAGCTGCATTCAGTGTGTGATTTGTCAACATTTGTAAGCTGCCTAATCTGTTTCACTCTTCTTTATTCTTAAAAGGAACTTGACACCAAATAATATGATCCGGGCTTCCTTCCAAACGGTATCTTTTTTATTTTCTATGACCATGTCGTGTCTTTCTATATGAGGGAGACAATGCCATATTTACGTGAACACACTCTTCTTTCTTTTCTTAGTTCAAGACTGCGAGGCTGCATTTTAGAAGCTACTCGCTAAAGTCAAACTCTACCCTGAAAACGGTACATCTTTTTTTCCTCACTATCAAGATTCTGTTTTGGATGTGCAGTGGTAGTTGCCCTCAGACCCCTCTGAATGTTGACCCCCCCCCCTCTCTCTTGTTTCAGAATGACACTGTTGTGGAAGTGGAGGGTCACTATGTGGAGGGCACCAACACGTTGGGCCTGATCGTGTCCTCCTTTGTCATTGGACTGATCCTGAACAGCATTGGGGATGATGGCCAGATCATCAAGTGCCACATTTTGACCATCAACGAGCTCAGCAAAGCCGCCGCCAGCTCGATAAACCGGTGAAGTGAAACGGCTTATTCCGTACCACGTTGCAATATTCCACCTATTTACAGAACTTGAGTAAAGATCCCGCTGCGTAGTGTTTATGTTCCTCTTTGACTTCTAAAAACAGGATCTTTTCTTCTGGCAGGGTTTTCTATTAGAACAAAAAGTATATTTCCCCCTGCTAATATCTATTCCCAATCATATTTGTTTTTCCCCCTTTTCTATTTCTTTTGGAGTAATATTGTATTAGTAATCAGACTACTGTCCCAAGTTATTGAGGTTCCCTCTGCTTTTCTTTTTGTGTCTTTTCTCCAGCTACTTGCCAATTGGATTGCTGTTCATAGTTGCCAGCAATATCTTTCAGGTTTACGACTGGGAAACTATCCATAAACTGAGAGAGTTTGTGTTTGTGGTCGTTATCGGGTACGCTCTCCTTTCCTCACGTGCACCAAAATACGAACAACGTGCATGTTCTTTTGATTTGTCAAACACACGCACGCCATTTTTTTCATCAACAGACTAAAACACACCAAATGGGCCTGAAGCCTTCTGCTAATTTCCTGTCATTGTGTCTTGAACTGTGTGTTTCAGACTCCTCATCCACGGGTGCGTCGCTCTCCCGGTGTTGTAATGTCTGATACTGAGACGTAACCCGTGGCATTGCATTCATGGCGCTCTCCCTGCCTTAACCACTGCTCTGATGATCTCCTCCAGGTACGAGGATATTTGAGGCTGTGCTTCTAGTCTGTGTCTGTATGTTCATCCGCCAGATATTCTTTTTTTTACAGATTTATTTTTATATTTATTTTTACCGGATATTTGGAGTGAAATAGCCAGCATTTACAGTTTGTTGTACTGAAAGTATTATTTTACAAAATAAAATACACAAATGTATAGCTTTATAGAAACACCACACAAGGATGATGTGTTTTTTTTAACGTCATAAGATGAAAACAAGGATAAAACAAGACAAAACAAAACAAAAATATGACACAAACTTTTCCCCATCCCACCCCCTCCCCTTGTATGGCTCTCAGTTTCCTTTCATTTATACATCTACAGTCTTTATACAGTTTACATACATCCATCCGTACACATTTATATCTACATAAACCAATACAGTTGTAGCGGCAATCTTGTCTCTGTCCGGTAATCCCTATTACCACTACTGTTACAGTCTGAGTGTGGGCAGTGAGCTTGACGCGTAATGAATCTTCAGAGACAGTAACTCCATTTCAAGAAGGTTTACTTAACAAATTTAGAGATACAAGAATCATTCAGTGCTTAGCTTAGCACAACGGTCAAAAAACTGTCTTGCTCCGCAGACTGATTAACCTCAACTGAGGGACTATAGGCTCTGACGTAGTCAGTAACGTAACTTAAAGGAGCCGTTCAACACACTTCTATAAATCATTAAACACATCCTATTAAAGTCTGTTATGGCTCTTACATTTCCAGCCCCTAATTGTTATGCTGGCTACAAACAATTATCAAATATGAATTACAAAGAGACATAACATATTCAACATGCATCCATAATAATGATTACATCATGTGCAAAAGGTAAATACACTTTATACAATCTTCTATCCAATTTTGAAGTCCAATTGGTTACTCTGTTTGCTTCAGCAGGCAGAGTTTGTTTATGGGTCTGTCCAGTGTGTTGGTTTTGGTTTTCACACTAACTCGCCTGACTGTTCCATTAGAATCTGGTAATGTCTTTATTACACGACCCATGATCCAAGAGTTGCGAGGGGCAGTTTCATCCATTATCAAGACAATATCTCCTGGCACTAAATTCCTCTGTAGTGTGTGCCACTTTTGTCTGTCCTGAAGGAGTGGCAAATATTCTCTGGTCCATCGGGTCCAGAACAGATCCGCCATGTACTGTATCTGTTTCCAACGTCGTCGTGCATACTGATCCTCTTTGACAAAGATTCCAGGTGGAACGCTGGGTTGTGTTTTCAGTAGCAACAAATGGTTAGGTGTTAAGGCCTCCAAGTCATTAGGATCATCTGATGATTGAGTGATTGGTCTATTATTGATGATAGCTTCGACTTCACACATGATGGTTTGGAGTCCTTCATCATCTACTGACTGTTGTTTAAGCACGGAATTCAGCACTTTTCGTACAGCACGGATTTGTCTTTCCCATATGCCGCCCTGATGAGAAGCTGCTGGGGTATTGAAAATCCACTTGATGCCCTTTTGCATCAGGGTGTTCTGTACTTTCGTCTGATTCAGATTTTGTACTGCCTCACGCAGTTCTCTTTCCGCAGCAACAAAATTTGTTCCGTTGTCTGAACGCATTATTGTTACTTGTCCTCTTCTGCTGACAAACCGACGTATGGCATTAATGCAGGAATCGGTGTCCAGACTGTGGGCTATTTCGATATGAACAGCTCTCACGGTGAGACAAGTAAAAATCACGCCATAGCGTTTGACGAGGCTCCGACCACGCTTGACTTCAAAAGGACCAAAGAAATCAACACCCACATTGGTGAAGGGTGGCTGATCTGGTAGTAACCTGTCTTCTGGCAGGTCTGCCATTTTTTGCTTCCCAGCCTTGGCGTTGAATCTTCTGCATACTGTGCACCTTGAAATCATTTTCCTGACAGCTGAGTTAGCTTGAGGGATCCAATATTTTTGACGCAGCGTAGCAAGCATGTAATTGCGTCCACAATGTCCGATTTCTTGATGGATGTGTTGCAGTATGAGGCTGGCCAGAGGTGAATTTTTTGAGAGGATAACTGGATGTTTAGCCTCTTGTGGCATTGCAGATTTATTTAGCCTGCCTCCAACTCTTAGTATCCCATCCTGCAAAACGGGGTCCAGTCTACAGATTGTACTCTTTTTCTTGACGGGAGAATTTCCTTGCAGTGCACTGATTTCTTCTGCGTACTCCTGGAGCTGACTTAGTCGTATGAGCTCCATTTCTGCTTTAACCAAATCTTCCAGAGTTGGTGGACTTGGTTTCAATGTTGACTTCAATTTCTTCATCTGCTGTATAATAAGCCTTTTCTGCTTTTCTGGGTTGTTTTCAGCTTGACAGATAGTAGCTTGAAGCTCCTTTCTCTTGTCTTTTAAGTGCATCAGTGTATCCTTTAGTCTGAGAAACCAAGCCACTGCCTTTTTTAATGGTAGCCACTCCGAGAAGTAAGTGATGAGCTTGTTAACTGGGTCTAAGCTATCCTTTGTGCTGCACACCATGACTGTAGCACATGTCTTGATTTCTGGGTCTTCTTCTGTCGCTGAATCCCCTTGATCCAATTGCTTTGGCCACTCACTTTGTGGTTTCAGCAAAAATGCAGGACCTTGGCTCCACGTTTTGCTCTGGATGAACTTCTCAGCTTTCAACCCTCTAGAAGCCTGGTCAGCGGGATTTAATGCAGAATTGACATAACGCCATTGTGCAGGCTGAGAATGCTCCCTTATTGTGGTAACTCTGTTTGCTACGAAGGTTTTGTAGCGAGCGTTTTCATTTGAAAGGTACCTCAACACCGTAGTGCTGTCAGTCCAAAAAACAGATTCCTGTAATGGGACTTGAAGGTCCTGTCTGAGCATTCTGTCCATTTTGACAGCAACAGCAGCTGCTGTTAGCTCCAGTCTTGGTATTGTGACATGTTTCAGTGGTGTCACTCTTGCTTTTCCCATTAGAAGGGAACAGTGTTTTTTGTTCTCCTGGCTGGTTAACACAATATAAGAGGCGGTGGCATAACCATCCTCACTAGCATCAGCAAAATGGTGCAGCTGTGCTGACTGTGGGGTTTCAAATCCTTTTGGTTTCATGCATCTGGGTATGCTAAATCCTGCTAACAGCTCCAAGTTTGCCAGCCATTCACGCCATCTTTTTGCGTGTTCATTTTCTATCTCTTCGTCCCAACCTTGCTTCCTTTTGCACAGGTCTCGCAAGATGAGCTTCGCTGGCAACATAAGTGGCGCCAAAAAACCAAGAGGGTCGTAAATAGAACTGACAGTGGACAGGATTCCACGTCTAGTAACAGGCTTGTCTTGCACATTTATCTGGAACCTGAAGTTGTCAGTCTCTGTACACCACTGAACCCCTAGGGCACGTTCCATCGGAAGTGTGTCGTGGCTGAAGTCCAGGTCTTTTACTTTAGAAACCCTTTCTATGTCAGGGATGGAAAACAATACTGTTCTGCTGTTGCTTACCCACTTGGTCAGATGGAATCCTCCTTTGGAGCACAAGTCTTGTAGGTCTTGTACTAGGCTGATTGCCTGTTCCTCTGTTGCCACTGATTTAAGACAGTCATCGACATAGAAGTTTTTTAGTACTGTCTCTACTGCTTCTGCGCTTGTTACTTCCTTTGCATCTTCTGCAGTTCTTCTTAAAGCATAGGAAGCACAACTAGGTGAAGATGTGGCACCAAAAAGGTGAACCTTCATCCTAAACTCTTCCACATTGCCATCCACATCACCCTCTGACCACCACAGAAACCGTAGCAGATCTGCATCTTCCTCTGGGACCTTCACCTGGTAGAACATGGACTCTATATCCGCCATAAGTGCCACTGGGTGTTCCCTGAATCTTAATAGGACACCAATGAGCGAGTTAGTGAGATCAGGTCCTTGGAGTAACTGCTCATTCAGGGCCATTCCTGATACCTAGCAGTGCAGTCAAATACTACTCTTATCTTCTTTTTCTTGGGGTGGTACACGCCATGGTGAGGAATGTACCACACTCTGCCATTACTGCGATTTAACTGCTCAGTGGGTATTTTCTCGGCGTAGCCTTTTTCAATAATGCCTTTCATGAAGACCTTGTAATCTTCATGGAATTCTGGATTTCTTTTGAGTTTTCTCTTTAGACTATCAACCCGCTGCTGAGCAATGCAACGATTATTTGGCACTCTGATGTTTTCATTTCTCAGTGGCAAACTCATGCAGTAGTGTCCATCGACCAACTTCGCTGACCCTGTAACCAGGTGCATGAATTGTTGATCCTCCTGGGACATTTCATCCTTCTCTTCACAGCTTCTTTCTGTGAAATCTGTATTGTACTGCTTCACTAGCAATTCTTCAATTTCTACCACTGAGATGTGATTAGCAGAGTAGCTTTGCAGTTTACCGCTGGCTGTCCTAGGGTTTTCCCCCTTTCTGAGAGGTCCATTTATCAACCATCCAAGAGCAGTTTTGACAGCATATGGTCCCTCACCTTCACTGTTTATGACCCGCCATGGTTCCATGGCTTTTGGGATGTTGGCACCTATAAGCAGACCGACTTCTGCTTCAATACGAGGGAGATGCACATCTTTCAGGTAAGGCCAGTGAGAAATATCTTCCTGTTGTGGAATGTTTTCTTTCTTTACTGGGATGTGGCTATGTGTAAACACCTTTGGCAATTCAATGTATGTGTTCTCTTCAATACCACATATTTCTAGGTCTGAAAGAACACAACTGTTCATCAATTTGTGACTGTTCGACTTGTCTTGACCCATTGTGTCGAGAAGAAACTGGGTGCGCTTTCCTTTAAGGTTTAGTGTTTTCTGTAGCTCTTCACTGCAAAAGGTTGCAGTGCTCCCAGGATCTATAAAGGCGTATGTTTCTACATACCTTTCACTCTTTCTGGATTTTAGCTTTACTGGTACCACAGCTAGAACACATTTTCCTTCTCCAGCCCCAGTGCTTCCACAAACCTCTTGATCCAATGACACATAGGCACTTGAGATAGCGTTTCTCTCTTCAACTTCCGGCGCAGCATTATTTTCTTTAATGACGTGGAGTATGTCCGGGTGCCCCTGAGAACAGGTCCGACACACCATTCTCTTTTTGCAATTCTTACTAAGGTGCCCCAGTGTAAGGCATCCAAAGCAAAGGCCTTTAGCCTTCAGGAAGTCTATCCGTTCTCTGTTTGTCAGATCTGTAATCGTATTGCAGACAGACAGAGCATGATTCTTCTGACAGAATAAGCATGGTTTGTGGAAAGCTGTAACAACATCTTTCACTGGGCTGCTTGTTCTTGTGGTTGTCTCTGAGGTTGTGTCCTGTACACCTGTAACAAAAGTGCTTTTGCTTTGACCAGTTTTCCAGATGGTTCTCTCTTTGGTAGTTTTATCTTTTTCCTTTGTGCCTTCGTAACTCTCCACCACAACTCCAAAAGGGGATCCAGAGCTACCTTTGCCTGCCGATCGATGAAGTCGACTAGGTTAGAAAACCTTGCTCGTCCTCTTCCTCTCTCATGGATCTCAAATGCCGCGTTCTCCACTTCTCACTAAATCTCTAAGGAAGCTTTGAAATCACAACACCCATGTTAGTAGGATTATCCACTTCCTCCATGTATTCCATATCAGCCATAGTGCTCCTACAGCCAATCAGGAAAAGAGCGAGGCGCTTAATGCTTTAGCATCCTCTGGTTTGATCTGAGGCCATTTTAATGCCTTATCCATGTATGCATTGGCTATCTTCAGCTCATCTCCGTAATGCGTTTGGAGTAGCTTTCTGGCCTCTGAATAGCCTCTGTCTGATGACATATGCTCGCAACTGCGAACAAGCTCTTGTGGTTCCCCACTGGTATACTGCTCCAAGTAATAAAGCTTGTCCTGATAGCTGTCAACTTTGCTATCCACTGCATGTTCAAAAGCCCTAATGAAAGATTTGTAAGTAAGAGAGTCACCTTTAAATACTGGAACGTCCCTGCATGGGAGGTGAGACATAGTCTGCTGCTTAACAAGCATTTCAGTTATCACATTTTGCCTCTGCATGACTTGGTACAGCCCACTGTCATTGTTCCCAGATCGACGGCGACCGTCATCATAGACGGGTAGCTTGTCTTGTGCTCTCTCTTCCCTTCTCTTACTTTGAGAAGACTTCTTCGATGTATGACTGCTGGCTCTGTCCTTAGCGTTGTCATACTCTTCCAGCACCTTGAGCTTTGCCCTGGATTCTGCAATAGCAGTATCAATGTCTAGTTGTTCCATTTTAGCCTTTAGCTGCACTTCTTCCATTTCAAGCGCTTGCTTCCTTTTTAATGCAGCTGAACGTGCGATCAGTGCTGCATGCTCTGCCTCTTCTTTAATGCGCACTGTGGTTGTAGTTGCAGATGAAGCTACTGAGCTAGAGTCAACAGATGTGATGGATTTACTCTTGCTCCGATGTTTTTCTGTCCCAATCTGAGATATGCTGTCGTCAGCATTAACATCACCTTGTTCATATTCACTTGCAAAATTAATTCCAGTGGCGTTGTTTTGCTTTCCTACTTTTTCCCACATTGCAGAACACCAGTTTTCAGTATTTTCAACAAAGTCTCTCATGGGTGCTGATCTTGGTTCAAACCAATTATCCTGATCTGCTTGTCTTTCATCTTCATCCAATAAAGTCATAACTTCAGCATTTACATCCTCAAACTCTTTGAACACTTTGCAGAATTTCTGAGAAAGCATCTCCTTCACTTCATTCACATTTGTGCCATCAATTTTAAGGGTTTCAATAGTTTTCATCACGACTGAAAGTTGAGATAATTTACCTCTTCTAGCTGCAATACGCCGACTGACTCTGTCTTCCAAAGCCTTTTCAGTGGGCTTTGGCACCTCCTGTGGTCAGAATCCTCCATAGCAACGCACCGCTGACCAGACTCAGCCAGTGCACAAACCGTCTGCATTTGCTTCAAAACGGTCCGTTTTCACTTGAGAAGCTAATGTCCAACAGTTTCTTTCAGTGAGCGCCGATTTTCCAGAGATAGTTGTTGTCCAGGTTCCACAAATGTTCACCACCTCTACGGTATACAAGCCACGCCAGCTCGCTTGGCTCGGCGTGCCGTTCCACAGCGCAGCGCTTCCGTAACGAGGTACTTCAGTAAGCTAGCACGCGGTGCGATGTAGCTTTCTGTCTGTTGATCTCGTGGCGAAATCCTCTGGCTATCATTCACAGTAACTTACGCCATCCATTATGAAGGCTCTGACTTGGTCCTCATCCATGCAAAAGGGTTTATTCCGCGTGATAATCCTTTCTTTTTCCAGCGCAGCGTTTCCGGTAACGAGGTACTTCAGTAAGCTAGCACGGCGTGCGATGTAGCTTTCTGTCTGTTGATCTCGTGGCGAAATCCTCTGGCTATCATTCACAGTAACTTACGTCATCCATTATGAAGGCTCTGACTTGGTCCTCATCCATGCAAAAAGGTTTATTCCGCGTGATAATCCTTTCTTTTTCCCATCGTGAGCAAAGTTTTTTGACTCAATGTAGCGGCAATCTTGTCTCTGTCCGGTAATCCCTATTACCACTACTGTTACAGTCTGAGTGTGGGCAGTGAGCTTGACGCGTAATGAATCTTCAGAGACAGTAACTCCATTTCAAGAAGGTTTACTTAACACATTTAGAGATACAAGAATCATTCAGCTTAGCTTAGCACAACGGTCAAAAAACTGTCTTGCTCCGCAGACTGATTAACCTCAACTGAGGGACTATAGGCTCTGACGTAGTCAGTAACGTAACTTAAAGGAGCCGTTCAACACACTTCTATAAATCATTAAACACATCCTATTAAAGTCTGTTATGGCTCTTACAACAGTATTCACAACAGTATTCTGGCCTGGAGCAAGATCATTGAAATCTGGTGAGTTGCGGTTAAATCTCTCTCCCTCTCTCTTCGGTCCTAGAGTGAAAACGATGTTAAAAAAACATCCGTAGTTGCATTGGTCAGGAAGACGTAATACGGCATGTTTAAGACATGACAAGAACCGTTTTGCATGACTGTGTCTTCATAAACCAACTCTAGTCGCTCAGTGAGCAGCCGGTGTGTTTAATCTGCAGCGTGTTCGCGGGGATATCCACCTTCACCGCAGCAGGGGTCCCGGCGACGGGAGCCGTGACCACCATCTTTGTTTTGACGGCGGTCGGCTTACCCACGAAGGACGCGTCCATCTTGTTCGCCGTGGAATGGATCCTGTAAGTTCCACTGCTTTTATCGAATCATCAACAGCGTCACGCAGATGTATTTTTCTGCTTTCATAGCACACTACGGTTTCCCTCTTTCAGAGACCGCTTCAACACAGTGGTTAATGTGTTGTCAGACTGCATCTGCGTAAACATAATCTACGGCCTGTCCCAAAAGGATCTGGAGGACATCGAGTGAGGTGAGCATGTGGCTAGAGCAGGTGACCTTCTCATCCAACCCTGTATCACAAAAATTACGTTCCCCCGGACCTAAAATGCAATTTGCATTTACGTTTGTTTGAAATGTATTTCTCTCCAAATTACGTTTGACTGAAACGTAATTCTCTCCAGATTACATTTGTATTTGACGTATTATAATTACAAATACGTCTCTAGTCAACGTATCTTTGGCGTTTGTTGTCTCTCTTTTCTACAATGGTGTTGTGAATCCTTTAGTCTTATTTATTATTATGTTATATGTTGTTTTGCCTGCGTATTATGACAGGAATAGGCGTTGTAACGGATCATATGAATTGTCATGAAGACTTACTGCTGGTCACTTTCCTTTTCTTTCTTTAGGTGACAAGACACTAATTAAAACTCGTAAACCATCCCCATACTAAAAAACTAAATACTAATACTAAATAGAATAATAAGTTTAATAAAGATTACAAGAACAATAGTTAGTCATAAAACTAAATACTAACACGTACAAACGTCATTTTTGTTATACAGGGTTGCTCCAACATATGCTCTGAGATCAGGAAAAACTCACAAAAACCAGAAGCGCACATTAAACTGTAATAGCCCGTTTGTAACCAGTATGTTTTTAATATTTTAAAATATTTGTAATATTATAACACAATATGTTGGATTAAAATACGTTGCACTAAATTTGTACCTTTAACTACTTTTATGTTTAAATCCCAGAAGGACTCGAATGGCTCCCAGTGACATCAGACCTGACGGTTCACACTCCGGGAAAGCTCTTGGTCAGAACAATGGCGGCGCCCACGTCCTGAAGCGAGAAGATACAGAATCCTCCGTAATAATATAGAAATATATATATATATATATATATATATATATATATATATATATATATATATATAGTAATATTATTATTATTATATTTAATATTAGTATTTAGTTTTTTAGTATTTTTTTGTGTTTTATAATTAACTATTGTTCTTTTAATCTTTATTAAATGTATTATTATTATATTTAGTATAAGTATAATTTTTTTGTATTTTTGTGTGTTTTATAATTAACTCTTGTTCTTTTAATCTTTATTAAACTTCTTCTTATATTTAGTATTAGTATTTCGTTTTTTAGTATTTATGTTGGTGTTTTATAATTAACTATTGTTCTTTTAATCTTTATTAAACTTATTATTATATTTAGTATAAGTATTTTTTGTTTGTTTTATAATTAACTATTGTTCTTTTAATCTTTATTAAACTTCTTTTTATATTTAGTATTAGTATTTCGTTTTTTAGTATTTATTTTTGTGTTTTATAATAAACTATTGTTCTTTTAATCTTTATTAAACTTATTATTATATTCAGTATAAGTATAATTTTTTTGTATTTTTTGTGTTTTATAATTAACTATTGTTCTTTTAATCTTTATTAAACTTATTCTTCTTATATTTAGTATTAGTATTTAGTTTTTTAGTATTTATTTTTGTGTTTTATAATTAACTATTGTTCTTTTAATCTTTATTAAACTTATTATATTTAGTATAAGTATTATCTTTTTTAGTATTTTTTGTGTGTTTTATAATTAACTATTGTTCTTTTAATCTTTATTAAACTTATTATTATATTTAGTATAAGTTTTTTTTTGTGTTTTATAATTAACTATTGTTCTTTTAATCTTTATTAAACTTATTCTTCTTATATTTAGTATTAGTATTTAGTTTTTTAGTATTTATTTTTGTGTTTTATAATTAACTATTGTTCTTTTAATCTTTATTAAACTTATTATATTTAGTATAAGTATTATTTTTTTTAGTATTTTTTGTGTGTTTTATAATTAACTATTGTTCTTTTAATCTTTATTAAACTTATTATTATATTTAGTATAAGTTTTTTTTTGTGTTTTATAATTAACTATTGTTCTTTTAATCTTTATTAAACTTATTCTTCTTATATTTAGTATTAGTATTTAGTTTTTTAGTATTTATTTTTGTGTTTTATAATTACCTATTGTTCTTTTAATCTTTATTAAACTTATTATATTTAGTATAAGTATTATTTTTTTTAGTATTTTTTGTGTGTTTTATAATTAACTATTGTTCTTTTAATCTTTATTAAACTTATTCTTCTTATATTTAGTATTAGTATTTAGTATTTTAGTATTTTTGTGTTTTATAATTAACTATTGTTCTTTTAATCTTTATTAAACTTCTTCTTTTTATATTTAGTATTAGTATTTCGTTTTTTAGTATTTATTTTTGTGTTTTATAATGAACTATTGTTTTTGTAATCTTTATTAAATTTATCATTATTCTATTTCTTCCGTACCTTTTTTGTCCCTTTTCATCTCCTTCATATATTCAGCTATTTTAACCATTCAAATATTTAAAAAGTCAGCTTCTTCAGGATTAGATTAGAGTGGCCTTTCATATTTCAATGTATATTTAAATACTTTAATGTTATTTTTAATTCATCAGATCCTATGGAGAAAATATTCAACTTCAAAATGCTTACAGTATCTTCATATATTCCGCAAATTCAGCTATTTAAGTTGTCTTATGTTCAGATAGCCTTCAGCTATTACTGTATATTTTCAAATATTTTTTATCTTTTCACATTTTTCAAATTTAAATTTTTTTTATGGAATAAATAATGTTTTTGTGATGCAGGGTCGTACCGATTGGGTTTCCATCACCTGTTGACAGCTACTCGAGTAAAACCACTAAAGTAAATAACAAAGTCTGAGTACCATAATGCATTCAATTAGTTAACCAATGTCTTTGTTCTATACATTACAAACAAAATAATATACTATACTATGATACACATCACATATAATGATATTGTTCGAATTTAAGTGACAATAATTATTTATTATAATTATTTTTGAACTTTGCCAGCTCCAATGAAGTAGCAGATCATTCTGTCTATTTTAGCGCACATACACACACACACACACGTCATCTTTCAGATGTCATGGACGACCCAGCGGTGGCACATTGTTGCCGCAGCCTCATTGGGTACCGGTTCTGTGTGGACCAGTGGACCGACACCAGGCACTGCCCCAGGTGCACGAACAAGGGAAACAGCTTTACATCACAGGGACGTTATCGACATATTAAAGGAAACCATCCGTAATTGATTTTTTTATTTGTATAAATGGTCCAAGTGAAATAGATGGGTTATTTTTATTTTACAGTTTATTATTTGAACATAACTTACCCTACATTTCATTTGGAGTCATTCTTTTATTCTTGTGAATGACGAACACGTTGGTTGTTATAACACAAACACCTCAGACTGACTGGTTGTTATAACACACACATCTCTAAACATACCACTAACCCGTTTGAAAACCCATTCATGCAGCACTCTTAAGCAAAAGTGTCTCGCCAGGATAATTTTGTGTTTGTTGTTGTAATACTCATATTGACCACAAGCACTTTGTTTAAAATATTATGAAATAAAAGCCTTCATGTTTTTTTCCAGTTGAGTATTTAATCTTTCTGTAGACTTTAAACACATGTTCATGTGTTCATATATTATCTGCTGGCAGATTTATTTTTGTCAATATAGTTACCCAGTCTGCCATTAGGGAACTTTTAGTTAAAAAGAGAATCTCAACTAGACACAAAATAAATGATCCTATTATAAAGTCCTAAATACAGAAAATAAAAATATGTAGATCAAACTTCTTTTTTTAAATAGATCCCCCATACTTCTTTTCCCCTGCCACTTTCTTCACAGGATTTCGTATCATTTTCACTATGAAGTTAAAACTTTAGACCTATTTGTTGTTTATTTGTTTGTGCGTTGTTGGTTTGCTTTTGAGAGGGCGCGTAGAGGAAGACGATGGTGAACACATACAGGTTCCACATGCCATAGACCCCCGTGAGGAAAGCACTGTGGACCTGAAGCTGTAGTCCCCCCAGTGCCAGTGACCCTCGCTGACCTGGTGACACATGCAGGACACGTGGAATATAACCGTTCACAGCAGGACATAATAACGCCGTTATATGCCTCCATGTTGACCACTTACTTGATTTAATATGAAGAAGACGACCGTCACATGCTAGAGTTACCAGCATCAACAACTTGAACCTGGGGCCGGTATTTCAAAATTTATAATCCAGATCAGAATGATCCGGATAACCAAATTCCCCTTTCCTTAGCCACGGATCAACCTGATCTATCCCGGTATTTCAAAATGTTGCGGGATTGGATCAGAGTGATCCTGATACCGGCAGATTGGGATTTCCAAATCCGGCCCCGCCCCCTAGATCACGGACAGGTAACAGGAAGTGGAGCGAACATTTTACGGAAAAAGCAGAAGCTGGCACAACGATCGTCTCTAAATCTAAGTATAATATTGGTCAGTGTTGATGCGTCCTCAGACGAGATGAGACTCAATCACTATATTGAACACATTACGAGAATCCGCACAAAGTTGAAAGGAGAGCTCGGCGAAGTAAAATAAAGCCGAGTTCGTGCTAACGGGAGCTAACGCTGCTCCATTGACTTCTGTTTTAAGGAGCTAACACGCTAGTAAAGAGGCTAGCCTCGGTACGTCGCGGTCCACATTTTAATGCATTTACTCGCAATGCATTGGGTGTAGATTTTAAAATGTGTTGTACATATCTCCGATGTGAGGTCCTCGAACAGGGATGTCGATGTGTCCAGTGTGTAAAGCCCTCTGAGGGATAATTGTAATTTGTGATAATGGACTGTACAAAATAAACTCAATTAAGTTGCATTTTTAGGAAACAATTGTCAACAAAAGAGATAAAACCTTAATATGTTAATATCTTTAAAGATGAGAAAGAGAAAACAGACAGTTAACACCGAGCTGCTCCAAATGCCATAACCTTTTGAGCTTTGGCTATGAACATTAAGTGTGTGCTGAATGCATGTTAATAAATACATTTGACTGACTTTCAACGAATACATTGTATGTTTTTTTTTACTTCAATTTGTCACTGTTTTCTGAAAAAGAAAGGAACGTCCAAAGAAAATAAACATTTATCAAACAGCAGTCTAAGTATATATGTATCAAACAATGAATTTTTGGAGCAGTTACACTTCGGCTGGCCTAACCTTTTCATGTAATCTCCCTCAAATCCACCTCTGAGGTGGGATCAGGGTAATCTGATTTTTAGGATCAAACTGATCCAGATTTCCCACTAAAGTTTTGAAATACTCAACAGCAGTGTTTAATCCGGATAAAAGGCAGGATTGGATTACCAAATCCTAATCTGAATCTTCAGGATCAGATTTGCTTTGAAATACCCGTTTTTGGGATCTGATCAGGATTTAATCCAATCCAGGAGGAGGATTAATCCTGGTGGATAATTTTGAAATACCGGCCCCTGGGGCCGGTATTTCAAAATGGTAATGGATTTGGTAATCCAATCCTGGATTTGGTAATCCAATCCTGCCTTTTATCCAGCTTCCTCCCACAGTCCAAAGACATGCAGCAGGTAAATTGATCTCTAAATTGCCCATAGGTGTGAATGTGAGAGTGAATGGTTGTCTGTCCCTATATGTGCCCTCGATGGACTGGCGGCCTCTCCAGGGTGTCCCCTGCCTTCGCCCTATGTCAGTTGGGATAGGCTCCAGCGACCCTAATAAGGATAAGCGGTATGGATAATGGATGGATGTTTCCTAAAAATGCAACTTAATTGAGTTTATTTTGTACAGTCCATTATCACAAATTACAATTTTGCCTCAGAGGGCTTTACAAACTGTACACATAGACACTGCGGTCAAGCCAGCCTCCACTTCGAAAAGCCAGCTCGCCCGATATTTTTCAGTGCACGTATATACAAGGCATTACGGTGCGAGTGTGTGAAAACTGTCTTCAAAATAAGAGCGTGATTCCGGTGAACGAGATATGATGAAACACTTCTTTAAATACATCTATAGTTACAGATTAAACTAAATGAAGAGATGAAAAATCATGAATTGTATGAATGATGAATAAAATACATAAAAGAAGGTCATTATTACGATATTGGATGTTCGGATTTAGAATTTCAAAATAAAAGATATAGAAAATCACATTCATGTGCAAATGTGTGTCTAATTTCAGAATAGATTTAGAACAAAATGGTGCGTAGTTATAACATATTTTCACTTCTGGTTCATGGTAGAGTACCTCAAGGTGTCACCCAGAGATAATAAAGATATTCTGACGTTTGATTTTTTTTAAATGAAAGTACTTATAATATTAATATATTATGCCAATATTTGAAATTTATTGAAAGCAGATCCTTACATTTCTTGAAAAAAAACGACACTCCAGACTTGTTAGTGGTGACCTCTGCTAGCTCCATGATTATTTTCATGAGATTTTACTGTTCAGATTTTGAGAATATTCTATTTAAAGTTAGCGAAAAATAAATATTATTAATATTATGCCAATATTTGACATTTATTTATAGCAAATCCATAACTTTCTGGCAAAAACACACACTGCAGTCTGGTTAGTGTTGACCTCTGCTAGGCCCATGATTATTTTCAGGAGATTTTACTGTTGAGATTTTGAGAAGATTCTATTTAAAGTTAGCGAAAAATAAATAGGATTAATATTATGCCAATATTTGACATTTATTTAAAGCAAATCCATAACTTTCTGGCAAAAACACCCACTGCAGTCTGGTTAGTGGTGACCTCTGCTAGCTCCATGATTATTTTCATGAGATTTTACTGTTCAGATTTTGAGAATATTCTATTTAAAGTTAGCGAAAAATAAATATTATTAATAGTATGCCAATATTAGAATTTTATTTAAAGCAAATCCAGAAATTTCTGGCAAAAACACACACTGCAGTCTGGTTAGTGCTGACCTCTGCTAGCTCCATGATTATTTTCATGAGATATTACTCAGCAAATCCTTACATTTCTTGGGGGTCCTGGGGGGGTCCGGGTACCCCATCAAAAAAATACTTTTTTCTGGAACTCAGCTGGGATGGACGCCTGGACCCCCTGAGCATGAATCTGGGGGTCTTGACCCGCCTGCACCTTGCCACCGGATGTTGGCCTTCCCGAGGCCCTAGAGACCTGTGCTCCTGGTCCGGGGCCTCGGGGGCAACTCAGTGTGCGAGGCCCGGGCAGTTTGGATCTTTTTTTTTCGGGGTAAAAAGGGGGCTCAAAGGTCCGTTTTTCACGTCTTTTGAGCCCGGCTCACACAGAGGTTCTGGGGGCTACAGCCTGATGTCATACATGCCTGATTCCGGACAGACACTGGCTATCAGGTAAAAATAGGCCCGGAGCTCTGGGACGTTCCTCTCAAATGTTGTACCCCGAAAACGGAGGGACCCCAAAACAAACAAATTGACCCCTGGGTCATGACCATCTACCCACCAGGACCATGCACAACAAATTTGGGGTCCGTCGGACCTTCCCCGAAGGAGTTATTGAGCAAAACCACCATCCTGGGGGTACTGGACGACTTTCGGACCCGCAAGACTAGAATCACACTGATATTTCACTTTTTTTAGGCTAGCGCAACGGTTCTGGGAGCTACAGCGTTACATGCAGGGATGGATTAACCAACGGGTCTACCGGGCCCAGGCCCAGGGGCCCATGAGCTGAGGGGGCCCCTGGGCCTGGGCCGCCGCGCGTGACGTCGCTGTTATTACCTTCGCATTGAAAATGCAGAAGGTAATGTTTTCGCCGGCGTGTATTTATTTATTAGGGTCTTCGTGACGACTTCGTCGTAGAGGAACCTATTGTTATTGACGTGATTATTATTATTTTCTCTAGCGATGATTGTCGACTGACCGCACCCCGTACGCCCCAGCAGACTGAAATTCCACATGCAGAAGCAGACTGGCGAAAATTTTCAGATTATTGAGTTTTCATATGTGTTTATACAAATTTTTCTCTCTAGCGCCCCCTATCGGGTTTTTTACCCACATTTTTTTTCGCCAATGACGGATTGACTTGAAACTTTGCATAGAGGTCCGCTTGGACCTGCTCTACAAAAAAGCCTCTCAGACCCTTAAGCTCCGCTTACCTTTTATTGTCCGCCATTTTGAATTTTGTAAAAAACAGTTTTTGTGCCATTTCTTTCAAAACGCTTAGTCAGATTCCTACCAAATTTTCTGAGGTTCATTATTGGTTCAATTTAAAGGAAATTGAATTAAGGAATTGTCGATATCTTATTGCGTTCAGAAGATATGGACCAGTGAACATCCAAGGGGTGTGGCCTAATATATAAAGACACCTAACTTCCAAATCACTAGGACTATCTTTACCAAATTACCAGCCTATATTCACAAGGACGCCATTAACGTACCTGAATAATTTCATAATATTTGAACATTAGGGGGCGCTACAATCAATACCTGAAAATAGGCCTTTTTGGCCTTTTTTCATGTTTTTAGGGGTTGTAAAACCGTTAACTCATCCTAGAGCATAAGCCAAACTAGGCCAGTATAGTCTTGAGACCTTTGTCTAGAGAAATCTTTGAAGGATTTAAAAAATATTAAAGTTTGTGCGTTTTCCGGACCGGCAAAGAAACGCCATTCGCCATTAACATGTAAGTTGCTGTAACTCGGCCAGGCATTATCCAATCTGCTCCGTATTCCTCGTATGTCATCACCTACTGACCTTGAAGACATCCATATGCTAATTTAAATTCTAGTCATAGCACCACTGAGTGCCCAAGGCAAATCAGCCTAAAAAGCATCACATTCACATGTAATTGACATGACAAGGTCTAGACTTCACGTGGATACACATGATGCATGTATAGGTTCAACTTGTCACGGCGCCCCTACTGGCTACACTGAATGCGCTCGAATATACTCCAAACTTCTCCTGCTTTATAGAATTCACAGCCTGAGGTTATCAACAAGCCTTTTTTGACTCAGAGGCAAAGCGCCACCGACTAGCAAAGTAAAATAAGTGTCGCGTGACAAACGGTCAAACGCCAGAACGGCGGTCATGCGTTCTCGGCCGACGGGGCCGGCGACCGGCCGGCACCCCCGACGTGCGAAGCAGGAACGAGGACCCGTTCGACGCTGCTTGCAGCTTTAATTTGTGAATATGTCCGTCCGTCAGTTATTCGTCTAACTCATACAAAACTGAGCCGATTCTTATGAAACTTGGTGGGATGATTGGTCATGACCCAAGGAGCAATCGATTAGTTTTTGGGAGTGATTGGGTCAAAGGTCAAGGTCAAGGTCACGAAAAGGTGAAAAACGTAAAAACTGAGCCGATTCTTATGAAACTTGGTGGGATGATTGGTCATGACCCAAGGAACAATCGATTAGTTTTTGGGCGTGATTGGGTCAAAGGTCAAGGTCAAGGTCACGAAAAGGTGAAAAACGTAAATTGCGAAGGTATGCGCTCTACCGAGTGCCCATTCTAGTTAACTCTGTATTGATATGACGATATGACACAATGCGCCGTAGCCAGTATATGCTAGGCTTAAGTCATTCATGTCATTAACAGGGCCCCATATATGCCTGAGTCCGAGCGGACACTGGCTATCACTTCATCCTAGGCCCGGAGCTCTGGGACCTTTCTTTCGAATGTTGTACCCCGAAAACGGGGGGACCCCATTAGAGACCTGTGCTTCGGGAATCCGGTCCGGAGCCTCGGGGCCGACTAGGCCTGTGAGTTTGAGGCAGTTTGGATCTTTTTTTTCGGGGTGAAAAATGGTCCCAAAGGTCCGTTTTTCACGTCTTTTGAGCCCGGCTCAAGCAAAGGCTCTGGGGGCCACAGCGTCGAATCCTACATGCCTGAGTCCGGGCAGACACTGGCTATCACCTCGAACAAAGCCTGGAGCTCTGGGACCGTTTTTTCACATTTCATACCCCAACATGCGAGGGCCCCCAATATAAAAAATATTTGACACCAGGACCATGCATACCGAATTTGGGGTCTGTCGGACCTTCCCCAGAGAAGTTACAGCAAAACCACTACGCTGGGGGGTCAGGGTCCCCGAGACCAAGACCGCCACACTTGACGTTTCACGTTTGGGAGGCTCACGCGGAGGTCCTGGGAACTACAGTGTCATGTAATATATGTCTGAGACCGGGCGGACACTGGCTATCACGTCATCCTAAACCCGGAGCTCTGGGACCTTCCCCTCAAACGTGGTACCCCGAAAACCGAGGGACTCCAATAGAGCGTTGTTTGATATTTGCCCGCGTCCGGACGGTCATTGGCTATCACCTCATCCTAAGCCTACGGCTCTGGGACTATTCCTTCAAATGTGGTACCCCGAAAACATATTTATTTTTCGCTAACTTTAAATAGAATTTTCTCAAAATCTGAACAGTAAAATCTCATAAAAATAATCATGGAGCTAGCAGAGGTCACCACTAACCAGACTGCAGTGGGTGTTCTTTGCCAGAAAGTTATGGATTTGCTTTAAATAAATGTCAAATATTGGCATAATATTAATCCTATTTATTTTATGCTAACAAGTCTGGAGTGTCGTTTTTTTCATGAAATGTAAGGATCTGCTTTCAATAAATGTCAAATATTGGCATAATATATTAATATTATAAGTACTTTCATTTAAAAAAATCAAACGTCAGAATATCTTTATTATTTCTAGGTGACACCTTGAGGTACTCTACCATGAATCAGAAGTGAAAATATGTTATGACCACGCACCATTTTGTTCTAAATGTATTCTGAAATTAGACACACATTTGCGCATGAATGTGATTTTCTATATCTTTTATTTTGAAATTCTGAATCAGAACTTCCAATATCGTAATAATGACCTTCTTTTATGTATTGTATTCATCATTCATGCAATTCATGATTTTTCATCTCTTCATTTAGTTTAATCTATAACTATATATGTATTTAAAGGCGTGTTTTGTCATATCACGTTCACCGGAAGTTTGCTCTTATTTTGAAAACAGTTTTCAAACACTCGCACCGTAATGCCTGGTATATACGTGTACTGAAAAATATTGTGCGGGCTGGCTTGACTGTGTTTTTTCGAAGTGGAGGCTGGCTTGACTGCAGTTTCTCGTTTCACTGTATATGGGGTTAATTGATTCTGCTTGAAGAGTTCATGTGCGGGACAAAGATATAATAATAATAATAATAATAATAATAATAATACATTGGATTTATATAGCGCTTTTCCAGGTGCTCAAAGACGCTTTACAAAACATAATTAAAAGAAAAAGAAAAAACCTAAAAGCTATGCATTATAAATTACGATAAAAACAAACAATAAAAGCAAATAAGAACATACAGAGCACACAATCACACATTAAAAGCAATTTTGAACAGGTGGGTTTTGATTTGTGATTTGAATAATGACAGTTCGGTGCAGTCATGGATGTTTTTGGGGAGAGAGTTCCAGAGAGAGGGGGCAGAAATGGAGAATGCTCTGTCACCCCAAGTCCGGTGCTTGGTCCTGTGTGGGATGGAGAGGAGGTTGGCATCAGAGGAGCGGAGTTGGCGGGATGGAGTGTGATGGTGAAGCAGATCGGTGAGGTAGCAGGGGGCCTGGTTATGGAGGGCTTTGTAGGTGAGGAGAAGGATTTTGTAATGGATACGTTGTGGGACGGGGAGCCAGTGGAGGGTCTGGAGAACAGGGGTGATGTGATCGCGGAGCGGGTGTGGGTGAGTAGTCGAGCAGCAGAGTTCTGAATATACTGGAGTTTATTGAGAATTTTGATGTTGTGCCATAGAGAATGCTGTTGCAATAGTCTATTCGGGAGGAGATGAAGGCGTGGATTAGTGTTTCAGCAGCAGATGAGGAGAGTGATGGACGGAGACGAGCGATGTTTCTGAGGTGGAAGAAGGCAGTTCGGGTGATTTGTTTGTCATGGTGTTCGAAGGAGAGGTTGCTGTCTAACATGACTCGAGGTTGCGGATGTGTGGGGATGGGGACAGAGTGGAGTTGTCCATGGCGAGGCTGAAGGTATGACTGGTTTTGGTGAGAGATTTGGGACCGATGATGAGCATGTCAGATTTATCACAGTTGAGTTTTAGAAAGTTGGTGTTCATCCAGGATTTGATGTCAGTGAGGCAGTTGGTTAGGGTAGTGTGAGTGGCAGTGGTGATGGCCTTTGTGGAGATGTAGAGCTGGACATCGTCGGCATAGCAGTGGAACATGAGACCGTGTTGGCGTATGATATGTCCAAGAGGTAGCAGATAGAGAATGAAGAGAAGTGGACCAAGCACTGAACCCTGAGGGACGCCCTGAGACAGAGGAGCAGTGAAGGAGGTGCAGTTGTTGATATTGATGAATTGTTGTCTGTTTGTAAGATATGATTTGAGCCAGGATAGAGCAGATCCAGTGATGTTGAGGGACGTTTTGAGGCGGGAGAGAAGTATGTTGTGGTTTATGGTATCGAAGGCTGCAGTGAGATCCAGGAGAATGAGGATGTTGAGGTGACCGGAGTCTGAGGAGATGAAGAGGTCATTGGTGACTTTCAGAAGTGCTGTTTCAGTGCTGTGCTGTGAGCGGAAACCAGATTGAAATGGCTCGAACAGATCATTGGAGGTGAGGTGGGTTTTGAGTTGTGCAGCGACGACGCGTTCCAGTATTTTCGCTAGGAAGGGAAGATTTGAAATGGGCCGGAAATTGCTCATGGTCTCAGGGTCGAGTATGTTTTTTGAGGATGGGGGTGACAGCAGCCAGTTTAAGTGTGTCGGGGACTGAGCCAGTGTTGAGGGATGAGTTAATTATTGTAGTGATGAGTGGTGCAATGGCTGGGAGACATTCCTTGGCGAGAGTAGATGGGATGGGGTCCAGGCTACAGGTAGTGCTTCTCATTCCTTTTATGACTGAAGTGAGCTCCGACGGGGTCACAGGGGAGAATTTAGAGAGGGGCGGTGTGGTGAATACGGGGACAGCAGGTGGAGAGATGGAACTAGCGGGGGAGGTGTTCAAGTTGCCGTAGATTATGTCAATTTTAGTATTGAAAAACGAGAGGAAAGAATTGCATTTGTCAACTGTAAAGGTTTTGGAGGTGTTGTCTTTGGGTTTGAGAAGTTTGTTTATTGTTGAGAAGAGAGCCTTAGGGTTAGAGGAACCAGAGTGTATGAGGTGTGAGTAGTAGGTGGACCGGGCTGAGATGAGAGCGTCTTTATATTGTTGAATGTACTCGATGTGGGCTTGGAGATGGACTGTTAACCCGTTTTTTTTACGGAGTCTTTCAAGCTGGCGCTTACGGGATTTCATTTGGCGGAGTTCAGGAGTGTACCAGGGAGCAGAGTGTTTGAAGGAGACCGTTCTGGTTGTAATGGGAGCCAACTGATCAAGACAGGAGGAGAGAGTGTTATTATAGTAGTTTACCAGATCAGACGGATTGTCAGGCAGCGGGGAAGGGGTGGAAGACATGGTACTAGCAAGAGAGGCTGAAATAGTTACGGGGGAGATGGTTTTGAGATTCCTGAATGATATATTGCGCTTGGCCATTGGTAAGGGATAGGGATGTCAATATCCATGGTGATAGCCAGATGGTCGGAGATATTTAAGTTGAGGCTGGAGAGATGAGGTATTGTGAGACCAGTGGAGCAGACCAGGTCCAGGATGTGACCACGGTTGTGTGTGGGGAAGTCAATATGTTGTGTGAAATTAAAGCATTGCAGCAGTTCCAGGAATTCAGTGGCAAATTTACATTCAGCATTATCAATATGGATGTTAAAGTCCCCTAATAGGAGAATGGTGGGTGAGATTGAAGAGAGCTGTGTCAGAAATTCTGAGAAGTCAGAGAAAAAGGAGGGGTATGGCTTGGGGGGGCGATAGATAACAGCAATAACTAAAGGAGTGGGACCAGAGAGTTTGAATGTGAGATGTTCGAAAGAGTTAATAGCATGAATGGGAATGGTTGTTGTTTTAATGTCCTCCCGGTAGACAGCAGCGACACCACCACCCCGCCCCTCAGAGCGTGCTTTGTCAATGTACGTGAATCCTGGTGGAGCGGTCTGATTGAGGGAGAAATAGTCCAGGGGTTTATGCCATGTTTCAGTGAGGCAGAGACAATCCAGATTAGTGTCCGTTATGAATTCATTCAGAATGAGACTTTTGTTGTTGTTGTTGAGTGAACGGATGTTGAGCAGGGCCAGTTTCAGGTGACGCTGCATTGTGATAGGATGTGAGGACTGAGGAAGGGGACGGAGATTGGACAGATTCACGTGCTGTTTGTTGTGATGGCGTAATGAGGAAGTACGGTTGCGACAGGACCATAGTGATGGGATGGAGTTTCGGGACGTGGAGTTGTAGGTGGACATGCGGCCAGATCCTCTGTGTGGAGGATGGCTTTGGCGATGTATGCCATGCTGTTGTAGAACGAGCCAGCAGTCCGGGCGCAGGTGGTTGTTGAAGCCACGAAGATCGGACACGGAGTACAGCGGCGACATGGAGGGACTACGGGCGTCAGGCTAGCGCTAGCCTGTGTCCAAGAGCCGGCCGGCTGCGAGACGAAGCGATGTGCAACCCTGGAGAATCAGCGAAATGATCCCCAGCATTCCAGCGGGAAGACGCCAGCAATCCGGTGAGAGGGAGTGACAGCCTGGAGAGGTTACCAGCCTGACGATCCGGTCCGGGAAATGAAGGTGGTGGCTAGCGAGACCAACCCAGGTCTGTTCACCGCGCCAGAACAGAGAGATCACGGCGGGTGAGACCGGTGGGCTCGTGCTGGCTAGTGACGAGGCAGCCAGGGATGAGAAGATCAGCCGTTCAGATGCAGAAAAAGGACCAAAACACGGACGTCTGGGCTAGCCCTGGGGCTAGCTGGTATAATCAGTATTCCTGAGTTCGGTATAAAAAGTTTGTTAAGTTGTCAACGGTAATTAAAGCTCACGCTCCAGTGAGAGCAACCACAGAGCTAAAAGCACAAACATACATGCAGAACTTTTTTGAAGAAAAAGAAAACAAGAAAAACACGAGAGCGAAAAATCGAGGCTGCCATCAAGCGCCATCGACTGTCACGAGTATCAGACAAAAGATAAGTGGCCATGATTCACTTGTTGCTTTTTGAAGATTCTCCACCGGGCTCGGGAGTCTTCCAAGACAATCTTATCTTTTTCGGGATGGGACTAGCTAGCCAGAAGGTCGACTCGTTCCTGGTGTGTGTGTGTGCGTGTGCGTGTGCGTGTGTGAGAGATTCTTAAGTGTCTATATATGACCTATTTTCTATTAATCCATTCCTACATAACCCAATGTTCTTTATCGTATTTAGACATTCAACATGAATACACTTTAATTAATCAGAGAGCAGGTCTCTGGCTCACAGCGTTGAAACTCATCCGCAGCATGCAGTCCAGTCCAGGAACAGATGGTCACTCCCCACAGCAGCACCAGGGCCTTCTGGATGGACGGCAACAGGCCCTGTGTCAGCGTCATCTGAATTCATTTCTCAGTAGGATTTATTTTTATTTTTAAGAAAGTGCGGTCTACAGTATAACCTTTTTAAAGTCATAAAATAGTAAAGCATAAAAGATGTTCACAACGTAGTATTCTATATAAAATAGGTAAGAACAAAGTCTACAATACACTATGTTTAACTGATCCCCTAACAAAAACAGGTTGGGAATGAGAGCTACTGGTTTATGGGATGGTGTCATGATCCATCATCAATGCTAGTGTCGTTGGCAAATTATTGATTTTGGTGGTCAGTTCAACAGTTTAATGTAAATATGAAAATAATTGCCATTTTTCCTGGTGGGCACTTTTCCTATGTGGCCATTAAAACATATGGTGGTTCTCTAAATTAATAACATTTTGATAATGCCCTTTTAAATTAATTCTACAAACAAAAGATTAAACTCTCAATTCTAAAATTGTATAAAAAGAAATGTTCAACTTTTGCTGTGAAAGTTTCCTTCAGTGACGAAACAAGTTGACAGTTTGATCCAATTTTATTAGTTTCCTTTGGAAAACCTAAAGCAACAACACATTTCGATCTACAGTGTACACTTACCACCGGGTGTGAGAGTAAGGTCATCTGAAACGGGACGCGTGCATTACAGTTAAAGCAAAGTTGTTCAGCAACCAAAACATGACCGTAAACGTTGTGCTGGGTGTTAAGTGACTCAGTCACAGAAAGAAGAAAAGCCTCGTCAAATATTTACAGCGACAGAAATTTAGTTTGAAACGCTTTGTATTCTACTGCCAGGAAGACAAAGTTCAAAAAACAAAAAGGGAACAACAAAAATCAACAGAATCTTAAAAAAGTACAGCAATGACTATTTAAAACCACGTCTCACGTTAATCAGATTTTAGTCTTCGTTTCCTCGTCTTTACAAAAAGGATTTAACCGCCTTCCTTCAACGCTTCTACGGACAAGACAACAAATCATTCTTTTTAACTTCGAGTGATCAGGCACAGACACGTCGTGGCCTATATTAAAAATATAAAAGTGGAAAGTTAACACTGTCGGGCGGTTCCTAGTCGCTCATCTCCATGTCTTCCTGATGGTGGTCGTCTCCATTCAACTTGGACTTCTTGGGGGTGTGGCCCTCTGGTCTCTCCATCTCCTCCTGGCCCTTGGGGGATGAGGCAGAGTCAGAGTTGCTCTTCCTCTCATAGTCATCCTCCTCTGCTTCCTTTTGACCGTCATAACCCTGCTCCTCTTCATCGTAATCCCGGGTCACCTGTCCGGACAATTTGTTTTTTAAAGATTATATTTTGGGGGCATTCCTGCTATATTTACTAGAGGGAGACGGGAGAGGCCATGACAGTTACACTCGGTACTAAAGGGAAGATCGTCTGGGACGTTCAATGAGTTGCCAGTAATTTCAAAACAATATTCGAGGCATACCTTAACGTCTCCTTTCTCACTGTCGGACTTGCGCTCCCGGTCTCGCTCCTTGTCTTTGCTCTTCTTCTTCTTGCTGGCCGAGCGCTCCCGCTCCTCTCTGCCCCGGTCCTTGTCCTTGTCCTCTCTCCGGTCCTTGTCCTTGTCCTCCCTCCGGTCTCTCTCCCGCTCCTTCTCGCGCTCCTTGTCTTTCTTTTTCTCCTTCTTGTGACTGAACATGACAAAGGGATCATTTCAGTCGCTGCACCAACGTGACACGTCGTGACATTAGGTTAACTGCGTGTGAAATGCGTTTGCCGTCTCACCGTCTGAGCGATGGAGAAGTGGACAACTTCCTCCGGGGGGAGCGAGTCGCACTGCGGCTCCGCCTGTGCCTCCTGAGACACAACGCGCAAGAAATAAATGTTAAAAATCCAAATCATGGACTGCTGACTTAAGTTATTTGCTTTCATGAACGTAAACCACATGCAGCCTGGAGTTCACCAGAGCAACAGCCAGCATGGAGCTCAGACACTCACCGACTAATGCTCCGAGACCTCCGGGCGCTGCTGTAGCTCTTGGGGGGCGTCTTTGACCTTTTCTTAGACTTCTCCTCCTTCCTCCTGTCCCTGATCCAGACACAAGCACGGTTCACCACATTAGCAAACAGCAGCACAGGTCAGGAAACAACGACCTGATGTACTGGCAGCTCTCGCGAGTGAAAGAAAATCTAAAATTCAGCAGCTAAACTGTACAGCAGTGGTCGGCAATAAATATTAATAAATCAACGAGGCAGCAATTTGACTACTGAGGACAACAATGGAGATGCTGACCTCGATCTACTGCAGCGGTTCCTTTCGCGGGAGTGGGATTTCCTCTTGCGTGGACTCTTGGTCCGCCTCCTACTCCTTGAATGGGACCGGCGCCGAGACCGACTCTTTGACCGTCTGCCAAAGTGAAGCAGTAGCACGTATTAAAACGGAGCAAATGACTGACGCCTTTCGATCATCTTGATCACGTCTTGTGTCACTTTGTTTTCATCCAAGTGTGTTGGAACCGGCGGGGTCTTCACCTGTGTCTCGAGCGAGATCTGGACCGCCGGCGCCTCGACCGCGAACGAGAGCGAGAATGTTTGCGCTTTTCATCTTTTTTACCTGCAAAACAATGAAAACGCTTGAATATCTCGCAGGTAGGTGGGGCTTCTTGCTCACAGAATGGAACAAATACTTTCTTCATTCATTATAAACTGCCGTGGGGTAAGGGACCACTGTAGGTCCGTGATCCGTAAGCGCTAAATTATAACGCAACATTACAAATGTTTACAGTAGCTTTAAGCAGTTTATAAAAAATGTTTAAAGACACGATTTTATTTAATCCAAAATAATTGAATTCCTAATCATTTTAAGTTTTTTTTTTTTACAATAAAAAAAAAAACATTACAGATGACTATAACACATAACATGTAGAATTTGATGGTTTACATTGACGCAGCTAATATGGATCAATGATCAGTAATCACTTTTCCATGCAAAATGGTTTTTAATCCGAGATCTCTAAAAGTTATATTTTCTCTCTTTTATATTTTGTGCTCATGCGATCGGTGACTTTTATGACCCGTCGCATAAAACAACCTCCGCAAAGGGGGTACGAGGAAACGGAGAACTCACTTCCAGGTTCAATGGCTGCAGAGATGAGAGACTGGGCCTCTCGGACCCTCTTCATGGCCTCCTCAATCTCCTTATTGGACGCATCATTCTTCATCCCTGGATTCAAGTTCAGTCCGGCCGCTAATGGGTTAAGTCTGCAAATGCCATCAATTATTTAGGTTTCCAAGCTTTCCAAAAAAAAAGAAAAGAGGAGGCTCAACGCATCGAATACCCTGAATGAGTGCAAAGTGTCTTACTTGGGGTCCATGGACTGCATGAGCTTCAGGAAGTCGGCAGAAAGAGCCTGGACATTTTTTTTGGAGGGAAATTAGCATTAGAAAGAACTTTAGTTGAATCATGCTGCAACTATGAATGTGACTGGCATGGTGCTCACCTGGGGGTTCATGTTGGGGCCCGACATTCCCATGGCAGCCATTTGCTCCATGTTGGGAGCTCCAAAGGGTGTCCCTCCCATCTGAGATACAGCAGAGCCAAGTTAACAGCACTCACCACAACACTCGTTATCAAGCATCCGGCAGACACAACACAGCCTCGAGTCTTAATCATCAGCAGGTGTTAAGATAAACCAAATCTGTGTTCCCATTTCCAGCAGTGTTACTTCAGGGACCATGTGATTCCAGTCCTGACCGTATCTCACGGTAGTCCTAGAACATTTGACCCAGACTCATTTAATATTTCATTTATTCACTCGGGCCACCACGGATTCTTTACAGATGAAGTCATCAAGAGGCAGAACGTCCTCTTAAAAACAAAATCCCAGTGACTTCCACAAAGCGAGGCAGATTATAATGCTTATTGCAATATTAGAAACAGAAAAGAACCCCACATGATCTTGAACATAATGAATACTTAATGTCAAAACATAGTTACCAGAGGGTTGGGTGTTGGAAGAAGCCCCCCCCCAGGCATCATTCCTGCCACGGCATTGGCTGGAGCCAGCAGCGACATTGCTTTAGATTCATCAGGGATGACTCCTGGAGAAACAACAACATTTCAGGACACACACCACGCAAACATTGATGAACACTCAAAACAAGACTTGCAGACAAGCCACCTCTGTCTAACTACTCTGTATTCAAATAATGAGTAAATCAAAAATAAATAAAAATAATGGGCTTTTTTTGTTTGTTGGTCTTGTCTGTAAATCTTGATCCCTGATTTTGTGTGTGAGAAAGTATGATTGTAGGATTAGCAACTATTGATTTATACGTCACAATACACACTGTGGTCAACACTGCCAAGATTTTTTCACCTGTACTTGTTTTTTAAGTCATGAACCAAACGTAAGCAAGCACAGCCAGTTGTCCCGTGGGATGTGCTCTCAACTTTCATTAGATGTTTTATGAACAAGCGACTCGTGCCGGCTGCTTCGCTATAAAAGCACAAAAACATTGAGATACAGAAAACAAAGTTCATGATTTGGGTGGAGACAAGGGTACATTTCAACATTACTTACCATTACCAATACAAAAACAGAAAAGGTTCAGACATATTACCTTTTCTGGGCTTTTGCTGGTGGTTACTTTGTACAATTCCACCACAAAACAAGAAATAAAAAAACTTGGCAACCAAATAAAGTATGTCTAACAAGCTACAGTACTGCACGGTTTGGGCCAACAGTATGTCTAGAAACACTAAACAATGACAAAGATAAACTGCACTAAACAGTTAAAGGCTATTACCAGCAACAGCTGTGATAACATCATGACAAATGTGGACAAAGCTGTAGAAATCAAAACAAAAAATTCAAAAGAGAAAATCTTATGGAGATGATCATCCATGGTGCAATCTGAAAACAGGCTATTTTTGTATGACATTTTATATTTTAGAAAGGGGTGGGCGAGAGAGACACACACACACACACACACACACACACACACACACAAACACACACAAACACACACACAAAAACACACACAGGACACTTGAGAAACAGGATAAGGCTGCAGAAGACAAAACTGTTGGTGGCATTTTCAGCAGGGCCTGGTATATAGGGCTGGCTGAACCAGGAAAAAGAACTGTAAAACACAACAACAAAAGAAACACCACTGTTAAACGTGAGATTCACTCAACTCTTTCAGTCATGTGTGGAGAGGATCATAAAAAGCATTTTTACTGCAACATCAAGCAGAGAATTAAAACTACTTTTATGCACTTATTGTAAGTCGCTTTGGATAAAAGCGTCTGCTAAATGACATGTAATGTAATAATGTAATGTAATGTAATCTCTTGCGTCTTGGTGAAAATGTGGCAATACAAATTCACAATGTAGGATTATACAAAGGCGTGGGCACATGGAGCAAGTAAATGCCAATGCCGGTTTGTGTGCCTCTCTTGGTTATAACCAAACTATATGCTGATTAACTTCCAAAATAATCTACTCAAAAGTAATTGTCTAGCCGATGGCACGCGCACACACACCTTCCTTGCATTCACAGCATCTACCCTGCATACTTTGTGCTGGTATAGGTTGTCCGGATTATTTTACCCAGACGAGCCATTCAAGCAGCATTCTGCCAACACCAAGTCCAGATCCAGTATTTATAAATTCCTTTGAAATACACCCCAATAGCCTAATCAAGGCTCGATTACATTTAATAATGAAACGCAGTTTGGATGGTTGGTGAAAAGCTATGCATCAAAAAGAAAAGTCACACACACAAACACGCACACACACACGCCGGTAAAGTGTTCACTTATTAGGCTGATTAGACCCATTCTTCTAGGCTGTGCTAGATTGATATCCCCTTACTCTATTGTTTTTACTATGTTTGGATCAAATATATTGAAACGCATTGTTGATATTTATTAGTTCAAGCACAGTGGAACACTTACAACAGGCTTACCCAGGGTGCTTACGGTTCAAATATAAATAGAGGATCAGAAATGATTCAAGCTTGAAGTCCATACACCTATTTTGCTGAAGAGTTGTGTGGCTCATTTTTGTAATAAAAGATGCCTTGAACAGAGAGAAAAAAATAAATAAAGAGTTAATATTTTACTGCAGAACAAGAGCGAGAAGGGGGCTTGCGAGCCTGGTGCCATTATTTTTTCTAATCTCCTGATGGCAGCAGAGGACCACTTTCAGCCAGCAAGGAAGGGACTCTCTGCAAATGACTTGTCCACTATGAAAACCACAACACAAATAACAGAGAGAGAAGTTTACAGCTAGATTGTCAGACATGGACACAAATGTACATTTCCCTTTTATTAACCTAGAAATGCCAAGCACTGAAAAGCTTAGCGAAGTTTGCTTGGTCACAAAGAACTCAAAATGGCTCAGAGTGTTTGCCATTCTATCAAAACAACGTACACATTATGATGCAAGTTCAGAGATAGCCATGTGAGTGAGACAAGATTAATACAAACACCCACCTTCAGCAAAAGGGACCACGATCAAGGCTCGGTCCACGAAGACGGTGTTCGTCAGGTGTTGGGAAACTCCCACCGACTCGGACTCATGGAACTTTACAAAACAGACACGTGAAGTCACAGGCAAGGGAGAGTCACTGGAAGAAAATACAGATATGTTGTGCAAAGAATACAAACAATGAGACAACATGCTTTCTTCAAACTGACCTAAGTATTATGTCTTTGTCCCCTGGGACAACTAATAACAAAAGTGCAATATGCAGCATTTTTCTAAAAAATAATGTATGGACAGATTCCACCCTCAAACATCACTTCTTGGCACCTTCCCCACAGTGTGGTGCTATTTTCTTATATAAGACTTATCATTGATAATTTGTTGAGAATCAAATATCCCTGCCAATCACTGACATTTCGAACCGTTGTTGTTACAGTCCTCGCCATGTCCTACCTGCTGAGAAGTCAGGTGTAATTCCATACAGGAAGATACAAAGCAGACAACAATTATTTTCTACTATAGTCAATGTTAAAATACTGTAGATTGCAGTAGCTCATTAACACCCGAAGATGCAAGGAACCCACGGCATTGCATAACAATATTGACAACAAATGAATGTGTTCCTCTACTTTGTTTAAATGAGCATTTACAACATTAAGATGCTGCAGCAGATACAGTCAAGGTGTTAGCTCAAATATGCGTTAAACTAACAATTATTAATCTAACCGATAACTCAAATTGTTTAGTCTATACATTGTCATGAGGGGATGAAAGAGAAAATGCCCAATTTATTAAATTAACAGTGATGTAAAGCAGAAGAAAGATAAGAGACGTCAACATAATAATGTCTAGCATTTTTCAGGGTAAAACTTAGTCAATTAGTTCACATACATTTTCATAATACATTTTATTTAACAAAAATGTGCTTACGTTGTTTTCAATTCATGAAATAAGATGGGTGCTGCTACATGTGTGTTCATCATATCATTGCAAACTGAATCCCTTTGGTTATTAGACCATTTCAACTTGACTAATAGTATAGGTAGTTGTAATGGGCATTTTTTATAAATAAAAGAGGGCAAACAGTTGAGGGTTAAACGATTAATCCAAAAAAAAGAACAACAATAATCGGTTGAGGTCTGACCACGTTGGCTTGATAAGAATTACCCATTAGCAATCGATGCACGTTAATTGTGTAGCAACATCTCAGAGTACGTGGCACAATATGTATTTACTTCGCTAATTGCCTCACGCATGCACACGACAGAAGTTATGATGAGCGCGTGTCCCTCGCGTTGTGAAGGAGTTACTACTGCTGTATTCATTAAAGGCGCGGGGAAACGTTAGCGCGAGCAGCGAGGCCTACCCGACACAACAGGCCTCGGAGGTCGCATGCGCTAGGTAAGACGACGCGTTACCAGTTCACAGTTCGCAATACTCACTCAGGCGGAAAGAGTTTCAGCTCTTCTATGTTTCCGAGGAATCCGAACAAAGTCCTCATCTGCTCGGACGCCGCGCTCGGGGAGACATTCGTCACCTGAATGACGTGCGTGTTGGAATTCATTTTCGCTAGTGCTATTCAAGCTAGCTAGTTTTATATTAGCAACGGGCTTGAATTTAAAACAAAAAAGACGAGTTGTCTAATGTTTACGAGGAAAACAACATCAGGCGATTACAAAAGCATGCATGTTTTGCTATGTAGATAAATAGATGGTTAACGTTTGCTGGTGGCAGATCGACGACGACCGTCAGCAGAGAGCAACAATGCCGCTGCTGAAAATGCCGCGAGGCAGGGATTCTGGCGCGTTCACTTGCAGTTTGTATGCTCGTACTTATGGGCTTTCCCCTTAGCTAACAAGAACTGTCCCATTATGTCCAATGGTGATACAAAGTAAAAGCTGAAATACCTCTATCTAAAAATACTCTTAAATCATATCTGATTCGTACTGTTTTCAGGCTGATACTTAGATTTGTCAACATGTTTTTAATAATTATTTATAAACGTACCAAAACACCTTTATACATCACGCACATTTATTTACAGACTAAGATGGTATTACAGTTGAACAATCAATTTATCAGTGTTCTCCGACGGACAAATTGTCTAACATGTTGTCAATTACCTAAATAGTTGTATGGCATTACAATTGGCAGATATATCCACAATAAGTTAACATCACCTTGTATATCTGCCTGAGCTGTTTACCATCCTAGATCTAGAAAATAAACATCATCTTAATCGAGAAAGTAAAGCTACAAATGCATGTACTGGAATACAAAGTTATATATTCTGCTGAAATACTAGTAACCACAAATGTAAAGACTGTAAATTGAATTAATCCAGAACTGTACATAAATACAGTACTTCAGTAAATATGTACATTTATATTTGTATACAACATATGTGTAGTATATGATTAGGATTATTTGTTTATGTTACTATGTTTTATTTTACAAGAAATGTGTACGACATCATGAATGAAAATTGAATTCCTTCGCCAGTATATCTCATTTGTCCAACTACACGTAAAGACTGCACGACTCTGAATACGACTGAAGCTAAAGTGGGTGTAGCTACAAATGTGTCACAGTATTTGCTGCTAGGCTGCTAACTTTAGCTTGTGATTTCTTTAAAAAGCCTTATTTCCGCGTTGCTTAAAGAAATAACAAAACCACACAGACGCCGTAAATAACGGCTTATGTATGCAGAGATACAGCCGCCAGTTTAAACAGTCAAACAGCGGGTGGCTTTGGGCTCGGATTAAACCAACAGCGTCGCAGGGCAACTCACTGCGCTGAATCTAACGTCATCACGTGAGGCGCAAAGTCGTCGGCTGCTAACGTAGCACCCTCGCTACCAGTTGGCATGCCAACAGTTTGCTGCAGTGTTTCTTACTGCAGGTATTTATTTTAATTATATGACATTTCCGTGTAACGTTTACGGAGTCGATGCATGTCAGTGTAACGTTAGCATCGATACATGCACGCAGGCATCCAGGAACGCGGCTGGCAAGATGGAACTGCAGATATGAACGACGCGAGACGGACAAGTGGGGGCCCTTCTTTCCTTTTTTTAATGGCTACATGATATGTGTTGTGCATGCAAACAATAAGGAATTAGAGCTTTACAAGCTAAATGTGAAGGTAACACGCTAAAAGTCAGTAAACAAGGTTCAAACCGTCATCGTTCTTTTTGCCTGGCAGCGCCATGTCTGTACATCAAGACTAACATGGGCATTCTTTCTCTTGCAGGAAAAGGTTGGTAACTTACCCAACACAACTATGAACTGGAACGACCCATCATGGTGAAAGTGGTCCCTTGCACACTCCCGTTCTCATGACACCCACAAGGAGATATGGGCATCCTAAGACTGGCAGTCAGAATCATGGGTAGGATCAGCACTTTCAGGTCCTATCAGTTTGTGCTTCTCCTGGCTGCTGCACTTGCTGTTGTAGCTTTTTACTATTTTGGCTCAGAGAGACAGAACTTCTCTAGTACCACTAAGAGGATCAAGCAGACCCAGGCCACCCACAACGGCAACAGAAATGATGCCGACCTCACTCTGGACACCAGGCTTTCACACCCAGCTGGATCGGAAGAGCAAAAAGAGGAAGATCGAGATGCAGGAGGAGAGAGTGAGGGGTCGAGGTCCAGGAAAAGGGAGAGCGGTGACACCGATGACCAACGCTACCACGCACTTATGATGTTCACCAAGGTGGACAAGAGCAGGAGCCTGCAGGACAAGTTCAGGGTGGCCATGTTGTCGATGGTCAAATTTGGAGACTTCCTTGAAGGAGAGACATTGGTCCTTCATTTTGTGAGCGACCAGGCCAGCAAAGAACTGGGAGAGAGGATGCTGCAGGAGTTTCTCCTTGATGCACCATTTAAGTATGAGGTAGGCAGTCTAACAATGTGTTTTCACTGTACCATGGCACTGATATCAGTTGATTTCAGCATTACGGGGAAGAAACCCCTGTAAGATGAATTTCATTTTGAGTAAAGTGAATTTAACAACAATTTAAACAACTTACTAATATTAAGATTGTGGGTTATTTTTTTCATCTATATATACAATGTATTTACTGAGCTAGGTTGTGGCAGATAGAAGGAAGTTAGAATTGATATTAAGATCATTATAGTAAAATAGTGCAGAGAGACGGGTCCTGTAGTTTAACGTTCAACTTTTACAAGTTAGAGGCAGAAGATCATTCTCAAGTTAACTTCTGAAAAGACACCATTTAGAGTAGACAGACGATAGGCTTATGTACTCCAGGTCAAAGTGAAAAGTGGCATCACAGACAGGGATGAGACCAAACAGTCATATGAATAAGGATGATAGCGTTACACTTTCCCACACCTGTTGGATCGCCTAATACAGGGGTCCCCAAACACCGGGCCACGGCCCGGTACCCGTCCGCGGCTCAGTTGTTGGCCTAATAGATTAAGTATGCTTTACAGTTTGTAGTTTTAAGGAATTTCCTAAATGTGCGTACTGACCTGAGCTCTAAGAACACATTACTAGATGTGCTATTTAAAGTTGAAACACATGGGGGCAGTGTTGGCTTGCCAAACGAATCCCTCTATAATGGGCCGTCCCATAGCTTCTGGGTTCCAACACAGAAGATCACGTTTCCTCTCTATTTCTCATTGTGCTGCATGCAATTTCAGCTGTTTCTCTCTATTCTATATTTGTCACAAAGGGCAAGATCATAAACTTGTTTACAAGTTACTTCTTATTTTTTCCAAATCCTCCTCACAGCTAGGCCTCAGGAATGTCTCATCATCTCCAGAACATCTGGTGTTGTTACAGCTCGGTATTAGCTCAGGCTGATCCCATGCCTGCTTGGGACGGTTGGAGGTTTGCTCAGCTTGGCATCTTGTCAGTTTTGAGCCTGTGTGTCCGACCGCTTCCTGTTCATTTCATTTTCTGTACTCCTAGGAGCACAGCTAAAGAGGGTGATGTCAAATGGTCGTCAACATCTGACAACTGATGGTAAAGGGCTGTAAAATCTGCTACACCAATTTGAAATGGATCTGTTAACATTGGTTACACCAGGGTGTTAAGAGGACCATATACGGTCTCTATCTCAAGAATAAAGCAGAAACGACTGCAGAGGTTATCTCCCCACCCACCCAGTATTGGCAGTATTATAGAGATGTTTTAAATGCAAAAATATATGATTGCAAGGATCCATAATTAAAGAACTCACTTAAAGACCTCGCAAACAAATGTCCAACACTTTTGTCAATAAGAAATACTTTTTATTGTTGTATTGACATAAACTTCCAGCCAGAAACCTGTCAGCAAAATCCTAATTCACCATGTAAATATGATGAGTAAATATTATGAGATATTCCAAGCTTACTTACTAGCCTTACAGTAGTTGTTGGTAGTGTAGGCTCTCAACCAATTGCAGCGCAAATGGACATGGCTCAGCCGGACTAATACTGAATTTGTCTGAGAGGCAGATATATCAGTCAAAATGATTGCTGATATTTAATTGGTGTATATGTCAAACAATTACTGCACAGTAATACCAAACTAGACTGGAGGACATTTAGAAATGGTGTCTCCATCACGTAGTTCGGCCACCGTAGAGCACTGACATGTCGGTGCATGTTGTTGTGATGTTTCAACTGTAAAATGTTACTGTATGCAGCTTGGTAATAATTATTCTCCAAACTATCTATCAATGGTGCAATAATGCTGGGCCATTATTTTAGATAGAGCTCTCTTAAACTTGGTTATGAAAGAATTGTGACCAATATATACTTATAATAATAATATATTACATTTCTATAGCGCTTTTCAAAATACTCAGACGCTTGAGCAGGTGTTGACGACTTCCCTCTGACTGGTTTGCCATGAGACGTGTGTCACATGGTTTCCAACACCTATCTCTCCCCTTGTTTCCTGTCAACTGTCCACTCTATCAAAAAAGGCACTGAATTCCCCAAAAATCTGATTACCATGCACACCTACACCAATATCGCTATGATAAGCTACAACTGGGCGCAAATATCACAGTTAGTACATCGCAACTCGGGAAACACATTTGTATAACTCTCTCACACGATGTTGTGCTTTTGTAAATCCAAGTTGCATGCTTCATAAATTGTACGAGTTGGGTGACCTCCCGGTGGTTTTAACTGTCCTTTCCAGACCAGTGCTTTTAAGCATCATGGTTTGAGATCATGAATCATGAAATGATGTCCTCCACCACTGATGGCCACAAGTAGACCAACCGTCTTCTCTGCCTCTATTTAAGTCCTGCCAACGTTCCAGATGGGTCGGGACTCCCCGGGGCTGGCGGAGGCCGTGTATATGTGCATGTCGACATCCTTGTCCGCTTAACTTGAGCTTCATTTCTTTTAATTATTCATCTCAAAGTGTCATGGGGGTATGACGGCGGTGATGCAAGAATTTGAGTCTCTATCACTTCTCAACGGCGGTAGATTCATTGACCCACTTGACATGTGCAGCAAACAGCCCCACGGAGCCACACTACCCAGAGGCTGTGCTCGTTAATGCTGACCATCAGTTGCACAACATTCTTGAGTCGTGTACTTCATCTCTGTTCAGGCATTGGCATGGGGAACCCAGTGTTGTGATACGAGTCCCAGTATAAATATTCTATTAGCAGTATACAGTATATTAATTATGTAACTGACAATACACAATCTCAAGTGAATCGGCACCATTACAAAAACAACAGTCAGCGTTAATATCACGTTAATATCTTCCCCTAGTTATGGAGATCGTCTGAGATGAATTTCCCGCTAACAGGTATTCTGAGTACTTTGACTATAAACTCGTATCTGGCTCCTGCACTCTTCATTAGATTGAAAGAGGGGCGCCTCCTTTCTGTGTTCTGACCACACAAGGTCGATAATGGTTATTGATAAGGAAATAAATGTCCACATGAAAGGATACTGTCCTTATGTACATCCAGCTTTTCCTGGTCATATTTAGTGTTCTTTATTCAAGAGTTGATTTAGAATGAATTATAAATAAAAGTAATATTATTATGTCCCTCACTTGGACAGCACTGTTCTAATCTTCTGACCACTCAAAGCACGTTAACGCTACATGTCATCAGTGTCTTGCCTAAGGACACATCGACAAAGATAGCTATACCGGGATCGAACCACCGATCCTCTGATTGCAAGATAGGGGCCCGATAGTAGAAAATATGTTAAAATATTTTTAAAGATCATGTTGCAGTATTTATTATAGCCATTTTGGTAAAGAAGTTAACTTGGTTTAGCTGAGTCTTACCCTTGAATTGATAGTAGAAAGCTATACAAAGTAGTTTATAAAAAAAACAAGAGTCTTACAGAAAGGTGACGCCCCTACAAACACGTACTTTCATATGAAACACCGAATATGGATTCTGATGTTGGTATTGTGATGTAACTCGTAGAATTCACTTCATAAAATGAAAATTGTGTCCGTTGCCGTCCCAGTGAGTGAGAATTATTTATCAGGACTAATATCACTTATTCTCCCCACGGTAGTGATTTATGTGCAATGACATAACTAAGTGCAGTCTGGGACAGTCTTTATTTCCACAAACGGAGGGTTTAACTTAATCTGCCAGGGATCATTAAATGATTGTCCATCGAGGCACACGGGCCGGATTTATAATAATGACGGCCGTATTGTCTGCTTTTTACCTGAGACCTCTTAACGTTCACGCCTACTTCTGTCAGACTTGACCAGTAAAAGGCCAGATTCTCCTCTGGAAATGTTTGTCCCAAACCAACTCATTTAATTTCCCACACGCAGGAAAGCTTTAATTTTAATCAGTGTTTACTATATTTAAAACAAATCCTCTGTCAGTAACCTGTTGAGATGTGTACTGTACATGTCCATGAGCAGAGGCTGTAATGTAAAGCTCTGCAGAGGGAGGAAAAACAAGAACAAGGCATTTATTTGAATTTGGTTTGTAAGATGAAGCATAATTTGCAGTGATAACTTTTTTCATCAGAACATGTTCCTATAGGGTGATATGTACCTACAGTCTCATGAATATCTTTGTAGTTCTATATATTCCCAGCGCTACTGCAAACGGGCCTTTGCGGTCCTAACATGATTCCACTGTGTTGATCTGCAGGTGTTCTTTCATGACGTGGTGGCTCTCACACAGAAGCTCTTCCCTATTGTGGAGGCCATGCAGAAGCACTTCAGCGCTGGCTCTGGTGCTTACTACAGCGACGCCATCTTCTTCCTGTCGGTTGCCATGCATCACATCATGCCTGAAAGTAAGAAAAAGCATTTTTGGTCACATTTACTTTGTCAGTGAAAAAAACCCAGGTTTTGATTTAAAGCTATTGCTGATCTATGCGTGGCTTTATTTAGTCAATCCAAAGATTACCTCATAGGTGTTGGTGACTTGTTTGTTGGTGCTATTTTGTTATACCCATTTTGAGTTTTCCATCATGCAAAACACAGACGAGAAAGAAAGAACATTTTAAAAAACAGCAACAGATGTTGGCTGACCTACCGGTATGTATTAAAACAAGAAAATCATGTTTTTGCATAAACACTGTATGCTAATGCTCACTTGGTGCACAGCTGTAAATGGCAGCATGGGCAGGTATCTACCAGGCATGTGGCATGCTGCAGAGCCCTGGGCAGTGAGGTGGGCAGGAGGTGTTCCGTCGCTGCTGCCCACATTAGTGCCCCCTGTGTTGGTGCTGACCGATACAGCGATCTCCTCTATGGTGGTTTGTCTCAGTTATTTTTAATGAAAGGTTGTGGCACATATATATGAAATCTGAAGTCTCTGATGTAGTTATTTGTTTTCCACTCTGAAGCAAAGATTTGTTCAGCTTTTGCATGCATGAAAGTATTTTTTATAAACATTGGTATTAGAACTCGCTGGAGCTGAAAGCTGAATTTTTTTTTCCATTTTTAACTTTCCACCAAAGAAAGATGTTGCATGTTCACATGTAATGGTTTCACAACCCCTGTGGTCAAGGTCAGGTTCTAACACATGCTATTTACATACTGAGAAAAGCTGTCTGTCACTTAAAGTTGAAAAGAGGAATGCTTCAAGCTTCAAGCTAAACAGAATGATAAATAAAAGATTGTGCTTGGTGGGGAAATTATTGAGTGTGTGGTTTTCACTCGGCTGTCAGCTGTGAAAAGTAATTTCAGACTTTGTACTGGATTTTAAACATATTGCCAGTGTGGCATTGGGTGTTTTTATCTGACAAACATTTGTTCCCGAGTAGTCCCTTATAAGGTGCTGGAGGTGTATGTACGATGGTGCCTGGTATGACCAAGCTCACTAGGATAAGCAATTTCAAATAATTAGAATGTGTATAATAAAGGTATTTTATTTACAAGGAAGAAACTTATATTATCACTAACAAAGAGGTGGACTAAAAAGGAAAAAGACATGCCGGTGCTGTTGAAATCAAACATTCAATAACCAACTGGGCTACTTCACCCAAAAGGAAACCAAAATGGAATTAAAATGTCATTAAAATATAATGCGATGAAAACCTCAAACACTCTCAACAGCACCTTCGCTGCAAATGCTTTTAGATAATAAAAGTATTAGTGTGTGCTATCAGACACATGAGTTTCTGATAGCACACATGAGTAACTATACCTGGCCCAGTCTCAAGGGGTTAACGGGTTAAGTGCCTCGATATTAATTCACAAACCACAATTAATGGATATTAGTCTGAAAACAACAACAGCTGACATGGTGGCACGACGCCCACGTGATATCCCAGCTGCCCGACTACAAGCAAAGTTTATAACTTTATATATTTATTTATGTATATAGCTGGACTGGGTGCCACTCAAATCAGGCTCTTCAGATATCCAAACAGGAAGTGGGATGGGCAAGGCCAGCCAGAACCAACCTATCACAGGGCACCACACATCTGACCTGGCTTACGTAAAAAAATCAAACACTAAAAGGGTTAGACACATGGGAGGGGGCCGGCTGTGACTCGACCAGTGTCCCTGAAATGCTTATCGATCGACCACATGAGCCGTCTGCTTTGTGTCCAAGTGGTCACATATTTCTATTTAAAGAATCCCTTTATCTCTAAAGGGCATAATGGGGTCCTCCTAACAGAGAGAGCGGGGGTACCATTCTCCTGAAACTCTTCATTCAACCAACATCACAGTATATACACAGAGCATTATGATTTGAAGACCAAGTTAATGTCCATGAATAAAAATATCAGCTGCAAGTGGGAGGAAAATGAAAAGTAACATCCTCTAACTTGTGAAGTGGGTGACGTTCTAATTGCAGCAAGTTTCATTTGGTTGTCAAAAGAGAAGTAAGAGGTTGAGGAAATTGTCAACACTTTGACCGGCGATGTGGCATAAAGAGGAAAGTGTTTATTTATTATAAATGGGAGAACACTATTTGTGTGGTCTATATTTAGTTTTTATTAGACCTATGAAGTCCATTTGTTTCTCAATAGTATATCACAGAACAGTTATAATACAACACAATATATTTGCTGAAGGAATAATGTGATATATATGACAATTTTGAGCAGTTACTAGACACATAGCTTTAAACAAAAAAAATAGGCCTCTATTTCCACACCCTCTGTCTTTGGAGGATGGAAATAAAATTGCACAATGGAAACATGTTGCAATTAATAATAAGGTTTCTCAGACACACTGTTTTTGTTGGTAGAGAAGTGTTCCATGTTTGGTTTCCCCTCTAGAGGTCTCAACATGCTGGGACTTGAGTCAAAACCGTGTCTTCTATTTTCCACCTCAGGTGGAGTGGCACTGTTGGTGTGTGAAAGGCTTTGCTCAAGTAAGAAAGATGGTACCTGAAAGCGAGCTAGTAGCTCCACTATTGTTGTCACACAAGCCATTACAATTACACAAAAGATGGATGTCAGAAATGATTTATTGCAATAGTTTTGAGGTTCTATCTTTATTTACCTCTTGACAGACATCTGTTTTAGTGCCTGGGAAATTCTAAGATGAAGCACCAAAAACCTACCTGCACACTTCTGTTCGCAAAAACTGACATCTGACTTTGGCAGACATACCTGTTATAATGAGACCTCGCATCCTGTTTATACAGAGCTGATAACACAAAGATAATAACACTTCAACATGGATGTATTGATACTGACCGCAAGGGTTGAACATTAGTTAGTCTTAGTTGGTCCTACTTTAAATCATAGTTTCTAAAAACAAGACAAAAAAGCAGTGATTTAATATCAACCGTTGTTTTTGCAAAACAAATTCAGCTGTAAATATACGACTGTTTGAGTGTCATGATTGGTCTCTGAAAGGCTTCAACTTAAAGCGACACTATGTAACTTTTCCCCTGTAGCGCCCCCTTTAGGTATTTAACGTTTACTTCAGTGTCGTGAACTCCTGACTCTCGAGCCATATATGGCTCTTCCGGTTGTGAGCTCACAGCTGATTGAACAGCTGATCGATGCGCGCTACCGGCAGCGCGTCTCGGCAGCCTCAGCGAGCCGTTCAGCGGCGGCATGTCACTCTGTCTCTACGCGCCGCGTAGCGGAGCAAATAAAAAGTCACCTGTGAGCGTGGACTGGCACTATATGACGTTGGGTAATCACTGCCGGAAAGCAAGTTGACGTACTTCCTGTTCCTCAACCGGAAGTACCGGGCCGGTCCCAACATCTTACATTCAGCAGTCTTCTGGCCACAGACCCCCGATGGCAGTGGCGGGAGCAAATCAACATATTAAAAGTCATTGTAGCGGCAATTTTTTCAAGCTGTTATTTTAAGTGGAAAAAGTTACATAGTGGGGCTTTAAAGCCCCACTATGTAAATTACCTTAAAATACAGCCTAAAAATAGTGGGGCTTTACAGCCCCACTATGTAATAATTGCGCCCGCCTACCTTAAAAACAGCCTGAAAAAAATGGTGCCGCCACAATGACTTTTAATATGTTGATTTGCTGCCGCGCACTATCGGGGGGGTCTGTGTAGAAAACTCCACTATGTAAGATTGTTGAGCCCAGTCGCTTTGACCTGCTTTCTGGCAGTGATTACGCGTCATATAGTGCGTCCACGCCGCAGGTGACTTTTTTGCTCGCCGCGACGCCAGAGACAGAGTGACATGCCGCTGTGGAGACAATCAATAACAGACGTTTAGTTTAAAAGAACAAAGACGTCTTTAAGAAAGGGACCTGCCATTACTTAACTGAAACTCAAAAGAGCCATATATGGCTCGAGAGCCAGAGGTTCCCGACACCTGATCTGTCGGAACTGGGTATTTACGACACTGAAGTAAACGTTAAATACTTGAAGGGGGCGCTAAAAGGGAAAAACTATACAGTGGGGCTTTAAATGGTGATTATTGATTGGACAGGCATCTTAGTGTAGCATAGCTCGCTAGCCATAATGTTGCTAACCTAGCTGCAGCAGGACTGTTTTTGTGATTAACAAATACACAGACAGCAATATATAAAAAGGCGTGTTCTTTACTTAATGTTCAACAAGAGTAAACGGCATGTTTTCATTGTTTTAGCTTAAAGCAAAGGCATTATATTGTAAAAAGTTTAAATTTGGATTGCAGTCCAGTAAAGCTAGTATTGCCTACTCCCGTTGTTTGAAATAACTAATATGTTTAATAACTGGAAATTAGAAACGATAAATATCAATAATATAAAATCTACCTAAAAAGTAGATTTAATCATACAAAAGTGTACATTTGAATAGCTTCATGATCTGAATCTATTTGTGATTTTGTTTTTCCTTTATATTCCTAGACGCATTTTCTAACCAGTGTTTGTGACGAGGGGACTGTGTTTACTGCAAACAGTAGTTTGTTATTGTAGCAGGAAACCCATCAACGGTTGCATATCCAATGATGGTGAAAATGAGGTTCAGGCAATCCCCTCCTTTTGAAAAAGATGGGCTGTTTTCCAGAGACTGTTAGTGAAAGCAGACAACAATGACCCTTACAAATAGGAAGTAAGTGCTCACGTCAGGCTAACATTAGGGCTCAATGAGGTTGACCTACTTTTTCTTCAGAACAAAATGTGATGTTAGATAACAGTGTCTCTGGAGTTAAAGTTTACTCTGATCTGACCAGAGAGGGCAAGCTCTCAGCCACAACATTATTTCTGCAATAACTTTATAGCTCAAACGAAACAGCAAAGATTGATTTGAACTCTCGTTATTTTTACTTATCCTTTTGGGTCGTCTATGTTCATCATTACAATATCTAGGAATGAGCACATATCTGCCATCGCCAAGGATATCTGGGTTTTCTAAATGCTGCTGGGAGGAAAGAAATGGGCTTAAACAGTATTTTTCAACAAGCTTTTAACAATCTGAAAGGACTACGACTTCTCACATTTCTATATGAAAATGTATTCATATCAAAGGTGTCACTTAATTGTGTGAGAAATTGAAATGGACAAATTGTACTCATTTGTGATTTAAAGGTATACTGGTGTCACGACTTGCCGGGGAGCCACGGAAAAATAGGACTCAATTGCAGACTGGCGAAATGGTGTGTGTGTGTGTGTGTGTGTGTGTGTGTGTGTGTGTGTGTGTGTGTGTGTGTGTGTGTGTGTGTGTGTGTGTGTGTGTGTGTGTGTGTGTGTGTGTGTGTGTGTGTGTGTGTGTGTGTCGCTGGTAAACTCAATAGCCTACTTTTAGTCTTCAAAACTTTGGGACGATGCAGTTCCGAGCAATTGTGCACCAATCAACAGTGATCGACAGCGCTACAGAAGAGCAATTGTTTTATTTCCCATAAAACCTGTTGCTTTCTCTCCCCTTACTTGCTGCACAGATTATAATTTTCCCTTTTATGCTTCTGCTTTCCAAGAAATCCAAGAAAATACAATGGTGAAAATACAAAACAAAGGAAGTGAAAAAGTACAACAACCACCGGAGTCTTGTACATTAAATCCCCTTTTTATTGAAATCATACCATGTGGCGATCAAACACTGCCATCCTCTGACCTTCACAGAACTGTGTTGAGTCATTGATCTCACATCAAACCCAGCACACAACCGTGTTGTAATAACTCCAGGCCCACTCTTCCTGTTATTGTATCACTAGTTAAGCCCCGTTGGTACAAACAAACAGCGTTGACCACTCCGAGATTACCCGTCCGAGCCCCTCTCTGTTGCCACAGTATATGAAGGCATTGTGATTGCAACTTCCTTGTTTGGAGAGCAAAGAAAACCGGTCGCCACCACGCTGCTGAGTCTTCTTTTTCCACCACTTGTTTAAACAGAAACCACCACAAACCTGTAGCCCAGCTATGATCTCTCTATAGTTACATTCATACCCTTCAATATTTTAAATTTCAGCTGGCTTTGTTGAACCAACGTTGCAATTTCCTTTTTTCAAAATTAGGATTGGTCTGTGATGTTTGGCCCTTTTGAGTAAACTCCTCCTGCGCTGGACACCATTATTATTGTTATCCTAATGGATACACTATTTTTTTTTCCAGATACACATTTATAGAAGCCAGACATAATTGCTGTGCTTATTCAAGCAACACTGTTCATCGCAAAACTGGAGTAGATAAACAGTGCAACTTAAAGATGGGACATTAACGAGAAGAGCTCAAACTGTAGCATATATGTTTATATATTTATCCCTGCACTTATTGCACTACTGTTCCACAGCTACTGTATATAGCTATTCCGCCTTGTAGATACTTTCTTAAGTAACTTTCTTAAACTTCTTAGAACATTGCACTGTTTGTTTTGTACTGCACAGTTTTGTTTTGTTTTGTTATTGTGTTATAATGTATATTATGTGTAAGCACACTGAGAGTCACTTTACCAAGTCAAATTCCTTGTTTGTGCAACTTACTTCCCTTACTTACTTTTCTGATTCTGATTCTGATTCTGAAACTATGTTGACCTGAGCTCTAAAGGCCCATGATGCAGGCAACACATGCAGCTCGATATGTTTACGTTCTCTCATCTCCTCATGCCTTGAGCACCGGTTGTACCAATTCAGCAATTGTTCAGCAGCCTTCGGCCATTACATGTTTTTATTTTTCTGTATTTGAAAGTTTGTCTAAAGCTGACAAATGTTCAATAATCATGTTGTTCCCCTGGTTGTTGCTGAGTATTTCCCAACCTTTTTCGTCACCATGCCAACCAGCAAAACACAGGAAGCTGAAACAATGAAGAGATGAGGGCCTGAATATCCTGGATACTGCTGTTACCATTTCATCCACAAAAAACACTTGACTCTGTTGTTCACTCCCTGCTGTCAAGAGTGTTTTACAGTCATGCTCAACTTTCTAGACATTTCGCCCCACAAACTGAGCAAGCATTAAACTGAGCAAGCATTTAGTTTGTCAATGGTCTCGTCAGTCTGCTCCGATCGCCTCCCGCTGTGTATTCTTGGAAGCAGTGCTGAGGCACGCAGTCTGTCACTGAGTGGAATTTAACTTGCATGTACAGTTGATGCAGAAAGTCATTTCCTGGGACAATAAAAGAAGAGAGAACTTGTTTTTATAATTTCTCAAACTTGGTTAAACATGAATTGTCATTAATTATTCAATCACATAGAGCAAGCAATCAAATAACAATCAGTTTACACATGTTTCAAATAACATTGGATGTTATAACAGTTTGATGCTGCTTTCTCAATGTGTTGTGTTCTTCTCTCAGGCCTGACGCGCATAGTGCAGCTTGACCTGGACCTGAAATACCGGACCAACATCCGGGACCTTTTCCAAGAATTTGACCAGTTTCCTCCAGGAGCGGTAATCGGCATTGCCAGAGAGATGCAGCCGGTCTACAGGTGGGCAGTGTGGCACAACACGCCACATGTTAGCGATGCAAATTCGACAGGGCCACACAAACTACATTGTGCTAAAATGTATCCAAACAAAAGTCTATAGTCACAAGTTAGGTTATAAACATGGACCCCTGGTCTAGAAAATAAATAGATAATGCTTTGGATGTTATTCATTCATTGAATTGATTCCAAAGACACATGTCCTAGTGCGTCGGCGTCTTAGTATCAAGACGGCTGAAATGTGTGCAAAGAACGGATGATGAAAAACTGTTTTGTATCAGAAATGTAATTTTTGGACCGATCTTGTTTGGACCACTTGGTGTATCTTCTCTTTAAGTTGCTCCGTTCCTAATCTTGCAAAAAAAGTTGGAAAGATCATCAAAAGCAAAGTTTATTTTGCAATTCTGATATGCTATATTTATCTAAACATAACATTGGTAAGAGCAACCCATAACAATATCCTTTTTATTTATTTCCCACTAATGGGATAAAAGCCACCGTAATCTAACTCACTTTTGTCAACCCCAGATGGATTGTCGTTTTAATGGGCCGCGCTTGCACATTCACAGTTATTTTCTCTCACAGTTTCGAAGTGAGAAAGCACATCAGAAGTCTCTCGTACAGGCTCAGATTCACAAGAACCTCAGCAGTGGTGTTAACAACATTTTCGGTCATTTCCCAATGAATGCGATGCCGAATTTGAGAGAAACAGTGTGGCTTCTCTAATGATCCATGTAATGATTCTCATTCCAGGATTTTCAATTTTCATTCTAAAATAGCCTCAAATATTCAATAATGGTAAATTCTGAAATCAAAACTTCTGTAAGAATAGGGATGTAAATAATGTGATTGTCTTTAAGAACAAAGTAAGGGGGATGAATCATTACACACAACATTCCTAAATCTGTATAGTGTGATGCATAGTATAACGTCTCGTACGATGCAGCTCTTATCACACCTGCATCATCCTTGTGTGCTTCAGCTTTTGGCATAATTCCTAGGCCGAATGTACTGAATGTGACAGTAAATGTTCCTGAGGGGAAGCCCTTAAAACGACAACATGCTGAATGTTGTTATTGTAAAGAAGAAAACAAAGACAAACACTGATAATTGTTTCCATTTTACAAAATCTGCCACAAACACAGTGAAAAATCTAATAGTACCTCCATGATAGCAGACGTACAATCACAGTCGCAATGCTGAGAGTCGGATGTGATGTTTTCATGAGTGAGCTATCTTAAATCCTTCATGTTAGAAAAATAATTGAGGATTTGGCAGAATGAAAGCAGCAAAAAGTCTCCTCTGGGTGGGAAATGTTCTGTTCTCATTCTGTGATTCAGAAGTGTCTCATTTCTCGTTGTTAGACCTGTCTGGAGTAAATAAACCATCTGCTCTTCCCCAAAACTGACAAACACAGTGATAGGATTCATATAATCTTCAATAACTGTCTGTATTAGCTCATCTCTCCACTCTCACATCATGCTTTTACTAAATCAAACTGCACTTTGGAAATATCTTTTGCATCAAAAGCTTAGTTAGATGTTTAGTCTTTGCCATTACATCAATTGTTTAATATACTTTTTGTTTAAAAGACAAATTTAAACTATAGTTACAGGAAGTGTCAACCATGGAGATTTTGTTGAATGGGAAGAAAAGTTATAATTTTAGTTTCTACAATTAAGATAAACTTGTCTGTTGGCAAACTCGAGTCAGATCAACTGGCCGTCCCACTTTACGTCTCTGAGTTGCCAGTTGTGTTCTGATTTAATGTGATGGAGATACCCAAACCACTCAATAATAACGCCAGTGTTGTACATTCAAATCCAAATGTCATACTTGTGTGTGTGTGTGTGTGTGTGTGTGTGTGTGTGTGTGTGTGTGTGTGTGTGTGTGTGTGTGTGTGTGTGTGTGTGTGTGTGTGTGTGTGTGTGTGTGTGTGTGTGTGTGTGTGTGTGTGATTCCATGTAAACAAGAGATTTTCAAGTTCTTTGTTCTTCTGCAGATTTTTCCGTTCCTCTCTAAGACCACAAAATAAACAGGTCGGCTTTGTGTGTGTGTGTGTGCGTGTGTGTGTGTGTGTGTGTAGCTGCTTGATAGTGCAGTGCACCTGACCATTGTAGCTTCACTCAACACCCCACCTGCTTCTACATGATTGATTTCACAGAACATGAGCAACCCTCATGGGTCTATAAACCACAAAAGATACAGTTGTTTAATGTAATGACAGCTTAAAACATGTCATTAAATTACAATATTTCATATTATTTCACCTATTTATTCTTCAACAAAATATCCTGCATTTCCTCCCAGACCTGGACAAATAAAATCTGCTACAAAAAAGCTTTCCTATCTTTGAGCACAACTTATGTTTTTCATAGTCATCCAGCCAAAAGAAATCAACAGAAATTTGAGTTAATTTGACAAAAGAGTACACACCCTTTATGTCCTCATAGATGGGACGTAAAATACAAAGTGCACCCCGTTCTCAAATTCACCGAGCTCACACCACCAGTGACTAAATGTCAAGAGTAGCATGCGTGTGGCGTGCATGTGTGGTGTACGTGTGTTTGCATACGCCACACTAACCAATTAAGTGCAGCAACCATTGTACGTCTTGGGGCATTGTAGGTGTAATGTCAAATAGCCGAGGTTTTGTCAGGGGCTAATGACGTGTGTGTGTGTGTGTGTGTGTGTGTGTGTGTGTGTGTGTGTGTGTGTGTGTGTGTGTGTGTGTGTGTGTGTGTGTGTGTGTGTGTGTGTGTGTGTGTGTGTGTGTGTGTGTGTGTGTGTGTGTGTGTGTGTGTGTGTGTGTGTGTGGTCAGGTGGAAGGTTTCAGGTGGCAGCTGGTTACTGGGGTAAACATACATGCAGGTGGTTTCCTCCCAGTTTTTCAAATGGTGTGTGAATGAAACAACAAATAATTTGAGTTAGAATGCATATTAAGACTATTATTCACAGCATCAATCATTATTTTTTTTTCGGAATTGTGTTTTCAGTATTATAAGTGTACAAGTATCTTAATATTTTGGGGTCGGCTGTAAGTCAGTGGGGCGAGTGGTCGTCCCGAAACCACAAGGTGCCCAGTTTCTGCCCACAGTTGCACGTCGACGTGTCCTTGAACAGGACACTGAACCTCAGGTTGCTCCCCGATGCTTCACTACAGCCCTTAAAAACTAAGGACGGGTCAAATGCAGGGAATAATTTCCCCTCGAGGATAAATAAAAGTGAACATTTCTAAATCACAATGTAAATCATTCTTTCCTAAGTAAACATTTACATTTTATGACCAGAGAACTTCTGACTCTTGCCAAAATGATTTTTTGTTTTAAACATTAAATCTGCTATTCATAGTGCATGTCATAAACATTTTGGTGCTCAATGTTATGCATGCAATACAGATATTCTCAGCTGATCCTGAAGATCTGGGCATCTCAGCTAAAACAAGGCGTTAACAATTCCATCCTTTGCTGCGCTGGGAAAGCCGACATTTTCACTACATTATATCAGTAAAAAGAGGATGGGAATATATGTGCGCATGCCTCAAAAATTCTGAGTTCTGACACCTGCATTGGAAAAATAATACACAAAAATAAAACACATTAGTGTTAAATATGCAGGTCCCTTCCTAGAGACAAGCTTCCCAAATGTGGGATTTACATTATGCTTTAATGGAAGTAGCCAATTATTTTATTCATAATCAGGGTTGTCTTTTGTTCAGACCAATAGGATATTAACATCAGAATGGTTACACAGGCAATGCATGAGGAGTTCTTTAGAAGATGATGCTACCAGAGGGAACATTTGAGAAAACACAAGATAGCCAATTGAGCTGGCCTGTAAACCATTAGCTAGTGGTCAATGGACCTTGTAATATTAACATTTTTAAACTTGGTATCTGCAACATATTTTGTGCAATCTGTTCACCTGAATGTTTCCCTGTGTTGTGTGGCGAGGTCGAGGTCTCTCAGCTCCCACACTGTTTCGGTGCTAATGGGTAGAGCATTATGCTGGAGAGTGCGTCCTCCCAACCCGCCGCATTCAGAACACATCCCGCCACAGAAAAAGTCCATTGTTGGAAAACTATTGTTGCTTTGTGTGCAGAGTCCCTGTTGGGTGATGCATCACAATTATTCCAAATAAGTTGTTCTCTGTCATCTGTGTACCTCAGAACCAGGACCCCTTCTAGTCTTGTTTCAGTGTACTAAAAACACAGGAACAAGAAAAACGGAAGTCATTGTGACGGAGAACATAGCTGCATTTTGTAATTAAATCACCAAAGCTAAACAATTTCAAATGATCCATGAACCAAAATGTAATTTATCCCATTGCACCACTTAAGGCGGATGCAACTGGAATTGTGTTGCGCTTGCATATTGACAATACGGCTTGATTGGTTGGTTGGTGATGTATACCGCCACACAGGTTATTATGTGATGTTGGCCAAACTCTTTATGTTGTTTATTCCTCGAATTGAGGGGGTTATTTGATATGAGAGAGGGGTGTAGTTAGGCTAGTAATAGGAAACGGGTGTCTTTTGTGTATCAAGCCTGCAGTTCTTTAAATAGTATGATGGAAAAGACATTTCATACGATCTCGTCAAAAACGGTGCTGTTAACCAAACTGCAATAAAAGGACCTCTCCTGCTCCTCCTTTTATTCCAGCCATAACTGGCCACACATGCCGTTTTCTGCAGAAGAATGAGAGATTATCGTCGATTGTATGATCCTCCCAGTGGAGATACTAAAATGTTTATGATTTATTATTAGCCTAGCTGGAGTATTGTTTGTAAAAAGTCTATAAGTACAAATATATAATATACGTTAACAAAAGTAAATTGTGTCTATGTGTAATTTATCTCAATTTCTAGTCACAAAAAGCTGTCGCATATACTTCTGGTAACTTTCCTTTACTGTCTGACAGCAGAGTGGTTATGAGACACGAATGTCTTATATCATGGCCACCATGACACTTAAAAACAAATGCAGTAGTCTGCCGCTCTGACATAAGAAAGTGGAACAGAATGGAAAAGTCTGTGTAAACCTTCCCTCACTGGGAATGTGTCTCTGGGCACGTCGAGTGTCTCTTAAAGATAAAAGATAAATGCTCCGCAGAGGCCACAAGCCCCCAGCGACCAAACCAACTTATTGAATAAAACTGTGGACAAGCTACAGCTGCTGAATATACTGTAGGTCAGCTATAATATCAAAGCGTGACTCAGAGAATCTTCTGCTCCAACTAGATTTGATCAAGCTGCATCGACAATACCCTCGACAATATCACGTTACATTTCATTTAGCTGACGCTGTTCGAGGTACATTTATGCACCGTAGACACGGCTGCAAGGAGCAATTCAGGGTTAAGTGTCTTGCTCAAGGACACATCGACTAGGGCAAAGACGGACCTGCTAATCACTCACCCACAGTCGTCGCAATATGACAAATAATAATTCTCCACAGATGTGTTTATCTGCATCAACAGAGCGGGCAGCTGATTTTAGCTACATGCTCAGTTTGACCTAAAGAGTGGTTTTGTTTCTGCAACAACTCGGCGTGTCTTCTACGGCCATGTGTTTAGGGCAACTAACGCCCCCTTTAATTCAACTCTACGGTAGGTTTCCTCAGGCTTGGCCAGTACTAAGAATCATCTCAATTCTTGAAAGCGTTTGTGCCTGTGCATATACATATAAATAAAGAATACTATCCCATGCGGCGAGCACTTCACGTCAACTAAAAATACAATTGGTACACCGTTAGCACCACAGCAGCATGAACGTGCCGTTATTTCTCCCCATTTATCTGTTCGTCTCATCGCCATTGGGAATGCACAAATTGAGGCTTGAGAGAAGAGTACGCCACTTCTCACGCAAAGGTTGTGAACTATAAAAAACTAAAATAATTGAATCCAGATTGTAGAAATTAAATGTGAGATGCATCATTCTAGGGTTAATGATGCTTCTCACATATTTAATGTCACTTTAAATCACAGCACTTTGCACTTTTATATTCTCGTTATCATAAACTGTCAAACCAGCAGTGTTATTTATGCTTGTACTAATGAGCACGTTTCAATTGTTTTTTTATTTGTTTAGACACATTAACATAAAACATACAAAAATATCAGTCATAAATAAATATATATACACCTATATATATATATATATATGTGTGTATATATATATATATATATATATATATATATATATATATATACACAGATACATACACATGCACACAAAAAACAGGACATAATGATATATATAAATATATCATAATGCCATGAGAAAACACTAGTAAACATTAATATATACTTTGTGTTCACCTATGAAACTTGTTTAATTGTCGCAATCATTTTGATAGCAATTGGTCTGATTACTGCAAACATAAATACTACTGTGTTAATGTGATGTGTCATTTTGCACGTTAGATACTCACTGGAACTGTTAGGGCTGCATAAATGCAAGGATCCTTTTTCAGGGTTTTTCCTGGGTCAAAATGGGTCTTTAAGAATAGTTGTTGACGGGCGCCTTAGGTGCTCGGGATTTGTCATAGTCGCTCGGCAAAAAGACTTGGGCGCGCGCCCACATTTTCTCTATGCAGGAAAACCCTGCTTTTATTCACAAGCACTTCGATTTCTGTATTTAAAAAAATATTTTCTCGGTCTTCCTCTCAGTAGTGGCTGTGATTCACCTTAAAGACCCACTGCTCGGCTCGATGCATTAACACTCAACTTAATTCACCATGCAGCCTACAAATACAGAATGACTGCTGCTGGCTCATGTCAGTTCAGTGTGCCAAACATAGTGATCCTATTATTACACGTGTATTGCATAACATTAAACATGTGGCATCTATTACACTGAGCTAGAACTTTTCTCACCAGTGTCAACTTTAAAATGAGATGATAATATGAATACATCCCACAGAAGGTCTCCCCTTTGTAGACACAAGGAACGACTGTGCATACAAATGCTTGTTGAATGCAGCTCCGTGGGTCATTTGGCTACCTAACAGTGTGTTGGCAGAAGACGAGCGGAGTTGGCACGAGCATCTGGCACTGCAGCACGCTCTGACACTCCTGGAAAAGCGTGCTTTTTGCCATTGCTCTGTTTTTTTTTATGTGCACCAGCCCAAGCATACATATGAGTGAGACATATAAACGTTGATGTACAAGCTCCAGACGTTACAGAGAGATGAGTTCAGATTCAGAACGAGACTATATAAATCATTACCACAGGAGAGTGGTCGTGTTTGAGAGAGCTGTCCGTTATCCCTGACTTTTTCGCAACTGCATTGTTCCAGTCATCATTTATTTTTTATTCACTTGAATAAATCTCTTGATACAATGTGTGCGACTTTGTTCCTCGGGTTTGGTTGTTGTCAGTGAGCCCGAGAGAGAAAAATGACTTTGTTTGCATTCAGATCAGTTTTGAGTGCATGATTCATTCATGTGTCGTTGCAGTAAAGGGTCCACTGCAAGTTTGGTACGGACGAGCTGGCAAGCTACTGCGACTAATGAGCCGACCCGCCAGGTGGCAGCCTAACTCGGCTTGCTCAGTCGCCAACCCGCACCATAAGTCAAGTTCATTCAAAGGATGGATGCACCTTGAGGACTGACATGAGGCCTCTTTAGTGGGCCCTTTGTTCTCCGATAGAACACTTTTTCATGCGAGCCTTTCTGTCTTTCCTCAGACACACCTTCTGGCAGTATCGTAAGGAGAACCCTCAGACCAGAGTGGGGGATCCTCCTCCCGACGGCCTCCCGGGCTTTAACAGCGGCGTGATGTTGTTGGACCTAGGTGCCATGAGGGACTCGGCACTCTATAACCAATTGTTGGAGCCCAGCAATGTGGCCAAACTAGCAGACCAGTATCGCTTCAGGGGCCACCTGGGGGACCAGGACTTCTTCACCATGATCGGCATGGAGCATCCTGAACTGTTTTATTCGTTGGCCTGTGGGTGGAACCGGCAGCTTTGCTCCTGGTGGCGGGACCACGGATACGGAGACGTGTTTCAGATGTATTATCGCTGCGATGGCCTCGTCTATATCTACCACGGCAACTGTAACTCTCCGATACCAGACGACTGAAGTAGGCACCGGACTAGAGCTGGAACCGAAAAGGAGGCTGTGACATCGACAATATAGTTTAGCGAAAATGTTTCTCCTGCTTTTTAGATGGAGGGGATTTTGACTTGCACGGCTGTTTGTAGTTTTGACCACTATAAAGCCAGCGTCGTCACAGACTCGGCCCCCTGCTGGCCATGGGGCCCCTACAAAGGTGCTACGATGATGACGTCCAAATGTGCTATTCTAGAATAAATGTTCGTCAGTTTGAAAGCCCCATGTTATGGCTATGCAAGGAGCCGCAATAGTTGACTAACATCTCTTTAGCTATAGAGAAGATGAAATATGGTTTGCAAAGTTCAGATCCATTTACTTAAAGACGTGGAGGAGGGGTCTGGAGAGCGTGGCGGTCTGGGCCCCTGTGTGTGTGTGTGTGTGTGTGTGTGTGTGTGTGTGTGTGCGTGTGTGTGTGTGCAGTTCAGCTGAGGCCAAACACACATTTCAGAAGGAGTGAGGCGGTCAGGTGGACTCTGAACCACTTTTAAGTCGTTCTTGCTGTGCTCACTGAACTGCCACCTGGATTCAAAGAAATGTCAACACTCAATATTCATCAGTCGAGAAATTGTCTGAGGCGATACACACTTTAATACACACAGTGAGGGTGAAGCAGCTGAGCGGCCTGCCCTTCACCATCCGTGAGTCAAAGAGAGGCTGCCGAGGCGAAGACACTCGAGAACAAACATTATTGCAAATCAATGCTTTCCTTGAATTCACCCTGAAGCTGGTCAATGTTTTTTGAGGCATCTCTAATCTATATAGCTCTAAAACACATGGAGCCGTTGAATCATAGTAAATATTGAAAAAAATAACTTCTATTCTCAGTTTCCAATTGCACTTTACAACTTCAATACACAATCTTAATCCGTAAGAGTTGTGTTGACTAGAGGACAGGTGGATTTATTTCATTGCATTGGTTTTTATTTGTTCTTCGTTTTCAAGCCAGATTGTTGTAGTTTTTAATTGATTCCCACTCTTTAGGCAGCAATTCTTCATAGCGGTGCGTTTGAGGACCATGAAAGGATACTTGTTTGCTGAGAAAATTAATTTTAACAATGTTTAAAAATGATATGAGGTAACACATTACATCTGTATTTCTTTCCTCCTTTGAAATTATGGAAAATAAATTAAATCCAAAAAAGCGTAATCCAAGTTTTACCCACCAACACAACTGTTTACAAATCGGCAAGTACTGGAGATTCAGGATGGTGAGAATGGTCAGGTTTGTGAAGGCACTAAAGCAGCCTAGTGTTTATGAATGTTAAACTTTCAGACCCACATTTCCTGTGACAGAAATACAGTAAGCTTCGTCTCTGTTATCTCATAACGTTGACATTTTGTTTCTTTTGTGTGATCAGCATTCCTAAATAAATTATATGATAATATCACTCTTTTTTTATAGATGTTATTGTTTTACATCGACTAATATTGCAGACTTTAGTTATTCTTCGTTCCTTTTTCAGTTATTAAACCGCTCACCTTTTGTTTGATGTGTTATGAGGGAGCTGAGAACATGCTCATGAAACAGGGGACGCTTTTAGTCACTTAAGGGTTATAATAAGGTGTTAATTATACCGATTTGTGACTGTTCTAGTGTGTCTGGTCTGTGGTAGACATGAACCATTTAGGTCACTCAAATTTGCAGACGCAGGCAGCAAGCACTCCCTAGACAGAAAAAAAACACCAATCAGCATTGACCTCTAAATGTCCTGACATTAAAATAAACCAATTTACACCGGGAGCTAAAATGCATCAATATATGCTGAAATATAATTGTATTTTGTTTTGTCTGCATTACTCTTTAAAAACATGCCCTGTACATACATCAGGTACAATGATAGAGGCAGTCGGAGAAGACCGATCCCCAAATCTTTCGCTTTTTATTTGACAGCAGATATTGTGCATCGGGAATTTTCCGAGTCATCGTGAAACGAGGCATATGCCACAAAAAAACAAGCCCATACTTGTCCATGTTTGCATTGATATTTAAATATTTTTGCAGCAGGTAAACAAGGAACAACATTTGTTGTAACTCTTCATCCCATATTGCATAAACACACTGCACCATTAGCAACACAGTGTTTTACACTTTGAAGTTCAAGTACAAGGCCCTATAATAACAGTTTCTATACATACAGTATATAAAGTTTATCAGTAGGGCTAGGCATACAAATGTGGGTAGCCTTTCAGTGTGCTATGAGTTCTAATAACCCCTCAGCCTGAACACGTTGCGATTTACCTTCAGCAGAAACCGCAGGCTGGTAGAGATTCAACACAGCAGCAGCATCGACGTCTTTTCCAAGAAACACAAACGGCTCGATGGAGAGCTCAGTGAGACTCCAACAGAGAGACAGACGCTCTGCAGAGTCTAATGCTGCTGTAACGGCTCATCATAGATGACTAAGTCAGGGACACATTCAAAGCCACTAGAGACATCACACAAGGGGATAATCCAACAGACATGCACAGAAAGAAAACGACGTATACATATACATACACTCAGTCGATCGTATGTATATGTATATACATATACATACGATCGACTGAGCTGCTTTTTGTCTATAAACCACTTCCCTTTGGTTCTGAGAGATGCTTTGAGCATACCGAAACTCTTTACTTTCACACTTTGACTTGCAGACGGCACATTAACTTTGTTAAACTTTTTCCATCTTGTAATACCGACATCTTAAATGATATATTTCTCGTTGTGCAATTATAGTTATCGTGATTGCAAATTATTTTCCACTTTTGTCAATTTATTATAACACCCGCTACTAAATTTGATTATGAGAATATGAAAGTGCTGAGAACGTGTGTATCCGAGCTTCTCTTTGCTCCGTCTCTGCGTTTTAGTGCGTTCTGTTTAGTGCGTTCTCTGTTCTCGGCCTTGCTAGTCGTCGCCTGCACGGCCCTCGAAAGCCGATCCCTGCTGATAACGCTCTCCCGGCCCGCGACGCCATCGCAGAAGCGGAGCTCCGCTCGCCCTGTGGTTGCCCCCGTGCTGCACGCTGATGCTGCTGTCCATACGGTTCATGCTGTTAGCATTGCTAGCTGCTAGCCCAACATCTGTGACGTCTGAAACGCATTTACATGACATGAGCTCTACAGGACTGTGGGACAATGTGTCAGTAACTTGATTTTTGGCAGTATACATACACCTGTGGTTTACAAATGAATGTGTGTCTGTATGTTTAGTTTAGTTTATTTCGATCAGCAAAATATACAAAAATCAAAATTCAACAAAAGAAGAAAGTGGCTAACCGAAAGGGTCAAGGCTGAAGCTGTCAAGCTTATAAGTGCCCTAACCTATGATTTCACGAAAAAACGTATTTGATAGAACCATATACAGTACAATAAACATATATATATATATATATATATATATATATACACATAAACATATATACATATACACATGTATATACATAAACATATACACACATACATAAATACACACACATACATAAACACACACACATACATATTTACATAAAACAATAAACGTATGTTTACTGATGGCACAGTAGGCCTACTAAATAATGTAGGCCAGTATCTTCTTGAGTATTCCTTCTCTCTTGGTTGGTCTCTCTCTCTCTCCCTCTATCTGACTTGCTCTCTCTCTGTTTCTGTCTCTCACCACTTACTCCCTCTGGGCAGATGCTGTTCAATAAAAGGCTGAACAATGAGTGGCCTTCTTGCTGTATTAAGCCGTGGCCTGATTCCCTGGTGCCGTGTGCCAGTTCTCACAACACTATTGTCTTTCCCTAATGCCTTTGACTCACCTTGACATGTTGAATACAGTGTTTACCAGTAATCACTCAGAATCAAGTCCATTTTGTACCTCTAGTTTCATGAACTGAAAATGTGTGTACACCCATTGCTGGTTTTAGGGGTAGGGGGAAATGTGATCCTTAGATGCATCGTGATTCTCTCTTGAACGATTCACTTGATACAGAAAACTCACTAATCAGAAATTTAAAACTCAATTCTCAACATTAAGATTGCCGGTAACAATTTTGCGACACCGGGCTGTCCGTTCTTTTCAGCTACCCCTGAACGCAACAGACGCAAGATGCAACAAGATTGTCATCTGTCACGTAACTTTGCACTTTATCAATGTTTAGTTTCACCACATGTTCTAGAAAGCGTCATTTTGGTACGAGAGCTAAATGTTCAATGCCTATAAAAGGAGGGTTTGTTTGAAAAGAGGTTTATATTATTGTTTGTGAATAAGGACAGCGTGTTACCACGAGGATTCTGCAGGCATCGTGTTGGTTCTCTCTGCAACGTTTGGAAATGTAACTCTCCAGTTGGCACATTTCTTCTATTTGTTACTAATATTTAATGAATTAATAAAAGATCATAGAAGTAAAGTCATCTGTTTTTTTACTCATGAATCATTACAAATAGGCTATGCAGGGTTTTAAAAATAGAAGATAAAGCCAGTGAGAAAAAAATTAATAACCACTTCATAATCGCATCGTAGACCTCGGAAACCGAATTGAATGGTGACGTGATTAAGGATTCCCACCGCTAGTCCTCTCCATGAGTAAAGGGAAATTGTTGCTCACTCGTAGCTGCGATGCAAAACAGGGTGCATGGTGAAAGGTGCGTTATCAGCAGTAACCGCCATATGAGCACAGTGGAGAGCGCCACATTACACACAGCCACAAGGGCACACACACTGGGACTCACATGCACTCACCGGCTATAACAAGGCACGGAGAAGCTCAGATTACAACACACAGAGCGTCATTCTCTGCTCAGGAAACCATTACTCCACAATATCTTCACAAAGCACACAGTTGTTTGCTGCTATATTGATACTCACCTTTAAACGAAATAACATATTTGTGAGAGAACTGTACAGATAAAGGACAATTTACTTTATGCAGATGTGCAGTTGCTATTGCCATTAAAGGAGATAACATTCTATCTCTTGTTTTTCGTGCTCCTATTTCACACCCATGCATATGCATAACAGGACACAAATCAACACGCACGCACCACCACCATCTGTGTTCCTCAGGGATTGCTCTGTTTCCCACTCATCGCCAGTCAGAACAGCTGTAACTTATAAACAAGAGGGAAGATTATGATGACATCAGAGGCTACTGTCAGCCAAAATGAAATGGCTCTAAATTGGGCCACTGAGTGTCAACATAATTTCTGCTGTTCATTAGTTTAAGTAAACTGCAGGTCTTAATCATGTGATCTCATACACACTGATTTAATGCGTTTATTACAAGCTGACATTCACTGACGTCAAGCAGTTGAAAGTGGGCAGTGTCTTTATCCCTGAGAATTATAGGCTACAAAGAAATTAATACATATTTTGGATTTACTCGTAGCATTTTAATATAATTTTATGTCTGTGAATTTTCTCTTTTGGGTGCATTAGCCACGCATTTCAATATATCATATTTGTTTTGAACTGCACTAACTAACTGAGGAAATGGAGAACAAAAGAGCGTTTAATGATGAAGTACACAGTGTGTACACCTAGGGTAACGCCCTGTACTCTCGAGTCAGTTTAAGTACATTATAGACTTTCACAGACTACAGCTGAAAGTGTAAAAAAGGTTTATAAAAATAAAACATAATATGGAATAAAGACACTGTAAAATAATGCGTGACCAAAGATCGTCAGAGGGATCATGTACATTTAATATTCTTAGTATAATTAAAGTACAAAAACCCTTAAGACGTGTCAGCCCATATCAGTCATGTTTGTTTGTTGAGGTGTTAATCATGTCAGATTAACTATGTGAGAACAGGTGGTTCCAGAAGATGGATTTGGAAGGTGCGTCAAGAACCGCAGGGAACACGCCGTCTCACAATGAGTAGACAGTCTCAAGAGCTACACCTAAACTTATTTCAGCTATTTATTCACATGATATGGAATCACAATGTCTTCTTGGAGAATGCTAACTGGAAACTGTCCGGTAGACTGACCCACAAAATATATGTCTCTACCGAGCAGAAATTAGGTGTCTGTGTCGCCCTACTTCAAAGTCCAAGGGGAGAAATTTCCATGGTAACATCTAATCTTGTATTTGGAGGTGGGCGAAATATTCATAAAGACAGGGTGAGTTTGATTGAACCAAATGCTCCAGATGCAGTGGAGTCTCATGTTTAAAAGAAGTCATTTCTTGATGAAGTTAAATGGCATTAGTTAATCCCATTATTATGTTGTACGGTAATATTATCAGCCTTACTCTTTTTGTCATTTTCTTTTTTCATTTCAGACCTAAAATAGTTATTGATAAAAAAAGGTATTTGATTTAGAATTAATAGTGATTAGTTTACTTATTCCACTAAATGCACTTTTTGTGTAAACACAAGCTATTCAAACGTGTATCATGATGACATCTAAATGTATACCAGGTGTAATCTGGTGAAACATTATCTATCGTCTACCTTTGTTCCACTTAGTACTGTCAATAACTCTGAGGCCGTAGAGGAAGTCATTGAGCAAAAAATTAATCTCCCATTGGGTTTCTTGGAGATTGATGAAGTAAAATAATCTATTGAGATTAGTCAAACTGGGCCATCTCTCCTGAAAAGTAAATGTCTGATTAAAAGACCCTCTAGGGACTAAAAGCAGCAGTTGAGAGAACCTGTTTGGCCTTGAATAATCTTGAAAGACATGACCTAGACAACTAAAATTGGACATCAAGGTTTAAATGACCCACATCTTGAAGTGCCTGAGACGCTTCATTGGTCAGTAGAATAAATCCAGTTAGTTCCCTTTGAAAAAGTGAGACCTGTCACAGATTATTATTTTATGGTTGTTAAACCCTGATGTGTTTGTACTGTAAAATGACACACAAATGAAGCTCTATGGTGTTAGTTTTGTTTCTCAATGCTTAATATACCAGTTACATCACTAGCCTAAATAATGACCAAGAAATGACCAACATATGTGTGTGTGTGTGTGTGTGTGTGTGTGTGTGTGTGTGTGTGTGTGTGTGTGTGTGTGTGTGTGTGTGTGTGTTGGAGTTTCATCATACTGCTAAAGTCCCTGTACTTGAATAATCATACTGTGATTACCCTCTCTTGCTCATAATACATATAATGGAGCTATTACTAGTATGCCAACGCAGTCCACACACACACACACACACACACACACACACACACACACACACACCTATGCCTATGTATCTTTTATCTTACACAAGTTGGTTGGTGAAAATGGTAAAATAGGAAAACCAGACGAAAAGGTTGCGATAATGAAGTTCTCATATATCGGCCCATTCTGTTGCCTGAACATCACAAACAGCAGACTCCATAAGTAGGTTAGTGTGCTACTGAACATGGAGCAGGAGAAAAGAGAAGCTGCAATGGTGATTAATTGCTACTTGGCCATAACGCTGCATATATTACAAATGTGACACACTTCCTATCAGGATGCAAGTATTGAGCTCATGCCTAGGAGACTTTATGTGGGAGATTCATCAGAGATAATCTATTTTAATTAATTCAGGAACTGTATTTTCTTCCATATTAGACATTCTGCTCCATGGCCTGGTGGACGGCATAATGAACAGACGGAGTCAACCAGAGACTTTGAGTTCAAGCTTCAGGAGGGTGAGCAGCTGCTCTGTTCATGCATCGCTGTTCTGTCGTTTACCTTTGACCTCTCACTTCTGGAGAAGGGCTAGACAAACAACTAAAAGACCACCATGAATCACTTGAATACCAATCAAGGTTCTGACATCCAATAAATCCACTAACAAGCAACAATGACACATATTAATAACAGTGTTACTACACTGATTGACCAAGCTTGATTAAGACTGGTACAGTTGCGGATTATAATTAGAGTGCCTATACCTGAAAAATGTTTATCTTTATTTTGTTATAGTCTGGGAAGCTCTGTTTTATCCTACTAGAGTTTGTTTAGATGTTAGGAAATGAGAGGGAAATGGTAGTGAGCAGGAGGTCTCACATGTGCCCTTTCAAAAAGTTTAAGTGTCAGTTCATGTTCTTACGTTTTTTTTTGTCATTCAGTGTTCTTAAATGTTATGTTTTGCTCCACACCACCGGAAATAAATATCTATTTGAACTGGGTCAGCAAAGGTCAGATAACACATTTTCAGAGCGCCTTCAGGAGGCCTGTAGAAGAACAGGGCCTCTCTGTGACAAAGAAAGAAGAAGGGTATGTCAGGGATAAATAGCATCAAACTTTGTACATTCACTGTAAAGGGGATCCACCACCCAATTAAGCGGAAGAAAATATTAAGCTTTCTAAAGAAAGACAAAATACAAATAGCTTTCTTACAAGAAACCCACCTGGTGGATAAGGAGCACATCAAACTTAAACGAGACTGGGTCGGTCAGGTTTACTACTCATCATTTTCCTCCAATAGCAGAGGAGTCGCTATCTTAATACACAAGGCCACCCCATTTGTACTGGGTACATGTAAAAGCGATTCGGAGGGCAGATACATCCTGGTCCACGGCACAATAAATGGCACACCGGTCACTTTAATCAATATTTACACACCAAACTCGCCAACTCCATCATTTAGGACTACAATAGGAGCAGAAATAGAGGAGCACAGGTCTCCCTTCACAGTTTTAGGTGGCGACTTTAATTGTTGTCTTGATAACAAATTAGACAGGTCCCCAACAGACACAAATAGAAGATCAAGTGCAGGTGCTTTACTCGGTAAAATGCTAGGTGATATAAATTTGACGGACGTATGGCGGAACCTGAGCCCATCAGTGAGAGACTTCACATTCTACTCTAATCCACATAACTCCTACTCGCGCATAGATTACTTTTTTGCCCCACCACAGATTATTGGACAAGTAAAAGCATGTAGTATAGGATCTATACATATTAGTGACCATGCCCCAGTATACCTACAAATGACTATAAGTGAAGCTATGTCTGGCATACAGAGATGGCGTTTCTGGCGTCATATCTTCTCACGGACAAGGAATTTTAAAAAAAGATGGAGGCCGAGTTAGATTTATTTTTTGACATAAACGACACCTGTGAAACAAACCCTAAATTTCTCTGGGAATCTGCAAAAGCCTATATTAGAGGATTTACTATCTCATATTTGTCACACCGGAAAAAAACTCTACTCCAAAAGCAGAATGAACTGGAAACAGACTTACAAAAAGCAGAGCTCGCCCATAATTCTAGTCCAAATAAAACCAACCTCATTAAAGTGCACAGCACCAGAGCGGCACTAAATTCGATACTGAATGAGAAAGCATCTCGATCCTTATTCTATCAAAAGCAGCGACTGTATGAATATGGAAACAAAGCTAGTAAATACTTGGCCCGCCTGCTTAACCAGAAGGAAAATTACAACACCATAGCAGGAATCAGAGATCCAGGAGGGAAAAGGCATTTTGATAAGAAAAATATCAACTCTGTCTTTGTATCATTTTACAAATCATTATATAAAACTGACAATAACAGCACTAATGTGGAACTTGACAAATTATTTTCTAAAATTAAATAACCTACACTAACAAAAGAACAGCAACAATCTTTGGGGAAACCCATTCAGGAACATGAGATATTAGAAGCAATGGCTTTGATGAACAGTGGAAAAGCACCAGGCCCAGATGGATTCCCAGCAGAGTGGTTTAAAGCCTTTAAAAACAAGCTCACCCCTCATCTAGTCAACACTTATAATTATAGCTTCAACACAACTCACCACTTGCCTGAAACAATGTCGCTAGACAATATTAGCCTAATTCTGAAAAAAAACAAGGACCCTGAAGACCCGGCATCTTACAGGCCCATATCGCTCATTAATGTAGACGCAAAGATTTTAGCCAAGGTACTGACTTTGAGGCTTGAACCATTAATATCAATCTTAATAAATCCTGACCAGACAGGCTTCATCAAAGGGAGGAATTCCTGCAATAATATCAGGAGGCTTCTGAACATAATACAGTTCGCCAAAGACAATAATGTACAAAGCCTTGCGGTGTCTCTGGACTCATTAAAAGCTTTTGATAGGGTTGAATGGCCCTTTCTTTTCAATGCTATGGACAAATTTAAAATAGGTACAGAATTCATTGACTGGGTGAAACTGCTGTACTTTTCCCCGAAAGCGTCTGTTATTACTAACTCCTATTGCTCAGATCCGTTCCCATTAGAGCGTGGCACCCGTCAGGGATGCCCACTGAGCCCTCTCTTGTTTGCATTGGCTATTGAGCCCTTAGCTGAGCTCATCAGAACCAAACCAACGATAAGAGGCTTTAATGTCAATGGTACAGTACAAAAGATTTCTCTTTATGCGGATGATGTTCTGCTATACGTAGTTGAGATAGACAAAAGCATCCCCTGTTTACAACAGTTTGGGCACATATCAGGTTTTAAAGTGAACCTATCTAAAATCGAGGCCATGCCTATTGGCGCCCTGGCAGGCTCTACGCCACCCAGTGGATTCCCTTTTCACTGGTCACTGAGGGAGATAACATACCTTGGAATCAGAATTGGCCCCTCTCTTAAAAAACTTGTTAAACTCAATCTAAAACCAATCACAACACGCATCAGGGAAGACTTGAACAGGTGGGTAATGCTACCAGTTTCCTGGCTGGGCCGGATAAGCATGCTCAAAATGAATATCCTGCCTAGGTTACTGTACCCCCTACAGATGCTGCCAAACTCAATACCCAACAGCTTCTTCACTGACTTGGATAAAATGTTCACACAATTCATCTGGCAAGGCAAAAAGGTTAGAATGAAAATAAGTAAACTACAGAAAAGCAAGCAGCAGGGAGGACTTGGAGTCCCTAACATAAAGTTCTACTACTGGGCAGCACAAATGCGTTACATATATGAGTGGGTGAACCCAGAGGCTACAAATGTATGGATCGACATGGAGTCGACAAATTGTGGATTACTCACTTTAAAGAACTGTCCATTTGTAAACTACAAAAGAGCAAAGCTAGAGGTTCAAAATAACTTTATTGTACGGAATACATTAAACACCTGGAATAATATCATGGCCTACTTTAGATTTATGAATAATTTTTCACTTTTGGCTCCCATATGGAGAAACCCGGATTTCCCCCCCTCATGTCAAGACTCTGTGTTCAGGCTCTGGCATGAGAAGGGCCTGGACCAGCTGAGCAAACTCTATGAGGGAGAAAAAATGGACTCGTTTGAGAACCTGAAGAACAAATACGCTCTCCAACAGTCCCATTTCTTTTGATATTTACAAATAAGACATTACATACCAAAAAACGTAGATGCCCCAAACATGTGTTTCCCGGAAGAAATCCTTACACAACCCATATCAAAAAAATTCATCTCCCATGTCTATGAAACCTTTGGCCTCAACCTTAATTACTCCACTGACCACATCCGCAAACAGTGGCAGATGGACATGGAGTGTCAGATAGAGGAAAATGTATGGACATCAATAATAGGAAACACACTTAACATCCTGAGCTGTAGCACAGATAGAGAGACAATTCAAAATATTACATAGACTGCATTGCACACCAATGTTGAGGGGCAGGCTAGGCCTAGGTTCCCCTACATGTAGCAAATGTAACTCTGAAGTTGGTACTCATATACACGTTTTGGAAATGTGCTAAAATTCAAACATTCTGGAGAGAAGTAAAGGACGAGGTGGTTTCTTTGATCGGGTATGACCTGGAGCTCTCAGCCCCTCAATGTGTTCTGGCAGCTACAGTGAGCAGTGCAAGGAGTAATAACGACGCCAAACTGATTAAAATACTATTATATATTGCTCGAAAGACTATACTCAAACTCTGGATTTATAAAGATACCCCTTCTACAGATGACTGGTACAAAGGGATTTTGGAAGTTCTCCCTTTGGAGAAGTTGACTCACACCCTCCATGACAATGTCAAGGGCTTTGTCAAAATGTGGAAACCAATCTTAGACATGGTGGACCCCTCCGGGGCTGACTTTGTTGTGGCAGATTAAAAACAGATACTGATGCTGACCTGATCTGAGGATGTAACTTTAAATATGTACTTGTACTGGTGATGTGCGAATGTGTAATGTGCTGTGGTTTGTCTAATTATTTTGTATTGTTGAATTAGACTATTTACTAAAGCAGTATGTAAATTAGGATTTACTAATATACCATAACTTTATTCATGATGTTATGGAATGTGTTATTGTTTAATAATTTACAATATTGTTTGGTAAATGTCTGTATTATTATTTACTGGATTACTGTAACTGGTAAGATGAATCTCATCATGTGCCAAGAGACAGATCAACTGCAGCAAGATATTCCCTTCCCCGCTACATGGAGAGACCCATTCTGATGCGAATTGGGGCCTGAAAGGAAGTTCACACCTGGCTCGCATAGTCTGAGGAGCAGACTGAGAGCCATCCTGAGGACCCCTGCGATGCCATTCAGAACGACCACGCAGATGAAGATGGAGAGATGACATCATGTGGGATGCGACTCCACCGACGGACAGACGATTCAGCCAATGAGTCGACTGGGACTAATGTTTTACCTTGATTGGTTAACCAATGAAAGAGTGGATACCTCCCCAGGGACCGGGACGTCCGGGAGGTATAAAACAGATGTGTTCCAGCAAGACAAGGCTTTTTTACCTTTGGATGACGGAAGAGATGCACCGCGTGCAGATCAGCTGCATGTGGGCCGTCTATTCTGTAAGAAGCCCTTGGCTGAGGATTAGATTTACTGAGCTTGACTTACTGTTAGACAGTTAACTGCTTTGGCGGTCTGTGGACATAGTGAGTCATGCTCCCTCAGCTGAGTTATACTCTGTATCTGATCAGTTATTAGTTATTATCAATAATTGGTAATACTTTTATTAAATACATTTTATTAGAACTTTTCGACTCCGGACCTTTTCTTCGGTTCAGCACCAGGGGATTTTTGAATACTTAACAGTATCCATTATATATATATTTTTGTGTCTGTTTTTTGTTGTTTTCTACCCTTTTATTTCTCTTTTCACTTTGTGTTGTATCCTTAATGTCCTGTCTTGCTAATTTGTAAAATCAAAATAAATATATTTAAAAAAAAACAATGACACATGAATACACTATATCACTTACAGTTTCAATGCACAATTAGTTTTTGGTCGAGTGAGTAAATCTGACCACGTGGCAAGTCAGACAATGTAGAACTGAGTCTGACAAAGCATATATCATTTTATGACCAATGTACACTGGATGATTCCCCTTTTCTCCATCCAGTAACTTAATTGTGTGATATATATATTGAGTGTTGAATCCTTGCGATGCTGCTAGCCTTGCTATATAAAGTGTATTCTTGTAATGGCACAGTGAAATAACAATACATAAATCAACTCAATTATCAATTCCTGGACTTGATGTTTGGTACAAACAATCAGCATTGCCATAGCAACAAGCGCACTGCGACTTCTCAACAAGTCCAGTCTCTATTGTTGCCAGCGTCATTATAAGCCACCACCAAATGACTGCATACCCTGCAGCAGCCTGTGTGTCCATGGCTCTGTCCTCTTCCCTCGGCCCAGATGGCCAACGTCCACACCCTGTGTCTCTGCCAAAGCAGTGGTGGGGATGATTCACTGGCATTTATGTCAAATTGAATAGTCAAAGCCTTCTTAGCTGATGCACATGCTGTTATCAGACTGACATCACTGGCTGAGGGATGCATCATAATCCACTGGACGCAAACATGGAAAATATGATAAGTGACAGGTTGGCCTGTTATGACACCGGCTTACTCCACAATTCCAACTGAGAATTAAACAAGCCATAAAATAATGCATATTGTGAAAGAGATTGTGTTGACCTAACAATTTATTATTAGAAGATTGCATCTGTTTTCTTTCGCATTTGTTTCCCAAATGTTTAGTATTATTGTAAGGGCCTGAGGGGAAGTGTGAATGGCTAAAGTCTATATTCCAGCCAGAAGGCTCCACCCACTTGTTCAGGAGAGCAGGGGAACCATGCAGTCTCGAAGAAGGTAATCCTGGTACGGCTATAGTTTAGCACCAAAGAGCCCAGAGGTTCAATGACTGGAGGTTTAAACTACCTCAGCCGGGAAACCAAAGCTTGGCTGACATTCGACCCATGGTACAAGGGGTCTTGGGAAGGATCATGACTGTCAAATACATCCGGTCTCTACTATATGATAAAATGACTAGTCAGCAGAATCCTGCCAATCTCAATGATCTGGTTAGTTCTAAGTTAAAAAAAAGATCTGCCAGGTACTAGAGCTGGAAAAAGTTTCGGATTCAGAAAGGCATTAGGCTACAGGAGCTTCATTGAGAACTTCACATATTACAAAGTACACAGATATAAAACTAAGTCATTAATAAATAAAGAGCGAAATGCCTGTACTTTAGTGTAAATGTTTACATTACGGCGTTAACAGGTTACGCTGAACATGCGTGACGGCCGAGATTCTTGCCGATTTGCTTTCCTGCTGCCCTGCAAGACAAGAGCTCAAGATTGAGCATTAATTGAGTGTCCATATCAAGCGTGCAACCCGTCGTAAAAAGTGGTGTAGTGAAAAGCTCATTGCAGTATATAATAATGATAAAATGTGTGCGCCCTTGAAGATAGGAGGGGTAACCAAACAGTTCCAATGCAGAGGAGACACTTGGTGTTTGCCTCCCCGTCGGGGCCAGGCACAGATGGTGTGGAGGAGGAACCTCCTGGCTGTCTTAAAGCCCCACTATGTAACTTTTCCACCTTAAAATAACAGCTTGAAAAAAGTTGTGCCGCTACAATGACTTTTAATATGTTGATTTGCTCCTCCGCCACTGCCATCGGGGGTCTGTGGGCAAAAAACTGCTGAATGTAAGATGTTGGGAGCCGCCCGGTACTTCCGACGGAAGTACGTCAACTTGCTGTCTGGCAGTGATTACGCAACGTCATATAGTGCCAGTACACGCTCGCAGGTGACTTTTTATTTGCTCTACTACGCGACGCGTACAGACAGAATAACATGCCGGTAGCGCGCATCAACAGCTGGGAGATCAGCTGTGAGGGCACGAGCCGGAAGAGCCATATATGGCTCGAGAGCCAGACGTTGAATACCTGAAGGGGGTGCTACAGGGGAAAAGTTACATAGTGTCGCTTTAAGTCTTAAGGGCCAGTTTTTTTTTAAATGTTGATGATTTAAATAAAATAAAATTGCATTGAATCCAGTTTATTTTGTATATCCCATTCTCACAAATTACATATTTGTCTCAGACTGCTTTACAGTCTGTTCACATAGACTTCCCTCTCCCAGAACCTCACATCGGATCAAGAATAACTCCCAAACAACCCTTTCATGGGAAAAAAGGGAAGAAACCTTGGCGGAGAGAAACAGAGGAGGATCCCTCTCCAGGATGGACAGGTGCAATATATGTCATGTGTACAGAAGGACAGATTAGAGTTAAAACACATTCAATGAATATGACAGAGTGTATGAATAGTTTGTTGTAGGCATGGACCAAGATCCAGACCTCCATGATCCATCAGGCAGATGGAGGCAGAGAGGAGGAGTGGGCAGCAGAGGAGTGGAATGCAAATGTTACACATTTACCTTTTTGTAACAGTTCAGCTCCATACCTTCCTTTTTTATTAGTTGTTTTAATCCTGTCTAACTATCATGTCGTTCCAGATCCTGCTTCCCATCTCGTCAGTCCAACTCCCTTCACCTGCCTCTGATCACCTCGTTAGTCCCTCATTACCTTCACCTGGTCCTCACGCCCTTCTCACCTGCAGCCCATCCCCTCATTAGTCCCTCACTATTTAGCTCCCTCATTTCCACTTGTCCTCTGCCAGATTGTTTTGTGTTCTTTGTGACCAAGCTCTCCAGCGTTACCCAGTGTGTTCATCTGTTCCCGTCCGTTTTGTTCCTGCCGGAACCTGGAGTAAAGCAAATTACTTTCCAGTTCTGTCTCCTGAGTCATGCATTTAGGTCCACCTTAATACTCCTGTGACACCTTTTAATATTAAATGTATTGTTGTTAGATTAATTAAGTGTCCAATGCAATATAGTTGCCTTTCAGTTTTATTACATATTCTTCTAATGTTCAATTTGAACATAGTTGAAGGAAATTATTTATTTTAATAAATTGAATTATCAATTTTAGATTAAGAATTCAGCCGTTTGACATCTGTGTTCTTGGCTGGTTGAATTTTTAACTAAGCCGAGAACACGGATGTCAAATAGTTCAGTTGACTTGTGTTGAACAAGGTCTAGCTCACTTTAAATCCCCGTTTTAATTCTCCGCTATGTTCAATAGCTAAACAGTTTCTTGTTTTTTCATGAGTGGCGGAGATAGTGTACAATGGGTTCATCAGAGCTTTTTGACTTAAAAGCGATGCCTGCTGCTGCTGGTAATGAAGGTGATGAGAGTGGAGTTTGCAGGCCAGTACTGGACACAACACAACATTATTCTCTGTGGGTTTATTAAGTACAGCAACTTCTTTCACATTGAATGTACGTTTCTTTATTTCTCTCTCTCTTTCTCTCTTTTGTATGACTGGACGCGCCAAACATTATTAATTATTAATGACTAAAGCAAACTCAGGTGCTTAGAAATGGAGCCAACTCAAATGCCAAAACACTGCGGTTCATCAAACTTGGGGCATGCTCCAAAAGTGAGTCAATCCCCATAAACCCCCTTGTTAACTTTACATCAGAAATAAGCATGTTTACAGAGAACATTTATAATAAAAAAATCCCCACACACAGACAGATATAAGGCATTTATGTTAGATTTGATCCAGCACATAAAATATCTGAAAGATATAATGGTTTGTTGAATAAATACAGTGTTAAATACAGTCGACAAAAAGTGTGAAACTTACATCAATTTACATAAACATCTCCATGTTTCAATGCACACTCATACAAAACGTATGCGTGAATGTTACAGAGCGTGCTCTCACTTGGCCCTGCAGACTCTTTTAAATCGACAAAAAAAGCAAAAACACTCTGTTGAGCAGTATTATTCGGGACAATTGGAAGACATGCTTCTTGCTAGTCTTTGCAATTCAAAACACTAGTTTAAGGTAAGTGCTCGTCCTAAAACAGTCTTGGAGCATGGAATGGGGTGCCACAGCAATTTAGGTCATATTACTCATGAGTTTATTGATATCTTGCGAGAGTATTTCATTTGCCCTTTATGAAGAAAGGACATTTGTGATTTTTTATCTGGAAAGAAAAGGCCATAAATTACATCAAAGCTGTGAGTGCAGATAAAAAAGAGGAAAAAAGAAGGAGGGAGCCGTGTGCAGGTGAGCAGCTTCACATCTCTTGTCGTCAGGCTGAGGATGAGCAGATGCAAATAGAAATCATGTCTGTGTGTGGTGAATGCATGAACACACAAGATGTAAAAACTAAAGAAGATGCCTTTTCTCCTGCAGAGGGCCATTTTGTTGACTAAAGTGTCAGGCCTCCACTAGTTTGACCCATATTCCATGTCCAAACAACACACAAGTGCGCCCGCTGTTCCAATCTCGCTCCTCTTTCTCTCTTTGGGTTTCTTTCTTTCTTCGAAGATGAGCCGGCTGTGTAACCACAGAGGTGACTAATGACAAGAAATGCTCTCCATCAGGTCAATGTGCTTGGGAAAGCACAGAGGTGCTGGTCAAAATACTGACACTGCTTTAAATGTTCAGCTATTTCATCCATGGAGCGTTCTGCTTAGGGAATATGTTATTCCAAGCCAGAAGAAAAGCTTTGATTAAATTAAAATAAGCAGTGGGTGGTGAAGCAATAGATAAGTTGTTCAATTTAAACTCAGCCTCTTTCTGAAATGTTCATATCTTAAGGAGCTTGTAGTACTATATTGCCCCACTAAAAAGCTGCACTCATTAAATGCGGGGCGACCTCCTAGAGCAGGGCTGGCCATGCCTGATTTCATTCAAAGTTTGTGTTTTTTTTATGTGCGTGTTCACTTGGCTTAAGTTCAATACGGTATTTTCGTCAAATGCGCATATGCGTGAGATAAAAAAACGCAAGTTTCCCAGGAGGGCAGGGGTCTCAAACTCGCGGCAGCTGGATGTCCCGCACTTTGGCTAAAGCTTTCTCCAGCCACCCTTAATTCAGGACACAGTAAAAGCGGACCCCCATAATGCGTCGTTCACGGCGTAAGTGCAACGTTTCATTTTCGGACACTTTCGTGTGCGAAACCCTCCTTAGAAAGGCCCGCTCGACAATCAGATGTGGTATTTACGCGTGGAGCAGCCGCTCTCCGGAGGGGGTTTCACGGACTTCAATCCAATGAAAATCGGGTGTTTGCGAGTCTGTGTTTCCTGAAACACGTGGAATCAAAGCATCGACCTGTTCTGACACCCATTTGAAAGAATTGCTTCGAGTGGCAACAACGGAATTAAACCAGATTTGAAGAAGATTGTTCAAGGCAAAGAATGCCAGAAGTCCCACTAATCATAGCTTATAGGCTGCTGGGGGAAGTTTTAGGATACACTAAGCAGCTCTCTTCTTCTCTCTCTACTTATGTATGCATTTTCATCTCTCCATTGCACATTATTAACTCTGCTTCCTCTTTATGATTTCACATCTCATAGGGTCTATTGGACCTGGCTGGGTCTGATGCCATGGCCCTGTTGGCGCTCTGCCCACTCCTCCTCTCTACCTCCATCTGCCTGATAGATCATGGAGGTCTGGAACTCTGGATCTTGATCCATGCCTACTACCAAATATTCATAAACCGTCATACTCATTGAATGTGTTGTAACTCTATAATGATTCCTTCTGTACATATGACATGTATTGCTTCTGTCCATCCGGGGGGATCCTCTGTAGCTCTCCTGAAGGTTTCTTTCGTTCCTGTTTTCTTCCGTTCCTGTGAAAGTTACTTTTTTGGCACTTTTTCCTGATCCGATGTGAGGTCCTGGGACAGGCATGTCTATGTATACAGATTGTAAAGCCCTCTGAAACAAATTTGTAATTTGTGATATTGGGCTATACAAAATAAACTGAATTGAATTGAATCCATGAATAATGAATTGCAAAGCCCCACATGGACAAGGCTACCCGTTTTAACTCCAATGCACCCAAAAGGGCCTCATCGTAACTCGCTTCGACACAAGTGACCTTGGTGCATATGAGGAATTCAGACCACATTTTAAGCACAGTGTCTTCTGGAAAGCCGGTTTGTCTCCTAAACCTTTAATGCTGTGCTGGTATGTGTGTGTATGAGTGTGTGTGTGAAGTGTGTATTACAAATCCTAATATGAATGTGACCCAACATGCGCGTGGCGTATATGATCTCAGGCACAACACAGACCTGCTTTATGCCTCCGGTCCCGTTCCAGCTGTCCGTCCATCGACAACTATTGCTTTCCTCTCCATGTATCATAATGACTCATACACTGATGCTCATGTACAATAATAACTGCTCAGCACTGTAGTAGCAGCTTTCCAAAACACCACTATGTGTCTCTGTTTAGACATGGTGTTATTTTAGTCTGGTAAATGTAAATATTTCGACAGCAGAATAGTTCATTCAATATGTTTTACTTTGTGCTCTATTTATCTATTTATCTTTATTATGCTTCAGTTTCCTCCAGCCTGCCTTACAGTTATTTGACATAAATTTAAATGCAAGTATAGGAAACAACACAATATATATATATATTTATAAATAATTCTCCAGAGTAATAAAGACCCGGGCACACCAGTGACATTACAGTACATTGCCGTAGTAAACACTGGTATGACTGGGAGAAGATGGATTCCCAGTATTACATTTTAATGTGCATTCTATGTTGTTGTGTAATCTGTATAACTACATATATTCCTCATGAAGACAGTACCAGCTGTCAGCTGCAGTGAATTAAAAGGTGTGGGTGGTGATGCTGAACATATTCTTTCACTCATTCTGTCTTTCTTTGTCTCTCTGTTTCTCTCAGTGGTTTGTGCTTCATTGTAACTGACCGATCCTCCATCTCTCCACTGCCGCTGTGTTTAAACCAGAAGACCATTCAGAACATTTAAACTCATACATAGATTTTTACTCAGGCAACACTGCAAAACCACTGATCCACAACACTGCCCTCTCATCTCTCTGTACATTATCTTAAGTCTCACCCATATGTTACCTAACTGCATGAAACCGATTGTGATGTATATAGTTTCTAGATAAAAGACTTGAAATGTTGCTTATGGACTTAATTATAAGAACAGATAGTGTTATAGCTGACGGACATCTGCTCATGATCAGACTATGACAGTCTTTTGCCTCAACACACTTAGACTTCATCTCACAGGGAATGCATTACAACCCCCCCCCCCCCCACCATGGTAGTGCCACTTCCTCCGTCTGCCCCAGTGAGGCTGCCAGTCCCGTTTAACCCCTGCTGAGCACTGGCCAGCCTGAACCGCCCACTCATCTCTGCTGAGACTTTTACGGGCGAGACTCTGGCTACATAAACTATGATTTATAATGACAGATACACACAGTCTCCTTGGTACCAGATGTGTAACACACACACACACACACACACACACACACACACACACACACACACACACACACACACACACACACACACACACACACACACACACACACACACACACACACACACACACACACACACACACACACACACACACACACACACGTGTGGAAGAACAGGTGGTGTTGAATTAACGTGGCCATGGTGAGTGGGAGGTAGAGACAATCCAACAAACAATCCGGCGAACGTCCGATAGCTGATCCAATAGTCATTGGACGATCCGATCCCCTCTGACATTCTCTGTGATCGCTTATTTTGAATATCAATACAGACGATCTCACTGCACAGCTGCTGTCATTATCGTGTATTATTGTTTATTCATTCATATGACGAAATCTCAAACAGCACAACTGCACATACCTGCATTTAATGCAACATCCACATCTTCATCCACCACCCATCATGCCTCCTACGCACAGTTAACAGGGGGATGTTATTTTGCCTCTTCTTGGAATTGCAAATGGATGCTGGTGTGCTTCCAGTTAATTGAGTGACATAACTTGTTCACAGCTCATTATTTATGGCTGCTGGGGAAGTTTGATTTATCAATGCCAGTTTGTAAGCAGCTGCTCTCTCTCCACTCCATGCTTTGAGCAACGAGCCCTTGTATCAGAAAGCGGCAGAACATCATGTTTGTTGTTGTATGTTTTCTCACTTGTCAAACCCACTTAGCCTGCCCACTAAGCTATTTTTGCTTTGCTCATCGTCGTCTGACAAGGCTGAGTGGTCATTTGCGTTAGACATTTAAAGGTTGAACACGGAAGAATTGCAATCCTTTTTTCTAAAGACAAAATGATTCCTCCCGAAAAAGAAATTCACACATAATTTCCTATTTTTCCTAAATTATCTATATTGAGGCTCCACATTGGCATTGGAGTTGCAGAGCCACAGTTTATTGTATCTGCAGTTAGATAAGATGGTTATTCATGGGGTTTGGGAAACAGACAAAGAGGGACATAAACAAATTCAGACATGAATCAAATAAAAGTTATTGTTACACTTGATTACTGTATCGCTTAGGTCCTTTATAACAGCACAAACCGACTGAGAAAGAGACAGATGCTAGACATTACTTCCACTTCATGGAACTGAGCCAGGGGGATGTACAGCACAAGGACACACAGTTCACTCCGCTGTACATCGTGTTCTGTTCACACGGTGCAGAAAGAACTGCTCAGGTCCCGTGGGCTGCCTACAGGAGGTACTGCTGCACTCTGAAGCGGTTGCATCATCTCCGCTCATGAAATGGGACAAAACCATTAACCCAGTTCTTCAAAACAGTAATGTTAGTGTAGAGCCCCATGTAATAGATGTTTGTGTTTTCTGTTTAGTGCTGACGAAGAGGAATGCAGACATCCAGCTTAGCGGGCACAGCAAAAAAAGTGGTTGACATTTTTTTTCCTTGACCAGCCACTCCTTTATCACCATTAGCTATTGGTTAATTTTCCTTGTTAGCACAAACATCTTTTGTTTCTTCTTATGTGCAATGCTTAAACTACAACAATCGTAAATGTAAAATGTTCAATGTCACGAGAGAAAAATTGACTGCAGCTCTTTAGAACACACATACTGTTTACAGTGATCTGCATTTCATGCTATATCAGTCAAATTACTAAATGCATATATTTAAAATGTTGTCAGTCTGTAATTGCACGTATTTAACAAAGCCTCGACAGTGCTTTTGAAGGCTGTATTGAACAGTTCACAGGCCTGTTAATTGCATGGTTACACACAATGATCACTAAGCAATTCAGGGCCCTTACATAATTAAAAAGATAATAGATTTTCCATAAATTATATTGCAACATTGTCTTTCTTTTCATTTCTCGATTGTGCTTCGTCACTTTCCACCTTTTTACTTTTCTCCTGACCAACATCCTCCTTCTATTCTTCCGTCAAAGTCTCACACTCTGCTCTCTTAAAGGGGACATATCATGAAAATTACACTTATTTAAGTGCTTCTATACGTTAATTTGGGTATCTGGCATGTCTCCCAACACACAAACGCTGGAAAAAAACAACTCACGCGGCTTGTTGTAGTTCCTCTATGTCCTCTATGTCTGGTCACCCTAACTTATGGCGCCAGACATTAGGGTGACCAGACGTCCGGTTTTCCCCAGACATGTCCTGTTTTTTGGAACAAAAAAATTTGTCCGGCAGGGATTCCAAAAACGTCCGGGATTTTGCTTCGTCGGATATTTGTGTTTTTCTGGGTTTTCACAAACTAGTATTTACCCCTTACACATTTTGGAAATGGTATCTCCCTTACGTTCCACCTTCTTGCGCGAGCTCTGGCGCGAGCTCTGACGGTATAGAGAACAGTCATTGCTCAACCGATCTCAGGGTTGCCAGATACACGATAATTTCCCTCCAAATAATACAACCATTTTGAGCCTTTGGTACGATACTTCACCATTTCCAATCTGGAAACACTGAGCACCACGCCCACTCAAAACAGGTCAATCTGTGGGGAGGTGTTTTCGACAGGGTAAAAAAAAGGTGCCGTTTGAAATTATTCTTGTGGTATTTTGACCAAAATATGTTACAAACATTACATTAAGACCCCAAGGAACCATATCAACTTGTGGAAAGATGGACATAATATGTCCCCTTTAAAGTTGCATCACTCCTTTCTAACACACTAACATACATTTCTGAATTGGTGACCTACATTAAAAACATTCCTCTCTCCCTCTTCATCCCACCCCTGTTATCTGTCTTTGCCTCTCTCTCTCATCCCATTTTCATTTCACACACAGTTTTTTTACTTCAGTGTATACGTTTTTCTTTCCAGTGTCCCAGATTTATCATACGTACTACAGAGAGATTATCTAGTGCTGGAAGAAGAACTCAGAAATTAATCCCACTGCGGGAAAATTATAATATCGGCTCACATATAAAATGTTAAATTCAAAACAGACAATTTAATATTTTTAATAAACTATGAAACATTGTAAAAGAAAGCCAGATTTAAGTTGTTTCTTCACATATCACATCAGTTTAATTTTTTTTTTATCACTTGCAGTGTGAAACAGGAAAAAATAAAAGCAAAACAAATATTGGTAAAAATCTGAGCACCAGTCTCTCCAGATATTTTCTCTTTTCACTCAAACCACCTGCGGGGACGAATATTCATCAAAACACCTTGCATACAGGATGTGGGGAAAATACCAATTTAACAAGAGTCGCAGCCTACCGTCCTATCAGTGAATGCTTCTGCACTGTCAATCATTACAAAACAAGCAGCAGAATGATCTTTGATAACATCGATACATGCAACGATCACAAGCGGACGCAAACCTCCCTCGTACTCACAAGACAGCTTTAACATCCAGCACTGATACTGTTGGAGAAAATCATATAGCTTAGTTTGAATTCCTTAGATTTAGCCAGTAGAAACAATTATGTAACTTGCTATGATACTTGGTTATCCAACAGAGGTTTCTTGAAAATGAGGATTAGGGCAACAACAGAAGGAAACTGCATCATAAGTGTGTTCTGGAAACGGTAACCTTGACCCAACCGGAGTTAGTCCCGTGCGTTCTTTTGGTCCAGAAGAACACTCAAAAAAGAACACAAGATGTTTGGTAAGCAGGAAGGGCTCTGGTTACTGGCTCTGGTGACTGACTCCAACAACTGATCTGATTGGTGGAAGGTCTAAATTCACACTACAAATATGTGCTAAATATTCTAGAAAGATGGATTTGTTGAACTTGTGCTCATCAAAACAATTCCTGCTGGGTTGCTTCGCCAAATCAACTTCTCTCTGCTCTTCACTTTGCCACAACATAATGGAGCCCAACGCGTGTTCGAGTCGAGGCATCTCCACTACGTCATCCAACCGACGATCACACTAGAGGCCGTATCAGGTAGGAGATCTTCATATCTCACCATAGTTTTATTTCTGTATAGCGTGGTTCTCGCTTGTATGCTAGACTGGGAGTGTCTGGGATCCCCTCAACAAGAAGCTAAGTCTAAAAAGGCAAAGGAGGGAGAGAACGATTGGTGTTGGCGGATAAATAACAGTAAATTGAAATGAGCTTCTAAAAAGAACAAAAGTGTCCATCTTAACATTACACATAACTCAATAATATCTAGATAAAGCCAGCAATGTCAATTACTTAACACCTGAAAAGGGCTGAAAACGTACACAGTAATATAATATATCTCGTAATAACGTATCTTACCTACAGGTCCCTGTAGGTTTCTCCCCCCCCAAGCACCAAAGGTCACACACACTGAGGTTATAGTTGGTAATATGCGTTATTTGGCTGCAGACTGTGCCTCCACCCTAATGCCACGTCATAGAGGGTAGACACTCATCAGCTGATCCCCTGCAGCTGAGGCCAATTAGGCCTCTTGCCTGCACCTGTTCCCTGAGCCACTCCCCCACACACCTCCACAGCTGATCCTAACTACACTCAGCCACCACACCCCACACCTACCTAACACTACAAGCCAATTATTTGTTTCCTGCCGCAGTCATCGGTAAACTAAAAGTCAGAGTGCTGTGGATGACACAGATGCTTCATCCATATTTGTCTTTTTCTGTCGATTGGAGCTCTCCTTTCACAGTGGTGGCTCTGGATTTCTCTTCTGTGTTTCTTGACTCTCAGCAACAGGTGATCAGTGAAATATAATTTCAGAAAAAACATTCATTATCGCAGTGTGATGGCTTCACACTATCACCTCACATCATGTAAATCTGCTAGAAAAAAAGTTCATCATATTCTGATGAAGATGGAGATTCCTGAATGTCAAACTTCTTTCAGTCTGTTTACAAATCTGATCTAATTTGAAGTAAAAGTAAAGACTAGGACAGCACGCTGATTTGAACTTTTTATATGGTGACACTATGGCGCCCTTCCTCAGCGTGTATTCTGACAATTTCACAATTACTACACCCAGGCGTGTTCACTGAAAATGATGAGAAACGAGGAGAAAAATAGATATCTCTGCCTCTCCACCTCCATCTGTAGCTTATGTTTCTCCTGACTGCTACTTTTTCATTAGAACAATTTCATGTCCTGATGAAATCTGTCTTCTGCTGCATGTGCCTTTCCTTTAAGTTTTATATACTTCTTTTTGTATGTATTTTTTTTTTTTTGCAATCAGTTTTTTTCTCTTTTCCGGAGAACTCATCTCATTCTCTGTACCTCCTTTTTCCTTTCCCTTTTGGATTTTCATTTTCTTTCTCATCTATATTTTCCTTGGTTTTCTCCTCCTTCACATCTCAATATAATTTTCCTCGGTCCTTCTTCTCTTTATCACCGACACTCTCCGTGGGCACTGCATGGCTGCTGACTGATGCCTCTCTGTGCAGTAGGTGATCAATCAGCCCTCAACACCGGGGTGCCACAGCGGGTGGCCATAACACGTCCTTGTGGGTCAACAACCCCCCCGCCCCCCCTTCCCAAATCCGAACTGCATGTGCTCACAAGTGCACCAACCCAATCTGCTGAGCCCGTCTGCCCTCTACGCGTATCCTGTTTATGTAGGACTTTCTTATAATCTTTCAACTAATCACTCACAGAATTTTTTTAATTTTTTCTACAGAATTTTATTTTACAATTACCAACCTGTATAGCTTGCTACTTGGTTTGAAGAACCCTTTTTGACCAATGTAAGATATTCTGAATTGATTAAAGTCTCTGAAGAAAAAGGGAATATATACATATACAGTTTTCACATCTAACATTTTAAAGTGAACTGTGTATTGCATTGACATGTATTGCTGTATGTTACATTAACTCTGAGCTATTCTCTAAAACTCCACTACTACCGGATACATGAAATGGTGGATCTGTTCTCACTTTAGTCTAAATATGCATCTTTAGCACATCAAGCTGCACACAAATCAATTGGGGTTCAATCGTATAAATAATAACTCATCTTTCATTATCAGCTGTCATTTCTAATTGTCATATAGATATACAATAAAGCCACAGAACACTTGCCAACAATGCTTTTTAATTAGATGTTTTTCTGTCATTATTCTGTTACTGCTGCTCTGGTTTCTTCTTCTTTAGTCTGTTGGTAGCAGCTCGGCAGTCTTATCTGATTGGCCGTTCTATGCTGCTAACTTTTAAATAAGAAATCCTCAATTCATAGTGTTCCCTTCGGATGATATTTACATGTTCCTTCTGTTTATCTTTAATCCTCCTATTAAAGACACACACTTTTTTATTTATCACCTGATAAACATCAGGCTCCAATTTTATTCTAAATATGCATTTTCAGTACATCAAGCTACACACATTCATCATTTGTTGTGCTATTGTGTACATTTTGACTTTCATTTTCATCTCCATTTTCATAAACTCTCCTAAATAGAGTTTTTGCGGTGACACAGATAAGGGTAAGAGGAAATGTTAAGATGAGAATAAACGGCTCGGGTCGATGGATGTGACGCATGCCAATAGATGTTCCGGTATTTGTCGGCTTGGGGATGTAGAATCAAATCCAGAATCCACTTCTAAAGTAGTATTCATGTCACAGTACATACAAATCTTCCCGGAAGAATTTCCAACAAAAGTGTGGAACGTCTCTTGGGTCACTAAAGTGTATACAGTATGATGGTGTTAAGTCTAATACACTCTGGGTCATAGTATGAGCTTTCAGTACAGTTTTCCATTCTATCCTTGAGACCAAATAACATGACGAGAACATAACAGCTCGGCTGCCACTCTCAGAGTTGTTGGTATGCTGTGGACTTTAGCACCACTTTATTAACTTCTCTTGTCTCCTGAGGTGATCAGTTCTTATGGCAGTGAGACAATATTCAGCATTTCTGCTGTCTGGACAGGCTAAACATAGACTTGACTCATTACTGAACCAGCTGACAAAGTCTTCTGTCCACCCTCAGTTATGACCATCAGCTTCAGAATCTGAAAAAGTCAAATAGACTCTGGATGCCTTCAAATGTCCATCTATAGTGCAAAAGGGAAACTGCAGGGCATCCGGTATTGATTATTATTATAATATATATATATATATATATATATATATATATATATATATATATATATATATATATATATATATATATTATCTGAACATGTACACAACTTCAATATTGGAATAAATGAACACTTTCTCAGAGCAAAATCGGGCAGGATGTAACAGGCCACATGTATGCAGGTATTAAGTGAGATATGTGTACTCGTGTCTTTTTATTTATCTACGCACTCATGTAATCATTAAGTTGTATTGTTCTAGTGGCCAATAAACATTCTTCCTGAAAAACATACAATGTTATTATAATCCTGTGAAAGTATCAGCCTCATGATTCATCTGTTTTCTGTAACATGAAAATGGAGAGCAGGGCCATGACAAAAAGCAGTAGTTATTTTTGCTCAGACTGTGACCTGGATCTTGCCAGACGAAAAAAGACAAAAGGAGGATGTTGAATTGCGCAGAGGGAGAGAGAAAGAGGGAGAGAGAAAAACTAAAGTGAGTTCTTAAAACTAAATATATGTAATAGCCCAAATCAACAGCAAAAAAATCTAATTTGCCTCGACTTTAGACTTTTAAAAATAGAAATAAGTTTGATGAACCAACTGAAATAAAAACACAACGTATATGCTTAAAGACGGCTAAAGGTACGTAGAGGATAGACAAAAGGGCATCTCTAAACCTCAAGAATGTGATCAGAATGGCTACTGTCTTTAAACAACTGGAATAAGAATACAAGACATAAAGGATTGATAAGCTTCCTGTTCTGGAAAGACAGACTTGTCCTTTTCTCACTTTCTAGAAAAACATCTTAAAGTTAGAGGCAAAAGTAAAGAGCGAGCTAGCAATGAAAACACAACTCATACCTCATAGAACTCAACAACCTCCAGCAGCTGTAAGACGAGCTCAAAACAGATCAAGAGAGCAGTGATGACCTCGGACAAACCACCTGAACCCTCCAGCTCCTGCACTCCTCAGCACTGTGGACTACATCAGCCGTCCCCATCCCCCGGGCTGCATAGGAGAAAAAGGACTGGAACACCCGTCTGTGCAACTGAGCCACGAAATACATAACGCATCTCAAGAGGTCCCGTAAAGCGCTTCTTTAATGTGTCTTTTCTATATATTGAAGCAATAATGATAACAAATAAAAAAGATGGTATGTGCTCAGTCTAAACAATGCAACTAGTGGAGGCGGCAAGGTGCTCCGTGTTGCCAGATTGGAAATGGTGAAGTATCGTACCAAAGGCTCAAAATAATTTTGTAGGTCTCAAAAAGAGGACATGTCCTGGGAAAAGAGGACACCTGGACACCCTACTATAGCAAACCCACAAGCTAGTGAATACGAGTAAAACAAAACAAACGTCTTTGGAGATTTTCTTTGGCGAGGGGACAAGCCCAATAAGAAAAGCCTAAGAAGAAAATTGCAATCAAAAGACGTTATCAGGAGTCATAGGCCTACTTAAAGAAAGAGTTTATCGCTGCAGTCGGCAAGTCTCACGCATAAAAAGCCGTTCTCTGGATGCACATTTCAGTGACAAAGAATGCTTCCTAAAACCGATAAAGTCGCTACAATTGTGAGAATGTCGAGTGAAAAGGGGGATTAAAGGAACGGTGACGAGGGCTAATCGGCATCAGCTGGTGATGATCAATCAGCCCAGCTGTAATTAATATGTATGTGTGTGTGCGTGCGTATCTCTTACCTATAAAAAGCAGTAGGAACCTAGATGCGGGAGTAGGAGCTTGGGCGAGAGGTCTCATTCAATTGCCAGTGTTTTATATCCAATAAAAGGTTTTGTTAAAACAAAATAATCCGTGTTGCTGTCCCTATATTCAGTCGGATACTCAGGGGATAACAGAGAAAGCTGTTACATGACCAAAACAAATTTAGGGCGCAGACCCGATATAAACACACGTTGGGTGTCATTGCAGAAAGACAATCTCAGGGCTCCCACTAATTCAGCGTAATGGCGAGTTGTATTTTGATGCACTTTAATCTGGACCCATCATTTTATTACGTCTTATTTATTACATTATGTTTTTTGCCCACACTGTGAAGGCCTGGTCTGTGAAAATATTTTCTGACACCAAACCCCTTTTTATGAGATCATGTAGCCCTCTCCTTCAAACAGATCAGCTGATCAACATAATAAATGTAAATGGACATTTCTAATAAAAATTTGAATAACAAATAGGCATTAGAACTGGAAACGAATACAAATGACTTCACACAGTACTGTGGGCTGAGACGGGGCTACACTATGAGCCCAAACCTCTGCAGCACATAAATAACTCACCAGTCCCTGGTGTGACTCTCTGCAGGACACAAAAGTAAAATGTCAGATGTTTGCTGATGGCCTGATTCTCCTGTCTCCCTCCAGAAACTGAAACAAACAGGAGAAAAAAAAAATGTATATTCGGAAATATAGACATTTATACAGAACAAACAAATAAGGTCAATACCCTCAAATAATCTAAATTGGAAAGTGAACACATTTTATAGAAAATAGTCCTTTGCCCACACACGCCAGAGCTTCAGGGCAGACGCCAAATAATCAGGCCCAATCAAATCAAAAATAATAAAATATTGGAACTTACCCACCAAATTATAAAGTAAGTGACATTTCTTTGTGACACTATAAGAGAATACACAATGGCAGAGTACCTGCCAAGGTGACTGATAGGAAACTAAGGTACAGACTGAGTGGGTACAGCCTGTCACAGGCAGAACAGAGTCAGCCGGGACACCAGGCTTTGTCATAAAACAGAAGTGGAGACAGAAGCTCACTTCTTTGAAATATATATATATATATATATATATATATATATATATATATATCTGCCATATTTCTTTGCCATAAAAAAAAATAAAAAATAATATATAATATTGGCAAAAAATAAAATATGTTTATGTTATGTTATTTATTTAAAGGTGCCTCTCTTAGTAAGCGGTTTTGATGATTGATAATATCTGTAAAATAATAAACGTGTTTTTTTTTTTGTTATGTAGTTCTAAAAAACTTTTAATCATTTTAAAAGCAGGATTTCAGCTGGAGCTTTGTCAAAGATCGACTTTCAGCCTTGATTAGAGAGAGAAAGAGAGCAATGGATGATAGATGGATGGATAGAGGAAAGAGAGAAAGAAAGAGTATATATCTCCATGCTGTTCAGATTATACTGATATCTGCCGTGAGAGAAGAGGGAACTCTCGGTGCTCTCGCCTGCATATTCTTATTTGTATGCCAGTCAGAGCAAAATCAGAATCATGAGTCTTTAATAGAATTCATAACTATTACAACAAAGTAAAATAGCAACAAAGTAAGTGTAATAAAGCTGCAGACTACCTGTTTTACAAACTTTCTGAACTTTTACATTAAGATATATAGCAATTTAACATCTAAAAATGTGCTATATATAATTATAATATTGAACATATGTGATCAAATTGAGGAAACAGTTTTAATTTAATTTATGTGTATATATATATATATATATATATATATATTGCTTATTTGCCAGGAATGTCTTCATTCTATATTATTTGTATACTTTACATATTTACAGTGATGTGTATGTGGCGTACAATCTGTGTGTATATGTGTATTTGGATTGGTTTGTGTGTGTTTGCATACATTTGGAAAAGCATTTAAACTGCAGCATACTGAGTAATCAATCCAAAGTTTGTATCCCTTTCATAAAAAGTCCACCTGCTCGCAGAGAAAAGAAACAATTGGATCTGACCTGGAAGTGTCATCCCGGCCTCCTGGATGTGTCTTTTTGAGCTTGTTAGCCAAAATGTGACAACAGATTCCACATCGAGCGGATCATAAGGATTTTATGCTCAGTTCTGCACATGGAAATATTTCCCTGCATCTTCATAAAAACACGAGTTTCAGTCTGATAGGAGCTTGAATGTCAAGAAACAGTTACATACATCTTTGAATCTACATAACTGAGTGCATCCAGACCTCAACTTTGAATCAATACCATTATTAGTGGCCACTGCTGTCAACCTAAACCCCCAAATCCAATGTTTGTATGGGTATTATTACCACATTGTTTGGGCGAGACAATTAAAAAATAGGATTTTACTGCAGATGGCGATAAAAAAACACTCAGAACAAGTTTATCTTGGGTGGTTTCCATGATCAAAATAACTGTAAACATCAACACATGAGTTACTTGAGCAAACTTTTGATTTATGATTACTTTTTATTACATTGTTAGATTGCTTGAACATTATGAGATTATGATTATGGGGACAATATTTTGAATCACAATTGTTTTGGTTAGGATCTTATATTGTTCCACGCCCATCACGACGGACGTACCCATCTCAGAGTTTGCATGTGGGTACTTCCTGCTGTCTGACCGCCTGCACTGTGACAATTTGTGCTTTGTTACATTTTCACTTTAAGTGAATGGTTAAGAAAGAAAGAGAATAATACAAATTGAATCGAATGACCTAAACTAAAGTTAACACAAGTAACATGTTAAATATTGGAACTTTACACTGTCATTCAATTCTACCGCTACAAAACCAAACCATACAGAGACCTCTTTGTAGCATCACCACAATGGAGGCCAACCACAGGATAGCGTGACAGTAGATATGTGATATTTGGTAATATATATTATTCGGTGATATTAATCAGAAGTCAGAAGTGTTATCGATCACCAAAATAGTTTTTCATTTTCTGTTGAGTGTCTAACTGATCAAACGATTAAAAGTGACTGAAATGTAACAGCAACTACTGTTTTCCCCTCACACCAGACAGCTTATCATTATTCTGTCTAGACCTGTCCATCATATTTAATGATATATGAGGTTCAATTACATTCTCCACTGATAATGTGCTTACTGCTACCTTTTTCAGGGAGGATGAATGAACACACAGCATGACAGTCACTGGAATTAACTTGGTTTTGATTCTCCCACGGTTCCAGGGATTGATGATGCAACGTAATGGGCATCACAACTGTCATGTGAATGAGTTGTTTATTATGTGTCTTAAATAAAACAGTCTGGATACAAACTGGGCCAGAACTGAACTAAGGTGAAAGTCCCTAAATCTCATGGAAAAATGTATTCCGGTGGGGCAGAAAATAATCATGAGACATGTTGGTACTCACATACCGACGGAAAACAGTAGACCAGCTTATAAATACTGAGGGTAAATCTTTGGGGAAAGTGTAACCAAACAAATGCTCAAAAACGGTCCGCTTACTAACTTTCAGAGCAAACCTTTTAACCGCATCTCACGGCTTCCAGCAAATATATTGTTGTTGAGAGCTGAAGAGTGGACCTTTGACTTTAGTACTGTTACCTACTTGAAGAGGACTTATGACCTGCGTCCCATGTGTCCTGTGGGGGGCACTGTGGTAGAATATGGTGCCAGTCTCCATCTGGCACAGGCTCACACTGCACTGCCGTTTTGTGAACTCAGTAATCCAAAATTAGCTCATGAAGGATTTCCAGCCAGTATGTTGTGCCAAAGTTCTGTGCTGGGGGATGTGTTGTACTTTACACCCTCTGCCTGGGTGTGATCCATTATGATCTCATTGGCTGGCTGCTAATATACAGTGGTGCTGGGGTGAATATCAGGTCACAAGGCCTGAGTGAGAGAGGTTTCCTAAAGCCTCACACTGTGGAAGTTAATTGGTGCTCGAGTCAGCCAGGGGCAGCTCGCCGACTGCAGTGGAACTGGGCAAATTGGAGAGTTGGCCGAACTGGTCAGTCCTCTCCCTCTATTCATCTATTCACATGTCTGTCCTTGTCATAATTAGTTGGCTCTCAGTTTCTACTTCACACGGACAATTTGACGAGAGAGAGAGAGAGAGAGAGAGAGAGAGAGAGAGAGAGAGAGAGAGAGAGAGAGAGAGAGAGAGAGAGAGAGAGAGAGAGAGAGAGAGAGAGAGAGAGAGAGAGAGAGAGAGAGAGAGAGAGAGAGAGAGAGAGAGAGAGAGAGAGAGAGAGAGAGAGAGAGAGAGAGAGATTCAACTCAGCAGGAATGCAATGTGCCTGCAGTTTCCAAGATGATAATAAGGTGCCAATTATGACATGTCACTTTCCCCATGTTGCATTAATAAGTGGATCTTTTTGTTTAACCTTAGCATCTCTCATTCTTTGCATCTTGTAATAATGTACTCTAATCTTTATTGTCAGAGTATAAGGACAGTGTTGAGTTGAAGTGGATTTTATGTACATTTGCACATAATAAAGGAAGTCTTATGTCTTAAATAAATGCAAATAGAAAGATAATTTACATAGGGGATATTATGAGGAATATTCTGAATAATGTATTATAAAGCTTAGATAAGTATGATTACTGTGTTATATTTGTAACTGTAATGTTGATTGTATGATGTCTTATGGTTATCATAACTATAGAATGACTCGGGTATGAATGACATGTTTTGATTATGGGAGAAGTGTGTTTCTCTTGAGAGATCGGGCCTGTTTCTAGAAAGAGACTCTCATTTTGAAGCCCTTATTTTGAAGCTGTTATTTAGAAGAGTCTAAAACCAGAAGTAAAAATCTGCAAACCGTAACCTGGGAGCAGCTGTGGTCTCGCTGCAGGAGCACACTTTTCTCAATTCTTTTGAATACTGGAGCGAGCAGGGTTGGAGGGTGAGGACCCACGATTAACATGGGAGCTGGTCAACTCAACAAATGATGAATTAAAGAATTAACAACTACTTGTTAGACATGAGATAGGTCCTTTGCGGATCCGCGACCGACAGAAACTATCTTTGCTGCGGCTAAAATGGGCTGTGGGTTAAAGATCCGCAAAAGCGTCCAGCCTGACCGTAGCCAGGGCCATCAGCCATTGGAGATCTGTATGTTTGTTAATGTTAAAATAAATACTGTTTAAGATTTCCCTGACTGCCACTACTCCTCTCTACCTCCATCTGCCTGATGGATCAAGGAGGTCTGGATTGTGGTCCATGTCTACTACCAACTATTCATAGACTCTGTCATATTCATTGAATGTGTTTTAACTCTAATATGTCCTTCTGTACACATTACATCTATTGCACCTATCCATCCTGGAGAGGGATCCTCCTCTGTTTCTTCCCTTATTTCCCTGTGAAGGGTTGTTTGGGAGTTTTTCCTGATCCGATGTGAGGTTGTGGGACAGGGATGTCTATTTATACAGATTGTAAAGCACTCTGATGAAAATTTGTAATTTGTGAAAATGGGCTATACAAAAAATAAACTGAATTGAATTAATTGTTAAAATCATATTGTTTTCTTATTTCTAAGTAAGCCTTCATTAAATACAGGACACCCTCTCTCCCTCTGTCTCTCTCTTACACCAACACATATCTCTCCCGCCTCCAAAATGTATTAATTAAAGCGATTTTTTTTCCTCTTTTTTTGGGGTCGGACAAGAATATATCAACCAACCGACCGACCAGAAGGTGTCAGCCCTTCATTCCACTGAAAGCATTTTATGTAAAACACAAGTGATTCAGCTGTCTAACTTTGAGAAATGAAGCTAATATATTTATTACACAATAAATGCCAAACCTAAAATGAATATTGTTTAAAAAATGGTAAATAAATAGTTATCAATAACATTTCTTGCCATTTGTTATATTGTGACCGAGACTTCTGTCTTAACTGATGTACTGACAAATCGACCGGAGACGATACAATCGGAAATACTGTTTTATAGATAAGTGAGCGCAGACATAGAAACATGTCTTACACATAACTGCTTTTTACACTTCAATCTAATATTTCCATGTCAAATATCTTCAACACCATGTCAGAGACAATAAAAAGTAGAAAAGCAGGAGAGATGGTCGTTCTTGAATTTGTCTCAAATATAAATATTATGAGGAGGCATAATAGGCATGATGAAAAGGTTGACTCTATTGTAATAGCTTGGGATCTTGCAGTTGGGGCGTCTTTCTAGAGTAGACTGTAGCGACAACATAAACAAATGTGTACTCGGGTAGTGAACAATGTAACTGATGTAAAAGCTTTGGTGGCAATTATGCTCATGGTACAAAGCATGCATACCTGAAATGAAAACAAACTCACAGTTTTATAACACAGTTACTATTTGCTTGTTATCTCGTACAGATGTTGTCCTGCTGATATTGTTTTGACCCAATTGTTCAAATTTTTTGCATAATGATCAGCAGAGCCCCAGAGGAGACGAGGCGGCCCTGACTCTCACCGCAAATAACAAGAGAGTGACCTATAGGTTTCATCATCTTTTTTATGAGTTTGGATTGACCTCATTCTGAGTGATAGGAACTTAGATCCCAACCCTCTATTTCATTAAGTTTGTTCTGCTTAATCGGACTGTGGTGTAGGATATAGTGAAAGGAACCAGCTCTGCTCTCGTGTATTGGGCCACAGTGCCACTTTCTCTGTCTTGGTCTCTCTCTGAATCTCCTGCTCTCTCTTTCACTCAACCGGTGCTGAAATGAAATGCACTGGTGCTACAGATTTACACCCAGCTGAACCTAATTGCTTCCCTTACTTGTTGGTATCAAATGAAGCTCGTAAAGGCCTTTTGTCAATAGACGGAGAACAAATACCCCGAGTGGTGTTTGGCTTAGTACACACACATGAAACCCCAACAGTCCATGTTATGTAAGTTAACTTGGTAAGTTGGTTAAGTTCATGCAAACACATTATTCATGCTCTACAAAGCCCTGAACAAAGCCTCATTACAGAAGATTGGCTTTATATAACGGACTCTGATTCTGTCGTAATGGAATTGCTCATTCTTGAGCACTTTGCCTCTTCTGTTGTTTTATTCATCTGTTTTGTTTGTATCTACTGTTACACATACACGCATGGTGTTTGTTACAAGTAAACAAATATATTCCTGTGATCAGGCAGTGTGTCACTCCGGGGTGTCTTTGAGCAAGGCAGTACATACTTGCTTCAGTGTTTGTTGTTCTTGGACGATCATGCATTCAGTCCACTGTGTGAATTCTCAGATAAAATCCAGAGCTCAGATAATTAATAGATCTCAAATATCAGCTGAGAAAAGAGAGTAAACAGAATCAGTTGTTTGAGCAAACAACATATGTGTACGTTAAAGCAACAAAACCTTCTAGTGACCAAAAGTATAACTATGGTAGCCACTATAATTTGTATCCATCTGAATTGAAAAGTCAACCAAATGACTGTAAAACCAATGAATGCTTCACATTTGCTGCAGTTAATCAACACTGGCTTCTTTAAAATAAATTATTATTTTAATTAACCATGTCAATGCAAAACCCTTAAACTCAATAAAGTTATTTTCCCAAAACAGTAACCTAATTGTTCTTGTGCCTAAAGCTTACCAAACTTTAGCCGTGTCAAATCAGAAAATGGACACGTAATTAACCAGATTTGTTTTAAAAGAACAGATAATTGGTGCCTATATGTGTCATTGTGGAGGACCACTACAAACTATATTTAAACATTTAGTTCAGAGGATATATTGAAATAAAGTGTATTACATTAATATGGGCATGTTCCCACCAAAAGATGTTTCAAGAAATACTTTGCTGGCACAACCATCCTGGCGAGGATCTATAACCTCTGCTTATAACGCCATGTTCTGGGTCTCCTCTGTGTCTCCACTGTCTTGATTGTTTCATTCCCTCCACCTGCCTTCAGCCACTCTTCTGTCTCCCTGATTGTTTCATTCCCTCCACCTGCCCTCAGCCACTCCTCTGTCTCCCTGATTGTTTTATTCCCTCCACCTGCCCTCAGCCACTCCTCTGTCTCCCTGATTGTTTCATTCCCTTCACCTGCCCTCAGGCACTCCTGTCTCCCCGATTGTTTCATTCCCTTCACCTGCCCCAGCCACTCCTCTGTCTTGCTGATTGTTTCATGCAGTACACCTGTTCCACCCCTATATATTGTACCAGTCTTTCCCTTCTTTCCTGTTGGTTTGTTGTCTGTAGTTACTAGTGTCTTTATGAGTGTCCCTTATTCCTGTTTTGGTCGATTCCTGTTAGTTTTCCCAGTGTTCTATTTCTTCGAATAAAAATAGTTTTTGTTTCTATTTAAACCTGGCGTCCAGCCTGGTTTTCTCTGCACCTGAGCCTCACCCCGTAGTAACCCGTGACACTGCTAGAGGCATGAAAAGTAACAGTAACAGCGAAGTTCATGGTCACTCGTCGCAACCTGTCAATCACAAAGTAACCTGCTCTCAAGCATACTCTGCGCGTGGGCTATCCAACTCTAAATGAGACCATACTTTACAAAACTTTAACATCAAGTCAGAAATAATAATTTTCTCAGACTTCTAGACAATCTGACATATTTTTGCAACCACAGGAGTCACACCCTGCTGGCCACTCGAGAAGATGCAAGTTCAGGACTTCAGTACATTTTTTAGATATGGAGGTTGTCAGAATCTCAAAGTTAAATACACAAACTCACAATACAAGCCATAGAAGCAGTATAACACTGATATCTGTCCGCCTTTCCATGTTTTTTTATCCCCACCATGTGCAGTAGCTGTAGTCCGCATATGGCTTGCCCTGTTCCTCACTATATCGAGACAAGGAGCAGCCAACCCTAGCACCGACCAGTGTCCTAAATGAGACCATTGTATTCCCTTCATCAATGCTGTCTCACAACATCTTCATGTTACACAGCCTTATCATGAACTTTGATCTGGTAAATTACATCTACAAACCCATAACGACCTGGCTAACCCTCACACAGAACCGGCTTTGTGCTTATACTCAAGCCTCCATCTCTGTGACAGCTTAAAGACACCGTTTTAGTATTACAGCAAACTAGTGTGTGTGTGTGTGTGTGTGTGTGTGTGTGTGTGTGTGTGTGTGTGTGTGTGTGTGTGTGTGTGTGTGTGTGTGTGTGTGTGTGTGTGTGTGTGTGGGAGTTAGTGAGTGAGCGTGTTGTGCAAAATCAATTTGGGATGTCACGAGAACCGCGATACCTCTGTACAAAGCTGATTATGCCCCCAAACTATTTTTTGTACGGTTACAATTATACGTATGATTATACAAATGATTCGGGAATCTTTTACCAGAAAGTCTTTAAACAGGCCACTGATTTGTTTCACTTAATGCATGGTTTCCCCTTATAAACCTGACAGTTAAATCAAAAATAATGATTTAAATGCTTTTCATCAGTGATATTATTATTGAGTAAATGCAGCCAAAGGCTTATTTTTAGATGGAGATGAGGGTTATGCACTCAACATACTCAGCAGGTGACAATCTAATCTGGTAAAAAACTAAGGACGGTGTCCCCCCTTGTGTCAAAGTGATTATTGGATGGGACTGTGCTGTCCTTTTATTCGATAAAAAACCTTCTATGAATCAGCAAAAGTATGGCTGAGAAATGAAATGAAAGGCATAAAAAGATACATAATAAAATGTTACAATGTTTAGGTAGATGGCAACATACTAGTAACAAGGGGAAAATATTGTGCGACAGCATAAACGTCCCACCATCAGCATCATTATTAGTTAGTATTGTGAAGTATACAAGTATATACTTGTACAAGTATTTGAATCACAATGTGAAAAGAACACTCTCATTCTGCACAATTTTCACAGTTGAACCAAGGACAACAAGCTCTGCAAGGTGTTATGGTGTATCGAATTAAAAAAACTCAGTAATAATAGTGAGTTATGTAAAACCTAAAAATATCGACAGATAATAAAAAGTATTAACCACCAGGACATGACAGGTTAAAGTTCTTAAAATCATATTATATTGACTAATATCCTTTTGGTGTACAATCTGTAAAAATCTGTTTTTATTGAAAAATGTGTCAACAAACTGAAACACTGTCCCGTTGAAAATACTCTACAGTCCAACTATTACTATTTAAATTAAACTATTGAAACAAAATAGCCATCAAATGATAGACGAAGGTAAGAGTTAATCAATGGTGTTGCCGTTATATGAATAAATTAAGAAAACGCCCTGAGAGCAAGGATGTTGTTGTCAGTGACAGTTTTTCCTTCACACAGGAATCTTTTCTTCCCCTTGAAATGGTTTTAGGCAGCAGCATAAGAAAATCCAAGAATTGGTAATAAGAATAGCAGCTAAAATCCTGTCAGTTAATAGGTATTACATTTTGAAGAGCCATTTATCAAACAAATGTTGAAGATACAGAACATAAACTTAAATACAATATCTCCACCGTCAACTCATCCACAGCCGCTTTATTTTACACATGCAGCTGGCAAGACGGCTACGCCGCATTGCTTTGACGGAGCCCAATGGGATCTCAGTTTTACCATCCAGAGCTGTAACAGACTCTCCAGAATGTTCAGTATGTGGTCCATTCATGTAAAATATCAAAAAGCTTTTTGAAACCTGTATTAATGCCTGGGAAACATTAGTGTGATAAACTGGTTAACTTTGCGAGTTATGGGGAGGCCCATTTTTCATTCTGAGGCGAAACATGAGTTTTATCATTTTTGGAGGGATGGGAATGCTGTATGCTACAGCATCAATAATAGAGTGATTCATAAGATGATAACAGATTAGATTTGAGGTGTTGCCAAACAACATTTGTGGTCCGATTAAAAAAAGGTAAAGCTTGAGTATACCTAATTGTATCTGATACTAAATCCCCTTGTGTGCGTGTGTTTGGTCTAATGGGGATGAGTAAAGACACACATTGTGAGAGAGTCATAGCTTGCCTGCAGGGTTTACCAATAAGCTCCAGCTGCTGATAGCCATGTACACACTCTCTCTCACACACACACACGCACACGCACACGCACACACACACTCCATAATGTCTTCTTGTAAAGGCCTAGGACATACAACTCAACCTTAGTGCAGTAGTAAAGATAACTTGTGGACATTCATTGCCACAATGCTGGTGTTCCTGACTGAAGTAAACAACGGTCCTATAACGGTGATGCTTGTTTTGTTTTTTTAGAGAAAGGAGATATGGAGGGCAAAGCTAAATTTACTCCCGATACGCAACATATTTTGCTTTTATCCATGCATGTTGTTGTTCACCACGATCAAAAAAAGGTGTGGTCTTCCTCTAGCTGCAGATAAAGGGATGCAGCGTCGATGGGGAATATTCATCAGACACTCATTTCATCCAAAGACTCACTTCATTCAATTAAGGACAGGAGATACTCGCTAAAGTTGACTAAAAGGTTAGTCCCATTGTTTTAGAATCAAAGACTTCACCTTCAATGTAGATGCATGGTGAATCGTTTTGAATAATTGCTTGTGTCTGGGGCTATTTGGGACTTTTGAGGTAACACATAAAAAATCACAGACGGCAACAAATGCGCTGCAGGGTGTTGAACCTGATTGTGTTGAACAGAAGCTCTAAAGAGAGACATTTGAGGTTTTCAACAGCAACCAAAACATGTACACAACATCATGCATTGACGCTGTTTTTCATTTACCTCTCTTTAAGTAACTTTAATAATTCAGTATCTTTGTAGTCTGACACATAGCCAAAACCCTGACCTTATGCTCCTCTCAACTTTCTTCTCCCCAAATAAGCCTATGATTCTAATAAATGCATGTCATGAATTGTACATTTCAGGCTAACACTGTGTGTGGATAGGCTAACATTAGCTTTCTTGCATAAAATATCCCCACTCCAAAGGTCTAAATCTCAAGCAGCAGAGCAAGCACACAACTAGAAGAGCCATCCAGCGCACGGTGCGCTATGAGCCCCGTTCCTAATGGGGTCATTCAGAATGAAAGGGGCATTAGAAGTGCCAGGCTTTCACTCGGCAGACAAGGTGGGCAAGAACAACCGGCCAAATTCAATTGGAATTGAACACCCAAAATCATCAGATGTTATATTTTTTGGAATGATATTTAACAAGCGAGTGGCCAAAAACCTTAATAATAGACAATTTTTTTCTGGTGGACTCTTGTGACCGGTGCTACAGCCCAGCTGCTCTTGTCTAGTAATCAGAGTTGATATGCCCTTCTCTGAAGGCCCGAGGTTCTGAGCAGCCGTAATCCTTGGACAGCTCATATCACACAGGAGCAGACGCAGCAGGTCCAGGGTCAGCGCCTGGCCCCGGACCTGCTGTCTCATTCATCGTCTCAGAGCCAAAAATATAAAGTGTCTCCTTTACCAAGAAGAAACTGAGCCTTCTTCTGACCTTGGTTAACTCCTATGCGCTTAAAAAAAACTTATTTTGTGTGTACATTATATAAATCATGCAGCTCAGTTGCATGAAAAGTGCAAAAAGATAAGCAAGTCTTGTCCCGTTTGTCCTTTTTTATACTACTGTAGATTAAATTCAGCCAAATCAAAGTTCTAATGACATTTGTCATTAAAACAGCCCTCCATTGGCCATAGTCCTACATATGTAGAGATGACACGATAAAGCATTTTACTCCAGATCGAGATTTCAACTTTTTTGACATGTTGTCATGTTAGTTGAAAGTCAAGTCAGCCACTAGTCATGCGAGTCGTTCGTCAATTGATTCGTTTGTCACTTAAAAGTCACGTGAGTAGTTAGTTAAGTTAATCAAATTAACATTAAAAACACTCCTTTCCTAAACCTAACAAAGTTGATTTTTTTCCTACATCTAACTTCCTGTGAATGACTAAGACTGAGTTGAGAGGAATGCATACGGTGTCATAGGTTGAAGCTCAGGACCACTGGGCTGCAGTATTTGACACGTTTCAGGTGTGAATGTGTTGCCAAAACAGTCAACCTCTTTATTAAATTTGTGTTACTTTTCATTTTATATTTGTAAATGTCCACAGGGACAATAAATATGCACAATTAAGGAAGCTGAGCACATTTCTGTGAGTATTTAGCAATCAAAATGAGGAAATATATGAAGGAACTTCAAAGTACACAAAGGATTAGATTAAATTGTTCTTTTGTGACACGTTTACAGCAGTTAACTGTTCCCTCGACAAATACATTGTCCTCGCCTGTCAGTCCCGAGCTCTGTGGAAATGATTCATGATTTTAATAAAAAGTTACCGGACCTTAAAGAGAAAAACTTTGATTGGTCACAAAGTTTTCTAAAAAAATTCACGCACCATGTCATTCAAGGACATTTTCCTATATCTTTTTTTTATTTTTCAATTCAAAAGTAATTATAGAGCACAGTCATGGTGAATTATTCTTCCTGCATCGACTGAAGCTTGTGGGTTCATTTAGGTTATGGAGAGGTGGAGGATGTGGCCCGTTGGTACATCTTCTTTCCTATCTCCTCATCTTTTCTTCGCTCATTCTGATTTCCAAATGTAACTTGCAATATAAGAAGTGTCTGAATAAGTTATCTGTTCCAAACTATCATGTGACAGCAGCGGCACACGTGTGTTACTGTTATGTGACGCGTTTCGATCGGCAGCTGATTGATCGCTGCATCAACTTAGAAATGATGCTCACTCTAAACTCAGCTCAAGGTTATGAATGAACCTGTAAATGTGTTGAGAGATGATGAAGTTCATATTGTGGATATATTTAAGGGGTTAGATAATGTGAAAATGACTTTATAGTAAAGCAAATATATTGTGTTTGGCAGTGGTCTGTGGTGTGTGTGTGTGTGTGTGTGTGTGTGTGTGTGTGTGTGTGTGTGTGTTGATTGGAACAGTTATTACCTCTTTCAAATATTTATGGGAGGGTGTTCTCTCATATTTATAGACTATGGGCTGAAAGCACAGCAGCCATTTCTCATCAACCCAGTTAACTCTGCAAGGTGAGACGGTGAGTTAATGAGAACGGATAAGGCAGAGAGAAAAGAAAACCACTTATCAGGTTCAGGGGAAACACGGCAGACGGACTGATTGCAAAGAAATACTTTACATGTTGGACTGCTAAAACATTTAAAAGAGCTCAATAGATGAAAATACATATGTAAAACAGAATAACTTCTTAGAACGTTAACAATGTGTGATCATTTATCTCTTTGTTGTACTGGGCTGGTGCCAGATCTAACGACACATCTATCAACGATTCATTCAACCAAATCTAGTGTTTGCTGCATCCTGGTTGGTTGAATAGACATATGAGATAGGATACTTTAATACGAGGTAGACTAGCACATATTTGTACCATTTGAATCATCTATATTTTGTTGGGGAAAAAAGAGGCATTGTGGCCAGGACTATAATCTGCGTTTAGCAATCAGCAGTGTGGTTCTCAGAAATGCTGGGCTGTGGTGTTAGTTACATCTTGAAACAAGGAAGCCACTGTGGAGGATTTAACACTCTGATGGCCCAGTGCTCACCCTAAGGAATATGCAGAAAGGTACAAATTAATCAATCAACACAACATCTGCACTCTAATCTGCACCATTAACACACTTCCTACTGGACACTAAGAGACATGTGTAAACACATACACACACTAATGCACACACACAGGCTGCATTCACATGCGTTTAAGTAATATGATCATTTGATGCATTTGGCTGTAACCTAAAGACGGTGAAACACCATCTGAATGAGCAACGCGACCCGGTTCATTCATCAGGTGGAAGGATTAGGAAAACTCAGATAAGCTGATTTCTTAAGGAGAAAACTGATTATTTGAGAATATACAAGCTTTATCGTGACTCTTTGTACTGAAGCCACAGTAATCTACCCAAACTCCGGCTGTCAGTCACTAAGACGGCATTGATTATCCTGTTAGAAAGTTAAGCGTTAAACTATTAAATAGTTGATTTCAACAGTTGCAAAATGAAGATAAAAAAATACAACTCATTACACTACAATATGCTAATACTGGTTTGAAAAAGGTTTAGATGAGGGAGTGTTATTGAAGTCGGTGTAATCTGGGGTTTTCAAGTAATCAGACTATGACACTGGGTGTAAAAGAATGTATCCGATTTCTTGCCTAGCTCTGATTTTTCACAGCAATGTAGATCTTTGAACATTTAAAAGTAATATGATGTTGCCATGCATGCAAATGAATTAGACCGTGGGGCTAAACATGCAACACTATTTTTGCAATTAATTATTTATCATTTGTTCATGATGACTAGTGCACAGGTGTGCTAGAATAGTATGCTAACTGAAAACCGGTTTCCTGGTTGATGTTCGCCCTTAATTCTGAAACCACTCAAGAAATTAGACCTTAATTTCTGAAAAAATAATAATCCCTGATTCTTTCAGAGCCAGTACTCATTACCTTGTGTCTTGTGATTACTTAACTGAATCTGGATGCTGCTCCATGTGTTTGGCACATGACAGCTGGTTGTCATTGATGAATTCATTGTCCAGGGCAACAGGCACAAGATCAAACTAAGGAGGGACTGCATCTGTCTTCACTAGTGAGACCTGAGGGAGGTGGAGCTGTACTTCTTTGTGATGAACTATGAAGATAAATGGAGGGGTAGGCCGGGGGCCTCCAAAGGCTCCAGGCAGATCCTCTGGATAATATTTATATGGGTCAGAAATACATCTACTGAGCCTTGCACTAGATTAAGCGGATTCCACGTCTGTTTGCATCGACACAGAGGATGAGAAGCCAACACATGAGGATGGTTGGAAAGCCAGGCCATCTGTGAGATTCCTGCAAAGTCCTCTTCAAGTCAGAGAAGAGCCTCTCTGCCAGAGGAAATTATGTTTGCACTCTATTGCTCAAGGACGTGGGGGTTTTACGGCTTCACAGTAATTGGGTGGACATATTTCTTAAACTTTCTGCGGGGACCACATTAACACTGGTTGACTACCAGGTCTAATTATTGTCAGCAGCCCATCGTTGGCAAGCTCATGAACACATAGCTCAATTATACCGTACACACACTAATACATTGTGGGAGTTTGGGTCAGAGTAACAGTTGGCAAGGAAACTTCTAGCTTGTTATAATGAGTTTGCTCAGATCAGTAACAATAGCATATTTGCAGAAATAGAAATGGTGCCCTAAAAGCAACATTTTCTCATAGATGATTTGAAAGGTCACATCAACCCTCCTGGAAAAAAACATTACAGAGAATCTATCCAATAATAATTGATGTAACTATGTGTTTATTCTATACACATTACATTTAGTGTACTCCTGTCCATCCGGGGAGAGGGGTCCTCCTCTTCTCCTGGGGGAGTTTTTAATGTGCCGGGACAGAGGGTGTTGTATGTGTGCAGATTATAAGACTGAGACAAATTTGTGATTTTGGGCTATACAAAGTCAATTTAATATAATTCATAGTGAGATGCTTCTGGAGCAACACAAAATGCTAAAAGATACATAACTCTCACAGATAGGCCGATGCAAAATTCAATCCTGGCGGTGAGCATACCGATAGCATTCAGAATTTGTCTTGTGATAGATAAGTGTGACAGTTCATGAAAAATAAACTGAAACAACATTAGCACTGCCTTTTAAATCTTTAATTTCTTATTACCATAGGTAACGATCTGTTTTCAGAAATAAAATCATGACATCATCAGGATTATTGGTTGCAGTTATTCCAAGGACGACCTTGACCATGTATTCTTAGCGCAGTATAAAGGTTGCATGGATTAGTCACTAATATCTATTCATAGAATGATATATTTCTCAACCTCCAGTCTCTTACTAAAATAAAAACACTTATTATATAAACCCTTTTTCAATTTGATCTTGTTCCTTACACAATAGTGTTGTCAGTACTCCCTTGTCTTTAAACAAAAAAGCACTCCCAGTGGAGACATTTCAAGGATTTCCCCTTCTGGCAGTATAGTCCTCCATTGTCTGTCAACTCAAAACATCTGGGTTATAAAAAAATCTCTTTTTATGGAAAGATATTCTTGTTTTCAATACAAGCTCTATTCAAGCATGAATATTTGGAGTCCCACATAAAAACAAAGTACTGAGCCACTGGTACCTTTCAACTCAGAATGGGCCTGTGGACGGTGCCGATGCACGGCAGTAAGCCTGATGCGTTCGTGTACAGTAAAGAGAGTCTGTGTTATCTTATTTGACAGAAATATGCCGTTTACTGGTATGTCATGTGATAACAAACATGTCTATTATGCATGAAAATATGAAACCCAAATAACAAAATTGGCAAATAAATAAATAAATAAAAGGGCATTGGTAGGTGAGAGGGAAGTGATTTTGAGCGAGAGGATTATGGGGTTGGGAAAGTAAAGATAGTTAATTGCAAGTGTTGCATCCTGCTAGGTGTGGACATTTCCTAATTTTCTGAAACGCATCGCGATACAGACGTGAAAGACTCTTGCTTGTTGCACCCGCTAACAATATTAGCTGGCCAAAAGGATAGAGCAGCAGCCGCATTAGAAAAATAGAATGAAAGACGTTGTATTTAAGTTTATGTTTTGCGTGTTTGAAAGCTTGATAAATTGCTATTAAACACAACATCTCGATAGTTTGCCAGATAGAAACTCAACCAAGTAATTTTCCATGAGTTAATAACCGATTGGTGACCAACAGTAGCGGAATGTAGTTGTACTGGGCAGCTCTCAAATGTCAATATGACTCAGCTTCATACTAATGAAGAATAGGATTATTTTTCAAACCGTCCCTCCATTGAAGAGTTACAAATGTGTGTTATAATCTTCTACAGAGAAACAAAATTAATTTACGATATTATTTGCAAGCTACACATTTTTCTATTCAAATTGTTCAGGGAGATGTCAATTTAAAGAATGTTAATTTAAAGATTGCAACTTCAATAATAATGGATTAAGTTTCTAATTATTATTATACAATACAAATGTACACTTTTATAAATCCCACAGTGGAGAAATGTCTTCTTTGCATTTGCTTAGTTATTAAGGAGCAAATGCAGGTCAAGTGTCTTACTCAAGGCCACTTTGACATGCAACAATTGGGATATAATTCCTCAGAAAGTACAAATTAATTTCAAAAGGGAGGAGTGAGGCATCTTAACTCGCTAATTATTACTTTTGGGTTACGCGTCATGTAATATAATGGCACTGAATGTTCTAGTATTTATCTTTCAGTTGAATTGTCACAGAAAAAAATAACAATTGCACAATCATGTCCATACTTCTACACAGATACTATTCTCTTCATCATCCACAAACTCCAAAACTCTCACATGAACTTTTTGTTAATGTGAGACACTGTGAGGTGCATTAATCAAAATGTAAGTTTAGAGGGATGGAGATGAGGCAGAGGACGTAATGGTGTCTGCAGTCAAAGGCCAAGCGAGGAACTCAATGTATCATTAGTTTGATAAGGGACCTCGTGGATCCATCCAGGGGCTCATTATCTCAGCGAGTGTTGTGGATGCGCTGCCGTCAAACTTGGGCAAGGATTGGGTAACGCTGAAAAAGAGAAGAAACTAAATCATCTGAAGTTGCAGCGACAAAAATGAAATCACACTATTAAGTGTGTTTTATGAACTGCTGCTGCACTTTGGATCCATGGTTCTACCATTGAGTGTTCATTGGTAAAAATGGAACTCTACTATTTACTGGGGCAAGATACATGAGAACATCAGTCCTTGCAAACCAGGGGGCTTTAATGTGAATCTGTTTCAACTCAGTGTTAAACATGTATTTATGGTTATTCTTTTGCAATATACTGATTTATTTGCATTCAAATTAAGTTTTCTCTTTGCTGCTGTTAGATGCAGGAGATTCAGATAGTACATCACCAGAGGGATCTTGTCACGCCCAGGCAGAGAACAGGACACAGGCGCAGGGGGTACCAGGGATAACGGTCTTTATTAGGAAAACACCAGCTAAACATAACTATTAAACTAAATCCAGGCTACAAAACTTACAAAATCATATTCTCTCCAGGAGGAATCCAACAAAACAAATAAACAAAAGCTCAGTCTGCGAGCCGTGGTTGACGTGGCAAGAGCGATGGCACGATCTGCCGGACGGAAACAAACACACTGGCACAGGACAGAGGGAAGACGCAGACTATAAGCACATGAGGGTAATGGGGAACAGGTGGAAACAATCAAGGATCAGGGGAGCCAATCAGACCGGTGACACATGAGGAAGAGCAAGTGATCTGAAACGAGAGGAGAGTTACTATTTCAAAATAAAACAGGAAATGACAGAACAACAACACGCAGCAACATAAAACAACCCAACAACCTCATCGCAGTGTGACAGATCTGTAGTATATGATGGTTTAGTCCACATCTGAAGTCTGTTCCTGGAAGAGGAATGCTCTGAAACGGAGTGTACCATGTTGTGATGGTATGAATAGTGGGAAGAGTGTGACCCAGACCAATAGCTCTGCTCCCAGATGATGTCACCTTTACTCTGGGAAAGCTTTATCAGTGAGGTCAGCCCAGAATATTGTTATGTTCCATGACAGCTGTGTTTTTCTCACATAGGCTGACAAGTGTATTCTCTACTCTAACACACACTGAACCCATACCCCCTTCTCACATACATTATGAAGCTGAAGCAAGTATTTGATCCCAAAGGTGGCAAATTGTTAATTACATATTTTTTTTTACCCAGAAAGAAATGTCTTGGATCATTTGCGTTTTTTCATATACATCCTTTATAATTAAAATTCTCAGTTTTAGGTTTGTCATACAGAGAGATGTATATATTGTTCATACTGGTTCAATAAAAGGTCATCCTCAATGTGGAGTGCATGACCTTAAAGTGCTAAAAACAGAGGCCAGAGCTGAAAGATGTGTTTTTAGAGGGTAGCCACATCCTGGAAAAATCCTTGAAAGCTATAACTCAAAAACTCTTTGTTCTTACACTTATTTCAATTCTGTCAACTTGGCACCTCTGAGAGAAACAAACTTCACTCGACTTCTCTTCCACTTCAGGGGTTATCTGCATCTTGTGGAAGAATGCTTTTATCATTTCAGAGTTATATTTCCTTCCAGCTGAAATGCACATGAACTGGTGTGTGAAATCATCTTCACTCAAAATGACCTTGCAGGCTTCTTGTTGGGTCAAATTGAAACTGCTACATCCCCTGCATCAGGTCTCGTCTTGCCGTCCACATGACTTATTTCCACCTTAATAAGGTTCGTCCTGCGGCTGCAGTTCCAGCAGGACAAGCAGTCTGGCTCTGACTGATATCATTTCTTATTCCCTGTAGGGTGATTTCACTTTCCCATTATTATCTCTTTCAAGTGGCCAGGAGATTTTAAAAGCCATAAGATGTCAAGGAGTCAAGTGCTCTTAATAAGCAGGTGCTAGATCAAACAGCTGTGTGTGCACTTGTCTGCACAAGAGCACACAAGTCTTAAGCTATACACTTTTACCACGTGTTTCATTATATATATATTATATATTTCAGGAATCATTTATCCAAAACAATTTATTTGTTTCTGTCTTTGTTCAATAATTATTTTGGCAATTCATCTAGTTTATTATATTCTCAGGTATTCAATTCAGTGTCAAATGATCAAAAAGTCATAAATCATACCCCCTTACATTTTAATCCAATATTGTAAAAACTCTAAGAACATATTTACATTTAAGATTCTGTAACTTCCTCAATAAAGTAATCAATCAATATATTATTTCTCTTTACCTCCTAATCACCTTAAGAAACTTGCAGACTTGTACAGAATGGGGACACTTACTATTACTACCTGGGCTTTTACAGGAGAATACTAATCTTTGTTTCCAATGATTAACTGCTTGTCTGATTTCTGAGCAGATAAATGAACAGGCTGAAACGCAACATACGGATTATTTATTAAAAACATAGCTGCAGATTACTTTGACTATTTCTCTGACCCTGGTCTGCTATTTACGGAGCAGATGGTGCTGAGGATGCTGTCGGTAATCTACATCCACCATATTTTTTTCGCAATTGTACTCCTTTATGAATAGTTTGTAGAAGGCATGGACCACGATTCATCCATATCATGGTTGCCATAGACATGTTATCAGCTACAATAAACACAACCAAACTGTGGCAATATGCAGCCTCTAAAGGTCTTCTAATATAATTGCCTGCAGTAGGGGAGAGCCATTATGCCACTATATAGTATAATGTAGGAGGCGGCAGGCTAAAGATTTGATCTCCTACTTTCGGGTCTTTATTAGAGAAACAGTTAGAGAAAGTTTGCTAAAGTCATCGATGAAAAACACCCACATGACTTATATATGCAACAGAAGGATGCTTCTTTGTAGGGACCAATATTCATAGCTTGTAACACCGATTAAATACAGGATGAAGAACAGTGTGTGCATGGCCCCATTATGCCTTGTGTTCATTAGTATGAGGTCAACATGGCATCAGAGGTTAGAATTACGAATATAGTGCACAATATCTATTTATATTTGTGCATACTGTATGTGTGTGTGTGTGTGTGTGTGTGTGTGTGTGTGTGTGTGTGTGTGTGTGTGTGTGTGTGTGTCTGCATACATGCAGAGCTGTGATTGCTCGTCCTATTTCATAGCGAAAGTCACTCCTGAAGTCCTTGGACAGTTAGGTCTAAATCTACCGAAGGCCAAACATTGAGAGGATGGATTTGCAGAGGGAAATGTCTCTGGCCTCTTTAGTTAAGGCTATTTTTCCTTTTTATGTGGAAGGTGACCTTGACTTTTCTGAAATCCTGCAGGAGCTGATCACTGCCACCGGCATCCAGATCGCACTGCCCGGTCAATGTGAGCCTATTGAGAGGCGCTGTATTGATCCATGAGGAAATCCTCATTTGAATCAGTTTTCAACCGTGGTGATTCATTTTTAGAAAAAGCTGATGGAGCCCTTTGTTGAATGTCAGAAAATGGACCATCTTAATAAATGAAGCCTCTTGTCGGAAATGCATACTGCAGACGAAAAGGGTACAGATTTATAACTAATTGCTAATGCTTCATATTTTGAATCATGACTTTAAGTAGTGTATTGCTTGTATTATCACACCAAAGCAGAAGAGCATATCCATTGATCAAAGCATGAATCAATTACTATTTATTTTGTTCAATACCATATTTAAGGCCTACGACCATTTGTCTTTATTTTCCTTTGCCCTTTAGTGTTTTAGACAATTTCTATCATTACACAAATATTTAAAGTGGCTTTGAAAAGCCTGCAGCTGTGCAAGAATTCACAATTGTGAAGATTTTCATATTTCAATATTGCAGATTATTTTCCAATTAGACTTAATTCATTTTTTTGTCAATAAATAGTCAAAATAGAGAGAACAATGGCCATTAGTTGAGATATTCAAATATTTTTTTAAGTCCAACAATGTAAAAGCCAAATACATGCCATTTGTGTATATCATATATAACTAGATATATATTGAATCCTCACATTTGAGACCATGGAAACGTTTAATAGTGAAAATGATGCATGAAAAAAATCACACAAACAATAACAAAAATATTAATATTCTGCTGATATACTAATTGAAACATTTCAGCTCAAGTGGTATGAAGACATTACCACAGGTCAGAAGGCCAGTTAGATTTCTAGTATATGGTTCTGCCACACCGAACTTTATAACCATAGGAATTGTCACTTTGTGGAATTACAGTTTTGTTCAGGCGCTACCAAGCGTTTGTCCAAACAGGGGTCACATTTTCAAAACTCTAAACACAATTAGCACTACATCTGTGTTTTGTGGTCGTACCATTCACACATTTCTTGTCGTTTTCACACAATATGCACTCAGTGAACACATTTCCACAATGCTTACATTTTCTAAACAGACAAGCTATACCTCGCAACCAAACGATGGATTGTTTTTGTATTATTTACGACTGTTAACACACAACATCCCACAATGGCAAACACAATATTCCAAACCTTAGATACAGTCTAGAAAGCTCTTCTGCAATGATATAAGTTATAAAACAATATATCTCAGCTGATAATAAACAAATAATTGATTCCTCATCTCCTGATGGTCGGTCAGAGTTTGGAGTGTTTTGAGAAATATGTTTTAGCAAGTTTTGGATTAGAATTTACATTTTGATTATGACAGGTTGAGATGCTGATCACACAGACATAAAAGTCTATGCAGTTTTTATAATGTCAACAACAGCCAGTAATTTGAAACCTGGTGGACTTTGACTGACTGGAAGGAGCTTGTGAAGTGAAAACAAGAGTTATTGTTTGACAGAATAATTTCATTTTGAGTCAGATTTCCAGTGTTTTGGTAAAGTTAGTGTCTGCAGAAAAAGATGTGTTCTATTTTGAAATGAAGAGTTAGTATAGTTAACAAAATGTGCTTTTGACAAGGAAATAATCCATTTGGCCAATTGTGCTTTGTAGGTGTGAGTCTGTGTTAAGAGTTTAGAAAAAGTATCTCAAGTATGGATAAGCGCTTGTTAGCGATTGAACAAAACTGTAAAGTGGCATACTGCTTCGCTCAGGAAGGCGTCCGGACAAAATGATCAGCAATTGAGGAATCAAATTCAGAAATATAAACCACAGGCAGCAGGACTTAAAGGCTCAGTTGTCAGGTATCAACATCGATGGGCTAAACTCACTGATAAACACAAACTTGTCGAAGCAGGGGAAAGCTACACTGGCAAAATCCACTGGTGAGTTATTTGGTAAGAAGCGAGACGCACTGGCACAGAACAAAGAGTCGACACAGACTAAACACACACGGGAAGACAAGCGAGGCATAGACGGAAACAATCAGGGCGAGGATTGCATCCACAGGAGGAAGGCACACAGAAAGACAAGGCGAGTGAGAGAAAATACAACAGAGCCCGACAGCGACAATAAAACTACAATGAAAGGTCTGAACGTTACAATAATACAGAGTCTGTATAAAGTTGATATTTAACGTGAAGATATCTGGTATTATCAGATATTTGGGAACCCACGATAATAAAATTGTGCTTACAAAACTACACAAGATACAGAGAAACAGAAACAGAACGGAAGCTCCCACTTGGTTCGACGCATTTATGTTATAATAGAAATCGTAGAACAGGGTTCCGCTTAAAGTTATTGCTTTTGAGTTCAAATGTTTATCAACTGTAGAATGTATGGGGAAAATGTGAAAAAGATTAGCGAACTTGTTCAACAAGTGCATGTTGAGTATCTTGCAAAGCCAGTAATAGTAATCAATCCATGAACCCAATATACACTAGTATCTACTACTAGAAACTAGGCTTAGCACTGAATCAATAAAAAACATGAGAGGTACAACCTTGTTGGAAAAGACATGTTGGCAAAATCCATCCTTTTACAGGCTCTCCCATGGAATCAGCAGTGGAATTAGAAGTCATGTTCCATAGCGGCCAAACCATGTAATTTTAACTTTCTGGTCTATCACGTGTCGCCATTAAGCCCAGTATTAGGAAACAGACACTTGTGTCAGCAGAGAGATATATATATATATATATATATATATATATATATATATATATATATATAGGCATCTAATGGAAACAAAGGATTCTTCCCGGTCGGGGTCTTTGGTCTTCAGTCTCACACCTTCTGTGAGACGGTTGGTATCTCCTGGATGGGCAGAGCAGAGGAGAGAGGTGAGAGGGTCCAGTTACCTCTGGTCTGTCGCGACTCCTCTCCTGAGGTTCCACGCTCCTTCTCCTTTCCTATTCAGGCAGCTCTTTCCGATGGCTTCCAGTGGAGGGAAGATATACTCTCCGTTCCCTCGTTAGCTGACGCGCTGCAGGTGTGACCACTCCCAGGTGCCAATTGGCTGTAGCACCTGTACTGGGAAGTACGTCCGTGGATCACTTCCCCAACCTGAGCTTTGGGATCCGCCTCCGATGCGCTGTTTGCTCGGGTTTTCCCCTGGTCTGCCACACACCTCCTCCACTAGCTCCAGGTGGCGGCGGAGCGTCAACCAAACAGCATTCATTTCTCCTTGACAGGGCATCTGCATTTCCATGGGCTTTTCCGGACCTGTGCTCAACAGAAAAATTAAAGTTTTGCAACTCCAAAACCAGCGTGTAACCCGGCATTAGTGTCTGGTCGTTGACATCCACCTTAATGGTGCATGATCCGTTATCAAGGTGAACTTTCTGCCGAGGAGGTAATATCGTAGCTTGGTTAGCGCCCATTTAATTGCTAGACATTCTTTCTCCACAGTCGAATAGTTCCTTTCATGTTTTAGAAACTTACGGCTAATGTACGTCACTGGGTGTTCCTCCTCCCTTCACCTGGGACAGCACAGCTCCAACCCCTGATCCCGAGGCATCTGCATGGACAACGAAAGTATCCCCAAAGCTTGGTGTACTTAGGACCGCTCGGTGCACAAGGCTTTCTGAAGGGTTTCAAACGCTTTGTCTGCTTCAGCACTCCAGAGTACATGGTGCGGGTGGCTCTTTTTGTCATTTCGTGTAGGGGGCTGCAATGGTAGCAAAGTGAGGGATAAAACACTGATAATATCCCACCAGTCCCAGGAACGTTTTAACTTGCCGTTTCGTTGCTGGCTTCGGCCAGGTGGTAATGGCTTCCACCTTCCTGAGTTGGGGTCTCACAACGCCTCTCCCAATTGTGTAGCCAAGGTACTGTGCCTCTTCTAGACCCAGGTGGCACTTTTGGGATTGGCAGTCAGGCCAGCTTGCCGTAGACTTCCCAAGACAGCTCTCAACTGGCTTACATGGGAGGTCCAGTCGGGACTGAATTACTACATCGTCCAAGTAGGCCGCTGCATACTCACGATGAGGTCGGAGTACCTGATCCATCATCCTCTGGAAGGTGGCTGGTGCTCCATGGACTCCGAAGGGCAGGACTTTATAGTGGTACAGGCCCTCCGGGGTAGAAAATGCTGTCTTTTCCTTGGCTCTTTCTGTGAGGGGAACCTGCCAGTAACCCTTGGTGAGGTCAAGAGTGGACACAAAGCGGGCTGGGCCTAGTTGCTCAATCAACTCATCCACTCTCGGCATAGGGTAGGCATCAAATTTTGAGATTTCATTTACTTTCCTAAAATCGTTGCAGAATCTCTCAGTGCCGTCCGGTTTGGGGATTAGCACAATGGGGCTTGACCAGGCACTATGAGATTCCTCAATAATTCCCATTTCCAACATCTTTCTCACCTCTTCTTGGATGGTCTTCCTCTTTGCCTCTGGGATGCGATAGGGCCGCAGCCTCACCTTCTTTCCTGGCTCGGTGATTATGTCATGTTGGATGACATGGGTGCGTCCCGGAAGGTCGGAGAACACATCTTGGAATTGACTGGTTAGCTCGAACATGTCTTGCGTGTCAGCCGGCTCCAACTGTGTGCCTAGAGGTACCTGTGAAGCAACAGGATCGGGACTTCGACAGTGAATGTTGTTAGCGGAACACAGTCAGGGCGTGCCATTTCTTCAGCAGATTAATGTGATAAAGTTGGCAGGGTTTCCTTCTCCCAGGTTGTCTCACCTTGTAGTTGACCTCGCTCACCTTTTCGACCACTTCATAGGGCCCATGCCACTTGGCAAGGAACTTGCATTCGGCCGTTGGCACCAGGACCAGTACAAACTCTCCGGGCTGGAACTCCCACACTTGAGCTTTTCGGTTATAGATTCGTGCTTGAGCCCGTTGCGCTTGCTGCATATGCTCCCGCACTATAGGCCATATTTTACCCATCCTGTCTTGCATCTGGTCCACGTACTCAATCATAGAGCGGTGGGGTGATGGCTGTTGTTCCCAAGCTTCTTTAGCCAGATCCAGCAGGCCTCTGGGTTTCCGTCCGTACAGCAGCTCAAACGGCGAAAACCCTGTGGAAGCTTGGGGAACTTCTCGGATTGAAAACAAGACAAAGGGGATTAATTGGTCCCAGTTTTTTCCATCGGCATCAAAAGTCTTTCGCAACATTTGTTTTAGGGTCTTATTGAAGCGTTCTACCAGGCCATCCGTCTGCGGGTGGTACACTGAGGTTCTTATTTGGCTCACCTTCAACAACTTGCACATCTCCTTCATTACCCGGGACATGAAGCAGGTTCCCTGGTCCGTAAGGACCTCTTTTACTATGCCTACTCGACTACACAGAAGGAATAGTTCTTGCCTTAGCACTGGACTGCCTCTGGGTAGCGGGTGGCATAGTCCATGATGTAACGATGTCCCCTACTGGACTAATATCCATGGCCACTCTCTGGAAGGAACATCAATTAAAGGTAACGGATCAAGGGATTGTGATATTGTACCTTTGGCGCGGTCTTCTGGCACTCCGGCAGCTTCTGCAGTAATCCTGGACAGCCCTCTTCACGCCTGGCCAGTACAGGATTCTGTCATAGGTTTACTCCCAGATGAGCTCCCAACAGGTGTGAATGGGCCAAGTACAACACTTTTGGCACATAGCGTTTAGGGACCAACAACTGTTCAGTTCACCTAGCTTAGCTACCCTATACAGGAGTCCATTCTTCACTGAAAAATGGGGGAAGGGATAACACTCACCCCTTCTGCAGGAGTCCCTCGATCACAGTCAGGTTCTGTCTGGCTTGTTCAAGGTTGGGGTCTTCCAACTGTGCAGTCCCAAACTGTCCTGGGCTGACGGCATTTTCCTCTTCCAGGGGAACTCAGAAAACACGATGAGGCCTCAGTCGGTGGTGGGTCTTCCTCGCTGGGGCCTCTGCTGGGCTGCTCTGCTGATGAACCAGTCGGGCTAGATGGTGCTGCACAAGCATGTAGCAACTTGGTATTCTGGGTGCTCCGAGGTCTGTTTTAGGTTTTCTCCTGTTGCTGGTCATCCTATTGGCCCACAGCCGCCAGAATATGGGGCAGTCTCGACCAATCAGCATTGGTACTGGCAAATTTTCTACCACTCCGCCATGACTTCAAAAGTTCCCTTGTGGTCTGAACCTTAATGCGCGGGGTGGGATAATTCCTCGAATCCCCATGGACACAGGAGACCAGTTGTCGCGTGACAGCACTCCCGAGTCCAGTAGGGCTTCTGCATCCTCGTCGCCTATTCTGACGGAAGTTTTGGGGCCCTTGCACCCTCATGGGCCCAGCAAGTGGTTAGGTAGCTGCCGGCCTTCTGTTGTGGATCAGATGAGCCTGCCGTCGGCATCAAGACGTCATTCACCGGACAATTCAAAGCCAAGTGGCCCTCTTGACCACAGTTGAAGCACTTTCGGCGGTCCGGATTCACGAGGGGTCGACGCTGGGACGGCGGTCGAACCTGTCCCACCTTTGGAATCTGGCGGAGTAGCGGCGGGGGTGTCACGGGGTCCTTAGTCCACCTGGGATTGTTTCCCTCGTGTCGACTGCTCCGCATCAGCTCCACGGTGACCTGGTGGTTTTCCAATACATCTACTAGATCATCCACCGTCTTTGGGCTGCTTTGGGAGGCATGTAGTTTGGCATCCCTGGGTAGTGCTCTAACACAATGGTCCATCACAACTCGGTCCAGGGCTGAAGGTCCGGCTCCCGTGGTTAACCAACTGCGTGTCAGTCGCATCAGGGTTGCAACCTGCGGCCGTACGGGGGCAGTAGCGTCATATGTCCAGGAGTGGAACTGTTGGGCCCTGGTCTGGAGGTTGTGTCCATAATGGGCTAAGATGGTGGCTTTTAACACATCATAATTATTTACTTCGGAGGGGCCGAGGTCCCGACAGGCCTTTTGTGCATCACCTGTTAAAAACGGGGCTAGTAGCCCGGCCCACTCTGCTGGAGGCCACCTCTCTCTCTCTGCCGTTCTCTCAAAAACACTTAGGTAGGCTTCAATGTCATCATCGGCCGTCTGCTTGATGAGCACTTTACTGGGTTCCGTCGGCCTCTCCGGTCTCATCAGGTGCTGACCCAGAGTTGTCATAGCATCCTGAAATGCTCTTATGCTCTGTGCCTGCTGGGTTTGCATCTGCACGAGCTGTGCTAGGGCGTCCTCCATAGCACTGCGGGACTCTGAGTACCTATTTTATTCAGAATCTCCAGCGATAGATCGCCGTGCCCGCATTCTCCACCAAATGTGGCAACCCGGGGGATGTGGAGGTGAGATTCGGAATAAAATCAGGAGACTCAGAGACGCAGTGCAAAAATAAAGGGTCTTTTAATAAAACGTGTAGGAAAAAGGGGGAATGGGCATCTAATGGAAACAAAGGATTCTTCCCGGTCGGGGTCTTTGGTCGTCAGTCTCACACCTTCTGTGAGACGGTTGGTATCTCCTGGATGGGCAGAGCAGAGGAGAGAGGTGAGAGGGTCCAGTTACCTCTGGTCTGTCGCGACTCCTCTCCTGAGGTTCCACGCTCCTTCTCCTTTCCTCTTCAGGCAGCTCTCCCCCGATGGCTTCCAGTGGAGGGAAGATATACTCTCCGTTCCCTCGTTAGCTGACGGGCTGCAGGTGTGACCTCTCCCAGATGCCAATTGGCTGTAGCACCTGTACTGGGAAGTACGTCCCGTGGATCACTTCCCCCAACCTGAGCTTTGGGATCCGCCTCCGATGCGCTGTTTGCTCGGGTTTTCCCCCTGGTCTGCCACAATATATATATTTAAGCAATAAGGGATGAGATTGCTCATTTGATGAAAGTTGCCTTTAAAATAACAACAATGACAATGGGACACTTTCAATAAAATAATATTTATTAAATGTTTCGTAGGCACTGGGTCTATGTTAGCTATACATGCTGTTTACTAAACTATAGTTACGAGCGACTTGGGACTCGATAGACTAACACTCGGCTGTTGTTAAGGCTTACTTATCAGGGCTCTTAAGTCACGCACTCGCGCATCACATCGTATTTCTCACGCTGAAAAAACTCTCGGATATTTAATGTTTTAATGTGCCGCAGCGCCAACATGAGCCGCTCTCTGTGAAGGAGTCCAACTCAGACCCCCGTCTCAACGCTCGCCGTGGGTCACTTTCCTATGGCTGGTCATGTAATGTCACGCTTGCCTGTCTTTAATTTATGTTGATTTGGATATCTCCATTAATCATCCGTGGAAAACGTTTCTCATGTCCTCTTCGTCTTTGATGACATTGCCTCCTCATCTCTCTTTGCGGGTGGCTCCGTGTTGAAGTGCCGTCTCCAGCTGGATAATGTGGATATCACTCCAACGCTGTCTTTCATTGAGATGTGGTGCCCAGTAGCTTTGAAGGGAGCCGCAGGATTTATTTGAAATGACAACTAACGGTCGCGCAAAAGCTAACCTTATTTTTAGTGTGCATTGATATGGAACGCTCCCCTTTAAGGTAAATGTAAACAAGCCGTACTGTACATTATGGGCTGAATATAACACACCCCGTGACTCACTCTCAACCAATCAGAATGCTTGATTTCATCTACCCGTATAATAAATATATATATATATATATATATATATATATATATATGTGTATATATATATATATATATATATATATATGTATATATATATGTATATATATATGTATATATTAGGTAATTTGTCTTCCCAGCACAAACACTTGAATAACCCTTTGTGACAGCTCTCCCCAGTTTGGCCTCGGCTGCTGGCTGGTTGACAATCAGTCAGCTGCTCTCACTGATTGGCAATCAGTCAGCAGCCGATGCTGCTGGTATAAAGAGGCCCGCCTGGGCCCACCGGCGTGGCGGCTGAACCCCAGTGCCCGGCGGTGCTGCGGGCGACGCCAGAGCCCCAGGAGCCGTCGGAGGTGCCGACGCCGGAGCCCCAGCAGCTGTCGGAGGCGCCAGAGCCCCAGCAGCCGTCGGAGGTGCGGATCCCGGAAGTCCAGGAGCCGGTGGAACTGCCGGCGACCCCCGTTTCCCGGGGCCCATCGGCAGAAGGCCGTTCCCGGTGACCCGACACCGACTCCTGATCCCTGGGGACCGTCGGCGGGCCCCGTCTCCAACCCGGTCAGTCCCAGCTCCCCGTCCCCCTGAGCCCCCACGTCCCATTTCCGTTCCCCCAGAGCCCCCACGTCCCGAGCCCGGTTCTGGTTCCCCAGAGCCTCCTCCCAAGCTCTCGTGGGGGGGAAGGGGAGTAGGTTAGGCCGGGTGGAGCCCCGGCCTAAATGAAATGGTGGGGAAGTGTGGCAGCTCTCCCCAATCTGGCCTCGGCTGCTGGCTGGTTGACAATCAGTCAGCTGATCTCACTGATTGGCAATCAGTCAGCAGCCGAGGCCAAACTGGGGAGAGCTGTCACACCCTTATTTAAACTTAGGTTCTAAGAATTGCAAGATGCACAAATTGGTGAATCCAAAATTAATTTCCGATAGACCGAGAGGCCTTGATGCATTGTGAAAAGAAACTGTACATTTATACTCGGTAGTCGAGACATTTAGACATGTCATTGCAGACTGAAGGTAGGCGGGCCAGGGCCCTGGTATTGTGCATGCTCGCTCACTGGAATGGCTGTAACACACTGAATAGAATTAGGTAAGCTAGGTTAGTGCACCTTGGATAATAGCAAAGGACAAGGTAGGTGCCAGTAGCTATAAAGCGAGAATAAAAAACAGAATATCAACATCAAGCAGAAGATAATATACTCACTTGGGTGAAGTTAAGTTAATCCCCAGGAACTCAATGAAGAAGCCCTCCACAGACATCTTTGTATTAAAGAGACGTTTGAGGACGACCATTGATCTAAGATAGCTAATGACGTCATGAAGGAGTTCACTGACAGCTGGCTTCGAAGCAAAAGCAGCAAAGCGCACACGGTAAAGACAAATATTCGTCCAAAAAACGTTTTCCTCGCCGCATTATCTGACCTTTGGTCTCGTTAATGAACAGTCGTCAGTGTAAAGAAGGCCGTCAAGTGAAAGTTGGCGGTTTCAATAAACGTTTGATACAGTATGTGCAGGTGTACCTGCCAGAACAAGGTCAGACTTAATGCATAAGGCAAAAACTTCAACTGTCATCAGGGATGATAACCCAATTCTTCAATATTTCATCAGTATTCTATTCAGTTTATTTTATAGTTTATATACACATTTTTTTACTTCTAACTTAGGTATACAACCACATGGGGAGATGTGTGGGCACATAAAGAAGTAACCAGGAGAGGGTTAACTCTCGCCTCCTTCAGAGAGTTGGGGAAACAGCAGTTGAGAGGGAGCTACTATATTACAGTTTTGTTCAATCGCTAACAAGCGCTTATCCATACTTGAGATACTTTTTCTAAACTCTTAACACGGACTCACACCTACAAAGCACAATTGGTCAAATTCATTATTTTCTTGTCAAAAGCCCATTTTCTTAACTATATACTAACTCTTCGTTTCAAAATAGAACACATCTTTTTCTGCAGACAATAACTTTACCAAAACACTGGAAATCTGACTCAAAATGAAGTTATTCTGTCAAACAATAACTTGTTTTCACTTCACAAGCTCCTTCCAGTCACTCAAAGTACACCAGGTTTCAAAACACTGGCTGTTACTGACATTATAAAAACAACATTGACTTTTATGTTTAAGTTTTACAGGTATTTGCATGAAAAACATGTAATCCACTGTTTTTACACTACATGTATTGGTTGGGAACTGTATGTCCACATGTAATGTTCACATTCAAAAGCATTCCAGTAAAAAACTAATCTGTTTTTTTTCTCCTTTACTGTTTACTACAGGTGGCACAGTATGAATACTGTTTACAGTCTGATGGAACAGTTTGACAGTATTGTTTACAGTGAACACAATATCCAAGAAACACACATGAGCATTCTGAACAAAAAAAACAGATAAAAGGGGTGAACCATTGTGCCTTTAAAAAAGTTACAGTAAATCCAAATTATTTATTATTCATTTTTTTTATTGTTCACAAATAAACTGTTTTGGGGCAACAGCTGCAATAGATGATTGAACAACATTTGGTTAGTCGATGTAGGCGGTGTCTGTGTGATCAGCATCTCAACCTGTCATAATCAAAATTTAAATTCTAATCCAAAACTTGCTAAAACATATTTCTCAAAAACATTCCAAACTCTGACTATCAGGAGATGTGGAATCAATTGTTTGTTTATTATCAGCTGAGATATATTATTTTATAACTTATATCATTGCAGAATAGTTTTTTAGACTGTATCTAAGGTTTGGAATATTGTGTTTGCCATTGTGAGATGTTGTGTGTGTGTGAACGTTCGTAAATAATAAAAAAACAATCCATAGTTATGTTGGGAGGTATAGCTTGTCTGTTAATAAAATGTAAGCATTGTGGAAATGTGTTCACTGACTGCATATTGTGTGAAAATGACATGAAATGTGTGAGTGGTACAGCCACAAAACACCGATGTAGTGCTAATTGTGTTTAGAGTTTTGAAAATGTGACCGCTGATTGGACAAACGCTTGGTAGCGCCTGAACAAAACTGTAATAAGATGGGTGAGAAAGGGAAGAAGGTCAGGAGCAAATAACCTGGCGAATGTGAGATGGGACGGGGTTAAGTGGTCGGACATGTATATTGACGTGTACATGTATAGCATATAATGTAAAACCCCAACAAACAAGTGAAGGTCCAGGTATACCTCACAAATTGGCTTGTTTTCTTCACAGTGACTGCAGACAGAAGGATGTAGGTGTGACTTCACAATGAATGATGGTATGACGTCCATTCTCTGAATGGGAAAGGTATCTAGGCCACGAGAGACAGGGATGAGGGAGAAGTGGGCTAATAGATCGGACGAGGACACAGAAATGGTACTCCATATACACAAATACAATTCTATCAGTTTCTATTGTTACTGCTGTGGACCACAAAGAAATGTAATCAGAGAAAGTAATGACTTGTCTCTCTTCTTCTTTTCTATTCAGCTTGATGTTTAATGCGTTTATCGTGAACACAAGTAGTAAGTAAATATTATTAACGGGTAGATGACAACTCTGGTAATGGTAAACAAGTCCCACTGACCATAAATGTTGCAGGCAAAGGTGCATGGATGAAATGCGATATTCTAAGGCCCATTAGGAGTTTATCTGTAAATTTATATTCCATAATGCAAAATATACAGATGGCCACCATTATTTTAAACTAAATCATTTTCCTTATCCAGTCCGGTATTAAAATGAAAGGATGCATTACCCTGCATATCTTTTCAGAATTTAACATGTCATGTCATAGTTTAAAATGTTTGCCAAGGACATTTTATTTTCAAATATAATCAGATTTGTTGGGGGTAGAATATAATAAGCAGAATATTAACAATACATCCATTCCACACTGACCTACATTTTCTCTGTCATAATATATCTTTCTCATTCACCTGCACATCTGTGACGGCAGAAGCCCATTTGATAACCCAGATAGAAAGTATCCTCTTGTTTACTGACCCACAATAAGAATAAAACGGGATTATTTGAAATGTCTTTCTGAAAAGTAAAGATGACTTCCATTAACAAAAGCTAATATGTTGTGGTGTAACAAGGTGGATTACTTGTGATCGTAAACCAAACTACCATATTCAATAATATACACACACAGAACAAAGAATTACAATAGTTGGTGGTTGTCTGAAAGAAAAAAAATAGAAAGTGTCCAAAATCTAATTTGGTAAAGTATCAAGATGAAAAAAAGAAGATTTTATGAGTCATCCTTCATGTTTGGAAATTTCCTTATGTGCTGTTGACCCTCTCTGCAGATGTTTTCCCTCTCTGTTGTTGTTGTTATTTTGCAGAGCTGTATCTTTATAACTGTTTTTTTTTTAAAGAAATCAGGTGGTTCTGACCAAGATTGTATATGTAAGTGTTTTCCAAATCTGTATTTCACAACATGGCTGGGATATGAGCCATCTCCTCCAAGCTGGTGCAAGGGGTTACTGTCCAAACATTGGCTGCTGGTTTCCTAAGTCGGTACCGTTACTGTTTTACCGGGCAGGAAAAGTGATGAAGTGATGTTGAGAGTATCGTTTTTAGCCAATGGAGAATAGTATCACAAACATGAAGCATTTGGCAGGACGGTTGTCTTTTGACAAACTGGGCTGTGATAACAAGGATCTGAATGTAAACCACAACTACACCTGTTTCTGTGGAGGTAAATCAACACCAGCTTCAGATATTTATAGGACTCTTGAATGATTTCTTCTCCAGTACTCGGAGCATGGGAGCGTGTACTGTATGTCTAAAGCAGGGGTTCCCTGACTGTTTAACTAACAAGAAGCTGTCGAATGTCTGCAATTTATAAATGGAGACTTAGAAATCACATTTTCTTCTATTTGATGCTGCGATTCAGTTTCACATCAATTGCAGCCCAATGAAAACACACTCTCATCTAAAATAAAAGGGTACTTTGTATCTGCAAATAAAAAATATCAAGCACAGAAACCAGCTTTCTCCAGTTTCTTCTTAATCTTTTTTTTTTTTTTGCAGCATAATCCAAGTGCATTGTGAGAACACAAGTCCAATATGTACTTTCTAACAAATTAATTGTTGCCCTATTCACCCAATAAAAAATCAGAAGAGGGAAATATATTAAGAAATAGTCTGAAGAGTATTAAGAGTAGTAATGAAGAAGAAAAAAAATACATTAAGAGCAAACCCTACTTTTTCTTAACTTGATGTGTGCTTTACCTTTTCTTAATGTGCTATACTTCATTGCAAAATAACTCCTGAAGTAAACAACATCATTTGATAATGTAGACTGAAGTGGATTTCTCTCTCAAATACAGATTTTCAAAGCATTATTGTGACGTAAAATAATCATCAGATGGTTTGATATTCATGGGCTTCTTCTTCCAGGAAGGGATGTCCGTGTGCACAGCGAGGTTTCTTTGGACACAGCAGGAAGTGAACAGATCAATAGAAAGCTCCTCGGAGACGTATGGTCTGACGCATGTCTGAGCACATCTTCCAAACTGAAGGATTCCTGGAAAAGCTCTTTAAGCCAATACGAAGTGAATCAGACCTTGTTGATGCTGAAGAATTAAGTCCAAATTAAATATAATTCTGCAGGGCATTGTTTTCAACAGATCAGAAAATAATTGATAAAATAATAAATTAAGAAGAAATTTGTGCTGGCTGTTACGATGAGATTAAATTGGACAGAAGAGTGTTTAGCATTTCTGCCAGCAATAGTTTTGAAAACCTGTCAGGCTGTGTGTATGGATGTGATGCCTGATCGTGTTTAGAATAACAGCTTAAGTCAGTGGGAGCTGAAAGTGGTGAGAACTTTCTGGATTTCTAATAGTTTGTGTTGTGTGCAATAGTGAATGTCAACGAGATGCTAAAACAGGCCTCAGTACTCACATGCTATTAATGTTTTAACAGATTCTTTATTTAATGTTACTGATGTTCAAACAAAAGAGCATGGTAGACAAACTACATCCCAAATGGAGGCTCATGATTTATTTAAAATTGTGTCGAAGGCACTGGATGTAAAACTGAAGACAAGGTGATACACCTGTAAATAAAACAAAAACCTTCTTAAACATAACTTACTTTAAGGTGTGATATTTGTGATGGGCAAAAAGTCAAATCAGATCATAAAGGAAAGATTCTGCCACTTTTATGTGAATGATGAATCGGTGTTGAAAGTATTTGCTGAGTAAAAGCTGAGTTTTACTGATTGTGGAGCCGTGCTGCATATCCAAGTTAGCCAAAACCCTGTAAAATGTATCCCCAATCATAATATCCTGTGCACTCATATATTTGGAAAGTCATTTTTGTTGGAACCATATTGAGTTTACAATACAAGCACACAGAACAAGGAAGTTGTGTTTGTGAGCCGCCTCTAGAGCACGAGCACCTTCAGAGCGGTGGCTAGAACTACAAGCTGATAAAGCAGATAAAGAAGAGCAGCTTTTGCAGATGTGAACTTGCCTTTTAGAGGTCAACATAGCACGCCCTGGGTCATTTACTACTTTAACCGATTACATTTTCCAACAACAGTGATTGTAAGATGGCACATGATGATGATAGTGTTATTGCAACTAGAGAATCAAATAAATAAACAAACTGTGGCAGACCAGGGGGAAAAGCTGAGCAAACAGCGCATCGGAGGCGGATCCCAAAGCTCAGGTTGGGGGAAGTGATCCACGGAGCGTACTTCCCAGTGCAGGTGCTGCAGCCAATTGGCACCTGGGAGTGTTCACACCTGCAGCCCATCAGCTAATGAGAGACCGAGGGTATATCTTCCCTCCACTGGAAGGCATGAGGAGGGAGCTGCCTGAAGAGGAAAGGAGAAGGAGCGTGGAACCTCAGGAGAGGAGTCGCGACAGACCAGAGGTAACGGGACCCTCTCTCCTCTGCTCTGCCCGTACAGATTATACGAACCGTCTCCCAGCAGGTGGGAGACCAAAGACCCCGACCGGGAAGAATCCTTTGTTGCCGTTAGATGCCCATTCCCCTTTTTTCCTACCTGTTTTATTAAAAGACCCTTTATTTTGCACAACGTCTCTGAGTCTCCTGATTTTATTCCGAATCTCATCTCCACTTCCCCCGGGTTGCCACAAAACAAATAAACTAAATTATCTCATTTAAAATGTATTTGTGATGCATCAAACGCAAACAACAAAACAATTCACTATGCAATTTCGTTGTACAACGTGGGAACCTCATTTTTAGAAGACAGGGCTAAATGAGAGAATATTACTGTCTTCCCCTTTTTCCCCCTGAAGGGTTATTTGGGTGTTTCTCCTGATCTGATGTGAGGTTTTGGGCCAGGGATGTCTATGTGTACAGATTGTAAAGCACTCCGAGACAAATTTGTGAAATTGGGCTATACAAATAAACTGAATTGAATTAATGTAGACAGGTGAAGGTTAAACGATTAAACATTGTATGTTGTTTTGTTTCTTTTATCTCTCTGTAGTATGTGGATGGAAACAAACTTGAGTGTTCGTACAAAGCATTGTCCCGACCCATTGCCTATAACCAGCACATGATCCACTCTCTCTCGGTTTGCTTGAGCCAGAAACATGTTCATGCAGCAGCCCTCCACTCAACCTCGCCTGCATCCCCGCAGGTGGAGGTAGCTGGAGGTTTAGAGTGGCCCGTTTACCTTGAAAGTGAAGGATGTATACACGTTGTCAGAACATCTCTCTACAAGGGAAGATACAAAGCATGAAAACCGAGAATAAAATAATGTGCTCAAAGTATAATAGTATGGTATTGGTCTAGTAGTGTGTATGCTGGCTGTCACACTGCCATGACCTCCTGGGACACTTGTAGAGAGCAGAGCCATTATTCGAGTTTAATTAGTAACACCTGTCCAGTATACCTGAGTGGCCGTAACCTTATTTCAAGGCTTCTTTAATGAATGCACGCCTCTTCATTGAATCTTCGCTCCTGCCTATGAGCAAGGCATTTCTCCACAGCTAGTGGAGCTGCTTTGCTGGATAGCTTAATGAAAATGAGGCTAGGCAATGAAGACACAGAAAAATGATCTAAACATATTGCAAATCTTGGAGAGGCGGTTCCATGCAGGTAGTCTGGTTTGACGTGTATTGACACACAGTTATTGATATTGACATTTTTTTGGCAAAGAGCGTTCACTTATGGTTTTAACGAGATTAGACTGATGAGGTCATACATAATCTATAAATGTAGAAGTGGAAGGTTTGATGATCAATAAAGTCCTGAAATGGAAAGTCATCCTATTGGCCCAACAGTCCGATTAATCTGCTGGGACGTCGCTGGTTCTTCAAACGCACTGGTATATACAACGTGACACAGAAACAATCCCTATTCTATATGATTCGCCAAATTGTGCTCAATTAGAGATTTGTCAAGGCATTTAACTTCCTGCAGAGTCTGAGCTATTCTTTCTCACCGTATATTTATCTCTGGGTTTGATTTTTCTACAGCTGTGTGTTTAGATTTAAGGCCACCAAACTGCTGAACTCCGACCAGATGAACAAACTTGTTCTGTATTAGTTGTTCACACATAAATACCATCAGGGGACTTGTGTAGTTAAAGTGCTCAACTGATTGATGGAGGTTGTGACCTTTCTCCTTTCACTTAAAGTTTCGGGAGTAGTTTCATAGTTATCTTTCTTATCTTTTACTCTTCTCTTCTTATTTTACATGTCTTGAAAGAGGCATAACGTTAGATCCAAATGCAGTTTTTTATCATCTTCAGATTAGTCTTTTTCTTTCACATCCCAGCTGTCCAACAAATCTATACACCTGACTTTTGTCTTAATTTCACAAAACCTTTCCTTGTTTTTATGAACTTGTCTCTGATGGTTATGCTCAGACAGTATTGTAGTGAAAGTTCATAAATGTATTATTATTATTACATCTTTTTTATTTACTTTTAAAAGGCTTCTACCTCTATAATCTTTCCCGGAGTGAGAGTAATGTCTCCTTTGAGTAAACTCCTGCTGACTGTTCATCAAGTCTGTTAGCTTTGGCTGGAGATGGACCTCTTCTTATCAGAGACAACAAGATATGGGTGATTCAACTTTCCTGGTGGTAGATTAACAAAAGCCTTGCTATTATCGCTGCCTATACCCCACCAAGCTTACCTCCAAGATGAGCTTTCCACTGAGTGGTTTAGAGAGTAGAGCAGACATTAGTGTGTGTATCTTTTATAAGATGACCCTTCTCTTACAGTCTGTGAAGACTCAGGGTCACAGTGCCCTCCAAACAAACTAAGCTGTAATGTTGTTTCAAAGGCTGCTGAACACATTAATGCTTGCGGAGCCATCTTTTATGCATCAAACACTCATTTCCATGCCGACCTTAGAGGTGTAGTTTACGTCTTTGCAGAGTTCAGCAACTGTAATCAGCTTGGTTTCAGTTACAATAGAACAGTGAGCAAACTTCACGGAGGAAAAACACATTAACATATCCAAAGAAACATTGGAAGGAACTCTGCCTGCACTCTAGTCCACTTATCCACGTTCTTTCCACTTGCTCAGTGTGTTCCAAGTATTAATAAATACACTGTTCATGTCCCGGCTCTTCACACAACCCTCTTGAGGTTGAAAGAAAATGTACGTGTTGGCTGAATACAATGCTTTTATTTAGCTTTGTTTCTTTGCTGTATACTAGCCTAGTTAAAACTTCCTTTTTTTTTTTTTTTTTTTGATGTTACACTTGAGCCAATATGAAACATATTAGAATCAGGGGTAAAATATATTGTTACAGCCACTACAGTAATTATCCACGTCCACTGCATATTTTATTGAAAATATAATCTAAATATATCATATATTTGGATTGTATGTTGTTACCTTAACAAGACTTAATAAAACTTTAAATGACTTAAAAAATACATTCAGCTGATTTTCTATGTTTGTTCCAATAAATGACACGTGTGCTCATTAAAAACACACACATGCAACCACACACATTACAAATACATTATTAAAAGGTTTTCACTCCACGGAGAGATGACACTAACCCCTGTTGTGTAATTTTCGTTATGTGGCTCAGCTTCACCCGTAAAGTGACACCAGTTCTTTGTAAGGCCTGAGGATGAACAGCAGCGAAGCACCATTAAATCCCTTCTCAAACAATTACTGCTCGGGACCTTCGTTAAAAGCCCAGTGAAAGAGATGATACTATGTGTTGTTTTCATCCAGTGTTACATAATCATATAGCAAATGTAGCACTGAATGGACACTGGCAGTGAGGCCAGTTAGTGCCTTGTTTCCATGAATTCTGCATCAGATTTGGACAAAACAAAGATATTATTTCTGGGAAACTAAGAAACATGTTGACAGCTGGACTATTTAAAAAAGTTTAAAAGTAAGGATGATTTAATTTCTGTTCACCATATTAATTGACATCAAAGAAATGTGTTTGCAAATGAATTATCCTCTACAAACATGCATATTAGTGGAGAGAAATTATTATTGTGATCAAATAAACCATATTGGTCAATTCCTGTTTGTGTATTTGCTGCCACTCTTTATCAAGTTTTTTCATTAGAATTGTTCATTATATCCTCACCACTCCAGGAAACTGATTTGATAAGTGAACTGTTTGTAAGACAAGATCATAATTCATCACTCAGTGTGATGTACTAAATTATTGTAAATGTTTTGTAAGCTGATTTAGAGAGCACAGTGTGTGAACCTTTCAGCGTTCTGTAAAATAACGATGAATTGGCCATTACAAATATATGTAATAAATGGTACAGTATATCTCAATTTCAATTTCTTGACTGATACATCATGAATGTGTCACTGAGAAGTTGAAGTTTCAACTTGAAGTTCTTAAGTTGTGTGTTACTTCACTAATGCCGCCCCAAATGAAGGCAACAGTATTGTCCTGTGACTGATGAGCTCAGAGAGTTCAGTTCAGGTCCCCTGCCTGTGTATAGTCGAGTATATTTAGAGAAACTCATGTCCCTCTGTTGATAATACACATACCAGGCACCTTAGCTGGCCTCATTACATGAACTACCTTTACCCCATCAGTTGTTAATAGTAAAATATCCACTATGACGTCTCAAAGTGTGATGTGACCAAAAGTGCAACATGCTGTAAAGTACTGCATTTGTGGATGTTACTGAAGTCAGAACCACCTGTTCTCACTGGTTTGGTCTAGTTTAGCACTGCAGGCGTTTCCCAACATGTTTTTAAATACTGAGAAAGCCTCAGGACCAAAAGCACGTTATGTCACGCTTGCCGGGAAGCCACGGAAAAATAGGACTCAATAGCAGACACACGAACAAGGAAGTCAGATTTCAGGAACAAACGTACTTTTACTGGGCAACGATTAGAGACGAACCGACACAGACAAGAGATTGACACAGAACTAAATACACAGGGCAATGAGGCACAGGTGGAAACGATGAGGGTGGGGTCTGCAATCACACAGGGGGCGGCACACAAGGAGGGAGTAGTCTGAAACAAGAGACAAGGTGAGTGACAGACAACAGCACGGAAACAGACACACAGAACTACCCAGAGGGTCTGGGTGTAACATGTTACACAAGACTATAAATGACTGCTTCAAACTGTCACAGTGTGTGGAGAAAAAAAATGTATTATATTATATTTAATATTAAATTAGATTTAATAGATTTTGATCTGAAATGTGCAAATACTTTAACTCGTATATTTATGTGTATTATCTCAAAATTATCAAAAAAATGGTCTGAAATAGAGCCACCAGTTATGATCAGATGGGATTTACCATAAATACCACATGGGGATAAACAAATCAATTCTTTGTTTCATGATTCATGAAACAGGGACTGGGAGAATATGATGTTACAAGAACAAAGATTGTGTTATCAGAGGTTGCAAAGTTCTCAAGCTCTGCGAACAAACAGGTGGATGTTCAGAGTCATGGATCCATTCTCTTTATGTGATTTATAGCCTTTCAAATAAACATGTGGTTTTCACAAGTGCAGTTCAAACACAGACGTGGTATGTTGAAGAGATGTCGAACTGATGTTAATGTCCAAAAATAGACGCAGCTCGAGAAATCCCAAACATCATAAAGCGTCATCCGGTAAAAGGCAAGTTGGAATTTGCAGAAGGGACCTGCTCACTATCACAAGACAGTGAATCAAGGATTTATACAGAGCCGAGAGCAAGACGTCATTGTCTATCTTGGAAATTGCTGGAACAAACACCAGACTTCTGCAAGTCACTTAGTCTATGTTTTTGATGGTAATTGTTCCTGTAGCCATGTTATGTATCTATTGTAGCGATGACTGTATTGGGAGGGATGCTATGTGAACCAGACAGCTTCAACTGTCATTGTGCTGACACAAGTGTGTTGCTACGTGCAGCAAACATGCGGCACCTTGCGAGCCCGCTGGCACCGAATCAATCCAGTCACACTGATAATCGAGTTTTCTTACAGTCGGCAGAACGTCCTGGTAGCCAGCAGGAGGTAAACGTATTTTATTCAGGCCTGCCAGAAATTTAAATGTATGTTATAACAAACACAACAGCAGCCAGAGCTGATGGTATTATTCACATTGCAGACTGCCACCAGAGCCAGTCGTGGTTGTCTGCTCCCACTCTGTAGGAACAATACATGAGCAGGGAAATAACCAACAGCATGAACAAGTAAAGTGAAGCCAAAGAGGAATTTACTTATTCATCTGTGCCGTAGATCTCCATTGTTGTACAAAAACAGTGTCAATGAGCCTATTGCTCTCGTTAGCATGTTGCCTCATCACGATGGACATGTCCTGTTTTTGAGACCTAAAAAATGCGTCCGGCAGGGATTCCAAAAACGTCCGGGATTTTGCTTCATCGGATATTTGTGTTTCTCTGGGTTTTCACAAACTAGTATTTACCCCTTACACATTTTGGAAATGGTATCTCCCTTACGTTCCACCTTCTTGCGCGAGCTCTGGCGCGAGCTCTGACGGTATAGAGAACATTGGTCAACCGATCTCAGGATTGCCAGATACACGATCATTTTCCTCCAAATAATACAACCATTTTGAGCCTTTGGTACGATACTTCACCATTTCCAATCTGGAAACACTGAGCACCACACCCACTCAAAACAGGTCAATCTGTGGGGAGGTGTTTTTGATAGGGTAAAAAGGGTGCTGTTTGAAATTATTCTTGTGGTATTTTGACCAAAATACGTTACAAACATTACATTAAGACCCCAAGGAACCATATCAACTTGTGGAAAGATGGACATAATATGTCCCCTTTAAGATTATGTTACCCAGGCGGATTAATAGAGGACCGGTGGAACCCAAGCAGGTTCATTGCATGTTAGAACAACAAGCTGTGTGGGGAATTTATTTTCTCGAAGGAATAACACTATTGCAATGTTATGTTATTATATGCAGCACTTTCTCCATCAATTAAGGTATGTGTTGCTGTTTTCTGTCAATGCAATGAGTCATTTTGCCTATACTTGGTTGAGGAAAGCCTTTTAAATTACTAATCTGAGGCAATAATACTGCATCGGATGTGGTGTGTTTTTCCTGTGACGATTCCAAGTGCAAAGACTTTTTGTGCTTTTGATTTGATTGGATTAGACAGAAGAAGAAGTGAGGCCATGGACTACTGTCGCTGAACAGATGAGGGACAGCACGCTGAAAACACTATCAGCTGCCTGTGAAACAGCGATGATCTCTGTTTCACATGTGGCAATGTCAGTCGTCATGTTTCAAAGCATCACAAAGCATACACACTAATGTTTCTTTTAAAAGTGTGAGAAACCATCAACCGTTATAGTGCACATATATTATTAGTATTAGTACTCAGGGGCTTGACTGCTTCTGACATCTTTAAAGGTGTATTCCTTGTGTTTTATACTAAGATAAGTCTTCTGTGATTATCTTTGACCATTAGTCCTCTACTTAAAAGTGGCAGCTGGTAAAAAAATATATCCGACCTCCACAGATGCTTTAGGGACACAGCCCTAAAAGCCATGCAGCTGACCACACACACATATATTTCCTTGGAATGAGGGAAGGTTCTGGTAAACTTCTTGGTTACTGTGAATGCATCTGAATGACACAGACATGATGCAATCTGCCAGTGAACTGGAAGCTCGCCAGTTCCAAGTGGACGTAACTCAAAATTGTTTGGAAACCACTACCGTATTTTTTGCACTATAGGGCGCTCTGGATTATAAGGCGCACTGTCAATGAATGATCTATGTTTGATCTTTTTTCATATATAAAGCGCACCGGACTATAAGGCCATTAAGATAAACAAAACAGTCAAATAAATCAGTCAGGGGGGGGGGCTAGTGAGCTTTTTCTGATTGGCTGTTGTGTAGCAAATGTGTTTTTGATTGGTTGATAAGTGGCCCCGCACAGCAGAACTCAGGGGGGCGTTTGATTTCTCCACCGTGAGGGGCATTGCGGCTCATGTCTGCGCGCTGCGCCGGCACATTAAAACATTAAATAGCCGAGATTTTTTTTCAGCGTGAGAAATTGGATGTGTGGCGGGAGAGCGTGAATTAAGACTGAAATGCGTGAGCCTCACGCTCAATGCGTGAGGGTTGAGAGCCCTGTATTATGGTGAAGCACAGTATGTATTACTCCGCGACGCTCCTGGCTACGGTAGCCTTAATGCTGCAATCGGTGCGGCTTTGTAGTTTTACCAAAGTCGTACTAAAACTTGTTTACTTAGCGCCGTGAGCGCCGTGTACCACACAAAATCGCTTCGAGGTCAGTAAGCACAACCAGAATGAATCCATATATAAGGCGCTTCGGATTATAAGGCGCACTTTCGTTTTTTGAGAAAAATAAAGGCTTTTAAGTGCGCCCTATAGTGCAAAAAATACGGTACATCTGCTCGCCAGTTCAGTGTGGAGAGTGGAGTAGAAAAAAAACCCTGGGTTTTTGTGTGTGTGGAAAATAATTAGTCAACTTAACAGTAAAATCAAAAAATACAAGTACCGGTAACAAGAGGTTGAAGAGACCTTGTCCTTTTTATATTAGGTCAACAAGAAAAGAGGCCGATTCAGCTGTACTGCCAATGGCATCACAATGCCCAACATCCGGTAACATCAATGGCCTTTTGTGTTGAATTGAATCAAAAGGAGCGATCCATTCCTATCGTCTTTTAAACAACACTGAGGAGTTCACGGCCAGGTTATTGTCTTTAGAGGGCGCTCTGATTTAAACACCTTTTTTCCCCAGAGGACATGAGCCAGAGTCCAGGAGTAGAGTGGAGGCCGGATCCTCTGCTTTCTTTCGTCTTGCTCTGGGCTGCATCCTGAGGAGGCCACGCAGGCGGCGGCTGGAAATAACCCAGACATGCAGAGCACTGTTGGTGTCGTCTCCTCCTCCTCCTTCCTCAGCCGGGCTGCTAATCAGCAGAGACAAAGAAGGATGCAGGGTAGGAGCCAGACACAGATCAAGCTCCACAGGGTTGGGCAGGCGTCAGCGGTGTGCATGTGTGGACACATGTGGGTGTACACCTGTGTATGCAAATGAGTTACTTTGGAAATGTGTGTGGATGTTGATAGGAGACATGGGAGTGGCACGATTCAACTGGGGTACTTTCATCTTTAACACGCCTCCATCAATAAAGCAGTGTAATTATGCAACATTTGTACCTTTTGTTCTTGTCTTTTCCTTTTTGTGCCGCTACAATGACTTTTAATATGGCGATTTGCGCCTCCGCCACTGCCATCGGGGGTCTGTGGGCAGAAAACTGCTGAATGTAAGATGTTGGGACCGGCCCGGTACTTCCGGTTGGGCAACAGGAAGTACTTCAACCTGCTTTCTGGCAGTGATTACGCAACGTCATATAGTGCCAGTCCACGCTCACAGGTGACTTTTTATTTGCTCCACTACGCAACGCATAGAGACAGAATGACATGCTGCTGTGGAGAACACCGGGCGCGGCTGATCGAAGCGTGCTGCCGGCGCTACAGGGGAAAAGTTACATAGTGTCGCTTTAACTTCTTAGATGTTTTCGTTTTGTCCGAGTCTCAGCACTGATTAAAGAAAAGCAAAATAAAAGAACAAAAAGCAGCTATTTTTTTCCATCAGATCTTCCTGGCCGTAACTCTTTACATAAGACAATTTACACTTAGCCAGCCAGGAAAGATGCTGCATATACATTGATAACTAAGTGTTATTATTAATACATTATTACATCCTTAATCCTTATTAAATAATACAGTATCAATGACAATGTAATTAATAATAATAATAATAATAATAATAATAATAATAATAATACAGACATATGCACAGTAAGTACTTTTACTTTTGATACTTTGAGTACAATAACTGGTCATACTTCTATACTTGTACTTCAGTAGGCATTTGAATGCAGGACTGGAGTATGTTTACACTGTTGTTGGTACATTTACTTCAGTGAAGGATCTGAATTATTATTTTACCGCTGCCGTAATCAGTGAAGGTCTTAGTCATTAATGCACAAGGCTGCCAACATAAACGGACTCTGGCATAAAGATTTAATCACCCGTTTAATCATTGTCATAGCAACCCACAAACATTACTAACACTTACACTATGTACTTGTTCAATTATACTTGACTGTGTGTTTCCCAACCCTACATGTAGACAACAACAAATTATTAGCAAAATTCAGCTTACTTCATCTTTTAACACCTGTAGTCAGTTCCTGAGCTTTTAAACACTTAACTTAAAAAAAGGGTCTGATTTCCCCCCAGGCATCTCCTTCTAACATTGACATCTGAAGGTATTGGCTATTCTTCAGCTTTACTTCTCAATTCATGAAAATTGCAATTCATAATACTTTGTTTTTCTTTTTGCTTGCTAATTTAACTGATGTGAATCTTAGAGGTTCCCGGTAGAGTTTTTGACCTCTAGCAGTGCCATCGAATAACTGTGGGGCTCCATTTGTTTGTCTCATTAAGATGCAAGCAATACAGATTCAGGCCAAAGATCTTTCCCTATTCCCCTGATCAAGACGTGGCGTAAATGCACCAAGAAACGCAGCAATATGCCAAAAGTACGAGAACAATAAGCAAGCTAGTACACATCAAGGTAAACCATACAGGATTTAAAATGCCTAAGAAAGATATCTTTGCAAATGTTTTATGAGGAAGAAAATCCCTTCAACACGTTTGTTAAACCTCAAGGACAAACACAATAGTGTAGTTTGCTGATTAACATTGAATGTAAATATAACGTTTTTATATTGCACTGGTGTTGAGATATTGTTCGTCAGCTGACTAACGGACTGCTGTTGCTCGCTTCATATTCACCATATAATCATGAAAGTCATCTTCACATTTTTCACAAATGTTGCTATTCCTTTAAATGCTTCTGTTAGTTTAAACATAACTTGTTTGCCAATAAGAAAACTCCATTGGACTTCTTTGAGATAAAAACAAACAAACGTATGTACACTGTATAGGAAAGCAGAGGTCTGTCTCACTTTGTTCATTTCATATCGCATACTTCACTCTAGATGTGATGGATTGTGGCATTTCAACACAGCGTTATTATTAATTAGCCCAAGCCTTCAGAGTGTAGGTACACTGCATCATCTGTTCATTTGTTTATCTGCATGTCAGATATGATAACAGCACTGGAGTATATTCCATAACAGCACTCGATGTAAATCACTGATAAGACGAAGCCAAGTAAATAAAAGAAAACAAGGTGAGGCCGAGGCTTTGAACTCCTTTACTACTTCCTCGTTGGCTGCTCTCCAGGATTGCCAAATCTGATTTTGCATTGGTGCAAATATTTTCAGAGATCTTCCTTGTAATAATCCTGAAAATCCATTCCCCGATCCATTGTCTCATCTTGTTGACTGTTCCAAGATGGTGCAGCACAATGTGCGAGTTCAAGTTCAAGTTTTACATTTCCAAATAGTTGGTCGCCACATTAAGCTGACGCTGCAGCAGGGTGTATGAGGTCAGCGAAACCTCCTTGGAGGAGGGGAGGTCAAGACACACAAACACACGCACACACACACACTTAGATACCAACACACATTCCGATTGGGCTTCTTTATCTACACTTAGTGACAGCGGCGAATGTGTGAAAGATGATAAATGAACTGTGAAATAACGTGAAGAAGAAAAACAGAGGTGGCCGGTGATAGGGCAGAGGAAGTTGAACACACACACACACACACACACACACACACACACACACACACACTTACTTAAAACACACATAGTAAAACCTCTGTCCTGCTTCCTGTTTACAGCGATGTGATGGCTATTGTTGTCCATTAGATGTATGAAGACAGGCCTTGAAGGACTGGTGAAGATTACGAATGACCTCTTAATGGCAGCAGATAAAGGACTTCTCTCTGTACTGGTCTTGTTAGACCTTAGTGCTGCATTCGACACCATTGACCATAACATCCTATTACAGAGACTGGAGCAGTCGATTGGTATTTCAGGCACCGCACTAAGTTGGTTTAAATCCTATTTATCAGATCGATCTCAGTTTGTATTTGTAAACGATGAAGCCTCGATGACCACCAACGTTAGTCACGGAGTTCCACAAGGTTCTGTGCTTGGACCAATTCTATTTACCTTATACATGCTTCCTTTGGGCAATATTATCAGGAAACACTCTATAAACTTTCATTGTTATGCAGATGATACTCAACTATATCTATCGATAAAACCAGAGGAGACTAACCAACTCACTAAAATTCAAGCATGTCTTAGTGACATAAAAACATGGATGACCGGCAACTTCTTGATGTTAAACTCAGACAAAACCAAAGTAATTCTACTCGGCCCTGAGCACCTCAGAGATCAATTATCTGGTGATGTGATTTCTGTAGATGGCATTACTCTAGCATCCAACACCACTGTAAAGAATCTCGGCGTTATCTTTGATCGGGACTTGTCCTTTAACTCCCACATAAAGCAAATCTCAAGGACTGCATTCTTCCATCTACGTAATATTTCAAAAATCAGGCACATCTTGTCTCAAAAAGATGCAGAGAAATTGGTTCACGCGTTCGTTACTTCGAGACTGGATTACTGCAACTCCTTATTATCAGGCTGCCCTAATAAGTCTCTTAGGTCCCTCCAGTTGATCCAGAATGCTGCAGCTCGTATTCTCACTAAAACTAAGAAAAGAGATCACATTACTCCTGCACTAGCTGCTCTGCACTGGCTCCCTGTAAAATCAAGAATCACTTTTAAAATTCTTCTCTTAACTTACAAAGCCTTAATAGGTGATGCACCATCATATCTTAAAGAGCTTGTAGTACCGTATCGCCCCACCAGAGAGCTGCGCTCACTAAATGCGGGGCTACTTGTAGTTCCTAGAGTCGTAAAATGGGAGCCAGAGCCTTTAGTTATCAAGCTCCTCTTTTATGGAACCAGCTTCCAATTTCAGTCCGGGAGGCAGACACAGTCACCACATTCAAGAGTAGACTGAAGACTTTCCTCTTTGACAGAGCTTATAGTCAGGGCTGAATCAGGTTTGCCCTGGTCCAGCCCCTGGATATGCTGGTATAGGCTTATAGCTGCTGGGGACGTTTAGGATGCACTGATCACCTCTCTCCTCTTTTCTTTCTCCTATGGATGAATCTTCATCTCTCCATCACACATGACTAACTCTGCTTTCTCCCCGGAGTCCTTCTGACTTCACGTCTCATGGGGTCATCGGACCCTATGAGACGGCATAGATCCCATCTGCTGATGGACCATCGATGGTTGGACCGTGAGTTCCTGACACCAGCTGTGCCACTGCCCTGCTGGGACTCCGCCCACTCCTCCACTCGGGAGGTCTCCAAACTCTCCATCGTGGAATATGCCTCAATGTGAACTATTGATAAACTCTTTCAGATTCCTTGAATGTATTTTAACTCTAAATATGTCCTTCTATACACACTACATCTATTGCATCTGTCCATCCTGGAGAGGGATCCTCCTCTGTTGCTCTCCTGAAGGTTTCTTCCCTTTCCCCCCCTGTGAAGAGTTGTTTGGGAGTTTCTCCTGATCCGATGTGAGGTTTTGGGGCAGGGATGTCTATGTGTACAGATTGTAAAGCACTCTGAGACAAATTTGTAATTTGTGAAACTGGGCTATACACATAAACTGAATTGAATTGAACTTTAACAATAAAATCCTCACCTGAACTGACATCTTAGGGAAATACACTTATTTGCTTTCTTTTCAAGAGTTACATGAGTAGATTGATGCCACTCTGCTATGGTAGATATGTTAGCTTAGCTTAGCATGAAGACTGGAAGCAGCTAACCTGGCCGTCTGATAGAGTCCGTCACAATGTCTCCCTCACTTGTGCATATTGCTCCTCATCATCTTTTTCTCTCTCCTCATCTACGTTATCAATATTCCACAGGCCCCTTTATTTGGCTTTTTACATCTGTCCCCCAGATGCCCTCAGACCTTCCACCTGACTGGCCCACCCATCGACCCACCTGTTCTCACTTCCCTCATCTGCTCTGCTGCTCTAGCTAGCTTCCCCCACCCACCCCCTCACCTGCATCTCATTCCCTCACCAGCCCATCTTTTGTTCCGCTATCAGTTCATCAAGTTGCATTGTGGTTATCTGTTGCTGGTTGCCCGTCCACCTGTTACCTGTCTGGCAGGGCAACTGTTTACTTTAGATAACTGCCACTTGTAATATATATTTTTAACAATAAAGTGAGTGAATCCTGCTGCCACCTCAACTGTCTGTATCCACCAACCACCATCGGTTACCAGTATTCAACTTTTGGTACACTTACAAATGCAATATCTATTATGAAGTGAGATTTAGATGTGCTATATATATATATATATATATATATATATATATATATATATATATATATATATATATATACACATCAGACATGAATGTGAATAATATGTCACAAAAATATATTTTAATTGTTCTATGTCTTTCTTCTAAAACCTAAAATACCTGTGCAGGTTCCTTCTGCCCTAAAGCCTGGTGGTATTTCCCATACAATTTGAACCACAGTTCTTATCTCAATCTTATTGGGCCGTGTTTCTCTAATTTGAGAAACGCCAATGGTATGATATGGGAACTATGGGAAGTAAGTGAGAATACATTCATGCATTATTCCTAAAATATTAATGTTACAGGTTTCAGGCTGTCACTAGTAGGTTTCCCCCTAAGCACTAAAGGATCAGCAACAAGAGGGATATTTGGCAACATCTTTTATTATTTTCCCGCAGACTGTGTCTCTGCTCTCCACCTCTTTGCTCCTCAGTCCCGACTGCTCCATTATGGAGACATACATATATGCACACAGATTGTCGTCAGCTTGTGGCTGATTACCAATCAGCTACAATCAGACACCGTTCTCTGAACCACCCCCCCGCTCCACCTACTCTGCAGCCAAGCCTAAACACCCCCCGCTGTCACATACCCCCACTGCCGCCTGCGACCCTCCCGAGCCCCCAGGCTGTGGCCATCTGGTGGTGGCGTCATTCAGATGGTGTGCGTAGGCAAAGGGCCGGTCCTCGGGCCCCAGCGTCGCCTCGCAGAACCTCCGCTGGTGGTCATGCGGGGTCAGTCCCAGCCGATCTATGACGGCTTTACACAAGGCCGCGTAATCGTGGCGAGCTGTTGGAGGCAGCCCCACCGTCGCTGTCTGCGCCACCCCGGTGAGAAGAGACAGCAGACGGATCGCCCACTCCACCGCCGGCCAGCCAAGCGCCTCCGCCGTCACCTCAAACGTTTCCAGAATTCCAGAAATGATTGAACTTTGTCTGCCGCCGGCCTCTTATGGACCTCCACCCCCGCCAAGGGTGAAGGGTTTGGGCGAGCCGTTCCAAGGTGTTTGTCTGCCTCTCTGCCTGGGCCAGGAGTGCCCCCCAGACCTGCCGGTTCACCTCCGCCTTGTCTGCTGCATAGTTGCAATCCCCCCCAGTATCTGCAGAGGATTAACTTTTTTTTTTTTTTAAAGGGATCCACGTTTGTCTCCAGTGTAACAGGTTTCAGGCTGTCACCAGTAGGTTTCCCCCCTAAGCACCAAAGAATCAGAAACAAGAGGGATATTTGACAATATTATATACATATATATATATATGTATGTAATATTATTATCCCACACTCCTGCTCCATCCCCTCTGCAGCCGAGCCTAAACACACCCCGCTGCCACACATAATATAATATATTCAATTTTAAATGTCAGTTTGATCAATTTTATTTGATATTTAATATTTCTATTTTCAAAGTAATGGTTTGTTGTAAACTGTCGTAACACAACATTTTTGAAAACCACTACATCTGATTATAATTATCGAGTGCAACACCTGAGGAACATTTTAAAGAATGAGCCGTCATGGAGCGATTGACTGATGTTCTTATTTTCTTCTTCTTTGGAACAGAAATTGAAAACAGAAGAAAGGAAAACATTCTCACTTTATATTTGGAGGGGGGGGGGTCAAAGGTGAAGGAGGTTGAAGAGCGCAGGTCACTGAATCAAGGAAAACATGTCAGTAAAGAGGTCTGTTCTGGCCCCACTGCCATCCGCCATGACGCCTGTTTATCCGTCACACTTCCTGTGTGGGAGTGTGTATTTGCGTGTGTTTGTGTGTGTATGTATGGCGGGGGGGAGTGTGTGGGTGTGGGTGTGGGTGTGGGTGTGGGTGTGGGTGTGGGTGTGCGTGCGTGTACATGCTGTATGTGTGAGTGGGTGTGAGTGCATGGGTCCATTTATATCTAAATCTTTTTTTGTTTGCGAACATGTTGGCTTGTCTCTGCTCCCCCTTTCTGCATCTGTTCTATCCGTCTCAATCACCCACTCAAACCCACCCACTCACACATACAGCATACACACACACACATACACACACACATACAGCATTCACAAACACACGCACACACACATTCCAACTGATAAATCACAGCTTTGTGAATGTGTTGGTTTAGATCTAGGAGGCTGCACAGTTCTAACATTTCTGAGAGGACAAAGAATTTGGAATGACCCCCCCCCCACACACACACAAACACACACATGCACGCACAAACACACACGCACACACACACACGCACACACACACACGCACACACACTGAGGCACAGATGTACTTTTAAAGACACCTGAAAAAGACATCCAAACTTTTGTATCTACTGAAGTATAAACAAAGCACACACAAACATTCTCACACAAATGCAGGACAGTGCACACATACATGATACAACCAATACAATATATATATATATATATATATATATATATATATATATATATATATATATATTTATATATAAACATCCAGTATTTGGGCGGTTGGGATTTATTTTGTTGCTGATCAGGGGCCATACACCATTCAATTACAAATCTTCCCGTAGACTCCATAAGCCAAAGACTCTTCCAAGACTTCATCATCACCTATCACCTGTTCATAAGATAACTGGTTTCTCCTGATTGAAATGTTGCACATTTCTATTTGCTACCTGCAGGATAATTTTAATTTTCAAATTTTCCAAATGAGTTTTTATCTCAAATACAAGCAGAACTATGCTGGTTGTTATTTGCAGCAAAATCCGTCTAGAAGCATGCCCTCTCCTTCACCCTCACTGTCTGCTGTGTTCTCTCCCTGTTGTAAATATTGTAGCAGCATCTCCGGCTGTTGCTCAGGAGGGCTGTTTCTATTGACCACCGCCTTGTTGAAGTGTCCTTGAGCTGGACAATGTTTCCGATAGTTGGTGGGTTCTATGTTAGCTCTGCCTCTGTAGGCCTGGGAGAGCTGGGTCTAACATGTACGGCCACAAACACAGATTACGAATGAATCGATGCACATTTGCCTCCTTGTGTCAAAGACGGGACCTTTTCAGACACAGCCAGAGAAAGCACCAGGGGGATCACCCGCACACTCAAAGAATCTTTATTAAACCCCCTTCAACCACAAACCCCACCCCTCATTCTTTTCCCACACAGCAGCCAGAAAAGGCCGTATCTCAGTGACAGGCTGCTTCAGATATCTTGTGTTGGGTATCTATTTGTAACCAACACTCGAGTGTATTGGGCAGCGCGCTGAGCTCCGGCTTTGGAAACACAAATGCTCTAAACCATGTTTCCCATCCAGCCACAGAGATAAGAGGGTTTCTCTATTTGGGCAGACAGGCAGCCTGTACACAACAATGAGCCGCGCTGTAGACACTCAGCATGACACACACACTCAAAACAAACATGCACATTCTCACACACATTCTTTCTCTCGCTTTGTAGACATGTGAAAGCACCTGTGCATATTTTGTTCTCTATGAAATACACACAAGCAGAAATAAATGAATGCACTAAGCAGTGTGCGTAAAAGGCTTCACATGTTTTGTTTTTTGCACCAAAGCTGCTGATTTAAAGTATTCTTTAATTTGACCATTTAGAAAATCATTTAAATTGAACTGTTACATAACCTTTAACCTTTAATTAAACTGATTAGCAGATTTATTCAACATTCAACATAGACATTTATTATATGAGTTTTAACAGTACAGGTATGAATAATACATGCATACCGGCATGCACAGGCACGCTTTGGAACTTCATTCTTCACAATCAAAAATATTTATTAAAGGTGTGATGAGTGACACCCAAGCAACAACAGAGCCAAAACCTCCGTTCTCAGGGGAGCACGCCCTCGTCGCTGAATCTCACCCCACCAGGTTGCTGTTGTTGGAGCTGCAGCTGTTTTTAATTGTCTCTATGCAAATGCTCCACATGACGCAGGCTTTTCTGACCTACTTTTACCTCCAGTATTCTCTCATTTAATAGATATCTGACTCTCATTCATCTTCATCTCTCTCATCTCTCTCTCTCTTTCAGGTTAGATGAAGGATTAATGGCGGGGACAACAGGATTTGAAGAATTTGGCAAGTGACTAAAGCCGTGCATTATGATTCAGGACATTCCTTGAAAACATCATCAAGGCTATGCCATTTCTGTGTTTTAGCGGGTTAAATCTCAAGGGAGATGCCCTTGTGATCTAATGTGTCAACCCCCTGCAGATGTTCTCATTTGGAAAACATTGCAGCTCAACTGCGGTGCTGTTTGTATGGATAGTAAAGTTCATTCTGTTTCACTTTTCAATTGACTTATTCATTTTAATACATGACCTCTTACGATCTTATCTCTACAATGTATCAATTATATAGGCTTATAGACCCACATTTCATTCATTGGTTCGATTTAAAGAATTGTGTCTTTTTCCTGTTTAACTGCAGCTTTCAAACACATCATGTTGGAGTCACATGTTCCATGTTGAGAGTCTCCCTTTACCTGAAGGGGCATTTCACTTTTCTGCTCCAGAGAAAGTCAGAAGTCCATCTGTGTGTAAATGAGCACTAGATTGGGTGCTCATTATATGGCAGCCTCTGCTATCAGTGTATCAATTGGTGTATGAGTGGTTGGACATTGGCTTGTAGTGTAAAGCGCTGTGAGTGGTCAGAAGACTAGAAAGGTGCTACACAGAGCCAAGTCCATTCACCATTTACCATGTCATACTTCAAATAAGTATTTGTGAGAGTTTAGAAAACTACTGTAAATCAAATGTATGCTCTCAGACAACTGAAAGTATATATACTCAGACAAACACATAGTGACAACTTTGACAGAAGTGTCACAAGAAGCCCACTGCAATAAAAGCTCAATTAAAACATATCTTAATAAAATAATCATAATAATTTCCCAATGTTCACCCTATTGTTTCCATGCAGATGAAGGTAAGATTACAGTGTGGTTTGTGGATCACCACCAGAAACCAAAGCCAATCGTCACATAGAAAGTGTTGAAATCAAGCTTGAAGCTTGCACCACACTTGGCAGCTGCTGCACTTTCAAGTTTGGCAACGATGAATTCACATCAACAGACTACACAAGCCTTCGGTTGTCTTTCTGCCGACCTCTCCTTGCTTCAGGGTGACAACTTGCAGGAAGTTGCATCTTGAAAAAACCTCACAGCTTCACAATTATATTGCTCTCTATTTCCACCTAAATGAACCACAGCAATCTATATAACTATTTGTTATGCAGAAGATGCTAATATTTTGTCTGCGTCTCTAGTTTGACATTGTCAATGTTTATGATGTACTTGTATAATCTGTCAGCATTATTCTTATGAACCCTGGGAATAAATGGTTGTCCCCATCTGCCACTCAACCACATTGAAACATATCATGACAGTGTATGAATTCAGTGTTTTGTTGCTTCCGTACAGTAAACTTTATACTGTATGGATTTCTGTAATATATCTAAACAGAGACTCTCAGGAAAAGAGGCTGCCTGATCCCTGAACTTGAATTTCTCTGTGGATCAGGCTCTGACTGTGTTTTGCTCCTCGCCCCCTCCAGTCCCAACCTCTTTCTCCTCCCTCTCTTTGAACTACTCGCTCGTTCTTTTTTCTTTCATCTCCCTTTCTCTCATGCAATTGGAGGAATGCCTTCAGAGAGGCGATATGAGCGCTGTTGCATTCCTGTCTGCTCTGCTGTGTCGAGGTGGACAGGTTTGACAGGCGGGTCGAGACACGTGACTCTTCTGGTGACAGATTGGAACAAGATCCAGAAGAATCCACCTCTGCCCCCACAACCTCCAACCCAGTCTCATCTCACGGGAGGACTTCAATTTCTCAGGCTCTGTTTGTTACTTAGGGTTTCATTTTAAGGAGAGCAAGATGCAATGTAGTTCCCTGGCTGGACTCAAATGTGTTGTGGTTCATGATAACCATCTCATCCAAAGCTCTTAACTGTGCTGTTGTTGCTCTCTGATCAGTTTTGAATATTACAAAGAAAATTACATTACATTACATTACATGTCATTTAGCAGACGCTTTTATCCAAAGCGACTTACAATAAGTGCATTTCAACCTAGAGTACAAACTAAGAACAACAATAATACAGAAAGTAACATTTCCTCAACATAGTCAAACTACAAAAGTACCATAATAAGAGCCATTCAAGTGCTACTAAAGTGCAAATCTGTGTTTTAATCCAGATATAGTCGTAAAAGGTGCGTTTTTAGTTTTCGGCGGAAGATGTAGAGACTTTCTGCTGTCCTGATGTCAGTGGGGAGCTCGTTCCACCACTGAGAAGCCAGGACAGCAAACAGTCTGGATTTCGAGTGATGAGCTCGAGGTGACGGAGTCACAAGTCGGTTGGCTGTTGCCGAGCGGAGCGAACGTGCCGGGGTGTACGGTGTGACCACATCCCGGATGTAGACGGGGCCCGATCCGTTCAGAGCATGGTACGCCAGAACCAATGTTTTGAAGCGGATGCGGGCTGACACCGGTAGCCAGTGAAGAGAGCGGAGGAGCGGAGTGGTGTGGGTGAATTTTGGGAGGCTGAAGACCAGTCGAGCTGCTGCATTCTGGATGAGCTGCAGAGGCCGGATGGCCTTAGCAGGTAGACCAGCCAGGAGGGAGTTGCAGTAGTCGAGGTGTGAAATGACCAGAGCCTGGACAAGAACCTGCGCCACCTTCTGGGTAAGAAGAGGCCGTATTCTCCAGATGTTGTGCAGCATGTACCTACAGGAACGCGCTGTCGCAGCGATGTTGGCCATCAGGGAGAGTTGACTGTCTAGCGTCACCCCGAGGCTCCTGGCAGTCAGGGTAGGGGCCAACACGGAGCTGTTGAAGGTGGTAGCCAGGTCGTGAGTGGGGGAACCTTTCCCTGGAAGGAACAGTAGCTCGGTCTTGTCAAAATGATGATGACATGTCCTTTTTCGTGTAAGCGTTTATTTTCATAAATATTTGACCGTGACATTAATAAAGTGCAATTTCTTTTTTTTTAAACCTTGTTTCTTTTTATTTGTTTTATTTTAGAAAAAGTAAAATCACAGTACAGTTTGTGTTGTGTTTTACAGGGTTAATGCAGGTTGCTTAAAAATGAGGTTTGTGTGAGCTTCTTTTGAAAAAGCCCCTAAACACACACGACACACACACAAAGCTATGTCCCTTTCACCCTTCGGTTGTGAAGTATGCACACACCCACACACACACACACACACACACACACACGCACACACACACAGAAACACACACACACACACACACACACAGAAACACAGGGTCGTTTAGTGTACAATCCCATTTAATCACAAGAATCCTGAATGGGTGCATTCCTGTCGCACAGAGTTAGTATGATTTGCTTATTAGAGCAAACAATGGTATCTGTCAATTTCATTTTCATAAGCTGAAAGATTATAGAGCGATGTGCTTATCCTCTGTATCCAGTCCAGTGCACTGCAACTCCTCTGTTTTCCCACGTCTGATAGACACCGTATTTGATGTGAGTTCACGGATTATCAGGTGGATTCAGATCTGCTGATGTTTCCCATCAAGCAGAGTTGGACACTTTCTAGAATAAACTCTTTACCGACATATGCATCGGAAACATTCTATGCAGTTTTTAATAGTTTAGTTTATTCTTCTAGGTCACCATGGTGCAACATTTCATATTAAACGACTTCTTCTCAGGTGTTTTCGCTATTTTATTCAAAGAGGATGTTCAGACCTGCTGACGCCCTTTGTAATGAGCACCTGAAGGTCTGCAGTGCTGTGTCATTGACTACATGCTGATTCAGAGCATAGTAAACTATTGGGTTACAATACTCCTGATAAATGATTACAGTCATGACACATGTGCTCAAAATGTAATTATATGAACAGTTGTAAATGCACTGAAGTGCTGACATATTTACCATCATGGACACTCATATTCTTAAATGTTGTCAATTTGTACTGCAGACCCTTAAAAAATAATAACACATCCACGTGTACATGACCATTATTTGCATGTAGAAACATATGAATGAATATGACTGAATGGAAACCATATTCATGAGTGCATGTTTGCTGCGAGGCCGGATTTTGTTTTTCTGAAGATCCTGCACATGCACCTGTATTGCATAGTATTTGCATGTTCATGGAAATACTTTTGTGAGCTTGTTTGTGCGGTGTGTCAGATTCTTTGTGTGTATGTGTGTGTGTGTGTGTGTGTGTGTGTGTATGTGTGTTTGCAGGTGGAGGAAAGAGGGGGCAGTTTGCAGCAGGGGACCGGAGAATTAAATGAAGGAAACAGGAAGGAAATGACGAAGGCTTGCTCTCTGAAACCGCGAAACTGCCACTCTCCCTTTGTCGTCCTTTATGGAAACTTGGACTCACACACACACACACGCACACACACACACTCACACACACACACGGTGCATGTTGTTGTTGTGACTGTGATGAAAACTCGGGTACACAGGATCTGAGACACAGGATGGTAAACAATGAACTTGAATTGAGAGAGAACGAGGGGGAAGAAAAAAGACATGGGTTAGGTAGAACAACTTTAAGTGGAAGAGAAATAAGGAAAGATGTGTGCAGACAAGGATGGGGGGAATACATATACTGTATATTTTAAATACCAACCTGAAGTAAAATGGCTACTGTCTCATACTTGTATAATTCAATCTTACTTTGCATTCACAAACGATGCACTTCTTTTTAAGCAGAAACTTCATAACAGCAATCTCATTTGTCATACTTCTGTCTTCTGTTTTTGACATTAAGCTCTTGAAAGAGACATTTTTGATTGGTAACTGGTAAATAATGCGCAAATAAAATCATTATTCCAAATGTGTTGCCTGAGCAGTGGCCATATAAAGCTTTAATGCGCATTAATTGAGAGCGAGGCAGCGTAGGAGGCTATAACCGACAGACTGGCGTAGCGACACAAACATCGCTGCTACAGCCACAACACGACCGGCCTGGATCGAACTGGACTGGGTTTCTTTTATTTGTTTTAACAGATGCCACATCAGCTGCATTAGCTGCTGAAAGGAAAATCACAGAAATAATACAGTGATTTCAGGACATTTCTCTTTAACGTTCAGGAGGTCAGGGACAAACATGATACATCTGCAGGGGCTCGACACAAAAACAACCAAGGATCGTCAAAATAGGGTCAAAGGCCACTGCAAGAATGTCATTGTCATGTTCGTTATCACATATTTTCACACAAATGCGCATACGTCAGTGTATGTGCGAAGACTCCTGCGCACTCACACACACACTTTTTAAGTAATCTGTGTCTTATCTTTCAGCTCAACAATGTTGTTTTGTTTTAGTTTGTCTGTTCTGGGAAACAATGGCATTCAGAATTTTTATCATTCCTGTAACAGAAAAACAATGGTCCCCCAAGGGCTTACGAGCATTTCAGATGTGACATCTTGTTTTACTTTGTGTGTATAAGTATGTTTTAAGGAGTGTGTGTGCGTGTTTTTGTTTTATGTCATCATACTTTTAATCATCTGGGTGTGGCACTAATACAGAACATTACATTACAATTTGTGCCACGTGGCTATTTGGCTCCAGATAAAAAAACAAAGACAAATCAAATAAAGACATGAGCAGGGGTTATGCTGAGTTTGCAACAATATGCATAAATAAATCATGTTTTGAAAAAGATTAATCTGTTTTCAGGTAATTGTTAATACAACATTAGGTCCACTCGAAAACGTGCTCATCTCGTCGCACAATTTAAGGTAGCTCTTTCACAGGAAAAATCCCCTGACAGGAAGTGATGTGTTTTATGTTCTTGGCAGCAACAGCAGCTGGATGAAATACAAACATTTAAAAACACGTTGTAGCAATGACAACCCTCAACTGAACTCAAACTTGTGTACAGTAACTGGTGGATAATCTATAACATTTCTAACTAACTGCAAATATCACCAATCAGAGCCTTCAGTCATATACTGTCACTTTAAACTTCAGGTAAACTGGGCGACAAAGTGGGCATAGCAACAGCCAAGGGCGCCGTGCATTTCCTAGACGGTGCGAGACCCGATGACATGCTATTTCCATGGAGACAGTGTTCAAGGGAGGCTAAGATTACAGCTTGGCAGTCCAGCAAGGTTGCTCTGTTGTTTCCTGGAGCTTCTGGCCTGTGTCTTAAGAGGCTTTAAAAAGCTTGGAAGAGATGAGCTGCCATATGGTGTAGTCCCAAACAGGCGGTCCTGTGGTTGTGAGTTGGTTGATGGTGACTGAACACATGACTTCTGTTACCTGAGACAAGATTGTGATAGGTTGATGCAGGATGGTTAAACATGATGGGGTTAAATATAAAATAAGTCTAATATGCAAATGTAGTACATTTGTTTTTGTTATAGCTATTTACATATGCACATCACAAAATGTCAGTCTCTTTACCTTCAGAATATTATTCTAGTATTTATTTGTGGGTTTTAGCTTTGCAGCCTTGGCTTGTTCTAACCATTATTCAAGTTACATTATCTGAAATACTCCACAGAACAAGGAGCTCTCAGAGAGTAATACAATGTAACAATTAAATACAATTGTCATCACAATATAATTGGGAAAAAACTAAATAAACACTGTATAAAAGTAATTTCTGCAGACAGCAAGATATTTCCGTGCTGTGCTGGAAAACATGTAATTAGTAATAGTATTAGTATCACTGAATATTAAGCAGGAGCAGTAAACAACATTGGTTTCACGTACCTCAGCAGTGATTTATTGTTGCAGCATGGTTGGAGGTGTCAGCATGTTCACACGCCATATCAGTGTCAGTCCCAACCTGCTGGCACTCATCACCACGCATGTCTTTAAAACCAACATCAGAGACAACACTCAAGTTGTTACACTCTGTGGTTTTCATTTTTATATGGTTATACGAAGTGGTTCTTAGAAAGAGCAACACATGATAGATATTGCTGGCATTTTTGCAGGGAGACACAAGCACAAACACAAACACACACACAGACACACACACACACAAACACACACACACACACACACAGACTTTCTGCCTGGAGCAGGGACGCACAGTTACACAGCTGCTTTGCTCCTAACCGGCAGTTTATTTTTGGATCTTCAGTTCTGAACCCTCCTGATGAAGGGGAAGAGGTCAAGACGTGGTATCCTTAGCCTTTAACAATATCAGGTTGTGATGTCAAACGAAAAACCAAGCATTTGAAGTGGTCATGAGAAAGGCATCCAGTCCACAGAAGGGTTGCTCTGTGGACGACAAGAGACCACTGTTCATATGCTGCTGAAAAAGACACACACGTTCTCTCAAATGATCAAAGTCATGTAGTTTAAAGAATCGTTGGTTTTAAGTCGAAAATATGTACAGTATGAGATGTCCGATACATCAGGAATGATGCACTTACTGACCTTGTCATACCTAAAATATATGATATATATATATATATTATTTTACCATACCTAATTCAACAACCTACAGCCTCCACATTGGTCATAAAGTTGAATAAAAAACAATAGTCATGAAGGAGGGATTTATTGCATGACTGCTTTATGGGACTGTATTGGTTTTTGCTTGGTGTACCTTATAAAATGGTAATTGAGTAAAATTTGAAATAAAGTATTCATCAAAAGTGTCACTTCACACCCATTGTGGTCATGATCTTTATGGACTCCTCTTTTCCTACTGATTTTTTTGTGTATAATTATTTTGTAGTACACAATCTAGTGCAGGCTAGGAAACCAATCTCTTTAGTGCAGTGTTAAAACTAGTTTTCACCTAACAGACTAATGGAAAGGTAAACTGTATAATATATACACACATTTGCAGTAAAATAACATATAATCTCTCTTATGACACTCTTATTTTGTCACCCAGTCCACTCTAAACATTTTACTAAACCAAAGTACTCATATGTGTTGAGCTGGGATGTCAACATATAAGGATGGATATCGACTAGTGGCATGCTGGTCAAACGTAATGGATCAGAGTCTGGCGGTCAGACACAGCGGACACGATGCCCTGACCAGCATTGATCTAAATGCAGTCGTCAGAACATATCTACAAGGTCTGTCTGTTGCAGGTCATGCGGTTCAATGGAAAATTGAGATTTGATTAGTCCAATCAATGCCTCTGAGCTCTAGGAATCACTAACTGTGTTCCTAAATAAATAGATTGATAGATAGATGATAGATAATAATCTAAATCTTAAAACACAAATATGTTTGGATGGTAAAAATGTACGTGCATATGTTGACATAACAACAATTCATAAAATCACAGCTAGCTGCAAAACATGTACATATAAATAAGACAGTGTAAACCTTTACACTTTTTGGAAAAGGTTTTCTCAGATGGGGGATATAAATGTGTATTTTGTTCTTCAGTCTCCGGTGCCTCAAGTCCTCCTGTGAGCAGATAAAAGCACCTGCAAACACTCATGAACTCACTGGCACAAACACACACACACACACACACACACACACACACACACACACACACACACACACACACACACAGGTGCACCGATACACAGATGCATGTACATCCTATGGGACATGCCTGAGAACTGAGGGGTTGAACATTGCATCAGTTTCCTGTCTGTATTTGAAACAGCGACATTACACACGTGGATTTCACCATAGTTTCCTTATACGTGGAGCGATCGGAAAAGTAGGCCACAGTATCTATTGAATAAACTTGCTGAAAACATGCTTTCACTTTGCTCTTGCCACTGAACAATAAAATCAAAAGAGAGCGGGTGTTTTGAGGGCATGAATGCATTTTAAATCTCCCACTTTCTAGAAACATACTGATGGGTATCTTGTTAAAAACACACAAAGCCTTACAAATCCCAATTTTGATTTCTGATATCTGCTCAGACAACAAGTCTGTCCGAGGGTCACCCATGATTTGTTTCCTCTCTCCTCTGTTATTATTCCATTTCCTCCCTGTGAACGGAAAGACCGAAATAACCCTGCTGAAATCTATGGCTCTCCAGGGGCAAAGCTTTTGTGTCGGAGCAAGTGGAAAACAAGAGCAGCGGTGGCTGAATGGGACACTGCGATATCTAGAGTTTCAAGGCCTCATGGGGCACAGCCCATAGACACAGACACGGCTCATTACTGACAGACTGTATGGAGAACAACCGAGAAGTGTCTCCACTCAGCATGTATGATTCAAAGGGGAAATTGTAGGCTGGACTCTAAATGCTGGCTGAGTGCGCAGTGACGGGATATTCTGTAAGTACATGCCACGGTGAACTGAGGAAGTAGAGGATAGGATCCAGGCTGAGAAAAACTAAGGATGAGTCCCATAAAACCTTTCCTTCCATGCATCTGTTTTGATTCTTGCGTCCTCCCTGATGTTGAATCACACTACCTGATGCTCAAAAGGATGTTGAAAATGTTGCCTGTTACTTTGAATGCATTGCCATCTTATGATGTTGATGACAACCTATCGATTCACTTAGCATCACAGGCAGGTCCACGTTTTAATTTATGTTTTTTACATTATGAAAACATTTTCTATAAAGATTCAAGTTCCCCAGAGGATAAATCCCATTGATGTTGGTGATCTCCTTACATTTACATTTAGGGTTTTATAAGAAATTATGTATTGACATTCATTTTGGTTGATGTATTCATGTCCTCTCCTGGACAGTTAAAAAAACAATAATTATTATTGTGTGTCTTTAGAACTAAAAATACAACAGTGTTAACACACTGACAATGAAAGGGTTAACATTATTATCGTAAGGACTGATATTGATTCAAGAAACTGTACTGAATAAATACAAAAATAAAGTATTTTATTGCAGTCTTAGTAAACTAACATTTTATATACAGAATAGCATTGTCAGTCAGAGCATGTTAGCATTTAGCTCAAAGGCTTCATATTTATTTTTTCATCCAAGTTGTTAAAACTCACATAACCCAAATTGCCAGCCACCGTGGCATAAAATCACTGACATTTATCTGAATGTTTTACAGACTGTGACTTTTAATGGATGCTCATTCTCAATAATTCATTAAAGCATGCCTGTCTTTGCCCATTAATGTATCTTCTCTCCATTCCATCCAGAACCTTAGAAGATGCAGCACATGAAATGAAAACAGTTGAGCATGAAAATAGCTTGTACCTACACACATAGTGGACACACACAAACACACACACTATACACACATACACAGAGAACTCCTGGAGGACAGCTGTCAGATTGAAACTAATGAATGCTGAGGCCGGCACCATAATGGATTTTTTTTCTCTCTTTCCGTCTCTGTCTGTCTGTCCTCCTCACTTTCACAGCATCCTGGTAAAGTGGACTCTGACTCTGACATTGTCTGACACTGTCTGCCTGTGAAACACAGGGTCAAAGTTCATCACCCCCCCCCCCAAAAAAGGGCCAACAAAGTTCATCTAAACTTTTCCTATATGGTCCGCTGCATATCCAATTCGGTGTGGCGTGTAAAATTACCCTCTATAGTCGTTTCTGTAGTTGAGGAACGTGTTAATTACAAACCTTTATGTCACAAATAGTAGTGTTGCATTCAGCTCCTTCTCACCTGCCCCAAGTCCAGACATACTGTCTACCTAAAGCATCTAATTATGATCTGAAGGCAGGCTGGGACATGCAGCTCTCTGCTACTATTCCGAGAGATTTGTTTTGTATCTTTCCACAGTCAGGAGAAGGTCGCCATCCCTCTACGCTCTGATCTGATCCCCACTGACTGGTCCAAGTGCAGCTTGCGTAATCATATCCGGGCACACTAACTAGCGGCTCTGGTGCCCTCCTCCTGGATTTTTTGGCGTTGTTAAAAAATTAAGCTGTGTGGCCCTGTGATGTCTGTATGTAGCCATGGCCCGCAGCTGCGTTCCACTCGCAGATAATTAGGGAACTCTGCTCTTCTGCTTCTGGGTCAAGCCGGGCATTCGCTCTTTATTTGAGTATAGTTATTGTAGTCAGACCAATTCTTTCATTTAGTTCTAGTGTGATTCTTTATGATGAAGGGTTTTCAGGGCATCACTGCAGAGAACATGTGGCACGTAGCCAGAGAATACGTTATGCTCATTGGACTGTGTATTCTTATGGTGGTAGGAAGAACATATATAATATTGTTGATGGTACTTGTTTTTCATTTGAATAAATTCATGCTACTTTCTTTTTACGTTATTGTATTTATTTCACAGTAAGAGTTACATGTTATTGAGCCGATTACAATTGTTGTATTCAAAACAGATGATCATTAAAAATTATATTTTTTTAAACTTCATTAAATTGTTAAGTAGCCTCAAAGTTGATGCATTAATGTTAATAAACTAAAGTCACATAATAGTATATCATATACCCCTCTGTGTGTAGATGGAGAAAAAAAATGTATTGCTATTTTTCTTTTGTAATAGTTATTTGATGATCTGTTGGTTTCATCCATCACAAAACAAAAACAAAATTCTTCTGTCCATTCACGGATTGCATTTTTAATAACAGCTTGTAAGATGGCCAAGGATTAAAAACCTCAACATCACACTTCTCTGACTGTCGGGCAATGTTCTGGTTGCATATGTAAGGAAGCCTCTTTCCCTGTGACTCATACGTGCCTGATAATAGGTTAAGTAAACACCTGAGTATTTGCTTGAGGGAAAAGCAAAGGTGACATGTGAATATGAAAAATACATTTTATTCTCTCTCATCAGCCAGAAACTAGGCTTCACAGCTTGAAGCGTGCTCTACAACCACTTGTCCGCAAGACACACTTTCAGTCATTTAATTGTGTGACTGGGCTGGCTGCACCTGCAGCTCATATGAAGGTAACACTGGAAGATTACAAGACCATGATTCCCTTTGGAGAGGTGGGACACAAGACAGAAAATGCAGGTCAGGGAGAAATATTAAACGATAAATGCGTCTATCAGCTATAAAAAGCAGGAATGGTAGACAACTGGCCTTTTGCATGTCAATATCTTTATTTGGTAAGAGAACTGGCAGTCCTTTAATTACTTTGAGCTGGGCACATGCTGATGATGTCATGCTATCTTCACAGTATGTAGCCGGAGCAAACAGGGTAACACAGCACAGGAGGAAGAGGAACTGTGTGGGTTTCTGTTGCTATTTCAACTCACATGCACAAGAACCATTTGACAAGATACAAATAGAGCAACAATTTAGTGTGTGGTGTGTGTATGTGTGTGTGTGTGTGTGTGTGTGTGTGTGTGTGTGTGTGTGTGTGTGTGCGTGTGTGTGTGTGTGTCCTTTGAAAGCACATCAATTCATAATGAGCTGCTGTGAAGCTTTTTATAGATCTCACCAACCACTGGCTGAAATACATTAACCTTCTGTCTCTGGATCTCATTCTAAATCCAAGGTGCAAGCGTTTTTGTTTTTAGTGAATACCTCAGTATGATCAGTGGGATTGTGTCGGCTTGTGAAATACTGTCCGTACAGAAAGCAATCCCCATGGGCCATATACCTCCTCTAGTTTTCTCCCTGCCCATGTCTTATTCAGCCCTGTTAGTGTACAGTGTCAGTGCTGGTGGTATTTGTGTGAATATGCATGACTGTGGGCTTTGGGGCTTTGCAGCTCTGGCAGTCAGATATATAACACTAATTGCTGACGTGCATCATCAATACATCAATACCTGCTGGTTCCATACTGCTCTGTCTGAGTTACTGGCAAAAATGATGTGGCATGTACAAAGGCCTGTTGCTGTGAGAGAAAAGGAAGTGACAGGACCACATTTAGAGGAGCAAGAGAAGTGTTGTGGTTGCTAAATTGCATTCCTCGCTGACGCTGACCACTGTTCACATGCGCTGCCATGAGTGGTGATTCCTTGAGCAAGACACTTAACCCTGAATTGCTCCCCGTAGCTGTGTCTATATGGTGTATGATTGTAAGTCATAAAAAGATAAAAGCGTCAGCTAAATGTAATGCAAAGTAATGATTATGTCTCTTTGCCACTGTGGGTATTAGATGCATATGATATAAGGAAGTCCCCTAATCCTTTATCAGTGTCATTCCCCTTTCAATGCAGTTATTGTGATTTCAGTAAGTGGGGCAAAAGTGAATGAGATGTAGCCTCTGGTTCTGAATGTCCGATTATTCTCACAACATTACAGAGAATAGATTCATAGCCTTAAGAGATAATCTGTAGTGTCTAATTAAAGGAGGCTAGACGTAATAGAAAATACAAAACAGTAGGTATGCTGTTATAAGACCGTTGGTGCTTCAGCCGCCTTGTCATTAAAGGACCCATGTGATGTTCTAACAGCCTGTGCTTGTGATGGCGTCCTCCTGAGGCCAGTCAGAATGAATGGGCCTTCAGTACCTTAATTTAATAACTTCTACAGCCTGTTCCCTGAAAAGTAAATTGGAGAAGGACACAGATCCAGCCTTTAAAATATGTCTATCTGTTTCTCACCTCTATGTGACTGTTATTCACCACTGTAAATCTGAGTCTATCAAGGTAAATCCCTACTCACTAAAGAGCAGCGTGAAAATACTTATTTTCCCACACAAATCTAGACACAAGCTTCAATAAATTCATATAATTTTCTCTTTTATTGATAATTATATGAGGTTCACATAACAAACCACATTTTCTTTCAAAAATAACATATTTTAAACATCTTATTTTACATCTTAATACAGGGTGGTTTTCATTTGCACAGCAAAGATAGGACATGTATGTTTTAGATAACATGCCAACACACATTATGTACATGTAGTCGACATAATACTCAAATCAATTCAACAAGAGTGCAAAATAACGTAAATGAACAGGCTGTTGCAAAAGCGCCCTGACAGGGAAATTAAGGATGCCTGTTAAAACCCCACTTAGGAAAAGAACAAAATGTGTTTTTAAACGGAACGGGTTTTTTGGATCATGATTAGCGTCTTTCAACAGGAAAACATCATTCTCAGGAGAGAGAGAGAGAAAGTTAGGTAAACAAGCTCAAGGATATAGCAAATCCTCTTAAACGAAAGAGATGGAATTAGTGCAGTGTGTCCTGCTCGGTTCGCATCTACATGCGCTCGGTTCGCATCTACATGCACTTGTTTTAACGTTTACACAATCATCAAACATAATTCAGTAGCCAAATTGCGTGTCCATGCGCGGTAAATGTCTCGGAACCGCGAACCTTCTTTTTCTTTCTGGACCCTCTCAATTAGTCGTGGAGGCACCAGATTACACAAACACTCTCCAACACAAGGTTGTAGATACAGGAAATGTTCCTTGTAAAGACGCCGTGGCTCAACAAAACAGAGGCACCAAATAAATGCTTCAAACTATTCAGGCGATGTCCTGCCCCTTTACCTCCTCAAACGCGTTAGTGAGCGGAGGGGGCTCCTGGCTGCTCTCTATGGAGGACTCGCTCCCCGTGCTCTCTCCAGACAGAAGTCTGGTGACTCTGAGGTCAGCTTTCAGTGTCTGCACGTCGTTTCCTATACTCATCTCTCCCAAGTCATTAATAATCTGAGACAACTCCGGCTTGCCGTTGGCAACGCGATGTCCGTCCGTGTCCAGAATGTCCTCACACTCAAAGTGCATCGCTTTCTCCTCCTCCTCCTCGCCGACCAAGTCCTCAGTGATAGAGCCCAGTTTGGGCGCGCTGCGGCTGCGCTCCACCGGGGGTTTGTAGTAGCACTGTCCGTTCAGCAGCTTCCTGATGGGGACCAACGGTATGGTTTGTTCCCCTATGAGCTGCTGCTGCTGGTGCCTGGCGTCGTCCCTCCGTTTTAGTCTTTTAAACTCAGCCAGAGCCGTGGCCGAGGTCTGGTACAGCAGCAGCGCCATGGCTTTTGCCTTCTCCGGCTTGGACACCAGCACTGCGTGGCAGCGCAGCATCACCGCCTTGTGCTTCATTTCGTGCCTGTAAACCCAGGCGAAGATCTTGGGTAGCCTCGGGTCCGCCACGCAGTAGGTTATCCGGTGTAGCAAGTACAAGTGTCCCGGTCTCCTGGCCTTGTCGTCCACATGCACCATCCGAATGCCCTGCGAGCTGATGGTCAGCCGCATCTTGGTGCCGTTCTTGCCCATTTCACTTTTGCCCCAAATTTTGCTCACCGCCACGTCCGTGCAGCCGTCACCTTTGGATTGGATGGTGGTGGCATTCCCCAGGTAGAGCACCGTGTACGTGGGGTCCTCGCTGGTGATCTTCACCTTTTTCCTCTTTGACTTGAACATGCTGCCCACCCTGTTGAGTGCGCTCTCGGGGCAGGACTTGGCGAAAGAGGTGAGCGCAGAGTAGTTGAGGCTCACAGCATAGCCCTTCTGCTTGGACTGCCTGTCTTCCTCAATCAGGTCGAACTTATTCTTCTTCCAAGGCAGCATTTTATTGCTGATTACAATCAACAGCAGCAAAGTCTACGAAGAGAGGAAGGAACAACAACTTGGTATTATTACTAAATCGTAGAGGTGTTTGTATTTAGCCTGTCAGGTCATTTATGAGCTACACTACTGGAACAGAACGCAAAACACCATACTTCATATGTTCGTCCTCTAAAGCGCTCTTTTCCATTGTGCTGCCTTCCGCTCTGCCCCTTCGCAGTTCTGAACACAGACTGCTGTTGTTGGCTGAGTTTTGCCGATTATATGCAGGGAGAAACCATTTGAGTGAGAATGCAGGGAGGGAGGCGAAACCAAATGACAATAGTCATGTATTGGGTTGTTATGAGTGTGTTCATTGAAACGAAGTTGATACAAAGAATTATATACCAATATTTTAAAAATGAAATATATATTTGTATAATCCAAATGTCCCACCTCCACACATTTTGATTTTGGTGGGGTGGGAATATGGTAGCCTAATTTTGCATATATAAATTGATTGATCAATTATTCAATTCAATTCAGTTTATTTAGTAAAGCCTATTATCATAAATTACACATTTGCCTCAGAGGGCTTTACAATCTGTATACATACGCTACCCTGTCACAGGACCTCACATCGGATCAGGAAAAACTCCCCAAAATAGAAAAAAATCTTTCACAGGGAAAAAAAGGGAAGAAACCTTCAGGAGAGCAACAGAGGAGGATCCTTCTCCCAGGATGGACAGATGCAATAGATGTCATGTGTACAGAAGGAATCATTACACAGTTGGTAGTAGGCATATTATGTATACACATTGTATAATAATTGAATAATTTATTGTGTGTATGTATATATATATATATATGATTCCATTGATATAAAATAAAATTAAGTCTACCAGATTCCACCACAAAATTTATATTTTTTATAAATGTGTTGACAGTCTCTCAAATGTTAGATTTAAGATATATATATATATATATAATTTTATTTGAAGTGTGTTATCTCTTCCTTAGATGAAACCGACACCGTCTGCTTCAACAATCTCTTCCCTTCTCACGTAAACGTAATATTAACGAAAAGTGAAAACACAAGCTGCGTAATAGTTATCTAACACTGCGGTTTCATGCTGCCATCTTTTGGTCAATATCAGAAATGTGTTCTTTAATTTCGTGTAAAGATTGAAGAGGAATTAATCGTAGTAATTCGCTATTAATAACTTTTAATTCGTAGATGTAATTTACTTTAGTGCTATATCTATGAAGTGTGTATTTAAGTGTTGTTTTATTGTAAAACTTGAGACGATTAGGCATCAGGAACGAATGTTAGTAGTGCCCGATTTTCTACAGGGCACATTTGATCGCTGGACAAACGACTAGACTGTACTATAGTTACGACACTATACATTATCACAATAAAGCATATATTATCCTGGACATTTAGTTTTTTTTTGCAGAAGTGCTTTGAAAATTCGTAACTACTAAATTAAAATACATCAAACAATAACTCCAAGGAGTTGAGATAGATTCGTCCGGATCAGAGGTGCGATTGGTTTGTCCCACTTCCGGTTCCTACGAAAACAACGTCGTGCACATGGGGTACGTTAGCGCGTGACATATAGCCTGTTTCTAACCTTTAAATATACTATATTACAGAGTTGTGTGTGGATTATACTATATATATATATATACATATATATATATTACAATATAAGTGTCAACACCATACGCAAGTATGAGTAAGAAGAAAGCAGGCGGACTGGGTCGATCTTTGATCAAGGAGAGACTCCAGGCAGGCCGAGGAAACAAGAGGCACGACACCTGGGTATGGCATGGCAAACACAAGCGTATAATACTTTATACATATTTATTCTAATAATAAAGGAGAGTGATTTCACTGTTCGTGCTTCTGTTGTAAGTTCGGCAATTATACAGGAGCAATGTTGTTACCATACAATCACAAAATTATCACAACTGGTTCTGTGTGGCCTTATTTTGTATTTTTTCCCCCCAATTTTCAGCGCCACACATGTGAGCTGAATGATGGCTACGACTGGGGACGGCTAAACCTGCAGTCAGTAACGGAGCAGAGTTCCATGGATGACTTTCTAGCCACTGCCGAAATGGCAGGAACAGAGTTTGTTGCAGGTAACTAATACCGTACACGTGTAGTTCCTCGGTTGTATGTTGTCGTGGTCAAATATTGTCAATCGTTTTTACTTACCAAGGTGCACTCATTACTCCAAAACATGTCATTGTATTACATAGCTGTAAAAAAGAAAGAAACATATCTTACTGAATGCAAACCCAAATAGCACTGGTTGTAGTGCAACCCATTTGGGGTTGTACCTGTTGATACTGTGCAATGTAATAGTCGTATCATTGAGCAGGTGAACTGGTAGGTCACAATGTGCCCCACCCTCACTGCTGAGAGGATCAATTGTGCTCGAGGGTAAAGGGGGCAGATATATTTAGCTGTTTAGTGTTCCTGTGTTATCTTCTACTCATCTGAACCTTTTTTTTCTACTGCTGTATCTGACTGTTGCATCCTTTTTTTAATTAGAGAAACTCAACATCAAGTTTGTGGCAGCTGAAGCCAGAGCAGGCTTATTAACAGCTGAAGAGCGAAACAGCCTGAAGAAGCTGCATGAAGACAAACAGCATTTACTCAGAATTCCAAGACGGTAAATATAACAGATCTAATTTACTATATAAATGGCCCTGACTGCATTTTCTGCATTTAACATTTGTGTGATATGTCTCTCTTTAGCCCCCACTGGGACGAAGCCACAAGTTCAGAAGTGCTGAAGCAAACAGAGAAAGACAGCTTCTTGGAGTGGAGAAGAGCGCTTGCACAGTGTGTAATATTCTGTATACTCGCTCACCTTTTTTCTTTCAAAGAGGGTTTCCTTAGAAGCATTAGTATTGTTGTATGTTGTAAAACATTTACATCAGTGTAGGATTATTGGTGTCTGGAATTTAACTCCAAGTGTTACCCTTATAGACTAGAAGAGGAACAGAAGTTGATTCTCACCCCATTTGAGAGAAACTTGGAGTTCTGGAGACAACTGTGGAGAGTGATCGAGAGGAGGTAAAATAAAACGTTGTATAATGCCGTCAGCTTATACTTTATTGAGGAATGTGTTCTCTTTATGTAATACTTAAGGCAAAACTGTGTGCGTGTTTTCCTGTAGTGATGTCGTCGTTCAAATTGTTGATGGCAGAAATCCTTTGCTGTTCAGATGTGCTGACCTGGTATGTACATTTTGCATAGTTGTTAAAGTGGAAAAAACAAGATGTATACAACATTTGAGGATGTAACTAAACTGTGACTTAGGTTCCATTGTTTTTCCACCTTGTATTAGCATACAAACAGTACATATTATAAATGCTGCTTCCTTCAACTGTTTGTTCGCTCTTTAAAAATAATGGTAAACTGAACATTTGACACTTTTCTGTTGTGTGCTGCCAGGAATTGTACGTAAATGAAGTGTCGGCGCATAAGGTTAACATGGTGCTGGTGAACAAGGCCGACCTGCTGACCAAGGAGCAGAGGCGAGCATGGGCCAAACACTTCCAGAAACAGGGGCTGAGGGCAGTTTTCTGGTCCGCGCTGGCAGAGAGCGAAAGGCTGGATGCAGAGGAGAAGGTGAATTTGAGAAGCTGTCCGTCACTGGGGAATTTGAATATATGCATTAATACATTAATTAATTAATTAATACATACTATTCATGTATTATTCATGTACTATTCATGAGCAAATACAAGTATATATTTACATTCCCTCAGCATGGATGTTATCAGTTCGTGATTTCAGATTGTTTTAATAAAAAGCTTGTGAATATGTGTAGATCTTTTTGAGCATGTTCAGACCTGCTGCTGCCTTTTTAAAGCCAGTATCAGAGTGCAACACATCTCTCTCCTCACAGGGCATGGAAGTAGAGGAGCCAGAGTGTGTAGAGAGTGACCCAGAAGAAGAGGAAGAAGAAGAAGAACAACAGCCAGACAATGACGTCTTGATCCAAAAAGGAGCAGCTGGAGAGGAGGAGATGAAGGCAGCGGAGCAGGACGATGATGATAAAGACAGTGGCACAGATGAAGAGCAACAGGTAAAGATAACTGTAAAGGAAGAGGACTGGCACTCCTCCTCAGAAGATGATGAAGAAGAAGAAGAAGAAGAAGAAGACGGGGGAGTTGGTTCATCCAATAAATCCTCCTTCCACAACTCAAGCCGGCTGCTGCATAGAGATGAGCTGCTTGACGTGTTTAAGGCGTGTCACAGCGGGCCCAGGTGTAAAGAAGGACAACTTACAGTGGGAATGGTGGGTGAAAAGCGTACACGATACAATCGACTGCAAAATGCATACTTTATGAGTGTTCTGATTGGCTTTGTGAATTAATACAGGTCGGGTATCCTAACGTGGGGAAGAGTTCCACCATCAACACTATCTTCAGGAACAAGAAGACGTCTGTTTCAGCTACTCCTGGACACACAAAGCATTTTCAGGTACTGTTCAACACTTTCAGCCTCTCGATGGGAATTAAAGTCTCTCCTTAATAGAAAGCCTCATGTGTGATTAATGTTGTTTCCTTTTCTTGGTGTATATAACAGACTCTGTATGTGGAGCCAGGCCTGTGCCTCTGTGACTGCCCAGGTTTGGTCATGCCCTCCTTCGTTGCTACCAAAGCTGAGATGATCTGCTCCGGGATCCTGCCCATTGACCAGATGAGGGATCACGTACCTGCAGTCTCACATATATCCTTTGTATGCTGTTAGCGCGGCACCTGGTGAATCCTGCAGCAGTGTTTTTCATCCAATTATGGCAATGTGATCATTGTCACTATATCTGTCACTATACTCGGCATCAGTTATTGATGTGTCTACCATAATTAATTAAAATTACCAACTTTTTATTTGAAATAGTATACCTAGAATCTTGAATCTGGACTTTGTAAAGCTGGTAGCCCCTTTGACATTCATACTTTATTGGCTCTTGGTTAAGTCTTTAACAGATTGGTTACATATGTCAAGTGATCCCTCGACATGTCTTGGAAGGCACCTATGGCTTCAACATCATCAGACCACGAGAAGATGAAGACCCCGATAGGTCTCCCTCCTCTGAGGAGATGCTGATGGCTTATGGATGTAAGATTAACAGTTATTTATTGTTTCCAAAGAGAATGTATTAACAATGGGCAAAACATTTTTTGTTGCCGTTTTAAATGGAGATGAGCTGAACTTTTATATTAAATAATAAATTCTCTCATACACTTGTTTGTATTATTATCCCACTTCATAGGCTTCTGTTTCCTAGAACAAAGTTTATTTTGAGTGTGTGTTTTTTATCTAATAATTTCTTTAAAGCATTGAGTGAACTCTGCTTTTAGATAAGAGCAGCATGAAGTGTATTATTGTGTTTCCCTCTATTTTCAGACATGAGAGGCTTTATGACATCGCACGGCCAGCCTGATCAATCCAGATCAGCCCGATACATCCTGAAGGATTTCGTCTGTGTAAGTTCCACACCTGAGCCAGAACTGAAAAATGATAGTTGCTTGTGCATTTTGTTGTTGGTTTTAAATACATATTTGTAGTAGCTAACATTGAATAAGACGCCAGGGAACCGTCCATTGTGTGCCAAAATGGGAAGACAGTCTTTAATGTCATCATATATTGTTGCTATTTGAACTTGACACACAAAATAGTAATACATTTAAATGTAGTAATTCATTTTGATTTATTTGTTTGATTTATACACAAGTATATTAATTAACTTGTATTATCACCTACGTCAATTGTAAATTCACTGTGCTTTGTGGTTGAAAGAACAACAGGGATATTTGGCTACCTAGCTGCACATTGGAGTATCATGAATTAGTTTTCTATCATTGATTAAAGATGCATTCAAATGTGTACATCCAGAATGGAAGGTGCTCTCCCTGACACATGCAACCTAACGATGGTGACTCCTTACAGGGAAAGCTTCTGTACTGCCATCCTCCTCCGCATATCAACGTGGAGGACTTCCAGCCGCAGCACAACAATTACCTGAAAATAGACTCAGACTTCTCTGACCTCTCCGCCACAACGACAAGCAAGCAACGGAAAATCAGGAGAATTGAAAATGTGGTTGACAAGAACTTCTTCCATCAGGTACTATAGATTTGCCGTTTTCTTATTCGTAAGACAAATAAGTGCCTTAATAGTAGTTATTGGTTGTCATAGAATACAAAAATATGTGAAATTAAATGCTTGAGTATTAATGGGATCTCAATCTTTAGGAAAATGTGCGAGCCCTCTCCAAGGGGGTTCAGTCCGTTATGGGCTACAAGCCAGGCAGCGGACCTGTCGGCCCAGTACAAGCTGCAGGAGAGAGGGTGGGGAAACCCTGGAAAAAACACGGCAACACAAACAAGAAGGAGAAAGTACGCCGTCTGAACAAGCACCTGGACGTCTGGTGAAGATTTGAAATTCAAGCAATTTCAATTCCATAAAATGTCAGCAGGAATTGAAAAAGTACATGTTCACAAATGATTTCAGAGGATTTAATGCTGATTAGGATCCAGATATATATAGTCCCTTTAATCTTGTGAGTAATGTCTGGCTGTCTCTGATAATAATAAATGAGGTGCTTAATCTGTCATATACTGCTCTGGTTACAAGATCATATTGGTGCAATACATTCCATCAACTGGCTCACCAGTTGTACACCAGATATCGCCAGTGTTCGGAAATGGACTCGGCATGCAGAGGGCGTGAATTTGGCCTTGAGCAGGACTTTTTCAATTTGTATTTTGAAAGAGTTTCAAACAACACATTACACAGTCTAAATGACCTAGAGAAATTGCTATGTTTGATACAGATTTTATTCATAAAATGTGATTAATGCAACAAAGCTGTATTATACAATAAATGTGTAATCATGTTAGTGTATTCTTTCTTTAATCCTTTTCAATGAGGTATCATCAGCAAAACAACGTTCGAAAGAAAGATCTGTATTGGCAATTATTTGTATCTAGGGATGCATCATGTAAGGTTCATCTAAAAAAAGTGCTGCAGTTTCCTGACTAACAATTTAAATTCATCCATGTTATAACGTGGTTAGAATGAAGGTTAATTTACTAAACCCCATGACATCTGAAGATTACTGAAAAATCAAGAGATCAACATCTAGATTTGATCTGAACGTTTTCCTGTTGTTTTTTGTTTAGACCTTTCCGTTTAGTGGGGAATTTGGTTCCCAGGCTAGCATGTTACAATTGACTTGATTTATTATCTGCGCTATATAGATTGCATAACATTGCCTGCAAATGTTTATTAAAGCTCTGCTTTGATACAGTTTGCTCTCAAACTAAATCAGCAAACAAAGCATGGATGCATTACCTTCCATTTAGCCTTTGTAGAGGCCCTACCATGTTGCCACTGCAAATATTGAAGACACTAGGGGGCGAACGGGGACGCGTGTTCGGACGCAAACTAATGAATTGTCCAATGCGCTCTTTTTTATTCAATAGCGTAACATCTTGGCCTAACATTCATCAACGTCCTATACAATTGCAATACATTATGTTAAGAACAGCACAGGATCACCTTGATATTAACCCCTTGACAGGACCTCGGTCAACAACTATTTACTCTCCATCCACGCACCTGTCCACCCACCTGTCCACATTAGCAGGCACTTGCCTGTAGGCCCTTTAATGGTACTGCTCCACCCTGCGTTCCAATATACTAAGTGCATTTCCCAATTCACCCGGTGTTTCCCTTAAAGATATAAGAAAGCATCATAACTACATTTAGGTTCCACCAGCCTTCTAAAGTGGGACTTCTCGATGTTCTGTCCCACAGAGTCCAGTCTTCCGGATCCAGGTCCATCCCATGCGGGTCCGTGTCCGGACGGACCCATGAGCTCCTCCCTAACGCACGTAGCCGGCGTCTCCATTGGGCCTTTGAGCGGCTGCGCAGGTGCTGCATAGATGAGTTAGTCCGAGGACAAGGACATGTGAGCCTGTTTGCAGGTGGAATGGGGGCACGTGCATCGCCCCGAGAGGGTCAGACGAGAGGACATGCGAACTCGTCCCCCTTCGGTCTGCAGGAGTTCTGCGTGGACGCGGTCTCGACCTGTTTCTCTCGGAACGCAGACACGCGTTGCGTCCCCATCGGCCTCAGCGCTCTAGCTGCGCTGCTTTTAATGCTGTCATGCTGTCTGTAAGTATGTCTTCTTGATGCAGCATTAGTTGCAGTCTTGTTGTTGAAAAAAAGGTTCTAACATCAAACCCGTTGTAACTCGTGAAGCTTCGTGTACCAGAGGTGGAGGTTTCGAGGAGAAGCTCCAGGAGGAAGCATCTCTTTCCTCTACTGCTTCCTCGGTAACCTGTGCGCCACAATTGGAGCTGTTCTGTCCAGACAGCTGCATATTCTGGTAATGTTGTTTTAATCACGGCACACAAAAAAAGGCAAATTAAATTGTATAGTCCTGCAGTAATAAATAACTCTGCTTCCTGCTCTTTAGGTTTTGATGGGTGCTTTTGCTGCTGCGATGGATGCTGTAAGTTGTGTTTCTTGCTGCTGTCATGTGCTCCTGTACTGGAACTCAAAAGCAGGTATGTGTAGACACACTTCATATCTCAAGAATAATGCAAACCATATCATTCTCAATCAAACTATACCTTGTTCAAACAAAGTGGAGATGGCGTTTTTAGTATTGGTGTCCAACTGGCCAAACGTTTTAGGCAAAACGGTCAGGAAATGCATCAGAGACGCTGTACAGATAACCAACCGCATGAGTAGAGGGTGTGTTCAGTGTACAACTGCAAACATCTCTGTGTGCTTTCTCAGGCCGGAGGCTGAGGACCATGAGAGGGCGGAGGAGGCAGCACCTCCTTGCAGTGTGTGTACTGATGGTAGTTGCAGGAGGCTTTCTGAAATTCAGGGTGAGCCACCTCCCAGCAGTCGGGCCTCTCGTTGGCAGGAGGAGACTGCTGCTGCATGCCGCCCTTCAAGTAAGCACACGCCACCGCTGGAGCTGTTGTCCTTTAACTGTATGACTTGGTGTTGTTCCATGGACAACAACATTTTCAGTTCAAGTGTTTGTACATCTCCAGCTTTCTCACATTTATGTGGCGACCTGTAGTTTCAAATGCTCTGTATTTCATAGCGTCTTCAATTCCTGATCATGTTCTTCAACACAATCTACTTTGACTTGCCTCATCTCCTTGTATCATGTATTAGATCTTCTAATACCTTAAAGATGTTCTAACAGGACAACACTGAAGTCCTGGGTTACATACTCGGCCTGCTGTCCTGTGTCATCGCATGTACCTCCAGGTTCCCAGGTCTCTGCCGAGCCGTAAGTGACATGAGTTTGTTGGTGTCACAGCAACTTCTTATTGCTTTCCCAAAATAGTTTGCAGTGTTAATTTTCTTTTTAAACGGTTTACTTTTCTTTTTTTTTAGTACAGAGGACAGATGCTGGCCCGGGCCTCCATGTTCTCTGGACTGCTGTGCTCACTGGCTGGTGCCCTCTATGCCGCTGCCATAGTCCTCTACGACACTCGGTTTGGGTTTCTTTTAGGAGTCATGCCATGGCTGCTGTCGGCAATATGCTGTGCCACCATGGACCTTCTTGTATCCTTGCATGGCAAAAAGTGACCACATCTTACTCGCCTTTAACAAAATAAGTCATTCACAACACAACGATGATTCAGCTTTACCAAGTTCTGAACTCTCTTTGGTAACTGTCTAGTAAAAGGAAGAGAGCAGAAACTCCAAAGTCACCAATACGAGAGAAGGACTTCACATCTGAGCAATTACCTGTAGTACAAGTAGATTAAATGTCTTGAATTGTTTGAATGTATGGAAATTGTACTGCCTTTCAGCCAGTTGTTAACCTTTAATTCAACATCTTGAGATACTTCTCATCCACTGGTGGAGTAGAGGGACCGCACGGAAGCTGATCAGTTTTTCTCCAGACAAAGAGAGCCTTTTATGTAGCTCCCACATCCTCACTGAGGACAATGACGTCATGAAGAGAAAAACAAAACAGCAAGTTCTTTCGTCAGCAGGAACCAAAGTACGGTTTGATACTTTATGGTCCTATCTGTTTTATTAATCGGGGGAAATTGTACAGCAATTATTATCCCAACAAACCTGATTAAATAAAGTATTAACTAACCAACTCTTTTATATTTAACATTGACAGTATTTGAATAGTACTGTGTCATTTCCCTAACAGTATGCAGGCATTCCTCTGCACGGTTTGTCATTTTCATAAATGAATGTTAATGATGCATTTACAGTTTCTTTTGATCATAATTCTATTTAACCTTGTCTTCAAAGACAAAAGATGGCCAGAAGATGACTGAGATGGGTGGTTATATGGATGTCACTGTTCAACCTGCAGGAAAAGTAAGTGAAAAATCCGTGGAGAAACGGACTTCATACTCACTTCATATTTTCTTAATTGAATACGTTTTTTTTGTTGTTGTTGCAGATATGCTTTGAGAAGGTGGAGGACCGGTCTCTCAATCAAACGCTGCGAATGATCAGAGTCGACAGTTTCTGCTCCTCAGAAACATCCTGTGACTCTTCACTATTCAGCTCTGACCTGGAGGTGGGTTGGAGGCCTGTTTAGCCCCGTTGGTGAGCAGTGTGACCTTTTCTTACAAATTACAAAGTACACTCAACAATCGGAGCACAGATCAAGAGTTACTGCTTCATTAATACATTCAACATTTTTCTTTTTCAATCGACAACCACCTTATGACCTTAACCTCTTCTGATTTAATGTTGAGTAAATAAATAACCTTTTATTTCAATTGGCACTGCAACAATATTGCTCCTACAAATATCTACTTCTGTTTCTTTTCCTGCTGTCTAAAAATGGTGTAAATACATCTCAAATGTACACTGTTGCCACATCTCAAACTGAAGCCTGTCAATAAATCCAGCTCCATGTACTTCTAGTGGACCTACCACTAGGTGGCGACAGCATGTTGGCATAATGCCTGTTTCATGATGATTGTAAATGACTATAAGAGGGTGAACTGGTTAAATCTCTTTTAATGTATTCTCTTTTTATTTGGGCTTATGTAACTGGTTCACCCTGCACTGTTTGGAAGTTTATGAAGAGGTTAAAGTCGAGACACTGCAACTGACCTACTTCAAGGGTTGAAATATCATTATCTGTTCTTCATTCCATTTACCTCGCAATATATGAATGGACATGTTATCTGTTTGATTAGATTAAGAAATTACTGGCGCATTAAAATCCAAAACTTTGAGGAAGTCACAAGAAGAAGTAACAGTCAGGATGGGTCAGCAGTTTGATCTGCTGCACTTTGAAATGTGTGCTTTTTACATGTGACCCTGAGGGAAGTAAGTCAGACAAGTCGTCGGAGGTTTTTGCAAGAAGCCAAAAGTCATCATAATCTCTTAGGATTCATGAGTCGCACTCTAGAGGGACCAAAGTGTGCTTGTGGGTAAAACAGTATGGAGAATATTTGTGAGAAGCATGATTTATTTTTGTCTCGACTGGTGATTTGAAGTAAAGTGAAACGTGGCTTCACTATGGAGTGTACAATTGTGCGGAGAGATAGATCACATTTATATAAACTTCCCTCTCTGAAAAGGCATAGTTTGAGTGTGCAGGGAGAGTGAAATTACAAGCTGGTCCTTTTTCAGGCGCTCACGGCCACAAGAGAAACTCCCTTAATGTTCTCCTGGAGAAAGTCGAGCACTGGAGGATGTCATTTAACCCAAGAAACAAAGGCAAATGGCCTGAGCACAAACAATTGCAGCTTGATACTATTGAACAAACAGGAAAAAGCAAATCACGAGAATGCCCCTCGTATTATTGTTGGTGTGATGGAGAAGTAAAAGAGCTCAAAGTGTTCAATATGGACTGTGCGTTCAAGTTGTATGTGGTAAAGTATGCAATTGCATCTGGTTGTGTGAATACTCTTTAATTTAATATAATATCAACTCGCACTGGTCAGTAAAGGTTTGTTTTGCCCACGAACACTGGAGCGTCCACATATTCAGTGTTTTGGGGGCAGCAGCAATTAGTCTGAGTCTGTAAAACAAAATCTGTAAACTCCTAATAAAAGCTAATCTTTTCTCACCATCAACAATGTGTTGATCTGAACTCTTTGTCTATACAAAGACGACAACGAGGTAAATTCCTAGATTAGTCCCTCCCTGCCTGGCCCTTTCCCCATGCTAGTTAGATTTAACAGAAGCTGTTTACTTGGTGATTAAATATAAAGATGGTTTCTCACAGGGTTTACATTCCAACACATAGAAAACAGATGTTACCTAACTGGAAAATGTGTCAAAGCAAGCTGAGGAGAGGGGGGGAAGTGATCAGTGATATAGTGAACAAAAATTAGATTTGCATATGTACTTGAATTTAAATGTGTGTTTTTCATATCACCATAATTGCTGATCATGATAAAACCACACATCATTTTGGAATGTGCTGCCTGCATACACTGCGCAGCCGATGCAGCTTGACTTGTCTATTGTGCTGTGTGTTTCTTGCACATTTATGCTGAGGGCCAGCTCTTTATTCAGTGGGGTGGGGGGGGGGGGGGGGGGGGTACGTACGGAGGGGTACAGCCAGGGTTGGAATTGTTTGAGATTGGCCTTTTGGCCCAATTGTTCTCCTGTAAGGGATCTTTGATTAAAGACCTGTGCTGGGCTGGGTCTGTCTGCCTAGGAAGTAGTGCAAAATGCTTGCCTTGTCTATGAGGGAACAGTGTTACCCTCTGCTATTTTAGGAGATGTTTATGGTCTGTTGTACGATGCCTGCTGGTCAGGGCGTCCGAGTGTGTGCTTGTGTGTCTAACCATTTTGCATTCTCGATATTTAGCCGAGTCTGTTACACAACATGAATCATAAAAACATGTTTCATTTCAGGATCTCATATTGAAAATAATCTGTTAAATGGGATCGGCGTCTAAAAACAAATATCCCTGTGCTCTGAGGAAAAAGTGCTAGATGAAGGTTATTTAAAAGTTGGATACTTGTGAGACGGTTTAAGCAATCTACAACCACAATGACACATTGGTCACATATACCACGAAACACAACCCTTTTGATGCCTTAATGTCTACAGGGATCGTTAGTAAGCTATGGTTTCTCTTATATACATTGTGAAATATGACAATTCTTCAGCTGTTATTCTAGATCTATAACAATATCAACATGTTCATATTTTCCAGTGGGATTTTGAAGCGGCAAATTCCCAGTGGCTTGAACCAACGGCAAAACAACGGGAGGGGGCTAACTTTCCACTGCAAGAGTTGCCTACAAGTCCCAAACTTGATAACATCTGCACCTGTGCCATGTTTGTTTAAATCTTTATTAGTAATGTGATACACATCTGGTGCATTAATTTCTGGGGAAATAAAAATTAACGCTGAACTGTTATCTGCCTGGTATTACTTTACAGTTTAGCTAATGTGTGAGTACTATGCTGCATCTTTCTCCTCAACAGTCCTCTGCTGGTATACTGATGGCGAAAACGGCACATCTTTTGGTTGGGGATGTTGAATGTCGCGCTATAGTTACTGCGTGCAGCTTTTCCCTTAAATTAATGTCAACGGTTTTAATTATAACAAATGGCTATTCATTCCTTATCTACTGCTGAATTGGGTAACACAATGCTAATTGTGCCAATGCCCTACTGACACACCTGCAAGTACTGCTTATAGGTATGGGGTCTGTCAAAGAAGACCAAACCAAGATCTTTAATTTACAGCTGTTTCTCAGTGAACGAAGGCACTTGGCAATCCTCAGACCGCATTCATCAAAACCACTGAAATCTGTTGACACTGTTTACAGAAAAGACCTCTCCTAATAAAACAATATTGCGACCCTGCTTGCTTGCAGGGTCATTGGGTCATATCCTGTATTTTGCTGGTCGACCTGGGTTATCAGGGCTGGACTGGAAAAAGTTCCGCGGCGCAGATAAGAACCAGACCAGACGGCCAGGGCTCCTCCGCCCTCTCCATCATCCCTCATCCCTCGTGTCCATCTGCCTGTTCGGGGGCTTTAAACGATAATGCTGGAGCAACAGCACAGGGCATTTTTAACTGAAGGGACTTCCTCGAACCTGATAATGAAACAATACACAGATTAGAGCAAAGTTATGGAGGACATTTTACTCCTCCCTGTTACATTTCCTCAAGCCATCTGAGATAAGTGGGAAATGGTTAATGAAATGTAGCAAAGCAATAGTGATATCAGCAGTATCAATTGATGTTGAACACGAGGGCCAGGAGATAATTCTGTTTTTATTGAATATAATCAACATCAGATCGAGATTGTATTTTCCTGGCCCAGTGATGGTGGACATACTTTTGCCATCCTTGACTCAGTCCTTCATATATATTTCTAATTCTGTAACAGTTTTGTCTTTAATACATTTGGGATATGGTTAATCGACTGACAATGGAAAGCCATGCAGTCCTTCTTGTTGTTTTATTGTTGCTGTTCGATAGGAATGTATCCCATGTATAGCTTAGTAAATCGGAGACGCATCCTTACATAATGGCTGTTTAACTAAAGTTCACATTGCATAACATGTCTCCTCAACTCAAAGGCCATTATTGTTTTTTTTAATCATACTTTTGGTTTAGTACACCTGATAACTTATTCTGTTTAAAATGGACCTAAACACAAGCTGTTTTTTCTAAATGCATCCAATAAACTAAAGAAGACAATGATGTGTTTGCACTTTTTAAAAGCTGTCTGATGTGATTAAGTGCTGAGCTAGCATTGCTCCATGGGCCTCATCTGTCCCTTCTGAGACTGGGCCAAAGGAAAACAAACTGTGTCCCATATGAAAAGGTGGAATTTTGTTTGCAGAAGTGATGAAGAGCACGGATTAGCACATCTGAAGCGGCAGTGGGGAATGAGACTTTTTGTTTTTCTTGGCCGTGCGTCACAGATCGCTCCAATGCAGAGGACATGGAAGACGCTGGATGACTCGAGCCTGCAGGACATTCGGTTCACCTTGCAGGGGGCGGGGGTATTGTTTAGCAGTAATACAAAATCCTGAATAGTTGCAGTGAATGAATAAGTCAGAAACTGAATGTTGACTAATGAATACCAGACATTGCTGAGTAACTCAGAATAAAGGTTTATGTGTGTTGCTTGGGAACTTTGTTAGTTATCCACTAGTTTGCCACAAAGATCAGTATTCTTGTAACGTTCTGGGAAAATGTATAATATCTAGCTCTGAAAGACATTTCTTAAGAGTAAAGAAATTCACCCAACGACGTCTCAACTTGGGCACTAGACATTTAAATTATTGCAGAATACTAAAAACGAGACATGGAGTTTTAAACTGGCAGGCACCAGGAATTTTTGGTTGCATCATAGGGAATATTGTCTCGGATCTATAATGTATATATTGGCATCCTTTCTTCGAAGTCCATTTGATATACTTGTGCATATTTTTCCAATTTAAAAACTCATAACTGGATGGCCTGTCTTTTATACTATACACTAAAATGCTATGGTTCTTATATTTGAACACAAGATCTCTCCACACGGCAGGGCCACATGAACTGCTAACAATGCGTGCTCATAAGCTGATATTGTACATTATTGGTGTGATATTAGTGTAATATTTTTTTAAATGTCCAATTACCCCCTCCCTCTCCCCAAAAACATGCAGTGAACCTGGGGGCTTTTGTGACCACTGGAAGTCTGGAGACTAAGAGCTGGTACCTGCTTTCACCATGTGCCAATTAAGTCAGCCTTGATAATTATCAGTTTCTTCAGAAATCGCTCATGAAATGGCAGTAAACCAATACGAATCACTACATCCTGTCATCCTTATCATATATCTGTGTCCCTACATCACTGAGAAAAGAGAATGGATCATTGCTTCACTATTACCTTCCCGACATGGTACTTGTCCTGTGGTAAGCCGTGACACATGGGAGTTTAACGAACTCTCTTTCATCGCCGAGATAGTATTTCGGTTACTTCAGGATGGCGGGCGCGCGCGCCTCACCTTCGCGTGGTCTCCTCCGGTGATGTCACACGCGTGTCACTTCCTGCCGTCAGGCAGCTAGTTCAGGCCAGTTCACTACCACTATAGTACTCAAGCCGTCCCTCTGAGCTGTCAACAGCAACCAGCCACTCTGCCAGCGACAACATTTTTCTATCACCATTAGTCCATTCTTCTCTTCAACGACGTTTCCCTTCAGATAGCAGCTGCTCCCGTCTCACCATGACTCGGAGGTGATCTTCAGCGTGTCCAGGTGGTTCTGGGTGAGAGTGTGTTTCATACGTTTTGCCTCGCTGTCATCACCCATGTGTCAGTTGCTACCTAGCTGGAGATGAAGCTAACGGGTAAGCTAGCTGATGCGCGACACAACCTGGCCGGGGTTGTTTTCGAAACGCGGGTTGGCTCCGACAGTTCAACCGAAAGCAAGGTCGGCACTGAGCGACACGCGCACGTTATTGTTAAAGTAGTCACCAAGTAGCGGGCTAACAATGGAGCTTGGCTAACGTTAGCCAGCTAGCCACCATCCAGAAGCACTTCCTGAGGCTCAAAGGCATTAGTCGTTGACAAAAAGTAGGCATTTATCAACAGAGGAATGCCATGAGAGATGTTGGCAGCATTAGCTGGTGAGAGATGAACTCTCATGCTCTTGTGTTACATTGTAGACCTTTAACAGTTGAGTGGACGTGTCTTTGGTCCCTAATTGGCTTTGTACTGAATTGTGAGTCAGTTATTCCAATTATAGTTGTAGCTTAGTTGTTCATGTGATATACTCATGAAGTCATTTAGACACTATATATATATATGATTATTGAGATAAGGGACAATACATGTCCTCCACTGAAATGCAAAGATTGGCTTAAAAATCCAGATATAAATTAATTGAAATAGACTTTAAAAGCTCATCATGAAAGACTTAACTACCCCAATGTACTTCGTTGTGTCTATATGTATATATTTTCATAGCAATTTGACCAAGTAGAAGCAGAAGTGCAGCACTTGCCCCAGAAGGTACATGCAAATTAACATGTCCTCTGCAAGAGGTCACAGGTTCTAATTGCAAAGAAAAGTATGAAATTAATTGTATGGCTTTATAAGATATAACCCGAATACCTAAAGCAAAATACCCATCAAATTATACGTTAAAAATTGACGCTCAAAGTAGTGTCCTCAGTTCATGTCAACTCCGTCAGAATTTTTACAAATTAAAAAAATCTGGCATATTATGGCCTGAACTTTAACCCTGAGGACCCCTTTTACATGCTTCTTCTCTTGATGGATGCAGCAGTACAGCACATGGTCATGTAAGTTTAACATTTATATATTATTTTTAGCAAACTAAGTTGATATAACTGTCGTCACAGGTTTTGTATGTGAACTTTGTCATCCAAGAATGATTATTTTAAATAAGAATTGTGAAATAAATGGAGGTGTTTTTGGTGAGTTTATGTAGGCAGCTAGCAACTGGGAAAAATCTAAATGGCTCCAGTGTACGGGATACGATTCAGACAATAAAAACCTGTAATTTCATCAACTGTGTCAGGCGTCAACTCCGTCAGAATGTCTGTCTGACTGTTCAAGCTGACAGAGTTGACAAATGTCCAAAACATCATTATTTGATGCATAATAAACACAGAATGTGTTCATGATTTAATATTAGCATAATACTTATACTAAACTGACTGGTTGGCAAAAGATACATAATCAACGCAAATGTTAATTCATATTTATTGCTTTTCGGCAAGAAGTAGACACCCCTCCAGATAGTCCACTAGAGCAGAGAATGGAGGAGCCAACTTCCAGTAGACGTCCTCAACCGAACCAGGATAGCTTTAGTTTAAAGTTAACCTTTGACTTTGTTTATAGTATAGAGCTGGTGGTGTATTGAGTTAACTCTTGGTCATTAAAGATCTTTACCTTTCACCGTCCCCATTTTCTTGGCCTGTTTGTTATGTATGCCATTTCTCTAAATTGATGGTCTCGTAACACACAGAGGATTCTGGATCCTGCATAGGTCATTGACTTTGCTAATACGTTTTAAGTTTTTCCTTAAACAGTTAATGCACTTATAATCCAAGCATAGAGGGACTAAAGACACATGCACTTCTCATGTGTGCTTTACGGCCTGTTTAACAGACCTTATTTTGCTGTAATGTTACATCAGTCCGTCAACACCGTCAGTTTTGTCCTACCCTAAGATGTTAGTTTTTGTCTTAAAAAAAAAAAAAAGAAGCCTTTTACTTAGTTTATTTTATTGAGTTAATTCACTAAAACATTGCATGGACTACATGCAATGGTGTCTTAACTGCATATAACCACAGATTAAATATGTTAAATGTTAAATATCACTTAACAAGGAGTAGGCACACTATTACTAGATATTTAAATACTTAAAAGTGTCTCTGAATCATTTAAAATAAAATGATTTCTAATGCATCTGACGGAGTTGACAAACGTCAACACACAAATTGGATAAATGTCATTTTTTATAAAAAGCGATTTTATAAAAAACTTGTTCCTTTACATAGGTCAGACATGTGTTTTATGAGAAAATCTATTCCAAATGAATGTGCTGCCCATTTGAGTTTTTTATGTTTCAAAAGTAGTTTTGTCGCTTATCTCAAGAATCAGTGACACCCAGAGTGCATTGATGATGCGTGTCGCTCTAAATCTGAATTAAAACTGTCTTGAAGTGGCTGCTTTTCGAATTACTTTCGGTCCGTGTGAATATCATTTTTATGTATTTGCTTTTGCTGCCGTGTACCAGAACCACAAAAGGTTTATGTATACAAGGGATCAGACATAGATTAAGCTTTATATATTGTCGACACCTATCACTTAAAATATTTACTAATCGAGTTCAAGTTTATTTGTTTTACACAATTACCAATCATCCAGTGAAGCTCAGGACAAATGTATTCACTTTATTCATTGTTATTCACTTTCTTATGACATTAACAGAACTGGTTCTTTGCTGCCTCAATGAGGCCGAGTAGATAATTAGTTTGTGTGCTTTTATTGAGGATGTGACCTTTGAGATCAGAGGAGTCGTATCCACACATAGCAAGCAGTAAGACATGCTCAACATATCTTCACATTTCAAAATGTGTGTAAAAGCACTGAGCAGACTATTGAATTTCACTTTTAATTTTCAATTAAATTACTAATAATTTCAGCGCTACAATTTATATTGAGTGGCTCTATTTAAATTAATTCAGAGAAAAGAATTAAATCAAGTTTACTAAGATCAGCCAAACTGGACCAGGTCATTTAAAGACATTATTGATGCTTTGGCTTAGTTGTAATACTTAATTAGAAATTTGAACTTTTGTAAGCTGTAAGAGTACAGAGTAAAACACAATAATCTGCAGTGCTGTATCCTTTAAAAGGGCCTTCTGGCTAAATGATCACACCCTTATGGTCTTAAATGAGGCAGCCACATTTATGTAGGTATCATGGATGGGCAAGCTTTACTAACTCGGTCCATGTTACACATCTGGATTCCAGCAATCAAGAAAGTTAACTTGCCCTCTTCACCTTTTGAACTTTTGTCTCAGAGAGCTTGAGGTTGTTTCCAAACTGCACATGTTCAAGCGGTTTACACTTCAATGTATGTTCCACTGGTCTTTGAGCCAATGCCTTAACATTTTTCACGGGTGAGCTTTAAGACAGCATCATGTGACGGAAGGCCTGCCAGTGTTGATTGAGAGTGGAGATGAGAAATATCCTGACATGGTAAAAGTCTGTCGGCAGCCAAGCGCCGTTTGGTGGGGAAGCCCCGCAGCAGTCGGTCAGAGAAACATCTTTCTTGTGGCGGTTTAGCGGTTTGCTTCCAACAAGTAGAGGTCAAACCAGCAGCCTGCATCAGTGGGAGTTGAACTTGAAAATAGATACGTTGGGAAATTTTACACAAACATGGGAATAGACTTGTGCAATTAGATGAATATATCAGGCGTTGCTGATTGAAAGAGCCTTGTTGATTTCAATCAGGAGGACTCAGATATATTTTACTTGGAGTTTATAAGGTTTTGCATGGCCTGGCCACACAGTTTTTCCTTTAAACATATGTCTGTCCTCAGACAAGGACGTCTTGGCTGTCAGGACATGAGGAGGACCATCATTTGTAGTTGTTGCGATGCGTCCCGCACTATTTGCCCGAGCTCGCGATCATCAACAGCAGCTTCGCTGGCAATTTATGACAGAAAGCTCAGGACAGAGCTGCGGATGGATCCTTCTTTAAAATGCTACTCGTGGTGGTAATGATGGTTATGAAGCAGCGCCAGAGATGTTTTGATTTCAGGGCAGCTTTCAGTTTCTTCATTACTTTCTCAGATCTGCTTAAACTGTTAAACAGGAAAAGAAGATGACACCTCCACAGTTTCCGCTGACGCCACTAATCCATCTTGTATTACAACGGAAATACAGCCACACACTTGTTGCATCACAGTGGATCATTTCAATCAAAAGCAACTCCTAAAATAAGACTATTATGAACTTTGGACGTATACAACTCTAATGTATAAAATAAATGTCATCATCAAAAGCGCACTTTCTCTTAAAATGACTTGGAGAAAATTGCTATGCGTTGAACTTGCAGCTTGATATCACCGTAGCCCACCAGTCATACATCTCAAGTTTCTGTGGAGTTAAACGGGAACATTAAATATGATGGTAAAAGGGCTGTGTTTGATTGAGGCAGTGGGGATATTATTTGAATTATGGTATATTACGTTATTTCTCATGTATGACTGAAAAATAAATCTTGATTTGCCCGAATAAAGTTTAGACATTTACGACGTAATTTTTCTCATGAAAGGAAACTAATTCAATAATCGGTTACATCCATATATAAATATAATTTCTCACCTCGGGTCATATAAGCCGCTCAATCAAGTAAAATGTGTTTTAATCTCTTTCACATTGTTGTATGCAGTTTTTGATAGACCGTTAGACAATGCTGCGGTTAATCCAAGAGCATGTGGTCCGTTTTAAAAACACACTTTTGATCTGTAGGATTATTTTTTTTTTTTCTCTCTCTGCTCTTTCCCGCCATATTTGTCACCCAAGGAATGGAGCTCTGTTAAAGACTCCTATTTCGGGAGTAATTTTTTGTCTGATCGACTTTATGCATTAATTATTATATTCTGGAATGTCAGAAATTCTTCTCACTTTGTTGTGATCTTATGTATATGTGTTCTCTTTTGGCAAATTCTTAAAACAGAATTGTTAGATTAATTATGCTGGAGTCTTAAAACTGTCTGTTTTAAGATAATTCTATAATAATTAATGTGGACTCATAAAACTGTCTTTTAAGAGTCCACAGCAGAGGAAGTGCAGAGAGTCATGGAGTTTTTTGAGGCCAGTGGTCACAGTGATAAACGGCTTGATTGGCCAATGATGGGGAACAAAGCTTGGGTGCAAAGGAGGGGAAGTGATAAAGAAAGCACATTGAGTGCAGAGCATGAGGGCAACAACACACGTTTTCCTCCAACGGCTTCCATGACTTATATTCTTCTGTCATTAGGTCATTGGTCATTGTTCACTTTTTCCTTTCAGCCTGTGTTGAAGGAAAGGACAGAAAGGGAAGGGAGAATATGTCTAGTCTTGGCTATCCTGGATGGATTTATTTGTATACTTTTGTTATGCTCATGCTCATGTTCAGGTTCTTGGAAAACATGCGTCTCTGAGCTGCTCGGCTCAGCCTTGCCCAAAAGGGAACTTTGTCCTGATAATAGTTGGCAAATGATGCTGATATTGAGACGCATGGGCCTTGAAGCATAACTGTAACCGTATTTCAGTTGACATGCATGTCAAGGAGCTTTTTAAACCTGAACTGATTAAAGGCATAATGTGACATTTTGAATCATCATACTATCATGATGCATTTTTAATTAGTCTATGTTCAGCTTCTCTAATTCATACACTAAATATATGTTTTTTCCTTTCACTATTTGGGAAATGTAAAAACAAAACCTTGGGTTTCTTAGTTGTGATGGTCATTTTTATGAATGTTTACCAATTTTATAGACCGATATATTGATTGAGTAAATATTCATTAGATTAAACACCAAAGAAACTGTTGTAGTAGCATTATTCAAACTTTGGCAAAGGTCCATTTGCTAATAATAATGAATGTATTACTGATAGTACAGTCAAATAGATTAATAATTAATCTTGCCTCTATGTATTTCATAACACAAAATGGCCTTGAAAAAACCGTTGCTTCATCATAGAACAAGATATACTTCTCCAGTTTGAGACGCAAATCTTAAATACTTGTAATAATTAGTGCCTTGCATTGAGTGGTTGTAGGTACACAACTACATCAATATCCAATGAACATGTTGTATCCGTTATCTACTGAAGGCGTGACGTGGCTCACTGTCCCCAGTCTAACCGTTTGGGAAAGTTAGCAGCCGTGTGTGTGTGTGTGTGTGTGTGTGTGTGTGTGCGTGTGTGCGTGCGTGTGTGCGTGTGTGTGTGTGTGTGTGTGTGTGTGTGTGTGTGTGTGTGTGTGTGTGTGTGTGTGTGTGTGTGTGTGTGTGTGTGTGTGTGTGTGTGTGTGTGTGTGTGTGTGTGTGTGTGTGTGTGTGTGTGTGTGTGTGTGTGTGTGTGTGTGTGTGTGACTATTACAATTCCGCAAATATTTAAGCAAATGCTTTCTATATGAAAACGTTTTACTGCATATCAGTCGCCATCCATTTAAGCAAGCTCCTCTCCCTTTTTATCTTGTGTGGTTTGCTGTTCTCCTTAACGGAGCCCAATGAGCAGCTTTAAGTAGCAAGCTGCTCCCTCAGAGTTCTGCTCCTCTACTTAAAAAGAAAAGTTAAATTTGCAGTTAAAGGATTAATTATTAACTTCACGAACATTGATGATTGTCATGTTTAATCTTGTAGTTTGAAATAAGATCAACAGCTGCCTTGTGTTTTATTTTCCCAAGCCTGCATTGCTTATTAATACAATAGCAGACTAATCAAATGAGGGACTACAATGTGGCTTTAGGCAGGGCTGGAGAAATCTATAAATATCGCTAAAGTCATGCTGACACTCAGAGGCCCTATAAGGGTCCTCTGTATTCCAGTAAAAAAAGTGTTTCCTTCTATTGGCATTATGTTTATTATATTATTGCATTGGCATAGTGACTGAAAAACCAAGCCTCATGGGTGGATGGGAGTCGGGTCGAATCACCTGACAGTTTTTCCATATTCTGCAGCCATTTTAACATGAGGTCATGACAGGTTTCTAAAGGCATGCATTTCTTATTCGATTAGATATTACTGTATTCATTCCCAGGGTGGAATTTTGTGAAGCAGCAGCAAACATGTTTACAAATATACACTACAATAAAGTAGCAGGGCATATTGTATTTAAGAATTAAAATAATAAAGGAAATGAAAATGTAAAACAAAAATGAAAGTGTAAAAAGTGACATCAATTTGAGAAGGAGCTGGCCAAAGGTGATTTATTGTACAGTCTCATTGCAGTGGGCAGGAATGTTCTCCTGTATCTGTCCTTGTGACAGCGGAGCCTACAGTATCTAGGTTCTTTAGTCGCTTTAGGAAATAGTTACTGAGCATAAAACAAACTGTCTGAATGGGATAGGAATGGCAATGATAGAAGTCTGCAGGAGCTGATAGGAAACCGAAAGGAGTGAATCTGAATTTGAGATGATGGGAAAACCTTTCACTTAAACTCCAATGTGGTCTAGTACTCCATGATATTCTGGACTAAAACCTGCATTAGTGTGGACATCGTCTCTGTTCAGAAACTTCCCTCATTTCCATTTAGTTTCTCAACATTTAAATGCACAAATGTGTTGCGAGAAAGAACAACCAAATTAAATGAATGCCAGTTGATCCTTACTTAAAGGGCATCCAACAATGTGCACTAGTGAACATCTTGGCATGTGCTTTCACATTCCCCTGTAACTCTTCTGCTGCAGCGCAGTACACATTAACCATGATTGTGTTTCCCTTTGGCTGATATGTTACTGTTTTGTGAAAGTCTCTCTTTCCAGTTTACCATCAGTCAATTTAGTGGAAAAGCAACATGAAGTTTTGGAAAGCGGGGTTCATAATGTTCATAGTATTTTTTTATTTTGTTCTATCTCCGCCAGGATAATCATGCTTGCATTTGTTGATTTGTGATTGTGAGTATGTGCTTCTGTGTCTGACCACCGCTAATCTCGCATTCTGCTGCACCAAACAGCATCACATTGCAGGTGCCTAGTTATGGCTGCATGCTCAAGGACCTCTCATGGTTGCTTTGACTCCCACTTTCTCAAAACATATTTGATTGCCTTGTTATACTGCCAGCTGACTCCTCCTCTTTGTTAGCGCAACCCTATCTGCTTATCTGGTTTTTGCCCAGTTTATAACTGGCCGCAGAGACTGTGCCTATGCGGAAAAACAGTGTGCCCACTTTTATTGTTTTGAACGGAGTGTTTGGCTAACAGCTAACTACACACAGCGCTGACTGCAACACTTGTTATTATAAAATATATTGACTGAACAGCCTAGAATAACCATTTAAAGTCACGCTTACCCCCGTGAACCGGAGCTGTGACGCATACTTGCACTGAGCTAGTGCAGACATGTACATAGAATAAAATGAGAATGTGTTTGTTTTGTGAGGCATGGGAGTGAAAAACATTTGATACACTTGCGTTCTAGGTTAGCCAATAGCGTGGTGGTGTTCATTCAATCGCACATTACAGCAGTGGTCCTTGTAGACACACCTGGTGGAGATCTAGCTTCTAAAAAAGCCCCTTTCTAAATTATTATTTTTTCCTCCCAGGGTTCCAGGTTGGTGTGGTGGGAGAGCAAACTAACAGTGGGGAGGAGGACTGCCTGGGGCATTGTGTCCCTGGCTCTCAAGGTAGGAGCTAGTACTATAATGTCGTTGTTGAACCGCGGATCAATTACACAGTTTATCGTAACCATCACATTGTGAAATAAAGTTTTACTGATTATCGTCATCTGATGATATTCAGTAAATATGCGATCAGGTCATCAGCATTCATGCTTTCTATTTGCCAATCCATGATAATGTTATATTGTAAACAACCAGTCTGTTTTGAAATTGACCGGAGAAGAGCTGGGAAAGGGATGATGCGTTTAGGCGAACGTTCGGTGAAAATGGGTAATGGGCGAAGGTAAATTATAATGTTATCATGTTATATTCACAAATCCAGTTGTTTGAAGGAGATGTTCTCGCAACAATATCAATTAATATTTGAGAGAGAATGATTACCCGTTTACACTAGCAGCTTATAATTATACTATATTTTATTTCTTAATCATTTGAATTTTGCCTTTTTTATGTGAGAAAAAAACCCCCAATATAGATGACTATAACAAAGTAAAAGAATAACATTTAAAATGTGCTAAGGTTTACTCTGACTTGGTTGGAATTATGTTTGGGACTGAAGTAAAATAAGCTGCTTTAATCAAACAACAGAGGGATCTGTATCTGTAAATATGGATAATCAATCATATGCAATTAATATCTGTGGCCCAAAAAAACATGTTGATGGAGCTCTAAAAGTTATAATGATCTTCACTCACCCACATTGTTGAAATTTAAATGTGTAACAAATTAGAGTGGGTTATTCAGGAATGTACCCAGGGTTTTTCCTGCATAGAGAAAATGTGGGCGCGCGCCTAAGCCTTTTTGCCAAGCGCCTATGAAAAATCACGAGCGCCTAAGGCAAAAAAAAAAAAAAAGTGCGCGAATAGACAGAGCGGCCACCTGTTGATACGGCGATGCGAGCGCCGACATAGGAGCTCAGCCGTGTTGCGCGCACGGGTGAGTTTGCGCTCACTACCCCAAGCTGCATTTCTTTTTTTTATCCTTACTCTGATTTACACTCCGTTCATATTGTTTATTAGATATAGCTATGTACAAATGATGCACCCTGTTCTTCACCAAAATGAAAGATTAACACGACTTGTTTCCAGCCCGAGTTAACATGTAACATATTGGTACCCGAGCCGTAATCAGGATTATGTGTGGCTTCTGAGCCACCAAGTTTTAACTGTGACCTCTTGCCCTTTTCATTTTGGGAGCCTATATGCTTTCTGTGGTGACAACCCTGTGTTCTCTGAACAAAGGATTCCTACATAAAACACTATGTAACAATCTTACTAGTTCATTCTTACTGACTGCCAGAGGCAGCGCTTAACACCGGCACAGCCTCTGGAAGGTCAGTAAGCATTCATAGAATTGTAGTTGCATCATAGCTGGTTACAGAAACCACATAAGCTCCATACTTTGAATCCTTTTTGGGTGGCACTTTCATTGTTGAGTCGCCAGGACTGGAATTTTGTAAAACACTGTTTGCATGATGCACTGGTGTTGGTATTTCCAGTCATTGCAGAGTTAGAGGAGGGATTGTTCTTGTTGCACTGCACCCACTGCCCAGCGCCGGCCAGGGGGCTGCCATTGTAAAATACAAGGAAGGGCTTGGTCCCAAGCAAAATATCCCGCTGTATGCCAGAGAAAAAGTCCACACTGGTGCAGCTGCCAGATAAAATCAGTGTGTGGGGCACTGATACAGGATCAGAGGGTGTTCCAGAATGGGGGCGGGGGGGGGGGGGGCAGTAGCAGGGAGGCTCGATCGGCTCCCTGATGCATCTTGCCAGGGCCCCCTTGAGATGGTGTTATAACTCTGCCTGTTTGTTTGACTTCATGTTTATATGCATGCACTGCCTTCTGTTAGGTTGTACTTGTTTATTTTGATAATATGTGCAGAGGAAGCCTTACGCTTTAAATTAATACATATAGAAAGATATTGTAATAGGAAATATTAGGGAGATTATTGATATTGTTATTAATGTATTATGAATCATAGGGGTAATGTTTACTCTATGCAAATGTCAATGGCAAGAATTAATGTATGTTGCATGAGAGTGAATTTATGTTTAGTATTTCAGAATGTCGAAGCCGGTTGGAATCCACTTAATTGCAGACAATAATAGCGGGACTTTTATTGTGAAAATACTTGTTTAGTGACGGGACCGGAAGTGACGTTTTGAACCGGGGTTCATGACATTCAACCCCTCCATTGTTCTAGCGGGACTTTGAACCAACCGCAAGGTGTTAAAGGCTGCACTCACCTTTAGAGCGAGTGATTGGCTGATTTTGAGACTAATACTCTGTACTGGAGAACTAGCTTTCTCTTTCGTCGCGGACCCGTGTGCTTCAGGCTGGACCTGAAGTTACTGAACCACCACAATCGTGAGCCTCGACTGTTTGTTTACTTTTCTTGACATTAAATGTTGTTAACTTAATTCACACGCATCCGAAGCCTGATTCCATCATCTGCGAAGTGCCCAGTTTCAGTTTACTCTTCTACTTCCCACCAAAGACGGTCACTGCACAGAAGACAGCCATTGTTGTTTTTCAAAGGAGAATGAGGTTATGCTCTCCGAGATGGTTGCGTTTGGAAAACTTGTGCTCATTGTTTTGGCTTTCTGTCCAGTATACCCAAAGTCAACTTTGACCCCACATGCTTACCAGTGCATGCCATTCTAGCAGACAGGGTTGAACTTTATCAGTTAGAAGTTTGGATATAACCAGATATAACATATTCCACGTTTTGATTTGGATGAATCTTAGCAGCTGGTAGTTGAGTTAATAGATGTATAATTTTTTTTTATGAATATTTATGCTGAATTTTACAGCAATGTATACACTCGAAGCCACAACACTGAGTGATGTTTGAAAAGAATCTAATAACTATTGCTCATTCATCCTCTGTCATCCTCACATTGCTAATATGGACTCCCTGCCTGACAGGCACTCCAGGTTGGCAGAGGTACTTTTCCAGTGAAAATAACAGGGAAACATATCACTTTTCTGTAAGTGTTTGCTATGTGTTTGGAGGAGTTGAGCCTCCAGTCCAACACGGCAGAGGAGAAACGGACACTCGGCTATTCTCACTCTCTTCTTTCAGTACCGATTTCAAGAATCACCCTTTAAAGTAAATTACCCTAAACACCTATTTAGAACTGGCTATAATTCAGAACCAGGGTCCCGGGGGCATCCTTCGTCAGAACTCTAAGTCATACCCACTACTGCACCCAAATAATAATGTTTCACATTTGCACATTCTAATTTTCACTGGAAGATGCAAGCAAAATGTTTGCACTGTAGAGCCCTGAATGGGATATCATCAGTTCCCCCAGAAATGAAAGCCGATTAGCGACGACTGATCTTGAAGCCCTAATGTACCTCTCGTACTACTTCATCAGCTTGACTCCACATGAACTCGGCTTTACTGTTTCTCTCTGTAACTCAAAACAAAACAATGAGCAACACAATGGCAAACTATCCAGCTGGAGCTACTTTTAGCCACATAGACGGATCGTCTGCAGCACAACTAGTATTTACAAAAGCCTGTCATCTTTTGATCAGGATGCCCCTCTTTCTCTCAATAGCAACGCACACATTTGCTCAAAGTGACAGTGTGCATTCCTTGGCAGCTGGCTGAACCTCTGAGACAACTGAGAGGAGGGAATAGGATCAAGCTTGATATTGGGTAACACGCATAGATTACTCGGTTGGTCTGTATGTGGGAGGGATGACGCTCTTAAGAGATTTGTGATCTGAGATAAAGCAGCTGTTTTGGAAGTGCTGCGCATTCTTGCAATGTGTGTATGTCCCAGGTGCTCAATTGATTAACTGGCCTCTAATCATTTTCCTGCACTTTGTACCTCAGATTGTAAAATCTTCTCATATATATATATATATATATATATATATATATATATATATATATATATATGGTAACTCCACTGTACATATCAAAGTAGAGGATGATTGGGATTTATTCTCATTTTCATTAAAGAAAAAGTGATTTCTTTACAGAAATCTATACCAAATGTTTTATTTGTAGAATATTATGTGTAGTCCATTAAATTGCAGTTGCAGATTTCAGTAACATTTAATTGTTCAGCCTTCCATGAAAGTTGGTTAAAGCCCCACTATGTAACTTTTCCACCTTAAAATAACAGCTTGAAAAAAATTGTGCCGCTACAATGACTTTTAATATGTTGATTTGCTCCTCCGCCACTGCCATCGGGGGTCTGTGGGCAGAAAACTGCTGAATGTAAGATGTTGGGACCGGCCCGGTACTTCCGGTTGAGGAACAGGAAGTACTTAAACGTGCTGTCTAAGGGAAACGGGTACCAACTCACTGCATGTATACACGGTTTTACTGTGCGCGGTTATTACTACAGTGCATGTAAACACGTTCCCCAAATACCTGCATAACCTGGTTACTACAGGAGGATAGGAGAAGCAGCACATGTCCAATGTAATTGTCCTGCACTATTTGTCCTCCAGTGGCACAACAGCAGGTGGCGCCTTCAGGTGTGTCCAGGAACAGGGATCAGATAATGGGTATTCCAGAGTGTTCTACCTTCTGCTTTGTCGTAAATTGAAAATATATTTTGTTTGATTAACAGTGACTTCATAATAGGAAATAAATCATTGGCTTGGTAGACATGCCCACTTGGATTATGGGTCGTTTCAGGGGTTTTGCAACAACATCAATTGTTCAAGGTTTGAACCACATGCAACCAGAAGAAAGAGTGGCTGGTTCCTTCATTCAGGAAGTGATTACGCAACGTCATATAGTGCCAGTTCACGCTCGCAGGTGACTTTTTATTTGCTCCGCTACGCGACTCGTAGAGACAGACTAACATGCTGCTGTGGAGAACACCGGGCGGGTCTGAACGAGACGCGCTGCCGCTGATCAGGAAGCGAGCCGCGATCAGCTGGGAGCTCTCGAGCCGGAAGAGCCATATATGGCTCGAGAGCCAGACGTTAAATACCTGAAGGGGGCGCTACAGGGGAAAAGTTACATAGTGTCGCTTTAACATTATTATAACATAACATTAACATAGGTTAGGGCACTTATAAGCTAGATAGCTACAGCCTTGACCCTTTCGGTCAGCCACTTTCTTCTTTTGTTGAATTCTGATTGTTGTATATTTTGCTGATTGAAATAAACTAAACTTAAACTCAATTATTACAATCTTGCACATAATGTGTCCTTATACCCTGTCTACTTTCCACTTACCTGCCCTGTGATACCCAGAGTACCCAAAGGAGCCAGTTAATTAATGACTTTATATTTGATCTACTATGTTGGCCTAAACGCCACAAAATGAACCGTGCTCATGTTTGCCTTCTCTAAATTATTATTTTTTATTAAAGTATTAAGTTATTTTCTAAATAAGTCTAATGTTTAAATAATGATGAGAACCTGTTAAAGATGTTTTAATTAACTTGTACTCTGAAATAAGAACTTTTAAGCATGCTCAGATGGATATCATAGAACATGAGAACACATCACCTGTCACACTTCAGGTTTAGATAGGAAGCAAGGCTGGCTAATCGGATTTCAAGGGGTCATCAGTGCCAGCAAAACCCCATTGCCCCACCAATGTATCATTTAGATTTTTGATACTAGATTAAATGTTAATTGGCTTCTCAGTCGTGGGCACTAATCCTTCTCATAAACCTTGACTATGAAGTTCTTTGAATACTTGGTTTTGCAACCACAGGAATGCAGAGTTAATGGCATTAAGTACAACTAGTGGTAATCTGGGTTTTTCCCCAGGATCATTGTATAACGTAGGAAGCTAACAAAGATGTGATAAATGTGTGGTGACAAACGCAGTATTTTCCACAATACTCTTGTTGCATCGCATCACTAGTACACGTCTTGTGACCCTCTGGTGTCCAGTCCCGGTTTTGATTTGCTGTTGTGCCGCTGAAATGTTTTCCCTCACGCTCACAATTTGCCTGTTGTGTTTGCAGTGACTAAGGGAGGAGCTTGGTAAATTGTTCTGCAGCATGGAGATAGAAGACCCAAAGGTCCTCAACAAAGGGGAGGAGGAGGAGATGGTGCGTTTCCTTTTAATTTGACATCAAACCCAATGTGGGAATTCATGCTTTCTGCCTTAATCGACTGCATCCCCTTTTCTGCTCCCACCCTTTAGGAGCTGCAAGGCTACCGTCTGTGTCGTTGGCGGATGGCCCTCGTGGGCCTCGGGGTGCTGTGTACGGGGGGCTTCCTCCTCCTGCTGCTCTACTGGATGCCTGAGTGGTGCGTCAAATCCATGTGCACCCGTACCACAGCGTGTGACGCCGAAGTGGTACTGATGCGCTCCACGGTAGGTAGCAACTAAAGCTGCAATAATGAATCAGTTAGTCAACAGACAATCGGATAATTACCTTCGCATTGAAAATGCAGAAGGTAATGTTTTCGCCGGCGTTTGTGAATATGTCCGTCCGTACGTCAGTTATTCGTCTAAATCAGACAAACCTGAGCCGATTCTTATGAAATTTGGTGGGATGATTGGTCATGACCCAAGGAACAATCGATTAGTTTTTGGGAGTGATTGGGTCAAAGGTCAAGGTCAAGGTCACGAAAAAGTGAAAAACATAAATTGCGAAGGTATGCGCTCTACCGAGTGCCCATTCTAGTTCATGAAATGTTTTAGTCCTTAGTCTTTGTCATATATGACAGTATATTGATTATCTTACAGTTTCAGTTATTGGTTCCACAAAACATGCTAATTGAAGAAACCACTGAGGTTTTTTAATTTACATTTAAAATGTAACCTTTTAACAAATAGGAAAGGTAGCTGAATGTTAAATTAAAGCACACCGGTGATATACATTGACTTCCCACCTGGTTAATGTAAAAGAGGTTAATCTGTGGCCCAATGTAGGAGTATACTGGATGTGTGCGAGCCTGCATCCGTCTGTGTTTTTGCATTCCTTTCGCTCTGTATCGGTCTCATGCTCGTGTACATGTGCTTGCATTCTTTATGACCATTTGTGTATGAATCCATGTGTTTGATTGTGGGTTATTTTAAATACCCTCATTAGCAACCTTCAAGTGTAAACATTTGGCTGCAGCTCACTTCTCTAAGAGGCTTGTTCAGACATAGGAATTTGATTGAGGGTTGTGATTAGAACGGCTAAATCAGGATCTGAAGATAACACCTGTGAAGCACCAAATGCTGTTCAACATTGTGTGGTGGATACTTGAGAGACATATGCCCTGGATATCCAGCCACCTAATGTGTTTTGATGGAGTTGTACTAAAGGCGGAAGTCTAAGTGTTACGGTTAGTTACTGATGTGAGGGAGTTGATGAATACCTTGCCTACAAAATCACCATTTGTATATCAATTACTCTTCCATTGAGATTGTAAAATATTATAAGTACCTGGGTGTTCACCTGAACAACAAACTGGACTGGGCTGACCATGCACTTTATAAAAAGGGACGGAGCAGACTCTTTCTGCTGAGGAGACTGAGGTCTTTCGGGGTGCAAGGAGCACTCCTGAAGACCTTCTTTGACTCTTTCATGGAGTGGTCTTCTGGTGCAGCAGCATCACTGCAGCTGACAGGAGGAGACTGGACAGGCTGATAAAGAAGGCCAGCAGTGTGGGGCGTCCTCTGGACACCGTGCAGGTGGTGGGGCCGGGAGGATGATGGCAAAGCTCTCGTCCCTCATGAACCACACCTCCCACCCCATGCGTGACACTCTCGCAGCTCTGCACAGCTCCTCGCAACATGCAAGAAAAGTTTTAAGCTACAACTTCGTGTTTTTCTTTGTCTAGGATGAGTTCCGCCGCTGGTTCTTGGCCAAGGTACGAGTGATGCTCGCCCCAGGGAGCAACCCCTTTCACAGCCTGGAGACCCAGACCACCTCCCCCTCCCCTTCCTCTCCCTCCTGCTCCTTCTCCTCACCACATCTGGCCAACGGACACAACACCCACCCCTCTGATGCCAGCCCTGATCAGGAGCTCTTTGGAATATATGGCGACTACCAGCCCACAAAGGTAAGTACCCATCTCCACAATATTTAGTCTTTACGCATGGAAACCATGTTTTGATTCAGAAGTTGATAGAAGGGTAAGTTGTACTTGAGTTTAATTGTACTTGCATATTTAGCAGTACTCGTACTGTAAAATGTATTTCACAAAAAAAAACGGAGTGTTGCCTCGGCCCTTCTCTATTTGATGCTTACACTATGTACTCATTTACTTTTGTTGTCCTTGTTGGTATTCTCTATTGACCATTGTTCATTCCACAACACCTTAAACCAACAAACTCACTACTCAAATAGTGTAATTGTATGTTTACACTTTGTGAAACTGCTTCAGTTTTATTTTAAATGTAGCGTTTCTAGACTTCAAATATGTATGTACATTAATGCTGACATAAGTTTCTTCCCTCTGCCCCTTCCCTATTGTATTTTCCCCAGATTCGTTATTTTACCTTCCATAGCACAAAGTATTATTGGAACGACGGTGTGCAGAATTTTGAAGTTTTAACGTAAGAATGATTTGGCTCACAGACACAGCTTTTTTTGTACCACTTTGCAGGAACCTTTGCTGCAGAAATATCTTCACTCAGTCAGCTAAATTGGTTTAGTGTTTTTTTCTGACAGTGTGTGCACAGTACACAGCAGTAAAGCTAACTAAATATCCACATCCCATTTCGTAACTAAAAATTTAAAGTAAACCGTGCCAGCAGCACAGGTCTAAGTATTGCCTTGACCAATATCTCCCCACAGCGGCCTGGATGATCTGCAGGTCAGCTGCTCTACCCTCCACTTGGAGCACAGTGCCGGTCTGACCAGGAACCAGCAGATGTACAGGTAACATCTCACCGGTCCGAAGGAAAGTTTGCACAACTCCTCGACAGCCAGAGGAGTGTACTCACGCCTATTGGTCAGATTACTCTGTTGTGCGAGTTACACTAGCTGCTGTTTATACTCTCGGAAGTGGTCAGGGGAATTCAGTGAAGACATGTTAAAATGGTCATTTATTCTGTGCAGAGAATGGATCATTTAAAGGAGAGAAGGAAGCAATTAAATATGTTCTAAAGAAATAAAAACATGCATACTCTTAACCTTAATGGTACATTGCTGTATACTATGTGTATGTGTATGTCTATTCAGATATGAAGGTCTGGTTCAAACTTGGCTCACAAATGTCTCTTCCACCTCTTGTCAGGAGACTGTTCTTCGGAGTGAATGAAATTGCAGTGAAAGTGCCTTCTGTTTTCAAGCTGCTTATCAAAGAGGTAGGGCCCAGCTTGAATTTAAACAAGCTGTCTTCTCTTGTCTCAAAAGTTTGAATTATACCTAAATGAAAGACACCTTTTAACGTGTGTGCTCATCTATTACAAGTAACAGACTTGTTTGTTTATGACTCCAGTTCCTGCTCAAGCCAACATTGTAAAACCCACGCTAATTAACCAATCCAACTCGTTCTTATTCCCAGTGAGTAGATGGAGCACAGTTAAGTGCATACTTGTTTAGGAAAGTTTTCGGGATAGGAGTGCATGTAGAATACTACACTATTGCCCCTTGCAGACCAATTCAGTGATGTGGGTCCCAACTCTCATTCAAACAACTTTGGTACAATTTCCCAATGCATCTCATACGCTTACACCTCAAACACTGCTAACGCATGGGAACTTGATCATTTGTATGTATTAAGTTGATTTTTACCCTGGTAGAACCTTTTTTTTAATGCGCTCAAGTAGACGTCTCTGTTTTCAAACTAATTGTAGCGGTTCCTTCATGCTCTTACCTCTGTGATTGCCACACTAATATGACTCTTTGTCTCCTCCTGCAGGTCCTAAACCCTTTCTACATCTTCCAGCTCTTCAGTGTGATTCTGTGGAGTGCCGATGAGTATTACTATTATGCCATAGCCATTCTTTTCATGTCGATCATATCCATAGCTACCTCTCTGTACACCATCAAAAAGGTGAGCTTCACAATAGGTTGAGTCATGCATCTGACCTTATAGTTATCAAGTAGCTGTCTAAAGTGTATCATCTGTTTTCTTTTTTTCCCAGCAATACATCATGCTTCATGATATGGTGGCAACTCACAGTATTGTTCGTGTGTCTGTATGCCGAGCCAACAATGGTTTGTTCATTATTGTTAGTCTTTTTCTGTGGCCTCTTTAGTCATTTTTAATTGAAGTGCATGGCATGTTTTATTCTATGCAGTCACTTGCCGTTTCTGAAGAGTGCTTTCCAAACCAAACCTGACGATAGCCTAAGCAGTGTAACAGTGTCTGTCCTCCAGATGGCTTCTAGGGTGGGGAAATGAGGCTTGGAAAGAGACATGGCATATGTTTGATAGTGGGCATAGCACATGTGTGAATTTAAAAAAACACTCAAATAGTTATGCACATTTTTTTGTAAGTCTCAACTCCTTTTTAAATGAGTGATGGTGTCTTCAGAGATGATGCGTGACAGTGCCACCGGGTGTCTTTTTATGCTGGAACCAATTCAAATGAATTTCACATTTTCAGAAACAGTTAGCAACATTGCTTTGGAAGCTGTGGCTCTCACACAAAACATATCTTACCCCCACATGCACTATCTGCTACTCCTCTGGCTCTGCTACAAATACAGTCTGTATTTGTGACCCATTCACCATCTCCACTCATCCTTTGCGCCCCCCTTCCTGGCAGAAATCGAAGAGATGTTGTCGACTGATCTGGTGCCCGGTGATGTGATGGTCATCCCCAGCAATGGGACCATCATGCCATGTGACGCCGTGCTGGTCAGCGGCACCTGCATCGTCAATGAAAGCATGCTCACAGGTTAGAGGAGACATCTGGAAATTTAAGTAACTCAAGAGTGAGAACGACTCGTGTAATATGTGTACAGAAACTTAACAAACGACCACAAGAGACTCTAAAATGCTTCACCTGTTAATCTCACAGCAGCCATTCCAAATGTCAATTTAACCCCCATCAGGTGAGAGCGTTCCTGTGACAAAGACTAATCTCCCCAACCCATTGCCTGGGGAGAGGGGGGAGGAGGCTGACGCTGCCTACAACTCAGAGGAACATAAGAGACACACGCTCTTCTGCGGCACCCACGTCATCCAGACCCGCTACTACACAGGAGACCTGGTCAAGGCTGTGGTGGTCAGCACAGGTAAGTGTGTCTGGGGATACGTATTCAGAACTGTTGTTGGATAATTTGGGACTCTGTAATTGTTTCCTTGATGTCTGGTATAGAAATGTGAGTACTAAAACAAATGTTGTGAAGTGACATATTCAAATGTGATTTATATTTAAGTTTTACTGAGAGACACGACTCCCTTTTATGAGAATTGCATTTCCAAAAAATTTCACAACAACCTCTTCCCGCAGGTTTCAGCACAGCCAAAGGCCAGCTGGTGCGCTCTATTCTTTACCCCAAACCCACCGACTTCAAACTGTACCGCGATGCCTACCTCTTCCTGTTGTGTCTGGTGGCTGTGGCTGGAATTGGCTTTGTCTACTCCATTGTTCTCAGTGTTTTGCACAAGGTACATTTGCAAGTGACGGGCAGATTGAACAAATGGCAATGTTCTGATTTTGTGTTACATGGGTTCAGTAAAAGTAAAAGGGGAGGTAATAAGAGTGCTATTGTAAGAAAGTCAAATATTGTACTGTTCCCGCCAAACATTGACTGATGGTGTTTTTCTGTTGATTTACTTAATTGTGAGCTGCCCAATACAACCACAGTTTTAGCTGTTGACCAGATCGCTGTGGCTTAAGCTTAAAACTAAACTGAATGACGTGTTTGACATTGTTTTTCACTTTAGAACCCTGTTGTATGTAGGGTTGTTTTGGGATTATGGGGTTGTTGTATGATACGCATCAGGCTATGAGGATCACTTCATAGAGAGACTTTGCTCTACCATACTTATCAATTAAAAGCTGACTCGCATATTTGACAAGGCATGATTTTAGTAGTCTTGTCAATTTATGAGGGAGTGGGAACTGACTAATTAGTTTTAGGAGTGCTGAAGAGAAGTGATGATCAAATATTCAAACATTTCCTGACTTTCCTTTCTATCTGCTCCAGGTGCCAGCTAAGACCATCATCATTGAGTCCCTGGACATCATCACAATCACTGTGCCACCGGCGCTGCCCGCCGCCATGACTGCTGGCATTGTGTATGCCCAACGACGCCTCAAACGCCTTGGCATTTTCTGCATCAGTCCACAGAGAATCAATATCTGCGGTCAAATCAATCTGGTCTGCTTTGACAAGGCGAGTACTGGTGGTTTTATTACTGCTGTTTCTGCTCTTAATGTAGTCAGAACAAACTTTTAGATATTGCTGAAGAAGAGTGTCGGAAAAAGTACTGCGCTGAAATTTTACAACATGTGCGGACATGTACAACTTTTGATTGATTGAGAAATTAGATTTGTACCTAATGTACTTTTTTTCTGCTTAAAGACGGGAACTCTGACAGAAGATGGATTAGACCTATGGGGAGTCCAGAGGGTGGAGAATGGCAGGTGAGCTGGTCTAGCTGCATCCCGAAGAAATGTCAAGTCATTGTTTTAGTTTGGTTATTACTCAGCTGCTATAGTTTAGCTAACATTTTTTAGAAGCTGAAATCTCACTGATAAACTGAGATGATTGTTTATGACAAACAGGCTCACTATTATTTAGGTATCAGAAGAGATCAAACACGTCTTTAACCAAACAGTATCTACTTATGAAATCTGTTATTCAATAATGGTGGCAAGAATCAGTGATGGTAATAATCATGCACCATTACTGTACTATTCTTTCATGCATGTAATTGAAATCCATTGCTTCTGGAAGTATTTCATTCACATGAAATATGTTTTTACATCGTACAAATTATAGCTAGATCTTTTTACTTGAGCCTCTCCCAATCAGTAAAACGTATTTCCTCATTCACCTGCTGTTTCTTCAGTTTCCATCTGTCAGAGGAAAACGCATATAAGGAAAGTCTTGTCAAGTCCCAGTTTGTGGCTTGTATGGCCACCTGCCACTCTCTTACCAAAATAGAAGGCCAGCTGTCTGGAGATCCACTGGACCTCAAAATGTTTGAGGCTATAGGCTGGGTGAGTTGTTCTGTATCTATCCAAAAGAATAATGTTGGTCAAAGCTGCATAGGGGGAATGTAATCAGTCAGCCTGTGGTGACAAATAACCTTTCAAAATAATGGTATGTGCAGGCAAGATCGATGATATCTCAAATATATTTACTATGGCTAATATGTTCACACATTCTTTATCTCCTTCTGTTCTTGCATCAACATTTTTTCTGAACCTTATTTTTTCTAAACTTGTCTGGCCAGATCCTGGAGGAGGCTACTGAGGAGGAAACATCTCTCCACAACCGTATCATGCCCACTGTTGTTCGACCCCCAAAACAGCTGTTGCCCCCACAGCCTGCCGCATCACCAGAGCAAGACATGGTAGGAAGAGCAACCCAGTCGCTGGGTCCCAAAAGAGTCAAAGTCTGGATTAAAACCCTGTCTTTTCTGAACAATTTAGATTTGTAGATCTCAATATATTTTAATTCGTAAATACAATATTAGATTTGGAGTGTGGTTTTGGACATAGTACTATTCTTTCTCTGAATTTTTTATCATGCAATAGTTGTGCAGTAGTGTATTGGCTTTATTTAAAACCAACATACTCTTGTACCAGCACATTTTTTAATGGTGTGAATAATTAGTTTATTTGTTTTGACATTTAGTTTTCTCATGGACTCATCCCACTCTGCTCTTTTTCTCATTCTAGGAACTCTATGACCTCTCGGTAAGTCGTCCGTAATTTACTACAATGAAAAGCTTTGAATTTAAATGGTAGTGAAATTGAGCATACTCATAGCCTTCTATTTACTAATCTTGGACAGTTAATATAAGGGGGTTTAAGATGCGCAATGTTCATTATATGTTTAAGTTGACAATGGGATGTCTTCATTTAGTTTATTATACAATATAAAAAAATATTGTAGGTGTCATGATTTTGTTGACTGACATTAAATCAAGCCAATATCCCACGATGTTATAGTCATTAACTAGCGTTGTCGATGATGGAATTTAATTAAAATATGTAATCTTCTCCTTGACATAATTAATGAAGACTGTTATTTTGTTTTTGTGTATGTCTGCATGGGCGTGGATGTATAGACGGCGTATGAGGTAGGAATCGTGCGGCAGTTTCCTTTTTCTTCAGCACTCCAGAGGATGTGTGTAATAGCTCGTCTGCTGGGGGAGAAACGTATGGATGCCTACATGAAGGGAGCCCCAGAAGTGGTGGCTAGCCTCTGCAAGAAAGAGACTGGTGAGTCGTCTCATTACGGTTTCTGCTATGGTGCCGTTTAGCACTAAAAGTATTATTATCATTATTAGGGATGCAGGATACATCGGTGGCCGATATGTTATTGGCCAATAAGTAAGAACATGTGATTATTGTTCAAAGAATGGAATTTCACCCAGTAATTGTGTCCAGTGCCACTCTAGTAAATGATTGAAAACCCAGTCCTGAATATGGATTTCTGCCTCTGTTCCAATGTTTCCATAGAAGTTAAATCTTCTTTATTTTCTCTCTATCTCTCTCTTTACTAATGTCTTCAATGTCTCGCTGTCTCTTTGCAGTGCCAGAAAACTTTACAGAGGTTTTGGAGGGCTACACCAAACAGGGTTTCAGGGTCATCGCTCTGGCCCATCGTCGACTTGAATCCAAACTCACCTGGCACAAAGTACAAAATATCAGCAGGTAGTGTTCTGTGTGTTATTGATATTGTTGCAGTTGCCCTTCACTTTAAACATATTCCTCTAATCTGTGACATTTTGTGTGTATGTATTTTCTCATAAATTAGGGATCCTATTGAGGCAAACATGGAGTTCCTTGGTCTGATCATCATGCAGAACAAGCTGAAGGCAGAAACTCCAGCCGTGCTTCAGGACCTCCACCAAGCCAGCATCCGCACAGTCATGGTTACTGGTGAGAGCATGCACACCCACACACACACACACCCCTAAATAAACTACTAATGTGATGAACACTAAAGAGGAGACACAAACATGCAGATATGCAAATTATTGTATACAGTGAACAGTCTTTCACAGTCTTTAGTAATGACGCAGGAAGCATAATTAGTTTGGTAATGTGTTTTGGCACACAGGAGATGTAACCCCTCTGTAATTGACTCAACTGCACCTGTAATCTCAAAAGCAAATTAATATGTGTGTGCTGTCTTCACAATCCAGGGGACAACATGCTGACCGCCATCTCCGTGGCCCGGGACTGTGGAATGATCCCTCCCCAAGACACAGTCATCATTGCTGAAGCCTTCTCCCCCCATGATGGACAAGCTGCAAAGATCACCTGGAGATACGCTGACAAGCCGAGTAACACATCTCGCCTGGAGGTGAGGCGATGGGGCTGATGCTAACACGAATCCTAGCACAAATGCACATGTGGAGTGTTGTGGCTGGATTATTTCCTTTTTGGTCCATTCTGACTAATCTCTTAACCTGATGCATATAAACCTGTATCTCTCTCATGTCTGACTGCTGGTGAGACGCCACAGAATACTCACCCTCTGGACCTCAGTAATCAAACACCCACAGGACACAGAGAGTTTGGTTCAGAGTTCAGTTCACGTAGGTTTATTTGTAACCAACAGTGTCACAAATAAAACTGGTCTGGGTCCGGTATTAAAGACAACGACCTCCCTCCACATCAATATATTATTTATACCTCACACTCGATGCAGGTGCCGCCTCCGTCCACTCCCTCATTACATATTGGTTCTCCTCACTCAGTGTGACCCCTGTCCCAGTCCAAGCTGGTTACTTTAAGGAATGTGGAGGTTTCTCGCGGACGTCTCCCCCCTCGTCTCTTCTCTTATCGTTGTTGTGTCTGGGCCTCCTGGTCCTCGCTATGCTGTCTCCTCTCTACGGTTCAGACTGGAGCAGCACAAGGCCGCTGGGTCTATCTATGTCTGGCGTTGTTGACCCTTGTCTGAGGGAGAGAGCTGTGTGTGCCCTCTTAATCATCTTTGTAGATGTAATTTAAGCCTAATATAACATAATGTAAAAGTTTAATACACCCTATGTATATATGTTGTGGAAACACCAAATTTGAAACATTTTAACCACGACAGGAGATAAAGAGCCAATGATAAATAGCCTTGCACAATAAATAGACATATATTCTCGTCTCAACGGTCTCTGTAACCAAACAAGTAGAAATATTTGTCAATTGGTTGTTCTTAATGCCAAAGAGGTAGAGAATCCTATTTTAAAAGAGCGACGTTTAAAAAAATAAATATATTTTGCACAAAGGCTTTCAGCAAAACTAAATAACAACCAAATACATTTGTTTTCAATGGGCAATTCTACTATTCATTATAAGTAAGTATCTTATAATGGATAGGCTCTAATCCACACCATCATTCATTTAACAGGCCATAAACATCAGTCTGGAGGATGTCGGTCACATCGATGAGCCCAAAGCACAAGAGCTGTACCATTTTGCTATGAACGGAAAATCGTTTGCCGTCATCTCGGAGCATTTCCCTGACATGCTTCAAAGGGTATGAAGTCATCTCAAATTGCTCCTACTGTTTATTGGGTACAGCGTTCTAGCCGATACCTAAAGTTTGTGTTATCATTGTTTGTGTATTCAGCTGGTGCTGCAAGGCACAGTGTTTGCCAGAATGGCTCCGGACCAGAAAACTCAACTCATTGAGGCGTTGCAAGGCGTAGAGTGAGTATTAATGTCTAAACCATGACGTATTTCAAAGTGTATTGAAGTGTTGCATTATATTAGCCTAACGATGTCATACTCAGAATTCTAGTCAGAATGTGAGTCTGATACCGCTCCGTTGGGCTGTGATTATGGGGCGTGTTTCAACCGAACCAGGAAAGAAAATGCCTCTTCGCTCAATTGGATAGAGCTACAACCAATCAGAGCAACGGAGTATGTGACGTATTTTAAGCGACGCATAGTTGTTGAACTCAACTGCACGCACACTGGAAGAAGCAAGCGCCTTTTGATGACGTGGTTGGTTACGTTACTGTGGATCATATGTCCGTCATCGTATAAAGCCCGCCCTGACGATTTGATTGGCCCGGTCAATTTTTGACCGGAGAATAATTTCTCCCCAATGGAGCAATGCCAGACCCAACTTCCCGACCAAATTTGTTTAGGGCGGGGCTAAGTTTGGTCTGGTATCCAGGCTAACATTATATGCTACCTGCCACTGAATCTGTTGAATAATCGGCAGCAATAGAATCTGCGTTCAGTCAGAACTGAGTCTATACAGTATATATTTCATGGTAGCAATGAGCACTGATCTTTTTATTTGCACAGTTACTTTGTGGGAATGTGCGGTGATGGAGCAAATGACTGTGGGGTATGTACAGGCACTTCAACATGAACTATCAATATGAGAATATCAGGAGGACATTGACTGATTGTAGTTGAGACATACTTTATATTTCTCACTTTCCTCACCCAGGCTCTGAAAAGGGCACATGGTGGCATTTCTCTGTCAGAGCTCGAGGCCTCTGTAGCCTCTCCCTTCACCTCCAAGACCCCCAACATCTCCTGTGTCCCCAACCTCATCAGGTAAGTCTTAATGTATTCTTATTTGTGTACCACACAGTTTATAAATAAGTGGCAGAGAAAAATATGAATGGTGAAAGTGATCACATCAAAAGGGAGCATCTCACCTCAAAAGCACCAGGATAAAAAAACATTGTCATTACTTGTTTACTATTTTTTGTCAAGTTTTGAGCTTTAAAATGAGTTAAAAAAAAATACACTTAAACCACCACATGCTTTTTATATTCACCGACAGACTCATCGTGCTTAAATGTCTAGTGTGTCTGTATAGCTTCATGACATAATGTAACTTTATGTGCTTTTACAGGGAGGGGCGTGCTGCTCTCATCACTTCCTTCTGTGTGTTCAAGTTCATGGCGCTCTACAGCATCATCCAGTACATCAGTGTCACTCTCCTCTATTCTGTATGTAACGCTGCTTCAAAAGCAACAGGAGCTGAGCAATTAATGAGAAACCAGACTGTAATCTGTACTGTTTGTTTGTTTTCCAGATCCTTAGTAACCTTGGAGACTTCCAGTTCCTCTTCATCGATATTGCCATCATCCTCCTTATTGTCTTTACCAGTAAGTAGAAGAAAAGGGTCATGGATAAATGGATGTTTTTGTTTTAATCATCGTGATTTGTCTAGCTTTTATGATTACTGCAGGTTTCTTCGCCACACCCATAATTTCCGTTTTTTCCCTTCTTTCCTATTGCTCCTCCTCAGTGAGTCTGAATCCAGCCTGGAAAGAACTGGTGTCACGTCGTCCCCCATCAGGTCTGATCTCAGGCCCTCTGCTGTTCTCTGTGCTGACCCAGATCCTCATCTGCTTGGGCTTCCAGACCATTACATTCCTTTGGGTCCGTCAGCAGTCCTGGTACACGGTCTGGACACCACTTACAGAGTGGGTACCTGCTATCATTTTCAATGTACCGCTTCTAAACTAAAATAATGTAAAGTTATCATAAAATCATATCTAGTTAACCGATTTCAACCACAACTTATTAGAACAATTGTAGTTTTTTTGTCAAGGAAGCACATCGCTTAATATACCTATTAAGTTTAAAAAAGAACCCCTGTATCTTAAAGCCCCACTATGTAACTTTTCCACCACAAAAAATGGTGCCGCTACAATGACTTTTAATGTGTTGATTTGCGCCTCCGCCACTGCCATCGGGGGTCTGTGGGCAGAAAACTGCTGAATGTAAGATGTTGGGAGCCGCCCGGTACTTCCGGCGTAAGTACGTCAACTTGCTGTCTGGCAGTGATTACGCAACGTCATATAGTGCCAGTACACGCTCGCAGGTGACTTTTTATTTGTTCCGCTACGCGACTCGTACAGACAGACTAACATGCCGCGGCTGAGCGGTATGGCTTGAGAGCCAGACGTTAAATACCTGAAGGGGGCGCTACAGGGGAAAAGTTTAAGGCTCTTGCCTCGCTCAAAGGCTGTCTGCCAGAGAGGACTTTGAAAACAGCTATCTTTAGGAAGGATTTATCTGATTATCCAATGGCATAATAAAAGGTCCAAAGGGCCTAACGACGAAAATATTCATGCAAAAATAACATGAAACTGAAAGGACCTTTGCTTCACTCACAGGGCACCGTGACTATCCACACACTTTTATCGCAATGATATTCAGTCTGTAGCTAAATGGCACTTTAATCTTTGTGTATTTCTGAGTTTCTTTTTTATCACAACTTCATGGCTGTTATCTCAGAGAATATAATAATATTAACAATAATAACATTTTATATCTAATCTCAGACAGAATTAAGTTAGCAAAGGCTCCAATACGCTGTTGTAGATGTCTGTATTTGGTCCACAGACTGAAATGTGTTAATTGATTTTTCATGAATCAAATTCTCTTTTCTCCTAGTGTCTGCAACCTGACATCACATATCAACGTGTCTGACCACAATGACACAGAAGTGGACGACCACAACATTAAAAACTTCGAGAACACCAGCCTCTTCTACGTCTCCTCCTTCCAGTATCTCGTTGTTGCGGTCGTTTTCTCAAAGGGAAAACCGTTCAGGCAGCCAAGCTACAAGAATTGTAAGAAACTTGTTTCCTCGTTAAGCTTTCCTAAAATAGTTATAAAGTTAAATCTATGTTATCTGTTGTGTGTTTTTGTGTTTGCTTGTTTCCTCTCCAGGGCCTTTTGTGCTGTCGGCCTTGGTTTTGTATGTTTTCCTGCTGTTCATCATGTTCCACCCTGTCAAAGGCATTGATGATTTTCTAGAGGTAAGAAAACGTTGACGCACGTCTAGTGTAGGTTTATCAAGCTGAGCTATACTCTTCTAATTTTTTATGTTAATAAAAAGTCAGACTGTCATTTTAATTTAGATGGGCACAACTCAAGTGTTGCAGGCACATAAAGCCTTAAAACAAGGCCATCTTTTAAATAATCTCTGGTGGTCAGCGTTGGAGTATCTCTTTCTCTCTCTTTCTCTCTCTCTGTACAGATTGTTTGTGTCCCGTTTGAATGGAGGATAAAACTCTTGATCATCATCTTGGTCAATGCTGCTGTGGCCGTTATTGTGGAGGTGAGACACACACTAAACACATGGTAACAGTATATGTTTTGCTCACATCCAGCATTTCATGCGGTGTGCTGATTGTTGTCCTGTTTAGCTGGACAGCAGGGTTAATCTGGTGTTGTGAGAACAAAGTATTTTATGAAGTGAAAATTCTGTATTTGTAATAGTTAAGACTTTAAGTTGTGTTTTTTTTTCAGAAATGTACAATTGTTTGGGCTTTTGAAAATCATCAAAACGGCAAAAAGAAAATCATTTTATTGCAGGTCAATCTCTTGCCTTTGTTGGCATGCCCCCAGTGGAGCAGTATGCTAATGTCTCTGACTTGCTTTTAGATGACTGCCTTCGCATTGATGCTCTTTGTAGCATCCAAGACGTTGTCCTTTGCTAAACTTCCAGGGAAATCTCTTTTTCAATGTTTTTATTGAATAAAATACAAATGATAATATTTTGCTCGTAATCAAAGATTTCACTATTTGGATACGCCATGCACTTCTGATGGATTGGTTCACTTTAACCGTAACCTCACATGTTCTGATTTACACGCAACTTACAGAAAGTGCTTACATGATTGCTAAAAGCTTTGATGTATTGCGGCTAAGCAAAAACCTCCTATGCAAAGCAAACAAACAATGCAGACGCAATGAGAAATCAAATTTGCCACTGTACTTCTTTCCCCTGCCTGCTGCGCTATTCCATAGACCTTCATCCTTGACATCATCTTATGGAAGCTTGTGTTCAGCCGAGACAAACAGAGCAGCCTCGGAAACACTCCTGTTCCCTCGACACCACAGGTTTGAAAAATCTGCCACATTCTTCTTTCGCCCTTTCATTTTCCTCTTGTGTGGTTTTCCCTCTTTCTGACCTAACTTCTTTCTCTTATGTTTCGCAGCTAGCTTTCTATTGTAATTTCAAATCAAGAAATGGATGTCTAATTCTTACTCTTCCCCCTCCTTCTCGTGTCCCTGCTCTCGTGTCAGTCGCAGTTTAACTTCAAACCATTGAATTTTGAGAACTGCCTAAGTATTTTAATTTAATTACATTCTTGCTAGAACTGAAATCTATCAAACACTGTATAATAAGTATCAAAGCATGGTTAAGGAGAAATTAGTACTTGTTTTTTCCCTTTTTGTTTAGTGTTTGACTCAAGTCTTTGAACTTTCTCATCATTCAATTTGGTTTAAAATGTTGTGCATGGACCATTGTTATAACTTACCTGTTTAATGAAATGTTTGCCCCTCCAGTTGTATCAGCATGCTACTGTCCGATATGCATTGGTCAGTAAAAGTGTTTCAGAACCTCCTCCAAAAACATGACGGCAGTTAATGGAAACTTTCCCTCATTTTTTTCCTGTTGCTAATATTTGTATTAAATGTATTTGTTTATTTTTGTGGTTGTGATATTTTCAGAGCGCCATTGACCTGCGAACATACAAGTGTCTGACCCGGCTGTGCTGCCCAAGCAAGATTCCACCCAAGGCTCGCTACATGCATCTGGCCCAGGAGCTCAGTGCGGACCCCGACTGGCCTCCAAAGCCAACCACCACCACTGAAGCCAAGTCCTGCCCAGAAAATGGCTCCACCTATCAAATCACGATAAACTCCTAGCACCCCCCCACAGCGCCTCACACACATCTAATCTATCCCTCCGATATCGGAGACATGTATGCAAATGCCGAGTGCTCAGTGAGCGCACCTTCAATCTATTCAAATTAAATTGTCATAGGATAATTGCCTGTCGTTACAAATCACACAGACTTGTGGTTAATTTATAGTTCCAGAGAGCTTTTTGCAAAAACCATAAGATTACACAGGAGTACCAAATATAGTACCGTTTCAAATCCCTCAACACTATTGTTCTCTCCGGCGCAACCACTCATGCGGTCTCAGGTCTCTCTTGCTTGTCTTTAAATGTAATTTATCAGTATCATTTATTGTAATTCCTGTTCCTTATTGCAATGTCTGTTCCCCAAAGCTGAGGCTAGTTCAACCCAGTCTGGGAGGTGGGGTGATAAGCCAGGTCGAATATATGCACACTCGCCTCTTCAAATCAACTGCCAATGCGGTTTTAGTTTGTCTGTGTGAAAGGGTATCGAAGAGAGCCTAGGTTGCACTCCGCTACAGAGCTTTCTTTTGATATGCATGTGCTGTCAGACGTTTCATTCAACAGCGCCTTCACATGTCATTAGCAACCACAGTGCTGGATTTCAGTTTTCCATGTAAAATAGCCTCATAGGTTGGAGGCTTTAAGACTGGTCCCTGAGGAAATAGAATAAGGAGTATAGGATGAAACCGATGGTAGTTTAGAAGAAGGGTTGCTCTTTTGCCCTCAAAAGGTATGGCCATTACTCTTACTTCAACAGAAAGATAGCTAATTGGTTAACAGAGAAATGTTTTTACTGTTTGGGGAAGAGAAAGGTAGAACAATGTATTATTGACCAACACTGTATGATCTGATCCTGTCATATACAGTTTTTAAAGGAGCACGTCCCGTTTGTATTTCTGAGCAGCCCACACCTCACTAGTTTGTTTACACAGTAAACCAGATCCAACTGGTTGCAGGCTCCGATTGCTACTATGTAGTGGTCTTTTAAATCTAATGTAAATGTACAGAGTAATTTTAATGAGCTAGCATTACCACCTGGCAAGCATTCGTCGGAGAGAATCATAACCAAAAAACAAAGCTTTAAAGCTTACCATGGATCCCCATGAATGAAAAATCATTTGAGACCAGCATTTATATAATGTTTTAAGCACAGAGTTGTAGAAGATTAGTTGTTTAATTGCACACCTCGGGAAGAATATGTATTTGCAATTAAGCACACAAATATACTGATTGGCTTTCGAGAGCAAATGATAGTTATGGACAATGAAATGCGGCATTTCCAAATTTTAAGATTTAACAGGACACATTCAAAGGTGTTATGTAAATCTAGTAGGCTAGTTAGGTTAAGGGAAAGTGTTTTGAAAATCAATCACAAAATACAGTACATTATACATCAGATTGATGATTGAAGCTACAAAGTGATAAACCACCGAAACCTTTGGCCAAATGATGAGGACAATGTCACCTCAAATTACTTCTTTATAGTCCAAACATTACAGGGTGTAGAAAGTAACGGACAGGGAGGATAACATATCCTCATCCTCTCAACCACAAGCTGGGACCTCTGGCAGATCTCATTGTGATCGTCAGAGTTTACCTTTTAGGGTTTTTAATAAAGATAACGTAAACCAAACAACAACAAAATGTCCCCATGCTAGTTGATTCGTTGGTCTGACGGTCGACCTACGTCTCAATAATACTTCAGGATATCTCGGAACCGACTAACTGAATTCTTTTCAACTTCTGTTGTACTTTGATATTAATCCTTGCATATTATGCTAACATGTTAAATGCTAGCATGTTACCCTGACATGATCAATATTAACGTATGCTAACAATTCTGACCGGGAACAACATGGCTTTTCCTCTGTTGCTCACCTCAGGCCAAACATGAAGTGATTGCTCCCATTTTGTGGGAAAGATCGACCAGCAAATGTGTCTCTACTTTTCTTCCATCAAGAGATGTGTAATTTTCTATTGTGTAATGAGTTGCACACACTTCTGGGCCACAAGTGTGACTATTATACAGTATAACCGTGTGTTTGTGCATTCATGAGCCATCTGAAAACCTCCCAAGACTTGCATGAAGCCAGCTCCCTAATTGACTTGACGGCTGCAATACCAGACATATTACTTCAAATAATGCATTACTGTAGAATGAAAGAGTTTTTGGATTAAAATCTCCGTATTAAGAATAGTCTGAACAATGAATGGTTTGTTTAGCGTGGACATTTAATCACACACATGAGACCATAAAAGTCAACGCATTCTACATTTACAATCTCATGTCAGATTGGCTCCCAAGAGCCCTCAGAACTACTAACATTTATTTTCTAAAACCAAAATTTCTTCCTGTGGAAGACTGATTAAAAGTGTGATGGTAAATTAAGCTGAAGCATCGTGCATCTCATCAGCTGGCTGCACATTTCAAAATATCCATGCTGCAGATGATGGATGCTGATTACCTTTTACACTCGTATTCATGTATACGGCTCCCTGCATAGAGGGTTAAGGGCTATATGTTGTGTTTGCTGCTTTTTCTTTGAAGTTGAAAGTGATGCTCCACACAAATCTATTTAAGTATCAAAAACTTGCTGTAAACATTCAAGGTGGCTATAAAAGTGTGTTGTTTCCCTCGACAAAATCATGAACTGGAATTCCCGTTGTCAAACTTCATCGTATTACAATAATACTAAGCTAACTTCTGCTGAGCAGGGAAGCAATTTACACAGCAGGAACAGATTGTGGAGTTCTTGTTTTTTTCATGAAAATTGTATCTTTGGAATTTATTATATTTGATTGGATTAAAGTTGACCATCAACCATTCGTAGGAGAGAAAAATAACGGGAACAAAAACGTTTTCGAGCCACCAGCGATTGATCCTCAAAGGAAGGGTTCGGTGGAGTATCACCTTAAAGCAAAGACACCAACACAATGCAGCCGGTTCTCAATGTCGGTATAACTGCTTAATCTGCCCAGGAGTCTGTCTTTCATGAATTGTACGGTTTAATATTTATTTAAAATAGTCTGAGTGGTTAGGAGTTACCATGTCGGAACTAAATGTAATGTTGCTCTTTCTCCCTGACTAAATGTATCAAATCATTTCTCAAACATCTTGTAGCAGTACTGTATTCAACACGTAATCCTTTTTGATACGTGACATTGCATTTTGCATGTCCATTCATTATTAATTATTTGATTTTTATATGAATTACATTGCAACAGATTTACACTATCTGTTATAACAAGTCTAAAGTTGCTTCCTAAAATGAATTGTCCATTGAGATGCTTGTGATAATGTAAATACATATGAAACTGTTGATCCATACTGTTTTATAAGGAGCTCAAATGTGATATGTGACCATAGTTTTAAAGGATATATTGTTTATTTGATGAGCAAAGTATAGTATTTTGTGGGTAAATTGTCAGTGTGCGAAGAAGGAAGTATATAGTACTATAGATATTTAAAAATAGATTCTGATATATTGTCAAAAACATGGGCCACATGGGTTTCTGTGCCTCTGAATACTTGGTGGCATCTTTTCATTTTGTATTTGTTTTCAGGGTTTAATTTTTGTTTGTTTTATTTCTAGATCTCTGAGACTTAAACTGAATGTTGGGTAAAGAACAGAGTTTAACACAATGCAATACAATGGTTGGTGATTATTATGTTTTCCCCCAAAAACTTCTTGTCACATTTATATTTGTTATTTGAAAAAAAATAAATGTTCGGTTCTCTCCAAACTGATTTGTCCCTGCAGAATTAAACTTAAAGGTGATAATAATATTAGATGTTGGATTCTTCTTGTTTATATAAGATGTACATTACTATTGTGTGCATAAAAGTCAAAAAAGATTTAGTATAAACATGTATGGTTTTTGGATTATCAAAGGGCTGGCGTGTCTTTTTCTACTATTTTGGTACTGTGTTACAATCAGTTGTCTGTCTACCTTCTGCTTTGTACTGTCTATTGCATTCATTTGTACTTTCACTTCTGTTATGGAGTTGGATTAGCTTAGAGCTTCCTAATTTGGGCATTAATCCTGAGCATTTATTTAAGTTTGAATTAGTTATTGGGACATGTGATTGGGTGTCTGGGGCAATATTCGTTCGATCTTGGGTGAACGCAATGCAGTCAACTTAAGAGTTAGAAGAAAGTTGAACTGAGTCCTGTGTGGAAACATTTGTCTGCAGATTCCTAAAATTGGTTGATTTCTCAGCTTTTCTTTTGCTTCTCTTTTGTCTCACTGCTTTGTAAAATATCAAAGACCTAACGCAAGAAGGGAATACAACTGGTATAGTATATAATGTATGTGTCCTCTTAGCAAACAAAGAATCTAAAAAACATGACAATCTTGTTGCTTTTCTGTTCAATCATCTGATGTGCATATTTTACTTTCATTGTCTAGAATTGTTTTGAAGATAGTTAGCATCCACAAAAAATTGTAAGTGGCAAAAAATGTGCATTGCTGCTTGATAGCAACGGTCTATTGTAGAAGTGACGATACATGTAGCTGCTAAGGGCAAATCGAATCGGTCTCAGCTGTGTCATAACTGCGCTTTGATACAGAAAGGTTATCAATTTAATGACATGCAAAGTGGAAATACAACTATTGCCTGTCTTCTATGCTACAGTTTTGCCTTTTTTTACTAAAAACAGCATCACAACAATGGCTTTTTTTTTTGCTGACACCTATGCTCCTTTACAGGTACAATACATACCGACTTTTGACGGTTAGCATTGGCCTCTTATTCACGTGTATTTAAAAAAACATAGAATGGCATTTAGATTGAGTCAGCCACTAAGTGTATCAAGTCTCATGTGGATGTTGTTTCCTCAGGGAAATGTATCTATTTGTAATGAATAAAGAAAATGATACACGTTGACACCAAACTGAATGAAAATACAATGTTGGTAAAACTTTTTATTATCACTCAATCTGTATGAATTGAATCAATAAAGATATCTGGTGTGCTTTTTATTTGCAGCTCCAACACCTCAGCAAGAGGCACAGTTGGGGTATATGTGTTTTCATTGGCAGAGATGTACATTTTGGTAATTCTTTTGTACTTTATAATTTATTTTCTATTTATTTTAATTTCTTTCTCGCTGAGGATTGTATTTCTGATTTATCTATTTCTTTCTTTTCAATAAATGTTCTCAAAATTGTCTGCAAGTCTGAGTATATTTTGTCCATTGAACATAAATGGGGTACAGGAGTTGCTCAAGCAAAGTATAATGTACTATGGAGAGAATGGTGAGACTCAAAATAGTGTCAATAGAGTTTACCGATTTACAATATTGGCCCAGGATCTTTGATTCTAGGCCCTGGATTGGGACATAAAGCTTGCAGTTTCTCCTCATTGGTGTTGGCGCTCCCCCTTAAGTACACAGAGGTAGCTTGCATGAACTCCTGTGCCCATCGGGAAGCAGATGAACAGTTGCTACAAATGTAAATCTTATAAAAGTGAGAATAGACTGTTTGACAACAATCAAATATGTGAGATGCTAAATATTTCCTAAGCAAGTACGTACATCATGTAGCTAAAGTCACACAACTAACCGCAGACGATATATTTGCACCATATGACTGCCAATGCTCAATTTAATCTTTAACTAGTCTAAACGGCACCCTTTTTATTTAAATGACACCGTTAACAGTAATTGTATGACTGTCCATGTATATGTCGCAACAGTTATTCATCAGTGATGTTTCTTTTTTTACCCATCTGCTTTGCTAGAGAGAATTACTCAAAATATATACCATTTACAAGGATATTGAACCAAGTACTGTCTAGTGGTAAAATGTGATTATTGTATTATCACCAGGTGGCATTACGATGATCCCACTATCTCACGCAAGCAAGTCATTTTAACTAGATCAGAAAACTATTGTACCCAGGTTTGATATTCTTGTTTCTTTCAATTGCAGCTTTTTTGCAACGGCTTCAATTGTGGTAAATATATTGGCTACTGGTTTAGCTGACGTTTGTTTTTTGTGACTTAAAATGACAGGATCTATTTAAAAACAAAGCAAGTAAACAATGTACTTCTCTTGTTTTGATGGATGTTTCAGCACAGATACTGTATTCGATCAATCCTGCCCTTTTTTATATTGAGACTTTTATTTTAGTTTGTACATATTGAAGTTGTTTGACAAATCCTTTCTCTCCCACGCTCCTACTGTCCCTTTTTAAGCTCTTAAACCACGCTTATGTGCCTCTGGGACCAATGAACTAAGACTGGATGAGCATGTGGAGTTACTTCAGAAAGTTGAGTTTATATAAGCACTTGAATTAAGAATTTCAGTTAGTGATGCAAATATATGAAACTGCAAATGCTCCATTTTTGTGCTGCTGCTGCGAATGAGTGAGGGAAGTTATTAGAAAAACGTGTGTGTGCGTGTGTGCACGAGCGCGCGTGTGCGTGCGTGTGTGCGTGTGCGCGCATGCTGTATATGCAATCATGCACAAAAGGTTTGTACCTGCCTAATCAGCACTTGTTTCTAATGTCGCAGGTTTTGGAATAATAGAGTTGAGTTAATTGCACTAAGCCGTCTGTTGTTGTAAGGGTTGGTAAAATTAGAGAGTCACAATTTAATAATCATAGTCATACTCTTAACGTGCAGCAACATCATTATCATATGTCAAGCAAATAAGTAGCTGGGGCCAGCAGCTGGTTAGCTAACCTTAAACACTGGAAAAGGAGGGATCCACCTATACCTGGTTTCTAAAAACACATGCGATGCTAAAGCTCGATAACACACAGCAGTTGAACCAAACGGTATGTTTTCTTTCGCAGATTGTTTTATTTTAGTCGTATCTAGAGGCGAGGGAGAGAAGTATTCTAGTATTACACGAGGTCAACGCACTCTCATGAGAACCCACTTAAAGCAAAATATGTGATATGCATGTCCATAAGCCCCACAGATGAGTATTAGGGATACGCTGCGCCACGTCTCAGGCCCTTTAGAAGGAAACACTGACTTCTTCAATGAAGCGGCCCCTCGACTCAGCAGATGGTTTGTCCTTGAGCTGTCTTTAACGTGGAGGTGTTCAAAGGTTTAAAGTGCGCTACGGATTATCCAAAAATGTAATTATGATTTATGTTCATGTGTCTTTGTTCTGTAATTGACAATAAAAGACTGGCCAGACTGTTGATGAGGGTCATAGTTTTTGTGTTTACACACTCACGAGTGAACAGATTTAGAATTTGCTGTGACCTCACAAAACACATTTCTGGGCCATGATTCAAGTATTCATATAGTCATTATAAAGATTTCACAAAGATGTCCAATAGGATAAAAAGGAGAAGTGGTAATATTTCAGAGACATGCATGTAAATGTCAACATGATAACTTATATTATATTATATTATTATATTATATTAGGTTGAAATGTACTTATTGTAAGTCGCTTTGGATAAAAGCGTTTGCTAAATGACATGTAATGTAACATAATATTAAAAATAGTTAAACCATCGCCATAAAAGAAAACAAAACAGCAGTCTTCTAATAATAGTAATAATATATTTATTACCCAAATCATGTAACTAGGGTTGCTAAATTGTTATGTCCCGGTCTTATTTTGAAGTCTGTGTGTCGTCTGTCTCCCTGTGATTGTCTGCCCTGGTCCTGATTGTTTCCTCCTGTGTGATTGCTAGCCACGCCCTCATTGTGTCCACCTGTGCAGTAGGGGCGAGATCTAGCGGTAGGGGCGAGATTCCCCTAGCGGCACTGGCACTCAGTGGCACTTGCCAGTAGGTGCCGCAGCTACTCAGTGGCACCTGCCGGTGTTCTGTCATTTTTTGCTGCCTTGTAAAAATGTGCTACCCGCTGCATAAACTGATAGGTGTGTATCGATTCATGCTACCCTATCTGATAGGATGTTATTGTACTATCACAATATGCTTTTCTTT